>CM020044.1:14346370-15573818 GCA_009769605.1 Bucorvus abyssinicus
AGCAGCCCTTTGCACCCTGGCTTGATCCTCTCCTGACATCCCACCGTGCTCATCGGTCACCAAAAGCTTTCCGAATCCCCCAGCCCCGGTGCCCAGCCGGCGGTGCCAGCCCCAGGCTCCCCGCACCCAGCCCCTGGCTCCCTCCGCTCCCTCCAGCAATAAATATAATTAACCCACCGGGCAGCCTGGAAATTGGCTGCAGGGCTGGGGCGGGCGGCTGGCCGTGCGCCAGAGCCGGGCAGGGAGGCACCACCCGAGGCGGGGAGAGCAGCTGCGGGGTCTCCAGTGGGGTCCCCAGCCCTGGCCACCGGGACAGTGCTCCACCGGGGCTGCCAGTGGCAATTTTGAGGGTGTTTCTCCAGCAAAGCAGCAAGTGGGAGATGTTTGGGGCTTGGACGCAAGGGGAGACAGGGGCACCCCTGAGGGGCTGCAGCCCTTGGGGCCAGCTGGGAGGGCAGGATGGAGCTGAATTGGCAAAGCTGGTGTTCCCATCACCCCACCACGCTGACGGCTTGCTGTCACTCACCAGTTTGCTATGGGAAATGCAAGAAATTGGCTGAGATTTAAGTCCTGACAAGCCCAAACAGAGAGGCTCCCCACGTTTTTGCCATCCTAGGGCTGCGGAGAGCCACGAGGAAGCCCATCACCCCCAGCACACCCATCTGAGGGTGCAGGACTGCAGCCCCGAGGAGTCCCGTGGCCCTGGTGGGCCCTCGGTTGGGAATAGCTCTGGTCAGGGTCTGGCCTCGCCCTGCAGCCAGGCCAGCTTCAGCCATTCCCATAGGAGCCATCGAAGCAAGGGAAGGAGGGCAAGAGGGTGAAGTGAAGGGGTGCCCCCCGCGGGGTCTCCGGCGGGCCCCTTCCCGATGCCTGCAGCGCAGCTGCGCGGGGCCACGAGCAAGTCAGCGCAGAGCCATTAGGGCTAATTTAATCTAGACGGATGGCCCAATTGGAGGGCTGCCGCCCATAAATCCCACGCTCGCGCTGCATTAGTGTCAGGGCTCCTGGAGGAAGAGGCCGAGGGGGAGGCGTGGGAGGGAGCGGGGCCGAGGAAACATGCTAAGTCACCCATCCTCCCGACGACACGGGGCTGCTCGGACCAGGTGCCACCACTCAAGCGCGCTCCCCATCCCACGGTGAGCAGCCTGGCCCTGAGGACATAGCCCACCATCCTCCAGCCCCTCCAAAAGCCCAACAGCTGGAGTAGATGGGATTTTGAGCAACCTGGTTTTGCTGAACCCCAAAAGATGCAAAGCTGTTCACAAATCCCCCATGCCGAGACAGGGATTTGTCCCCAGAAGAATCTCCCCTGCTTGCTCCAAGGGGTTTTGCAGCAGGAGGGAGACACGATGCTGGGGGAAATAGGCTTGAAGCCCCGTGGTAGATCACATTATGATAACTGGGACTCAAAAATACAAGCTGAGAAAAACTCAAGGCTGATGGATGCAGCATCCATCCCAGAGCCCAGCCAAGACACCTCAAACTCAAGCTATGCCAGCCCACCACAGGGCTGCAGGACATCCCGTGGGGTGCCAGCTCTGCTCTCCCGGCATCCCTCTCCCTTCCCACCTCTAGAAAGGACATTTTCAGGCTCAGGGTTGCCATCTGATGACCCAAAACAACCATGTCCCCCCATCCCTATCCACCAGGCGCAGGCAACGGGAGACACGCGTGCCGCTACGCTGCACAAGCCGAGTCAGGAAATAAGCTCTCATCTATCAAAGTTAAAAATAGCTGTTTGCCATTAACGTGCCTTGCCCCTAACTCTCCGGCCGAGCTGGCTCCTGTCTCGCCACCCACCCGCACACCGAGGCCGCTAAGCTCCTGGTCAAAAAACCGGCCGTGGAGAAAGGACCGGACGGCTGACACCATCTGCTCCGGGCGCTGGCATCGCCGTTGGCGTGGGATGCCGGCTCTGCCAGGCCACGCTGTTGGCCGGCATGGCGGTGTGGAGGGCCAAGTCCTGGTGGGTTTTGGGAAGACAACGGGCCAGGGAATGCGGCAGACGGATGGGAGGATGGTGTGGGTTTGCGGGCATCGCTGTCATCCCCCAGAGCCCTCACAGAGACTGCATGATCACCCAGCAAGGGAGAAAACAGGGGTGCTGGCCCGGTGCAGGATAAAAGATACTTGTGCAGTAGGGATGGGGGTTTACCAGGGGGATCTCAGCCTGGGAGAGCAGCTGAAGGCAATAAGGAGCAGTTGGATGATGGAGAAATTGATGCTCAAACCTAGTCTGTGTGTCCAGAGCATCTCGAGGACTATGCCAGCAGCCAGCCAGAGCACAACCAAAACATCTCCGGGAAGCTGAACTCGGGGCACGAGGAGCGAGGAACTGTGCCACTGCCATAGATGCATCTGGAAAAAGGAGAGCGCACGTCCCTGTGCACCCCTGGATCCTGGCTGTGCTTCAGTGCGGCCGGGAGGGAGGGAGGGCAAGGAAGGAGCCGGACTGCCGGCAGGAGGAGCACGGCGGCTGAGGTCAGCGCTTGCAGTGCTTTTATGAGACCACACGCAAGGTCCCGAGGACCAGAGGTTGCTGATGGGGGCAAGAAGTGGCCACCGCCACCCAGGGGTGCAGAGTGGCTCTCCGCAGGCTGGCTGCGAGCGGCACTGCGGGACTGGCTCCCCAGGCTCAGCACCTTGCACCTGCTCACCCAGGAAAGAAAAGCAAAGGCAGGATTGGGCTCAAGGAATCATCAGCCAGGAGCGACAATCTGTCGGATGAAAAGCCACGGAGCAGGTGAGCTATTTGTCCCCAGAAATGGCTAGCACAGGGGAAAAAAAAGACAGTTGTATTTCTGCCAGCTGACAGAATGAGATGCCACTTGTAGCCAGTGAAACTCTGCAGATTTTGCTAATAAAGGATTGCTCCGTCCGGCTTCCAGCTGGATTCCAGCCCCAGCCACAACGCGGACACTGGCAGCATCAGCCGTCGCATCCCAGCGCTGGCGGCCCCAAGCAGGCCGGCCCCGTGCCATGCCGCGGGTTCAGGCTCGCTGCAAACTTAGGTGCTGCCCCATGCTGGGGACACAGCTCCTGTGCTGAGCTTTGCTCCCACACTTTGCATCCCCACGTGTGCCGCGGGGACCGCGCTGCTGGGATTGCACCGTGTCCCTGGGGAGACTCTAACATATCTCAGGAAATTTTCCCTTTTTATTCAGCTTAATTTCACCCATTAGAGCTTGTTTCAGCAGGGTCCCGAGGGGATATCACTCCCCAGCATCCTCCTCTGACTCTTCCTCCACTTCTCTCCTCCTTCACGCATACGCTGCTCACCTCAGGGGGACTGATCCTTGCTCCATCACTAGCAGTGCTGGTCCAAGCAGTCATATCCTTCGTAAAACATGACCCTACACCACCCCGACTGACAGCATGTACATTTTCCACGTGGTCATGATACTCTTTTTAGGACTTCAAAGGTGCTGACCCCACCTCCTTGCATGCAGGGAGGCCCAGGCCACGTTTGTGGGACAAATGCTTGAGGATACCTTGGCCGGTGCATGGCACCGTGGCCAGAGGTGGGAGTCTGCTTCTTATCTGCAGCTGAAGAGCAGAAAAAGAGCCAGTTTAGGAAAATGATGTGCCCTCAGCATGCCACCAGCCTGAGATCAGGCCAGAGACTATGTCACGCTGGGATCCTGCCCAGAGAATATAGGACAAAGCAGGAGGCAAGAAGCTTATCTGCTGCTGTCGTGACCTGCAGTGTTTGGGGGGAGGATTTGGGGCAGCAGATGGGATTTCCTAGACCTTGTGCGTAAGCCCAGTGCTAGCTCCACATCCCGGGCCAGCTGGGATGAGCACAGCTTTGGCTTTTTACCGTGGGATGCTCCAAAAGGAACGGCTATGGGCAGCTGCCCTGGGCTGCCCATCGTGCTCATAGCACGCAGGAGAAACCATCGATCCCCTTTCTGCTCTCCTCACTCCACTACCAGCACTCAGTTCCCCTTTCCCTCAGCCGCAGGGCAGATTATTTTAGGAGAGGTGGGAGGAAAGAGCAGCAAGGACCAGCCAACTGATCGCTGCTCCTAGCAGAGCCCAGGCAGGCTGGACATCCCAGACAGGCACCTCCTATTACCCACAGGGCTCACTGCAGCCAAAGAGCCCAACTGGCTTCTTACATAAACGACCTCAGGGCAGTGCCTCTGAGACCACCAGACCAGGCAGCAGATGCTCTGAGGCAAAATCCACCCCATCCTGAGCAGACGTCACCTAATCAGCACGTTGGCTTCTTCCCAAGGCTGTCTTGGGGCACACAGTAAATATCTTACATAAGCACCTCTGGCCTGAGGTCGGATCCAGTTCAGTCTTGTCATACAGCAATGTCCTCCTGGTCAGAGGCACAAGAGGTGGCCCAAGGGGCCAGAAAGGGCTTTCCCCAGCATGGACCTGTTATACAGTTGTAGAATCCCTTGGTGACCCATTTCCACAGCTTTGCCAGAGGAGGCTCCTAAAGAAACCCTGATGTATGGAGAAGAGCCACCCATCCCAAATGGAAAAAAAGGTCAAAAGAAAGGGTCAAAATGACAAGTCACTTCTGTCCCCAAACTATTTGCCCTCCAGGACTGGGTACGCAGCTGGAGAGAACCTGGAGAGCCCAGCACCCCTCCATAGCAAGGCCAGTCCTTCCAGC
This sequence comes from Bucorvus abyssinicus, assembly GCA_009769605.1. Taxonomy (NCBI): domain Eukaryota; kingdom Metazoa; phylum Chordata; class Aves; order Bucerotiformes; family Bucorvidae; genus Bucorvus; species Bucorvus abyssinicus. The sequence goes on from CM020044.1 coordinate 14,351,004, forward strand.
CCAGCCACAGCTGTCTAGTTGGACCTTAAGTACCTTCTGCGATGGAGACATTACACCAAGCCAGGAGACCTCAGCACTTAGCTCTCACCGCTTAGGAAGTTTCAGATCAAGCCTCCTCTGTTGCAAGTTAGCCCCCAAATTTCTCGCCATGGCCAGAGGCACAGAGAGGTCCTTGCTCTTTGTCCCGAGCAGGCTCCTGGACCACACCAGAGCTGAGAGGCTGGAGAGAGCCTGTGGACAGACACAGATGGAAGTAAAAGCATCTGGGCTGGGACATTAGCAGCATGGTGGGTTCAGACGTCAGCAGAAGGATGCTCGGGGGCACGGGCAGCAAGTGGCCAAGGGAGCAGGCAGGACACAGCTTGCCCCTCTCCCTGTCCCAGCCTCCCTGCTCCTCTTTCACAGGTCACCAGCAACCCGTCCCCGTCTTTCACAAGAGGCATTTCACACCAGCCCTCGCGGCTAAATAAAGCAGCCTGAGCGTTACTCGTACCACCCAGGGCAGCCCTGGACAAGGAGCAAGGTTAAACTCATCCCTGCAGAAACAGCACCAGCAGCTTCTCCATCAGTGCTGCTGCCCCAGGCTGAGCTGGCCGTGCCACTGCTGGCCCTGGGCTTGAGCAGAAAACAGAGCCAGAGAACTTGGGTCTCTGACACCACAGCTGGCAGAGGGGAACACATCAGCAAGTATTTGTGCTTTCCTGTTATTAAAAGCTTTTTGCCCCATCGCTGCCTGCTCACAGGCAGCTCTCAGGGTTTGGGAAAGAGCAAACGGGTCCATCGGGCTGTGGTAGCCACAGCCCTCTGATCCAGGGTACAGCAATAAATATAAAACCTTAAATTGCTCAAGTCCAGTCCCCAAACACACAGCATTAAGTGCCACCGGGCAGCTGCCGGCTCCAGAGGCAAGTGCTCAAACTTGACAAACCGAGTTGAAGAAACTGTGTAAAACCAGCACAAAAATCCCTGTTTTCATCCTGTGCTCAAAGCCGCGGTCAAGACCCACAGCAGACACCTGGGCTGCCTCAGGGAAGCCAGGACAGCAAGAGGGCAGCTGAAATAGAGCTGTATTTTAGGAAGATAACAGGGATCAGCTGCCTGAGCCCGGTATTCGGAGGGTGGGGGCTTGGAAAACAGGAGCCCAGCGGTGCCCAGAGCTGGGCAGATAAAAGGTTGAGCTATTCTTCGGCTTGTTGAGCAGGAGAAAAATGTACACTCAGATGGAAACAAATTGTTTGTAAGTGAAAAACAAAATCATAAATGTTTTTTTCCAGGAGGCTCGAAACAGTTTGCTCAATCCGAAATGAACCAGCTTCTCTCCAGGCTATTGCACCCGTTTGTAAAATTACGGTTCTCCTCTAGATTAGTTAAACGGCATTTTCCAGACCAGAAAAGGCAAAGCCCCATTTAAAAAATAAATTAATCTCCAAACAAGGTTTTCTGACTCTTCAGTAAACAAAAACTTCCCGTTTCCAAAAGCCGAGGTGAAGCACCGCGGTCTTCTCGGATGATTCTCTCCCTCGTTTTGTGCAATCACACATATTTTCCAAACGCCGCGTGAGCTTGGGCTCGGCGCCAGCCTCTGCAGCGCCGGTGCTGAGCACACACAGCTGCCGGCACACGCCTCCAAGCCACAGTTCGGCCATAGGGGCAGAGCACCCAGCAAAGCAGGGAGCTCGCAAAGGAGTGGGAAAAGACTCTTTCCCTTTTCCCAAGGTATTCACCCCTCTGGGGTGAATCAGGGAATCCCATTTGGGGTGCAGGTTTGCATGACAGATCGCATCGGGTGATACCTGCTGCTCCTGGAGGCTCAAATGCAAGAACTTGCAAAGACCCGGGAGGGGTAATTCCCACACGGAGCTGTTGAGGATATTCCTACAAGCCTGCCTTTCGGAGGGGACCTCACCCTCCTGCCATGCATGGGTGGCATGTGCACCTCGCATGGGGACAGCAAGCATGCGAAGCAAGGAGCATCTCACAGAGGAGGTGCAGCACCCAGGGGAGGTGTGACCCAGGTCACTGGGAGAAGAGGAAAGTCCTTCCTCTGCTCCAGCAGCCTGCGCCTCAAATTCAGCCCCACTGGGCTGTCACCAGGTCTGTATGGACATGGGAGAGCAGAGAAGTGTCTCTGTTCTTCCCTCAGTCCTGCAGCAGCGTGCTGGGGCTGCCCGCCACACCAGGCACTCTGCGCTTCTCAAAGATGCTTCTGTAGAGTTTCTTGACTTTTTTCTTTCCTCTCTCTCCCTCCATTCGGGATGCTGGATAATAAAAGACAAAAGAGGAAAGGGCTTCCCAGAGCCCAGGCCCAAGGGACCAGGACCCCCCAAGCCCCCCTCATGTCCCTTGATGTAAGGGAGCTTCCCAGTGGCAATTTTTGGGTTGGTTTATCAACCAACTGTTGGTCTCTGTGCCTCTCCTCAGGGGATCTTCCACCTCCACTCCATTAGAGGGAAAAAAAAGAGAATTTTTAAAACCCTGATGTTTAACAAGACAGCTGCAGGGAGGCTACTTGACTGATTGAGTTTTTACCTGGTCCTTACAGGCAAGCTGAAGTACTTAACATAGAAATGAGGTTTAGTCACAGCAAGGCATTTGGGATTAGAGCTGGCTGGAGAAACTCTGATGGAACCACGTTCCTGCCGAATATGCACTCCTGTCAAAATTAAAGTGCTTTGTGAGATACAATAGGGTTAGGCAGAAGTTCATTTTCTAAAGAAAATCAGAGAGTAGGTACAGGATAACGTGTTGAATGAAAAAAATATGCGTTTTCTTTTGAGCCATGCTGGTGCGTATGTCGTTGGGGAGCTTTTTGTTTTGTTTTTGAAGTTGTGCTTTACTCAGGGAGGAACCTGAAGAACTGTTTTCTTTCTACTGACAAATTTACCCAAACTCAGCAATTCCCCACTCCCTGCTGGCTCACTAGCTGACAGCCCTGAAGACATTTATGGCTCTGCAAGAGATGCTTGCTGCTGGGCTTCAAGGCCAGCGTGTCTCAATAAAAACTATCAAACCCCACTTGGAGGGAGCGTGGGGAGGCAAGGAAAGGCCAGCAGGAGCTGAGCAGGCAGTGTAATTGCAAACAGAGCAGCAATGACCTTTGCCAAGGTGAGCCCACAGCAGCGATCGGGAATTTCTCACCCCACCCCACACCTTTTGGGGAGCATCATCCCACTGGAAAACAGCAGAAGGGATGGAGGAGCCCCTCAGCCTGGAGAAGATGGTCAAGAGACTTGAATTCCAGCATGACAGAGGCTGGAGGTTTCTGCAAGCCCATTGGTTTCCATTTCCAAGCAGTTCCTCTGCCAAAATTGGCCATTGTTCCTGTCAGGTAAACCTATTACTTGAGTGTCCTGGCAAACACTCATGCTCCTGGGTCAGGCAGGTAAAACATCAAGGTCAGCTTTTTACCAGGAGATGAGGAGCCATTGGAATAATCTCCCCAGGGAAGTGGTGGATTCCCCAACACTGGGCACTTCTAACATTGGGCTGGGCCATCTTATCTAGACCATGTTTTTGCCAAGAAAGGTTGGACCAGATGATCCTTGAGGTCCCTTCCAGCCTGGTATTCTATGCTCTCCACTCAGGTCAAACTCACGCTGGGTTCATGGGCTCTGGTTTGAGCATCAGGGGGAAGTGACAATGGCCTGGGCTTCTCCTCCTCCGAGGCAGCACCCTTGAGCACCTGCCCGCTTACCAGGTAGGGGAAGGAGCACCAGGACTTGAGGGCATTAGAGTCATCATCAACCCCCAGACGAGCCACAGGGATTTTGCACAGCCCTTCCCTGGGATCACAGCTCACGAAAGGCTGCAGCCACCTCAATGCTTATTTAGCAGATGCCAAAAGCTTCCCTTGCTCAGCTCCAGGAGGCAGAGTCTCTAAAAATCACTCCTGAAATCACACTTCCCATCAGGCTGCTGCAGCCTGGCATTTCAGCAGCCCTGCCTGGAGCAGCTAAGCTCAGAGGAGACACTTGTCTGACAGCAAGGGCTGCAGGCAGAGCTGCTGGACCCAGCCACAACACGGTCCATGCTATAGCACAAACTACAGGCAAAACCCCTTCCTCAGGCCATGGGGGGCTACAAGCTATAAGAGCAGTTGTAGGGGGAACAACCCACAGCCCGTGGTCCAAGGGAGAGAAGTCACAGTTATCCTCCAGCCCTGTTAGCTACCCGTTGCCATTCAAAACCAAGGAGGGTTTGTGCCGGATCTCGGGCTGGGAGGTGGCCACGAGCCCTCTGCCTGCTATCCCCGTGACCTCAGCTGCATGCCCAGCCATCCAAACCAAGCAGTGTTGGGGGGCTTTGTTTATGTTCCCCCTCCCCTTGCTTTGGGATGAGAGGACCTTTATAGATGACTTCCGCTTAATCTCATTCCCAAGCGGACGTCGCTGCTTTCTGCCATCACGTCATGCTCCGAAGACAGATAGAGTTTTCTGCCTGGGCTTAAAGAGAACATTGTTTGTAGAACAGAGCGAACAACATGCGAAAAGGAGAAGGGGGAAAAAAGGAAGAAAGAGATCTGTGATGTTTGCTGGAAGAAAAACCCGCTCGTTTGTTTGGATGCAGATTCTTGGCACGTACAATCTCAGGAACAAAAGGAGACACTTGTTCTCCACGGTGTTTGTGGGAAGAGTCCTGTAAATATTCAGGGGCATTTGTGCCGTAGAGATCACCCACCTGCCTCCAGAAACTGCTTCCAGCACCCCCAAAATCACTGCTGGGGGGTCCAGCCCTCACGCCCTTCCTTTTCTATTCCATAGAAAACAGCCTGTTCAAATAGAAGTAACCGCAATAATAAAACTCCTTTGGGCAGAAGTTTGGGGAAGAAGCGTGGCTCCATCTGACCTTGCTGGCACTCAGCGAGATGTAGGTCAAATATTTTAATTGCCCAGTCACTAATCCCCCACGCGCAGCTTTTCAATATTTGTATTGCTGGGGACTTATTGCCTTCCGAAGCCGCGGGGGGAAAGAGCAAGCTGCCTGGATTGATGGGCTAGTAATTTCTGCCAAAATACGGCGCTGGATACAACTGCTCGGGATGAATGGCTGTGCCTGCGGGGAGAAGCAAGTGGAGCAGCGAGGAGCTGCTGCTCCTCCAGCTGCGCTTCGGGTTGGATTCAAAGCTTTTGCCACCTTCCCAAAACAACGGCTGCATCCGAGCGCAACTGTCCTGACCTCCCCAGGCAGCTCATCCAGCCTACACCCACCCCTCAAACCTCCCCTCTCCCATCGCCATCCGCACGCTCAGAGCCCAACAGTTGTTTTAATTTGATAAGCAACCAGACGGTGAACCGTTCCCACCAGCTCCTGCGAGCATCCCGCAGGCTCAGGCGCTCGCTGGGGCTCACACGCCTGCAATGCAGCCACCTCCGGGCTGCAGCACTCGCTGCAACCCGAGACTCCTTCGGCAGGGAGAGGACTGGCAAATTGCATCGATGCTCCCCGAGGAATTGGGAGAGACGGAGAGTAATTACCTGTGAATTTGGCTGGCACACACAGAGAAAACAACTACAGCAGGAGTCACAGCTCTGAGGTCATGCAGGGACAGGCAGGAGGGAAGAGGACCCTGAATTATCAACTCCAGACCCTGCCATCACCGGCAACCATGTTGCATAATCCAATTCGGAAATCTATCATGGAAATCTTAAAATTAGCTCAATTTTCTACCCCTTGCTGCTGCTGGCATCCTGTTCTGTAGCTGTCTCCTTCCAGCAGCACAGAGGATGCTCCGCTCCAGGCGTGCCCGCCTCAGGGTGGGTTTCCCCATGTGTTGGGGCACACAGAGGTCCCACACGTCACCTCGGGGCTAGTTTCCCAGCTGGGCACAGCCAGTGTTAGCCCAGTGACAGCATCTCTAGAGAGGAAAGAAAATGGGGGGGAGGAGCAGAAATAAGACATAGAAAGCATCGCATTTTCAGGCGAGAATTAAAAGGTCGATTACTTTATAATCTCTCAGGTACAGGACTGGTCTTGCTTGTTCAAACAGGGCTTAACCAGACAAGGTCCTGACCCAGAATAGAGACGCTGCTGCAGACCTGCGAGCAAATAATAAATTCTGATGAAGACAGAGGTTGCGTCATTCAATCAGAGCGGGCTGGGTTCTGCCCTTATATCTAGCCCTGTAAATCCCGGACAAAGGATTTGCTAGATTACGTACACACATTCCTTTCCCCGCTGCTTCATTAAATAACACGCAGTGCCCATTTCCCAGCATATGCCAGAGCACTCGTCCCAGGCGTGCAACGAGCTGGTGCTTTGGACCTCAGGGCTAACAAGGGAAGAAGGTACCCTGGGGAAAGAAAAGAGTTTTTACCCGCTCATTCCCGATTTTCAGGGAAGCTGGACCTTTGCTTTGTGTGGTGGGTGGAAAGCTCAGGTTGTGACACCAGTAGCCCACGAGGCTTGATGCACGACAAGAGGAGTTGGGCAATTTCCCTTGGCTGCACCAGAGAGCTGGGACACGACGCTGTTCACTGGGGCATCGTGTGGGGATGCTTCATTTTCAGTCTCGCTTTTGCAAATAAAAAGAAAACTTTGATTTTATTTGCTTTTCTCCTTAGTCTCATGCGTGAAAATCTGTTCTTTGGGCACCTGATCCAAGGGGTGACCCGGCGCTGGGATGCAGGAGGATGGAAGAGGCTGTGTCTGCCGGGGTACAAGGCTTGTACTCCTCCTTTGCTCCACTTCCCCCACATCTGGCTGCTGCAAAGGAGCCGTTTGCAGAACCGCCCAAAGCCCACCCCATGGAGAGCACAGAACAGGTTACAAGAGGGAATGGTAGCCTCCAGACCGAGCTGGTCCTTCGGTGTGTGAAATCCCACCTGTGTCCCATGAGGACAATTATCAAATGGGAGAGTTAATCATCCCAACCCAAAGCCATTAGTTACAAAACAGGGAAGAGGGCTTAAAGCTCTTATGCTCGAGCATGTTAGCTCAGCCCTTTAGGGAACTCCTGATGTGCCAGAGCATCTAATCTCTGCAAATCACTTTTATTCTGCCTTGCTCTGGGTTTTTCTTTTTAATCAACTTAATCTTTATTCATGAGGTGTGTTGCTGCATTACAGAAACACCCAGATCCTGAGCATCAGGCTCAAGGAACGGAAATTGGGGAAACTGGGTGTTTGTTCCAGCCGGGGCTTAAGGTCTGGAGCAATTTATCTGGACTTGTGGCAGGCCCCAGCGCTCCTCCATGTCCCGGCAGGGAGGAGGAGGAGGTGGGAAGCAGCCCAAGCGCGCAGAGGACAAGCACTATACCCCAAGGCTGGCACGCTTTGATCAGCATGTCTCATTGCTATATTTAGTCAGCCAGGTCCATGTTCACCTAGCCTTGACGATGGACCCGTCTTTAAAAAAATATAAAAAATTAAAATCTTTGAAATAAAAATAATAAGTTAAAGGGATCAAAGCAAGGAGCAACCAGCAAGTGACAGCAACACGAAGCAAAGAATAAAGGAAGCACTAATGGGATTTCGAGGGGAGAAGTGGGGCAGGAGGGAGGCTTCACTCCTGGAGAGAGCGGAGAGCTGGGTGCCAGGAGCCCATGACCTGTCCTGCGGGGGCTCAGCCTGGGAAACACCGGTACTGGCACTTGTGTTTTGGAGAGACAGGACCAATTTCCATGCACACCTCCCTGGAAGCAAAGGGCCATCGTTTGGGGGTTCCCAAGAGGGGCTGGCTGAGCGTGACCCCATCCCCACAGATCAGCCCCAAACCCCCCCCAGTCTGCCCAGTGCAAACAGCGGAGCTCAGCAGCCTGTGGTGCCCTTGCTCACATCCTCCAAGGATCAGCTTCCCCCCCAACTGTGACCCGAAGGTACTAATGCAATTGTAATTCCTCTAACGAGCTGTAATTAATTAATTACCCTGTTAGCACAAGAGTTTAACACTTTTTGGCAAACACGGTGCTGTTTTGTAGCTAGAGGGAGGCTCTTCCCCAGCACCACCGCATTCTGATCCCGGCTGCAGACAAGACCCATCTCAGCGCCGAGCACATTCCCCTCCGCCTCAACCCGACATCGTTTGTACCTCAGGGAAAGGACCCTGGAGACAAGCTTACAGCCCAAATTACACACAACCGAGCCACGGACATCAATTCAGAGGGTTCGCAGACATCTCCTCCATCAGCCCCTTGAGATCATCACAGAATCATTGAGGTTGGAAAAGACCTTTAAGATCACCAAGTCCAACCATAAGCCCAGCACTGGCAAATTTAACAGAAAAACACACCACAGGCAGAGAGTAAGCGATACCGGGACCCTCCGTGATCCCTGCAAAGCAGGAACATGCTGGGGAAAATTCCCAAAAGCACCGAGATGGAGCCAGAGCGATGTCTGAGCTGGGTTAAGCAGCCCAGCAGCCCCAAGATGCTCAGAGCAGGCAGGATTACACCCCTACACGAGAGCCACACGCAGTGACTGAACCCAGCCACCTCTCCCAGCTCGGCTTCTCCATTACCTCCACACTTAATAATTAAAGCATCAGTGTAAAACCATTAAAGTTTCAGGAACTGACAATTCAGAGCAAGATGAAGGGCTCAGGGACCGGGCAAGGGCTGCCACTAATTAACCCTGTGCTGTGCAGGCAGTGAGGAGCAGGTCCCTGCCCATCTGCCCCCATGGACAATCTCTGCCCCTCCCATGAATCCTGTCTTCCCAGATCCACTTCCCAAGAGCATCCACCCCAGACTACAGGGGAGGTGTGCTCAACACAAGGTGTCTTTAAAAAAATCCTGATAGAAGGAGGGTTCTTCCCAGGGAGTGCAGCTTTTTATAGAGCCCATGGCTTTGCATGGAGCCAGCTCTGAGCAAGGGTTACAAGTTACCTTTGGCTGCGGAGGCTGAACAGGAGGGCTCTTCTGCGGGAGCAGATGGAGCCGACGTGCCTGGGAGCCAGCCCAGCCCTGCTGCCGCGACAGACTGTCCCATGCCACCTCCCCCGACGACGCTGCGCTGAGACCCCCATATGCGGGAGCTGGGGAAGACACCTCAGAGGCTGAGCGCTGGCACAACTCATCCCACCACCAAACTCCACAGCAGACAGCCCTCCTCCAGCATCCAGCACACCCCCTTCATTTCCTCCTATATATAACCCAGCAGGCTGGGGAGGAGGATGCCTCGCCTCCCTCTCCTCGGGCTCAGCTGGGCAGAGTTCACCATCCTCCCTCAAATACTCACAGCAATTAAGCTAATTGCATCCCCTTGGGTAACTGATGCTGGTTCACTGATAGTGCAGCCCAGGCTGCCCCAGGGCACAGGCTCTGGGTCTCTCTGCGGGCTATGAACCCCTTGCATTCAGGATGGGATCACCCAGATAAAACTCTTTTAGACACATTATTTTCTTGTAGAGCTTCATGGAAGCCCACGGCAGCCGGGGTAGGTGCGGGAGTGGAGCTCATCCCTGCGTGGAACAGTGGAGGTTTGGGTTTGGTGGAGCCCGGCCCATGGGGTCGCGGGGCCAGGAGTGCTTTGGGGCTGAGAATGGGGTGCTCAGGCAGCTCCTTTGCCTTCTCTTTGCTTGCTGCATCTCCTCCAAAAATGAAGTGCTGTTCCATTAGGAAGCGCAGATGAATGGAGGCATCTGAGCCGAGGCTGTCTCCGGAGTCAGGTTTTGGTGTGCCAGCACCGTGGCTCAGCAATTAATCCTCCCCCGTGACACTGCCTGGGCCCGGGCGCAAGTGAGCATTACCTTGATTAAACGAGATGGGTTAATGCAGCGCTCGGTCCCAGCAGCCTCCTGGCAGAGCAAGGCAGGTTGTCCCCCATCATCAAGTCCAGCTCCTTGAATTGCAGGTGGCAGCGGGGAGCCCGGTGGGTCCCCAGGACACCGCTCAGCACTGTGGGCTGCCCGCTGCCTGACGCTCTCGGGGACCGTCCCTCCTTGCCGGGCAGCCAGGGGTTGTTTCCCTCATTAATCCAGCATTTGCTCCTCTGAGGATGCTCCTGCCCTTTCAAAGCTTTTCTTGCTTTGTCGCCTGCCTTTTCAGTCACTGCAGGCACAAAAGAGCCTGTTCTCCAGCAATGCCACCAGCCGGGCGCCTGGCCTGGGGGTAAGCCAGCACCCCTGAGTGCAACCCTGGAGCCGAGCTGGTGCCACTGGTCACCACCTTCTAGCCCAGGTCATTGTCCCACTTTCCAGACTTCTTTCACCACTTTTGCCTTCCAAAGAGATTTTTTGGGATGGTTCTTTCATAGTGCCTTGTGTTTTGAAGGCCACCTTCTCAGAGCTGTCTGGGCACAGGGCTGTCCCACCGCAGGGTCAGCCCTGTCTTCCGGGCTGGTCCTATTTGGACTGGTCCCTCTCCTTCCCATCTCTGGCAGCTGCAGCCACCTCCCACAGGAATTCTTCCCAGGTCCCTTTGCCCCCTTGTGTTGTTCTTGCACCTGCTTTAGTTGCTTAATACCAAATATTTTATTACCTCTCTGGAAAGTTACTGGAGAGATTTCCTAGAGTAGGAAATATTCAGAGCTGTGAGCTGCTCCTGGGGGTGCACCAAGCCCAGGGATGGTTGCAACCACCCACACCCTGCATGGAGGTGACGGACAGAGGCCAGCCCCAGCCTTACCAGCTTGCCCTGGTACCACCGAGTGCTTTAGTCATGCTTCGAATGTGCTTTTTTTACATCATCATCCCTTTTTATTTGGGCCTCTGACCAAGCCGTGAACTTGCGCTGCTTCACCGGCGGCTGCCAAGATCTGCTCGGCGTCTGCCGGCGGGGAGGCGGTGATCCGCTGCGGCTGCTCTCCTGGCGGGTGTCCACCCTCAACGCCACCTCCAGGTTATTCGTCGAGGCGATGCTCATCCCCCAAGCAAGGCACAGCGTGGCAGGACCCACCCCACGGCCAAGGACATCCAGCATCATGGAGGGCTGCAGGGCAGAGAAGAGGTGCTCACGCCAGCCGGCGTCTTGGCCCCATGGGCTCCCCACGCTGCCCCAATTCTCCGCGCCGGGTGTCAGGATGATAAAACCGAGCCGAGCTCCCCAGAGCAGGCGCAGCACCCAGCAGCTCCCATAATTAATGGCACCGCCAGCACTTCCCTGCTGGGCTATGAATAAAACATTCTTTCTGAGGAACCCAACTTTGAAAAAAATCTCCTTTTTTTCGGTTAATTATATTTGGTGGGACACTGTGCTTTGTATTATTTTCTCCTCCTGCTAAATCAGGGGGGTGAATGCTGGTTTGGGGCCCCAATTTCCTTTTCAGACTGGTGCCCAGTTTCTTAGAGGGGTGGTATAACTACCAGAGAGATTTTCCCCCTCCACAAATCCCCTGCCCACTCCCTTGGAGAAGCACCCACCACTGCGGCTTCGAACCGGCTGGATCTCTAGATTTGCTACAGCCATTGGATTTTTTTGGCATTTCTGTGTCCTTCAGCATCCAAGAGCCTCTCCTGGAAACCAGCCTCCCCTGACCCTTTCCATCTTGCAAATATTTTTGCCGCATACCCAGGAAGTCATGAACATGAAGTTACCAGTTTTCTTTATGAAGAAGGGACTGCACCTTGTCCCTGACCCCCTTAGTCCCGAAAGGGAAGGAGAAGAAAGAGGGTAACATAAGCCAAGGAACTCCAAGCGCTCCAGATTTGCTCCTGGCATGACTTTCAGCACATCGCCGTGCCTCAGTTTCCCCATGTCTTTATAAAATCTGCTAAAGGCAGTGCAGGTTTTTCCATACCTGCCTGGTTTTGCACTTTGGCTGAAGCAGCAGATGCTCACGGGGGTCTGAGAACAGCTCAGGGGGAAGAGTGGATGGGTGAAGGCTGCTTCAGGTCTCAAATGAGACCAGGTGCATTTTCCTCTGCCCACCCACCCTGCCATGGCTTATATAGCTATTTCCTCAATCCCGACCAACAACCCACCACACTCATCCATGTCGTGCCTGTGGCACACAAGGGTTTGTTCTTCCAAGTGCTTTTTGGGACACTGAGCACTGTGTTTGTGCCCCAAGCCTGTCCCACCCAGCGGCTTCTGCTGACCGAGCAGCTCCCATTGCCCCTTGGCTTGAGGAGTCAGAGCAGCCTCTGAGCAGAAGGGAGCTGTGGCCTGCGCACATCCGTGTCTGAGCATCTCCCTCTAGGGAGAAAGGTGAAATTCCAGCCCTGGCTTCGCTGGCTCCGATCCAGGAGCTGCATTAGCAGAGCTTTGCCAGGTCAGGATCAGACCCAAAGGCAGGACCTGCCATTGCAGAAGCGTCTCAGCCACCCAAAGCGCTGCCAGCCGCCAAGAGAGGAGACTGCCCCACGCCGAGAGCCCACCCATGCCGGGGCAGAGGCACCGGGAACCAAGCTCAGGGCTGTGCCGTGCTGGGATGATGCAGCACAGTGCCCTCGCAGGTGGCAACAGCCAGGACTTGCATTTCCCTGGTGGTTTTGAGCTGCGGTCCTGCAAGTCGTGTCGGGCAGCGCTCGGGCTGGGTAACGCAGCACTGCCCATGCCACCCCTAGCCAAGGGGGACCTTCCACAGAGATCCAAGCTCTGGGAGACCCTGCAATTTCCTGCCTGAGCGACAAGAGCTTTACTTCTCACCGGATCCTCTGCCAGCCAATTTTCTCTGTCTGGGCTCCTTCCAGCTCCGCGGTCCAGCCCCCTGCACGGTGCAGGGCTGCAGCCAGCAATCAACAGATCCAACCTGTTTGGGATGGTCTCAGCTCGGCTCCCCCATCCCACAAAGTGCCCTCGCCTTTCCTTGCATGCCCCGGGGGGGTTGATGGCATCCTCTGCATGTTCTCCTTTGCTTCTGTCTTCCTGAAGATCCTGGAAATGTTCGGCTCTTGGTGAGACCTGTGCCATAATTCTCAAAATCTGGAGTGTAAGTGCTTGAAGTGCTCTCAAAGGGAAGAATTGGCACCTTTAGCACTAGGAAGTTTAGTTGCATCCACTCGCACAAGCGAAGGATGCTTCACTTAAGAGGCGGACCTGCAGAGGGAAGGGATCTTCTAGTAGCTTTGTCACTGCAGTGAAAGTCTAGAGCTAATAAAAGAAACCAACTCTGCCAAGGTGGAGAGGAACTGAGGAGAGGCAAATGAATGGGTAATCTAAACAGGACACTAAAAAATCCCCCGGTGCTCTTCAATAAAGCAGAGATTAGCAGGAGGATTTGCAGGCTGGGACTCGGATCCGCCGCTGAGGTTTTGCACAAGGCTTGGGAAAACAACTTCATCTCATCCTGTCCTCCTACTTCCCTGTCTGGGAAACAGAGACAGTCTCGATTCCCTGGTAGAAGCTAATTTAGTGATGGCTGTGAAGCCCCTTGAGATCTCCTGGTGGGGGGAGAAGCCATAGGGAGGCAGAGCGTGACACGCTGGGGTGGTGAGGAAGAGCAGGTATGATCCGTGCTCCTTTCTGCCAGTGAAAGGATGTCAAGGGTGTCAAAGGGCTTCAGGGCAAGTTAACTCTTCCCTCAGATGCTTTCATCAGCCTCAGCTCATTGCTCATTTGATGTCACCGGGGTCCTGGCACTGCAGATCAGCCCCAACCCCGTGCTGTACCATGCAGGGAGACAGTGGGGGCTGCAGCAGCTCCCGGCTCCCCCGGCCCCATGCCCACCGCAGCCAACGCGTGGGGCTCCTGGCTTATTGAGACAGCAGCGCCCACCAAAAATAGCTTCATGCCACGCGCCAAAGCCAACAGATTCCCCGTTGAGCAGAGGGTTTTTATAAAGGCAGTGAATTCAAGACCTCAAAGTAAAGGCAAAGTGCACACAGGGCACATAGAAGATGAGTCTTTGCAAAACTGGACTGTGTGATGGCCGGGGTCTCACCTCCCACCGTGTTGGGGGAGCCCATCCCTGCCCGCGCGTCCCAGGGCACCTCCCTTCATCTCCCCAGGGATGGAAATCAGCCGCCTTCATCCCGGAGCCACGGCGGGGACTGGCCTTTGCTGGGCACTGGTACCACGAGGCAGCAAGCTTTCCCAAGCCCCCCCTTAATGCACATCATAAAGAGGGATTTGAACGGGCCACAGAGATGGAGCCAAAACAATCCCAGCGGGAGCATATTTTTATAAGCCGGGGCTGTAAGAGAAAGGGCAGGAAACCTGACACATCGCAAATCACTCTCCTGTCACTTGCTGTAATCTAGAAATCCTCCAGTAAAAACAAGAGCAGCCCCGGCTGCTGGCGGCGAAGCAGAACCGAGGCCAGGGACAAGGGCAGCTCCGCTTCAGGTCCGGCTGCCAGGAGGTGGAAGTCTCTGAGGCTGGTAAGTGCTGCTTTGGTACGATTTATAAATCTATCGAGCTGCCGGGCTCAGTGACATCCATCACCCACAACCAGCAGATGCAGCGGTGGGGCGAGATGTCTGTGTCTATCCCCGCCGGGCAGGCTCAGCGCTGCTGCTCGCTCAGGAAAGGGCTCAGGACAGAGCCCCGTGTGTCCAGTTTGGCCCCAAAATGATCTCCCTGCAGATGAGGAAGGGGCAGGCAATGCACAAGGGCTCCTGGGTCCCACCTGCCTCTGGTGAGCAAAGGGCTCCTGTCCCCTGGGTAGCTGCAGGGGGCGAGGGGACCCCCCAGTCCCCAGGGCTCGGCATCGCCAGGCAGCCAGACTCACTGGTCCGGCTGATGGCAAAGCATTGGGCATGCAAGGATAGCACTCCTCCTCCTCCTCCTTCTCCTCCTCCGCTGGGTGTTTGCTCTTAAAGAATCGGACCCGGTGCTATCGGGGTCAGAAGTCACCTCCTCTTCTCTCAGCCACAGCCGTGGCTGCTGCAAGCCCCCGTGCAGCAAAACATCTGCTAATGGGGATTCACCTGAAAAATGAGGTTCGAGGGAAACAGGAGCTTTTTGCCAATTCAGCACAAAGTGCAGCAATAATTACAAGGGGGAGCAAAAATAATCCAAGGGTGTCAAAGCACTTCAGGGCTTCCAAAAGGAGTGGTTTTTCTTGGGAAAAGCCCATTTGCTTTGAGGTTTTCCAGGTGAGACCTTTGACAACATTTTAACATTTTCCATTTTCAGACCTGGCTGCTCTGATCACAGAGGACAAAGTGGCTTCAAGAGGAGGCAAAAAGCACCCCAGAGAGGAGCAGGAGCCTCCTCTCTCCCACCCTCCCTCCTTCCCGTGGGTTTCCACCACCATGAGACCTATTTTCTCACGTCTCTCCCACAGCAGAACCAAAATCCCTGGATCTCCCCAGCTCCAAGTGCTGGTCAAGAGATCAAGGGATCCCAGACATCTCCTGGCCATGGGAAAAGCCCAGGGCAGGGCTGGGTAAGGTGCCCTTCACCCCAGCACCCTGCTGCACCACCCTCTGCAGCCGGTGCACATCAACTTGCTCAAATAAAGCCCCATCTGTGCAGATTGTTTGCAGAAGGATGTTTGCTTTGTTGCAGCGGCTGATTTGGCGATGAAAGTTTAAACAGGATGGAGAAGGGAGAACTGAGCAGGGTGTCCTAGAGATGGGACACAGCCTCTTGGGTCCTTCCTGGAGTCAGATCCTCATAGCAGCACCCCTGGACACCGTGAGCACTACATTGGCAGAGATGCAGAGGCTGGGATCCGCAGAGAGCCACCGGACCTGGGACAACCTGCCCTGCAGGTTATAGGAGGTGCAAAATAACTCATCCATACACAGAATAAAAAATCCCTGTTGGTGACCAGAAATCCAGGCAGTCCCATCAGAGACAGCCCTGTGTGCTCTGAACAGCCCCCAGGAACGGGCACAGCAAAGCCACCGGTGAGGCGGGGAAGGGCAGAGCAAGGGAAACCCTTCGCAGAAACGCGTCCCCCCAAAGCAAGCACCTGCTCTCGCCTTGTTGCCCAGCTGGGAAAGAAAAGCCCTGCTCGGGGGCTGGAGCACACTGCTGCACCCCAAGGCAGACCAGGAAACCACCCTGAGTCCCTTCAAGCACCAAGAAAATCCCCAGGCCACCACATCCATTCTCCCCTTTGCCGTTGGGGGCAGACAAGTTGCCCAGCCCTGGAGAAGAACTCTGAGATTTTCTCTCAACCCTTCTGGGTCCCACAGAGGATGGCTGGCTTGTCTCCTGAGCCTCTAGGACACGTCCAGTAGGCATGGACTGCCTGAAGATCACCCCTTTGAACGTACAAATGCCCCTTCCTGGCAATCAAGGAACCTTCTGGACCACAGTGGGAGTTGAAGCACGGCCGGAACAGCCACACACGCTTGCCCATTCCATCCCAACTCACCTGT
This sequence comes from Bucorvus abyssinicus, assembly GCA_009769605.1. Taxonomy (NCBI): domain Eukaryota; kingdom Metazoa; phylum Chordata; class Aves; order Bucerotiformes; family Bucorvidae; genus Bucorvus; species Bucorvus abyssinicus. The sequence goes on from CM020044.1 coordinate 14,367,153, forward strand.
GTGGACTTGCACTCAGTCAGTTCCTTCTTTCTCAACACCCTGAAGACGGCTTCTGGAGCTCTCCTCTTGCTCCTACCTCCAAAGCACCGGTGGAGAAAGATCTCACCTCTTCAGGGCCAGCCCTTGCCACCCTCTTCTGCCGCTGGAGCCCAGAGCCGACCACCACTTGTCCACTCCTCCCATGGGTGAGGCTGAGTAGCTGGGGAGCATCAGCAGCTTGGGGAAGATGTTTCCCTGTGGATGGATCAAGAGCAGGGAAAGGGCTGTGAAGTTGGAAAACATGCATTTGAGCCAGCAACACTTGCTCAACCACTGGTTAGTGGCTCCACAGGAAACACCTTCCCATGCTCACCTGGAAAGACATGTTCCTAGTGAGGCAAGGCTGTCAGCAGGCAGGGAGTGGACAGGAGGCTGCAGGAGATACACCCCTTGGCAGATGCAACCAACCTTCTCTTCACTACAGGCAGTGAAGAGGCTGCCAGCGAGTCCTTCAGCTCTCAAGAAGCTTTTGCTCTCTGCTTTGCAGCGTTGGGGTCTGCTACGGCTGTCTGTAGAGGAAAAAGGGCTTTCTCATCCAGGACTAATCCAACCTGGGCTTGCTCCTAGGTACCTCTACCATTTTATTTTAGCCTGAAGCTGTGAGGTTGCAAGTGAGGCTTTTGGACAAATACTGCTCCCTGCCCCTTCCTGAGCTGCCCCAGGGCCAAGCAGTGTGTAACCAGAGCTCTGCGGGGACACAGCATGCTGCAAATCCAAGCTGGTTAAAACCAGCAGCATGGATGAAAAATTGATGGACCACAAAGCTGTGGGCTTTCAGGTGCTCTAAAGCTTGTTTGACCCTTACAACATGGACAAATCCTGGGGGTAAATATCAGCGGGGTGAGGTAAGTGGTGGGAAGGAGCCCAGGTTTTACCACAAGCTCACCCGGCCATCTCAGCGCTAGTGAACCTCCCAGCAGGGCTGACTGAACACATCCCAAAGGGCTGCGGACAACAGAAACGTGGAGCAGGAGGTTGGGACATCGTACACAAACTGGTCTCGCCTACTCTGCGAAGAACAACCCAAACCTGCCTGTTTGGGTGTCAAGGAGTAGCCATCCGGGCCTGTCCCACCACGGAGCTCCTTCACAGCCATCCTCCCACCGCCAGCTCTCATGGAGAGGTACTAGATGTGACTGCCATGCTTTGGGACACGACAGCTCTCCCGCTGACCCACCCAAGAGCACAGGGTGCAGCAGAAGGCTCAGATTAAAAGCATGTGCTCATGTGTCATAAAACCAAACACCGATTGCTCCTTCCACCACCCTCACCACAGAGCTGGGCGGTATCTCCAGTGCTCACCACAGCACTCCAGCCACACTGCTGGTGACCTCAGCAACCAGGAGCACCTTTCCCGTCACACCCCTCCAAGGTGGCTCCACCATGTCCCCTCAGAGCATGAGCACAGGCTGGAGAAGAGGAGATCTATGTGGACGTGACAGGAGCAACCACATCCCTGAGAGGTCCATCGAGGCTCTCTCAGCTGGCACCCAGCCTTGCCCCGTGACATGGCACATGTCATCCTTTCCCCTCCCATGCCATGATGGAGCCAGATGCTCAGAGCAAAGCAGCATAGCTCCACTGTCACCAGCGCCATGACCCATTGCGACTCATTGCCATCTTCCAAAGGCTGGTCTTGCTCCTTGCAGGTGTCAAGCACCTTCCATGCTCAGACCCCTCTTCAGATGCTGCTTCAGGCAGCTTCTGGATGGCTGAATAAGGCCCATATCAGCTGCCTTCCCACACCTCAGTGAGGCCACATGCCTGCTCTGGTACAGACCCATGGCTGCTCCAGGCTCAGGAAGGCTGGGAGTTAGGTGGGAAAATGTTGATTTTGCAAGGGGCTCTACCAGCACAGGAGAAGCAAAGCCCTGCTTGGTAGAGCTGCAGATCAAACCAAGCCAGGAAGGATTTCTTGCCAGCCATGAATGAAGAAAGGCGAGGAGAACCAGGTGAAGCTAGGGATGAAGCACCATCTGCCATGTGTCTTTGCAGGATACAAGCCAGATTTCACAGCCTTGAAATGGAGACCTCTTGTTCACAGATAGACGATAGTTTCTGGTGAAATGAAAGGGTTGTGGGGTCAGGATGAAACACTCCTCCACAGCTGTGAGTCAGCCTGTAGCGTTGCTGCGGACAGGAAGCCCGTGAGTCATGGGCTGCACCTGGGTTGGAGATGACCACTAAGAACATCACTGTTATTTATAGCCAAGATACTGATATGGACGGAAAGACCCCGGCAGCTGCCCTAGGCCAGGGGCCATGCAGTGCATTGCCAGCATGTCACGTCCTGGGCATCTGCTGCTCTCATCTTCTGGGTCCCCGTCCTGGATTCCCAACCTGGAGCTGTGTTCCTGGTGTGCTGGATGTGCCCCCTTCATCCAGGTGACACTCTCCATCCAACAGCCAGTCTCTATGCCAAGGCAAATGTCAGCGGTTGCCTAAATACAGCATTTCTTAAGGCCCCCATGGGTACCACCCTTGGAAAGAAATGCATGGGAGAACAAACACGGCTTTGGCAGAGGGATTGCCGACATAATCTAACTGTAATTCAGGAGGCACTAAGGAGATACAGGATCTCTTGCATGAAGCCCTTCTTCCACCTGGAAGGTTTGGCTTCTCCAGAAGCCCACCTTGATGGCTCACAAGCTTTTGCCAAGAAAGGTTGGATCAGGTGATCCTCGAGGTCCCTTCCAACCTGGTATGATACGATTCTATGACTTTCCTCCCAACTCCACGGCCAGCCCTCAGCTCACTCACCCTCCATCCTCCTCTGCACCCTCGTTCTGAGGCATTTGGGCTGTGCCTCAGCAGTGAAGGAGCAGCTGTGAGCACAGCATGCGGAGCTGTGAGGCCATCCGCAAAGCTTGCCAAGAGATGGGAAGAAGGGCTGGTTATGAGTAGCTGCCCTTTGCTAGCTAGTTTGCTTTGTGCCTCCCTTCCAACTGCGTGCTGCGCTCAGCCAAATATCATTAAAGGTTTTTCCACATGCTGATCACCTAATTTGCCTTCAAAGCTAGAGCGAGATCTCTCTCCCCAGGGAGAGGTGGTAGATGTTGCACCACCTTCAAAGCCAACAGAGGCTGCGCTGACTCGCTCTGAGCTTCCCTTGGCTGTGAGAATTGGTCAGGATACTTTGGAGAGAAGCGGCTGATGCCTTCAAAGTGAAGGATGGGTTGAGAAGTGGGGAGTGGAGAGAGACATTTTAGCTCCTTCTGGGTAATTATCTCCTACAGAAGGCTGAGGATTTCGCTGGTGGGAGGGAAATTATAACCTAGCATAAACCCAATATTTACCCCAAATCCAGTCTCTTTAGTGCTCGGGAGTGTTTGGTGTGGTTCCAAGGCTCAGCTTCTGAAGGAGTGTGGAGAGGTCCCTTGACAGACCTCCAACATGGCTGCAAAGCAGAGACCACGTCCCTTTTGTTCAGAAGCGTACGAAAACAGGTGACACTTCAGGGTGAGAGGCTGAAGGGAAACAAATGGCTTCATTCAGAAGAACCAGTTCTGGTGAGATGAGAAGTGACTTAATTACATTAAGTCCCTTTACAGCAAAACTGCCAGGTGCTAAAGGACTTTTTAATTTAGCAGGGAAAGGCAGATCAACACCAAGCATCTGGAAGCTGAACCCGGAGAAAATCCAATTAAAAAATCAGGTGATGCTGCGAGTGGAACAAGCTATGAAGTGATGGATTATTCATTCCAGGATGTCTTGAATTCAAGGAGGGGGAATCTAATGGATCCTTCTAGCACTACATCTATTGATGACGAACACTCCTACCCAGCTTCTGGGAGCACGTGTGTTCTCACCCCTCTGCAAAAACAAGGAGTTTGGCTAAGTGCAAAGTTCCTGTGCATGTGGTGGAGGACAACACACAAGTCCTACCAGGTGAGTCGCATGGTTTTACGCTTGGAGGCATTAATAACCCAGAACTAGCAGCCAACTCCATGGAAACCAACTGGTAGTCAGTGACAAGTTCTCCTGTTGCTATAGCAACAGGGCCCAAACAAATAAAAATTACCTATAATTTTTCCTCCCCGAAGTTCTCCCACATTACATTTCCATAGCAACTAATTAGCTCATTAGTGATCTGAACCGAACGAGTGGACAGGTGGAAGGGCCCAGCTCTGTCCTCTCTCACGAGTAGCTGAGAAGAGCCAGTCAGATAGTTTATGCCAGCTTTAAGGGGAAAGGGCTAAGTGTGAGGAGATGGGTATCTGAGGGCTGGATTTCTTCATGCCTTCCCCATGATACCTCTGATCCAAATATCGCGTGGTCCCTTCTATTTCTAGCTGTCACCTTACACTTCAGTTTCTTGACCTCATCAGTTCCTTTCCAGACTTCCCGTGTCTCTCCGGCCTCAACACTGGTCTGTTTGACAGCCGCATGCCTTGGCAATGTTCTCTTATCCTTCTGGCCATGATATTCAGGTCTCTTGGCTTGTTACTATCTTCTGCACCAAGCTGACACACTTGATCTGCATGAGCCTCTCTTTTCACTTGCGCTCCACAACTACGTCCCTTCATCCTCCTCTGGCAGTTTACTGCCATGGGTCTCTTCCACCTCCAAGCCATACTGGAGCATTGTTCAGCCACTTCCACCTAAGCCCCACCAGTCCGAGCCCTGGGGAAGCCAGTGCTCAACTCCACTTGGTCGAACTAGTGCCAGTCATGCTCATCTGAAGAGACCCACCACTGCCTTGTTCAAAGTAGCAATGGATGCCATTGTCACCTTCATGGCCAAGGAAGACTGTAGCTTTGCAGACGCAGGGTTAGAAAGCTGCAGTGGATCACCCTCTCTTGATTGCAAGACATCCTGAAGACAACATGAACCTCATCTGATGGACACATTCGCACCCCATGCGCTGCCCGTTGGGCAGAGCTCAGGCTGAGCAACAGGAGCCAGGCTGGATGGCATCAGTGCACGGGTGCTGCATGTCCTGCCCGAGCTCAGAAGTCACAGGAGAGGACGGGTGACAGAGTTATTGGGTGCTAAAAATCGAGCAGGAAAAAAAATTGTTAAAAAAAAAAAGTGGCAGAATTGCAGTTGACGAGTGTTGGTGTAATTAACACAAACAAGTGCGTCCAAGGAGATTAGATGTGTTAAACCACAGTTACATGCCCACGAGGAGGAGGTGCTACCTTCAATTAGTGCCTGAAACTCTGGAAAAGAGAGCCAGTCTGATTTCCCTCGCCGTAGTAGAAATCTGTTGAAACCTGAAATCTGCTGAAAATCCCCGGAAATCCTCGGACTTACAGCCATGGGGAAAGACAGGCCCAGGTCTTCCTGGGTTTGTTTCCTCTGACTTCAATATTTTGGCACCTCTCAAGGAGTAAGTAATGAAAATAAAGTATAAAGGAGGGAAAAATCAATCAGCAGTGAAAGGCAGGTGGCTGAGTCTGTGAAACGAGCTGTGCTGAGTCTTAGCGTGGGGCCTTAAACACAAAGTGAGAGCAAAAAACTGCAAAGAAGTCAGGGCCGTTCAAGGGAGACCTGCTTTTCTCCCCTGGATTTGCCCAGCCTCCCTTTTTTCCCAGCCTTTTGGATGGACGGACCTACTCATGGACACCACAGATCCACGCTGAGCTACAGGAGGGGAGCGAGTGCCTTGGGGACCCAAAGCCCTGCACAAATCAAAGTTTCCTTCTCTTTTTCCCTTTGGTTTTGCCGTTCCAGCATTCCTGGGAGTTTGGATTATTCAGAGAGAACAGCAGGATATTCCTCGCTCCAGAGAGCCGTGTCTCCATCCCTCCAGGGAACCACGCAGAGCCGCCCTGCCTGCGGCTTTCCCTCCAGCATGATGATCAGCAAACTCTTCCAAGAATAACATAAGTAGATGTCCTCTGGGACAACCCGAACGCTCCGGACACTGGGGCTTCAGTTAAAATCCTTTCCTGGGACTTCTGATAGGTTCAGTGCAGCTGACTTTTTCTCCTGACCCCCTCATATATATTATTGATAAGGATGAACCAGTGGAAATGAGGTCTAAGTGTTGGTTTCATCAAAGGCAAGAAAAATTTTTTGTGGATTGGGTATCACAGATGGGAGGGAATCTGTTGCAGAGACCATTGATACCATCTGGGAACCTGCCCACCCTTTGAATCCTCAGCTTGCAACACTTTCTGCTACCACCTCTGCTCCACAGGCTCCTGAGCACAAGGAACCCTCTTCCAGCCCACCCTTCTCACCACGCTCAAGGGTACGTTCTCCACCCAAGTGCAGGTGGCAGGAAATGGCCCTTCCCTCCCACCACCCAGTGCAGGGATGGAGCAGGATCCAGGAGGGCTCATGTCCCCTGTTACATGAGTGGTCAACATCTGGAGCCCTCAATGGGAGGAATATGACGCCCGTGTGAATGGTTTCTTCTTCCTCATTTAGGATCCACCTGGGGTCATTTTATATGTTCACTAACATTTTCACGCCTTGTGTTTTCTCCACTGCTCTGCAACTCCACGTTCAATCTGAAGTTACCGCATGCCGTGCCATTTTCCTACGTTAGATACTATTTTCTTGTTCTCCTCCTTACCCCAAAACTCAGTTCTGCATGTCCTTCACTGACCCCTGATGAGTTGGTTATAGCCACGGCGTCACCACTGCTGATCCTGGGACCCCGCGTTTGCGCTCCTCTACGCCGCAGCCGGCATCTCCACTTCTCACACCTCTAGTTTCATACCAGCCCTGTATTTCTCTGTCCCGCATCATTATATTAGAGTAAAAAAAATCTCATTCTACAAAGAATAACGGCTTGCCGCTGTTGTCTGTGTAAAACTAGGGCTGCGCCACGCAAACAGAAGTCTGATAAATTAGTCATAGCTACCTGCTCGATTAGAAAAACCGTCGTTACAGCTTAAACCAGGTAAAACAAAGCTGTGGAAGGTCAAGAAAAGTTCAGACAGAGCAGGTCCACCAAGCCTCAGTCCTGGCGCCTTGCAAACTCAGTGCAAGGCTTGTGGCCTCGTGCAATGGCAACGCCATAACACAGGGCTACAGGTACAAGGGGTAGCGCTGTGGAGCCCCAAGCGCCACCTTCTTGCCCCCACACGCCCTGGGGTAAGGAGCACGGGCCCCCTGGGGTGGGGGACAGATCCGTGGCTCCAGTGGCTCATTGGGGAAGCTGAGGGCAGGGTGGAGAATTATTGTTTTCACACCAACCTGGGGGATAAATGCCCGGTGTCAGGATCTCCAACGCTTGAGATCTCCAGTGCCTTCACTGCTACTGCCAAGGACCAGGGGATGGAGGACAAGCTGCCAGTTCGCTCTGCCAGGTCAGGATGAGGGCAAGCTGGGTACCGCATGTGCTAGAGCAGCATCAGTGGCGGATGCTGGAGTCCTCCCCAACAGCCCGCAGCTGCAGCATGATGGTGCTACCTCAGGACTCTGCCAAGGAAACTGCCTTTTTTTTTTTTTTTAGCAGGAACAGCACAACCTGTCTGGTTAAGTCCCCACTGAGACATGCAGTGAATTCACCTGACCCCAAAACTTGTTCTGACCCCAGGGTGGATGCAGCCTGGCTGCCAGGTAGCTTCTCTGGTGTCTCATAAGGACCAGGCGGCATCAGCCCAGGAACACAAGACACTGTCTCGCCTCCCTCCTCCACCAGCCCCATCTCCGTGTCACCTATGGGAATCTGATTACCAGCAAGATCTCTGTTGCCGTCAGATGTGATCAAAACCACAATTCAATTAAATTTGATTGGATTGAAAGCTGAGGGTTTCAAGGAGACAGGCACGTACGCCCAGAGCAGGACATCGTTCCCCAGGAAAACAAGCTGAGATCTGCAGGATGGTCATCCCGAGGTGAAGAAAAGCTGGGACGCAGCTCTGGCCCCAGGATGAACTCCATCCCTTGGGGCCAGTTCACACATCCACCTTCTAGAGAATCCCGGATAGAGTAAGGTGATCCCAGCCTCCCGGAGACGCTTTTAATTCTTTCTCATCTTTTGAAATCAAATAAAATTCTGAAGGAGAAACTTTGTCATCTGAGCAGCAGAGGGGAGAAAAAAAAAACAGCCAAAACATCCCTGGAGATGAAAGGGAATTCTAGATGGGTATTTCATCTCTTGCTCTTGTAACGAACGTGAAAACAAAAAAAGAAAGAAACAAACAAAAAATCCCAGACGCGGTTAATGAGCTTTGCATTTAAATGTGGCACCAATGTCACCGCGAAGACGGTTTCTTCAAGGTCCCACGTACCCGCTCGCACAGGGCGACGGGCGCGGGACAGCCCGTCGGAGCAAATATTGGATCAGATTAAATCTCGCTAGTGTTTACTAAATAAAACATGCATTTCGAGAAATCAGGAAAAAGTTTGTTAAATATTTTAGTACATCTGGTCTCCTCTTCCCCACCCATATACGGACTTACAAAATGCTTTGCATATTTATTTTAGCGTGCACTAGATTTATTTAAAAATAGCATCACCAGCACTGGAAACAGCCCACTTGCTTTTCATCTAGATCTTTGCATTGAATCAATGAATCCAAAATTAAACACGGTTGGGTGAACTAAATCTATACCAGGACCTATTTGCTGATCAATACAGAAATGGATGCCTGGGCTCTCTTTACTGTGTGAAACAAGAGGGCTTATGAGCGAGAAATTCCTTTTGTTATTATCTTTTGAAAAATCAGATTTAATCTCCCCACATAAAAAAATTATTTATTGGAGAGATGCTTTCTCCTAAATAATTCATGCTGGTTGTGTAGTACCCAGAAGAAAGAAGGCTCCTGTCTTCCATTCCTAATGAGAGGGAGAAAGACCTCCAATATTTTTCTCGGATTCAGTTTCATCAGCTCAAGGAGCTGAAACTGTCCTTGGCTTCAAGACTGTGTCCTCCCCCCCGCCACGAGGGATCCGGCTCCCCCAAAACACAAAGAGAAACCACAACTCGCTGCATATGGGGGGGAAGAGCTGCAGACACGTCTGGAGGCCAAACTCAGATCCCCAGTAAGGGGGCCCTGGCTTTGGCGCTGAGGTTCAAGGGATGGTGACCCAGCAGCCAGAATCCACCTGGCAGAGGGAGGAAGGGTCTCCTGAAGAAGCCACCTCGATATGGCCATAAAGCGAATCCAGCCTCCACTCTGTCTGTCGGCGTTTCTCCAAAACAAGGTGGAGGTGGAGCTGAGCGGCTCCCCCAGCAACAGGGAGCTGAGAGGAGACCAAAAGCCAACCCAGGCCACCCTGTACGAGGTACGTGGGAGACATGAGCCACAAAGGTCAGTGGAAATCTCTCCTGACCCAGAACAGGAACAGAATTGGGGCTGAAGAGCATGGATTTGGGAAAGATGACTGGCCTCTGAGCTCGTCTTGGTGTGGCTTTGGGAAGTGCCTCGCATGGCCGTGTGCTCGGCCAGGCCCCTTTCTCCTAAGCACGCTACAATAATTGAGCCGTGGAGGGCTGTACCTGCTCTGCTCTGAATAAATCTGCACATCAGCCGCTTCCATGAATGAAAAATGCATGCGCCAGGAAATTGGAGGTGAAACGATGCATCTGTTGTCAGCGCGCTCTTTTTTCTCTTCCACGAGTTTCATTAAGGAGAGACATATCGTCTCTGATGAAGTTAACGCCAGCGGTTCACTAACTGATCGTGACACCTCCCCGTCGCTTTGATGACGGATCGCTGCAGAAGCGCCAGCCCCAGGCAGGCGGGGAGGGATAAAGTCACCCCTTCCGTGATTTTGGTGGGCGAGGCAAGGGTGGTCGCAGCAGCCAGCTCCGCTCAGCATCACCTCAGGATGCCGGAGAAGCCGGGCGGGGACAGTGACAGGCTGGTGCCCCCCCACCACTGCGTGAGCCCCGTCCTGTCCCCCCGCACCGTCCCTCGTCCTGTCCCTGCGTGGCCAGCAATCACGTTAGCAGCTTGCAATACACCCGAGCACGCAGCAAAGAGGCAACAGCTGCTTCCTGCTGGCCCAGATCGAGGATTTTAATTAAGGAGAAGATTTGGGAGAATAAAGGGGAAAATCCTTCCCAAAGCTGTAATTAAAGAAACTCGGGGTGAGGCGGGACGACAAGAAAGGACAAGTCCTGCCGTCGATGGGGCTCAGCTCGGGAGGGCAGTGGAGATGCCCACCATGGCCCCATGGTGCTGGAGCCGTCCCCTCGCTGAGGGGATGTTCTTCCCCCTACACACAGGTTGCAGACGCTGCTCCACACCCACAAAAAAACCCCAACCTTTCAATGTTCACTGAGGTCCCCCAGACCTCCAGCAAGATTCACCGTACGCAGAGCGAGCAGACACTCCAGGCTAGTTAAAAAACCACCAAACCCAAATTCCTGTCGACCTGGCTCTGTGGTTTGCCAGGCCGGTGAAGCAGGAGGGTCCTGGTGGGATTCAATCCCAGCCCCAGCTCACCTCCCTTCAAGACAAAAGGAGCCAGGTCAGAGCCCAGGAGGCCACTGTGGCCTTTGGGAGGTGGGTGCCACCACTGCCAGGACCCACAGAGCCCTTCTGAGCTCTTTGGAGGGGTTCCTGAGAGGCAGCACGGCTTGTCATTCGGGGTGCGCTGGCGCTCTAGGAAAAACACCGCTGGGATGGGTGACCAGGGCACTGGACCTCCCGCCCCATCTCCAGTGGGGTAGGGGTGCCTGGCTGGGGAGGCTCCGAGAGCTGTGCCGGTTGCCGGTGCTCTCCATCAGCTGCCGAGGCAGGCACAGCTCGTGCCACCAGCCCACTCAGAGCTGGTGCTGGAAATGGGCGATTTCCCCGAATATAGAGTGAGCACTTTATTTAGCTCTTGGTGTCTCTCATCAGCTCTGGAGGAGCAGCTCAACCCAAAACACCCTTATTCTAGAAGAAGAGGCTACGTGTCCCTCTCCAACCCTCACAAATCCTCCAGACTCCAGCAAGAAGGCACAAAGCCGGCCCCAGGCAGGGCAGCAGGGTCCGTCCTGGCCCCATCTGCTGCTTGGAGCAGTCTCGAGCTCCAGAGCTGCACTTGGGACAGACTTTGGAGATGGCTCTCATGGCTCAGGCAGCCCCAGACCTGCTCAGGAGTCTCCCTGCTCCCATCACTACGTGGCACTGCAGGGACAGTCCCTCCTGGCCACCTGAGCGGAGAGAAAGCTCACGGGGGTTCACAAGTCCTGGTGCTGCACATCCCTGCAGGGCTGTTTGGTGCAAACTAGCTGCTTTCCCAGCCCCGTGACTGCTCCCTCACAGCACCTTGAAAACCCCTTCCCTCTAGTCCCTTTTTAACCGGAGGTTCCGCTTTGCCTCTCTAATAGACAGGAAAGGGAGGAGTGCAGCCTACCTGCTGGGCCAGCCAGCAGCAAACCGGCCACTTGCCACAAAACATCTCTCTCAGGGGCAGACTGTCCGCAGAGGTGTGGGCTCAGCATGAGAGAGCGAGCAGAGTGGGAAGACCCCATAAAATGTGTTCCTAAATGACCACAGCCAGCCCTTCCTTGGCGGTGATGGCCACAGGAGCCAGGCGGGACCCCAGTCCCAGGACCCAGCCACGCTGCAAGAGCCAGCATCGCATCCTCAGATGTGCAAGTAAACGTGGCTGTGCCCAGGGCTATGGGTCCTCCGTCATGTTAGGGGCCAGGAAATGTGGTTTGGAGGAGAAAGGTGAAGCAGCAGGTCCTTCGTAAGGGGGAAGAGCCCCCAGGTGAAGCATGAGCAAAGCACAGACCCTGGTACCGGACAGGCACGGCATAATTCTCAAAAAAACCCTCAACAACCCTAAAAAATCCCAACCTGGTGGGGAGACAAGCTGGAGACACGACTCCCTGAGAATCACAGCATCATTTTTGTTGGAAGAGACCTTTAAGACCATCGAGTCCAACCATTCCCCCAGCACTGCCAGGTCCCCACTGATCCCTGTCCCTCAGCACCACCTTGTCAGGCTGTGAAACCCCTCCAGGGATGGAGACTCCACCACTGCCCTGGGCAGCCTGTCCCTATGCTTTACCACCCTTCCTGTAAAGAAATTTTTTGTGATATCAACCCTAAATCTCCTCTGGTGCAACTTGAGGCTGTTTCCTCTCATCCTAGAAGCCCCGCTGCCACCCCTACGCCTCGCTCTGGCAGAGCCCTGAGAGCCACCAGCACCTCCGCATCCCCCTCGCTTACCCCAGGCTCACAAAATTGCACCCAACTACACTGCCCATCACTCCGGCTGGCTCGGCCAGGTCACTCCCTGTCCCCGGAGCCGTATCGATTGGGGTGAGGCAGCGCCAGATTCGCACGGCAGCTGCCGAGTATTTACACAGCGATTACCAACCCTGCGAGGCGGGGAGGCAAAGAGCCTCCCTGGGGCCCCATTCGCAGGGCTGAGGGCAGCTGCACCCCAGCTAAACGCCGCCTGCCCCCAGCGAGGGCTCACCAGGCACCGTTTCCGTCACACGATCGCATCCCCGGGGTACCCTCAAGCTCATTCGACAGCTTCTCGTGGCTGACACTGAGCGGGACCTGTTGCAGGCGGTGATACTCCGCAGGGCCTTTGCAGAGGGTTGAGATGACCTAGGAAACACTTAATTAATTGCCTCACTGAGCCGGAGCAGCGATGCTCGGAGGAGCCACGCATGCAGGGCAGCTTCAGAGCCAAACTGGAGCTTTAGTCTGAAACCTTGGATTTCATTTATGGAATCTCAGCTTCCAGAAGAAGAAAAGGTGAGATCACGCTAGAAGAGACGTAAGCGGCCCCGAGCGGGGAATGACACTGAGGAAAACCCCGCTGAGAGCGAGGTGGCTGCTCTGGTTCATCAAGGTTCCAGTCTCCTCCACTCCGAGATGTAAATCAAGTGCAAAAGCCACCCTGGCTCGCCCGGCTTCTCCGCACCCCTCTGCCCACGTGCCTGCAGCACTCGCCGCCGCTCCCGGCGTCTGGAAATAAACAGCCTGTTCCAGCACCGCTTGGTATTTCGAGAAAGGTTAACGCAGCATGTGAGGGGCCAGAGCCACCGCTCACAGGGGCTGGAAAGCCTCCAGGCAAACCTGCCAAAGAACCGGGGCTCCCTGTGTGGGAGGTGACCTCCTCAGCCCCCCCAGAGCGCTCGCTTCAACCTTCGATATTTTCAGGCTTCGTACTGCTAAGGCTTCCTCCTCCCACCCCCGCGTCTCCCCACGAGTGTTCCCACCTCTGAGAAATCAATGGGAATTTCAAGCCAAGAGGTCCACATTCGCTGGGCAAGCCAGGAGTTTTCCTCCTGCTTTGGGGCTCCCGCTGAAGGCAGCAGAAAAATCTCCCCGGTTTTCCAGCACCCCCTCAGTGGGGAGCTGCTGTCGGCCCCGATGCAAGTCCCAGGGAAATGCAGCCGCGAAGCAGCTGCGCGTGGAGCGGTCCCATGGCTCACACCTTAAATACTCACATGCTGGGGCTGGATTTGCAAACCAGGCTGCTAGGGTGGACTGAAAAGTCTTGGAGCAGCTTTATCCAAGCCAGTGGTGAAAACCGAGCAGAGTTTAGTCCGGGGATGACCAATTACCAGGGGAAAAACAGAGGACGCCTGGATACTGGTGATTAAACCAGAGCTTGAGCTCTCCTCACCCCAAAACAAGCCACCTACCCTTCTGCTGGAGACAAGAGCTGGGAGACACCCACAGCAGCTCACCACGGGCAGCAAAGACCTTCTCCACCGGGCGCACCTCACTTAACCCCTTCCCTCCCTGATGGGCTGCACCAGTCCCTCCAGGTGCCAGCTGAAACGATTTTAAAGCCTCTGGCCAGCCCGGCTGGTCCTGGAGAGGCTGGTCCGTATCCAAGGTCTCATCGGTATTCCGCAGCTTCAGCTCGTTAGCACTTCGGCGCTGCAAGAGCGGCAGCGTTGGAAGTTTCTGGGCGAGACAGCTATCAGGGGAGGATTGAACACACCTCGCGCAAGCCAACGGCCCACGTGAACTCTCTAATTTGCGCTATCGATCTAGAAGGTGCCCACAGGCCACCTGAACCAAAAAAAAAACAACCCTGCCCTAGATACAGCCTCAGCCACCTTCAGAACAAAAAAAAAAAAAAAAGAAAAATTAAGCAAAATAAATAACCTGCAGCCCCAGAAAACTGGCTGCACCATCACAGCCCCTGCTAAGGCTATTAGCCAGCCCTCCTCCGCAAGCAGCTCCTCAGGAAGAGCGCGAGCTCCAGCTCAGCAGCCCCTGGAGAGACCCACCAGCCCAGCAAAGGGCCAGTGCCACCAGTACAAGCTCCCACGCTGTACTGGGGGAGCGCTTTCGGGGGTCTGCTCCTGCGCTGCTCAGCAATGGGCAGGGAGAGCTGGTGGCCCCTGAGCGGAGGAGGGCTGAGCCGCTGCAGCCCCGATGGCCCTGCTGTCCCCTCCCTGCCCTGCTGTCCCCTCCCTGCCCTGCTGTCCTCTCCTTCCGTCGGGTGCGCTGAGTTTTCCCTTCTCTGCAACCAGAGCCGTGTCCAACTCTCCCGGGTTCGGGCACTGCCTTTACACCTCGGGATAGAGCCACGGGAAGTCACCGGGCAGAAATAACCGCTTTTCGCCTGTACTTGAGAAAAACGGGGGGGGGGGGGGGAAACCCATTCCTCCTAATAAGGGAGCTCAGAGTGATGAATTTTCCGCCTCTCCTGAAGTTCTTTCGCCGGAGGCGCTGATGCATTTTTAATAGGTCTCGATGCAGCTATTAAGCCGGTAATTGAAACGCGGAGCCCTCCGGCTGCCCCAGGCCCCCTCCCCGCGCTCCCCACGCCGGGCGGGTGGCCCGGGGGATGCTCCTGAGGTCCTGCCCGCCCCCCCCCACCGCTGCCCCCCGCTCCGAGGTCCCATCTCCGGGCGGAGCATCGCCACCCGGTCCCGGAGCGGCTGTCCCTGGCCCGATCCCGCCTGGTGGAGGCTGACAGCGGGAATATTTGGGGACGAGCCGTTCCCCTTGTCCCTGTCCCGTTGCGGGGGTGTGAAATCGCGCACACCCACACACCCACACACACCCCCCTCCGCTAAACCTGGGACGATGCCCGGGCTGCAGCGCCCTCCCGCCGGCCCCGCGCCCCCGAGGGACGGCTGGAGGGCGTTGGGGCGGTGGGCACGGCAGGTGGGGAGGGGGCGAACCCCGCCGGGTCCCGCCGCCGGCCGAGGCGCAGCCCCGCGGCGCCGGTACCGGGCGCTGCCTCCCCCTCGCGGCCGCGGGCAGCCCTGCCGCCCCCGGGACCCCCCCGTCCATCCGAGCAGCCCGCTGCCCTCCTGCCCCGGGCAGGCAGAGCCCGGCCCGGGGAGAAGCAGAGCACCGGGTGCCTCCCGGGAGTGCTGCTCCGATGGTCCCGGCTCGTATGAGCGCCGGTTCGGGGCCGGCGCTACCCCGCGGTCCGAGGAGAAGGCAGTGGGTGGCAGGACCCCATCCTGGGCTGCCACCCCCCCACCCCGGGGTGCTGAACAGACCAACACGGGTGCTCCAAGAGGTGATGAGAAGCAGGTTTGAGGGTGAATTTTATTGAGAACAATGACGGGGTTTTAACGGGTACAGACCGGTCTCAAAAATACAAGGCTGGAGGGGCTTCCGCTGCGAGACACAATTCACCTTAATGCCAAGCTGCTCCCCTCGACCATCAGAGAGGGGACAAAGCCAGACACGAAAGCGTGGGAGGTGAAGAGGGACAGGTAGGAGCCATGTGGAATGAAGCAGATGGCAGACAGAGGCGTGTTTGCCTCTTCAGCAAAGCCCTGCTTCATCCACAGGGTCCCAAGCCCCCCCCAGAGGCACTGCCCCCGTGTTTGAAGGGGGAGATGCTCCCTTTCCCCAAAATACAGGAACCGGGACTTTGTCCAGGAGGAGAAATGCAGGAAAAAAATGAAAAAACAAACCATAGCCCAAAGCACCAAAAAAACAGTGAAAGAAAGAAAGAAGGGGTCAAAACAAGGAGAGAAGGGAAAAACAAAAGCTCAACATCAAATCAAAAAACAATCTAAAGTAAACAACTATTAAAAAAAAATTACAGTTGTACATCTCAGCTGCAAAGCTGCCAAACCAAGCGGGTGAAGGGCACGGGCGCTCCCGGAGAGCGTTGGGTGGTTTGCAGAGGAGGACCAGGGAGGGAGAGGGGGAGAACATCAATCATTGTCTTATTTTACATGAAGAGGTGGGGTGGGGGTCAGGGTCGAGCTGAAGCTGAACAGGGTTTGTGCAGCTCAGCCTGGGCTGGTTCATCAGCTCGGGGAATCAGAGCGGTGACAGGGGTAAGCGCCGCTGCACGATGCCCCTACACGGGGGCACCAAGGGCTGAAAACCATTTGCCCTGGACCGGCTTCCAGGAATAGCTGGTGTCAAGCAGCCCCATTCCCAGGCAGAGGGTCCCCAGCGCTGCTTCAAACCTGGGGCTGCAGGAGGGGGGAGCAAGGAGTTTAAGGGGAAATAGTTCTTCTTTCAACACTGGAAATGCACCCTGAAACCCAGACCTCTGGGGCATGACTTTCAGAGGAAAAGCAACATTTTTCAAAGATTCAGTTAAAAAATAGATGCATTTCTTTAAAAAAGTCTTAGTCCAGGATGTCTTCTAGTGACCCCTTCCCCATCATCCCAAATTTAGCCAGAAAAACACTAGCCATTTCACCAAATCTGCTGGCCACGTAGACATTCACACATTCATCATTGATTTAAAAATATATAATATATATATATTGCGCACACACATACACACACACAAATACATATTAGAAAAGAAACAAAAAATTCCCTCTGAAAACTCAAATCTATGTAAAAAACCCAACAAAATCCACAGCCGGTGCGTTTATCCCGTGATCATCTACAGCAGAAGACAGAAATCCCGTTGGCTCCCGTAGCTCCTCGCGGAGTGCTCAGGCTGGGAGAGTGGGGAAACACATCAGGTTTCACAGTGGATTTGTTAGTGGAGAAGGAACCGCTCCTCCCTCCTCCCGCACAGAAGGGCTTTCGTTTAGAGCGAGTTAGATTAAAACTAGGAAACATGTTACAAAGTCCATTATATATAGACATAAAATGTACAACGGGTGCAGCCCCCATGCGAGTCCCTGGGGTTTTGAGCTCGGCTGACACTTCGGTGGGCAGCTGGAGGGTTCGAAGGCAGTTTGGGACGTGAGCGGCCTCCGAAACAAGCGGGTGTCACAGTGCGAGGTCTAACACGAGCTCCAGGTGGGAAGGGAGACGGAGCAACATCCTCCCCAGGAGCCAGGGAAGGCGGAGGCAGGGGCTGTGCGAGGCATCATGCTGGAGATGGGGATGTGTCCTCCCAGCCCAGGGCTGGAGGGGAGAGAGGCAGCACCCAGGGACCTGCTTGTCCCTCCATCGCCTAGTGACCATGTGGGGAAGGGAGCACCGTGTGCTGGAGGAAGTCCTGCGGGCAAGCGTGGGCAACTGGCATCGAGGTGGGCTCATAGAAAAATGCCGCCTTCTCCCCTCCCACCCAGGGGAGCAGTGTCATCAATTGAGGGAGGGGGATGCCCAGTCTGGTGCTTCCTCGAAGGGTCATTAAGATGTCGAGCCAGGCATTAAAACAGCCTCTGGGGTGATCAGCGGAGTGCCCAGGGAGCCCCACAGCCCCCTAAAAAGCGGCACAGGCTCATGGGGACAGTGAGCCAGGCACAAAGGGAAGGCAAGAGAGACCACGCTCCAGGGAAGGGACTTTGGGCAGGCAGGGGAGAAGAGTGGGGCAGGTGCAGCAGCATTTTTCCTCTTGGCCTTCCCCAGGCAGCAAAGAAACACAACGCCCCGTACTGTGCAGCAGGCTGGTGGGGAGGGGAGATGCCCTCTGGCACCTCCTGCTCCGGCCCCGCTCAAGCACCACGGGCACGGTCCTCTCCCCGGCAGCGCTACTCTGGCGTCGGCAGGGAACTCTGAGCCTTCGGTCTCTGTGGCTCAGCTGGAAAGCTGTTGGCTTTAAAAGGTTCATCCTGGGGGATTTCATTTACAGGGCAAAGAGAAAAGAGATTGTGAGGCCAGATGGGGTCAGAGATGCCCGTGGGTTGGGGAAGTGCGATTTGTGCAAACCACCGTTAACTCGAGTCCTCATTCACTCTTCTGCGGGGAAGCCAGGATGGAGGGGACTGCACAAAGCCACGAGGTTTGAGTTAGGAGTCTTCCCCGAGGATCTCTGTCACGAAGGAGGCCATGTCAGTCTCTTTGGTGTCGTGCAAGGTAAAGAAAGGGTGTTCCTGCCAACAAGACCAAAGACAACATAAGCTGACACCCAAGAACGGACAAGCCCAAGGGCAGTCCCTGGGGGATGTCACGCAGCTGGCAAGGTGCTGGGGGAGAGGTGGACATCAAGCTCCTCCCCAGGCTCCCATGGACACTATCCTTTAGCTTAAAGATTAACTAACGCTTTCAGGTTTGGCGTTTCTAGGTTCAACCCCAGCAGGACAGCCCACCTTGGCAGCTGTACTACCTTCACTTGAGGTCTAAACTCGCCAAGAGCGGATAGGACAGAGGGGGAAACACCTAGAAACCCTGATCCAAACACCCATGAAATCCACACACCCTTCCACCTTAGCTACAGCACACCCACCCCACTCCATGCCTTAAAAATCACCCCTGTGTCCTGCTGTCTCATTTTCCTAGGACTCGCTGGACCGTTCATTTGGCTTTCAAGACAAGTTGCAATAAAAAGCAGCAAGAACGGCTTCGCACTTACCATAAGTTCTAAATAGTTCATTCGCTCAGCAGGGTTCTTCCTTAAGCTGGAAGAAAAAAAAAAAATGGGAGAAAAGGCTGTAGGATCTTTCGCTGTATGTGGTCTGTCACAGGGGACCTCCCCTTCCCAACCGACATGACATCCTTCTCGTGGGCAGCACCCATTCCCCTCCCTCCTTGGCTGAGCAGGTTTGAACCACCAGTGAAGCGGCCAGGCAGGTAACTGGCAAAGGACAACCCAGTGTTTTGCCACAAAAAGCACAAGCCAAGCAGCTCGCTGCAGGCTGACCCACACGGCTTTGCTTGAACACATGGACCAGGACAATGGGAAGGAGAGGAGATGGCTTCCCACACCCATGTAGGGCAGGCCTTGCCTTGGTGCTCACCTCTGCCTGGCAGCTCCAAGCAGCACACAGGGAGCAGAGGAACACCCCGAGGGGAGCAGCTACCCACAACACCACGAATCAGCTTTCACCCAGAGGCACCCAGATGCTGCCAGGGGTTCGTTCTTGTTTCATTGCCACGTTGCCAGAAACCACCAAAATTTCAGCAGTGGCAATGGCAAAAGGGGAAGAGAAACCTCTTGTGTCTTCCAACCAGCCTGGGTGAGTCAGGCCGAGAGCAAAACCAGTTTGGGCAGCGCTTCCTGCCATGGCTGAGCACCAGTCTCAGTATGGCGAGGTGGGGAGAAACGAGCTCTGAAAGGATGACAAACCCAGCCCCACGCTTTGCTCTGAGTCCCACGGATCAAGGCTCCCTCTTCAGCCAGGCTGGGAGAAGCCACCAGTCCCAGCCAGAGACTCACCACTGTGCTGTGAAGTCCACGAACTCCTTAGAGAAGCGGTCAGCGGGCAGCTGGGGCGAGGGCTCCTCCACCACTTGCTTGAGCTGTTGGAAGGGGGTCCCCCAGGACTCGTACGGGAAGCGGAGAATGGCCAGTTCGATCTGAGGACGGAGAGAGGCTGACGTGAGGCGCTGGGACAAGCCCGACCCCGCACAGCCTGCCCACCTCGGCCAGCTCAGAGTCAAAGTGAAAAACCTCTTTCCTTATAAAACTGTTTTCAATTTGGGTCATACCACTTTCTTCTTTTTTTTTTTTTTTTTTAATATGAAGACCCAGAGGCCAAAAATACTTCCTTTGAGGCTGGCTCGACATACTAATGCATTTACAGGAAGCCACCAAAGATATGTAAAATGGGATTATTTAAAAAGATAACAACAGCACGTCATTTCTGCACTGGTTTCCAAAGTGCTTTGCTCGCCACAAGGCAGCCTCTGGGCTTCAGGCTAGTACTGTATGAGCTAGACACACAAAAAAATCCACAAACCCAAGAAAAATTAAGTGCTAGAACATCACCTACAGAGATCTTTGCCAAAACCACCTCGATAACTGCACCCTTCCTACAAGTCACCTCTGCTCCATCAGCCATTCGAGCAGGAAAAAGCCCTTGGGCAGTGTCCTCATGCCAAGGGTCTCGAAATGGGCAACAGAACCTCCAGACCTGCCCGGCAGGCCAGGATGGGATGGGAGGAACAAGAAACCTGAAAGGACACGGGGCAGAGCCAGATGCTCCTGCCTGCCTCAGGCCAGGGGAGCTCAGCTCCTGCTGCTGGAAAACTGAATGACGCCACCACCCTGCAAAGGCCTGGATTAGCCCTGAAACCAGCCAGGCTGAGATCAATCGCATCCCTTCAGAAATGAAAAAAAAGAAGCCAGGAAGCCAGCCCAGGAGGAGACATCAGAGGGAATCAGACAGGTGGGGGGTCTGTGCAGCTGCAGGCTGGCAGGCGTTCAGCAAGGTCCCCTCTCCCATCCAGCTTTGGAAAGGTTGAGAGATTTTGTCATTCACACAACCTCCCACCCTACAGCTTCCTGCACCTCGGGAGGAAAGCTGGAGCTGATTACATTTCCAGCTCTGCTCCGCACTGGCATGGGGACACCAAGGACAGGGGCTGGGCTTTGGCACTGCCAACAAAACTAGCTGGAGAAGAGCGGACATTTGCCAAGAGATCTGCACGGGGCACACGAACGTGGGGATGCAGTGCCCAAAACAAAGGCCACAGCTAACAGGGTGCAGGAAAAATTCCTGAAAATAATGTACCCGCAGAAAGACAGCCTCCTGGAAAGCAAGAGACGCCTTCCCAGGCGGCATCCCCTTGGAGCCAACAGCTGGGATTTCCTTTGTTCTCTGGCACCGGAAGATTTCAGCTGCTTTCTGCAAGATCCGTTTCTTGCAGGAGGTAGATAAACCATCCTGAGCAGCTGCAATTTTGGAACTGAAAGTATTTCCCCTTCCTGTTCGCTGTTCTGAGCCACCCTGCAGGCAAGACTTGCTGCAAACCACACAAAGCATCCCTCGCTGCAGCTAACTCGCCCTGGTCCTCCTGCAAGGCTTTGCTAACCCGGGACAGGAGCGCAGGCAGGAAGGCTGTGACCCTGCTGCAGCAACCCCTGCTCCACTCCAAACCTCTCCATCCAGAGCACTGGGAACTGTGGAGCAATTAAAAGCCTGACTCTTGATGCCCAGCTAAGCCCACCATCATCTAGAGGTTGCCCCGGGGAGTCCGCTGTCCACACCAACGCAGTTCAGAGCTAAGGGGAGCTATTTGGAGCTGGCGTTCTACACAAGTAGCTCTGAGAAACCAAGTGGGGCGGTAACAAGGGAACCTTGTGTTGCCTTTATATATCCCCCAGGATCCAGCAGGAACATGCAAGAAGGGAGAGGAGGAAAGAGCAGGGGCGGAAGGTGGATTACCTCCTGGCAAGCTTGCCAGCCAATTCAGCAAGAGCCACAAAAGCGGTGTCAACACTGGCTACGCACCCCGGCTCACAGCTACCTGCCCCAGGGCGAGGAACCCCTGTGTGCAGAGGGCAGCACCTCCACCCTGTGCCCTGGGTAGTTGATCTCACGCCCTGAGCTATCACGCTCAGGTTTTAGTCCTGTTTGGTGGGGTGAAGCCACCAGCTGCCACTGCTCATGGCAGGGTAAAGCCCCGCCAGCACAGACCCCATCCCAACCCCACAGCTGCAGGGTGCCAGTCCCAGCCCTTGGCATTACCATTGTGATCCCAAGGCTCCAGACATCCGACTTCACGTTGTAGCCCTTCTGGTTCAGCTCAGGGTTTATTCTTTCCGGCTGTAACAGCAAAATGGAAGAGATTAGAACTCTACCTCATCTTCCCAGTGCAAACCCCACAGAGCTAACCTCTGGGTCCAAAACCCAGGTTGGGTGGATTCCCCTGGCTCGTGTCCCCATGGAGGCAGGGTCCAAGGTTCAATCTAGCACTGATGAAAGCCACATCTTCCTCACACAACCCACATGCGCTCTTTCCTCCAGCTCCTGAGTGAAACTTGTGCTGTCCCTGCAGCATGGTCCCTGCCCCAAGAGCACGAGCCCACACAGATGCCACAGGGAAATGCATACTGACTTGACGATGAAATGAAATGATCCTGCCAAGAAAAGCCTCAGCATTTTCTAGCCAACGAGGAGCAGCCCTTCCAACCACCACGACCAGCACCAGCCAGTCTTCTACCCTTCTGCAAACAGAAAGCGGCAGAGGAAGAGTCTGCTGCAGGATTAACACACACAGCAGGGCTTACAGGGAGGGTAATCCTGTCCTTGGAGGACTCTGCTGAGTCAGGAAGCCCAGAGCACTCTGAAGTGGTTTCTGTCTCAGGAACCACGACTGATTTCTAAGTCAAGGCTACCAGCTCCAGTCCCACACACACACACTTACAGCCATGTATGGTTTGCAGCCAGCATCCATGGTCTTCGCAACGGAGTCCACCAAGTAGCCACTGATCCCAAAGTCGCACATTTTCACGTGGCCCTCCTTGTTGATCAGCACGTTGGAAGGTTTCACGTCTAAGACAGAGAACAGAAGAGGGCGGATTGGGCCTTTGCAGAGGTATTGCAGAGCTTGAGGCAAGATGGACAACTCCCAGCCGACCTGGGAGGGGACTAGGCAGGAGACCAAGCAGGCCCTAACACAAGGGAAGGGAGGCAAAACCCCACCAGTCTTTTATTTCAATGAAAGTTGTTCCCAGGTAAAACTATAACCATGCCCTCCAGGCAGAACAGGCCTCCTCCCTAACAAGGCAGGTCAAAAGGCTGAAATAAAGATCAGAGGAGTTAACGACCAGCTCCTTAAGGAGAGCTTTACACACCCAATAGAGCCTTAAAAGCCCAACTCTTTCAAGTTCTCAGGACAGCTGTCTCACGCCCATCATCATCTGTCCACCGCTACACAAGGAACTACCAGGGTGAAGAGCAGGACCTGGGTGTTACATCTCTTCAGCTCTCACCTTGCTAGAACTACACAGCCAGGAAGTTTTGAGGATTTTGTCCCCAGGAGCTGCCTTCAAGGCACCTCTGTACTCAAAGAGAGACAGAAATGCCCATAAAAATACAGGTAGTGAGGAATTCAGTTATTATGTTCAACCTTTCACCTGGAAAGGAGGAAGAGAACAATATCATGCAAGCAGACACGAGGGATACATCTCGGGAACAAGCCTTGGGCGTCTAGATCTGTCCACCATGGCCCTAAGTGCCACTGCAGGCATCCCAGATGGACACACCGCACACCTCCTGGAAAGGAGTCCTCACATAACTTATGTCAAGGCTACATCTCCAGCCACATCACACTAACCCCATCCAGCACCTACCTCTATGGATGACGGACAGTTTACTGTGCAGATGCTCCAGAGCTCGTACAATCTGGGGACAAACAGAGCGAAAGAGTACCTGTTAGTCACACCCAGCATCACTGTGGGCCTCAACAGAGACCTCCAACAGCCTCAGGGGATGGACAAAACCACATAAGAACCCCAGAGGCACTCACAGACACAGCCATTTTCCCCAAAATGTCTTCAGGGATGGTTTTCTTCTTCTCCAGTACTTTCTTGTAGAATTTATCTAGGGAGGTGTCCATGAGCTCCATGCAGATCCACACATCACCCTGTGGACACAGAGAAAGCAGTTAAGAGAGAATTCCCTGGAAATCCCCAGGAACTGAAGGGAGCAGTGGGGACAGACACCGCCCCTTCCACACAGGGCAAGCCAAGGTCCCTGCTGCACAGCCAGTGTTGGCCACACCACCAGCACACAGGCTCTGCACTAGATAGCAATGGGCAGAGATGTCCAGGTACGACCAAAACTACCTGCTATGGCCTCTCTTTGAGGCTCTACCCCAGAGTCTGTCCAGGCTGTGGACAACATGCTTGGGCATGTGCCACAGAAGTCAGGAACAGGACCTGATCAACGCTACCTGAAGGAGGCAAGCCTTTGACTTTAAGTCATGGCAGCATCTCAAACAGCCCAGCTGGGCTGAAGAAAGCAAAGGTGGTTTGGGACACTTTAGTGCCATCAGCAGCATTGCATGGACCCCAGGTGCCACGCAGCCCACCAACCATCCATCGGCTCAGTACCTCACGGAAGAGAGCTCCATAGAAGGTGACGGTGTAGAAGCAGTCAACTGTCCTCATGGAGATGTCCAGGTCCATCAATAATCTCTTCTGCTCCTGAGTGTTTACCGTCGCTCGAATCCGCTGAGATAAATATGAGAGAAGAGGGGTTTGATGTAGGAGGGATAGCACCATTATCCCTGCAGTGTGACTAACAGAGGATCTGCAGTTCTCAGGCCGGGGCAAGCATTTTATGCTTATTTTGCAGCCAGCAGCACCCAGGAGATGCCTGAGTTCCCTATTCCAGACAGCACCTTAATGACTGACAAACCCCTGGCAAGCTCTGCAGTGGATGCAGGATCAGGCCAGCAGCCTGGACAGGCCATGGGAGCTCAGCAGAGTGTCTCCACTCCCTTGGAGCTGCACATCTTGATCTCTACTTCCCTCAGCAAGCAGCTGTCCTCACCTTCACGGCCATGATAGTTCCACTCTGCGCGTGCCGGACTTTCTCCACCACACCATAGGCCCCACGGCCCAGCTCCGAAATGGCCACCAGGTCATCAGCTTCCACCTCGAAGTTCTGTAGGGAGAGAAACAAAAAAAAACCCAAACAAACAAACAAAAAAAAAATCACATCTAAGCATGCTCATCAACAAGGACATCAGCAACAGTCCAGCACCTGCAGCTCACTCATGCAGAGTGGTATCTCTGCAAATGACAGTACCTACAGGACTCCACCAGCTCCCAGAGGCACCACGTTTAGAGAAGATGGGTCTATTTTTCGTTCTGATGAACCAGAGCCCAAACCCTCTCACCCTGTACTCACCAGGGCTCATTTAATTCCCTCTCTGCAGCTAGAGATCAGGACTTTCATCCTTTAAGCCAGGGCATGCTGCCACTGTAAAGGGCACCAAAGGTTGGTGCCTCTCTGCCTGCTGGGGACTACCCACACAAGGGTATTTCTGCGGTTGCTGAACTACTTGCAGGATTTTAACAGCTCCTGTGCCAACACGGGCAGCAGTCAGGAGGCTCCACCACAGTTCCAACTCCCCAGGCGCAGCTGGGGATCCCCCACCTCATGCCACATCCCAAGAGATCGTTGGTCACAAACACACCTACGTGTCTAATAACACCTCTGCAAAGCCTCTCTTAGATGGGATGGTGCAGGCAGCAACCCAACAACTCCATTCCTAATTATCAGAGAGTTCAGATGGGTTTTACTTGCTTTCAATACTCTCTCCCACCATCAGAAAGCAGCCAGCAAGGTAAAACTTGAGTTCACACCAACAAAGGAGCTCCGGCGAGAACAACTACAAAAGTTTTGCTTCAAGCTGGAAGAAACCCATCGCCAGTGCTCAGACAAGCGAGTGCCCCAAGCAGCAGGGAGCCAGCGAGCTCCTGCGCAACCCGGGAACAAGTTCCCCTAAAGACGCGTTCCCCTGTAATTGCTTGTTCTGCTGGGCAGGGCACAAAGCGCTTGAGTGAGACACAGGCTATTTTTGGATGCTGCATTCATCACTCTTAATAAGTCACAGCCCTTCTTTTAGCCAGGCTTTATCCAGCCTCCAGTTTTCCCCCAGTCTCAGCAAACAAAAATAATACCAGGATGCCAAATTGCCCCAGTAGCCACAAAGGCAGCAAGGGTGGGAAGCATGCACGGGACAGCGCTGGATACTGTGCCTGCGAGCTACGCCCAGCGCCAAGAGGAAACAGCCTTTGGTGTTAAGGAGCCAAGCCGGGAGATGTGGCTGCCGGGCTCCAGGCCAGCAAGCTCCCCTCGGAGCTGGCCACGCTGTGGCCAGCAGCCACCGGCCAGCAGCCACCAGCTCCGATGGACCTTCCCGCCAGCCCTGGCTCCATTTATTCGAGCCAGATGTGCCTGGCAGGAGGCCAAGGCTGGGAGCAAGGGAGGTCTGTGCTTGAGCTCAGCGCCGAGCTATGCGCTGCCCAGCACAGGAAGGTGCCGGCCCTTTCCTGGGCAGGACGGTGGATCTAGAAATAAGGAGAGCAGGGCTAAGGGGGACATGTCCAACCGCCAGCACTGCCGCCCCAGGCAGCTGGCACAGGAGCAGCACAGGCTCGCAGCTCCTGCACGGGTCTCCAGGAAGGATCTGGTGGTGCTTTTCAGGACACGTGTTCTGCAGTTGTTCCAGGTTAATGGGTTATTTTTTTTTTCCTGTCATTTACCCTACGGCCTCCCCAGAAGCTGGCGATTCCCAGCACACTCCAGGAACCAGCATCACCCTGCCCAGCAACTCTGCTGGTGACGTACCAGCAGAGCCAGCGCTCCCTTCCCCTGGTAATGGGAGGCACGGCATTGCCTGGACCCGAGGTCATCACCCACCCCCACGGCCCAAAGCTGGCTCTCTCCCCAAGCCCTCTTCCTCCATCATGTCACACCTGGACCAGACCCCTCCTGCAAACCCTGGAGCAGGCAGAGCAGGAAAGGAAGCGAGTTTAGAGAGCTTTCCCCAAGCTACGGCACTCTCCTTTGCACACACCATGCCCAGGCTCCTCCAGAGAGCGGCTGTCCCCGAGCCATTAACACTCACATGACACAATGTCAGGCAGCATGACTGTTCCCTGGGCCCAGCCAAAGCTTCCTCTCCTCTCCCCTAACCCTAGAACCTTGCACAGAGGCCGAGGGGCCCAAATCCCAACAGCCAAGCCACCTCCCAGCCTGGAAGGTAAGCAGCTAGATATAGGGCTGATCCAACACGTGGTATTTTTAGCTCGCTTGCAAAGAGTGTTCTGCAGCTCCAGGAGAGCCCGTAACAAGAGAATGAAATAAAAGAGTGGCTATTTCTAGCAGTGTTTTTCATCAGGTCACTAGGAAAGGCTCTGGAGCTCCAGAGAGAAGCTTCGTGCCCAGCCTCTCCTGGGCCACGGCAGTAACACAGCCCTGTGGGTACACAGGACAAAGGGGACTTTGACTGGGGCAGCTGGAGAGCATGGTGAGGCCAGACTGATTTAGGGCAGATGGGCTGGGTCCATCCATTCAGACTGAGGTGACTGGTGGGGCTGTCAAGGGACTGCTGTGATCTCCCACGATGGACAAAACCGCACACTGAGCCTTTGAAGCCACCTGCTTGCCCTGCAGGGACTGCCCGCAGGCAAGCAGAGATCAGCCAGTGAGTGCAGGGGCTCAGAAGCGAGCCATCTCGCAGTCCCTGCTCCAAATACACACCAACACCCCACTGCTCCACAGAGGAAAGGTCCTGCTGTAGGAGGTCTCATCCCTGCAAAGATGCATCCCGTGAGGCTGCACCAGCAGGGCACCGTCCTTCTCATGGGGTGCTCCAAGGTCTCAAGATCTGATCTGACAGGTTGTCACAGGCAAGATCCATAAAACTCTCCATGCACAGGGCAAACAAAATTGGAAGCAAGCGAAAAAGAAACCACATTGACTCGTACTTTATCTCCGATGGTAATGAATGCTCTGGAGTCCAAGTTCCTCGGCGGCCTGCAAGAAAAGAGAGAGAGTCAGGAGAAAGCCCAGCTTCATCAACCCTCTTGGCCAGAGCCAGATTTCACGTTCCTTCAAGCACTTTCAGCCACTGCTTTCCACTGTGCCTTGTCGTGGGTTCAAACCAGCCCCCTCCAAACACTTGCAGATGCTTTAATCGTGCCAGCAACGTCTCAACCCACACGCATGAGGCACTCACTGCATGCAGGCAGTGAGCACCCTGGAGCGCCAGCACCAAACCAACCGGCTAGGAAACCATCGCTGCTCAGGAGATGAGCCCAAGGAACCGAGACCGAAGGGGATGAGATGTTTCTGTGGCAGAGCAGCTCAGCTGTCATGTTTTGACAGGCAGGTGTTGAAACAGGACAGCCACGTAGCCCGAAACGACAACCGAGGGAACAACAGGTAATTCCTCACCCGTGAGTCACTTGTGTACACTCGCAGGCTTGTTTCAGGCAGCGTGGCAGGCAGAGCAGGCAGCACTTCGGTGTCACGCTTTGCACCACACCGCTCAGGCGAAAGTCTTCCTTTATGGCTTTTTTCCTCATCGCTGCCCACTTCCCATTCCGGGCAGCATGGTACTTTTTGAGCCGACATGAGCGTTTTGTCCCTCATGCCTCCCTTCTCTGCTCTCCCCACCCCCAGGGACCTTCTAAGGGTGGAAATTGCCCAACTGATTTAGCCTCTCAGCTCCCATCAGAGCAACGCAGCAACCTCCAGCTTCAAGGAAGTACTTCAAGCTCCCAGCAAAACCCTTTGCACTGTGCAAATATTTGCACTGCAGCTTGAAAAGCAGAGAGAAAAGGAGTCATGGATAGCTTGCACCAGCCCCTGGGCATGCAAGCACCCCACAGACTCTGGCGTGACACCTTCCGCAGGGGAAATTCAAACAGCGATAGGAGCAGAGAGATGCACCCATGGGGGTAGGAGGCGGCTCCCCTGGCTCCCCCTCCGGCAGATCTGCCCTATCTACCTGGGGTTTTCAGTAGGCATATTTCCCCTTAGGGGATTTCACTGCTCTCCCGGAGCTGGGCGGGTCTCTAGAACAGGTTTCTGGAACAAACAAGGCTCCTTGGTGGAGATGCAGCCCAGTGTTTTGGAAGAGTACCATGGAGGAGGAATTGTAGCCGTCTGCTCCTTGTCAGACCAAGCACCACCACCCTGGGCTCTCTCCCACAGTATAACACGAAGCAAACAGGGCAGAGAGAAATTCCAACGCCCCGAGATACTGCTGGGCACCAGCCCCAAGCAGCATAATGTAAGATGTCTGTGTCCTCCTCACACCAAGGCAAGGAGCTGCAAACAACTGAAACCAGCCCTGATGCACAGGTCAGGGGGAGGATGCCCTGCCATACAGAGCATCCCCCAATCCTCATCCCCCTGCTACTGCCATGGTCCAGCTGCCACAATGTCTTTTCTTTCCCTGCACTAAAACCCTTCCCCTCTTCTTCCCTAGGGCAGATTTGCTCTCTCAAGCACATCTTTGCCCTTAGACATCTGCACAGCCATGGCAGGAAGACTCAAGAGTCTCCCAGCAGTCTCCCAGCCTTTGCCTTTCAGCCACTTCCAGTTAAACAGGCACCTCCCAGAATCACACACGCTGTGTACGTGCGTATAATTCCCTCTTATCACCCACAAGCCAGAGATTAAGAGGAAAAAAAATTAAAACTACCCTGATTCTGTAAGTCGACACAGGCCAATTCCCTTGAACAGTGCTGAATCCAGCTCCAGAGAACCGCCGGCTGGCTTTAAGCAACAGAGACACTTACGTGGTGTTGGCCACGGGCTGTTTGATGGGGACGCATGTTATCCTCAGCTCCCGTTTCTTCTTGCCTTTCACTGGAAGAGAAGATGCACATGTCAACAACTGGAATTTCTGCTTTTCTCCCTTCAAGCTCCCTCTTGCCTGCAGCCACCAGGTAGGGGAGGCAGGGCCTGGATCCTCCGCACCGTGGCAGCCACAGCAAGATGACAAGAAGGTCACAGTGGTCACGGCCATTTGCCAAAATCTCAGGCAAGAGCCAGAAACACAAGGGGGTCTCAAGGGGGTTCCCTTTTGCCCACAGAAATACCCAGGGCTGTAGTGGCAGAGACCGTTTCCAAGCCTCGCAGTGCCTTGCAGCTCCTCAGACACCCCAAAAGTGCTCCCTACCCTTCGTGGCCATTAACAGCTCCCTCTCGTTGGGAATTTTAATTGCTGATGTTCAGGAGATGGGTTAAAGCTGCGATTTCTGCTGGGTGCTCACCTGGTTTGTGCGGCTCCAAGGACCCTTTGGAATCTGAAAGAAAGAAGGGAGTCACCAGCTCAGCCTCCATGCTCCAGACCCGCCGGGTACCAACGCTGCGCCCCTCACAGCCCCACGCAGGGCCCAAGGAGAGCAGCCTTGGCTGGGCTGCAGGCAGAGGGAGGCAGATGGGCTGCCAGAGTCCAGCCAAGCCTGGCCTGATCCCCGTTTCTCCAGCCACAAGAGGTCCCCACGCCATTAGCGATGCACAGGGCTCCCAAAAACCCTCCCTGTGCAGCTCCTCCTTGCCCCACAGCCCCCCGGCCCCCACTCAGGCCTTTCTGGGGAGAGCCAGACCCGGTCTGCAGCGTGGGTTGGATCTGGCACAGAGGGTGACAGCCACCAGACCTCAAGCAAAACCAAGGAGTCACTCCCAGCAGGAGAGGAGACATCCCACACCCAACAAAGGGAAACCAAGGCAAAACCAGGCAGGAGCTGACTATAAGAACCAGTAGTGAACTGGCCACAAAGCCAGGCTTGCAGATGCCTAGACCCCGCCAGCCGAGGTACAACCCCATCAAGGGTGATTGGCGAGAGGATGCTCTCTTCCCACCCTTCCTCAACATCAAATAGCACTGAGATAACATAACCCACTGCTGCAGAGGGAAACAGGCTGCAGGCAGGTCCAAGGCAGGCCAGACACTTGCAGATGAAGATATAGGGACAAGAGATAACCAGCATTGGGGTCCAGCAGGTAGCGATGGGCAAAGGAGACCTGCGCAGGGCTGAGGACCAGCTCCCTGCGGTGCTGCAGACCCCAGCCTGCTCAGCAAAGCCCCAGTCATTGCTCCATCAGCAAAGAGCTCACCCAGCTACCCCAGCTCGCTGGGAGAACAAACAGACCATGAGGGGTTGGGATGGGAGCTGAAGTGATACAGCTGAGAGCATTGAAGTTCTGATCTGCCCCGCCAAGAGAGATGAGGGAGCAGCTGCTCTTTGCAGCTAAAGATGCTTCTGGGTGCACAGACCCGGGAAATGCATTAAAAAGCACCATCAGGCTGGGAGCAGACAGCTCAGCGTAGCCTTGAACGGCCCTTCAAAACAGCTCCTACCTGCTTGGCTCCCAGGAACAGGCATGAGGACAAAGTCCAGCACTCCGAAGGCTGCCAGGAAAGGGAAGGGAGAGGCAAGGAGCTGGGATTTTAGCAGGAGATGCAGTCCCATGAGAGCTGCCACAGCAATGAGACAGAAGGACAATATGCACCCAGCATGTTCCCAGCGCAACAGCCCCCATCCCTGTTCCCCACCAGTTCTAGATGCCTCAGCTAAGACAGGTGCCTGAAACGCACTTTTCCAGTCCCATCCTCCCCCAAACACAAACCTCATTGAGGCTGTCATGAAAAACTGGTCTGCAAGACACTGCAAAGGACCCAACAGCAGGACGAGCAGCATGCCGCCCTGCCGAGGGAATCCGCACCCATCCGTCCATGTCCCCATCTTACCTACCACCTTTCTAGCATCAGAGCTGGTCCATGAGGTCTGGGACCAGTACAGTACCCATGAGCGATGTGAAACTCCAGCTCAATGAAACCAGTCAGCAAGCCACTGTACCCCAAACTGATCCCGCTTGGCTGGAAACCACCTCTGGAGCCCTGGCCACGTCACGGCAATCAGGGCTTTTAATTCGTGAGCCTGCAAAGTTTCCCTTCCCCTTCACCCACCCAGCAGGGCTGGGAGGGGGACTATCAGTAGCCCAGCACTGGTGACCCTTTGCCAAACACCTGGCTGAGCAATGCCAGGAGCAAACGCAGAACGGAGCCAAAGGAAAGAAGCCGTCCGCAGGTTCAGAAATGCCTCCCCCTTTCCAGCCTCTTGATACTCAGCGTGAAGGACTGACCACAGAACCTAAAAACTGGGGTACCCAGAGTCCTTCTGCATCCAGGCAAGTTGGGGAGCTCACCATGGGCACACATCCCATCCCATCCAGGGGGATGGATTCAGCTTGCTGCTGACTGGGAGCCTTGCACTGAGCGTTTCTCACCCTGACCTGCTCCAAAACGCAGCCAGCCATTTGCATGCAGCCTCCCCAGAGCATCTCCCAGCCAGACCTCTGCTTGAAGCCCTGAAATGCCCCCCCATCCCGGCTGGTATTTTGCTTCATCTGTTTGCTCTCCCGCTCCCCAATTGCCATAGTAACTCTGCACAGCCAGCACAAAGCACCTTCTGTGCCGCCGGCTGGGCTGGCAGCGGGGCGCAGCGCCGTGACTCACGCCGCAGGAGCGGGGTCCCCGTGCTCCCCGAGCCAGGCGTCCCGCAGGCTGCAGCATCAGCCCGGCCGGAGCCCTGGCTGCAAAAGCCAGGCCAGGGGCAGCTGGGAGCACCCAGTCTGGAGTTGAGAATCAATGGCGCGCGTTGTTCGGTAGAGGCCGAGCTCGCAGGCGGGAGGATTTGCAAGCATGGGTTAGAGGGGCAGCAAGGGGCACAGAGATTCGCTGTTACAACTTCCCCGCTCCGTACAGGAGAGTCGTTTAATGCCTCTGGGCCCTGGTCATCTCCTGTGAACTCTGCTATACAGGGGCCCTGCACATCAGCCCACTTCGCTGTACCCCCAAACTGCTGCCCTTGACCTCCCAGCGTCGTACCACCAGGATCGGCAACGATCCCCTTCCCACCCCGTCCTGCCTGGCCCCAAAAAGCATTTCCTAGCTCCGACCTGCAAAAGCACTGATTAAACTGGAGGTGTTCTGCCACTACTCCCAGGCTCTGGCTGAGCTACCCACACCAACGGAAAACCCAGCTCAGCCTGTGCCTGCAGGAATAAAATCACCCATGATGGGGCCCTGCAGCCGGGGAGCTGAGGCAGAGATGGATTCACCCGTTACATCTCTCCCAAAACCTGCCACCAGCTTTCCAGCACCTTGCATGATGGCCCAAAGTCCTGCTTCTTGCTGCAAGCTTCTCCCACCGCTTGTGGGTCCAGCCAGGCACCACTTGCCCCTGAGCACAACCCAGAAAAACAAGAGATGAGCAGCCCTGAAGCGCTGCACAGCCAGCTCGGGGCAGGCAGAGCCCCAGCGCAGGAGACGGGCAGGGCACGGCCTCCCCGCTATTGCACAGCCCAGAAATTGCCCCTCATGGCTGCTGCAAGCCCCAGAACTGGATGTGTCACCTCCGGGAGGTGACCTTGTTCCCGAGCATCTGCAGCCCCCCAGAGAAAGCCCACGCAATGCTGCAGGGTGAATGAGGGTGGAGGAAGGACTTGGGGAGGGAATAAAATGGAAAAAATGGAAGGAATAAGAAGGCAGTGGGATGGGCATGACAAGACCTCGCAATTCAAGCCCTTCTGTCCTGAGTACATCCCAGGGCAGCATTTGCTTTTAGCCCCCGCAGGCAGCTGCTGCCAGCCCCTTCTCACCAGCGAGGCCTCAGCACCATCCATCCCACGTTTGGGATCCTGGTAGGGTCGGTGCAGGAGGAATGGCTATAATGGTTTACGTCACCTGTAAAACCTGGGAACACTCCAGTTTCCCAGGGCACCAGGCTCTTGCAAGAGAGGTGGCTGCAAGCACAGAGCAACACAGCTCCCCTCGCGAGACCCCTCCACACGGGCACAAAGGCAGCAGTGGGACAAGGTGATCTGGGGACACATCCCGGTCACCCCTGCGAGCCCCAGGGCTCTGCCACCAGCCCCAAGCACGTGGGGTACCTGGGTGCTGCCAGTGCCACGTTGCGGGCAGTGGAAGGGGCTGCCAGCCGCGGGGTCACACGGCACAGCGCCTTGCACCCAGGCAGGGGAAAATTAGCTGACAGAAGTTCCTGGTGCGGACGAGATTGTAACCCACGTGATGCTGCGGGCACGTAACTGCATCCTTTATGCTAAGAAAGGAACCATTTCCTCCTAAAGACAGAAAAAAAAAGCCTAACAATTTTTTTTCATGCTATGACCTCCACCAGCTAAGAACTGGCACAGATATTTCCTGGAACTGCTTAATTCAACGTCTGAATCCTCCTCTTCGCCACCACCACCTGCACCTCTCCCCGGAAGGTTTATCCTTTTCCCACTTCGCTGGCGTGGGCGGAGAGAAATGAACGGGACGGTCTAAAGAACTGCAAATAAAACTATGTGCCTGAGCCGACCTTTGAAATTAAACCTCTCCGCTGGCTCCCCAGGGCTCTGGTTCCAGCCCCAGGTGAAGTCCTGGGGACGGCTGCAGCACGGGAGGCTGCTTCCAGAGCCACCCCGCTTTGTTAATGCTGGGGAAAATGTTTTGGATGCACCCCGGTTCTCCTCGATCCCAGGAGAGTCAAATACCATGGAGGGGACAGAGGCTGAAGGGTGGATCCCAGCCCTGCTGCAAAGAAAGAGCTGGAACAAAAAAAAAAAAAAAAAAAAAATCAAGGGGAAGGAAAAAAAAGAAATTAGAGGCAGGGTGCAAAGCAGAGAGGGGAATTTGGTTGCTCTGGTCATGGGAGCCAGCTCCTCACAAGCACACTTTGTGCTATTTTCCACTGCTGAGAGTGGAAAAAGCTATCTGTGGAAGTGGAAAAAGGGCTCGCAACCTGCCGAGAGCCGTCACTCATCGAGGTCCCGCTGCAGAGAGAGGCTCCGGCGGGTCATCACCACCCCGCGCTCACCACTTCTGCAAAAAAAAAAAAAAAAAAAAAAAAAAACAAAACCGAGCGAAGAGGAGGAAAAAAACACGCTTCAGAAAAAGCCCCTTGCAGCCCCAAACCAACCTGTCAGCCCGCGCTGAATCAGAGCTCCTGACTGCCAAGGCGCCCGCCTGTCCGGAGCAACAGGCTTTTTAGCAGGGGACGACCATGCAAGAGCTGCTGGAAAACCCTGCAATCCCGGGAATGCAACCAAAACCGGAGCCAGCAGCCAGCTTTACCCTCCAAAGATTTTCCTTTAGGCATGCTAGATTATTTTTTTTTTTTAACAATTAAAATGCCGGTGTCTCAACCCCACACAAAACATGCAAGTTTCCGGTGCTTTAAAATTCCAGATCCCCAGCTGCAAACGCCGACCCTCCGCCCAAACCAGGAGAAAGAAGTCAAACCGCATGGATTGACCCCAAAAAGTTCCACAGCCCCTTCTAGCACCAGGACGAGCCCTTCGCTCTCCCCCACCACGTGTTTTGGAAATTGCAACATCTACCTTGCTTCTTGTCCATGGTTTCCCAGAAATGAAGCCCAGCGCCGGCACGCTTGGCAGAAGAGAGGGATGGGGGCGGAATGGAAGAGGGAGGAGATAAAAAAAATCCCACAGGATCCAGCGCACGGCACTTCTCGCAAGCACGGGTGGTTCTTTTCAGTGGGAATGCATGGCCCGAAGCGCTCAGGGGCTTCACGCAGCTCTGCTCGCCCGGTGTCCCCAGCTCCCGGGGGTCCGCGAGGCTGGGAGCGGCAGCAGAGGCGAGCAGGGCAAGACAGGGAAGGTATCACCACGTTCCCTCATCGGCAGCTGCCCCGAGGTTGGCCAGTCCCAGCTCCGATTACCCTTGAAAGCTCAACAGTTGTAAAAACTGCAGCGGCGAAATAGCCGATGACGTCAACAGGAAACTGGGGGGGAGCCAGCTCCAGCTCCGGGAGCCATTGAGCCACTGGACTGCTACAGTGCATCCTGGTGGGACGCGTTTTCTTCCGACAAATTAAATCGCTCAAAGGCAGCCTGAAGGCAGAGAGGCAGAGCCAGGCTCCTGCTTCCTCCATCCCCCTCCCCGGGCATCCCACCGGAGCGAGCCCTGCTGGAGGACAGCCCTGGCACCACCCAGCATCAACCAGTCATCAGAGCCCACGCTCACTGGTTTGGGCACCGAGGGGGTGCCGGCATAGATAGAGGTCACATTTCTTCATGCTGCAGGTGACACCCTAATTGCTTCGCCACTAACAACTATTACCACAACAAATAGCAGAAATATTGTTCCATGACAATACCGGCAGGGAGCTCAGCAGCTATTCCAGCGTGACAACCAAGAAGGCAAAACATAAATCGCTGCATGGATTTGGCTGGTAAATAGCAAGGGAGAGAGACGAAGGCGTGGAAAAAAAAAAAAACAAACCCACAAACCATCCATTTCTCTGCAAACACATGCGAAAAGAGCTGTGGCAAAGTATCGCTGCTCTTCCCCTTTCCCTGAAAACCAGCCGGGCAGAAGCCAGCGCCGACAGTCCTGATCAAAGCCAGACTCAGCTTTGGCTGGCTGCAGTTTTGTTTTTGATTTCCCTGTCGGCCTGGAGGGAAGATACTGCACCATCTTCTTCACCTTAAACTAATTATAGAAAACATGCCTCCGGTTTGCTCCTGAGCTAGTCCCCAGCTCGTAGGCTGTGCCAGGCCATACGCATTTGCAGGCAGAAAAGTCAGAGGTCAAGGTAAATGCACATACCAACATAATGAGTGACTCTAATTTTAAATAGTGTTTATATAAGCCCCAGAAGGACTGCGGAAGATATTTTCTCAGGCACGTTTCCACTCCCAGGGTATAGTTTCAGGCACAGATCATCAGCACATGAAGGATGCTGACGCAGGAGCTGCTATCGCAGACAGCACCGAGAACCACCAGCACCCGTCCCCCGTCTTGTGGGGAGAACGATGCTGCATCACCCTTTCAACCTTAACTCTCTGCCTTCATGGCTAATTCCCTGACCCAGACATAAGACGCTTCAAGGATCTTTGCAGCCACCCACAAAGGCAGCGCTGCTTTGGAGCAGAAAGTCCCTAACCCAGCAGGTGGGATGGGAAACGCGATTTCCTTTGAATTAGTCCTGTTGGGTTTCAGTGCCCGAGGACCCGGGGTGGTATAAAGCGGAGCTTCCCCACATCTCTAAAGTATCTATAAAAAACAAACAAACCAACCAACCAACCCAAACCAAAACCCCAAAGCAAACCTAAGCATCCTTTCAAGTCTCACCGTCAGCAGCTCTTCCAAAAGTTTGTCAATGTAGGAATTGCCTTGAGAGACACAGACCATTTGCCATGAACCACCCAGCCCTTTCCACACTACCAGTAATCCCAGAGGAACAAAAGGCGTCAGGCGTTTCACCGGTGTTAGCGAAGCCTCCCCACACCTCGGTGCTGGGATGTCACCCCGCAACAGGCGAGGGAAGCCAGGGGAGCAAATCCTGCCATGGGGAGAAGTCACGGCACTCGCTGCGGGTCCAGGTACACTGAGGCAAAGCCAGGGACGAGGATGGCTCCCATCGCTCCCAGCAGGCTCCTGCCAGCGGGCTGGCTTCAATAAGTGGAAGAGCACACCCTTAAAAACAGCAATGAGCTCAAACAGTGCCCTGCCAACACCGGGCCCCTCTCCCCACCCTTCCCCTGCCGACAGGCAGCATCTCCTGAGGCCAGTTTGGTTAAGGCTGGGTCACCACCGCAGCCGGGGTCCAGGGAAGAGCCGCTTTGCCATGAGAAATGCCCCTTCCTCAGCAAGGAGCTTTTATAGGCACGTGTTTGGAACTGAGCAAAAAATGAACAGCTTCACCTGCCCTGAAAGAAGAGTCGCTCCCTAACAAAGGGAAGGGGGCGATTTTCACAGGATAGCCCCTTCCCTCGATCAGAGAAAAGTCCACGCACCGGCTGGCCATGCCGTTCCAGCACCGCGCTGCCCGATGCCCCCTGCACCTCACCGTCCGACCAGGAATTGCAGCAGCTTCCCTGGCCAAGGCTGTAACGCAGCCGCTGGCCCAAGCCTGGGATGCACCTGCCTTTCCATGTACAAGGTGCACATCCCATGGGAAAGCCCCACGCGCCCGAGACATGCACGGGACCTGCAGCCTGGAAACTCTGCAGCAGCTCTATTTTTAAATAAAGCCTTTGAACCGAGTCCAGTTGGAAAGGGAACAGGGTCATCTTTCTCATCGCCTTGATCAGTGCTTGGGGACGATCAGTCTCTGATACCACACAGGGTTCATCTCCTCCGGTGGAGCAGGATATGGAGACTGATGCACAGGAAAAGAGTGCAACCTCCTGGTAACCAGTGAGGGATTTGAGGACGGGCACGTTAGCCAAAGCTACCAACAGCCCCATTCGTGCTGTCACCTCTGGGGCCAGGAACCACACCCGGCCTCCATGCACCAGCCAGATAACGCTGTCGCAAGCCGCGCCGGCTCTGCCAGCCACTCCAGGAGGATGTCACCACCCAGTTACATTCCAGTTGTATTTTTAGGTTACCTGCATAACCCCGAGGGCTGGAAAAAACGTCCGATTTGGTGTTTTGTTCCCAGGTGGCAGTTTGCAGCCTCGTGACGACGGAGCACACCTCCAAGGAACCACACACAAGCAGAGGCCAGAGTCACTTCACGAAGCTGAAAAACACTGGCCAGCTGGCATTTGCACTGTGCCAGTACTGAACACACTACATTCGTGCCAAAAACTGTGATGCTCTGCACCAGAGCGTGTACAAAACCCTGGTCCAAAGGGGGTTACGGTCACAGGGGCACCTCTTGAGCAGGCACCGAGCTGGGTGTGCGCAGAGCATCCTCTGGGAGCTGGGCACTGGCTCCTCCGCATCCATTGCTCCAACTGGATTTTCTCCCCCAAAAAAACCAGCAGCAGAGGCTGTATCTCCTCAAAGCTCAGGTGCAGCGCAACGCCCATGTGGACCCACCGAGGGTAGGCTGCGGGGTGGTGGGAAAATGCTTGGGCTGGGCAGTTAACCCAACCCACAGTTTGCTGGGGACCACGGAGCTGGTCAGCGCATGGGTCCAGCCAGCCCGCAGCGTGCACAGCCAGCGTCAAACCCGCGCCCACGAGCCATCTCGCGGGACCGGCACGGGCTGCACCGACTCAGCTGCAGACGCTGGCGTGCTGCCCTGAAACAAAGGTCTGGAAGCAATCCCAGCCCCAACACCTTAATTGCAGAAGGCGGCAAAGGAGACGGTGCTTAGAGAAAAGCAAAGAGCATGTTAAAAAAAAAAAAAAAAAAACACCAACCAAAAACGGAGATAAAGGAAGAGGCAGAGCCACCGTTACCTGCGCCTTCCTCCCTGCCAGCGGGTACCCAGCCCTCCCCACAGCAACCCTCCTCCCTTTGACGTCTCAGCCCACAGGCGAAGCCATGAAAACATAAAATCTGTTTGGAATTGATGTCACCAGCTGGTGACAGTTTCCTGATGGGAGGAAAAACTCAAACCGTTTTTGAAATAGATCAGCTTGACGGGAGGCACACGGTTAGTTAGTGGGAAAGGAAAAGAGTCATTTGATTTTTTTGTCAGCTGTTATCTCAACTCTCCGCAGTCAACAGACACTCTTTTTCTATCCAAATTGCTGCAATTCAAGAACTTCCAGGTGTCCCCAAAACTCTGCAAACTTGGCAAGAGAGCCAAGTATTCCCTCTCTGCTTCTAAAGCAATTCTTTAAAAAAAAAAAAAAAAAAAAATTTAAAAAATTAGCTTTCTACCATCCTCCCTCCAATTTGTTTTGGGCAGGGGTAGAGTGACTTCATCTCTGCATATGATGTAAGACAGAGCAGGCACCTGCTCTGAAAACAGAATTTGTGGAGGGGAATAAAAACCAAGGTCGGTCTCGATGTCCACAGCTGCCTGCTCCAGGAAAGGGGCAGAAACAAGAGACCAGCCCGGGTGCTTCCCTGGCCCGGAGCCAGTTGAGTTTCCAGTTTCTTCACTGAGTTTTTCTGAGAGGAAAAAATCCACCCCGTCAGGAGGTGAAGGAGGAACGTGATGCCTCCCCAGACTCGGCTGAGGCAAAGGAAAACCACGGGCTGAGAGCAGCCAGGGAACTGTCCAACTCCCCTCAGGCCAACGCTCAGCCTTATCGCCACGTAAAGCCTCTTACCGCACTCAGACCTCAGAGTCCGGCCAAGAAGCATCAGTCTTAACCACTAATGATGCTCCCAAGTCAAGAGAGGTGGCAGGGGACCCGTTTGGCCCCTGTAAGCTGCTTGCAACAGGGCTGGGAGCAAGGGCTGATGTAGCAAGGAGAGAGCTGGGTCCTGAAACCCCCAGAAGAGCTCAGCCACAGACCTGCAGCCTCTTCTGGCGTTAACCAGGAGATCTAACCCGCAGATCTGCCATCCCTCTGACCCACACCGGGTAACCCTTGCTCTCCCATCGCTGTTCCTCTGCCCGCAATCTGGACTATGTTCACATTCCCAGAGCAAGTCCCACATCCAGCTGGTCCATGAGATCAGCTCCTGCTGCTCACTGGTTAAATCTATCTTATAGAAAGACAGGTGGATGGATGGATAGAAGGTTGGGTAAGAGAAGCACCACATACGTGCTAAGCTCCATGTTTTGCAGAAATCACCTGCAAACACTTCTCCTTTGTTCCTCCAAACTCCCTGCTGCACAGCTTTTTTAAGCTCCCCCAATTAAAGGCTGGACCGCCAGTACACTGAAAGCCGCTGCCAGCCCCACTGCCCAGTATCACCCTGCACCATCCCCTCCCACCTCCCCCCTGGGCTCTTATTGTCTGAGGCTGGAACAGCTCTGCGTGGGGAAAACACCTATTTGGTGGCAGATTTGCCCAGTTCCCACAGGGCAGCTTTGATTCATGCCCAGGAAAGGCAGGGGTTCCGCGGGCAACGTGCCTGCAGCTCAGTGGCTTTTTGCCACCACGGTCCCACGTGGCTGCTGGCAGGAAGGGCACAGCCTCGCTCTGCTGCTTCCCTTTGGGTGGGCTTCATTTTTTTTTCCACCCTTTTTTCACTCCTCTCTCAATCCACCCATTGCACTGCAATTTTTCCGATGTTCAGGGGAAGGAAGCGTTGCAGGCTTTTCCTAGTAAAGCCGGACTAAAGAGCCGTCCCAGGAAGCCAGCGGTTCCAACGCATCCGGCTCACACCGCGGCTCAAGAGCTCGCAGGCTGTGACTCAGGGCAGCTCAGCCTGCAGCGTCTCACGGGCACGCTTAGGGCTTCCAAGAACCATTTCCATTTAAATAAGAAATGAAACATTTCTCAAGTCCCCGTAAGGGTTTTGGGGAAGGAGCGGTGCTCTACAGGGCGGAGTGCGAAACAGCAAGGAGAGGAGCTGGAAGGAGACGTGTGAAACGTCAAACCTGATCGAGATAAAGGGAAACGCACGCTGGCTCCTTTCCCTGCGACGGTTACGCACGGTTTCCCTCGCTGAGCTGCAACTGTAAAACCCCACGGGGAAATCCACAGTTACCGAACAAGAAATTCTTTGTGGATCCAAAAGGAAGGGTGAACTCTTGCAGCAACCTGGAATGTACCAAAGAAATCGCACGTACAGGAGAGCTGCTGGGTGAAGAGCTGAGCCGTTTTCTAGCACCTTTGCCAAGCACACACCAGGCTGATAAGAGTTTCGATTAAAATTCACCCACAATTTCTGCCAAGCCATTTCTAGAGCCACCTCCTCCACCCTCTGCTTTGCTCTGTCACCCATCCCTCAACAAACCAGACGGGTGTAATTAATACCTGCAGAAAGCTTCTCTTGGGCAAGAGAGCAGTGTCTGCAGAGCACAAGGGGCAGCCCGGCCACGGCACAGCCCCGCGGGTATCCTGGGCTCGCAGGACAACCCCAGTCCCAGACAGTCCTCTAGACCCGGTGCTCACCACTGATGCTCGAGGCCATGATGCTCACAGCCAAACAATCGTGGGGATCAACCAAAAACCTGAAGGAAACGAGCAGCAGATCCAAAACATCCACCACAGCCTCTTTTTTTTTTGGCATCCTTAAGGCAGCCCGAAGGAAAACGGGTGCTGCCAGAGATGGCCAGAGCACAGCACGGGGACTGGTACAGGCCTGTGTTGGTCCCCCAGCACCTCCACCCACCTCCCACCCTCCCAGCACCCGCATCCTCTCTTCTGTATCGTTACATCATTTTTTCTGACCACCGAGCTCTTGCCCAAGGGGACGGCAGTTGTCAGGGAGCATCGCGGGCGAGCTGGGTGCAGATTCAGCACACAGTGGAGGATTTTAGTTCCGGGGAGACCGGGGAAACCTCGAAAGCCTGCTGAGCACACGTGCACATGCACAAAAATGTCTTGTGCTGCCCTGCCCTGTGCCGGCAGGGATTTTCTGGGGTGCAGGCACAGGGTTTTACCAACAGACACGTGAGGCTGGGCCTGCCACCTTTTAGAGGTGCTTGGAAGATGACAAAGAGCAGCCAAAGCAATGTATCATCAGCACAAAATCATTTCATCTCTGGCTGAGGTGCAACTTGGCAGCGCGTCAGGAGAGCGGTTCGCAGTGGCCGGGGATTTTTAACTATGCAGAGCAGCTTTCTTAAAAAGCCTTGAGGGTGAGCACATCTGGCTCTCAGAAAGAGCCACGTCATTATTAGTGACGAGCTGCAAAAACGTCCTCCCATCTTCAGGACAACACACCCCCCTGCAGCCGCGCCTGGCCACGGGGCACACGTTCAGGGCTGACTCAGAGGGACCGTCCTCGGGGCTGCAGGCTCTGCTGCTCCGTCACCTCTCCCCAAGCCTCTGCTCTCCCACTCCAACACCAAGTAAACCAAGGTCTCCATCCTACAGCAGAAAACACCTGCGCCACACGGGGTACTTCCCCTTCACTACCTTTAAGAGGGAACAGCCTCCTGCACGAGAGGTGCGTGCAGCAGCAGAGGACATCTGCTCCAGCTATGGCAAATGCCCTCCAGCAAGCCAGGTCAGGATGCTGCCATCTCCCCGGGCTGCCATTAACACCAATAAAGACACCCAGAGCTGCTCGGCATCCAACACACCGTAGCCAGCTCCTGCAGCACAGGCAGGCTGTTTCATCAGCTGTCCCTGCGACATTTGGGCTAGGAGGGCATTTATATACATACACCACAAAGCAGTATCTAACTGGCCTGCAAGCCCAGACAAGCTGACACTCCCTAGATAACCTCGTCATCCTCCCCTAAACCACCCTTGGCCCGTCCATGCAACCAGCCCTGCGTGTTTATGATCTGTCAGACACATGACTGTCACCTGCCAAGCCCTGCAGACCAGCCTCTTCCTCTCCTGTCCTTCTGCCCTACAGAGCAGGTCACTGCACCGCCCGTGCCACCTCCACACGAAGCATGGGGCTGTCGGCAGTGCTGAAGAGATGCCGGGAGGACTCCATCCCGGCTGCATCCCCTTATTGGAAATCTCCAGGGCCTTTATAGGAACAAAATACAGTCACTGAAAACTGCTTTAAAGTTTCCTAAAAGATATGACAGGAGCTATCAAGGCAGGAGACAAGGCAGTGGGGTACAAACACCCTGCGACAAGGGGCACTGGGAGCCCAACAGGCAGCTCCCAGGGAGGAGAGGGTCCAAGCACCATCATCATCCTCCTCAGAGAGGTTCATTGGATACAAGCAGTCAGGCTGATGCCAGTGCCAAACCACAGCTAAGGTTGCAGCCTCTGATGGGAAATTACTTGTATCGAGCACTCTGGAGGTTTCTTCCTTTCCAAAACCAGATTTTTCTTTGCTGGTGGTGGTGGTGTGGGGGGAGGAAGGGTGGATGCTCTACAAACAACTTCTGGTGAGTTTTGTCTCCTCCTCATCCTGCTTCCTCTCAAGTTATGTTTTTAATGGAAATGTATCTTCTGTTTTTTATCTAAAAAAATAAGCATTTCACTTGCAATGATGAAATCAAGGCTTAGAGCACAGGACAGACCTAGCTCAGCAGTGACCCTCCCAGAGCACAGTGCAGGCAGGAGGACGGAGG
Organism: Bucorvus abyssinicus; assembly: GCA_009769605.1. Classification (NCBI taxonomy): domain Eukaryota; kingdom Metazoa; phylum Chordata; class Aves; order Bucerotiformes; family Bucorvidae; genus Bucorvus; species Bucorvus abyssinicus. Next base: position 14,410,481 of record CM020044.1, read on the forward strand.
CTGCGGCAGTCGGTGGGTACTGGATCCTCCCCAGCTTCTTGTCCACTCCACCAGCTCCCAGAGGAGGAGGCAACAGCCAGTCCATCACCTTCACACTTCTCCTTCCCTGCCTTCCGGCAAGTGGGGCTGTAAAGCCAATACTCTGAGGGTCAGGGCAGAGGCATCCAGCTGCACCACACCCCAGCGCACCAAACAGCTCCCCAGGGACACAACACTCGCATTTCGGAGAAACTGAACTCCAGCACTGGATGTCTTTAAAAACAAGATCGGGTCTCTTTTACCACAATCTGGCTTAATTCACCCAAAAGCTGTTGGACCAGCTGCAGTAATTCCTGGAAGCAACGTCCCGACCTTCAGCCAAGCACGACGCTCACCATCATCTCTCCTGACCTTAAAGCCCATGATTCCAGTGGTTCCCCATTTCCCCCTGCATTAAATCCAGCAGCACACCAGGGGCAATCATGGCACACAGAAAGACTCACCAGACTCCGGAGCTGGGAACGGATGTGCAATTCCAAAGCGCTGTCCATCTCCCCCAGGAACAGGTCAATAGAGCAGACAGTGCACAAAGGAGCCCTGTGGTATTATGCCCTGGATTTATTAAGCCATGTGTACAACACAGCACAGGATTAGTGGGGGAAAGGATGATGGAGATGATCCACCTCCCCACCATCTTCATCCCATTCCAGGTTCAGAACCTGCCCCAGCATTAGGCAGCAATTCCCTCCCCTACCTACTGGGACCAAGAAACGCCCAAATCCTGTCCTCCCCTTAGCCACCCCATAACCTGCTGCATCCTGCATGGGCAACAACACTGCTCTAGCCTTTTGCTGGAGAGAGAAGCGGCTCCAAGAGAAAGGTGAAGGCAGGGAGCACTGTCCCAGCTCCAGAAAAGGGACCAAAGACTCGGACCTGCTACAAACCGAGGCCAACTGGGCCACAAGACACTACCGTGATATCTGAGGTAGCTGCAGTCATGCCCAGTAATTACGGTATTCCTTGGGGCAATGAACATTCAGACTCACAATGCTGCCACAGTATCATCGTAGCATCATCCCCATGCAGATAAGGGGCTATGGGGAGATGGGGTATCTCCCAGGCTGAAAACAGAACAGAAACTTCCAGTTTCCACCATAAAAAAATGCTTTCTGCTCTCTCCTCCCCACTCAAAATCCCTGACTAACTCTCGACCTGCGCTACAGAGTTTTGTCAGTGAGAGAGGCAGCGGGTTAGATCTAGCTTCATAGGTACTCACAAGCTGTCCTGAGTCACGCCAGTAAAACCCCAAACTTTTTGTTGGTAAAGTAAAATCACCTCCTTGGCCAACGCAAGTTCCTCTCCTGGCTCCTCTGCCGGCGAACAGCCCACCCGGGCAGCGCCTTACTGACACCAGTGAAAACCATCTTCCGCCCAAGAACCCACAGAGCCCCACGTCCATAGCTTCTCTGGTCACAAAATCACCAGGACCAGAAACCCACACCCATTCCCAGGCAACCAAAGGGAAGCTCTACAAAGCACACGAGTTTCCTCCAGCAACGACCACCTTTGCGAACAACGAGGCAAAGCAAACCCCAGCTCAGCCCCGGGCTGGAAAAGCATTATCCATGGAAAACAAGCAGGGGAGCACCCCTTCAGGGAGGGAAGCAGATTGCTGAAGCACAGCTAAATATTTATCACACCCAACATGATATTTTCCAGGCATCCACCGTTACGCTAGCAGAAAGGAGCACGAGGAGGAGGGCAGGAGCAAAGCGCTGTGCTCCCTCTCTGATTGTTATTAACTGGATGCAACACGGTGATGCTGCAACTAGAATTAAAATTAAAACCTGGCTCTGTGGGATCAGAGCTGCCAGCCCCCTGCCCACACGCACCCAGGGGACACCAGGCTGGTGGCTGCTCTGCCCAGGCGCGACGGGAGCCCGAAGCCAAAGCCCTGCTTCTGCAGGTCACGGCCCCATGTGTATTTTCAGCAGAACTGCCTTTTTCGGGGTGAGGGGGGTGGCAGGAAAAGTGTGAATGGCACCTGAGACAGTACAGGATTCACAGACGACTGCATTGCATAACGGTGGTGCGCGCCTGCGGAGGGCACGGCCAGGGCACAGAAGGGACGTGTCCCCACCACTTATTTACCTACCCAGAATAGATGCACCACCCGAACAAACAGCGGTTCATCCCCCAGTTCTGGCATTTCTCACTGCTGATTTTTCCAAGCCTCAGTGTCGAAGGAAAGCTGCCTCCCCAGGAACACAGCCTGGCTGCAGCCGGATCCTGATGCCTCTCCCCAACAGCACCCATCTTCCCAGAGGAAGATCTCTCCCCTAAAGCGAACAACTTGGCTTTTGAATTACTCTGACTGGGTGAGCCCAGGGGAGGCCAAGCAGGTTCTTCTCCCTCCAGACCCCAACGAAGCAGCATCCTGGATTTGTGCACACAGAGTTTAACACAGACCCTGCACCCTCTGTCCTCCTTCCGTACACAGCCAAGTGCTGCAAACTCTCCGAGGCTTCATCCCCTTCTGCTTTAACCTCTCAGTTACAACACTCCCCCCTTCACAGCATTGATTCCACCAAGACAGGAGCAGACTTCGTTGGCAGATCATGCCCAGGACCAGCCACATGTTGCAATCTGCAGCTACAGGCTGCTCCTTCGCAAAGCTCTGGAGCTTTGCACGCAATCCCTTCCCCCAGTGCCACCCGCTCCATGGAACACAGCTCGAGGGAGCTTTGGTGACCTGAGAAAACATGGAGTTTTGCATATTTTAATAAACATCAGACTTGACAGTGCAAGATAAAAGCAAACAACATTTCCCCACACACCTGATCCTGCAAGATAATTTGGATCAAGCAGATATGGGCAGCACTGGGAAGAGGAAGAAAGCTGAAATCCTTCCGAAGCTCCGCATAATCCCCAGAAGGTGTTTATCTCCCGAGCTATGTTTAGTGCAGAGCGAGGCAAAGCTCTCACCCAGCACCATTCCTATCGCCCAGCACCATTCCTATCGCGCGTGTCACGGCCAGCCACGCGCATCCCCAAAAACTCCCGAGGCAGGAGACAACCCCGTGACTAAGCCGAAATGACGGCAGGCGAGTTTTGGTACGCATCTATCGTGGAAACAGCCAACCTAAGAGTTTCAGTGCAGCAGCCTCCCCTCACCACCCTCAACCAGCAAAAGGAAACCTGAGACCGCTCGCTGAATTTCCCTATGGAAAATCAGGGAAATTTGGCTTCAGTTCAGGTCACCCGGAAGGAGAGGCAGAAGGAGGTGCCGTGAGTGCTGCCGGCAGCACGCGCGGTCCCGGCAGTGGGTGCAAGCACTCAGACCTGTGAGTATCCCCACAGGGCAGGGGGCAAACCCGCTCGTAGAGCTGGCACTGCCGAGGAAAGGCACGATGAATGGCCGGCAGGACAAGAGCAGAGGGTTTGAAGAGGCAGAGGCGTTACACACCCTCGGGATCAATCCCCGTCCTGAATGTTGCCCCAGCAGAGGCGAAGGGGCTCAGGTCAGATGGGACCCGGAGCTGTCGGTGCCAGCAGAGACCAGGCGCACTAGGCACATGGGTGAAACCTCCAGCAAAGGATAATAGTAATAGGAATTGTATGAATGAACCAGTTCACCACAACCAACAGCCCCGTGCAACCAGAAACCTGCAGACACAGAAGGGTTCCAGACTTCCTCCGAGGAATGGCACCACACTCCCAGGTTCTCCCACAGGCATCACCTTTTGCTGTCAGCCAGACGCTTCCCCTCAAATCCTCCCGGGCCCAGTACGGGCCTCGTCTCCCACAGGGCACAAGTGGTCCCTCAGCCAGGCTCACCTCTTCCCTCCATCCACACATCCACAGCTGCGAACCGAGCAAGGGGTCTGGGCTCGGGCGTTCCAGCGAGAGCCTTTTTAAGAAGCCGGGTTGATGCCTTTCAAGGCAGGCGGGAGGCATGTGCTCCCACCTGTGAGTCAGCAGCTCCGCTCAGCAGCGCCGTCAATCGCTGCTGATTCACACCCTGCTTACACAGCAAACAGGAAACTCAGGTCCACATTCCCTCCGGTTAAGACACGGATCATTTAAAAGCGGGGGGGAAAAAAAAAGTCACGCCGAGGTGTGTTCATCTGCTCACATGGTTCCTGACTTCAAGTTTCCAGCGCATCACTCCCGAAACAAGGAAAAACCCTCAAATTTTATTCCAGTGATAAGAGAGAGGCAGCAGCCGGACTCCGTGTGCTGCCTCCTCCGTCCGGCCTGCGCTCACCACGCTGATGCAACCGGCTCCCCGGAGCACCCAGACACCAGCAAAGCCATTTCCTCGTCTTCCTCAAGCCCGGCACGCTGGCGGTGTCATCTCGGGCCGCTGCCTGCCAGCCGGTGCTCACCTCGGGGCAGCGACCAGGCCACCTGGGTCACGGCGATGCTCTATAAATAACACCCGTGACACACGGTCACGTTTGCCAGCTGCGGACGGCGGCGACCATGGGAAAACCCGCCACGGCGCTCCCAGCACCCGCTGGCATCGGGTCGTGGCTGAGCCCCAGGCACCGAAACGAAGAGCCAGGCCGCGGGGAGCGGGATCCGCGCCCCTGTCCCTCCCGCCTCATCAGGCCGGGAGGAAGGCTCTGCTCATCCTCGGCACGCTGCTCCAAGCCAGCCACGATGCTCGCTGAGCTGCCACGGGTGGTTTCATTAAGGGCAAAGCCTCCAGCAGCAGTGATGGAACGTGCATGCTGTTTATTACCGTCCTCCACGTCGACAGCAGCTTCGCCCCCGCCGCGGGCCGACGGTCCCCTTCCCCTCCACGCAGCCCACGCCCCCCAGGCTGTGCAGCTCAGGGCGGGACACAGGAGCCCAAGCCCGGCCCCGACTGCAGAAAGCGATGCCGGGCTGCAGGCGTGGAGCAGCGCGGCCCTCAGCCACGCAGAGGAAGCCCCGGCCGGCGGCAGCGAGGAGCCCACGCCCGGCGGGTTGGGCAACAGCCCCGTCCCCGCGGGTTACGCCAGACCCGACGACGCTGCTCAGCCCGGCCCTGCAGCCCCGCTCTCCCCTGAACACCCAGCCCGGAACCCCGCAAGCATCGCCCCCGGCCCGCGGTCCTACCTCTGGGCAGAGACATGGCGGTGGCGGCAGCGACGGCGTCCCCGCGGCGCCCGGCCTGAGCGCGGCGCCCGGCTGAGTCCAGCCCAGCGCGGCGGCCGCCTGGGAACAGCAGCGAGGCGGGGCGACGGGCTCCGCCCCCTGCGACACAAGATTGGTCAGCGGCGCGGCGAGGAGGCGTGGTTACTGCCTCCGCGGGGAGAGCTTCGCGGTTCTCGGGCACGGCTGTGAGGGTAAAGTGAGGCGGGCGGACGGGAAAGCGGCGCTGCCGTGTAACCGGGTCGTCCCCGCTGGCCTCGCCACCAGCGTGACCCCGCCGCGGTACCCGGAGGGCAGAGGTGGTGGTTGGGGCGCGGAGCACTGCCGGCAGCTCGGCCCAGGGGACCCCCGTACTGCAGCATGCCTCACCCCGTGCACCTAGTATAGGGTGCTGTGCAGCTGAGACCAGCCAAGCTCATCGCACCTCCCGGGGGTCCCTGCTCCTGCACGCCGTGGGTCCCAGCGGTGGGTTTGGCTGAAAAATCGGTGGGGATTGATTCGTCAGTGAGGAATCAGTCCCTCATAGCCCATCAATGGGCCATGGTGCATCCCAGGGTGAGGATGCTCCCCCAAACCCCCAATCTGGGCTGCAGAACGTAGGGGCTGAACGGGACGTGAGTCATGCAGTTGAACAAGCAAAAAAAGGAGATAACAAGTGCCTTTTCCGGCTGAAATTCCTCATGTGATCCATACCAACACCAAGGAGGGGTTGGAGGGGTGGCAACTGCAGAGAGCGCGGGTGAAATCACAGCCGGGCTGTCACAGCCTGTGCTTGGCTTCGCGTTTTGCCAAGCATTTGGGACCAGTCTGAGGGCTGGAAAACCGGACTGCAAACCAGGCAGCTCAAGGGAATCGCTGCAGAAGGGAAGGAGCTGGGTGAGCTGGGGTCAGCGCCTCTCTGCAGAGGACTGGTGCCCCGAACGGACCAGGAATCCAGCAGCAACGGCATCAGATCCAGCAGCTGCAAATAGAAGCTAGAAAAGTTCAAATGAGAAATAAATTACAGGTTTTTCATAGGGCGAGCAATTACCTCCCCGAGAGACGTAGCAGATTCACCACCTTTCAAGTCTTTCAACACAGGCAAGGAGTCTAAAAAACCTCCGCTCCAGCTCAGCCACAGGGTCATTAGCTCTGATGCAAGAGCTGCAGATGTCGCTGCCTGGGCTGGGCAAGCAGGAGGTGGGAGCAGAGTGGACCTTCCTGGCATTGAGCCCTACGGACCTCTGAATCAACAACGGGCTTTGAACTCCAGCCCAGCTGATCCGAACGGGTTTGGGCTGGGCCAGCGTTTGGGTGCGAGATTCGGGGAGTGCCGCCGCAGAGCAGAGCAGCGTTAGCACCTTTGCAGCTGGACGTGGACCTGCAAGGACCGGTGGGACTGACTTCAACACCTGGCCTTGGTGTTGGTGGCACCTAGGGTGTCCTTGCAAGCTCAGGGCACAGTCCTGCTGTCCCCAAGCACATTGCGTGCTACACCATTCCTCCGCCTGCATCCCCAGGCATGGCTGGAGATCGCTGCTGGCCCCGGCTGCAATTACAGGGGTGGAAGAAAGAGCCACCCAGCTTTTATTCACCCGCCTTGAATCGCCGGGCGCTTCACAAGTGAGGGTTTGACGTCTGCTCCAACACCTTCCAGCACAGGAGCGCTGCAGAAGGACGAATGGAAATTAGGGTGTGCTCGGCATCCAAGAGGGTGGGAAGGCGTGGGGCTGGGAGCACACGGCCCCCTGCGGGCTGCGAGGAAGGGACCAGAAGCAGCGTATGGTCACCTCCTTGTCGGTGGCAGGGCATGCAGACCTCTTGGAAGCACCTTTCCCTTTCTTCTGCAACATCTCAGTGCCTGCCAGCACGGCTCCTTTCGCCTGCACCTCCTCTGTCCTCGGACCTGGCAGTTTCTCTGCTGGAGAAGCGTGTCTGAAAGGTCTGAGGCAGCTGTAAGTGCTGGCCCAAGGCGGAGCCCAAACACTCCCAGAAATTTCAGCAAGGAGGCTGGATTTTTGGCCCCCCTGGAAGGCTGCTCCATGTTTCCGGGGTGCTGCAGGTAAACCCGCAGGTTTGCAGGCTCTAGAAGGAAAAACTTGGAGGGAGAAGGAGAGAGGTGTGGGAGCATCCTGGGGCCAGACCTCACAGGACATGCTGGGAGCTTTGCCGCTGGCACTCGACGCTCAGCTCTTTGGCACTGACGCCTCGCTGCGGGGCTGCACCAGACCTGGTTTGGAAATGCACCCACAGCAGGACGGGGCATCCCTGGTGTCCCCAGCGCAGCGATCGGGGGTGGCAGCCCACGGGGAGCCCCTCGCCCTTGTCTGTGCAAAACCCGCTTCTCCTTTCCCTTCTCTCCCCAGGCTTCCCAGCAACCAATTTTCCCCTGAGCATCCCTGTGCGCTGGAGGGCACCAGCGTTCCCTCGCAGCTCCAAGCAGGGCGCAGGATTCGGCCCCTCTCTCTGCCTGCACCAGGCTCCCCCTTGCTCTTGGGCTGCGCAAAGTGGCAGCTGTCCTTGGCCCGGCTGTTTGCAGCGTGTTTGTCCTCCCCTGTGTTCCTCTGCTCCGGGTGTTTTGCTGGTTTTATCTTCCTGCACCGCCGTACAGCGTGGGAGCACGGGCGGAGCGAAGGAGGGATGAGGAATGAATGGAGAGGATGAGGAGACCAGCAACACCTCACCACCGACATTTCCCAGCCTTTCCTGGAGGAGCAGGGTAGCGAAGGCCCCTCTCCTAGCAGACCCCCATTTCTGTGGGTGCTGCGGGTGCCTGTGTTGGATGGGTGCAGAACATGACCCCAGCGGGCACAAGATCAGCACCCGGCACCGGCTGATGGAGCAGCACAAACCGAACAAACGGAGTGGCCTGATGAATTAATGAGCCGATGGGCTCTAACTCGGGGAGCAGGAGCCAAAGGGGTGAGTAAACAAAGGCCAGGCTCCACGAGCTGGTATTTAGGTGCCGAGGAGCTGCCGGTGGACTATTACAAGTTGCAGATTAATTCTAGGTGTTGCTGCTTTTCCTGTTGCGCAGGCAGCCAGCAGCCTGCCCCGCTGCACAGCCAGCGCGCAGACGCCTCGGACCAGCTCAGCTCCGACCTCCAGCAGCGTTCGGTTCAAATACGTCGAGGTGTTGCTGCTACAGCTCCACGTGTGTGAGCAAACGCCCCTGTTCCTCCCCCGGTTTTGTACGTGACGGATACACCGGGGTGACTGAGCGGACCCTGACGTGCACAATGTGGTGTGCGGAAGCTCACGGGCTTCTGGTGCAGCTGTCCCACAAACCGATTATGGCGTGTCCCGCTCCCCAGGCATCCGTGGTGTCCCGTGGCAGCTGACGCACAAGGGTTCTCTTGGTTTTGGCACCTCTGGGGCAAGAACCTCGAAGGTGGCTGTTTGTGGGGCAGCGCAGCCACCCTGACGAGTCTCCTGGGGCTTTCTGGGGGTGCTGTGTGCAGGGTGATGGGACGTGGCACCACCCCGCAGTGGGGCACCAGCAGCCCCCCCCACCCTGTTCCCAGGGCCTGCTTTTAGGGGGACAGAGCATCACACCGGAGCCGTGACCTGGGGCTTCCACCGCACCCCACAGTGTCAGCGCAGGGCACCAGCACAGCACCAGTGCACCAGTGCTGTGCTGGTTCAGTACCAGTACAGCAGGGCAGTAAACCAGTCCGGCAGGTCAGGACCGGTGCACCAGTCCAGTGGGGCAGAGAACCCAGTACATGGGCAGGGTACTGTCCTCATTTAGCCAGTTGTTCTATTGCCCAATGACCCCCGCCCTGGGAAGGGGAATTGGGAAAAAGTAAAGGAGACCCATGGGTTGAAATGGAAACAGATTTAATAAAATAAAATAATAATTAAAGCCCCTAATATTAGTCCTAATAGAGAGTACACAAAGTTACATCCGGCCTCTGTAGTGGCGAGTGCTGGATGTCCACAGCTGCAGCGGCAGCGCGATGGTCACAGCACACAGGAGAGTTGGCCTTGGCCACCAGATGACGGGCAAGACCCTCCAGGCATGGCCCCATCAGCAGAAGAGACCGTCCCCAGGAAACTTTCTAACTTACAGGGAGCGTGACGGTCATGGTATGGAACATGTCTGCGGGCTGGCTTGGGTCAGCTGCCTGGCTTTTGCTCCTCCTGGTTTTACACCTGGGTAACTGGAAGCTGCTGAAGACCTTGGTCACCCCAGAGAGCCACATCCCATGGCCGGTCACCGATGAAAACACAGTGTCTTATCAGCTGCGTCCCCACCACATCGGGTGCTGCCGGCTTCTCGAAAATGCAGCTTTCCTGAGGAGAAAACTCATTCCACTATTCTGTTTCAGTGCAACCAGGACAGAATCACAGAATCACGGACTGGTTTGGGGTGAAGGGACCTTCCAAGCTCACCCAGTCCAACCCCCTGCAGCGAGCAGGGACATCTGCAACCAGAGCGGGGTGCTCAGAGCCCCAAGGGCCAACCTGACCTGCAATGGTGCCAGGGATGGGGCTTCTCCCACCTCTCTGCTGGTTCTCTGGTGCCAGTAGCTACCGCGCGGGCACAGGGAGCAGTACCAGTGCCCCAGTGCGACACCAGTAAGCCAGCACAGAGCACCCAGTGCAGGACCAGTACCCCACTGCAGGATCGGTACGGAGCCCTAAGCCCGCGCGCACAGCGGGTGATCCCGCTGCCGCTCCCGTGCCCGCGCGGGGGCGCCGGGCCCCGGCGGTGGGTCCGCCCCGCGGCCGTGCCGGTGAGCGGTGCGCGGTCCCTTTAAGAGCCGCGCGGCCGTACCAAAACAAAACGGCGGCGCGGCCATTGGCTGGGGCGCGGGCACGTGGCGCACAGCTGGTTTCCTGCGGCCGCGCGCCGGTGGCAGCCCCGCGGCATCGCCGCCACGGCCCGGCCCGGCCCGGCCCCGCCGTTGCCTCCCCCCGGCGCCGCCCTCCTCGTCACCCCGGGATCCGGTACTGCTGGGGTTCCGTGTCTGCGTGCGGCCCGGCTCGACCCGGCCCGGCCCGGCCATGGCGCACTCGGCACCGCTCGGCCTCCTGGAGCAGGGCTGCCCCATCCAGGTGGAGCACGATCGGAAGCGGCGGCAGTTCACCGTGCGGCTGAACGGTAAGGGGCGGCGACACGCGGCTCGCCGGCACCTTCCCTGCTCCCCTCTGCTTTCGGTTCTACCTTCCCGGGGGGGTCCCAGCCCCCCAGTACCTACAACCCTCTATTCCACCACCCCCCCGCCGTGTCCCACAGCACCTTCCGCTGTACGCTCCACTCTGAGACTGTCGGTGTCCCCCCCTGTGCCCCCACCCCGCACTCTTCTGGGCCCCCCGGTACCTTCCCCAGTGCCCCGGGTTCCTGCTGGTGCCTCCCCATCCTTCCTGCCCCCCCTAAAAGCTGGGCCCAGGGGATCTGGGGGGCTCTTGGCTGCCGTGGTTGGTGGTGGTGGTGTGTGGAGCCCCATGCTGGCACAGGCAGGTTTTGGGAGGGGGGGACAAGCTCGGGCCCCCCCACCCAGAGCAGGTGACTCTGGATGATGTGGAGGTGCCACACCAGGTCGGTGTGGGGGACATTCCTTGGTTTGGGAGCTGCTTGGCTCAGTGGCTTGTCTGGTGGGATTCCTGTGGGGGAGCCGCTTGGCGCTGGCATCGTGGGTGCGTGGGTAGGACTCACAGCTATCGGCATCTGTGGGACCAGGGCTGTGGAGATCTGGTGACGTGGTGACCACCCCAACAACTCTGTCACGTATTGGGTAAACAGAAAACCCAGTAGGTGCCACTAACATTTCTCTATGGCACACCAATTCTTTTCCAGCCATCCTCTTAATGGTTAATCCCACATATTCAGCAATCCCAAGGTCTCTCCCCTATCTGTTTGTCACACTGAGAACCACTCTGGGGAAAACAGGCGGCCTCGCTGCCCAACAGAAATTGCAGGGTAGTTGCCTTTTAAAAAAAATAAAATAAATAAAATGGGGAGTTCAGAAATTGTCCAGACTGTAGGAGGCATTTTCAATAAAACAACAGGAATAGTCTGGATTTTATTTTAGACTATTCCCTTCTCCCCTCTTTTTTTTTTTTTTTATTTCAACCACTAATTACAAAGTACAGGCTGGAGGCTCCGCAGTGGTGGAGCAAGGAAGGAGGAGACATACATGCTGGGTGCGGAGGAACACAATTTCACCAACTGCTTGTTTCAAGCAGAGAGAGGTCAAACGAGGTCCCAGGTGACCGGTCCCCACCGCCATCGCGAGAGCTGTCACGCCGCGTGGTCGCCGTTGGTGAAGTTTGTGTGTGCATGAAAGAGAGGAGAGAGCTGAGGACCAGCAGTGATTAGGGAAATTAAATCTTTTTATCGTGGTTTGCTGAAGAAAACCTCTGCCAACCGCGCCGTGGGCTGAGCAGCGTTCGGCGGCTGAGGGAGGATGAGTTGGGTCTGGAGAGGATGAACTTCCAGGGTGAGAGAATCAACTCTGGGACCTGTGGTGGGAGTCGTTTGTGAATCAGCACAAAACCTTCAGGAAGGGACCACAGTGGCTCGGGGAAGCCATGGCCTTTCCCAGGGTTGTAGAGGGATCCCCATGATCAGGGTTGGCTTTTTTCTGGGAGTTCAGGGAGGCTGAACCCTTTTTTTTTTTTTTTTTTTAAATTAATTCAGTGCCGGCCACATCAGGAAGCCGAGCTGAGCAGTGTGATGGCATTCCTGCCACTGGGCTGACTAACGTCCATGCGGAGCAGGTGACCCATGTCTCCTCAGTAGGCATTGGCTGATAACGAGCCCTGGAAGGTGGTCAGAAGACAACCATCTCTGTGGGAGTGCGTGGCGGGGTGTTTATTTCCTGTGCCGCTCTTTTCATCAGCTCCTGCTCCCAGCATGATGAGCATCAGTGGTGCTGAATGCTCCGGCGGGTTCTCCCCGCTGGATGTGGGGAAGTTACAGGAAGCAAAGGCCAGGCACAGATTTTAACTTCAGCGTGACCCCCGTGTCCCTCTGAGAGCACTTCTGTCACGTGTCGCTGCACTGTGGCAGAGGTGAACAGCAGCCCATGGGGCAAACCTGCCGTTCACCCATGGGCTCCTGGGTCAGCTTGTCTCTCTATCTCAGTCCTCATTTCAGCTGGATGTTGAGTGTGGGTGATTCTCCAGGAAAACACGGATGCATCGGGCTTGTGGATCCAGGAGCCAGGCTTTGCTCGTCCCCAGCAATAGCTGGTCTCTGGGCTGATGGTTGGTGGTTTACAGTAGTGTGATGTTGGGTAGAAAACCTACCGTGATTATATTTTTTATGGAAATCCCTGTAGTAAGAGGCTATGAAAGCTGTGAACTCATTGTGGAAGTGTTTATTTTCAGCATCGCCCTGTGTTAGCCTCTGCCCCCCTGTCAGGACTCCCTCCTCATACACAAGAAAGACAAACTGGGTTTAGTGTTTCCTCGTCTTTCCCTTCTCTGAGCCCTCATTGCTGCACGTGGCTCCTAAAACTCGATAGAAACAGCTGCTTCCCTAACACATTCCCTTCTTCCTTGCCTCCCAAATGCAGAAGCACTGAGAAGCTGAAAGTAAAGCTGATTATAACCAGACCTCATTGAGCTTCGATCTCTCTCTGAGAGGAGGGTAGAGAGAAGCCCAACTGGATTTGTAATCAGTTAAGATGTGACTAACAGCAGGAGCTGGCCAGAAGCACAGTGCCTGTGTTGGAAAACCTCAATTTGTCAAAGCTAAAAGCTTCTGTGGGAATCGTATAAGATGGTTTTGTCAGGAATAGTTGGGGTTTTTTGGATCCAAAATAAAATTTCTGGTCCAAATGAGCAACCCAGAGAGACCCCACCCCACAGCAGCCAGCTGTCAGTCCAGCTGCTGACACAGCTGTTTGGGATGGAGGAACAGCACTTTTAGCAGTGGCCTCTTTGACTTCTGGAGGCCCATCAAACATGTCAGGCTCTCTGGTCTGGAGCTGGGCATGCCCCAAGCAGCTCCAGTTCCTCAGGGATGTGTGAGCTTCTTGCACACCTGCACTCCCATTCACTCCATGCACGGGTGCAGCAAGCCACGCTTCCCAAACCTCCCACTCCTCCCCCGCTGGGCTTGGGCAGGATCCAGCAGCTGAAAGCTCCTGCTTTGCCCGCTGCTGATCTGAGTCTTGGGAGCAACTTGTCAGGACTCCAAGCTTGGGTTTATTAGGAAAACTGGAGCAGGTTGTGCCTTGGTGCATCCTCCCTGCTGGGGCAGATGCCCTCCTGGAGGGGACAGCTGCCGAATTTACAGCGAGGGTGAAGGGATCTGGTCACTGGACACTGCATCAAGATGTCCCCGCTCTTCTCCCACGCTGCAATCGTATTGAGAGCGAACAGGAAGCTGCTTCAAACCAGTGTGCTGCCCCACCACTGCTCCTGCGAGCAAGGCCCCTCCATGACGGTTGCGCTGTCTCTGCTCGGCTCTGTCTGTTGTCCTCTGTTGTGTTTTCTCTCCGTAGTAACGTGCCGGTGCCTCCTTGGGCAGCAAGGCCAGCCCGTGGCGTGCAGCGAGCTCCAGCCTGCAATGCATGAGGTTCTCAGGACGTCTTGTTCTCAGCAGCTTTCAGCGACCACCTTTTGGCTCAGCAGCCAGAAGAGCCGAGCTGCTGCCTTCCTCTGGGGTTTCCTGGTTCTGAGAGCAGAAAATGGGCTTGGTGTCTGTTCTCTCCCCGCTTGCTCTCAGGAACAGCTTTGCAGCAGTGCCCCAAGGAGGCTGCAGCTCAGGGGCTGCCTCCAAAGGCTGGTGAGCACAGAAAGTGGCCCACAGGCAGCCAGCCCTAGCTGGGCCCCTGTCCTGCTCCGGTCCCAGGCACACAATGGTGTATTGTGGGCTGAGGCCAGTGCAGAGGGACCGGGAGGAGGCCTCGGGCTGGAGGGACAGGTCCTGCTGTGCTGCCAGTGCTGCGGCCTCTCCTCACCAGGCAGGTACAATGTGCTCCCCAGGAGAGGGAGTCAGCGGAGGATGGGCTGGATCAGGGTGCCTGTGTCTTCCCCGACGCCTGCCATGTCCCTTCCTCAGCTTGGGGCTGGGGCCGGGCTCCCTGCTTGTTCCCCTGAGGCTCATGAGCCACCCGGCCTGAGGATCTGTGTCTGGCAGTGTGGCTGAGCCTGTGGCACAGGAGCCTCATCTGCCACCCAAAGCCATCTACCCTGCTTGGGTGGAAGCTCTGTGCCACTGGTCCTGGTTGAAATCCTCCATGAAGTGCACGTTTAGACCTGGTCCCATGCCTGCCCTCTTGGAAAAGCTTCGCCTTCCCCATGCATCCTGTGTTTCATGGGAGGGAGGGCTGGGGACCAGCTGTGCTGCCATTTTCGTGTGCAGCCTCCTCTTGCTCCTCTTTCTTGCTGTGCTGATTTGCATTGACTCAGACTTCCTTGCTTGAGGTGGCCTCGAAGCCGAGGGGAGTGTCTGCGAGTCAAACATCATGATCAGGCTCATGGGACACTGCTTGGGCTGGCCGAGACCTGAGTCTGAGGCGATAAAATCCCTGCCCCCCATGTCCCGGGTACCTCAGAGCAGCAAGGTTGGCTTCTTCCAGTGAGGTGCCTCTGCTCCCCTGTCTCCTTCCTTACGACCCAGAGAGGCCTTTGGGTGGGAAAACCAGGGTTATGCCTGGAGCTGCTCCTGGAAAGCTCAGGAACAGTCCTGGTTTGGGGGTACAGCCAGCTTTTCCGAGAGGCTCTGGGCCCTGGTGAGTATGGTGTGGAGAGGATGTGCAGAGCAGCTGTTTTTGAAGGAAACAGGCTTTCCGTCAGCCGGTCCTTCCCCTCCCTTTGTGACCACCTTCAGCCTTGCTCAGCAGAGGAAGAGGGTTCTCCCTCTCCAGAAGCGGCTGTTCCTGCTGGACCTGTGCTGTGAGCCAGCGTCCCTGGGGAGGCAGGAGTGCCACAAGCGCACAGCCCAGCAGCAGCAGGCAGTGGAGAAGGCGGGTGGGATGCTGAATCACAAGACCGAACCCTTTCAGATCGTGGCTTGTTTCTCCTTTGCTGATGAGGGCTTTTTCCCACCTCCAGCCCCGGTGGTGTTGCAGTCCCAGCTGTGCCCAGCTTATGGGGTCTTGCTCAGAGGGGTTACAGGAGGTGTTTGTGGTGACCTTTAGGCACCACCACTCGCCTCTGGTTGTCCCCCCCATCACCTCCTCTTGCAGTCTGGGCACTCAGTTTGTGGCTCTGCATCACCCGAAATGCAATAAAATCAAGTGTACTGAGCTCCGCTGAAGCACGCAGTAAATGCAGGTGAACCTTGTGGCCCTTCACCTTCCAATGGCCATTCGGGGACAGGAAAGGCTTCTGTTATTTGAACTGAGCTTGTTTCTTGACTTGGAAACTTGCATTTCTGAAACTGGCTTTGAAATAGAGAAACTCTCTAGAAATCGTTTGCTTTTGTGCTGAAGACAGAAGCTCTGGGTCTGCAGACAAAGCCAGAGGGGTGTTGTTAACTCTCCTCTGATTTACACACGTACTGAAACTTCTTTTTTCCTGTAACTGAACTGGTGTGAGAAAGGTCAGGGTGTCGCAACAGGAAGCCTGTGTGTGTGCAACCCCCTCGCGTGTGCTTTCCGGTGTGTTTGTGCGAATCACCTCTCCCAGCACCTGCCCCAAAACGTGTCTATCCAAACGCTGCAACATCAGGCCAAGAAGCCTTGTCCTGTTTTACATGCCATGACAAAAGCTTTGTGCTGTAGAGAGAAAGGAATTGGTCGTAACCTGGCTCAGCTTGGTCCTGTTCTTCCCCCTCCTCTTTTTGCTCGCTCTCCCATCAACACAGCCCAGCCCTCCCTGCCAGCTGCTTTCCTCCCCTAAATGTTTGTGTTGACACATCAGCCCTTGATTCAGAGGTGGGTAGAAAAGGTCCAGGGGCTTGGATCCACCTTGGCTTGCACCTTGGGGTGTGGGGACCAACAGGGACATCCAAGAGTCACCAAAAGCAAAATCTCTGCTGAGACTTTCCACTAAGTGACACCACCCAGTGTCACTGCCGTTCCCGTGGGTGCGAGGAGCTGTGCGGCGGCTGTTGTAGCAGCCCCAGAGCTGCCTGTCCGCTGCTGTGAGCTCCCTGGCAAGCGACGCTGTCCGACTGGGCTGGGAGCCCGGCGCTCCCTGGGGACGTCCCAAACCTCATCCCTCTCTCATCCCCCAGGATGCCATGACAAGGCGGTGCTACTCTACGAGTATGTGGGGAAGCGGATTGTGGACTTGCAGCACACAGAAGTACCGGACGCCTATCGAGGGAGGGGAATAGCCAAGCACCTCGCAAAGGTATGGCCCCAGCCCCCCTTCTCCCCCTGGCTGAAGCCAGGTTGCGATGCATTGGCATTGCATGTGTGCTCCACAGGAACCATCCCTGCTCCGATGGGAGATCGGGGCAGCTGGCAGGGCAGATGGAAATCCATGGTCAGACATTCCTATTTCTGGTGGCAAGAGGGGCTGGGTGAGTGCCAGCACATTCAGCTGCTTGCCCAGGCTCAGCCCTTTCCTCCTCGCAGCGACCAGCCCTCACACCCACCTTGCAGGGCTGATGCAGCACCTTGCCTGGGGTCCAGCCCCCTCATCTCAAAGTTTCAAGGCCCTCATGAGCTCTTTTCCTGCCTCGGGCCCTGCTTCTGAGGCCCACGACCGTGCAGGGAGAGCTGAGGAGCTGTGAGCGCAGTGGTGGTGGGGGCTGTGGGGTGATGCTTTGGGGTTACAGCTGCTCCCTGGCCCCATAAGCCAGGACAAATGTGTGACAAAGGTGGCCTTCATGTGATGTGGCTGGATCACCTGCAGTGAGGGTTACTCCAGGAGGGTCCCTGCACACCTCTGGTTAAGCTGGGGACCCTGTGGCACTATGGAGGCTCTGGCAGGATGGCTCTGCTCTCCCCCCAGCCCTCTCCCTCCACCAGCCTTGCACAGGGGGTGCATGAGGGCACCCTGCTGCTTCCCCCAGTACAGGTGGGGTATGGGAGTCCAGACCCCTGTGAGGCTTGAGAGGAGAGCGTAGGCTGGGGATGCTGGCTGTAACCCATCTGTCCTCTCTGCTTGGTTGCAGGCAGCCCTGGACTTTGTGGTGGAGGAGGACCTGAAAGCTCACCTGACATGCTGGTACATTCAGAAATACGTCAAGGAGAACCCGCTGCCGCAGTACCTGGAACACTTGCAGCCTTAAGGCAGGACTGCTCTGACACCAGCGCGCCTGTCCCTGACTGTTCAACGCGGCCTTTGCTTCTCTGCGGTCTCAGGAAACCCCCCTCCCACGCTCACAATTCCCATTTTTTTAAGCATATCCATGTGGTGCATGAGTGTGGGCACAACCTCCTCTCTGCCAACCCCTGAGCACGGCTACAGCCCTCGGGCCAGGCTGGCCCCAGGCACACGTGGTGCCTCCTGGTGCTCTTCCCAACCCAGGGGGTGGAAGAGGATGATTTTTTAGCCAAACTCCCATCACAACACCAGGAGATGACTCGATCTGCACCTCATCCTCTCCCTGCCACTTGGTAACAGCTGTGAACTTGCTGGGGGATGTTGGTTAGGGGTGGTTGTTGGATACCAGCTCCTCTTTCCTCCCAGAACCTGGGGGAGTTGCCGTGGATTAAGCCTTGTGGGACAGAAGGAGGTGCTGGAGGAGCCCCAGCCCATGGCAGGTTCGTGCCATGCAGTACTGTTGGGTACCAGGCCTTGCCCAAGCCCATGTGCAGTACAGATGAGAATGTGTGGGCCATGGTGGCACCTTGGGGGCTTTGCTGCACTGGCTGTGGGGACACTGGGATGGTGACACCTTTGAGCCTAGAGACAGGAACCATGTGAGAAGCCTGCAGGGGCTGCAGCAGAGCACATGCAGAGGAGTAAAGGCGGATGAGTTGCAGACGGTGTTCTCCAGGCATGTCAGCTCCTGCCCGGCCTCTGTACATAGCCCCAGCCTGGCATCCCTGCAGGGTCGTCGTTCCTGTCTGCTCCCTGCTATCGGTGTTGACCTTGCTGGTGTGGACACAGCCTGCTCAGAAGAGCACCAGCTCCCGCAGCCAGCCCTGCCCTAAGGAATGAAGGGACATCCCCTGCTTTTGCAGGCACCAGGGTGGTTTCCTGCAGCTGAAGAGGAAGGCTTCCCCCATCTCCCTCCACTCCAGCTCTGCACCTCTCTCTGTGTCCCAGATTGTGAGGCCTGAGCTGTCGTTGCATCCTGAGAGCAACAGGGATAAGGCTAATGGGACCTGCTCCTGGCCCATCTCCAGAGCTCGATCGCCTGTCTCCACGTGGATGCTGATCAATTCTTACGGCCTCTGGAAAGAAGCCCTGGCTCAGGGCATTACCCATCTGCTCACTGGCCTCCTCGCAGCTCCATGTCTACGGTGCTGGCCTCATCGGGGGATCCTCAGCCAGCAGCAGGAACACCCTCATGTCATGCTGTTACCTCCACGGATGATGACCCTGTGGCACAGCTCAGCATTGGCACAGTTGGATGTGGAGGTAACACCGTGATGGCAGGGCACTGGTTCTGGCTTGCTGCCCATTCTTGTGGTCTTGCGCAGGCTTTCCAGGGTCTGAGCTAGACCCTAGAGCATCTTCCTCCCAAGCTCTTGGGATTCTGCAGTGTCCCAGGGATCTCTCAGCGGGACTAAAGTTTACAACCTGTGCCATGCACCGAATGAAGCCCTGGGTGAGAAACAGCTCAGCCCTCTCCCAGAGCACAGCACAAAGTCCATGGTGGCAGAGGCAAAAGCTCGTACAACCTTCTCTCCTGGCTGGGTTGGGCAGAGATGGAGACCCTGTGCCTGATCTCAGCCAGGGAGGCCCTGACCTGTTCCTCCTGGCCACCAGCTTGAAGCAAAGCCCTGCCGCCTGCCTTTTGGGCTGCCCATCGCCAATGTAACACAGCCCTCTATGCACAGGCTTGAGTAGAAGCTCCCAAACTCCATCCCTGCCCTGCCACACCATGGGCTGTGAGACCCCTGCTCGTGTCCACCACCTGCCCGGGGTGGGACCTGTGCCTGGTGGCAGATCCATCTCCAACTTGTGCTGCTCAGAAAAGGCATCAGGCTCAGCCCTCCGCTGCCTCACGTTTCTGCCCTCTTGCTGCTTATTTCAGCCTGGCTGTGACCTTCAGGATAGCTCAGAGGGACTGGGAAAGGCTGACAGTTAATGAACTGAAAAATGAAAGGGACTCAAGAAGAAATCTGGGCTGCTAAACGTTCACTCTTTAACACGCAAAACACTCTTCAACATCTAGTTCCAGGAGCAAGGTTGGCTCTGGTACAGCCAAGTAATGACAGACCTGTCCTTGCTCTTGATCCCAGGGTGAAGCTGAACTGTCTCCTCTCTCACAAGCCAAGCCAAGACACTGTTGTATTTTTGTCACAGCGAGGCTGGGTGCTTGGAAGAGATGTGTGCCTCGCTGCCTCGTGGGAGCAATAGCGTGAGTCCAGCGCTGTGAGCCTCAGCCCTGGATTTGTGCTCGTTTCCACTGTGTGACAGTTCCCAGAAGTAACCCGTTGTGTCTGCCGCATGAGAGCAGCTCACTGAAGGTCTGCTGTGGTCACTGCACCGACACTGTCCCAGCATCCACGCCTGGCTCTGGAGCCCTTCGTGCTGCTCTGACAGGATCCTCGTGGCTCCTGGTGCTGGATCACAAGTGGCAATTGCTGCCTTAAATCAGGCACAGCACACGGTTTTGCTGCTGCTTCCCTTCGAGGTGCTACAATCCTCTGGTGTCTGAGCTGATGGAGACGTGTGCCAGTGTACGTGCCAACTGTTTCACTGCTGTACCCATCCTCTGCCCTGGCCTTTCCTTCCCCATGGCCTTTGATGCCAGTGAATAGCAATACTCACAGGTCACCAGCGATGCTGCGGCCCACAGTGCCCCTGCAATCTGGCACTGCTGGATGGAGGTGGCTTGGGGTCTCTCAGTGTTGGGCAGGGCTCCCTCCTGCCTCTCTACCAGTTGGTCTCTGCGGGAAGGAGCTTCGAGTCCTGGGCTGCCCCTTGGTGCTGACGAAGCCTAGAGGAGTTGGGGATCCTGGCCTCTCTCTGGCAGTGTGGAAGTGATTCGGTTGAATATTGAGGTCCCCAAACCCATTTGAACTACAGACCTTCTGGAGGTGGGGAAATGCAGATTGTCAAACCTGCTTCCACATCGCCTGACTTGAAACATCCCCATCCCTCATCTTCTTTCCAGCGTTGTCTTCCTCTGCCCAAGGTTTCTGTTCTGTTGGATTCGGTGGTTACGATGTGCCTTTCCTTCTCAGGACCTGTTACAAATGACCTTTCTGCTTTTGTTTATGTCTAACATTTATCCCTCCCTCTGTCATACTATAAAACGAGAACATAATGCATGGAGTACAATACAATAAAAAGTGTGGCTTAACTGACTCGCCACGGTTCACTGGGCCATGTGGGGTGGGAGGCAGGAGGAGGTGCCCACAGAACCAGGGAACTTTGGGCATCTCCAGCTCTGAAAGAGCTGAGCTGGGTCACTTGGGCAGAGAACCTGTTTCATGGGTCCTCTCAAACAACTCTGCTCTCCAGCCCATGTACTTCGCATCTACTTTACTACTGCGTAATCTTCCCCTCCAAAAAATGGAGAAAATGCTACTCCTCTCTCTGGGAAGGAAGAGGATCTCAAGCAAGAAGAATCACCTAGGCAAGCCCAGCATGCTCCCATTGCAGGTGAACTGGAAGGCATAGGCTGATGCTTCTGACTTTTATTTCAGGCCATAGGGCTGGCTGACTTTGTGGCAACTGCGTAGAGTTTGAGGTGAGTGGAATCACAACTGGTTCCTCTCTTTTGCCAGCTAAATCTGCCCCTGCTCACGCTCAACAGTCCTGCCTGGAGAATCCAGGCCAAACCGTCTTTCAGAGTTGTCCTGCAAATGCAGCCTGTTGTGAGCAGACGCTGAAGTGACAAGTGGCTCCTGGGCTGCAGTTTGAGCGGGCAAGAGTGTGGGTTTTGCTGCTTCCAAGAGACAGTGCAGTAGGTTTGGGTTGGAGCCCAAAGCTGGGCTGTTGCTGGTAACACACTCTGTTTACATTCCACATTCCAGACAGTCCCATGCTCCGGCCTGTCCCAGCGGTGCCACCGCTCGCTCGGCCAGACACTCTGCCAGGCTGGGCACGCTTCCCAAATGCCTCTCGTTTGTGTAAATGCACCTTCTACCTCCACCAAAACTCCTGACCCCCGACAAAGCAGGGGTGCAGGGTGGCCCTGCAGCCTGGATTGTTGAGGGAAAACAATTCCTAAGCAAAAGGCTCCTCTCCTGGGAGGTGTCAGAGCTGGGAGCTGGAGAGGCACAAGCATCCTGGAGACAGACCATCCAAGCACCCTGGCACAGCCCGCCTTGGATGACCCTGCTGTGCTGGGGGGTGGCCCCGGAGCCAGAGGCTGAGGACAGCGTGGGACACAAAACCTCCAGCATCAACAGCTGGATGGACAGGAACTGGGTATCCTGTGACAGTGGCAAAGCGGCATTTTGTTTTCTAGTGAGGCTTTTGGCTATGCACTGCTATTGCTCCTCAGAGATGCAGCAGTGGTGGAGCCTCCCCATTCCCTGCTCCTCTTCCAGAATTGCCTACAGGGGCTGAGTTTGCCTCAGCAAAGCAGTCTCTCTTCTCCCGGGAGGTGCTGCTCTGAGGAGGTTCTCCATCCCTCCTCCGCCTGCGAACTCAAATGGTGCGTTTGTTCTCGGGCAGAAGAACGAGCTACGCTCAGGCTCGGAGGACTGCTGAACCTCAGCAAGAGCTGACGCCGCTCCTGCCTACAGCCACTTCCACGGCCTGGCCCAGGCCGCTCGCGTCGGAGGCCGCATCCCCGGCCGCACCACCCTCATGACGGGGCCGCGGGGCAGGCCGGGACTCGCCACCGCGCTCCTCCCACGGTCGGTCCGCTCCCGCTGAGGCGCGCCGGAGGAAGAGGACCTGAGCAGGGACCGAGCTAAGGGCCGTGAGGCTGCTCTGCCCGCCGCAGCCGAACGCTGGTGACAAGGAGCCCCATCCGCGCTCCCGGCTGACCCCGCCGCCCCCACACCCTCCGGGGGGACTACGTGTCCCAGAGGACCCTGCGGGCCGGCGGCGACGCGGGGTACTGTGGGAGTTGTAGTCCCGCGCCTTTGGCGGGCCCCGCCCGCGGAGCGGTCCCCGCCGCCCTCGCGCACTACATTTCCCGTCGGGCAGCGCGGCGGGCCCGGGCACCCTCAGCGGAGACATTTGCGAGGCGAGTGTCTCCAAGATGGCGGCGTGGGGAAGGAGGCGCGCTGGCCCCGGCAGTACCAACAGCGGTGGCGGCCGGGAGAGGTGAGCCGCGGCTGGGGTGCAGCGTGTGGGGTCGCTGAAGTGCCTCGGGCGGGCAGGGAGCGGGAGAAGGTGGGCTGCAGCCGCTCGGGGCTCCCCGCGACCCCGCGGCAAGGGCGGGGGCCCCGCTGAGGGGAGCGTGGCCGGGTAGGGCGGGTGGGGGACGCGGCCCCGCTGAGGTGGCGCTGAGGCGGAGGAGCCCGCCGGAGCCGCCGGTCTGTCGCTGTGGGCGGGCGCGGCGTTGGAGCCGCGGCGGAGGCCGCGGCCGGGGAAGGTCAGCGCGGCCCGCAGGGTGGCGGTGGCGGCGGCCGCAGCCCTTCCCGCCGCGGGGATGCGGCGCTCGGGGCCGGTGTGGAGGAGGGCCAGCCCTGGGGAGGCTCCTTCCACGGCTATTTTTAAAGGCGACGAGTTCTCCAGGGTGACCTCCTTCTGCGGGCGGCCGCGGCGGTCTCGGCCGCTTGGGGGGTCAGCGCGGAGCCGCCGCGCTCCCCCGATCCGCGAGGCCGGGGCGGGCGGCAGTTTGCCGCCTCGGCCGTCGCAGAGAGCTCTGTAAGGCTCTTTCTTCGCCTCCGTCAGGACCGGGGAGCAGCCAGGACGTGCTGGAAGTACCTACAGAGTAGCTGTAGAACTTTGGGAACCGTAACTTTAAAACAGTAAAAAGAGAGGAAAATCTTGTTGAGCTACTTAAAAATCTGTATGCACAGTTATTTAGCTGCTTAAAATATCTAGTTAGTTCCTGTATTTCCTTACGTTGGCATTTTCCCTGTTTTGCCCCAAGGCTATCTGATGTAACCAGCTGAAAGCTGCTGCATTTTTATTGTGAGGAGTTTTCTTTTGTCCTGCTGCCTTTCCTAGAGACGTGGAGATCTCTTTAATTTTTGCTGTGGCTTTTGCTGCATTTTGTTCCCTTGCTGTAATTCCTCAGTATTCTTTTTGATGGTGTTGAATCTACATAGCCAGGGAGAGCCACAAGTACCCGTTAAAATTCTGGCACTAATGTGAATTGCAGGAATGCTGCTGCGTTCAGGGAAGTTAAAAGTAATTGAACTGGAAGAGCCAATGGAATTACTGCATCAGTGTAGTTTTTATAAACAACTAAGAATACCACAGAGCTCAGGGGCATAGTGTTAAAGTAGTCTGCACCCAGCACTGGCAGCTGCCCCAGTGCTAAGCACCAGGTGTTTTCATGGGTAGACCTGTCCTCCCAGCAGAAGTGAAGAAAAAATAGGGAAAAGAGCACTTAATAACTTCAGTGAAAATTACTCTACCAGGATAAAAATTGATTCAGTCTAAAATAAAGTTACTTGTTGCCTTGTAACGTAATCTGTGAACTATACAATCATCTAATTGTAGTTGGAGCTGATTTTTTTTTTGAAGCAGTGATTGTGCTTGATCAAAAAGACTTATTCATAGACATGAGTTACTTCATGGACCTGCTGCATGTGTTATTTTTCCTTTGCCAATGAGATGGAGCACAGAGGTGATAGAGCAGAACGACAGATACACCATTGACCAGAGATTCGCAATCCCTGTCAAAAACTGATGGCTCTTTTAGGTGTCATCCTGTACAAACATGACGGAAGATCGTACTTCAAATAGTTGTTGGGTGATGGCAGCTGGGTACTACCACTTCCTTGCGATTGCCAAGCTGGAGATAATGCAGGACTGGGCCTCTGCTTCTCTCCGGCAGTGGCTCATCCCAAATCACACCCACCCATCTAGTTCGGCTGCTGGCAACATACGTTGTGCAAAAGGCAGTGCTGACAGGCCTGATGTCATCAAATGATGGCATATGTTTTTTTAAATGGTGAATACAGTTTTCTTACACTGGGCGCGATTCTTCTCCAAAGACACGTTCTGCTGAACTGAATGTGCTAATCCAGCTTTCCTCATCAATGAGCTGCTTCATGGGGGTTTTGAGAGTTGTCAGCCAGTCTAAAAGGCATCTGTGTGTTGGGAGGTGGTGTGAGGAGAGTCAGTTGTGAATAAAATACTGTCTGCTCTTAGACTGGACCAGCTTTCATTAAAAAAAAAAAAAAGCCCAGCAGCTCGATCTGTGGAGACTGTATCCCTTCATAAATGACTGTATTGATACAGAGAAGTCTGTAACTGGTCAGAAAGTGCTTTCCTCAACAAACAGGACTAAATGTAAGGACATTAATGTCAAAGGATGTTGGCTGTGAACTCCAGCTGGCGCTCTGGTGGGGAAATAATAAACAAAATAACCCAAAACACTGAAGAGAGCCAACTAAATATTTGTTTTTCTTCTTTCTGGATGGACTCTTTAATGAAGCCTGTCTAAAGGGAATTGTTAATCCATAGACCGAACCAGCTTTTTTTTTTTTAATACAGAACAGACACTGAATTGTACTCAGTGTTTTTGTATAAAATTGAGCACGCTGACCGCTAGAACACAGAATGCCATTTGTTCCCCCGGGAGATGTTCTAACCAGCTCCAGAAAGAACAGCTTTCATGTCATTGCCGCCGCTTGTGTTGGCTTCTCTGCACCCTTAAAGAGCTCTCCTGTTGCTACCTGTGCTGCTCACATTTCTGGTACTCTGTTTGCTTACAGCAATGATTGACCTGTTTCCATTAGCCTGGCTAATCATTAGTTGACTTAAAATTGACACCTCTTTTTGCTCAGGTGGCTGGAGTTTTTTGTTATGCTTTGGTGATGTTTTCCTTAGTGTTGTCTTCCCTTGCCGAGGCTTGGCTTGAAGATCTCACCTATGTCATGCTGTTCGCTTCCCTGTTTGCATTTAAGGAACAGCTTTCGAATGGGACTCTTGCTTCATTGCTACGCTTCTCCCATTCTTTCTCCACTATAATATATGCGTTGACAGCCTGTTGAGAACGGCCTCCTTACAGCTGTAGGCCTGACAGCCGTGGCTAATGGCCTGAGACCGGGAGATGGTGGGGACATTTCAGCAGAGGAACAATTCTTCAGGTGTTTAAGCTCAGATGTGTCAGTACTTTCTGTAATCCATGTCCTGGAGCTCTTAAGTAGGAAAATATGGTGTAGAATATGACTTTGAGGTGGAGTATTTCCACTGAGAATTAAAGCCAGACTACAGCTTGTTCCTTAATCTTGAAAATAAATGCAATTTCAGGAAGGATTTATGTGCGGGAGGGAAGTTTAGTGTTTTAATTAGTTATGCCTTGACTTAAGCTTGGCCGAGATGCTGATAATGACCCCAGACGCTGTGCTTTTGCCCATCAATAATGTCCTGTTCCTGTTCACTCGCACAGGCAGCACGAAGCCCCTCTGTTGTGCTGCTAAGATAGATTTTGTGTGTGTGCTGCTAGTGACAGGCGTTATCATGCTGCAGCAAGCAGCAGTTATCAAGCCTCTCCTTTCTTATTTTTTTAACTACTAATCAGGCTGGTCTTCATTTACAGTTAATGAACGCATGTTTGGTGCTCTGAGCAATACTGTTGTCCAGAACATTCTTTAAAAAAAAACAAACCAAAACCCCCCAATACTTGACCTACCAGTTATGAGAGGGGTTTCAAAAGGCCTTTTTTTTTGCACAGAACTGTACCTGTGCTTTGTGCAGATTGAGATTGTTTCTAATTGTGATTCTGAACACTTTGCAGAACTGAGATGGTGGGACAACTTGAAGTCTGTCTAGGAGATCGAGGCTCACCTTTGAGCTGACATTCTCCCTGCCAGTGGACAGTGGTAGAAGGCTGCTGGTATTTCTTCCAAGATGTTCCCATCTGCCCTGTTTTCACGACTCTCTTCATTTATGTCTCTTTTAGCCAGTTGTCATGTGGAAAAATTTAAGCCCTTTCCACATGACTGGTGTTGTGCCCCTTCCTTAGAGGGGTATTTATTTCTTCATCCATAAAAACTATCCAATTGAATCTTAGATTTAACGGCCAGCCTGCTGTTTTCGTGAGGCAACTAGGAGACTGCTTCCCAGCTGGCATCAGAGCAGCGGAGCTGCTCTGGGGGCTGGAACTGGGAAACTGCTGGAGCTGCTATTGTTCCATCAGCTGCAGCACCCCTCTCCTGGAGCTCTCTGATATTCCCATGTTAGGAAGACAATCCAAATGTAATTTGAAGCTTGCCCTATAGCTAAGACAGACACTTCTGCACCTCCTGCTGGTTGTGGCTCTGTTCACAACTGATTCCTTATTCATAACTTTAGCAATACCTGAGTTTTACACCAGTGATTGTACGTGATGTTCATCTTGCTGTGCCAAAGAGTGGAGGGTACTGTCACATCCCCCATCTATGCAAGCAGTTGGCACCAGGAATGACACATTTGAAAATTCTTAAGTATACAGTGTGTGAAGCTGCTGTAGAATAACCTATTTGGATAGAAGGTCCAGAGCAGCTGAACAAATTCTTAACCGAGCCCTCTTTTTGGGGATGAGGAGACAGGTCCTGGAAAATCATTTGGCTGAATAATACTAACAACTGCTTTTAGGTTCTGGTCTGTCTAGTAAATAGCGTGCTGGGCTTCTGAGCATGCGGCAGCATTTTAGGACTTCTGGAACCAGGTCCTCTCTGACACTGGTTATTTACTGTTCTTTTAAGTAAAATGGAATTTATCTAAATTTGCCACCCTTCGTAACGGGTGGATGCTGGCTTGGAGCTGATTGCATAGCTCTGCAGTTTTGTTTGTCATGGCTGGGGGGCGGGAGACAAGCTCCAAAAAGCCGACTCCATCATAGCCTCCACTGTTTGAGCAAATCCAATCGCTTTGATGGGATTTGTTCCTGCGCAGCTGCTGCGTTCAATGGAAAGGCTGTGTCAGGAGAGATTGTCTCTGTGGGCTGAGGTCCTCGGTCCTACTCTGGGTGCCAACAAGGTCTAAAAGCTTCCCGTGCCCACATTATCTCCTCTGTGGCTCTATGATCTGAAAACAAATCAGTTCTCAGCTTTCCATCCTCCAGGGGAAGCCAGTTCTTGTGTGAAAATAATACGTGATCAACCCCACTCCCTCCGTTAAGGAAACAGAGCCTTTCTGCTGCCGTTGCTGACTCTTCGTGTGTCCTGTTTGAGCAGCGAATTTCTCATGCTTTGTCCTTTGTTCCTGTATTGCTCATTTTGCCATTTGCAGCTTCAGTGCTGATAGAGATTTATTCCCATAACAGAGACTGATTTGGAGGAACAGCATAGTTAAGGGGCCAGACTCTATCGGGGATAAAGCCTTTGTGCAGTTTATTTCCCAGTGATTTTTTTTTTCAACACAACATATTTTAAGATCTGCTTGTTTTGGCTTAGCAGGACTGTGCTTTTCTTGACTTTATTGTTATAAAGCCCCACAGCCAAAAGGTTCCAGAAGAGATGGACAGCACTGCCAAAGCCTGGGGGATTCCTGCTCTCTCTGACAGGTGGCGGTTGCTGGTGGTATGGCTCTGTTTGTGTACAGCACGGTGAAAGGAAAGAAGGGGGATAGTCAGAGGGAAGAACAGGCAGGATGAGGAAGGAGCTGGTGCGTTAGTTCCACCTGTCCTGATGCTGAGCCTGGAGAAATCCCATGTAATGTAGCAACTCGACTTAATTCGTTGGGTTGCAGCTCAGTTGCCCAGCAGAAATGGACTTGCTTCACCCTTGTTTTCCCAGTGATGGCAGGGACATCCTGGGGCAACAGGGCTATCGTGCTCTTCCTAAGCCTCTGCAGGGTTCTCCATTGAATTTGGATTCTGCTGCTCTGTTTTGCAGACCCATGCTGCGTGTTCGCAGATGTTACAAAATGCTGAAAATGCTCCTGGGTAGGAAACAGTAATTTTATCTGGAGGGCTGTGTTACTGGTGGGTCAGCTTCCAGCTTGCAAATGCCTTTCAGCTATAGCTTTTCCCTGAAGTCATTTTGCTTTA
Organism: Bucorvus abyssinicus; assembly: GCA_009769605.1. Taxonomy (NCBI): domain Eukaryota; kingdom Metazoa; phylum Chordata; class Aves; order Bucerotiformes; family Bucorvidae; genus Bucorvus; species Bucorvus abyssinicus. The sequence goes on from CM020044.1 coordinate 14,438,670, forward strand.
GCAAGTGGTTTCACAGTCATTGGTGGTATTTTTCAGAGTTACCTTAAGTCTCAGCATGTCTTCTGTCATGAAACTGGAGTTTTTGGTTTGGAGGATGCTGCACTTGGAACAGTTGTCATTGAGGAAAAAAAATCCTTGGCAGAAACCATTACCAGTGGGGTCCTTAATGGATCAGTGTAACCCCTAGTTAACCAGTTCTGTGTTAGAAGCTCCTCAGTGTTAGTGGATACACTTAATTATATGTGAGATGTAGCACTCTGTAACATTTTTATATAGGTGCTCTCCTTCAAAATTTTTCTTTAAATCCTTGCCAAGGCACTGCAGAATGTCAGAGCCCACCACATCCTCTGCTGGAAGAGTTAATCATAATTTTCCAAAGCCCCTGGCACACACAGTATTCAGGCGGATTTTTATTTTTCTTTCTACCTGTGAAGAGGCCGAGGGGAAATGCACTGCGGAGAGCTCAATAACTAGCCTGTATGTTGAGTTTTCCTTGTAGTTTATATAAATTCCAGCCAGACTTTTACTGCAACTGCTTATTGCTCTGCTTTGAGAGAGGCTGGTGCCTCTGGGCTCCTGCTGTTTGATATGTTTGCTGCTTTTCACAAAAGCAGCTACAGCTAGTAATTTAACAATATTCTTGATTACAGATGGCCGCTGCAGCGTACCCTTTGCAGCCTGGATGGAGCTGCACGTTAAGGGTAATGTCTGGTAACAGCAGCTTGTGAAGGTGTATTTTCCTCCCTTATTTTCTAGTGCATACGCTTCAGTACCATGGTACTCACGGGGCAAAAAGCGCTGGTTTCATTCTCCATCTCCTCTTGCCTCCCAATATCAGGAGGGTCTAAATGCTGTTGGGGTGAGGTTGTTTTGTCTGCTGTGATTAGGTCAAGTATGTGATTTGTTCTTCTGCTAAAGGAATCTGCAAGATATTTTTATCCTTGAAAGGCCACATGCTCAGTTTTGTTCTGGTTAAGAACAAGAATGTCAGAAATCATTATTTCTTCTGCTTAGAAGGGAGGATTTTGCCTTATTCTCATGGATGGGATTTTTCCCCCTCTCAGCGCAGGTGAACAGTCACAGTCCTATGTCTTAGCAGTCTGTTACACTGATGTAGCTGCAGCTGTGGCGATGTATGTGATGAGGGTGGAGGGAAGACGGAAACTTCCACATTCCCTGAAGGATGTGACTTCAAGTGGCTAAAAGTTCCTGCTCAAATGGGGGATGTACAAGGCTCGTGAACCCCCGTCAGCAGGGAGTGTGCTTCAAGGCAAAGCAAGCAGCTCGCTCTTCAGCGTTAAAGGCTGCCTGGGTTAAAAACACGTCCCTTTCTTGCTTTGCGGTGCCCCATTTCAGGAGAGGGAGTGCGCCATTCTGTAATAAGCTGAGTGCTTTACCACCATTTTCACCTGTGCTTGCAGCAACGTGTCTTGGCCACCCTCGTGGGCTGACTATGGATCTGCTGGGTTGGATTTGCTATGGAGCTGCACCAGTAGCAAGGAGGTAGTTGTTGGGAGAAGGCAAACCTACTCAGCTGACGATGCTTCCTCTCTTAAAACCCCCCAGTGCCACTTGCCCTCTTGATGGATGAGCTGCTAGTTGTCTTTTCTGTGAACTCCTCACATCTGGGCGGTCACTCAGGGATGTGGTGTGGTCACTACGGTGTGACTCTTGCGGTATCTCTACAGAAACTGCTTGGGTGTCAGTGTGAGGAGCCATTTCAGGACTGCTAACAAGATCCTGTTTTCTGAAAACATTCTAGCTCCTCCAGGTCAGGAAAAGGGGTGACTTGATGTACAGTGGGTCGAATTAGCTGATGTGAAGCGCATCTTGAGTTGAGAAAGCTGCTTGTTGAGCAGAGGCAGTGACTGACCTAGAGGGGCTGCCCTCACTTCAGCCATTTTTCTGTCCCGTTCTCACAGCTGGGTGGGTGCAAAGTCTGTCTTCAAGCTGGGTAGTTTTAATTCTGTGTTTTCCGTTAACAGGGTCACCTTGTCCTCCACGGACTGTTACATCGTGCATGAGATCTACAACGGAGAGAACGCTCAGGACCAGTTTGAGTATGAGCTGGAGCAGGCCCTGGAAGCGCAGTACAAATACATAGTGATAGAGCCCACTCGCATCGGGGACGAGACGGCCCGCTGGATCACCGTTGGGAACTGCCTGCACAAGACAGCTGTGCTGGCGGGCACCACCTGCCTCTTCACCCCTCTGGCGCTTCCAGTAGATTATTCTCACTACATCTCCCTGCCTGCTGGTGTGCTGAGTGTGGCTTGCTGCACCCTTTATGGTATCTCTTGGCAATTCGATCCCTGTTGCAAGTACCAAGTCGAGTACGATGCCTATAAACTTTCCCGCCTGCCCCTGCATACGCTCACCTCCTCCACCCCGGTGGTGCTGGTGAGGAAGGATGACCTGCACAGAAAGAGACTGCACAACACGATAGCACTCGCTGCCCTGGTGTACTGTGTAAAGAAGATCTATGAACTCTATGCTGTATGACTGCAGCAGGGAAGAGAGAAACCCACAAAGACAAATGTATTGAGACTCCCACAGTAACATTTTGTTTTTCCTCTTTGAGAAGCAGTGGAGACTGGGAAGGATTTGGTTTCATAGAGCTGTTGTTTTTAAAATAACACATCACTGGTGCACCGAGGTTTTTCAGTTCTTCGTTACACTTAAGATGTGGATGTGTGGTGACTTGAGGAGGTGTACGTTAGGCCGTGGGAGTCTGATCCAGCAGGGAAATGTCAAGGAAAGAAAGCTAGAGAAAGAGGGGGTGTGAGAGCTTCTTTTTTCTTTTTTTTTTTTTTTTGAAAACATTTAAGTATATTGTTTAATTGTATTACACAGAACCAGCCAGAAGTTATCATTGACCATTAAAGGATGAGAATTTCAAATGCTTTTGCTCTCATTACTGGTACCGCAGTTCCCTTTTCTAGTGTGCTTCCAAGGGATGATGGAGGCTTTGCTATGAGAACTCCGGTGTGATAATGATTTACGTCTGCTCACAACCAGACCTGACATTCCTCTTGTCCACTGCGCGTGGCCGCAGCATCATTACCCCACAGCAGCCATCTGCTGCAGGAAGGGCAGTAGAGCGTGGCTTTCCCTCTTGCTTGACTAGTTGTGTTTCTTGGAAGAGGCTTATTTGCTAGCCCAGTGTCTTTATCTTTTTGGTAATGGCTTAAACATTGATGGCTGGGGCTAAAGGTGTCCAAATCCAACCACTACACAATGGAGATGATGCTGTAAGTTCCCAGTTACAGACACATTCCGCTTGGTCCCTGTACGAGCTCTTTCCCATGTGGATACATCTCTGCTGCACCTCCTGCAGCTGAGGCTGCTGAGGCGGGGGTCCAGCTGTCCCTCCTTTGTGTGTTGCTCCTGCTGACGCTTGGATGGCTGTGACCCAGCTACCCAGTCCCTCTGCTCTTGCTTCTGGAGCTGCCTGCTCCTGCTGAGGGCATCCACGGGACTGGATTTCGTAACTGTATCGGCTGAAGTGTTAGAATTCAGTCTTGTGCCTTAATTCATCCTTTAGGTCCAAACTGTCAAAATCGTGTTCTTAGAGTGGGAAGTATTTACTGTTTTGCAAGAACCTGCCAGTTTTAGAAGAGAGGGGCTTGATCTAATCTCCTCCTACCAGACAGCGGACAGGTGTGGCTTGCATTTACAGGGCCAGCTTGGCACAGCTTCAAGTGTTCTGAAGTGAATTTATTACAGAAGCAAGGCCCTGTAATAAAACCTGCCTGCGCACAGGTGTACTTACTGCTTCCTTCCGTGCTGTTCGCGGTCTGACCTCCACAGCCGAAGCACTGACCTTGTCAGAAGTCTCAGGAGGTCGGAAACCAAACCGAGTTGTTCTATCTTTAACTTTCCCAATTGCAACAGCAGGCACTGAGAGCTCCTCCTCGCCTCCAGGCTGCAGCAGGCTGTTCTGGCTGCGGTTCCAACTGCTGCTTTTCTGCTGATGCAGCTTTTGTGCTAGCAGGGCATGCATCCCAGTTGGCTGCGTGCTGGGCAGACGGGGTTTGCTGGGAGTTCTGAGCAAGTACTTTTACCTGCGCAGGCAGCAGTACCTGAGCTGGCATGTGGGCTGGAGGAAACTCCAGTGGTATTGAGGCATTTCTAGGTGGCAGCAACTCTTTGCCTCATGCTGGTACAGTGGCTGCGTTGTCTCTCTCCAAGGTTAAAAGAAGCTGGGATCCAGAGCGTCTCTATTTATAGCAACAATGTACAGTTGCCTTGGCAGAGCGGAGGGAAGAAATGCAACTACTTCATCTGCTGCGGTTAGGCCAGGGCTGCTGGGCAGGCTGCCTTTCCAGACCTGACAGTGTTTGTGTCTAAAAGTCCCGTCTACTGGATTAATTTTAAACCAGTGGCAGATCTGCCGTAGCTAATATGTCCTTTATTGCTGCAGAAACCCCCAAAATATCCTTGCGGTAGCCACACAAAAGACATTCCTGTTCTTTTTTTTTTTAATCAATGCAGAATAGTTGTCAGGGCTCTTAGTTGCTTTTCTTCACCAAACCAATGTGGTCGTGGCTCTTTTCTTGTGTCAAGCTTTCCCTTGCCTGGAACGAAGGACTAACCCTTGGTAGGCTCCCTAAAAGCATGGCTCACATTGAAGACTGGAGTTAAAAATGAGCGAGTTCCCTCCTGCAGTAACAGACCACAGGAAAGGTCAACCTAGCTGTCACAACAGGTAGGTCTGTTTTAAAATCACACCCTTCACTCCATTCTGAGGTGGAGAGGACATGGATGGGGGCTCAGGGGGCCTCGTTTTCTGAAGCCCTGCACACGCTGCTGCCCATCCTGACCACTGAGGTGCTCTGAAATGGGGTGTGTTACCTTCCTCTTGTCACAGAGAGGGAATTTTCTTTCCTAGGGGAACGTGCACACTCAGTAGCCTCTGACTTGAAGCTGTAGTTCAAACAGTTACTACAGTAACTCCCCACGTGTAATTTTTCTTTCCCAGGCCACTTATGTTGCACCCCTCAGCACCCTGGATGGTAACATGGAAACACGAAGTGGCCCCTCAGTCCTTCCTGGGTAGCCATGACCTGAAACACCAGGAGATGGAGCAGCTGCACAAGGAGTCCTGTATTTTACCAGGAAATGGAGGACGTGAACAGGTAAAACACAAAACGAAAAGCACAACTAACGCTTCCAGCAACTCCCCATGTGGAGAGGGAGAGAAGGTAATGCCTTGGTTTCCTATCTGAACAGGAAAAAATACAAATGTCCGAAAGCTCCAACTTGTAATTTCAACCCCAGGCCTTTATGTAACAAATGTGCAAGCGCAGTCACGGTGAAATGGCAGAGGATGTTCTAACTGGGCATTGTGAGCACTGATCATTGAACCCTGGTCATATCTGGGAACCCTCCTGCTTTCCCTTCCTCTGCGTTACCTGCTGTGAGGAGCTAAAGCAGACTAAGGATTAATTTTGTGGCAATCTAAATTATTTGTCATCAGATGTACACCCATGGGCAGGATGTACAAGGCAGAACACATGGAAAATGCTGGAAAGTGCATGGAGGCGGCAGCAGGGCTCTGGCCCTTGGTGCCTACAAGTAGGGTTTTATTTCAGTTACGAGTTAAAAAAAGGTTGTTTCTGTCTTTCCTGAACTCCCTCGCATGAGAAGGGGTGACGACTGGAATATGGTGCTTCCTCAGGCTGTCTGACCTCCCAAAGCCTGTGATACAAGAACAGGCGGGTACCGCTCCCCCTCTGGATGTGATCCTTGTTGGCATCCACCATTGCTTTAATGCAGATGAGATCTAAGGGTCTGTCTCCCATACTGTCCACCCTATGCACACAGACCCGCCTCTGCTTGCCAGGAGATGGTGTGCTGGCACCTACAGAACCGCGCCTGCGCTGTGCTCCAGCCGTGCTGCTGTCAGCCACATGCTATTGACAGGCCACAGTGTGCCTGGCTCTGCTGTGTCCTGGCTGTTCAGTGCCCACCCCATGTTAACTTGAGCTGGGTTAATCCTGTACTGAGGCACAGCAACTCTTAGCACCCCGACTGCCGGTAGCACAGTTAAATGTCCCTGTACGTCAGTAAGGCGTGATTCAGACAGATCAAATAGTCACCAAATAAAATTTTACATCAGTTACTGCTTTAAACGTGGCACTGGACTCAGCCATAGCTTAACTCAAACCGGGACACGTATCAGATGATTTGGCATGTCAACAGCTGGAGGCTCTGTGAAGTTTCCCACTTTAAGGAACGTGTTCTAGATGAGATTGGAAGGAGACCCTGATTGTGAGAGCTCCCAGCTGAGGACTGTATTGCCCAGGGGCCCTGGGGTGGGGAAAGCTGAGATCTGCCTGTGGGAAGGCAGATGGGGTGGGGTTTATTTGTAGCAGGCCAGGACAGCTGAGCGTGCCCAGCCTGAGATGAGGTGCTGTTTTCAAGCACATGGGCCTCCCCGGCGGCAAAGTGTGTTCCCTTGAGTCACCCTCCCCTGCAGCCTCAGCTCTCCCCTCTGTCCAAGCACCCTCCCCTTCAGTGAGGTTTAGGTGCTGCCTTCCAGCAAGCAGGCCTGCCTGGGTGTGGGGAAACTGGTTGCCGCTCTCCATGCAATGGGGAACTGCAGCATTTTGAGAAAGGCTTTTCCTGCGGGAGCAGGTCACTGATGTCCCAGCCAAACTGCAGAGCGTGAGCCTCTCCCTACAGCAACCGCTTCGAGGAGCTGAGCTCTAAGAGTCCTTTGCTTTTCTCTCCTTTTTTGCTCTAGTTGCCATTAAGGTGAAGAATAGCCTGGGGAAGATATTTCGCAGGTAGACAGCCAGGGAGGGTGCCAGGCCAGCTACAAGAACTTCCTTCTTCTTCTGGCCCACCGCATGGAGAACCACCTGAGCAACCTCTGCAGCTGTCTGTCCTTCAGCCGTGTTCTTGTCCATAACTGCCAAAGGAAAGCCAAGTAAGCACCGATGCCAGTGGGTAAGGGCACACTCCAGTACCTTTCCTAGGAACACTCTCTTCTAACTACGTGGTATGGTTGTAGTTTTCACACCAGTTGTGAGTGGGAGCACAGGCAAGCGTAAGTAATGCGTGGCTGGGCTAGAAGTCAGTAGTTGCTGTCTGGGAAGGCTAAATTTGGGGGGTTACTGTTCCTACCCTGCATCCTGTGTCCCTTCTAGAGGCCATATGTAGCAAACACACTTTGGAGTAACGCAGTCAAGTGGAGATGCTTTAGAATGGCACAAGATCATATCTCACCTCCATAGCGAGATCCGTCTGATGTCACAGCATTGAGAGAGAGGTTTGTCTGGATGTATCCAGGGCTGATAACTGTCACATCGATGTCATACTGCTCTACTTCTGCTCGCAGACAGTCAAAGAAGGCCTGAGTAGCATGCTTAGAGGCAGCGTCTGAAAAACAGGGAGAGGACTGTACACTAAGGAGTAGGGCTGAAGCAAGATTCACTCCCCTGGATGAGTTTTTCACTGCAATGCAGCCACTTCTTAGCAAGAACCCAGCAGCTGTTCTCTAGCTTCTAGGTTTGGGTTTTTTTTTGTAGTGAATGGCAGCAAGAGGTAGTAGGAGAGGCAGTTTAGGAAGGCAAAACGTAAATACTCACGTTGGAAACTGGCTGTGATCCTGAGCTTAACATCATAGCCGTGCCAAAGCACTGTGGACTGAGCCCAAGCTGCCTCCCGCTCGCGATAAGGGAGATGTGAAGCCTGGCTTGGGAAGCGTTGGATAAGGCAGGATGGGGGAAGGCGATGCCAGTACAGGAGGGCAGAGCTGACGCTGGCCTACGTGCGCTGAGCATTCCAGACTTGCTGAGCAGGTTCAGAGCTTGGCTGCACGCAAGTCAAAACCTGATCACACAAGCAGGCGGGAGTGGAGAAGTGTGGCCGAGGGCAGGATATCCCCCTGCTAAATGGCTGAGCGACTCCTTTGCTCGCTCCCTTTCCATGTGCACTTGGTCACTGCCACCGTGACCGCTGTCACCTCACCACAGCTGCCGGGCTGACACCTGCAGTGCAGAGCTTAGTGCAGGCTGCACACCGTGTCCAAGGACTGCAGCAAGAGCAGAGCTCCATGCTGCCAGGCCCAGGTGGCTCTGGTCACTGTGCAAGCGCTCTGGAAGCTCTTCAGAACATGCTTCTTGGTGCACTCAAACCCACATCATCTGCAAGACCAAATGGCCCAGATGTTCCAGGCTCTCCTTCACTCAGCATCATGCCTTACTACTCTTAGGCCATCACCAAAATACTTTTACATTTTTATTTATAGAGACTTGCGTGCCAAACACTCTCCTTTTAGTTACCCCATCTTCTCTAAGGCTTTTTCCAATAATCTCACCAATACTCTTTCTTGTCATAACTGATATAACATGAAGAGTTTGCTGGATCAAGACAACTATTTAAGCTTTTATGGAATTATCAGAGAGTTTATAGGGACTCTTAAGGGTTAAGAGAGGAATATTAAGCTGTTTTCCAGACACTGAAAACATTCTCCTGCCCCATCCCTTAAGAACGTCAGGACAGGGCTAAGATTTTGTATTTGCGAGTGCCTTCCTTGGGAGCTTTCAGGGCTTTGGGACTGCACTGAGGATGATGCCCAGCTCGGCCCTCCCTGCGTGCAGCCAGCTCTATGGAGAGCGACATGTGGAAACAGTAGCCAAGTATTCATTCAGTCTGGTGCCCCAAATATGTCTTCCCCATCTTCTGCGGAGGTACTTACAGGCGGATCTGAAAGGAATGCTTATTTTGCCTTGCACGCTGCTGATGGCCACAATGTGGCCTTGTCGCCTCTTGATCATGGAGGGGAGAAGCGCTACCGAAAGACAGAAAAGAGCATTCAGAACAACGGTCCCGCCATTGCTGCTGTGAGAATCGCTGCTTTCAGAGCGTTCAGAGAACGTGAGTGAATTACAGGATCCCTGTTCAGTGTCGGGCTTGGGCAAGGGGCAGCACTTAGGATGCCTCTAATGAAGCCACAGTCTGGCTGGGACGTTCACCTGTAAGGAGACTCCTCGTGCCAGCGAGGCTGCACAAAGGCTGCTGGAGTTGCTGTGGTCTGCCCCATGCACAGCAGTGGGACTTGCTCTTTTCTGACACCAGTCATGCCCCAGCGTCTCCTTTAGGCCTGCCCATAAACCTAAACTTCCCTCCCCTCTCGTACTGTACCAAACACAACAACAAACTGAAGTTAAGCTGTGCTTAGTTGTGCTGGCCTGCAGAAGATACCACCAAATCCACAGTCCCCCTGTAACTGGATCACAGGTACCTTTAGTGAGGGCTACAGGACCAAAATAATTGGTTTCCATCACTTTCTTATCCACATCCAGGCCAGTGTCCACAATTGTGCCTCGGAAACTGATGCCTGCATTGTTGATCAGTATGTCCACGTGACCCAAGTACTTCAGGATCTCTTCAGCAGCATTCAGGACAGCTTTAGTGTCCGAGAGGTCAAATACCACCATATGAGGTTTGTGCATCTGTGAACAAATACAAATTAGCAAAGACCAGTTCAGGCCATGCTGAATGTGCCACCAGGCTCATGGTGGATTTCCCAGCGCTGGAAGTACAGAGGCATCCGAACCTTGTGCAGCTACAGTGCAGCCCTTCTGTTTGGTGGGAATACGTGACAGAAGCAGGCTGTGCTCTTGTCTTCCTCTGCTCCTGTAGCCTGTTCTTAGACCAGAGCCCAGGAAAGCGGCAAGTGAGATCTTACTTAAGTACTAAAGGTTCCTATTGCTCAACAGAACAACCCACAAGCAATTCTGTAAGAACATGAACAGAAACCCCAGCCACGTGAGACAACAAGCCTCTCCTCCCACACTTACGTTCTTCTGGTGATTGGTGATGGTAGAAAGGTGCTGCACCAAGTCTTTGAGTTTCTCGCTGTCTCTGCCACAGAGCACCAGCTTGGAGCCCGCTGCGTGGAAGGCTTTTGCACATTCTTTGGAGGAAGAAAGGAAGAGAGAAAAGTAGACATTTGAATGACAAACAGCAGATCCACATCACAGCTGGTGATAAGCTACAGCTGCTGTTAGCGGGCAAGGGTCTGGGGTGGCTTTCTGACTCCTGAGTGACAGGCTGATTGACAGTAAGCGTGCAGCAAGGTGCCATTTTCCTGTGACTCTGACAGACTCGTGACAGTGGTGAGGCAGCTGGTGAGCTCGTAGTTACTGTGCTAGTTATGCAGTTATTGTGCTGTTTACACATCCTTCCCCATCAGCCAGTCGAATTTGCCAGTATTTCTGTATTTTTGACCATCTGCCCTTCTTAAGAGGGACTACAGTAACCTTGTGTGTGTCATCTAATGCAGCAGGGCCTGGTCTTAGCAGTTTCTGTTTTAGTGAACACCTCCAAAGGTTTTGGAGCTTTGGAGCTAATGGCTTCACCAAGGTGATCCTCTTCATCAGGAAAAGGCTGAGGAGGGGATGCGTGTCTGCTGAGGCAGTCGCTGTTCTTCCACTCTCTGCCATCAAGGGAGACAAATTGCTCGTTTGTGCAAGAGATGACAGTGGGTGGTAATGAATAGTGTTTAAGAACACAATAAATATTAAATATTAATAATTTGGAGGGAGGGGAATAGCATAAGATCTTGGCAATGAGTCAGTAAGGGGGGAAACACCCAACACCACAGAGCACTCCATCTGCCCAGCCTGCCGCAGCAGGAAGGTCTCTCCGAGAACAAGTTCTGTCGCTTCTTGATGTGAAATACAAATTCCCAGCTCTTTGGTTGTGACAGGCAGAGAGGACCAGGAGCATTTCATCTCCTTTGGCCATTCGGTTACTGAACACCCCTGTCCTTAACGACAAGCTCACATGCAAAGACAGGATCAATTTAAGCTCTGTTCTATAAATATACTCATCCTAATGAAAGGCCTTGATAGCAGAGAGCACTTTGTCTTCTCTTCAAGAAGCTTTTAAAGCGATTCTAGAAAGCAGAATTACAGAATGTATCCACTCAAACAAAGAACAAATTTTATTCAGGAAAAAAAATACTGTGTTTTTATTTAGAAAAGAAATTACTGGTGTTAATACTGCCAAGAGTTTGAATTTAACGTGGGTGGATTTGTACCACGAGAGAAAAGGTACCTTAACCTGGGGGTGAGGGGCAGGGAGAAGGGGGGGAAAGCATGGCAGAGCAGCTGGAAATACAACAAACCCGAGTGTGGAACTCCAGTTCTGGGAGGTTTCAGAGAAACAATTTGACTTACTGGCGTTTTCAGGATTTAGTGAAAAGACCCCTGACAGCACAAGAACAGCATAACTCGTCCCTTGCTTTGATGAGCTCTGGTTTATACAGGATGATTAAAATCTTCCTTAACAAATTTTGAGACTTTCTTGCATCACTGTTTGCGCTGGCTGCAGTTGTAACTGATGCGGCTGTGCAAGTTACGTCTCAAAATTCAGAGCAATTGGAACTTTCTGCTCATTACTGCTTTACTCCAACAGGTGCCCCTTCCACAACCCTCCCCTCATCCTGCCTTTGGTGCCCTTCTTTCAGTACCTACCTTTTCCCAGGCCAGATGTAGCCCCCGTGATCACGACCACTGCTTCCTGGAGGTAAGCTCGCATCCGCATCCACTGCAGGAGCCGAAAAAGGGTGAAGATCCCCAGGCTGCCAAAAAGCAGTGGGATGATGACAGTGCTTGTGAAATCCATGAGTTTTCCGTTCTGAACTGTCTTCCTAGAGCCACAAGACGAAAGGAAACAGACCATTTCATCACCAAGAAAATTAGCAGAGGCTTGAAAACGAGAGAAGTAACTTTTTCTTAACCCTTAGACTAATCAACCAAATCCTATACGGAGGTATCTTCAACAGATTTCCTCACCCCTTCATTTAGACTTTAAAAAGTTCACCTCAGTACCAACTTAAGTACTGAAATGTCAATCTGAACGTGCCAGCAGGACACGTGGCATTGGATCTTGTCAGCTGTCATGTAACTAACTGGGGTTCAGAGATGCTGTTCCCACATTCTTGCTCTAGATTCACTCTCTTGTACAAAGTGTATGTAGAGTGGAGGTTCCTCAGACATACTCCTCCTGCAGTATGTCTCTGCAATCTTCTGACTGTAATAAAACCTCTTAGTTTTCTCTAGAACAGCCAGTACCACAGTATCTACAAGCCAGAGAGCAGCTACTGTGCGCTATCCCAGATGGACAGAAGCCCATCTACCTTCTGGAGGCTCACAGTAAGTTTTCTCTCTGAGCACACTCTTTGCTTAATGCACTGAAATCTGTGCTTCCATCTCTGGAGCCCTTCACCACCTGTTAGCAGAGGCGAGTTATCTGATGTAAGTGAACGCCACATCCAATCTAGTCGGCTAGAGGCGACGTTCGTGCTCTTTACTTTTAAGCCAACATTAATTGTGCAGTTTAATAGCATGAACCCATGTTCTAATATACTGAAATTAAACCTCTGAATGAAACCCAAGCTAAAGGTATCCACGAGACCCAGCTCATCCTGGAACTGGATTCTGATACCAAGGCATAGCCCTAAGCTCCTTGCTAAGCCACTGCCTTCAGGAGAGTAGTTTATGTTACAACTTACTACATGGCCAAGGAGTAAGTGATACTTCTGCTCTGAAAAAGGTCACTCATTTTGCCACCATATGGACCCCCAAGCTTTTGTGCTTGGTGTCACAGTAAGGTCAGTCACAACCTCTTCCTGGAACCTGTACAACTTTTGGGTCACACATAAAGTCAAACCCAAGTATTAGTTTATCTTCCCTGTTGTACAGAGAGAGTTTCAACTGGCAGACAGGACTGTACCAGGAAGGTACTGGAAAGGTCTGGGCACACAACTCATACGCTACTTCAAACCACAGGACAGCACGAGAAGCAGAAAACAAGAGGTAACTGCTAATGCTAAGCCAGATTCAGTGTCACGAAGTAGGACTGAGCTTGGCTGGAGCCAAAGGGATGACAGAGGCTCTACGTGCTGTGGCACAGAGCTAATGTGGAAAATACCAGGCTCTTCCAGGTTTCCATCAGGGGCTCAGACAGAATTCCTCAGGTAGCCAGGCAGTGGACAGAGGAGCTTGCAGAGCCAGTACTGAACTGTATGAAGTATTTCTGGAGGTATAGCTAGAACACAACAAAGTAACAGGTAAAGGTAGCTGAGCTATCTCTAAATAAGCTTGACAAGGTCTAAAGATAAAGCCATCAAGTTAGTGCACAGCTCTTCTCAAGGTACTATAGAGCTTCCTGCTCCTGAGCTAACTCATGGAAGTACTCCCTTGTGTAGTAATTATGCGTAACGCATCTACACATCAGGGCCACGAGCTGCCCCAGCACAGGGAGTATGCCCAAAGGGGGAAATCAGGAACTCAAGAGGAGGGTTAAACTCACTCCGTTGCAAAGCAGTGCACGAGCAGAGCACCCAGCTGCTCTGACCAGTGTCTTATTCCTCCACCTCTCTGTGCTGGGTGTATTTCATACTGATTTACAGCAGAGGAGTGGCAGAGCTGATTTAACGTGAGAGTATTGCCCTAAACTAATTCCTGGGAAGGAGCTGTTTAAACACAAGGCCACTGGCCTTCTTCAGGCTGGACAAGCAGGAGGTTCTCCTTACTGGTTCCTGTGCAGGTAGTCATTTAAAGCAGCTGCCCTCTTTATGTTGTCCCCCTTTTTTTTTTTCCCCTCTCAAAAGGTCTCTTGAGGTTCAGAAGATGAGGTGTGGGCAGGGACGACAGGTGCTGTGCTGACACTGAGCAGCGTGGCTCACAGGACGTTTGGGAATCAAAAATCTTCGTCTCTCATTTAGGACCCTTTGTTATTTCCAAAGTGGGAGCTGACAGGTGGAGCGGCACTTCCTTTATGAGCCTGTGGTGAAGCTGAGACATTTTAAAAATCTGGCCCTGACCAGCTTTGCTTCTGATTTCAGTAAAATGCAGCTGATGATGTAAGGCAGATGAAAAGGTAACTGGAAAGAGGAGGCTTTTCTCCTGATGAAACCACAGCGGGAGATGGGAGGGAATGCCACATCTGATTACAGCATGGTTCTTTCACATTCTTCAGCAAAAATAAAGGTTGGCTTTGCAAGGACTGAACCCTCTGCCACAGGGGCTGGTCAAAAGAGCCTCCCCAGCCTACCACCTAGAAGGTACCTGTGTTTTGGTCAGGTAGCATCCTCTGCTCGTCAGTATGAACAAGTTTAAGTTTAATCATAGCACTTCTTCATCTACTTTCTAAACAAACAAGTCCTGCCTTTAATCCTTTGTCATTTGAGAAGTCTTTCCTAGCCTTCTACTTTCTTTCTCTTCCCATACAGGAACTGGTCAAATGACTCAATCTCTGCCCAAAGGATGAACCCAGTGAGCACCAGCCACTCACTTCTGCAGCTTCTAGGCTAGGATCTGAATCACCAGGTACCCACCTCTGAGAGATGGGGAGGGGAAATAGAAGATGGGGAAGAGAAAGGCTGGATGATGGAGGGGAAAGGGAAAAGGACAAGCTGATCAATGATGTAGATCCTTTTCTGTGAGGGCCTACAGTGGCAGTACCTTCCTCCAAAGAAGGTACTCAAACGGCCCCTTAAAAAGAGCTCTAGAACAAAGGAAATCTCAGTTCTGTCTGCCTTGAGAAAGAGGACAGCCGAGCTGAACTGAATCATTTTGGAAAGAAGAAAGAATTTCTGTAGCACTTTAGACCTACAGCAAACAAGTTTTGCTTTGATTCAATAGACTAGATTTTATCACAAACCCATGAGTCCTTGTTTTAGCTTGTCATATTGAACATGCTTTAAAAAATCATTGATAAAATAAATACCAGTGGAACAAGTGAACATGGAAATTGGCTTAAGCCCAGAGCCATGTGTTCAACAATACCCATTGGACGGAGCCCAGCACCAGGCTGCTGACGCAGCAGGGTGGAGTTCTGCTCTGTTCAGTTTTGGGGGTTATTTGGTGGAAAGCCCAAAGGAAAGAATTGCTGCAACCTGAAGAAGTTATATTCTGTTCAGTATATGGGCTGTTTGCTGCAAAAGCCAGAGGGAAAAACTGTGGCAGCATGAAGGAGAATTAGATCATACATAAAAAAGGTTTGATTCACATTAACAAAAATGTGAAGTTGCAAGACAAAGGCTGGGAGAAGATAAAAAGCATAAAACCCAACTTCACACTGTGGAGTAGCTGAAGACATGCCAGGGCAGATAATACCATGTCACATTAAAAACATGGAGGAGGGTGGGGAACACATGGGATTCCACACCTAATTCAAGAGGAACTGGATATCCTGAGAGCTCCTGCTCCACGGTCTGAGACCCTGTGGGCACCTTTGTTCAAAAATGTGGGTATTCATGCTGAAAAAACCAGTTATTAATTCTTGATAGATGATGTTATGACACCAGGTTATCGGCAGGAGAGAAGCTCATAATCAGTTCAGGTAAAGTCCTGAAATTCTCAGTTCTCCATCCCAAAAGGCAGGATTGGAACATGCAGTTATTAGAGAGCAGAACTAACACTGATAACGTAAGCACGTACAGGTGATTTGAACCTTTTTGACAGGCTCACCATAAAATAAACCACATATATCCAGTTCAAAAAAACCCTCCCCTTAAAACAAAACCTGGATGATATCCCATCAAAGCCAGGACAGTGATTTCCAAAGGAACAAGGATGTTAGTTAGTAAGGTCAAGAGTGCACCAAAGGCAGCAAAGATGAGATCAAGTCCTAAAAGGAACTAAACCCACGACAGTTTCCCTACACACCACCTATTCTCCTTCTCCTAGAATCACTTTGACCATTACATGACAAATGGCAGCAACTGGGAGGCTATTTTCAGAAATCAAAAGGTGTCATTTAAAAGGTGGGGGGATAAAAGGAAAGGAAAAAGTCATTTTTTCCTAAGGAAGCCGTTGGCCAGAGGCCCAGCAGCTCTACGCTCAATCAGCTCCCGACTTTAGTCTGAAGAAAGCACAATATCCTACCTGTGAAAGGCACCCACTTGCCAGTGGCTCTGTGAGGTGGTGTCTCCCTCTGGTCTTTTAACAGGACAGACCTGACTTAAATTTGGATGTGGCAGCAGTCCAAGCCAAGGCGCCCTGTCCAATGCCAGCACAGCCAGGAGCCGCCTCTGAAAACCAACTGCCACAACACAGGCTGTGACCTTCCAGATGGGGGCGGAATTTAACCCCCAGCCTTTTAATTCCTTAGGATTCATGAGAGCTCTGAGCACAACTGAGCAGACAGATGAGTAAAACTGGCCGGTATTTACTGGGGAAAAGGGCATTCCCTCCAGCAGACCCCATTCACTAAATCCCTTATAAACCCTGTTTGACAGGGAGAAAAGTCAGCGTCACTTGCATTTTATATCAGCTGAACAGCTTTACTGACCCAGCTGCTTTGGAAAGAAACGGAAATCAAACTTACAGACATCTATGCCAGGCAAGAAAAAGCCATAGAGCATTGTCTGTTATATCAGTGATTTAACACAAGCCAATGGGCAGTTTGCTGACAATTTCCCTGCTGCACAAGTCCCCATAAATGGTAAGTTAAACTTCAAAAAAACTCATTCAAAACCGAATGAGAAAAAACAGTGATTACATTAATTCAAGCAATTGAATTACTGAAATGCAGGTGGCGCTGACATGCTCACGTCATTGGCTTCCCTTATAAATGGAAAATAATGTAAAAAATAACACTGAGGTCATCAGAAGCCAGTAAAACCCCTAAGAAGGAACATAGGAACCGGCCAGAGCTCCTCACTATAACCCAACCGTTTCAAACTGAACACAGAGAAGGGGCTCAGGAGAAGGAATGCATTAACCCAGCTGGAATGCTCCAGAGAAACGATGGCAACTGGTGTGACTGGGGGAGCCACAGAAGTGCTGCACGCTGGCAGATCTCATTGTCAGTTGCTGGTAGTAACAATCAAGTGTTTGAGGTTTGCTGAGGGGTGGGTCGGGATCACTGGTAATATCTTGAATTACATTTTTCCAGTGTGGTTGGAACAAGCTGCCATCTCACCAGCATTTCATGAAGAAACACCTGGAAGAACCATCTGCTGTATTTCAGTCGTGACCCAGCGGTGTCTTGCTTATGTTTTTATGTAATTGTTATGCAAAACCACCTTGCCTCATGGTACAGGAAGAGGGAAAAATTATGATTCCAGCACCCAAAAAAACAGACTGGACTTGAGAAATCATCTTCTCATAAATTCTCCTGCCGCTTTTATTCAGTTCCAAGCTTCATTTCCAACCCTCCCACTCGAAAATCCTTTGTTGGTGTTTGGGACATAAAGGTAAATCAAAGTGGCC
This sequence comes from Bucorvus abyssinicus, assembly GCA_009769605.1. Classification (NCBI taxonomy): domain Eukaryota; kingdom Metazoa; phylum Chordata; class Aves; order Bucerotiformes; family Bucorvidae; genus Bucorvus; species Bucorvus abyssinicus. The sequence goes on from CM020044.1 coordinate 14,455,910, forward strand.
TGATTAGAAAATTGAAACATTGGCTGTACCAGAGAAAGTAGTTTTCAGCCATTTACCCAATCAAGAATCACCTCAAACGCAGCGAGCAGTTGGGAGTTGCCTTCATGTACCTCCCCGCCCTGATTTATGGATTGAACAGCTGTAACCGCGGTGAACTCTGTACTGGAGAGTCCAGCGTTTCTCTGCCCGCAGATCCGGCCCGCGTTCGCCCAACCTCCCCCGCGGTCGCCAGACTTCCATCTCCCAGAGGCCCACACCCGCACCCATCTCTGGCTGCCGGGCGGAGCGGGGCAGACCCCGGCGGCTCCGCAGCGTCACGGCAGGGTTCAAGCGGCCCCGCTCTCTGCTGAGCGGGGGACGCCAGCAGGAAGGGGCTGCCTCCCCATCGGGAAGGGACCGAGGCGGCCAGGGACGAGGAAGCCTCGGGGTCCGCCGGGCCTTACCTGGCTGCTGCCGTCACCATGGCCACCGCCGGAAGTACCGGCGGGTGCGCATGCTCCTGAGGCGCACCCGGGGCGGGAGGTGGGCTTTCCGCCAGGGCGTCCAATGACAGGAAGATCCTGCACGCCGCGACTCGGAAGTTACTGCCGAGGGAAGGGCTGCCCTTGCTGGTCCTCCCGCCGGTGTCGTCCGGGCGGGGAGTGGCGCTCCCGGCTCAAGGTTCCACCCGACGGGTCTGCGGGCACCTCCCGCGGGTTTGGCCCTCCCGCCCACCCGGCCCGGAGGTCGGGCCGCGCCTTTCCCACTCTTGGCAAGAGCTTTTCACCGTGAACGTAGGACTGGAGCCCTTCCCACGGGTATTGCTGATCCCGCGGCTCCTTCCAGGGCCGCCTCCGGCCGAGCGGCTCGGCGGGGTTTGCTGAGCGGGGCAGGAGAGCCCGAGCTGCGGCCCCTGGGGCAAGGCGGGGCAGCAAGGGGAACGTGGGGAGGTGGGTGCAGCTGGGCTTCACCGAGCACCTGCGGCGGAGGCGAATTTTTCCGTCAGGCTCCAGACACAGCAGTTTGGCTGCTCCTGAACAGTCGAGCTGAGAGGGCTGTGTCTGCGGCTCGTTTTAGGGGAGTCTTCCGTCCTGACCAATGTCGCCTCGAAACAGGCTCTCTGACGTCAGAGTTTGGGAGCTTCCCCTGTGCCGTGGTCGGTATCGTATGTGCACGCTGCTGGCTGCACTGACCTCCGTTCTGTTCTCTTCTTTGCTAGCTCTGCACGAAAGGGGACGATGGAGAAACTGGGTGTGATGGGACTGTGCAGTGGGACTATGAGGAACAGCGGGTGGATTCCTGGAGGAGAAAAAGAGGCGTTTCTGCAGAGCCCCTTTCAAAGCCCTGAGCTGGGGAAATCTGATTTCTCCATTTTCCCCTGAGCTCTGAGCAGCGATGCTCCCAGACGGCAGCAGCGGTATGGAAGCAGCTCAGTTTGTCCGTGGTGAAATGGGGCCTCTTCCACCTGTTCGTTACGGTGTGTGTGGGCAGAAGATACATTCACAGAGGCAGCCAGAAATACTGCAGCGTTATCCAGAGACAAGGGCAGCTGATCCCAGATGTCTTTCCCTGTGAACAGCAGCGAGATAAAGGGCAGCTTTGTACGACAACTGCTTGAAACACAGTTTTGTCATAAGGTTTTAGGATAGCAGTGTTCTCTCTTCTAATAAGGAAAATGCACTGAAGCTGTGAATTCATTTCAGTAAATTTGCCGTTAGTAAGGGATGGATCTTTCAGGGCAAAGGAGAAAAGAATTCAAGATCTTCCTAAAAAATCACATTCTGAAAGGTCTGATGGTAACACCCCTTGCTGGCTTCAGGACCAGTGCAAAATGAAAGCAAAGAATCAGTAATTTTATTCGCTCAAATGAAATTGAAAAATAAACCCCAGAATAAGGTAGTTTATGTCGTGGCAACCTTACTGGAAGCTGTGGTCAGTTCAGCCTTCTGAGAACCAGAGCTGGAAAAAGCTGTTCCAGACCATATTACCCCCCAAAGCGGGACAGGATGAACTGCAGCCTGGTCCATTCTTCTATCAGGACAGCAGCTGCCTGAAAGCTCCATCCAAGCTCCTGTGGCCTTTTACCTGCTATCTGCCAGCCTGTTTATTTTAACAGGGAATAGTCTGCCACCAGCCTGGTGGGTGCTGGCAAAGTCAATTGAAACCATGTGCCCTGCAGTGATTATCCAAGTCCTACAGCAAAGGGTTGGACTGGAGCTGCAATTAGAGAAGAAAATTCATTGAACTAAGGCTTGACTTCGGTTGGAATTCTGTTTTCTTAGGTAATTAGCAACAAGTTCAGCGTTGGTCGAAACCTGCCGATTCACACCTTGCACATTGGGTGTTTGTTCACAGAAGCATGAGAGGCTAATCTGTCCTGAATGGGGATTTCTGCTTTGGCGACTGGTAAACACTGGTCTTCTACAATTACACTTGTTTTTATTCATGCTCAGTCTCTCCTTTTTTCTTTCTCACTGTGTCAGGCCAGAAGTGCAAAGGGCTGGAATCTTTTTAGCATTTTAACACTTCCTTGACAAACATCCTGCTGTTCTATCGCTGCCCTCCTGAAGCGTAGAAGTTCTTTTCTGAGGGAAAAAAATCTCTGAACTCAAGATTTGCAATTGTGTTTGGTGACATCTGCTTCACTGCAAGCATCACTGAATGCAGATCTACAGCCTTTTAACCCTATTCTCTAGGGCAACAATTTTGTGCTCTAGTTCTTCCAGGCTCTTGTTTGTCACCTTTTTTTTTCAAGGAGTGTAAGATGTAGCTCCTCTCTTGAGAAAAGCTTTGGTTGCTTACCCTGAGAGCAAAGATCCGTGCAGAAATCCCCACGGGGTAACAACAACCTTCCCCAGGGAAAAACATCCTTGAACTAGTTTGAACTGAAAGCTCCCAATTTCACAGTGCCTTTGGCTGGAAAATCTAAATGTTCAAAGGGCTGTGGCATGATTAAAGATTTTCTTGTCAGCCTCTGATGGAAGCGTGCAGACTTGCCTCCTCCCCTCCCTGCTTGCTTAGACTGGATTTATAGGTGTGAATTAAACAGATTAGGGTGTCAAGGGAAGGAACAGAGACCTGTGGTGGAAAAGAAGAGGAAGAAGGGCTTCTTGGGGCTGCTTCTGTTCTTTGCCCCTGCAGCTCTGTGCAGTCTGTGATCCTTCCAGGCAGTGGACCCAAGAAGATAGTCTTGATTTTTGCACCAGTTATAGTTCTGGTTGTAACTGGGCTCTGACTCAAGGAATCAGAGTCCTTTGGGACATCTCCTGCGGGACAGCTGGTCACTGGTGTCTCAGCTCTGCTCTCTGGGACAGTTGTGCTCTGGGTTCAGTTCACTGCACTCACAGGTTTTTTGCACCACCCCAGACATTTTTCTAAGCTCGTTTCTCTGAGGTTGGTTCCAGTTCTTTGTAATTGCTGTCTTCTCCAGACCCTGCACTGCAGCATTTCCAGGCTCAGGATGAAAGCAGTGTAGACTCGGTGAGGCTGCATTTCTGATGTGTTATCGAGCTGCGAATCCCTGATCTTTGCAGCTAACCCAAAAGCCAGGGGAGAGGGAGCAATATCTTCTCCTCCTGCAGCCAAAGATCCTTAAATATACACCACAACCATTTTAACCGAGTTGAATACCTCCAGGGGACACAGTGATGTTCTGCCACACGCAGAAACAGAGACATGGCAAAGCTGAGGTACCATTTCTATTGCTTTAGTCACTGGGGGAAACAGCTCAGGCCTGGTGTGTAGAAATATCTCCTCCCTGCAGCTTCACTGATCTCAGGATATCTGAGATCTATCCCCTGTCTTTCCCTGCTGCTTCCCTCTTTGCTTTAGAGTGGTAACAGCAGGTGAGGTCTGAGGGCTGGGCCCCCAGGAGCTGTGAGGCAGCAGGCACGTAGCAGAGGAGTGTACGGCTTACCCCTCGTCTGCTTTTTGGTGGGTTAGGAAAGAGTTAAATGACAGCAGAGGGAGAGGCTGTGCTATTGTTCAGGCATCCCTGGGTCCAGGGTGGCTGAGCTCTATTCCCGGATCTGCCTCTGGCTTCCTGCACGACCTTGGACCGGTCACTTACCTTTTCCTTAGCTCCCAAATTATAACGTGGAAATCCTCTTCCTGTGGTGCCTCTTTCCCTGCGGGTTTCAGGGTGGTTGGGATTCTCTGGTAGGAGATGATGGGAGGAGGAGAACACGTTTCCACTGGAGAAGTACTTACACAGAGGGCAGCAATTTTTAGCCGTGTTCTTGTTCACTCCGATAGAGCGTGGGCTGAGCGTACGGTGAGGTCTGAGGGGGGGTTTAGCAGGTAAACCTGTGGTGAAAGTCAGGTTCCATCTGTCGTTGCTGCAGCTGCCCGAGAGCGATGCCAGCTGCAGCGATCCTTCCCTTCACTAGATGGTGCTTTTGATCAAAGATTGGAATAAGCGGTTCCTTTCCGCACAGAATTGCCTCATTTTCCTTCCCCAGTCTCCATTCCTTCCCCTCTTCTTCCTGTGCTTTAACACTGCGGGGGACACTTCATGGTGCTGGGGATTGAGCAAGGCTGATCTGGTGGCAGTACAGGCTCCCAGCCACCCGCAGCCACCAGCCAGCTCGTCTGCTGGGCTCGGGGTTTTGAAGCGTGGATCAGTGCTGCTGGGCTGTGGCAGAGAATTGAATTCTTTCCGTGTTTTCTATTCCCATAAGGAAAAGGCTTCAAAGAGCTGGTCCCCTCCCCCTCTCTGCTGGTGAAGGGCATTTAGGGAAGCTGGGAAAAGAAATCCAGCTCTGACAGACGCATTTATTTAACAAACCACTGCCTTTCCCTACCTTAGCAGAAGATTGGCTGTTTTTTTAAAAGAGGAATTGCTGCTTTTATATCCATCTTTGTATTCAGGAGGTGGCTACCTAGCCAAGGTCATTGCTGCTGCCTGCCAGGATCAAGCAGCGAGCCAGCATCCTCTTCCTCGAGCGAGCATGGATTTCAGGAAGGCTTCCCGAGCTGGACAGTGGGAATAGGCTGGAATCTGCCATCGTACGGTCCCGAGCCGCTGCCGGGTGGAGGAGGCCACAAGAACAGCCTTCCCTTGTGTAACGGCAGCAGAGGGGACCAATGAAATGGTAATCAGGCGTTTCCTGCGCAGACATGCACGGGGATCGGCTCTGAGCTCCTAGGGTGTGAGACACAGCAAGGTGTGTGGTGGTTGTGGTGTCATCATCCGTGACAGCATGTGCAGGGCAAATGGAAACACACAGCCCAGAACCTGCCCCCAGCACCCGATCGAGCACGCCAGCCCAGAACCAGCCTGTGCTGGGCCCCTTCCGAGCCTGCCTGCCGCCCTCACCCCTGCAGCCATGCCCTTGGGTCACATTCACGAGCTCACAGGGCTACCTGCAGCCCGCCGTGCCCCTGCCTTCGTGCCAGGCTGCGTCACAAGCTGCCAACGCACACCCCGACCCTCCCATCGGGGAGGCTGCGAGGTTACATCTCTTACAGCTCCCTCTTCGTGGCATTTTACACACATTAATGAATGGGGCTGGATCGCTGCTATGACGCCGATCAGCCATGCACAGATTTATAGTCTGAGGCCGGGAGAGATGATGCCTCTGCCGCTGGCACTGCACCAGTGACAGCAATTTCATGTGTGTGCTGACAAGCCCGGTGCCCGCAGCAGCCCTGTCCTCACGTGCTGGCTGTTCTGCTTGTGGCAGTGATGTCCCCACCGCAGGGACACGAGCTATAGTGTGACAGAAAACTCCTCTCGGGACCGGGAGCTGACAGTGATTCCTTTGTCGTCCCCCTGTTGTCATCTTCCCTCTGCACATGCATTTGTTCATCGTTAGCAGGACGCGGCTGATGACTGAACCCTGGGTCTGCATCACAGAGAAGGAGCAGCCCAGAACAGCAGGGTTCAAACTCGCAAGAAGAGTGAGAAGTGGGGACAGAGCATTTCCTCACATCTAGGAGATCTGGAGAGCAAACCGCTCTCCCAGTCCCTCCTGGCTGGGAGGGAATTGCATCACTGGTGCTTTTTTTTTTTCCCCCTTCTGAAATGTGCTTGTTTTATTGTTTTCCTCCAATGGAATTTGCCAGCATGTCCCAAATTAGGTGGTTCTGAAATTTAAAAGCGACATACCTGTGTGGGGGAGAGAACGAGCGGTTTTCCCTTCGCAATCTGGCTCTTCCCTCCCTCCTCCCCTTTCCCCACATCCCCATGCCTTACGGAGCCAGCTGCTCCCGGAATAGTTTGGGAATGAAATGTCACCGTTTGAAACTAGTGAGTCACTCTTTTTTGGAGGGGGGGGTTGTTGAATATGAAATCTTGCGGTGTGGCAGAGCGTCTCCTGGTGAGTTCAGAGAGAGTTTGAAACCCACAGGCTCCCTGATGATGGAGTTGAGGCGCTTTGAGGAAAGGCTGCTGGGTGTGTGCCTGCTGCTTTTTGCAGGAGGAGCTCAAAACCCTCTGCAAACTTGAACCGTCTTCCTTGAGGTGCCCACTGGAGCGGGATCCCAGTGCCCCCTCCAGCAGGACCCGGCTGCGTCGGTCTGTCTGACAACACACCTACAGGGACTCTCTTAATTAATCTCCCCGCACTGCCGTGAGCTGTGTAATTACAGTCAGACCTGACTGCAGCAGCCACTCCAGGGACTCACACAAAAAAATTCTTTACCGGAGCAGGGAGGAACAGAATTTTACTGAATACATTTTGGGGGATATTTTAGGGGAAGTTTATTAAACAAAGGGGGTTATTATGCTGGTTTCTTCTCAGTGTACCCCAGTATTAGGATGATTCCTTTAATACACCACGTGTTAACATAATCAAGGGTTTTTTTCCTTCTCTAAAAGGATACTTGAGATATTTCGTCTTTTAACACAGATTGCTGTAAAAAAAAAGTGTTAATTAGTGCAGATGGTCTTGCGAAATGAACTATTGTTTATCAGAAGCTGAATAGCTGACCTTCCCTGCCCAACCCCTGTCTGGTGGTAAAAATATTTAGTCAAAGGGCAACATTGGGGATTCCTGCTCTGGGGTTTTAGAACCACCCGTTCTCAGGACGCTGCGTGGCAGCTCTGCCCAGTAGGTACCAAGAACTGTGTGTCTGGAACTAAAGCACCACAGTAGCTGCGATACTAACGGTGTCTCCAAGAGCTCCAGCAGTTCCAGACACACTCATTTTTGAGGTCGCCGCCCCAGTTTGCTGTCAGAGGTCTCTGTCCCATACCCGAGGTGCAGCCTGGCCTCTGCGTCGCCCCTCCCAGCCCAGCGTATTACCCTAAACCACCAACTATTTTCAGGTCCCATTGCTGTTCCAAGCGCTGAACTGTGGTGGCCACGGAGAAGACATGCTACCCGTTTTGCAGCCTCTGCTCCAGCAGTAATGATCTCCAGCTGAAGGACGGGAAGAAGCTGGAAATGGTAATGTCATAAATAGTCCCAGGATGGGCTGGCATCTTGTCCCACCTTCAGTGGCTGTGAGTGAAATCCCAAATTGCAAGGCAGGCTCCGCAGTTAACTTGGTGGGGATTTTGAAAGCATAAGCCCGGTGGGGGTTGATGCCATCTCTGTCTATTTTATTTGGAAGACTGAGCTATAGCAAGATTTTATGTGTGCATTTCTATCTCAGATTTGAGATAGAGTTAACTGGAAACACACAGACTCTATCGTCACTGGAGCTGATGAAAATAATCTCTGGCTGCAGAAATGTGCTGCAGAGCCGATGATTTTGTTTAACACAAAATAAAACAACCTCAGAGACAAGCTTGAGGAGCCACATCTGGGTGCCCTTCCACACGCCTTTGCCTCAGCAGCAAAGCCTGCTAATCTGCCCCGCTCTGTCCTCTTCTGAGTATCGCTGTTGCCCTTTTTCCTTAACTCAGAGGGTTTCAATGATTCGGTTTATTCTGCAGGTCTGCAGAGTTGAACCAGCAACACTGCAGGAGCTGTTCCTTGTAGCAGTGGCGTAGGAGTGAGACAAGGAAGTGGGTAAGACAAAGGTACCCCTATGGGCACCTGCTACACCGTCAAGTTTGAACTTTCAGCTGTTGAACTTCTATTCCAAACCAGTAACTCTAGGAGATGTGAATGCCAGTGGATGGTCAGGTTTGAAGCACAACAACAGTATTTTAGTGCTTGATACCGTCTGTTTAGCCTCTCTTTCTTCTAGGATAGGTGTGTGCCCGGCGAGTTTCCCTCCCCAGGTCCCGAATGGGGATTCCCTTTAGCTTGCAGTGTCCTGCACATAACTCGCAAGATGATGCTGGGCACGGTCAGTCTGAATAGGCCCTACTGAAACGTAGCTTATTTCTTAGGATGGGGTTAGTGCCTCTTCAAATTGAGTACCAACAGATGAATTTACTGCATATACAACTCACCGAAGTACTGAATTCAGCAAGTGTCTGAACTTTCAGGGACAGCTGGTGATTTCTTAATGGATTTTTGCCCAAATCAAAGGATTTTGCCTCATCACCTCCTGTGGGATGTGCGGGACCACACACCCTCAGCCTCTAAGACCTTGGCAAAACTGGTGCATAATGTGTGGGAATCTTCCTAACACGAGCCGAGCAAGCACTTCAGGTCATCCTGAAAGGCCAAAATTGGTTTGGTTTGGGGGGGGGCATAAAAAAAAAAGGACAAGCGAAATTACATTGGACATTCATTAGCGAAGCATTGTCAGAACACAATAGAAGAACAGACAAAAGCCAGTGCAGATTCTGTGGTATTTCCTAAAGTCTCCCCCTGGCACATGGCTATTCCCTGCCAATCCGCTTGTATTGTTTTTGATAATGAATAGAAGCTGAACAGATGATTGTTGCATTGTCCACTAAGTGATTCATTTACATTAAATAGTGCTCCAAAAGCAGGCTTTGGGTGAACTTTTTCAGTCATTTATTTATTTGTACCATTTAATTACCATCTTTTAACTCTCCACTGTACATAATTATTTCCTGATTGCTTCAGCTAATTTACACAGGGTGTAACTCCTCTGAACCTCAGTGGTCCAACAAGCCCTGGCATAAGAAGCAGCATCTCTGCATTTTTCCAGATGCTTAATTTTGAGCGGCCACCTCTAGAAAACTGCTGCTGACTTGAGAAGGTGCTGAGGTGCTGAAGCACCTGCAGGTCCCTGCTGTCCTTGGTCCCCATCCCTGAAAGCTGGGCTATGAAACACAAACTGCTGCATAAGCCATCACAGTTCCACTGATTTCCTCGTCCATCTCAACTTCTGCACCAAGGTTTCTCTATTAACCCAGCACTTCCATTACAACTTCAGCCTTTTCTTACAGAGGTCAGAAGTTTTGTTTTGTTTTATTTGATTTTGCTTTGTTTTGTTCTGTTTTGTTTTGCAGGGTGTGACAGATGTTACCTGCTTCGGGGCATACTGACAGTACTGCAGTTAGAAGAACTTCAGAGTAAGAAGTTATTTAGCCACAAATCCACATCCAGAGCTGCAAGTCCGCTAATTTGGATGTACTAATGGGTGGGGGAGAATGACACATACTAAAGGGCTTTTTGATGGTTAAAGGATCTAAGGAAATTGCATGCCTTTGCATTTGTTGAATAGCTGCAGTTACAGCTCAAACGCCCCGAATTCCGAGTTATTCTCTGTTCCCCATTCGATGTACCACCAAGAGAGGTTCAGTGTGGGCTTTTGGTTCTGCCTGTGTGAAAAAGTAGAGTCTGGAGCAAGGCAGCAAAGTAGCGATGCAGGGAGGGGAAGGGAACAGTCCTAGTACCGCGGCGTTGTTGATGTCGTGTGGCCTAGGTTTAAATCTGCCAGGGCAGAGCAAAGCAGCCTTTGCAGTCTTCTCTGACGGTTTCTCAGTCCCTCTTCATCCAGTTAGGAAAAATGAAATCACCAGTCCTGTGCCTAGATACAAAAGACAGACAAAAGTCTGTTTTGAAGGGTTTGTATGCCTGTACCTGCCAAGGTGAGCCAAGAAAAAGATTGACTCCTTGCAACCAGTTTCCTATCAAATCAAAGCCAACCACGCTGGGAGGACGAGCACACTCCAGTACCGCCACAGCCTTCCAGTGGTGAAAGGCTCCCCACTACAGCTCTCTGCAGTTCTCTGCTGCTCAGGCTCTGAACCAGGGCAGAAGCTGCTGCATGGCTACCTAAGGTTTCACCTTCTGCGTGTGTTCCATTTCTGTTACCTTACTTCAAAAACGGCCTTTGCCTGGTCTGTGATTGGAGCAAACCATCCACCCCTCAGGATCTCCGTGAGCTTTAGCTGCCTTTTGGGTTGTATGGCATCTTCACAAACCCAGATGAAACTCAGCAGACACACAAAAAACCAGCCCTCCCTCTGCATCAAACCACAAAGTACTGCTAGGGTTTCCCCCGCTGCCTTCCCCTTTAACCCTCCCGCGTTGCTCTCCTTGTATTCTTGCTCTCCCAGGAGCCCACATCGCTCGGTGCTTGGTGGCAGGCGATGAAATCAAACCGTGCATTAGCAGCTCCATAATAGCTCTGCTCAGTGGAACCCAGCTTCCTTCATTAATCCAGAAAATGAGAGTTGTTGTCGTACATTTGAGAAGCTAATTATTTAAGTGCTGGGAATTAAGGCTCATCAGATACTGGAGACTGATTTTGGTTTTGCTTCCCAGGGGACGGGAGGAGATGGAGGGAAGTTGGTTTTGCGCAGGTGTGCAGTGTGGTAACTCGCCAGTACTTGGGGCAGAGGAGATCACCGTGCAGGTCCTTGCCTACCTCAAGCAGAAAAGCCCCTCTCTTTGTACATCCCCTTTCTTCCAGACATCATCTGATGATTCTTCCCATTCAAGTAGATTTTTTAAGTCACCACTGATCAAATAACTCTACAGCTTTAATTTTTTTCTGCCATGAAAAGAGGCACCCAGCTTGCAGCTGACCTAGCCTGAATATTTTGCAATAAAACAATAATGCCTCGTCCTGGCTGGGTTTGTAGAGAGGGAAACCGGCTCACACCAGTTGTCCTTCGATAATCCATGTCCCTCAGCCTCACCTTTGATTGCCATACTCAGAGAGGGGTTTAGACAGACCAGCTGCTATCTAACCTGGCAAGGGACCTTCCAGTGGCTTGGGAAACAGAAGATGACTTGGGTGAAAACCCCCTATGTCTGTGGGAAACCACAGATGAGTTCAGATCTGTTGTTATAAACGAAGTTTTTACAACCAAATGACTTTCAACAGGAGATGGATGCTCTTGACATTCTTCCCGGAAAATGACAGAGAATCCCTTGATGCTATTGCCAATAACTATATGCTAAAGAACAGGGATGTGGTTCCGACCATGTCACTGGATGGACCCACTCTTTATTACGAGCAGCTTGCCAAGAACTAATTTTTCAATTTTATTGCGATAGCCGATGTCCTGTGTTGTCTTCAGAGACGAAGGGAATGAACTTTGCTGTGTGCTCAGCTGAAGCCAGATGTTGCAGTATTGTCTGGCTGTAATTGACTTGACAAATAGCAGGGGTGACATTTTAGCTCTGTTAAAGTCAGTGGCAGAATTCCTGTGGAGTTCAACTGGGGCCAAGATTTCATCCTATGACAGTGCTGAAGGGAGATCCACAAATGATCCTCAGAAAAGTAAGTGCGGGCATTCTGTTTTTCTAGGACTTTTTTAAACCGATTGGCCAAGAATCCTTGGAATTCTTTGAAGCAAAGAGGTCTGCAAAAGATCCCAAAGACAAGGAAGCGTATTGTCAGTAGATTGAAATTAGCTATACAGGGGTCCATGATTCCAAGGGAAAACTTCAGGAGTCGATGACAAAGTTCCAAGTCAGCTTAATCCATTGAAATCCACATATCTCTGTATTCCTTGGACTAAGCATCCTTCTGGCAGGACCTGTGCAGCAGAACTATCCCTTGGTCACTGAATATCGTGGACTTGAGCAGCTAGGACTGAGTCATGTGGAAACCTCTGCTCGGGCACCTCTCAGGTGCTGTTACCAGTGGATTGGCTGAAAACAAAAACTTTGCTTTAGAGAAGCTGGTGTCGCTGGGACTGTACAACCAATTCGGTTTTGTAGCAAGGTCAGTACTTTGTCCCTGAGATAAATGAGCAGGTACACAGTGTTCTCCCTACAGGCTGCGAGGTGTCTGAAGTACCTCAGATGACCTTTATCGGGGACTAAAGGCAATCAGCTTCAGGCAGAGTCACGCAGCAGATTCTACTGATGGTATCTCCAGAGGTTTAAGCCTTGCAGTCAAACACACAACCTAAAGGTTCTGGTTTAAGTAATGATAGTACTACTTGGATGGAAGTTCATAATGCTTAGATGAAAAAAGACTTGAGCTAGGTAAAAAAATCACTACAGATTTTAAAATAGAGTAATATAAGTGTTCTGTTTAGGGTTTCAGAATTTTTTTGGTAAGCAGAGTTGTTCTGTAACTTCTTCCCTGTTAGATTGTGGGAGAATTTTCTGGTTTAGCGTGCCTGAAAAAATGCAGGAGAGGGCCTGAGGAATCGTCACGTATTATGTGTTGGTTATTAGCATGGGGGGTCCTTGCACGTGCAGGAGCAAATGGACTCCTGGTGACAAGGACAAGATGCCATAACTGGCTCATTGTAGCTGTACACACGCAGGCTAATTTCTCTGTGTCTCCTACTGGGAGATGAAATGGAGTTCGTAGCTGGGGATGTAGATCCAGGGGAAGCCAAAAAGGAGTGAGTGCTAAAGCCCAGCACCTACCACAGAATCCCCAAGCCGAGCTTCTCCCTTCTGTATGTGGAGAAGTGCCCACTTAAGAGCCTGCTTCGATTGCTCTACCAGAAGCAGGATGACACTTCAGGGCTACTACTTAATGGCAACATATTCCCGAGTTCCTCTTCTACCAAGCGAGTGCTGTATTAAGAACTTTGTAGCTCTTCAGCCTTTGACTTTCCAACCAGCAAGCAGTACAAGCTCCTGAACAGCCCCCTTCAACTCCATTTTTGGAGCCAGGGTCTTCAGTCTCTTGTAGGTTCAGACTTAAGAGAGCTTCACTTTAATCCAGTTTTTGTGAGGGACCCTAGCTAAATCCTTGGTGTTGCTCATCCAGCTGATGTAAGGGAAGGGGTCATGTTTACCCAAGAACTAAATTGGACATTTTAACACGTAGTATGTGGAAAAGCATGCCCAAGTGCTAAAGTAAGAATTGATTCATGACCATCCAGCGGAGTCTAGAAGTGCCACCTTGGGATGACATGGATGGAGGATGCAGTTACTTTGCTTTTCTGTGTGAAGAACTCTGCTTCTTCCCAGCTGAGCGATCATGGAACGTAGATGACTCTCTGGAGGAAGAGTTTGCTGCACATTTGCAGTATGTTTTAGCTACTATCAACATTTATATTCCATTGGCATTTGGGGGTAAGCACTAATTAGCATAATCATCAATGCTTTAAAATTAAAAATTCCTCTAAGAGACACAGGAGGGATTGAAATTGTTTCCTTCCCCCAGAGGCAAATCCTTTCCCAAGCTATCTGCTGCACCAAAAGGTTTTGTTCTAGAAACAGTCCCAAGTTATGCCCAAGAGTAAATTAAACTACAGCAAACTTGTAAACTCATGTGTGTGTGTGTGTGTGTGTGTGCGCGCGTGACCCTGATTTGACAATTACTACATGACAAAACGTTGTCACTATTTTTCCCTCCTGTTTTGTTTTAGACTGCTGCTTCGTGTGGCTGCGTCACCTTTACAATCACAAGTTGGAGAGTCTGAAGTTTTTATACTTCACAGGAAAGATTCTGGTGTCTTCACAAAAGAGAAAGCAAAGGGTTTAATGGCACTGTGTCCTTTTAAGGGGGGGTCCCCAAGTCAGAAGCAGGCCTTGAAAAATCTCAAGAGCCGTTCTTTTCTACGCCATTGTAGAGTGGATTTTTACTCTGGTTCCAAAATTATTCCCTGACAAGAACCTCCAAGTGGATTTCTGGCTTAAAGAGACTCCTCTTTATGGAGAATAAGGTGCCAGGAAAACCTTGGGGGAGCGTCAAGTTTGAAAGGTCCATCCCTGGGCAATGTCCCCTTAGAGTCGATCCTTAAACTGCTACATTCCAGCCTTTGGGAGGTGACTGTGGGCCTCAGCTGCCGTTGCTGGCTGGTGTGGTCAAGGGTGAGTGTCCTGCATGTGGGTTCCTTGTGTCCACACCCTCAGCAGGTCTTCAAGAGGTGAGCCATGAAACCTCAGCGAGCAGGAAGAATGCAATGTTGTAATTGTTCTTGAACTGGCCAGAGAGAAAAATTACTGTTTTTCCAAAGGAAACATTTATTTGAGAGGGAAACACTAACAAATGCAGGTATTTCTTAAAAGAAAACAATTGTGTTTATAAACTCACAACTCTTGTTATTTCTGCATAAGACAAACACCATCACACCCTGCACTGGGTAAACATGGGGACTCTGCAAGGAAGAGCGGCACGGAAATCTTCGTGACAATTTCAGGGCATTGGACACATGAATTGTCTTTGGGGTATCCTGTTTTTTCAGAGAGATGGACTTAAGTTTCATCAGCAGGGGTTTGTTTAAATACTCAGAATTATTACTAGATGCTGTTAAGACGTTAATCCCCCATCCCATAGAGTTCTACCCTCCCTGAACGGAATGCTGGCAATCTTTAACTCTCTCTGTTCTGAGGGATGTTCAGGTGGCTTTCACAGTGCAGGGGGTGGCTTGCTCTGCCTCCTGCTTTTGGAAACAATGGTCAGTTCTCCTGAAGGTCAGTGTGCTTGTACTTTTGCCCTGCTACAGACGTGGGGGCACCCAGACCCTTGGAACTTGGAATAGTCTGAAGCTGAGATGCCTCGGGCTCCACAAGAAAGACAAATTAAAAACCACTACTTTACCAGCAGCGTCTAGCAACAGGTTTCCTGATTCCCTCTGGAAGCCAACAGTGAGAAACTGGAGAAGGGAAGAGGGTGGCGAATCTTCTCACAGAGAGCCTAGAAAGAGGCTGAATGTGTTTGGCGGTGACACGGGCTGAGAAAGAGGGACAAGGGTGGGAACGGACACCACGTCTTGCTCTTGTTTGCTATCAGCAACGCAGGCTGTGGGTGGGATCAGTGAATGTTTGACCATAAAGCTGTACTTTCTTTCGTACACCTGATGTCTGTGCTCTGCTGTGTTACTTGATCCGCCTCTCCTTGCTATCGTGGCACATACCTTCACACATGTCCTGCAACTTTTCTTTCGAAAACTATTTTGCATTTTACAGCAGTACACAATTGATCTCACAGCGTATTTAGGAAGAAAGGAATTTACGATGCATTTTCTGGGACAACATTCTGGGATGACAGAGACACATAGTAACACATGGAGATAGTATCACGTATTGTGAAGTTCTACCAGTCAATGTGCTTCTACAACATGTATCTTGTTTCCAAGTGATCACACCCAATGCTCTGGTTTGATTCACGGTGATGGAAACTAGATGGATGGATGACTCGCTCATTTGAAAGCTACAGAGACAAGGCAGATTGTCTGAGACCAGGGGCTGCTTGAAGACTGGCTTCTGAATTGAACCTAATCGGTCACTGCCTTTGATGGCCCTTTTGTATCCGGATGAGAAAGAACCAAGAGAACTTATTTTTGTTACTGCTTAACTGTAGTGGACGATGTCAGAATGCCATCATGACTTAGGCACATTTCTTTTGCGAAGATAAAAAGAGTTGTTTGATTAGTCAATGTAAAAAGATCTGTATTTTCTTGCTGGTTTTTCATTGCTAAAGATCAAGGTTATTAGAAACAGTTCATGACATTTCTCAGGTGAGACACTTTTGAGTGTCTCTGCTCTGGGTGTGGTGTTAAAAGCAGAGTGATATTAAAGATTATGGCTGACCACGGCATGTAAGAATTTTCTGCGGTATTGTCTTTGTGAAGAGGTGACAAGCGTGCAGCATTTAGAGTACAATTCTGTTACAGCTGAAGTCAATAAGGAATATTAACGTTGACTTAGTGCAAGTAGAAAAGGATCATCACCGAATCCGTGAGGATGCTTTGTAACATGGGGGAGCCTTCTCACATCTAACAAGGTTTGCCACCAAACCCTATGGTCATACTCGAGTCATGAAAACACGTCTTTTACCACCAGATGCCCTGTTTTTATGGCAGCACCTCTAAAGTAAACGGAAAGTGATTCTGTTCCCAGGTGATGGTTGCAACTGTCTTTGATTCCTGCAAGTTGCAGCAGTTGGCCAGGGAAATGGCCAGGGGCTTTTAAAAATCTGCCAGGTGAAGACTTTCAGGTTATAGCTCCTGAGAAAGAATGCAAATACACGTACTGAAAAACGGATTGATAAAATAACGCAGCGGTACTCAACCAGTACCTTTCTTGTTGCACAGCCCTTCCAGGGCTTGGGGAAGAACCTGCAAAGCCTCCTGCCTGGCTTTTCACAAATCATGGCAGAACTGTCCTCCTTTTCCTCTTGCCTCACTCCACCATTATGTAAACCTATAGCGTGTGCGTGTCATGCAAGAACTATGTACAGATCCCAGTATTTTTCACTGCCATTTCCTTGTATAGGAAAAAGCTGAAATAATACCAGTTCTGCCGATACACTACTTTTGTTTCGTGCCTCTGGAAACACCAGGCGAGAAGGTTGGCAGAACAGAGGGACCATATATGGTCCTCTGGGCGAGTCGGAGCATTGCACGGACCTCGGCAGACCCCAACGACCTCGACGCTCAGCGAGGCCTGTTCCACCCAGCCCTGCCACACAGAGCGGCACTCGGCTTTCTAACCAGCGAACAAGGAGGGAAGGGCCTGCCACTCGGCTCGATTTGTCCCGCAACAGCGGCTGACCCAACCGGACCCGCTGTGGCACTACCGAAGCCACCCCGCGGCGGGAGCCCTGGGTACGCGGAGGCCGTGAACGGCCGGCCGGCGCGGAGGCCGTGGCTGCCGGGCAGGGCCTCTGCCAATCACACAGGGGCACAGGCGGGGAGGCAGCCCTGCCCCGGGAGAGGGAGCCCTGCCCCGGGAGAGGGAGCCCTGCCCCGGGAGAGGGAGCCCTGCCCCGGGAGAGGGAGCCCTGCCCCGGGAGAGGGAGCCCTGCCCCGGGAGAGGGAGCCCTGCCCCGGGAGAGGGAGCCCTGCCCCGGGAGAGGGAGCCCTGCCCCGGGAGAGGGAGCCCTGCCCCGGGAGAGGGAGCCCTGCCCCGGGGAGCGGCCTGGCCGCCGCCCCTCTCCCCTCAGGAAATCACTGAGGGTGCAGCAAAGCAGCCGGGACCAGCGGATGTGACAGCAGCGCTGTCCCCACACCGCAGGCTGCCGCCGGGAGGGACCGCCCCCTCAGCCGGCCGTCGCCAATCAACCTCGCGCCTTCGGAACGTGACTGACGACGGTTCTAGCCAGTCCCGACGCAATACTGGCAGCACGGGTCCCGCCCCCCTATCCGTTGGTCCGGTGTCCTGTCAATCGGCAGAACCCTTCCCGCCCCTTTCCGGCAGGGGGAAATGCTAAGTAGGAAGGGTGGAGGGGGGGAGAAGAAAGGCAAAGACACCAATGAGACGCTAGAGAAGGACACCTCAGCGGCGGAGTGACAGGCGGCAGGGCCAATTGGAGCACTTCTTCCCGCTTCGGCTCCCTCCCCCGAGGGTGGGGGGGCAGTGGGGGCGCACCTACCGCCCCTTCCCCGTTGGTCTGTCCCACTCCGGGCCTGGCGGGCTAGGTTGAGTTAGCGGCTCGGACCATTGCTCACGGCGGGCGGAGGGGGGTGCGGGCGAGGAGGAGGAGGAGGAAGGAGACGACGAAGGAGGCGGGGGGGCGGTTTAAAGAGACAAGAGCCGAGCGGGCGGGCGGCCGGCTGGGGGAGCAGGAGCGGCGGCGGGCGGAGACTCGCCCCCTTCCCCACACACGCTCGCTCACACCGCGGCCAGGGTCGCCGCCGCCGCCAGCGCCCCCCCCCCCCCGGCCCCCCCCTTCCCCTCCGCCCGTCGCTTCCACAGCGGCCTCTATGAGGTAGAAGGGAGCGGCGGCCACTCCGGGGGCGGCAGCGGCCGCTACAGCCGCCGCCTCCTCCTCCTCCTCGCCTCAGAGAAGCCCCATCTTTGTGTGTGAGGGAGAGGGCGGGCGAGAAGGGAGTGCGCGCTGCCCGCCCGCCGCCGCCGCGCTTTGTTCGGAGCCGGGGGGCCGTGGCGGCGCGGAGCCCCGGCTCTATGTGCCAGCCGCTCCCCGCGCCCCCACAGCAGACCGCGGGGGCGGCGGAGGCCGCGCGGCAGGAGGCGGCGGCGTGAGGGGCCGGAGCCCCTGAGAGCGGGCGCGCGGCGGGGTGGGGGCGCGCGGGCGGGCGCGCGGCCGCCCCGGCCCGTGCCCGCGTCCGCGTCCGTGCGGTTGCTGCGGAGGGGGGGAAGGGGCCGGCTCGCTGCCCGCCGGCCCGGCCCGTCTGCGGGCGGATTGATGTGGGGGGGTCTGACATGAGTCCGCCGGCGGCCGGGTGCTGCCATGTGACCGGCTTCAAGGTGGAGAACTGGAAGCAGAACCTGCGGGCGATTTACCAGTGCTTCGTGTGGAGCGGCTCGGCCGAGACCAGGAAGCGCAAGGTACCGGGGGCGGCTCGCATCCACCCCCCTTCCCCTCCCGTCCCTTCCCCACACGCGCTCCCGTCCCTTCCCCTCCCTCCCTCCCCCGACCCGCCCGCCCTCCCTCCGCCGCTCACACACGCACTCCGCCGCCTCGGCCTGCCCGCGGCCGCGGGGAGGGGACGGGGCCCCCAGCCCGCCCTGCCTCCCTCCCCACGGGGCAGGTGGGCCCGAGCCGCCCCCAGCCCCGTCCCCGCCCCAAGGGGTCCGGGCTCCGACACACGCGGTCGTAGGGGGAGGGAGGAGGAAGCGGTCGGTGTCTGCGGCCTCCGGGACGGGGTGGGGGGGGGAAGTGGGGGGAGTACAGCGGGGCCGGTCACCGGGATGCTGGCGGCAGCCAGCCCCGGGGGCCTCCCTCCCGGCCACCTGCCCCGGCGGCGGGGCCGGCTTTCCGCAGCGGGGCTGTACCGCAGCGCCTCCTCCTCCTCCTCCTCCTCCCGGAGGTGCGGGAGGCAGCGAGGGTTTCCCGGAATACGCCGGCGACGGGGCGGGGGGTGGGGGTGGTGGTGTGGTGGGGGAAGGGGAGGCCCGGGGCAACGGGCACGTCCGGCCTGCGGCGGAGCTTTGTGCCGCCGGGCCGCGGCGGGGAGCGCCGCGGGGGCGCGCCCGAGCCCGGGGGGCTGCGAAGGGGCCGCCCGGAGCGCGGCGTTTGCGTGGGGAAAGCGGGGAGGCACAATGGCTGGGAGCGTGTCTGCGGGTCCCCGAGGCGGGGGACGGCGACGACAGTGGTTTATTTTTATTTTCCTTAAAAAAAAAAAAAAAAAAAGCTGCTCTCTGTGATAATCCCCTTGGAAAAGGGGATCCCTGCTGTAGGGGGGCGGGGGGAGGACAGGAACTGACTCAGGCTGGAGTACGCGGAAGGGGAGAGGGGAGTTTGCTGTCGGAGTGTGTTGGTGCTTGGGGCAGGCACTGCGCAGGCAAACACCAGGAAAAGAATCCCTGTTAATGAGGCAAAACGCGAGAGGAAGAGCACTTTTTCCCACGTATCTTCTAAAATCACATCCCTCAAGCATGTGGGCTACAGCACTTCGCTCTTAATTATGCGACTAATTACTATTTTCCGTAGAATCAACTAGTTTTTACTTGGAAGTGACTTGGCAGATTTCTATCGGTCATCATATTGACGGCTGAGGAGGGGCGCGCAACAGCCACACGTAGCAAAACTTGGTTTTTTGGGACAGCATAGATTGTGTTGGTGTTGAAGCAACCCATTGAAAACTTTCTGAGCCCAGTTGCTTTGCATTAAGCTGCTCAGCTCATGATTCATAATAGAACTCGAGTATGAAAGATGAACTTCAGGGGTGAGGCAGCTGACCAGTTTTCTCTGTTCCTTTTATGTTCTCAGGAGAATCCAGTTTTTTTACTTAGAGGAAAAAATGGAATATGAGAAGAAACATGTTTTAAATGTATTTAGTTACTTGATAGCCCCACATAATATAGTCGAACTTGTTTTCAGTGTTTATAATCCCCTACAAGTCAATATTATGAAGTATATTAGTCAATACCTGGTTTTATGTAGCCTTTAGTGTGTCTACATATAAATTGGAACTAATATGTGGTACTTAAAGCTTAAATGGAGGAAAAAATGATATGTGTGCTGTGGAAGAAAAATGTGACAAGTGAGATAAAATGTCTCAGACATATAAATCAAGTGTTAAGTGAAGAAGGAAAATAAAACTTCATGAGCAAAACTGCCCCTTTAAAAGAAAAAAGCTAATGTGGAGCATCCTTTGTAACCTGCCTCCTGTTTGTATGCTGCAGCAGTTTGGGTTTTCTCTTCTGAAATCTAACGGTAGTGATGTGCTCATCATTGCTTGAAAAAACAGCTGGAAATAAATAATATTCCATTGTAATCAATCTGTTCTCACTTCCTCTTTGCGCAGCCAGGCTCACAGAGCAGAACAGGATTGTTTCACAATTATCTGTCATCTCATGGAAAACATCAGTTTTCCAAGTACAGCTAAAAATGCTGTTTTTTCTCCTTTTTTTTTTTTTTTTTTAAGCAGGTTACCAGTTTGAGAATAGTTGGATTCCTGAATTCAGCCAACCTGAAATCTGTAGGTGTATGTGACCACATAGAGGGAAACCTTTCGGCTAGCTGGATTTGGGGTTCAGTTCCCAGTCTATGCTCATAAAGATGGAAGAAAGTATATACACAGCGGTACTTACCCTCTCCTGCCTATGGACATGAGACCTTCTTCCACGGAATTTGTCTTTACTGGAATTCTCTGTCTGTCTGTGCGCCTTGCAGTCCTATGTGTAACGTTTGATAAATGGTATTTTGTGTTTGGAGGCATGTTTATAGTCTAATAACTAGAAAACACTCTTTTGTCCTTTCATATTTTATACACACATGTATTATGTATGTGTGTATATATATATTTTAGGAGCATAGCTCTGACTACTTAATACCTATTGGTGAGGATTCTTCTTCTTAATCCTAATCAAAATAATGAGAACAGCTTAAAGGTTTGGTAAAAGGTGATTTTCTTTTCTGTTGCAAACCCAAGGACAATCACATCATTCATTTATCACAGAAAATGTTCGACATAGGTAGTTGCTCGTTTGGGCTCGTTGGTCAAATTAACTGTTAGGTGAACCTAGCTGTAAAAGCTGTCTTGGCTGGCTGGTGGTAACCAGATGTGAATTGTTTGGTTTCTAGAATGGCACTATCCCTCCTAAGGCTGACTTAGAAATCTAGATAGCAACGGAAACTGCAGGGGGCAGAAAGTGTCCGTTCCTCCTGCCTTCCTTACTCAGCCTGCTGCATTATGCTTTGGAAGACCATTTTAACGCTGCTTACTGTTTGCTGTTCGTTTTTAATACGTACCTTTTCTGCGAATGAGCTTTTATGAGCTCCAGCTCTCGGTTCAGTATGCTTTACAGCCAGCATTTTGAAGAGAATAGCTGTAAAGCACGGTTTATAGCTGGAAAGTGATCTCCTGAATGTATATTTAAATTGTCAGTCAGAGGCAAGAGGTAATTGAGTATATATCTCTGTAGATACTGGGATTCCGGTGCAGGTTTTAGGAGTACGTTCGCTTCTGAAGCGTTGCCTGCGCTGAGATTTGAGCTGTCGTCATGGTGCATCGATGTATCTACACGAAGGAGCGAGGCTGTAGCTCGTCTCACCTCACTGCGTCTTGGCCAAAGTAGTAACGTGCAGCAGTCGTCGTACGTGCTGTTGTAGGCAAAGGCTTTGCCATGGTGTAAATGTGCTGCTGGTGGTAAAGCCTAAGCAAAGACAAAACCTGCCTGTCACAGTGTCTGAAGAGCAGAACAGGAAAAGGGGTAGAGAAGGAAATCTGAAGAATGATTCTTGAAATTGCGATGATTGTGATTAGAAGTTGGAACTTGATTTCAGGGCTTAAGTTGTCTGTGAAGTGGCACAAAATCAGGATTGACTGTCTTGACTTTAGGACTTTGACCTGTAACTCTCCATTTTTAATTTGTGATAGTTAGAGTCTGTTTAATAAGCTGAAGGCAAAGCTCATGTTTCTGTAGGTCATGGACTTTACCTTGAATATTTTGACGTGGAAATTATCTCACAGTTAATTAAGTAACACTGTATAAGAAGTCTTTAAATTTGACACCGCTCCCCCTCATTCAGGAATTATGGAACAGACAGAGGATGCTAAAAAGACTTAACACCAGCACTTCGTGTCAGCTTTTTCCATCTTTCTGTAGGGTCACTCTTCAAAACGCTTTGCTTTAGGATTATGGATGAGAAATGCAGGTTTTGGTCCCCATCAGTGAGCAGTTAGACACGTAGATGCATCTGTGTATCTAGGTAAGTAGCGGTTTCAGTGCCTGAGGGGCAGCTGAATTTGCAATTAAATTCTGTCTTACTGGACTGTACGCCTTGGAGGAAGACTGTCTGTCCCGTTCTGAATGGTTCTTACTATCACTGGTCTACAAATGCTCTTGATGATAAAAGTAAACTGCTCATCGTGACTGCAGTCATGATGTGCGCAAGGTCCTATCTGGAATTTCAGAATGTTTATTCTGTGCTGCTGCCAATAGATCAAAGAATAATTGCCTGTCAGGGGTTGTACGCTCTCATTGACAGCGGGTGCGTTCTGGCATATTTCTTCCTGTTTGAGAGCTTCTGTTGTTTTTTCCAGTATTCTCTCTTTATATGGACCCTCTAGGCTGATGCTTTCAGATATGAAGAAACATTTTTATAGGTGATGACCTCTCTTCAGGTATCTTTCTCCCTATGTACTTGTGACTTCAGTCCTTCTTTCCTTCTAATATTTGACAGGTAATGGATTCATAGGTATTTAAAACTGAAATGGCTTTGGTTCCTTTCCTAACATCCAAAGTAGAAAAAGCTTAATAATACCTTAGCAAATAAATGCCGTGTCATGTGTTCAGTGGCAGGTATTGTGGTTCCAGCGTAAATCAACATCTTAAGTTCTTGCTAGAATGACCTTGCAGTCACAGGGTAGGGTAATGGTGGAATTTCTCGTCTCACGCCTGTCAAGGCATGCTTGCTCTCCTGCTTTCTCCCTTGCAGCCTGGCCTCATATACCTGTCCAGGAACAGGGAAGTGTTGCTTAAGTGATTTGCTTTGTGCCATAACAGATGGGCAAGGAACCTCACCATGCTGTGCCGCCTTCTCAGGCTCGGTGTTTTGATTGCTTAAATGAATAAGGAAATGTTAGCTTGTTTTTCTTTAATGTTTTTAGCATATGCACCAAATTTGTGGATTACAAATCCTGTGGAGGATCTGAAAGAGGAGTCCAGGATTCAAGAAGCGTATCTCTTTTTCAGCAGCATACTCTGCTTTGGCTACCTGCGTGAACTGTCTGACCCACTCAGGAAGGA
Source organism: Bucorvus abyssinicus (assembly GCA_009769605.1). Lineage (NCBI taxonomy): Eukaryota > Metazoa > Chordata > Aves > Bucerotiformes > Bucorvidae > Bucorvus > Bucorvus abyssinicus. The sequence continues at coordinate 14,479,231 of CM020044.1, forward strand.
TGTGTTTCTTTGCTATGGTTTGTGGGGACCACCTTCTCCCTGAAAGCCCTTAAGAAGTGTCAAAATCAACTGCAACCTTCATTGTTCAGGAGATCTCCAGTTTCATACCTGAGCCGTCTTCTTTAGTTCTTACCCTCTAAGGACTAAGCAGGTCCTTAGGCCCGCTGAAGGTAATGTTCTCTTTCCTCTCGGTATGAAGACACGCTCTTTGGTGTGAGAGATATCCAGACTTGAGATTTTAGCTCCAGACACAGCGGAGCCTTGCGTATGTGTGACAAACCAGGCTGAGAATACTCCACCAAGCCTGGGTCAAAGAAAAATCTAATACAAGACCTTCCTCTCCTAATGGAATTAATCCCTGTTTTGTATCTTCTACCATGGTTTTTAAATAAATGGTTGGTTTCTGGGCCAAAGGTTAGGAAGTAATCTTGTGCCGTGATCTCTGAGGTGGTGAACAGCGATTCTTGGGTTGTGAGATCTGAACGATCAGGGCTTACCCGGACACTTGTTCCTACCTCTGTCTCAGGTCAGCACTTAGTCTGATTTGAAGGTTACGCACGTCTCTGTCATTGAAGCTAACTCATGAACAGTAGTTGTATTGGAACCATTTCCTTCTCTATTTTTTTTAATATGGATGGAGTGATGAAGGAGCATGATAAATGTGGTTTTCCCTCTACTTTTGTTTGTTCCCTGTTGCAGAGAAAGCAGGTTGATCTGTGCAAGCTGACGAGGGAAAGAAGTAGGGGCGTGCTGGAGAAGTCTTCTTTTTTTCTGTAGTCTGTCAGCAGTCAAGGTTTGCCAGTAGCCAGGATGTTTGTCAGGAGCAGTTGTAGCATCTCTTTAGTTTTGTCTGCAGTCAACGATCTTACTTGCTTGATGGTGAAAATGTTAAAGCTTTCAAATTAGAATGACGGTCAGTAGTGTGAAGGTGAGCAGAGTGGAATGGCTTTGTTTGATTTGTTGGACTATTTGTTGAGCTTTATTTTAAGCCATCAGAGCTTTAGGCCCCAAACAAAGGTTAGCTAATAGCCTGATTTTTGTTTTAGGCCTTAATCTTTAGCGTTATCGTGAAACTGGGGTTGCAAATGGGTTTCAAACCTTCTACTCTCCTTCTTGCATTTGAGGATTTTCTGTGTTAGTAACTAGAGTAACAAATTAGCTGGTAAATGGTACTAACTGATGGTGGAAGTTGCCTCCTTGTGAATTGCTGACTCCCCTTCTCCTGACTTACGACTACTTGAGTCTGAGCAAAAAGAGCACCTCACCTTTGGGAGGTGCTCTGGGGGTCCTGCTTTGTAAGAAACGTTGTTGCAACCATCAGTTTGATTCCAGTGGCGGCTGATGTGGTTTAAACCAGAGAAGGATTAACTCAGTTTAAAAGCTCGTGTTTCTCACGCTAAACCCAGCATCCATAGTTTGTTCTTCATGCAGAATCGACTTGGAACTATGGTTTCTTGATGTCTTTTTTTTCTGGTACGTGCAAGGCTTTTTTCATCAGCCCTACATTTCCATTTCAGTTGACTGGTAGCTGCTTGAAAACGTTGAGGTTTGGGTTTTTTAATTCTTGTTTTCCCGTGGTTCTCCAAGTATGTACAAAGTGTCTGTAGCATGTGGCATAAGATGAGGAGGTACAGATGTGCTCCTGCTAAAATATCAATTACAGTGGCATCACAAGAAAAGCAGTCTGAAGGCGACCTGTATGCATTTTGCTGGATTTACTAGAACTATATTTTTTTTAAAAGGATTTTTTTTTTTTAGTGTAGCCATGCAAAGAGCTAGCGTTGTTAGAGCCTTTCTAGACGTGGACAGAAAAAGCTGCCCAGAGCAGCTATCTCCAGTCTCTCGTTAACCTATGGGCAGTGGAGCTAAGTGAGTGAAATGCTGTGATGACATTACAGTTTATTACGTTATCATGGACTGTGTTGTCAGTGGGCAAGTGCTGGAGCGTTAGGGAGAGCCATATGTTATATGAGAGGCCTGAACTGGGAACCTTTTCTTAGCAGAAGCAGTTCTAGGAGCTGATAGATCTGTTCTGACTGGATGAAGGCTCTGTCTTGGTAGTTGTATTCTTTTACATATTGATCTGGCAGTCCTTTCTCTATGCTCTGCTTAATTCAAGATAAGAACTGTGCTGCGTTAGCTAGTAATATAATCAATGTTGTAAGGAGTTACTCACTGCAAAATTAACCTGTGTCCTGTTTGGTTCCACACACATTGTTTCCGAGCGGTGGTACCAACTCGCGTGGCAACTCCAGAGCCGCCTGTGTTTTACTTCAGTGCTAGGAGAGCTTCTGCCATGTTGATTGCTCTCATTTAAGAAAGAATAATTTTATCTATTTCAAGACCTGTTTGATGATCAGTGAACTGTTACCAGACACCAGTTGACTCAAAGTAACCGGAGATTCACTTTATCAGTCGGTAACTGATTAGCAGCAGCAGACTGTCTTGTGACATTCTTCTGTGTGTGAAATACAGCAAATACTTTTTTTTCAGTTATCTACTTAAAGTGTTACTCGTATGTTTGGGTTTTTTAAAATTTTAAACCTCTCAGATATATGTAACACGAATTTAAATATTCTTTTTTCTGCCTGTGTCCTGCTTTTCCAAGTTGGTAAAGGCTTTTCCCCCTTCTCATTCTTCCTTTCGTGTGTTTAATGGTGCTTGAAATTAACATGGCTCTTCTTCAGAGTATCACTGTGATGTCAGCATATCCCTGGGAAATATTTCTATGAAGGGCTACAATGGACTGCCTTTGTCATTGAATAAAAAAAAATTGGGTATTAGACAGGGTGAAACTCAAAAAAAAGAGTGGTCACGGTGACAGAAGTTGTTTTCAACACACCTAAAAAATGTAGTGTCTTTTTAGCGTGATTATTGTGGCTAGTGGAAGTTCTTGTGTCCTGTAACAAATTCTGACATTAAACATGTCAGATATATTAAATATCCTCATATTAACAGCAGTGAGAAGCAGCTTGCTAAATGTGACACCGCCTTGTAGTAAGTCTGAACAGAGAACCTCAGTTCAGCAACGCTTTTATGGTCTGGTTCTTATCCCGTGCTGGTTTGGCAACGTGACAGTTTATTTGCACGCCGAGCTCTTCTGCACGTATGTGTAAGATGTAAAAATATAACTGTTCTTAGAGTCAATGAGTTGTATTTATGTAAAATTAAATTGCAGAGGTGTTTAGTCTACATTTCAGTTAAGAGATAAGAGTATCTTCCTTTTCATTGGCATCTTAATCTGGAGTTCTGTGTTGCAGCTCTTGCCCTAGTCTATTAAACCAAGCTTTCATCTATATATATGTAAGCTAATCCACAGTTTAAAAAGCAGGATGTATAAATCCCAAAGTTAGGAAATTAGCAGTAATTTTACTTTTGCCTAACCCACGAAAGACCCTGCAGTGTTTGAATATAGTTAATTGATGGGGACGGTGGAGTATCAAACACTGACGTGGCACCGAGCTCTGTTTGTGGTGATTGCCTCGCTTGTCACTCAGAAGTTCATGCATCCAAGTAGCCTTTTTTAAACAGGGTTTGGCTTTGGATTAATCTTACTGAATTGACTGCCAGGGCTTTTATGTCTATGTTTTGCTTCTGTTTTTCAAGGGCTTTTGTTTTATATAAAGTGCAGACGTGAATTCTATTACTTCAGTGTGTGTTAGCACAAGGAGGGAAAACAGCAGCTTATAACCTTTATTTTTGCCTCCCCCGGCCCCCATTTCTGTGAAGAAAAAAAAAAAAAAACCCAAACAAAACCAACCAACAACAAAAGAAACCCCCCAAAACAAAACCCAAAACAACAACCTTGCCCTCCTTGTGTCTTTGACCCACCTAATGTTATTTCAAAGTTTGTCTAATTATAATTTGTGCTTCTGTCCCATGCATTCAGACTTGTTATTGCAATGCAAGTCAGATTTTAGGGGACCTGCTTCAGAATGTACTTGGTAAATAAAGGTAAGATTTATTGCACAGCAGATGTACGAAGACTTCCGAAGTGAAGACAGCTGAGATAGCTGACTGATTTCAGTACCTTATTGATGTTAGATGAGGTTTTGTGACCCCGTGCCCTCCAGTAACAAATGCAAGATTTGTCTTAAGGTTTTATGTTTTTCTTTGCTGTGCTTCATTATCTTCATATTACTGCCCAGTTTTGTCCTTAAACCAGATCTCTGTCCTGTTGGCACCTAGTGACCAGGGGGAAATTCTCAAATAATCTTGTTTCTTGCCCATCGCTGACTTCTGTCATGCTCCCTGAGCAAGCATCTCCCCCCAGAAAGCTTCTTACTGGGTATGTTTATCTGAATGATTTACACTCAATTCTTCGGTCATTTGTGACTACATTTTGTGGTTTTGGTTGTGGGATGATCTTAACGGTGATGTGGTGAGCGGAATGAGGAAAGCAGTGAAAATAGTTTCAAGAGTTATCGCAGTTCTGTGCGTAAAAAGGAGCGAGGCTTTCTTCTGTCACTGAGGCTGCTCCCTAAGGAGATTCATCCTGCACTTTGTCCAGCATAATTTTCTCTCACTCATGTTAGTGATGTGTATCCTTCTCACACAGGAATTCTGCATCTTGTAACTTGTCATGGTGTGCAAGTTCCAGAGTTGTCCCAATAAATTCGATTTCTTACCTGCATCTTTTTGTCATTTTTATGCGTTGGTTCGGTTACCAGAATGAATTCAAACTCATACACGCAGAAGAGTTGCTCTCAGCCACTTGTTTGCTAATTGAAGGGGTCTAAATTGCCAAGTGCAGTGGTCCCAAAGTTTGTAATTATTCAGAGTGTATCACTGTGTATCTGTGAAATAGTGCCAAGTACGAAAATAAATATACGCAGAGCATTAGAGAAATTGCTTTACGATACTAAGTAAGTCTTTGGTTCATCCATGTGGTTAAGAATTTTACAAAAAGGAAACTTGAGGGGAGAGATCTTGGTGTTCCGGAGGTCACAGGGACGTCTCCTAATTGGAATGCAAGTTTTCAGGCCCTTATTGAAAGATTTTAGGCAGTAGGAGGTGGGGGTTTTGTCTGTCTTAGGCTGCTTACTGCAAAAGTCTGACCTGAAAAACAGAACTCCAGGTTAGCATTAACCTGAGGAATTCCTTTGTTATAGCAATTCTTTATAAAGCAAACAGTTGAATTCTGTAAGCACGTTGTACCTGTGGGTTGATTTTGTAGACTAATTTTAAGGAGTGGTAAAAAGAACATGAGAAAGCAATATTAAGGAGAAGGTGGGATAGCAAGTCTGACAGATATTAAAAGCTTGAATTAAAATTTAGAACCTCGTTATTTATGTGGGTGCTAGTGAGACACAAGCATGTGATGGAATTGGCAAATTATTTGGATAGGAAAGTGCAATTCAGCTACAGGACAGGGCCAATAAATACTGGTAAATATTAGATATCTTTACCAATATAGCTGGTAAATATTTGATTTCCCAGAGGAGAGTAAGACATGAAATTTGGACCTTTTTGCTCGTTATGTCTGAAGAGCAGTGAGTGGGGAACATGAAATCCAGTTCTTGGGCATATGTGTGTCTTTCCTTACCAGTCTAAGGACTTCCCAGCTCTTGGCTGTGTGTTCCTACTGCCATACCATTCGCTGCATCCTGTTGGAGCGATTGTGCTCTGAACCAGAAAGAACAGGTGAAGATGAAAACGATTCTTTTTTTCCCTCCTCTTAATTTTTCACCTGAATTGGCTTGACGTTACGTGTCGGTGTAGGGGTGAACAAACAGCCGTACTGTCCGTAGCTTGAGGGGAGGAGTGCCAGGATGATGAGGAGGACCTGGGCGGTGACACTTGGAGGCTGCATGTGGCAGTTTGAGTAACAACCGCTGCCACTGTGCAACTGCCGCCGTCCTCTGGACTTGGCCGCTGACGGATTGACTGTGCTTGAATGTTCTCCGTGTGCTAAAGGCTTCTTCTGTAAAGCATGGCTGATGCTAACTTGAGGTGTAACCTCAGTTGCTGCTGCAGTGCTGTGGCTGTACTGCTGTTGTACGGACCTGCTAGAGGCTGCAGAGCCTGATACGTGAAGCTTATGTTTGCAGTCATTAGAACTTACTCCTCTATGCAAATAATTTGCTTCTACTTCAGTTTCCTTGTGAAAAATAAATGAGCCAGGGAGTGTAGAATGCCTGTAATCTGTGATCAGCTATTAGAGAAAATGCACTTTTCATATTACATTTAATTTAATGAAATGAATAGTGTTTTTCTAAGTAATCAAGTTATGAGCCACTTGTTCCTCTCTTTAAAGAGGCCTGTCTCTAAGTTAAGATTTCTATCTCTTATAATCAAACACTGTTAAGATGTTTTTGGTTTTGTTTTTTGTTTAAAGCATCTGGTCACGGGGGCCTGTGCCTAGGTCATGTTCATGCTGCGTATAGTTGAGCGTGATGAGATAACAGGATTGTAAATGAGCTCTTTCTGGTACTGGTTTTCCTCTGGCCTACTCCCTTGTGTAGTCTAGAGCAGCCCCAAGGCTGTTCTGAGCTGTGCCAGCTGGCTGTGGCCCTGCGGGACTGGTGTGCCAGATGGAGACAGCCGGGGAAGAGCAGCACTCCAGGAAAACCCCAGCATGCTTCCTAGGGTCGCGGAGAGGTGCCAGCTCTGCAGCCCCATCAGGCCATCCTGGGGCGAGTGGTTGTGCTGGTACTCAGTTACTCTTGTGCTGGTGCAGCTGTGGAAAGGACTGGACTAGGGCGTCTGTGGTTCTCTTTTTTTCCTTTTGAGGAGATGCATAATACAGGATTCAGCGTTTGAAACATTTTTGAGTGTATTGGCATCTCCCTTTTCCTAGTTTTATGTTTCTGTATCTGTGAAGTGTTAAATTCCATAGCTTGTACAGATGAAATCGAAAAAATCTGTTTTAATATTGAGCGAGTGTGGTGTTTCTTGATGTGTTCCCTGGTTTGGGTTTTTTTTTTTTGCCTGACTACTGAAAAATGCTGTTATCTACAAGATATCCAGACAAGAAAAAGCTTGTTAGGGTTGATGGTTAGTTTTTTTCTTTTTTTTTTCAGTTAAAACAAAACAAACCCCAAACCCTTCATTTTACTGCCTGAGAATGACAACTTTGAACAAGCTCAAAACAAAAGATATCAGAAGTTTTAATCCTCTCATTTGGTGAGCTGACTTTATAGTTTTTACTGAAAGAATTTATTTTGTGGAATACCAGTGAAATCTGTTGTTGCCATTACTGCAGTACGTTTGGGTAGGCCTGCTGCTCCACCTCAACTCTGTGTGTTCCAGAACAACCTTAGTCAGAGCAGTCTTCCAGCAGCACCAGAAAACCCCTGTGTCCAGGAGATGTTCCCTACGAAAACACGTGCTTGAAGATGCCCATCTCGTGGGGATGAGGGCAGTAAATGGGTGAGACTTCTGGAAGACTCATGTTACCCGATGGCTGCTCAAACAGACATTTTCTAGAGGAGCTGAGGTACTCCAGCTTACCTGGTGTTTTGTCATCCTCTTGCCACAGAAGACTTTGTTCTCCTTGCCCTGTTAATGCAGCTAACACTTCTAATCCAGCAGCCCAAAATAGCTGTCAAGCCTGGATTGTACTCTGGTGGCGTTTGTTGCACATAGTCGATATAACCCAATGTGCTGAACTGTAGCTGAAAAAATCCCCAACTGAGGTGCATAAGCCTATTTTGGTCAGATATTTCAAGTTTCTGATTTAAATAAGCTAAAAACCTCACCTGATAGTATATAAAAATGCCCTTCTCCTTGGAACAATTTACTTCGAGACAAAACCTGTCAACCTCCGGAACTGAATGGATACTGGTGGGAATAGCAAGGAAGGATGTACCCTGTAGCTTCCTTGCTCCAGTGATTATCTGTGCAGGAGGAGTGAACTAGAAGGAGAATGGACCACAAAAAGCAGTGGCTGTCATATTCCAACCTAAATCGTTAACATATCTCTGTTCTTGAAGACAGAATGCTGGTATTTTTGAGATCCCATGGGCATCGCATAGATTTGGGAGTCATCATTTTGTCCTTGTGAGTGATAGAAGGCTGAGTCTGTCATGAAAGATATGCTGGCTGGAAGTAACGAAGTACTGGGAAGAATGTAGAAGTATGGTGAGAAATAATTTACAAGCTGCTCTGGGGGAATTAAAACCAGAACGTACTTTAGTCCCCTTGTAACTTTGTGGGAGTTGGGGGATAATGTGCTTGTGTTAGGATTTATATGTTTTTTTGTTTTCCTGAGTGATCAACCGTAGATGGCAGCAGTAAGTGTGATCTCTACGAACATTATGAATTAATTAGTGTTTTGGAGCAGTCCGGTGGAGCTGAAGTGGTAGCACCCTGCCCCGGAAGACTGGAGTCTGGTCTGTGGACACTCCACTCTAAGCTGGGCCCCTTGGTTGCAGGTTGGTCTTCCCAGCCAATACAGCATTCATTTCATCATTTCGAGCCAGTATTCAAAACCTTTAGATGCACTTCCCCGACTGCTTTACAAAGTAGATTTGTCCAAACTGGCTACAGTTACAGGATCTGCTTCAACTCAGTGTTTACTCCTCTTCGCTAGACAACATTTTTGCTACCTTTTTACTTACAGAGCAGCTTCTCATGTCAGGGAATTGGAGCTAATTTCCTAGCAAGATGGTAGATGAATGTAATCACTTCCTTAGGAAATTCTCAATGCATATTGTTCTTTTAATTCTCTCTCACACTGTCACGTTAGAATTTGGAGCTGTGTTATATCTATTTACAAGATGTGTTTGAAGTGAAGCTTTTCAAGGAAATTATAAAATTTTCCTCTTGTCATGGAGAAAGCTGTGCTCGATATAACACCCTGCTGACTGTGATGCCCACTAGACTGTTCCTGTCATGTTCACATACTTCATATCCAGCTGCTACTAGTAGTTTGTGAATTAGATTTTTTTTTTTTTTCTTAAGAGATGAAATCCTTTTGTCCTGGTTTTCCTCTGCGCTGAATCCCTTAACCTCACCTATTCATATGCTTAAACTCCCACTGTTTAACTTCTTAGAGTATTTCCTTCAAGTTAGGATCTTGGAAGTAGATAGAACATGTAATCTGTGAAATCTATCAGCATTAATACGATACATTTCTTCTGGTTCATGAAGCAAAGTGAAGTTGCATTAGAGGCGAAGCTGATGATTGGTAGATTTTCTTAACTGCGTTTGTAAAAACAATTTAGCAAGCCAGATCAAAGAGCAGAAGTCATGCTTTATAGCCCTGTCAATTCTACAAAGCCAAAGGTCTAAGTGTGGCGAGTATTCAAGCAGGAAGGAGATTCCACCATGTTTTCTTGAGCTTCATGGCTTTCTTCACTTCCCTCCGCAGTTGTTTTAAGAAACTTGTGGTAAGGAGCTTTGTTTTCAGGCTGCTTCTTTTCGTGGTCAGCTGCAGAAGTGGAATGGACCATGAATCTGCCAAACAGAACTCCTTCATAGAGCTGGTTTTGATGTAGTGTCATCTCTGACCTTCCAGTGAGGCCAAAACTGGTGTGGAATCACTCACAGGTAATGGGATGTATCATTGTAGAACGCAAAAGAATTGACAAACTCTGTCACTCAGCCGTGAGTAACGTCCTAAGTTGGACGTGGTTATTGCTTTTTTCTTCAATTTGCACCTTGCTTTCAGAGTAGCTTCTTTCATGTCAGGTTGGTTTGAGTGGATACTTCAGTGGTTTTGTGTTAAGCAGGAGAAATCCAACAGGCTGTTTCCTAATTTTTGGTTTTATTCTGTACCTGTTCTCTGGAGCACGTCCTCTATCATAGGCAGTACCTTGTTTTCAGTGGCTGCTTTTTGTTTTTTTCCTTCCATACCTCAAGTTCCCTTGGTGTTCCCACTTCTCTGGCTGTACGCTGCCTTTTTCCCTAGAAATTATCTGTTTGTTTATGGTTTAGGCAAGTGTCTGTGTTTCTGTGTCCTTAATTTTTTTTTATGTGAGCCCACCCTTTCGAGTCTGATCCCGGAGCACTACTCCTGACACACTATCTAGGCAGACTGCTCTTCATGCCAAGGTTGTAAGTGTTAATCTTGCTGCAGACTGGGGTGATAATTCATTGCTGTCACAGCAACACATGCTTAAAGTTGCTTCTTGCCAAATTTGTTGGCTATATGCTACACTAGAGAAAATTATTTCAAGAGTCTTATTGCATAGCCAGATGCTGTAGAACTAGTGCAGTCAACCTCCCTTCCCCCTTTTTTATGGCTATTCTGATTTTAGGAAGGAAAAATATTATGTAGTGAAAGACAACTTCTGACCATGGCTGATTTTTCTGGTTTTGCTTGTAGGGAAGTTCCTTTTTATGTTCAGGTTAAAAAGGAAGGCAAGCTGTTCAGGTAGGGTGAGGGGAATTCAAAAAGGAGTTAAACAGCATCCCCCTTGCTGTTTTAGTTGTACTCTCTGCAATAGTTGGGTGCTGTGGAAATTTGTGTGTGAATGACTAGACTGGCTTGATCCTGCAGAACTGCAGTTTCTGCCATCTGCATCCTTCATCTTTCAGAAGAAGGAGGAACTTTGTGACCCCTTGTTTGATAACAGCCAGCATATCTAGGCACTGGTGGGTAAGATGCTGTTTGGTTTAGTTAACCACTTTAGCTAGGTGAGGTGATTATAATTGTATCTATCTCGTTTGGAATTTTTATTCTATGCTGCTCTAAATGCCCAAGGAGACATATCCTGTTCCTGGAATTTATGGCTGTAACTTACAAACTCCTTGTTATTTGGGCTCACTGGAAGAGGATGCCAGGTCACAGAGTACAGGTCACCGCTGTTTCTTGGTCATATCTGTCCCTTGTCAGGCTTTTACAAGCCCTTACCTCAGCAACTGTTCTGTATCTGAGATGTTGTAGAGCTCTGAAAAGGAAAATGGGTGGCTTTTTGGTACAGGATCTGAGGTCCCTCAGAACAACTTACTGTTTGCCCTCATATACATGCTGTAGAAAAATGCAAGTTATTTAATGGATAGCTTCTGAAAAAACCTGCATTTTGCGCATGGTGGTGTTTGATTACCAGGGAATCGAGATTTTTCCCATTGTTCAGTCACATGTAACTTTCTAATATGCTTTTCCCAGTGTATTTCCAGCATAAATCTCATAATGGCCAGTGGCTAGACATTGTGTCACCAGTAACCTTATCCTCTTTTATATTTTAAAAGAAGTTGCCATAGAAGTTACATTATTACAAATGTGTTCCCGTAGATCCAGGCAAAACCCTGGTGTTCGCAAGCTTGCTCTGGTGTTACCCTGCTTATGTGTGTCATGCAGCCTTTCACAGAATCATCTGCTTGGCAGAGACCTTTAAGATCATCGAGTCCAACTATACACCCGGCACTGCCAGAGTCCCTAAACCGTGTCCCTCAGCACCACATCTACACGGCTTTTGATTACTTTTCATTCTTTGTGCTTCACTTATTTGCTCAACCAGATTATAGGAAACACTGTCTTGAAAATCAGGACTAGGATGGACTTTTTAGAGCTGAGTAAACCACCTCTTTACTTGGCAGGGATTGCTTTTAAGCAACTTGAGACACTCTCAAGCAGGCCTGAGGCAGTACTCTCATTCTTTTTTTAATCCCGCTGTAAAGCGTAAGGACCCTGTATTTGTCCGCAAAACACTGCACATGTTTATAACCATAGTAACAAAATGAGAGATCAGAACCAGAAATCTGTAGGGGATCTCGTGTAATGCTTTTGCTCTGCTCAGTGTAAGATTACTGGTGATTTGCAGGTGGAATACTTTCCCCAAGAATCCCCTGGTTTTGCTTCAAGCTCTTAACTGGTTTTTCAAGTGAAGTGTGCCAACGCAGTTCTGGTTTTTGCTCAGGTAAAAGCCTTAGTAATTCCCTTTGTCCCTTGCTCCCACGTTTTCCCTCGTCACCCCCATCCCAATGCCTTGGTCTGTGCGTATGGATCAGCCTTTCGTTTTCCCAAGGCTTTAAGAGCCCAGACAACTTTATCCTGCTGCTGGGGTAGCCTGTACCGCTCGTTGGAGCTGACAAGAGAAAGTTGGAGTTCTCGGTTGTGTTTCTGGCCTTCACTGACACGTCTGAGTAAATGATAGATTGAGGCTGAGTCTGTCTTGGCTTGTGCGTTACAGATGTTGAATTTATTACCGGTACCATTTATGTAAACAGGGATTTGTTCAGAACAAATTGCAAGAGGAGTTCTCTGTTCTTACCAAAATGCAGATTGCACTGGCGTTATTTTTAATAGCAAATACAACTTTTTTTTTTACCAATGCCAAGCATGTTAACTTTGTTATGTTAACTTTGGTGAGGGGTCTGGAGTAATGAGCTGTTAGTAAACCCGCTAATGCCCTAACCAGCAGAACGGGTTGGTAACCTGTCTCAGTTTTGGAAACGGGGATGAGCTAGATCAATGGAAGAACATACTGAAAACTACACCTCATCTGCCAGAGAATATTTGTTAGTATGTTGGGAGCAATAAATAATTAAGAGTTTCTCACAACTGTTAATGTTCCTGTAACATGGGGAAGGAAAGGAAAGCAAATAATGATAAATAGCCAAGTTCTCTCTCTCCCAGTGAGACTGCAGTTTCAGATCTCCAGGTCCAGAGCAGCTGTTCCCCCCTCCCAAATTCAACTGTCCAGTTGGGAGACAAGCAGCATTAAGCTTATGTATTTGCTTGAACTGATTGATTTCACTCCTCAGTCATTAGCAGCTTTGGGGCAGAGCTCCTGGAGTCCTACCTTTTGATGATGTTTCCCCGTTGGAATGCAATGTGGTAACTTTGGAGATTGCATCAGATTGGATTCCCTGCTTAAGGGGAAGCTGTGGATACCGGCAGACCATCCACGTTGATCTCGGGGGAGAACTGAAACTCAGAAGGGAAGGCAGGACACACAGAACTCAGGCAGTCTGTTCTTTGGCTTGTTCAGGCTGCTCTGCAATTCAGTCTTCTGATTATATCCACTTGATATAAATTAGTACCTTCTAGCTCAACAAAAAAACCTTTTCTGTCTGGAAAGTAAGGCAACTGAAAATACTGAGAGATGGAAGCCCTTCCAATATCTGATACAAAGTGAGGGAAAGTAGAAGAGTTGGAAGCAAAGCTTCTTGTTGTGGATGGGGAGGTGATGGGGGAAGAAAGTGTCGTAATGTGGAGTGTTCAGGAAAGCCCTGGTGTAAGCGGTAATGATACACCAGGGCAGTACCTCCAGTGACAGGCTACTCAAGCAGTGAGGAGCAAGCCGGGATCCGTTCAGTGTAACGATCCCTCTGTCTCAAAGGTGAAGTAGGCTTCTGGCTTGGTTCTGTCGGAGTGGGTGTTGGTGGTGAGGCTGATTCTGTCCATCCCAGCCATGTGTCCTCATACACGATCGCTAACATGGGGCTGTGGGCAGACACTGTCGGTCAAGTTCCGTTTCCCCGAAGGACGTTCTAATCTCAGCAGAAATTGTTGTGTGGATTTATCCTCTCCGCCTTTCTCACGTGGATGGGCCTTCTTGCTTTTTCTGTTTCTTTTAAGTGCATGAATTCTATGCAAGTCTGTGTGGTTAAACATAACCGATAACCTTCTCCGCTGGTGCATGCATGTGTTGAAATTCAAATCTAAAACCACTTAACAACATAAATTTTTTCTGTCAGTCTGAAAACCAAGAACCCGTCACTTTCCTGCTGTCGTAGCACGTAAGACATCTTGACTCTACCACTATTCCTTGTTGTTGGAGAGAGTCTTGAAGTAGCTTTATATTGGGTGATGGGAAGCGAGTTGGAAATGACAATTTAAAATTTTTTTTTAAATTGGAAAACCCCATGAGTATATGCTTAAGTCCCTCAGAAGCACTGCTCATGGTATCTAATGTCTGTTAATCATTTCTTAGAAATTATGGAAATACTACTCAATGCACTAATTTTCTACAGCTTTTCTAATTACTCTGATTTTTGAAGCGTTGGTTTGTGCCAAGGTACACTGGGGTATATTTGTACAAAATACAGAGCAATAAAACTGTAATTGTAATTCATGTATGATCAACAAACAAAACATTAATTTTATTAGTTTTACTCACAGTCTATTTGAAGCGTGTGGCTGGTTCTTCCCTAAGCCTGTGCTTCATTGAACTTTCTGCACCATTCTGTCTCATCTCTCAGGCCGTGTCTCGCATGGAGTTGGGGTTTTATATGCAGAGGTGTGTGTGTCTGTAGGTAATGAGTTAAAAAAAAAAATTAAAATATGGGAAACTGGTTTAGAAGTTATTTTTGCTAAAGCTTTCCCCTTCTCCACAGTATTATCCTAATTATAAAAGGAAAAAAAAGTCACTTGGGTTGTTGCAGTCAGTATTTCCGTTATTAAGTTCAGGTACACTGAAAAGTCACCGTTCCGTTGCGTTAATGAAGCACTGACTTCATCTTTATTGCTTTACTAAAAATGCAAATAATTATTGTCTAAAGTTTTGAATTTTTATTTCTCATTTCAATCCTAGTGTCTCCTGGAAGATTCCTATTGAACTTTATCTCATACTGTGAGAGACCAGCACTGTGTGATGAGAAATTTGTGTGTTTTGGTATTTAGAAGCCTGTAAGAACACTTATTTTTTGTGATGTTGCTGTTGGGTTGAGCTCGGGGTTTTTTGGCCAATATAAATGTGTTTCCGAATCTTAACTTTTATAGTCTCAATTTGAATGTGATTTTTATCGCACAGAGTACCATTGCCATGGATTTTTTGACTTTACATACACACACAAAAAGCTAATTATATATATTAAAAAACCCACACATATATAGTCAATGTAATTTGCTTAACCTTGGGAAGAAAAAGCAGAGAATGGTAATACAGGATGCTTCAAGGTGTGTGGTATCCAGTGTAGCACAGAATCTGTTTCTTCTCTGCCTTTTTGAGGATCAGTTCACTGATTTAACGATCAGTTAGAGAGGATTCAAGGTCTGCTGTTTTTGTTAGAGCAGCACAGCAAGGCCACAGCCAGAACTTTTATTTTCCCTCCTTCATCTATTTTGGTAGTTTCTTTGGATATCTGTGGTTATCAGTGTTCCTGCCTCCTCTTGTTTGATTAAATGAGGAATTTTTTAAAATACAGTAACTATAAATATTATATGTATTTCCTCCCCCCCATCATTTTCTAAGGGAATACTTGGTAGCAAAAGAGCTACATAAAACCTTTGGAATAAAGACTGATATCCCTTGAAATAGCTGCTGTTTCTGACTTTTTTTTTTTTTTTCCTCAGTAGCATCAGAATCTATGTGCCCAAGGAGAGAGAGAGAGTACATTTTGTCTGTAAAGATGAAACTGTCCAAAGAACAGGTGACTGGAGACAGTAGCATTCATGTAAAGACATGCCCCATCCTCTGCTCCCTCCCCAAGAGTCTCGTTGAAGAATGATGGAAGTAGTGACCGCTTTTGGAAGATTGTCACTACTGTAGAGCGCTGCTCTTTGGTCTCTTTCAAAAACATGTTAGGAAAAAAAACCAAACCACTGAAGGAGGCGGACAAACTTTTCAGGCCTGTTCTTGTGATATTTTAGTCAACTTTGTTTGCAAAATCTTCATTATCATGTTGACTCTTAGAAGTGAAGTCTGACCAATATGGAAAATATGAAAGGATCCACTTTTTTTTTAATTTATTTGTGACTAGAATAATGGATGACTTGTGAATTCTCCAAAGCCCTGTTTTATATGTATGTGCAGTGCGATGTATGTGAGGATGGACTGTATTTTAAATATTTAGCAAAGATAGCAAATCAGTATTTTAAGGTGTTGCAGCTGACTGTCTTGTAATGCTTGCAAATCCTGAGTGGTGGTAATCCCTTCTCTGAAGAACTGCAGAATGATTTCTTATCTCTAAATTGACTTCTGGTTATTTCAACCCATTATCTGCTCGCCCAGCAGTCTTGGGTAACTGGAATTTGTCTGTGCAGGGCTGCTTTCTCTTCCTCCTCTTTACCTATCACCCTCACACCCCTTGTGGAGAAAACAGCATTTTTACCTCTTTTGTTTACATACTGACCTATGAGTTTGAAGTTCTGCTGTTCAGAGAGCTACACCTTGGGGAGAAGAGTTGAGCTAGTCCAGGAATAATTTTGGGGTGATGTGAGAAAGGCCTTCTGTTCCTGATGACCACCATACACTCTAAACCAAGTAACAGCCTTTACAGCTACTGCCTTTTTTCCCAGTAATGCTTTTGGGGGTTGGGTGTTTTTTTTCCTGAGAATTTAAAAGATCTGGTGATCTGACTTTGTTTCTGGTTTTCAATTCAATCTTTTAATAAAATCTCACACTGCAGGCAGCTCTACACAGCATGGTTCCAGTGGTGATGGTGTAACTGACTCCAAGTGCGCAAGCCCAGTATTTTTGGATTATCATCAAGATGTCAGTATTTTCCCCCATAGACAGGACAGTAATCTTTTTCCAAGTCCATGAGCGCTGGAGCCTTCTTTTCCTGTTGTTTTGGAGGACTGTCAAATCTGAAGCTGTACTTGGAAGGCGGCATGGATGTTGCTTTCCTGACCTGTTTTCAGATTCGAGCAGGTATTTCCCTCACAGCTCTGAGTAAGCTCTGCTGTCCTTGAGCAGGTGTCCCAAGGAACAAGGGGTTCGACTCCAGGAGTTTAGCTGGCAAAGAGGAGAACTCCGTTTCTTGTAACTTGTTTGAGTTGTGGCAGCCGCGTTAAAGTGAGATTCCATTAAGCAGAATTATGAGGTCACTAACTAGGGCCCAGGCTGGCTTTGTAGATGCCAGTGACACCCAGTCTCTGTTTGGGTGATCAAAAAAGATGATTTGATTTTGTCACAATTGCTGTCTGTGAATAACTCAATCACGTTGGCCGCAGGAGTTAAAGAGCAATTTATTCCACCAATGCGTGTTCCATTTGGAGTTTGTTGTCTTTTCAGTTGTGAGCCCTCAGATATGTGATTTTTTTTTTCTCTTTTCAAATAGATTACTTAAATCACACGATTATTATATTTATACGACTGAAGTTGTCTCTTCTTTTGTGTTCTACTTTACAGGAAAATGCAGGTGCACCCAAGAACCCTTAAACTTTTCTGCTAAGATAAACTGTCAAATATATCTGAGTAATTTTTCTCTGAAAGCAGGCTGCAGCTTTACTGTACAGCTGTTCCCTTGGTACGTGAAACACTCCTTATCTTAATTATTGGTGCTAATGGGCATGCTGTGGGCCCGGTATTTGCTAATGTCAGGAAGAATCGAAGTTACATCTTTTTATGCCTGACAACTGTGACTGTAGTTCTGTCTCGTCTGAATGAAGCGGTAGCACGTGCAGGAGTAGTTGCTGGCAATCACCTGTAACGTTTAAGCAGACCAGCTTCTTCCCTTCTTCCCAGCACCTGCTGCAGGCGCTGTCAGGGCTAAAATGCCCCATGCTCCTGGTTTGGCAGGTGCCCGTGCCCCATGATGCGCTCTGCAGCTGATAAATGTCTTCTTGTTTCCCCTCGTGCTTTTGTCTCTCTTTAAAGGGCTCTCTGCTCTTACAGAAACCCACATGCCTCTGTCCTAGTGTGTGTTGCAAACTACAGAAGGTCTATGGCATTAATATAAGTAGACATAAATAGAGCAAGGCCTCTGCAAAAAAACCTATCTTTTCCCCTCATACAAATTATCTGGGCTCAGATAATTATTTTTAAATTGAAAGTTTGCAGTGGCTTCCTGGAACTCAATATGTGCTCAAGAGTACAGAAAATCCCTTCTGAAGCCAACTTTATGGGAAATGGAGATGCAGATTCCCTCTTCTTAGCAGAATGGTTACACTGCTTTAACATACGTGTCTGTGTGTGTATATATATGTACAAAAGTATTTTCATTGGATAAGGAAGATTCATATATTTCTTTTCAAAGAGCCAGTGGAGGAAAAAGGAAATGTGAATGAAAGGGGTTGAAACAGTTTTGATCTTATTTGCAATACTCCTGTCTTGCAAAACACTGAGAAAAATAATACATTTTTTTCTTGCAACATAAAAGCTGAGCTGGTTTACAGAGTTTGAAGGGATATGTGCAAATAGCTATTCCTGCTTACTCGCTGTTGTGGATGTTGTTTGGGTGGTTAAGGTCTTTGTTTTCATGAAATAGTTTCAAGTTTGCAGGACAAGCTGTATGTCTTATGTAAAACTGAAAATGTATCTTTATATGAATGGTGAAATGAGCTTGTAGCTGCACCAAGCACTTGTGTATTTAAATGTTCCGGTAGCTGGATGTTGCACAGAACAGTATTTATATATAGTTCATGTTTCTTGTACCAAGTGCTAAAGGAGTTGCCTGCAATCGTGATGCCGAAGAAGTTGTCACATCCGCTGGAGTTCTGTTTTCCCCCTTTCTTTATAGCATTCCTGACCTGGCCAATTTTTTTTTCTCCTGTCTCCTTGTAGTGTCATTATTTGACTTTCCTCTAGGAAAACTGTAGTGATGAGTTTGCTGTGCAAAAACACTTGTCCAAAGGGTCATGTGGAGTGTGAATACATTTGGTAAATCTTTAATTCAGGAGGTAAGTTTTACTTAGGGTTGGTGAACTGGGGAGTCCTAATGCAGACCTTGGGCTAAACGCAAGTAGGTGGTACTGTTCCCCCACTTCCCTCCTCAGGTACCTCTGCCATCACTTGATTATCAGAGCAGGATTTCCTGACATCCTGTTTCTGATTAAGTCTTTTGGCACTTTAATTCCAAGAATTGTTTCGTTACTGAGGAAGAATTGCCCAGGCATGGATTCACAGTACTGATGAAAAACACTTTAACTTGCCTGCAAACTTCCAGAAAAAATTCCCCTTTCTTAGAGAACCTTTTCTCTGCGTTCTTAATTTCTCTGTGATTAATCAAAGAATAACTGGAGTAATTCATTAACTCTGACAGGCAAATTGTCTTCTACATTAAAGTACTGTTCTAGCTCGCTGTCAGTGGGCAAAATTAAATCTTTAGTAGAAATCTGTCTTCCCCCAAAAGAAGTGGAAAATGTTATGTATTATGTAGCACGTTCGTTTTTCTTGCTTGCAGGGCACAGACGTAAGGGTTAGCAGAGCATCTGAAAGGTGAGCGTGGTGGGTTTCGAATAATCCACTGATCGGACGTGTGTAACGGCAGCGGTTACACCTGCTGAAGGTGAATCCATTTGCATTTCTTTTTAAAATCGGGTCTTTGTCTGTCTTGGAGGTTTATACACTTTTTTATATATAGTTTTAAGGTGTTCTTCAGCACCTTTAAAGGTTTTTCTTTGTCTCACAACTTGAGTTGAATTTGAAGAGTGTTCTGTTGTGAGAATGTGAAGCAACGTGTGTGTTATACGTTCTGAAGTATTGTCAAAAGATGCATTGTGGAACGAAACGACGGCATTGTGTCAAAAGCGTTCTGTCTTGATGGTTCCTGTCCTGCAGAACTCTGAATAGTTTTAAGAACTGGAGTAGTTTAGGATTTTTTTTTTTTTTTTTTTGTTAGCCTCAGTTTTTCAATCACTCGCACAAAAGCTGTGGTCCTTTCTGAAGGTCACTGACGATTGTTTGGAGCTGGGCACCAGAACTGGTTCTCAGAACTCCGCAATTGCTGAGGAAGAGAAGTCTTTACCCCTTAAAAGTGTTGTCTTGTTATTACGTTTTTTTTGTTTGGTTTGGGGTATGTGGAATTTGGAGGTTTTTATTTGGTTGGTTGTTTTTTTTACTTTCCTCTCTCTTCTGAAGGTGCTTATGAGGAGGCTTAGCATTTGCTGTATCTGGTAGCATGAGGATGGATTGGTTTGTATCTCACCAGGACTGGCTAGCACTTCAGCTGACATGTCTTCTTCCTTTCCATCTTTCCTACTTTAATGGCGGTATTAGAATTTTATGAAACCTAATTAATTCAGAAAGAAACTGATGTTTACCCAGACAGATTGTATAGTGCTTATGGCTCTGTGTATGCTTTCATGCTCCAGATCAGGGGAGGAGGGGATGGTTTAGGTCCTGAAGGTAACGTTATCTGCGCTTAATTATATTTTCACCCTTTCTTCTGCAGCCCTTCCAACATCTTCCCTTGGAACAGTAGAGGGTAGGTGAAGCTTTTCTAGAGACAGGCTTCTGGTTAAAACTTGACTAGCGAAGCGGCAAAAGCAGAGGTGCCTTGGTTTTGTTTTATTTTGTCCTTTAAAGAGCAAAGAAAATAGGCAGAAAGATCCACTGTTGATATTATGAAATAGGCCCTCACTGCAGCTAACAGCCTGGGAATTTTCGGCTTGCTTTCCTTATCCTCGTGTTGCGAAAGCTTGCTGTCCTGCTGGGATTTCTTTTTGGAATGCAGAGGTGTGTTCTAGCTAAAAGCATGTGCTTTGCCTAATAAGCTTTCCTAGACACTGAGCCCAGCTGGCTGCTGTGCTCTGTATTTGTTTTGTCTTAACTAATTTTTATATCCATGCTTTAACTAACACTTTTTTTTTGCATTAAATGACAAACCAAGCACAATGTCCATAAATGAAACCAAACACTATAATCTACTAATTTTTGTTTTCAGTGTGTAGCATTATGTAATCAAGCAGCCTACTGAAAAGGAAAATGTGGAAATAATACTGGTGGCATGTAAATGGGGCTAAACGAAAGTGATCAGCCTTTGTTGAAGGGAGCGTTGATGTTGAGCTAAGAGTTTAGCACTTCCTCTTGTAAATACAGAACTAGAGTGAAGAGAGCAGGGTCTGGCTGGTCAGCACAAAATATTCCTGTCCAACCTTCCTATCTTTTGCTGCAGGAGGTGATGCTGTGCCATCAGCATGTAGCACTTGGCTGGAGTCTACTGATAGGTTAATTTTCAGGGTTACTGCAGTCCTGCAGCTACCTCTGAGGTTGATAAAAGTGCCAAGTACTCAAACTCTCTGAAATTCAGCCACGTGTCTTTCTGGTTTGATCCAAATTATGAATGAAAAGAATAAATGTTAGAAGATGAAGGCTGGAATAGAAATTCTATTTCAAAATAGTCATCACTGTTTACAACACTATCTGCAGCAGTGACACTGGAATTGTTGCTGTAAGATTGTTCTTCATGTATTTGTGGAAATTAAAAATCTTTTTGTTCTTATGCCCCCTTCTTGTGTCTCGACTTTTGCAGTAGTGAGCAATGCGAGATGTTTTCTTGTTAGGAAAACATTTGCCAGTGGGAAGAGGAGTACTTCTTTGTGTCTTCTTGCTCTTGCGTTTTGAGCCTCTTGGATCGTATGAGCTGTAGAGAAAGATGGACTTACTGTGGCCGATACCTGCAATAGGTGCATTATTGTAGCTGTGGGCTTCAGACTCAGTAGGTGCTGAGTTTTTCATGTAGTTCCAGTCAAATATACAAAGCTCTGGCCACTTTTCACTCTGCTGTTAGGTGCCAGAGCAATATTTTTTTTTTTTGAAGATGCAGCAGCTGCTTGTAAATTTAAAAGAAAAAAAACCCCACAAATGTAACTGCAATAATAAAAACCACTACCAACAACAATAACCTATCTTTAACCCTGTTCAGATACGTATTCTCCCAGTGGTAAGGACAGACTTGTTTCTTGTAGTGAATTAATGTAGTTTAAAGCTGTGTGAGTGGAGGCTTCTCCCTTTGCTGCTAGGGTGAGTGGTATCTGACCTGCACGTAGATGCGCTCCTGTTCTGATACTCAGCGTGGGCAGCCCGGCTGAGCTGGGGCAAGAGGAAGGTTTGAATCTATTTGATGGTTCTCCACATTGCTCTTCAAAGAATTGCATTGCAGCGAGGCTCTAGACCTTTTTTTTTTTTTTTTCTTTACACAAATGTCAGTGGACAGATTTAGGACCTGGATGTCAACTCCCTTCACTTACTGGTTTGCCTCAAGTTTGTTAAACTGTGACTGATCAGAATGAAGGTAAATTTTCTGGTCAAAACTACTGATGAAGACATCTCAAACACAGATGCGTAATTGCACTTGTAAATACACTATCAAAAAAGGGTGACTAAATAAACAAAGCCCTTTTATTCCTCATTTAGTAGTGTACAGAACAGGCGATTGAAACATCAGGATGAATTTCTCTACACTCAAGTTCTTCTGGCGCTAATGATTTCATTCATCTTACCAGTTTAGTGTGAGAAATCCAAACTCCTTCTCTTTTCCAAAAGGTATTTTGTGTTCCTATTGAGTTAATAACTTCTTTCTAAGCAGACTTGCATGTCTGTAGAGGTCAGAATGGCCATCTGTCTAAACATCTTCTAAATTGCAGTTCTGACCACCTCTGACATATCTCCATAACTTCAGGTCTGTGAATTTACGTGGAAGTTTTCCAGTGAATGAAACACCTCTTATTTTGCTCTGGTGAAATGAATTATTAATTTGTTTTGTACTGAGGTATGAGGAAATAGTAAGCTTCAGCTCACTGGATATCAAAGCGTGTTCCGTGCAAGCGTACGGAGGGTTTGCTTTCATTCTTTGGGTGTTCCTAGGCACTAATGTGCGAGTTGGCTGAGAGTATTCCTGTACAAACACCACTGGTGAATAAAAATATGTCCTCACGTGCTGAGGTCTCAATACAAGTGGAACTAGACAAGCCAAATGTCTCGTTTGTCCATTATGGTTCCATTTTGTACTTCATGCTGGTGAAAGCGTTGTTGTTTGAGACCCTGTGAATGTCCTGCCTTACTTTCTCTGACAGACTTGCAGTGTAATTTTAGAGGGTGCCTTTGGTTTGTGATGAAGACTATTTAGTGTGTACGGGTTAATGGTCTCTTCTGTGTCTGCACATTTTTCTGGCGTATTTTCAAGGGGGAATGTGCTACTTGGGAATGGTTTGTGGTGCTTTGGGCAGATCGGTCTTTGGAAGGCGAACGGGCACATGTTCTATAAAGTGCAAAACCAAAAGGGAAGTTTATTTTACTGTTTTGTGGTGGTTTTTCTTGTAGGCACTGTGAGGGGACTGGAACTTGTCTTCAGCTCCTGTTAGACAAAGAGGAAGTTTTATTCTTGGGCAAGAAGGGAGTTTGGCTTGTATGCCTTATTTGTTTTTATATTTATCGTCGTTGAAACCCACAATTGTCAGAAAAGTTAAGTAGCGGGGTTAATTTCTGTCCTACCAGTTGGCTTGCTTTGCTACGGAAAATATAAAAATGTCATGTATAATAACTCTTAAAGCCTTGACTGAATGGTGCATAACTCATAGGAAGCTTTTCAAAGCAGAAATGCTTTCTAGCAGACTAATGTTTTTTGGTTAGGCTCGACAATGGATCTACCCTGTTTAGTGCAGCCTTGGTTTTGTTTTCCTTTTCAAATAAAACAAATAGTCACTAATAGATGCACTCTGTCACTCCATTGCTGCTCATTTTCTACTAGTCTTTTTTTGCTGGGAGTATTTTTTTCATAAATAAGTCATGCGATGGAGAATCTGTGCTGTAGCGTCATCCTATCCGTCTTTCTGACTAGCAGAATTGCTTTGACTTTGATGTGGACTAATTAAGTTCACATATTTTTATGGACATCTTAGTAGTTCAAGAGAAGATAGCTGCAATAGCTGTGCTTTTCTAAATGAGGCTGGAGGACTTGTTAGGGCTTTGATCCTACGTATCCTGCAGTTTCTTTTTTCTCCTCTGTCTGGAAGGATGCTATCTGGAGTGCTTCCATCAAAGCAGCATGGCACAATTCCCAAGAGCATACCTGTTCTCCTATGAAGAATTCCATTTCTCAGTTTTACGCAGGGCAAAAGACGCTCTGCAGCACAGGCAGGGTTTGATAAGGCTCTGCACGGCATCAGGCAGGTTTGGCTGATCAGCTTGCTCCTCGAATCGCTTCCCAAGTCACGCGCTCCCAGATTAGATCAATACATTACCTAATAGGACATTTAAAAACATTTCCACGATTTGCTGACATGGAGGAACAGCGAGGTAAAGTAATAGATTTTTGTAGTAGATCTTAGAATCCACTCCTGCGGTATTGGCAAGACCCCCGTTCTCCTGTGGAATTCGCTGCTGCAGTGGTGCATTGCAGGAATCCTATCAAAATCAGCACACAGAACCTATCTACGCTTCACATGTCTTCGGGGAAGGAGACACACGTTTGAACCTCAAGCAGCGTACCTGTTCTCACAAGGCAAACACGCTTTCCGCTTTTAACAGAGTCTTACTATAGAAGCCAATGCCATTTAATTTGAACAAGATCCATTATTTAAATGGTTTTTAAAAAATCACAATAGGCTCTTAAATGCATCTTTTATACAGTACTTGAGAAATCATTTAGATTTGTAAATGCTAGTGGTGGGGATGAGCACCCACCAAAGCAGAAGCAAATAAGCAGTTTCAGCATAGTCAATTGAATACTGGAGAGTTGCTTTGTTCTTGATAAAATACAGCTTTTTACTACAGTGACTGTATGCGGGAAAACCAAAATTACATACTATTTTTTTCCTCTAGCTTGTGCTGTCCTTCTTTTCAGTTGTGCAACTTTTCTTTTTCCTCCCAAGCTTCATTTCAGCCTAGTACCTGCTGTGGTGAAACTCCACGTGCCTGCAGTTTGGTGAAACAAAAAATTTGAAAAAGCTGGATTTAAACAACAACAACAAAAAAACCCAAAACCAAACACACCACCACCAACAACAAAAAACCCCCAAACCTTTTGGTATGATATATCATGCAGGGTAAGGAGAGCAGGAGAAAATCTGTATGTAGGGGTTAAATGATAAGTAGTCAGATCTCTGTTCCATCTCCAAATACAGCTCTTAATTTCATCCAAGTTCTCTAGTTTTCGGTTGATTTGTACCACTCTCTTGAGAAGAGCTGTTGAACCAAAGCTGGAGCTTTGGAGCTGGTTTTGGAGCTTTGTTAGGCTTTGGCTACAACATGAGTGTCACTGCCGCTTGGAGGTGCTTCCACCTATAGTGGAGCCAGTGGATCAGATACTGTGGGTGCTCCTCATCAGCACAGTGTTACCTGTCTCACTTTAGAAAACTATGTGCTGGGTGC
The DNA here is from genome assembly GCA_009769605.1 of Bucorvus abyssinicus. Taxonomy (NCBI): domain Eukaryota; kingdom Metazoa; phylum Chordata; class Aves; order Bucerotiformes; family Bucorvidae; genus Bucorvus; species Bucorvus abyssinicus. The sequence goes on from CM020044.1 coordinate 14,504,097, forward strand.
AGACTGTATGAGCTGAAGCAGAACAGTTTAAACCAGTCCCTTCCAGTAGGAAGGGGACAAATAAGATGAGTTTACAGATGTTTATGTGCAGAGCCTCTTTGGAGCTTTGACGTTACTGAATGAAAGACCACATGAAAGGCAAGTCGTCATTCTTGTTCCGAATCCTTGGGGAGAATATGGTTTACTTGAAGGAGCTCACTTAAGAATGGGAAAGGTCACTTTAGGACAGGGCGATCCTGGTGTGTAACGGCGTATAATGTTAGCAACTACTAGATCAAGTTTAGAGGATGAGAACTAAAGTGTCTGTCCTCAAGAGGTGTGGTTCTTTCTGGAAGAAAACTCTGGGAAGGCATTTCTGACTCCTGTAGCTCATTCTTTGCGTGTATTTATCCAGAATTCGTCAGTAAGAAAGGGGGGAAGGGGGCTTATCTTTTCTGAAATAACTTTTTCCATGATATTTTTTTTTCTCTCTCTCTAATGGTCTCGGAGCAGCTGTAGTATGTTTGGGCACAGTGGACAATGGCCTTTAACACTATTCTCTAAATCAATGCACTCAAGAATTCAGGAAACCATGTGGAGCCATAAAAACCTGTCTATTATCTGACACTTAGTATGTATAGAGGCATTTGTAAAGCTTTTGATGTGGAACCTATTTGCCATCTGTCTTTTTTTATTAATGAATTCAAAGCTATTTCAAACTTACTTCTCTCTGTTGAAATCAGTGAGTCTCCTTATTTTATACTGCATCTTAACTTAGTGGGGAGTTACCCGTACTTCCCTTAACAGTGCTGGGGGATGAAGCCCTGCCTGTTTAGGGCTGGAACAGCGCTGCCACGCTAATGAGTTACTAAGGTAACTACCCCCTGTGCACTAGAACTGCTCAGGAATACCCATTCCCCTTTTGGGGGGCAGTTTGGAGAAGGAAGGTGAATGCTCTGCTGCTGATGGATAAGTTGGTGGATGCTGGGATATTACCTGCTGTGTGAAAGTTTCTGGGATAACTTAATGCAGATTTTTCTCCATCCTTCAGCAGAATGGATAGTGTGATTTCAGAAGATGTTTGTGGTCCTTTCAGGATTATTCTGAATATTGTTGATTCCAACTGATGTCCAGAAGATGTTGTTACAGATGGCCTCTTTCCTCACGTGTTGTGAAACAACCCCTCTGTAGTGCTTATGTCCTGTGAACTTCGGGCGTTAACCTGCATGTTCCTCTTGTGTCTTGCCTTTGGATCACTGTCCTTTCTTTGTTACTAACGATTCATTTTTGTATAGACCATTTTTCTGGTGTTCAGCTGACTCTTGAAAGCATGGTACCTGTCTCGTCATCTTCCCACCCTTCGAGCAGAAAATTAAAACAATTACTTACTGCGTTCAAAGGCACCAGACAAGATACTGTCAGGCTTTCACAGCTACTTTTGTGGTTAATTTTACACTTGGGAAGACCCATTCAGGACCTGGAAACAACCTAATTGGTCTCTTTTTTTAAAAAAAAAAACCTCAATCCTACCATTATTATTTCTCTGGATGGAGATCCTCGTCCAATCAAACTATTTGGCCAACTGTGCTTGTTTGCCGGTGGGTGAGCCGCACTGCTGGTGTGGCGAGCTGTCCTCCTGCAGAAGGCAGCTCAGGCTGCTTTATTAATTGAGATAAACTCCCGTTCTCCCCAGCCTCCAGAGAATTTGTCAGCCTAGCATCAGAGCACCGCAGGACACTTAGCAGAGGCTTGGCATTGCCAAATGAGGGAACTGAGATGATTTGTCAAACCAAAAAATACAACTGAGAAAGGAATAGGATGAGCTTTTCAAACTTTTAGACCAAAAAGTACTAATTAAGCAGATCATTTTAAATACTCTGATACTGCGAGGCTTGTTTCCATTGTGTGTCTTCCATGAAGATAGGAGGGGGAAAAAAAACCAACCTGAAAAATAAAGGGAGAAAAAAAATGCCCTCGGAATTTGAATTGCAGAAAATATTTAATCACTCTTTCTCTGGCAGTAGATACTGTGCAACTAATTTTTTTTTTTTCCAAAATCAGGATTAAATTAAGATAAAATGATTCTGAGGTTTGAACAGGTGAGTTTAGTGTACCCATTACTTCCTCTTTTCAAAAGACAGGTAGTTTGTGCCCTTGCTGGCATGCAGCATCTTGAATAACATGGAATGGAAAAGTTCTATCAGTTTGGAAGGGAAAAAGAAAGCTTCCTCAAGTTGCTTTCTAGCATCTTTTGTAGCATTTTCAGTACTCTCAGTTTTCTGTCTTTCGCAGATTTTTCACTTAAGCAGAAGTAGAACTCGTTGGAATTAGCCGTGGGTTAATCTGATCTGCAGAAGGACAGCAAGCTGCTCAGATGTCATAATGGTATATTTTTATTTACACTCAGTTTGAGAACTGTGACGTTATTTAACAACTTAGGCTATTTCATTTCTCATTATAAAACATGATATTGTTGTCTTCAATGCTTGTGCTCAGATGGTTGGAGCCAAACATCCTGTTCAGAGACCAGGAAAGCTGTGGAGATATCTTCTCTCTGACGCACCCAATGGCAATACGGGGCCGGCAAATGCACCAGGGCAGAACAGGCGCCTTAGTCTGAATGTTTGCTGTTGAACAGAGCTGAAATACTGAACTCTGTTTTTCTGCTACTGTCTAAACAAACATTTAGAATGACCCAGTTTAAGAAGTTACCTGTACTTGGCTTTTTTTTTTTCCCAAGGTGACTTTTAGAACACTTAACCACAAAGTTCTGTAACTAGTGCATAGTTTTGCTGGTACCCATAAAGCCTTTACCAGCACTCTGACCTTACTGCAGCTGGAAATAAAATTTACAGTATTGATGGCATATCTGTTTTAAAAATAATTGACGTTTCTGATCGGACAATATGATAATGAAGACTTGGTTGCAGGAAGTGAGGGAACAATACTTAATTTTATTTTTTTTAAAGCTGATCTGTCAGAAATGTGTCTGACTCAGGGTAACTCTGAATCATCCGATCAGCATGTGGAGGAGTGATTTGTGTGCCATATCACGGAGAACTGTACAATCAATCGCCTCTTTTTGTTTCTTGAAGCCCAAGAACGTGGCTGTGAAGTTTTAAGCATTTAGATTAATGAAATAGCCCATCCTCTGTGCTGATGGATGATGGGTCTGTGGCATGTCTGCCCGAGGAAAGCAGTGCAGCGAATCTTGGAGTAAATGTAGACTAAGCAGTGATAGAAATGTCATAAGGCAGATTTGACCTAAATTTCTTACTCTTGAGGTGCAGAGAGTACTCGAGAGTAATAAATCTTGTCAGCGGTGGTTTAGTGCTGGCTCTCTCCTTCCACGAGGCAGAAGAAACGCTGCTGTTGGAACAGCCATAGGGTCTCCATCTTCAGCAAAGGAAGCAGCAGTGGTTGGTTATAGGACCTTTTGATTATCTGTCCTTTTTTCCTTCAAAAAATAAGCTCAGGGAAGCATGCTGTTTGTCCCTCAATGTGCGCTGCTGGGTCTGCGGTGCATTTGGACAAGAACTGTTTGCATCATGAATGGCTAAGAGTAAAACTAAGTCCGTGCCTAAGGTACGGTCTAGACATCTCAAGGTGAATAGAAGAAAAAAGCAAAGAAGATTGACTGTACCTAAAATGAGCACATTAAGACCAGGAACTCTGAATATGTGAGGAAATGTTTCAATTTCGCTTAAGTGTCTTGATCTGTGGGCCAATGAGGGCATTTGCACTTCATAACTGAAAAATTTCTGTCAAGCCTCTGGCTTTTCTGGTTTGAGGTTTTATTTTATTCTTTCCCTTATTCTGCTGTAAAGCACTGCAAGCTTTAAATTGGTCTCTCCACTTTGTTCACATCTGGAAGGGATTAAGAATTCAAGAAAGCTGAGTTTTATTGCAGGAGCTGTCACAGGTTCCTAAGGCTCTGGGCAAGCGGACCCACATTTGTGGCTTTCTCCTACTTGCCTCTTCCTGCGGTGTGTGGAAGCAGCACCGGAAACAGGGGATGGGGCTTGAAAGGGTGGTTATCTCATAATATCTAGTTTTAACTCAAAGCAAGTTTAAACTTAGAAACATAACAGGAGGGAAAGTATTGAAAATTACAGCTCCTCTGCTTCCAGGCGTCTCCTGCACAGCACTGCTGAATCTGCCTCTTGACTTCAGGGCTAGCAGCTTCTCCTGCCCAAATACCTGCCGTGGTGGTTGTGCCGAGGTTAACTTTGGAACAGGTTTCTCAATTTCTCACAGAAATCCTACTTCTAAATTCAGCAGCCATGAGTGGGACTCCTCACCGTGTCCTTGTGCCTGGAATTCCCCTTCTCTCAAGTCTGCTGAAGTACTACCTTGTGAGGAATAGTTTGAGCTGAAGCAACGCTTCCAAAGCACAAATGATGCTTCTTGGGAACAAAGCAGATGATGGTGACAGACTTAGGTGGAGGGAGGATTTCCCCCATGCACTGGTACGGTAGGCATGTTTAGAGCTGCACCGTGAACACCTCAGTCCATGTAGACTTGAGATTAAAGTTCTTTCTGAAGAATTAGAGTTGGTTTTGGGCTGGAAAGTGAAGCATGTCCCCCCAGAGGCTGTCAGTAATGTGATAACATATTAGAAAATACTTTCTTCTCTTGTTTTTGATGTGTCTGTTTTACACAGAAACTTACTTTAAAAGGTGGGGAAATAGAAGTAGATTTGTGTTGGGGAAACCTTTACTTTCTGAATGCGAATAATTTGTGCATGATCAAACTCTTGCCGGGATCCATAGCGAGTGTGTTTGCATTAGGTACCTTAATCTGCTGCTTTGAGTTACTTGTGAACACGTACAGTGGGGCAACACCTTCCTTCTGATCTTCAAACCTCCCCAGCCTCCCACGGTCTTGTTAGTGTTGCCTAGTTCATCTTTTCCCTGACCCTTTGCAGTGAGTATGGTTTGCAGACTGTAAAAGGAAGGAGGTCTTTGGTTTATAAGCTTGTAACTGACAACAGCTCTGTTCTCCAAGTGCTTTGATATATTTAGTGTGAGTATAAGAGGCAAGACTCCTTAAGGACCCCAGTGGAAAACTTCTTAAAGAAGATGTTGTCCTGTCATGTACAATTAAATAAACGAGCTTCTAAAGCTCCTTCTGAAAGAGCTGGAAATACGGAAGGATGGTTCGCGGTAGCTGAGGTCTGTTGTGTGCCTCTTGCTTCTTCTGTGCAGTTTGCTCTGCAGGGATCGTGAATGCCCACTCAAATTGATTTGCCGTTCGTTGATTTGGAACAACTGACACTGTGCCCAGTGTGACCTTCTTGCTTTAGGAGGAGCCTGAGCTGGCACAGGAAAGGAGAGCAGGAACGGGAGCTGTTGGACGGAGAACTGCTGGGGCAAAGCACCAGCTGGATGCACTAATTTTCTCCACTGCTGTTCTAATAGTGGAATGGTAAACTAAGAATAAGCTGTTCTGACAATCTGGGGAGACTTGAAGTGTCAGCAGTCTAGTTCTTGACCTGCTGCTCTTTCTCTTTAACTCGTTTGGCAGCTATTAACAATATCAAGAGCAGATGGGCTCTACTGACCGGTGTTATAGGTGATAACAACCAGTTCCCTTTTGTGTGTCGTGCCCTGGTTTTCACATCCTCATTTGCTAGGCTGGTTAAACCTCCTTTAAAGAAGGTACAGAACCACTGCTGAGGGTCTGGCAGCCTGAGTTACCACTGTCCTCGTAGCAGTAACGGAGATCAGGAGAGGAAAAACCACCGCAGCGGGAATTGGCTATCAAATGGTGCTCACTCCTGCAGCTTGGTCAGGAACGCTGTCAGTGAGTCTGTGTGCGCACACCGTTCATACTGCGCAGGACCATGCTTTGCAGTTTTCTATCATTTACGAACCTGAATAGAATCTTCCAGAAAGAAAATGTTCAGGGCTGCCTGTTGTTTCTTTGTGCAGTTTGTTCGAATCTCACAGCAAAATTAGAGGGGATAGACAGGCAGAGGTTCAGTATGGACTGAAGGCAAAGCAGCTGGGGCCACAAGGTGAGGGACTGGGTGAGTGGGGAGCAAGAACAGCGTTAAACATGGCGAGTGGAGTACTTGAGAGCGAGGAAGAGGAAGGAGAGGAGTAAGTGGGGAGCAGAATAATAATGGAAGAGGGTGTGGAGGAAGGGGAAGACGCTACGTGTATATCTTAGGATAAGGAAGGGTGTTCTTGTATCTAGGAGGACATACTGGAGAAAAGGAGAAGTGACAGGTTGATTCTGCGGCCCAAATGCTGGTCGACTTCCGTAAGCATCTAGACGTAAGCAAGACCTAACTTGCTTTTTAAATGAGTTGAGTTGTGTTTTAAAGGAAGCTTGTGACTTTCTGGGTCCTGCTGATTTGGATTACTCATTTGCAGATTCTGTTTCATCTTTAGCTGTACCCTCAAGAGATGCAAGGAGGGGTGGGAGTATTATGAAACAAAGTAACTTGATTATTTGGGGTGGGGTGGAAGGGTGGCAGCTTTGTTTTAACTTTGCAAATTGTTTAAAAGCACAGCCAGATGAGGAGGAGACAGCTAATCGAATTAAGAATAGCCGCTATGGTTTTTGGTATTGATTTCTTTCCTCACTCTCTTGTCTTTTAACCTTGTTTTCTTACAATTTTAGAAAAACCACCATGAGCTCTACCAAAGAAATAGAGGCTATGGATGAAATAGCTTCCTTTAAATAAGTGACTGCACTTCTCTTTTAACTTAACACTAGAATATCTTACATTCTTTGATTTATCTTAATTTTAATTGAAATAAAAACTCTCAAGGTATGAATTTTCTGCCTTTTAGCCTAAAATGATCAGTTTTTACATGCTTATGTCATCTGTTTACAATGCATTTGATGCTAAAAGATTTATTTTTAGCTGGGGAAGTAAAATAGCTAGTTGCTAGAGTTGTTGTCATAGCAGCAATCTTAACAGATAGGCTGATCCTGTTTAGCTTTCGCAGCCAAAGAGAGACCGTTAGGCAACAGTTTGACAGTTCTGCAGCATTTCTCTAAAGATGGAAATTGTGCTGGTGGTGGTGAATTTTTTTGGTCCTCCTTTAAAATATTTCTTTCTGTAGGTGTGTGGAGTTTGATTCCAACCGATCTATTTTCATCAAACAGAACTCGGGAGAACTTTGGGTACACAACATGTGAGATTCTGGATTTAAGTCTTAATTTGTAGAAGCTTGAAAATAAATTACACAGTGCAGCATATTGCAGGCTGCTTTGCTGATTATTTTTTTAACAGCCGTAAGTATTCTGAAAGAAAAATGCCAGACTAGAGAACAGGATCGTGCATTATTTATTCAGCACTAATTTTAAGTTGTGGCTGACTGGGCAAATATTACTGAAGAACTTTGGGGGTTATTTTTGATGAAATGAACCGCCGGGGTTAGATGATAGCTTAGTGTTTTAGTAATTCTAACTCATGTTTTTTTAATATGAAGGAAAAAAAGGTGTGTCTCCATTGACAAGCAAAGGATTAGTCTATTCAGATCAGCCTGTAAAATAAGGCGGTGCCTCTGTGTATGATCTCTGCAGCTCTGAGCTGTTACAGACGTTCAGTTGCAGTTCCTGTTGTCTGAGATGAAAAGTGAATTTACTGTGAGGCGTTTCTCCTGTCTGTGTATCTTGCAGTCATTTGGGATTGGACCTGAACTGTTTTCCGTGCTGTTGAGCAAAAGCCTTGCCCTCACTCTTAAGCCTCTTACTAGACAGAGTAATTTTTTTAAAGATTTGTTGAAGTACCTGAGTTTACTGCTGAGAGAAGGTTTTGGGTGTTGTTGGCTTAATGAGTGCTTCAAATATGATTGAGAGTCAAAAAGTCTATTTAACCTTCTAATTGCCTCTTTTTTTTTTTCTCCAGGCCTGCTTGTTAAAATGTGGTGTTGTTGTAGGAATGCAAACCATCACGTCAGGCTTACGTGCTTATTAATTTCCAGTGAATCGGGGGAACTCTCATCCCATACCTCCCTGTTCTGGGTCACTCCAGGGAATAGGCAGCACGTGGCTTTCCCCACTTGGCTCAGAGCCAGTCCGAGAGTGGCAAAAGTGACTTCAGTAACGGTGACTGGTATGGATTTGATGTTGCGCCACCTCTTTGTGGACTGATATGGAGAAATCTAACGAAGGAACCTGGCAGAATCTCCCAGCAGAGAAACAAAATGCTGTATACCCACAAATGTTTTTGTGTTCAAGTTATATTACAGCTTTTGAGTGGGTCAAGGGACTCAGTGCTGCGAAAAAGCAGAGTTCCTGCTGTGGTCCCACCCAAAACTCCTGCCTCTTCACCCCTTTTACGTCCCTGCTGGACACGTGCTTTTCCTGGGCTCTGACATCCATCTGAGGCTACTCCATCTCCTCAAACTTACTAACCTGGCAGAAGGTCAGGTTTAGCCTAGCTTCAGCTTCCAGGTTAGCAAGCTGAGCCAGCTCAGCGGAGGGGCTGTGGGGCAGCAAAGCCCGGTAGGGACTGAGAGTGGGGGGCAGTTCTGAAGAACTGAGCAAGAACAGCTTCATCAAGACCTCACTGCCCTGGTCATCCGCATCTGTGCTGTTGTAACGTTAACCCCGTGCTACACTCGCCAGAATGCCGAGAGGTTTTGCACCAGTACTGAATGTTTGCGTGGGTCGTAGTGAGCCGGATGGAGGAACTGGTGTGGGTTAATCATCTGGGAGGGAGCGGCAGGTTCATTTCACACACCTCTTTCTCCTGGCTTGCGCAGGGCTGTGCAGGTCATTCCGCTGGTGCATGGTTGGCTTGGGGACAGAAGTGCCCCGGTGGAGTGAGGGAACGGTGGGGTCGTTCATGTGGTTTAGCAGCAGTGTCCGCTTACCCCTGCTTCAAGTGTTCATTAAACTACAGGCTGAGAGCTGTAAATGGGTTGACTGTTTGCTCCCTATTGAGCCTTGGAAATGTATTGGATGGATGGAAAAGTTTTCTCCGTTAATACATCTAATCAGTGGTTTTGTCACATGGGGGCAGAACTGTTTCCCCTCCTGGTCCGCAGCGTTCAAAAGGCACCGAGTGAAAGGGAAGGTTGGCAGTTAGAGCCACATCTGTTTAGCTGCTCTTGGAGATGTTTGTCACTCATATTCCGTGTCTGTCTTCTCTCTTCCAGGCAAAGTCGTGCATTTGTCATATGTGTGGTGCCCACCTGAACAGACTCCACTCTTGCCTCTACTGTGTCTTCTTTGGCTGTTTCACAAAGAAACATATTCACGAGCACGCAAAGACAAAGCGACACAATTTAGGTAAGCTGTCATCCTGATACACTCACCGATGCTTTTCAACTCGCTGGATTATCCCTGACAATTCCAGGCCAGTGAGGTGATGTTTTCTTGTAGCTGCCTCATTAGCCAGGGAGATCAGTGTTTTCTGTGTTTTGGGTTAGTTTAGTGGCATTGTTTTAAACTTGCATGACAGATAAATATTTGTTCACAACTTAAAATTTGAATTACTACTGATTAGGATCTTAGTATTTATGAATTAATGTCATATATAGGGAAAAATAATAAAAATGTGTGTAGATAGAGGCTTTTTCCTAAGTGTGAATAACAGTGGGTTTAGTGCCTTAGAGCATTTATTTCAATGAACCTTTTTCAGGAGGATGTGTTCACCTTTGTTATTTCTTGCTAAGGAAGAGAAAGATCATTCCTCTCACAAAGATGACTAATCAAGTAACAGAATTATTTAAATGTTTAAAGTTTTGGGTTTTTTCTTTTCCTGTCTTAGCTTCTTGTTTCCAGTGGGATCAATAACCTAACTAAGAAGAAAACAGTTTAACTGATATATGGAGTACCTTGTCCTCAACTACCTCAAAAACATTGGTAAAATACCAACGAGTTCTTCTGTCAGCTTTGGTGCTACTTAATGTTCAAAACCAAAAGCATTTGGGTTTGTTTGAAATTACTTATTGCTTATAGTTTAGAACATTTTAGAGCTATAATGCAAAACTCTGATAATTTTGTATTAAAACTCTGGTTGTGACAAAATGAATGTGTAGTTTTGCTGGGTGTACAACACACTTAATTTTTCTCCTGATGGAAATGCATTCGTGGTGGAGTGATATAAGAAACAAGGAAAAAAATCATTGTTTCATGGAAGAAATTTTCTCTTGACCAGTGTGGCCTCCATTCTCATTTAATTTATCTTAAATGCTTATGGAACAAACTGTCTTTATTTTCCATGAAGGCAAAGATGCTCCAGAAGGCCAGCAGTGCTGTGTACTCCTGTGCTTAAGAAACTGGTGTGTAAGTGCACTATTTATGGAAAACATTATTTAAACCAGCAAATCCTTATAGTTTTTGCCTCCTTACGAGTCAGAAAGAAAAAGAATTAGGCTCCGTAGTGGTACAGCTATTTGTAAATGCTTTGAAAAATAGAGTACTGGAAAATAGTCCTGAATATCCCTGATGCTGGTGAAGTTGCTAGCTTTTGAGTGACCTGGTCGTAATCCTTGATGTCAATGTAGGCAGCGATATTGAGTGTGAAGGAAAAAAAAAAAAAAAAAAAGTGGAGTGAGGCTTTTATTCAGCAGTGTCCAGTGACTGTACAAGAGGCAGTGAGCACAAAATGAAACACAGGAGGTTCTCTGTCATCATCAGGAAAGACGTTTTCACTGTGAGGGTGACCGAGGACTGGAACAGGTTGCCCCAAGAGATAAAAACTCCACAATCCTTGGATATATTCAGGAGCTGTTTGGACATGGCCCTGGGCAGCCTGCTCTAGGTGGCCCTGCTTGAGCAGGAGGGTTGGACAAGGTGACCTGCCAACCTCAGCTGTCCTTTGAAAATTGAAAAAGCCAAACTAGCCCTGTATGACAATTTTTTATTGCTATTGACAAGGTGTAATCTCAAAGAGCTTTTGAAATCAACTCATTAAGTGAAGTTATTCGGGAGTCTTTACCAACGCAGCAGTACAAATTACTCTAGCTAAACTCTATATAAGAATTTCTGATCAAATGTATGTTAAAAAACCTCTTCTGTGCCGATGTGAGTTTATGGCCAGGTCTAAGGTTTAAAAAGGACAGTGCTAAATTCAGACTGTGGACAGTATTTGCCTGTTTATCTGTGGATACCGTGTAAACACTGTGATATTTTTGCTACTGAACTTACCATATTTATGGGGAGAACATTTCAAAAGAACGTTATAATTGCACATGTTGTGAGCTGCTGTTTATCTGTCTATTTGGGAAGGCTAAAGTAGGGGGATATCTTCTGTTTCCTTAAAGGAAGACCAAAACTGGGCAGAGGAGGGAGGCTCTTCGAATGTGCAGTCTTGCGTAAAGGTGGTTGTAGTTACTGTTGTGGTACTCGACAATTAAGAATGTGTCAGATAAGGTACTTCCCAAAAGGAAGAGCTTCTAGATAGAAAGGACAAGGGTTAGTTACACGCCAAAGTACAGAATGCAGTATTGTATCATCCCCAGAAAGGATTATTTTGCAGCTAGATATAATGTACTCAGTGCTCAAATACACACGATGTGAAGATGGAACAAGTGACTGCTTGAGTTCTAGCTTTGGAAATTCCTTTTCTCTTCTTTTTTTAATGTATGTTTTGGTGTTTAATTTCCAGCTGCATATGAAATGAGCTGTGTAAAAATGTTTTTGTAGTTTTGCTAGTGCTTTTGGTTGCTTTTACTGCTGCCATTTTCGTTGGGGAAATAACATCTGATAGGCAAAAACAAGTTGAGTGCTTTGAAATTTCAAAACGAACCGGAATTATTTTAAAACACTTGGTGACTTTTTGCTGAGCCGACATCAGTCTCCATGGAGACTCGCAGGAACTGCACACTTAATCACAGTTCTAAGGAGCAGCACAGATTGCAGCTGGAACAGCTGTCTGAGCACTGGAAGTGGTGTTTTTGCAGCTCGCTGCTGTATGTTTCAGGAGGCTTCAGGATCATAGTCCAGAGTGTTCATAAAATACATCCCGTGTTATCTCTGCTTCCCTGAACAGTATAAATTAGACACACTCTGACCTTGTGGTGATACCTGTGCTCTTGCATCTCCTTGCCTATTCGGTGTTTGGTAATAATACTGTGCTTAGTTCCATGTGTTCCTTGAGTTGTGGATGTGGGTGACGAGTAGGTGAAGTAAGATCCAGCTCTGTGAGCTGCTTTTTTTAAACTCTGCATTGCACAGTCGCTGTTAGTTGATCTCCAGGATAAGCTGATATTTCCGTTAATGCAATGCAAAATTTTTATACAGATGTGAAAACCTTTAGGAAGAGGTGGATAAAGATGGACCTTTTCAGGACTTTGAAGACTTGGGACTATTCAAACTAGCCTTTTCCTGTTCTGTTTCAGTGCTGGTTTCTGACTGTGTAGGCATCCCTCTTCCCGCCTTAAATATATGAAAATGGTATCAGTTATGAACAGCCACGGATATGTCCTAGGGCTGCTCAGAGATGGGCTCTGGCAAAATCCATCGTGTTACGAAGGAGTTGTCAGGAGCAGATAAGGCAGGGCTGTCTGGCCGTACCCTTCTGGAGAATTGTCAGGTACTTAATCAAAGTCACCGCAATAGACACCTGATTGTAGATGCTACAGATCTGAAATCAGCAGCCTAAGCAAAGCAGTATCTTAGTCTGAGATGTTCTTACTTCACAAAAAAGTTTCTGCTGTTGCAATTTAATGATACAGAATCCTTATCTCTTCCTTTTTCCTCCTCTCCGTCTCATAAAGCATGTTTTGCTTCCTTCCATGGTTGTACTGGCTGAAGCTGTGCTGTAACTACCCAGCCTTCCACCTGGGAGGGGAGCGCTCCACAGAGAGGACAGGCAGCAGTATAGTTATTGTTTTTTCTCTTTTTCTACTACTCAGCTCTTAAAGCTTTCTGAGCAGAACCTGCTTCTAGGTGCTCGTGTTCCAGTGGCTGCCAGTAGCCTGTCCAGTGTTAAAGCCCGGTTCCTTTTTGCCACCCACAAGGTGCAAAGGCAGCGAGTTTCCCAGTTCTTCTGAGCCATATGAAAAATGCGTGTGGTTTTCTGGTTTGCTTTATAATGGATCTTGTAACTTTGCTCTGTGTTTCTTTTGTGAGGAATTGAGAAATGGCAAGTAAAAAGTCCTTGTTGACCTCTTCCAGGATTTGTGATCTTTCTGATACTGTCAGATGTTTCCTTTTCCCAACCTGCAGGATCCTGAACTATGTTTAGTTTTTCTTACTGGAACTGCTGCGTGATTCTCAACATCCTCATCGTACCTTGGGTTTTCTTTTAAGTTCTAACGTGTCCATCTGTGGCGACAACTCTTTGCATTAATACAGTTTACTAGTAACTCGTATCCTTAGTTAATACTTCCATGACTTCCATTTTGAGTTTCTTAATATGCTGTTCAACACTGAGCTGATGTTATTCGGGAGTTACAGTCAGTGACTCCAAACCAACTTTCCTGTTCCTCTTCTGCTACCTTATTGGCGGTGATTAGAGTTTCACTCGTGGTGGTATGGCTTATTTGTGAAGCATTTTGAAATCCTTCTGGAGCTTTTTGCAAGCTTCAGATGCGATTATTCTAAATTAACGTGTGCCATCAGCATATTTTGTCATCTTCCTGTATAATCTTCCCAAATCAAGTTCCAGCACCTGGGCGATCTGATGGTGGTCCTTGTAAAAACCAGTCATCCCTTCCTTACCTCTTCTGCAGTTGTTCAGTGAAGGAAAATACATAGTGGTGTAGTCCCAGAGTAGCAGCAACAGGAAGATGACTGTGAACAGCCACTCGTAAAAGAGAAGAGGGGTTGGTGTGGTAGCGAGTTCATCCCAAAGCTGTAGCAGTGCTTCTTTTATCGGTTTCCTGGCTGGGACTGAAAAATCCTAGACAGGCACCAAAAGAATATTCTCTGAGTGAATATTTTCTGTTTCTATTACATAGTGATTAAAGCTTTTCTGAGGAGATATCATACGAGAAAACGAAATTGATGATTTTGAGAGTGGAGTATTTCTGTAACCTTGCTCGAGAGTTTTCCCCCACATGCTTTTTTTTTTTATATATGTATATATATTTATTTATTTTATATATACACATACATACACACACTTAGCTGTGAGAAAAATCACTGCTGTGAGGCTTAGGAAAGCCTGTTAGAGATAACCATTCCGAGTTAGATTAGTTCAATTATGGTATCAGAGCTCTGTGTAGACCTATTTAATCTCCTTGGTGAGGAGCCAACTCGCGCATTTCCATGCTGTGCCTCTGTCTGTCAGAGAGGCACCCAGCACATGAGTCGTGTCTCGGAACAGCACACGATGCAGTTTTTGATTGAAGCCTAGGTCTGCTCTAAGTTAAAGAAGGGGTAGGTGAAATAGCAATGGTTCAGTGGTTCAAAGACTAAACAAGAAACAGTTGGAAGACTGAAGTACCTTTCACTTCCAGAGGAGACTGGCAAACAGTTCGTTTCAGAATGAGCCCTGTTAGTCCATTCATTATTTATTAGATCAGGAACTGCTTTGACTAAGTCTGCGCTGATGTAAGGTTCAGTCCAATAAATACATTTGTGGTGAGACGAACTGGGTGGATGAGCATGATGATAATGCTCATGGGGTGAGTTGAACACTTTTTGGTAGAATTAAAAAAAGCTTCTGCTTCCCCCTAGGAAAGAAGTAACTGATTTTTGTATCTGATTCAGAGGAAGTATGATAAAAAGCTGGTTTTTATACTTGAAGTTGGTCAAAAGAAAAAAATCTGGTTCCTGCTGTTACTGCATACCCGTCTGTTGAAATGTCGTATGTAGGAACAGAACAGGAACGTAAAGGAACGGCAGAAAAAGTTGTTTAATGTTCTTTTGAGTTGGAAGGTATTGACTGTAGTGCGAATTCTGCGTGATGGCAGTGGGGCTGAGTTCTTCTGTACACAGCTAAGATTGTCATTGCGCTCCGGAAGGGGCACTTAAAGCAGTTCCCAGCACAGCGGACTGCAGGGCTACGTAGCAGACTGGTTTTTCCTTTTGCATCTAGGCTCAGAAAGGGGTAGAAGAGGTCAACTGGGCATTTTACCGGCCTCTTGATTTGACTTACAATGTTTTGCTTGGTAATGGTGTGGAGAAGAGTCTGTTAAGGAGATGAAGGCAAGTGGAAAACAGCGTATAGTGTTTTAGAGTTCTGTCAGGGATGCCAGACTAACATGGCTTTTTGATAATATAACTGATTTCCTTAGAAAAATGAAATACACTGGACCTAATCTGTCTAGATCAAGTGAAGAGTTTGACATTTTGCCCCCTTGGAAATGATTACTTGAGGTGGAAGTGACAGGGATTAATGTAAGAATTGAGGTGTATATGAGGTGGGATAAGGGGGCACTGATGGTGAATAAACTGAAAGCAGTGTGTAGGACACACGGGCATTATTAGCAGAACCAATCCTGGTTTAATGCTGTTTTCTATTAATAGAAGTGAAGGAATTATAACTCTGTATGAAATTCATGACAGTCACAAAGTTCAGAGGCGGTGCTCGTACTGAGGAGGGCTAGGTAGTCCTGAGATAAGAATTAAATAACCTCATTGAGTACAGTAATAAAAGTGAGATGAAATTTGATAGTAGAAAGTACAAACTCTTTGTACTTCAACTTAATATCCTTGGGATGTCAACCAGAGGATCATTGGTTGGGAGTGGAGGAGCAAGAGGAAGGCATTTTGGATATACAGGTAGGGTATGGCTTTGAGCTTCCAATATTCCTCATAGCCATTAAAAATATCTGCTCTTCTAGGATGTATTGTGCAAAGTATTGCAGGCAGATTCTCACTGGCTTATGTGATACATGTTCCAACATGGCACTCCCATAGCTTAGCTCAAACTTTGAGCCAGACTGAACTCGTAAGAAGGTAGCGGGCGTTTGTTCATCGCGATTATCTTCTGCTAGGAGCTGCTCTGGTAAGTGCAGGTAGTTAGGAGCTCCTGCAAGCCATCTTTCAGAAGCTCCTCTTGGTATCAGAAATGGCTCCTGAAGAGTTCTCTGTGCACCTGGAATATTCTTAGCCCTCAGAGAGCCAAACTCCTGAATATTTACCTGCATATTGCCAGCTCTGCGTGCATCCGCTTGCCTCAGACCCAACTGCTAACTCTGCAGTTCTGGATCTTACCTCTGGTGTTTTGAGGTAGGGTCTCCATTGTTGATCACATGAGAATATGCAGATGAACATAAGCATTTTGTTTCATATGGAGCAGCACAAAACTTGGCTGTGATTGGGGAATTCTGCCCCCACATTTCTGAAAAAGAACCAGGAAGATTAAGCTGGGAGTGTTTAACAATTTCTCTCCTTTAAACCTGAATAATATTTTGTGGGATCAGGAGAAGGTGCTTTAGGCAGGAGGATTTAATTCTTTTCAGTTTTCAAAGGTATGCTGCAAACAGGAGAGCTGTTGAAGGTTGTAGGGTCAGAGAAGGGCAAGGAGAAGACTGACAAAAGGCAAAATATATTTTCTAATAGGAAGTGCAGGGCGACTGCAGTTATTGGCATGCTACAGACTCCTCTGTAGTACACTGGCTGCATGCACACGTGTATGATATGTGTATTTCTGAGTGAGGCCAGGGAGCTGGAGTTAATATTCTGCTCATAGTAAATTAACATAAAATGTTTTAACAGACTGTGGTTCCTCTAAATCAACAGTTAAAAGCATTTTTGGAGTCTGGATTCCGTAGGGATACCAGGACATTTTTGCTTCACCTTATCTTTCCTGGCTTGAGTTCTCAGGCTGATGTTACACGATACGTCTAAACCATCACAGAGGCCAGTGTGCAGCAGAGAGGCTGGCCCTTCGGCTCCCAGTTTTAGGGAAGTGGTTTGCAGAATGGTATTGGGTACTTACCATGCTTGGGTTGCAGGCAAATCAGTCCCTTTAAATGTGAAAATTCTAGATCTGCACGGGGCCAACCGGCGTCTTGGAGAGGTTAGAGCACAACTCACAAAACCACTTCTTATCTGTTGGCTGCTGGTTTAAAAATCAAAGGAAAGCAGTTATAGAATGGTTTTACCTCAAGTATGAGGAGAAATAAAAAACCTCTTTCTCTTAAGTATTGAACGTGAGAGCAAAGAATAATGCTGAACTGTGGCCATTGGTTTTTAAAAATTGGGTATCTGGTGCTGCATTTTTGGCAACAAAAGTAAATTTGGGAGTTTGTTTTTGTTTTGTTTTTCCCCTGAAAGTACGTACCGATGTTTCTCAGTGGTCTCACTGGAAACTGGGTTGGATCACCATTTAGCAGGACTAGCCTGTTTCTTTTCCCCTTTTTTTATTTTATTTTTTGCCGTTTAAATACATGACTAGGAGAGTTGATAAGGCTGTGATCAACTTGACAGAGACTGAGAGGGTAAGAGAAAAGAATGAATAGCATTTAGTGTGTCTGCTCCCTAGCTCACTCACGGTGCGTCAGATGAGTCTGCTGGTGTTTTGGCCTCTTTTTGGTTTTGTTTTGGGTGTTTCTTATGTTCTGGGTTTTTTATTCTGGGTGTAGGGTTGATTAGTGTTTTTTATGGAGATGAGTAAGATTTTCTTACTCATATCATTAGACTTTTAATACTGGTTGAGGAATTCTGAGCTGTGGTGCAGGTTCCAAGTGCCAGGAGAGCAGGAGGGAGGCAACCAAATACTTCTTTTGTGCTAGTGGGTCAGATAGAAGAACAAGCGGAGAGCTGGCTGAAGTTTAGCAAATCACTTCTTGTGAACTTAAGACTATTATCTGAAGCTGGTTTAATGATTAACATGTCAGGTGAGAAATTAGGGAGTATGAATTAGCTCAGGATGTTGACTTGGAATGCTGTCTAAAAGAATTACTGATCTAGTCTCTCTTGTTACAGAAATTGAACAAAATGTAGGTGACTTGCATAGCTCACGAGTGTGTGGTGATTTTGGGTTGATAACGTGCCATGACTGAGTCACAGAAGTTCACAGTGGAATTAATTTCAGTGCAGGTAAAAGCGAGCAGAGCTGCGAGCTGCTGTCTGATCTGTTCTACTTGAATGCAGCCAGTGTTCCACGGCAGGTGATACCAAACCGTGACTCACAAATATGTCACCTCTGATGGAAGGCTGACATGTATTACGGTGAATTATCCCATTTTCAACTAAGCAGCGTTTGTTCTGTTCAGCTGGATCTGTCGAAAACTTGCAAGTCCCCGAACTGGATGAGACGTGCACATGCGTGCTGGATGTGCCACACGTCCCCGCTTTTTACGTGTTGTTGTTACGTTCCCATCATCTCTGGTCTCTGAACGTTTTCACTAGGTATATTCGGCAAAGTAAAGGACTTGGGCTTAACCAACCCCCTTCACTTGGCTCCCAGATAGGCAGCAGAAGGTCTTCAAATTCTCTAAGTTTAAACCTTCACCCCGAGCGTATTGTCTTTTGACGCTTGTTGTCGCTTGCTCCAGTAGATAAAATTCCTCTCCTGCGCAGTCTTCTGGGATGCCTCATTGCTTCTCCAGGCTGAAAGCTCTATTTTAAATGAAAAATGAGATCTCTCTTGTGGTGCAGCTGTTTAGAATTTTATATATGAAGGGGTATGAGGAGATCTGGCTTTAAGGGTAGCCTGTTGTCAGCATAAAAGCAAAGAAAAATGTTGCATTCCAGGAGGCCTTTTCATTCGTAAGTTACTTTCCCAGTGACCCACAAGGAGGTATTTTGAATTCCTGAAACAGGAAACTAGATTGATCAAATTTAATAAAATGATACTGTGATTATTTTAAATTTCTTCTGATTCTTCCCTATGGCAGAAAAAAAAGTGTATTTATACTGAATGTCCACTTTATTTTTCCAGTGTTATCAATTCTGTGTGTGTATTAAGATAAAAATAAATTAAAATACAGTGATTTCACCCCTGTCCCCTCCCGAGAGGGGCAGTAGTAGTCTTAGGAAAAGCGGATACGGGAAGGTAGGAGTAGCAGCCCTTCTGGAGGAGACTCCTAAGAGACGTTCATCGTGAGGAACGTGGGGCGTCACGGCAGAGCTGGCAGTGGATTAATCTGAAACATCTCAGTATCGTTTCTAGGTTAGTAGTTCCTAAACTTTTTATGAATTTGAGGCCCATTTCTGTTAGTTCTGTGATCCCCAATACTAAAGCAGTGATGAAATCTATACCACGTGCATTCTCGCACTGCACTGTTGTCGTGGTTTTTACTGAATTTTCTGATCAGCTGTTTCAGTTAGGGGTAGAGCTTCACAGCAGTTTAGTTTAAAAAAAGAAAAGTTTTAGCCCGTTGCTAACAATGAGGTGAAATCTGTGTTGCCACCCTCCAAAAAAAAATCTTTGGAGGGGAGGAGGTTGTATGGACTTTGTCCTTTTGTTGTGATGCAACTTCAGTTAGTGCTAACGATTTGCTTGCTTTGGCAGAATTTCCATCAGTAAGACGGTCCCTTCGGTGGTTCCTCTGTTGGGGACCCTTCGCCAGGCCCTGCAGACCAACGCCGTGGCACAGGGGCTCACCAGAGTGATTGGGTGGGGGATATTTTGCACTTTGCCCTAAGGAAAACGTTCTTTTTTCACCTCAAGATGACCAGATAAGAAAGTTAGAGTGTATTTCAAGGGAAAAATTCAAATTACACTTACTTGAAGCAATGCACTTGACCAGCTTTACTAGTGGACTCTTTTCCTAGGATCCTGAAGCCGAGCATGGCTTAGTTTTGGCTTTCATGAGAAACTCCTGCTGCCCTTTGTGCTGTACCCAGGCCTGTGTGGCTGCCTTGTCACTGGTGCTTGAGGTAATTTGTCCAAAAACCTGCTGCAGTCATCTTAGTGACATTGAAAGCGTTGGCGTAGATACAGCCGTATTGTTCACATAAGTGTGCTGGAGAGAGGATATTTTCTCAAGAGTCCTTAATCAGGCACTGGACAATTACGGCTCTTACTCTGCCAGTGTTTCGGTTACACCAGAAATTCATTCTGCTCTGGACAAGTGGGTTGTGTAAGGTGGTCTCCTGTTGGGTTTGAGCTTGATGTTTATACTTTGTCACTCACATATGTAAATGCAGAAGGCTGAGTGGAGTAAGGAATCCTCCGAGCACCACGTACGCCTGGCTGTTCTGATGGCAGATTGACAGTGTTAGTGCCCCGGGTCCTATTTATCTAATGTTCTGCCAAGCCCTGTGCTGTTATTTGGAGGTGACAGGGGCTGTTTGTGGGATCTCTTAATCAGTATGTGGAGAGCAATATTTGATTTTGTGTTTTGAGACTAAGACTTTGGATTTTCAACAGTTCTATGTAGAAAGCTCTGCATAACTGGTAGTGCAATAGCTAATGGAGTAAATACTGAATAACTCTCCTACTCTGTAGCTCATCATTCCCCCTTCACAACTGCACAGCGTTTTGTTACCGATCTCCACCGCGGCTTAAGTCCTCTGGGCACCAGGGTGAAAATACCGGTGTTTGGCCGGTAATGCAGGCAGTCCTTATCCTCTTCCACAAAGTGATCATGGTCCAAACAGACAGGTAAGCAAGATGACAGCCAATAGACGTGATGTTTAAATAATTCTCTCTCTTTATTATGATAGGAGAAGTAAAAACAGTTTTAACACTGAAAAAGTGATTTTAAAAGAGGAGGAGGAGGAAAAAAGGGCACTTTGGACTGAAGGAGAGGGGCAACAGGTTGTGAGAGATAGAGGCTGTTGAAAGATGGGTGAGATGTGGTTAGAAAGAAACGTTCCCAAGCTCATCAACCTTACCAAGAACCCTTCCCATGGAGACCAGCCCACTGACGGGGGAGCACAAAGACTTCACCTGTGCCTGACAAGACAGACCGCCGGCAGAATTCCTGCTGCGTGGCATGAGGTTTGTCTTGTTTATGACTTCAGAGTAATTCAGGGCTGTTTCTTGCAGGCCACCTGACGTGGCAATGGTTTCCTTTGTTTAAAACTAGTTTCCACCCTAGTGAGATTATTTTAATAATGCTATTTATCTGGAAATAAAAAGAATGAGAAATAAAATGGAGGAGATACTCTTGAGGGAGAATGGTGAGGTGTTTCTCAACTGTCTGCTAGATACAGATTGTGTTTTAGTAACTGGCTAAGAATTTGTTAGTGCCCACTGTTTTTTTTTTTTACTTCCCTTTTTTCCCATCTCTATGTACTGAAAATCAGCAATTTGTTGTGATTAATTTGCACTTACGTCTTCCTCAGTATATGTCGAAGCAAAATGGCGATTCCCAGTTAGATGATTTCTTTTATTTCTTGGCTTCCTGTTGTTTAGGATTGTGTAAGAAAAATATTTTAAACATTGGTCAGTGTTGCTATATCCATTCTGAAACATGAGAGATTGAGATACATGTAAGCTGTGGAATAAACCACCCAGGGAAACCATTCCCTTGGACAAGCGTGTTTGAGTTTTCAGTGCTGTCTTCTGTGTGAGCCTTCACTTGGATTTTAAAGAGGTGCTTTCTAGCCATTTCAATGGCTTTGAGTAGAAATTACCGAAGTCTTAGAAAAAGGCAATTCAAACTTAACTATCAAATCTTACAGGACTAGGTCTGCATGTTGCAGTCAGTCGCTGTAATTATGTCTGGTGGTTACTTGCATCTTCGAAAGGTATATCGTGAATTCCAAACAACTTGAAGCAGCAGATGCTTTGTTACCTTACACAGTTTTCTTGCTTTGCCAGAAGCAATTGAATAACTCACACTGTAACTGGAAAAATTTCTCTTTTTTTCTTTTTTTTTTTTTTCCCCTCCAGATTCTAAGGTGCAGATTTTACTGTTTGTGGACTGCTGAGAAGAAAGAGCGCCTGTCTTGGAAGTCTGCTTTAAAATCTATCTAGTTTATGAACTCACTGTTTTCCTCCTCCCCGACTTCCCTTCTGTTTTGCAGCCATAGACCTTTTGTATGGGGGTATATACTGCTTTATGTGTCAAGATTACATATACGACAAAGACATGGAACAAATTGCCAAAGAAGAACAACGAAAAGCTTGGAAATTACAAGGTTTGGTTTTCCTGCCTGAATTTCTTGTTTCTGTTTTTAATCATACCTGTCCCTCCCATTTGTCGATGGCAAAAACCAGTAAGGGGAGGAAAGAGCTCTTTAGAGTTAGTAGTGCAGGCCATGGGAGAGAGATGTGTAGCTAGTCCTTCCCAGGAGTTAGACTGTTAGTTTAACGTGTGCGCCACACTTAATGGTAGCAAAAATATTTTATTTTAAATTGCAAAAAAATATAAAAATATCTGACTCTGATATTAGGCAAGCTTTGCAGGATTAGAGTCAGATCCGTACTAGGTAGAAAATGTAATAGTCTGCTCCTTATAGGCTTATTTATGTGATCTAGGCAATAAATCTGTTCCCCTCACATGAAATGCCACCCTTGTGTGTGATTTTTCTTTTTTTTTTTTTTTTTTTTCTTAATAGAACGTGCCAGCTTGCTTACACTCCTGTGCTTTCGTGGTACACGCACAGTATCTATGTAGAAATATTTACACACAAATATATGTACACACATTTGTTTTATTCAGTTTGCTTTCCCTAATTTTTTCTTTTTTAGCCTTCACCCCAACAGTGGTTTCTCACTACCAGTGTACAATGACAGGTAAGAGGCGTGGGCTGGCGACGCAATTCACTAACAAGCGTCCCTTTGCTGATTATCCTGCCATTTTAGACATGAATCACAGTTAAGAATGCCAGTTTTATTGTGCAAATTGTTTTCCTCTTGTTTGGATTGTTCCAGTGACTGAATAATTACAGCAGGCTTGATTTCATCTGCCCTTTCCTTGATAAATCTGCTCCAAAACAAATCTTTTCTCCTTTTTTTTTTTTTTTTTGAATGGAAATAGCATTTATCTTAAACTGAGCAGTTTTTGAGCATCAGTTAAACGCTTGTCATCTTCCATTTCCAGTGGCCTCTAGGGGGTATCTTTTCTTAAAGTGGGGAAGTCTGTGTTTGAAGACAGATGACTTCTGTCTAGTGATGTCTCTTGCTGAATCCATGGCATCCTGTTTCGATGTGACAGCCTTAGTCAGGGCTGATATGACTTCAAACCATTCTTAACCTCGTTTTCCGTTGTAAAAATAGCAGCTAACATCGTATTAACTAGAGCTTTCCTGATGGTGTATCAGAAGTGTAGCTGCTTTTGCTTGGTTCCTACTACAGATGCCCTCTACTTTCTGCTTATTCCCTATTTTGAGGAAGTTGAGGCAGAGGAAAGGAGGATAGTGAGATTGCCAGTGAGTCCTAGAACAAGAAAACAGCTTAAAAGGCTTTAGCACAAAGCACTGGTTTTCAAAGCAGGGCAAAACGGAAACACGCTTTTAAACCTTTCATTGAGACTGTGCGCCACTTCTGAAAACTCCTTCAAACCCTCCTGAGCTGCGGTGGTTTGGGCAGCAAATTAAACTACAACAACGTAACTCTTCTTCATGATGCTGTGGAAGAGGAGGGCCCCTAGTTCCTTACTTCTGAATACGTAAATTCAAAGAGCAATTTCTTGATGATGTTGTCCTCAGCAAATGATATATTTGTGCCCTCCGGACTGAGGTGCAGGCAGTTTGTCCTCCAGTGGCTGCTAGAGTTTGTATTCCAGGGTAATTATACAGCTGCAAGATTGTTCATCTTGTCGTCTTGGACCACAGAATTGTGCAATGAGGGGAAGAATCACTGAGAGGAACTGCCAGTCAGAAAACCTGCTCTGTGCTGGTTAACTGCCTAATGAATGGCATAGTGAATATATATATTACAAATATTTTTTTAATAGATATGCATATTCATATCCATATGCATCGTTGCATCTTCTGTGCCTGAAGAACAAATCTGTACTGACCAATGAAGATATCAAATGAATAGACAACAGTTCGCTTTAAATTACTGGAGTACACAGTGTAGACGTTTTTTCTTTGAAATCATAGCACAGGATTTCTGTTTTATGGCTTTTCATCATGAAGCCGTGTGTATCCCCACAAACTTAGATAAGGAATGAGAAGGGGAGGTACCTGGGAGAAATAATGGAGAATTATGTTGTCTTTTCCCTTCTTTCTCCATTGCTTCAATCCATCCCCTCCTTCCTGCAGCGACTCATGTTGGCTGAAAGATTATCAAGGGGGAGGGAACCCTTCTTCCTCCTAAACGTCAAGTACAAACCCCAGAGTCAGTGGCTTTGTTCTGTGTTTCTGCCACAGAGTTAGTTTGCCTCAGGTAGTGTTGCCAACTTCGAGAACTCCAGAAGTGAATCCAGCGAAAACTGAGATTGGCTTGAAAATGGGAATGTCAGTGTTGTATGCTTTCAAACTTCTGTCCATGGTTCTTGACGAGTATTAGTGTGTACTTTAATAGATGCTCACATAACAACATGATGCCTGGAGAAAAAACTTTAAGAAAAACCCCAAATATCATGAGATTCATTTCATATTTTCGTAATATTAACTCTTAGTGTGCTGACTCCCCATGTCCAGCTGTAGTTTGGGGCTATATCATGTAACTCAGAACAAGTTGCAACTCTGCCTTTCTTTTTTTCCTCCTCTCTGGTATTGCATATTCTTTAAGAATGAGGGAGGTGAGAAGACACAGAGCCCTTCGTTCTAATTAATGTTTGGATTTTTGGGAGGGAAAAAGGGGGATTTGCTGAAGTATAGCAAAATTGTGACTTGTATAGACTAGAGCCTTCATTGCTCATCGACGTGTCCCTGATAAGGTCTCTGAAAAAAGACAATTTGTGTATTTGACCTAATGAAATGAATTCTTGGATGGAGATTTCACATGTTGACTTGAATCTCTGGCTATTTTATAGCATCGTTTTTAAAATTTTCACTGCTATAACACTACTTTCCTTTAATTGTAGATGGTAGCCTGTGCATGTTTTGCAAGTCTTTAAGGTTGTTTATATTGGAGTTTTCAGCATGTTTGTGGGTATTATTAAACCTTTTATTAAACGTTTTTCCTTCTTGGTGGGTTTTATTCTTTAAGCTTTTAAACAATGACCCATTCCCAATAAATGGTTCTTTTTTCCCCCCAAATTTTCAAGAGTAATAAACCCTCAATATTCTTGTGAAATTATATAGCCAGAACACTTTTTAACTTCTGTCTCTAAGTTGTATTCTTTCTAATGAGAGGCTTCTGTAAAAGTTTTCTGTCCTTTTTGCTTTGTGTTTGTTGTGGCATTAACTGTACACCATTTTCTGTTTGGTTTCCTTTCTTCTTAATGGAACAATATTTGATTCACCCAGAATCCTGCAAAGTAATCCAGTCTGTCACGCTTAACTTCCCCTGAAGAGTTGCTCTTGTGAAATGCTTTGGTCCCCATCCTATATAAGCATTCAAGCTATATAATTATATATAGATATATATATAAATATATATGAATAGTCCCGCTGACATATTGCATGCCTGAAGTTGAGCGCACATGTGTTTCCAGGTGTGAATTTTGTTATATTTTATTTAAACATATCCAAGGGTTTTTTTTATGAGACTTCATCCTATTGCCAGATGATACTAACTGTTTGGCCATCTTTAAACTGCAGTGAACCCCAGTGCAAGAGCTGAAGTTCACAGCTGGCCAGTGCAATAGCTGGTACTAACACTACAGTTACTTCGAGCTTTTTTTACAATCCCATTTATCTAAGTTCCTAAGGGAGCATTACAAATTTGAAAGAGGTTGCTGAAGGCATCTAATACAAACCTTGTTGCAAGCCGATGTTCTGTCCTCCGTGAACTGTCCATATGTGCGTCTCTACCGTCGCTTCATCCGTTCGCCTCTGCGCACTGTGTAGCGTGTCCAAAGCTCGGCGGCTGTTTCCTCCCATCAGTTACACGGTCATGAGGTTCCTTTTCTCTGTTCCGGGGTGTGTAGCTTGATGCCGAACCTTGGATAAAGGAAAGGGACTATATGATGCTGGTATTCTTTCTTATGCTGCTTGCGTACTGTGGTGGTGAATCCAAGTGAGATGGGTGCATCTGGGTAAATAAGGGTTTTCTGGTCCTCATGAGTCTGAAAATGAGACCTTTTGGTACTAGAACCTGGCGGGTCAGTGGTAACTGTGAATTTAATGTTTTTGAGGTGGGTAGCTCCTGACAAGCATAGCTACTTGTGAAAAAGATCAAAGAGCTATTAAAATTTAATGTATATTATGCAGAATGTGTAAGCCTCTAGCTATATCTTCTACTCTTCTTCTCACATGTATGATTTATAATCTATTTTCTGTAGCACAGCACTGTTTCCGCTCCATGCATTCTGTGAAAAATAACTCTTAATTGACTTTAATCCTCTGTTTTAGAATAGATTGCTTGTCATCTTCTTATTCTTTGTTTTTAATGGCAAAACGCTTTGGTGACTCGCTAGAATTGACCTTGCATAGTAATTTCTCTGTGCTACGCAGAGTGCTGCGGCTTTACTGAGCTGGTCAGCGCACGAGTCTTCACCGTTGTGTTTCTCTTGTATCAGACTTACGCTGAACACAACTCTGTGCTTGCTTCAGACCTCTGCTCTGTACGACTTGCCTGACTCGCTTCTCCTCTGTGTTTTCCTTAGAACAGAAGGAACGTGTTGGAAATGCGGTGTTGATGTTTAAAGGGAATAGTGACAAATTTTAGCTGCAGCTCTTGAGAAAGGGGAGTTAAGTATTTGGAGAGTTCTGGTTAGTTTTGGGGTGGAGGGTTATGTTGAAACCTATTACTAATTGCGTTTTTAGGTGATGTTAGATACAGCAGTAAAGTGAATCACAATTATTGGAACTTGCTAATATCCAGTCCTGCCTCAGTGGTTATGAGGCAAGGTTATACTCTGTAATGGTGAATCCTAAGACATGTAGTAACTGCTTAGTACATTGAATTACTAAATTAGCTGTTAATCGCTAAAGATTATGTCTGTATCTGTCCATTAAGTTGGGTCAGTTTTGATTTATTAAAGAACTTGTCAAATTTTGGAGATAAGATTTCTTGGTTATCCTGTACCTGCTCTTAAAATCATGTGGTGCTTCTGTCATTTGACCTCCTGAGCACAAAGAAACACTTTTTTGAGTAATAGTGGATTCATTCTTGTGCTGGAATTTCTTTTTAACGGAAATTGGATTATAATCTTATAATGGTAAATTTATTTGGGCGAGGTATTCTTTATCAGTAAAAGTGCTTTCCTTTTTTTTTCTTTTAGTTTTTCCTTGTTGAAAGATCCGTTGATATCTTTCTGAAGAATATTTGGGGTGGGGGGGCTAAAAAAAATCAGTCCCTTGTAGCAGTACATAGATCGAATCTAACTTAATGGACAGCATGTTGAAAGGTGTTAATTGAACAGTTTTTTAATCCTCTTACTAAACAATTTCCTGAAACTTTCTTTTCATCTCCTTAGGCATTGGAGAGAAGTATTCAACCTGGGAGCCAACCAAACGAGAGTTAGAATTGCTACGACACAACCCCAAGCGGAGAAAAATAACAACAAACTGCACCATAGGTAAGTTCTAGAAATCCTTTCCGAAGCCGATTCTCAGCCACTTGTATGATCAAAATTCTGTGTTGTTTTTCCATAAACATTTTTTACCCTGAGGTAATTGTAGTGGATTTCCTTAACCATTAGAGTAACAAAATAAGTTTATTTTACACTACCTTTTTCTTGCTGTAGAGGATGTTTGCTCTGTCACTTCAGGTACTGATGATGATTCATCTCTGTAACGGCTTTTACAAAACAACTTTTTTTTTTTTTTTTACAACATGCCTTTAAAGACTTCAGCAGGTGAATGAAGGGAACGTAGACTATAGCACTGTTGGTAAATCTGGTTGTAGCAGACACAGTAAGCACAGTGATGTCTTTCTGCTTCATGTTCTAAACTCTAAATGGGGTCTCTTCAATTTCACATGGACTCTAAAAAAATGTAATTTGTTCTCCAGCGTGTGTCAAATAGCAGTTTTGAAATGCATATCAAGTGTTTAATGTTTAGGGTTCAGTAGTCTGGAACAAAGAACTCTCTGAAATGTGGGCATATCTCCTTACAGCTGGAGAGTATTTGGGTAAAGGTGATGAAAATGAACAGCATTTTCCAGTTTTTCTTCTGCTGTCTTGAGGTTGGTGGAGTAGGGGGCTAAAACCAGCTTTCTGACAAGCTGTAATGAAGATTCTTGGTCATTTTCCTCTACTGTCAAATGCACAGTAACATTTTAATGGAGAAGGTACAAAGTTGGAGATGTACCTGTAGACATTGGAAGTAGGAAACTGTTTAAGAAGCTTTTTCCTAATGTTTAAGCTACTGATGTTTTATGAGAACGCATCACGCTGCCAGCACATTTACTTTGTCAAAATACACTGAACATAATTGCTAAAGCTTTCTAATGGTAAGTCATGTTTAATCCAAAACATGTATATTTGTTTGAAAATGAGCTGAGAAGCAGGGAGTAAGTTGTAGTGAGTTGAAAACACGTGTAGAATGGTAAGTCTAAAGAAGGGCTCTATGCGCTCACGATAGTGGAACAGGAGAAACCGTTGGAAAAACATCTGGACTTTGGAAACTTCAAGCAGCCTAGAAAAAAAATAACTCGGCAGAGATTGCTTGCATCATCCTCACACTGGGATTTTGTTTCATGAAACTCCAGTGTATTTTGTAAAGACTGTTAACAGATTACTTGAGATAATAGAACTGCACAGGGCAAAAAGAAAAGTTTGACAGAATTCTGAAGGTGAATGTGACCTTTCTGAAAAATTGAAGCACGTTCTGTTTCCCTTTCCCATTGGAAGGAATGCTGTGCCTACTCTTAAAGGATTTTAAATTTTTCAGTCTGTTTAAAAGGACGTGTCTGGTTGCATGAAATCTCATACAACGCTGCCTGGGCGGGGGAGCGCTCACGAAACACAGGGGATAAGGGAAATGACTGATCTCTTCACTTCTGCAGGCATGCTTTTAATAATTTCTCCTACTGAGCCCTGGAGCTGTCTGTGTGCTGAGGTTTAGAAAGAGAAAAAAATCAAAGCACCCAGGAGACATAATGCAGTTTTGGGCTACAGTTAAAAGCAAAAGACTAGCTTGCTTTCACAAAAATACATTGGGGGTTTAGCTGAAGGAAGAAAAGACCTGCCATTGTCCTTGAGCCTTTTCTCTTCATCTAACCTGCTGCTAAATATATATCTGCTTCAGAGTCTTTTTCCCTTCGCTTTCCTCACGTTGGCTTGTCTGTTTGCAGTTTCAGATCAGTGAAGAGCCTATATGCAGGCTGAAATGCTGCAATTATCTGGACATTCCCATTTCTCTCTTTTTCTAATACTCAATTCTTTTGCCATCAAGTTTTTATCAATCCCATAGCAGATATTAGTGAATCCAGTTTGTCTTCTGAGGTAGGTAAATGGCTCAGACTAGGTATAATGTCCGGTTTTATTGGTTCTGAAAATGATGTTGATAATCATCCGTAATCAGCATTGCACATCTGTTGATCAGTTCTGTTTGCAAGAGTCTGTTAAAGCATAACCAGCACCTTTTATGTATGAAATGCTCTCTGCAAAGCTGCCTCAGGATGAAGGGCAGGGGTGTTTGCTGCTTCTGTCTTGCCTCCAGAGATACACTGAAGTCAGATGGGAGACGGCGTGTTTAACTGCTCAGTGGTGACCTTCTGAAGTGGTTACTGTGCCCATGCCTGTTTCAGCATTTATGTAAGACAAGTGTGTTTAGTATTAAAACTGAAGAGGTGGGACAGTACTCTGAAACCTGGACAGACACAGCCTTGATAGGATGAACTGAACTTGTATGTGAAGGGCTTGCGTATGGTTTTGGGCCCTAATAATAAAATACATTAAATTTGATGTTACTCATATCTAGAACACACATAGGCGGTAAGATGTTTTGCTGTAGTTTCCTGTTACATCTGTATTATTTGCATGACACTTACTGAGGTGAATGTTTTACTTTACGGCAGAACCTTCGTACATAAAGGGATTCTCTTACTCCAGATTTGTAGCAATCTCGTGATGCTTCTCAAACAGCTGGATGTCTGCTACTTTTTGAGCTGTTTGAACTTTTATGCAGCTGCAGGATCCATTGTCTTTCGTCGGCACCATAAATTAAATCTGAAGAATATTCAGTTATGAAATGAATACATTATAGTGGAAGATTGAACTGGTAGTTCATCAGAGGAAACACTGTGCAGAACTAGCTACTGACTTAGCGAAATGAAGTGTTTCCATTTATGTGACAATTTGAAACCTATTGAAGAAGGAACGTCTTGTTCCCAGCTTCATCAAAAAAGCCAAACAAAAAAAATCCCCAAACCCTAAAAGTCAAGGGAAAAAACCAACTTAAAGCCTAAACCCATGAATCTGCTTGGTTCTCTTTTAAAACCGTCTGTGTTTCCATCTCATAGATATTTTTCCAGCTAGTAAGCAGACAGAGTAGGTAACTTTGCTTGAATCACTGTTTTGCCATTGAGCAAATAGTTCTTTAAATGAAAACTCACGTCGGGCACTGCTATGGGCTATAGAAACTGTGCTGGTTCCTGCCTTTTGGGATGCAAAGAAAGGGCTGTTTCCAAGGTTGAACACAAGCATCTTCAAAGTAACTTGCAGCACACGGTTAACTGAGTGGAAACCTTGAACTGCCTCCATGTGAGAAGCCATGATGAAAAACCCTTGTGTAATGTGGATTTTATGTGGAGCATTTCATATTCTGATGACCTGGCAGATTTGAAACGTTGCTGGAGCTACTGTATTTAAAGACGTCCAAGAAGAGTATATAGTCTAAACCGTAAACATGCTCTTTGATAGCGGCGTCAGCTCCACGTTCTCCGACCTCCTTGTGTCCCAGATGCTATAGCATGCTGCCGCCTCCGTTGTGCTGGCACAGTTGTTTTCATGTGAACAGGCTGAAGGGACGGCACATTGTCAGGAATGCCGAGAGCAAGTGGAAAGGAGGAATTTTTAAGCTGCTATATGTTGTTCTCAGCAGCAATACTGAATCATGGCCTGGATTGTTCAGTTCATAGAACGTTTCTATTCATAGAAAAGCTCACCTTGATTTTGGGTTGAAGCTGGTGTTTCAAGCATCCTACAAACGCCAAAACTTTTATATGGAAAACTAAATAAGACTTAACAGTTACTAAATTAGATTCCAACAGTGTAAAAGGAAAATCTGATTTTTTCAGTCTTGTCTTGTCTGCGAGGAGGCTGCCCTCAGCAATAAGGGCAGTGACCAAGCTCTGAGTTCACAAGCAAATTTTTTATTAGGGTGCTGGACTAGAAGTGAAAGTGCTGCAGTATCTTTCAGGAACTATTTTCCGAAGCTCATCTTGCTCTGCTGTCATTAATGCCCCCAGCAGAGCTGTTCTCCAGAGTACACGAAGTATTAGCTTGGGATCAGCTGGTCTCCAGTCAGCGTATGAAGTAAGGTTGTGGCTGAAGATTGGTATGTTCACAGTAGGAAGAATTCCCCTCCCAAGGCACCCGGGTAATTAGCAGGAGCCACCAGGGACCCCCCTTGGCAGCGCTGCAAAAAGGCAGCGGGGATATCGCCTTCCTGGGAGCCTGAGCAAAGCCTCTTCGGAAAGAGGGAGGAGGTGGGGGGAAGTGGCCAAACCAATCTTGCCATGCGAGTAGCAGGTGGGTTTTGCAGTTGTGCAACACTGAGCAGCGCGATGTGACAGAGAGCAGCATGAGCGGAATGAACATTGCAGCAGAACTGCCACGTCGAGGTGGCAAGGGAAGAGAAACAGTGGCCTGGGAAGTATTCCTGGTTCTCTAGACAAGCTACCAGGAGCACTCTGGCTTCTGGAGAAGTCGCGGTAACTTGGAGGTGTAGAAGACTGTTAGTGCTTGGAAGGTTTTTTTTGTGAATGCACCAGCTTTCTGCGTAGTTTTTCTACTTGGATGTTACTTAAGGTAGCGAAATGGAAAAAGTGGAATGAAAGACATGGTTTGGGACAGCACCAAATTTTTAGCTGTAACTTAAATTTAAAAGTTACTGATTGGTAAGCAGTAATACTTTTATATTTGAAATCGTGACCACACAAAGTGCGCCTTGAATAGAAGTCTCTTTGGGTCCTCAGTTTTTTTTAGACTGCTGTGTAAGGAAGGGGAAGAAAACCACCTTTAAGACTACTCAAGTGAATGTTTCCTCTGTGCCTGTTTTGTTTTTTCCCTCTAACTTCACAGTTAGAATGGCTACCTGGCTGGCCAACTGTTTCCTAAAAGGCTGGACTAGTAAACTCAAAAAATGCCACCCTTCTATCAGAGAGGTCCTTCTGTTCCTGTTTTACCTTGTCATGAACTCTGACCGTTAGACTGACTCGTATAATATTTTTCCTAGGTCTAAAATTGATAAAGCTGATAGTAAAAAAAACAAAAACAAAAAAACCAACCCTCTCAAAGCTCCCAGGTAATTTTAAGAAAAATTAGAGGGATGTGAATCTTTTAAGAATTCTAAAATAGAAGCTGTGATTCACTTGCTGAGGTTTTTCAAGATTTGCTTTTAGAAAGTCCTGCTAGACTTTTGAAGTTTACTCTTTAGCTATGTAAAACAGAAAGCTCTCCTCTGCAAGAGGCATTTTGAAAAGACATTCCAGATTTGATGTTCCAGGAGCCTTTTCATGTACTGATTGTCATCTGAGAGCATGTCACCCAGTTCCCCAGCGCTAGGGCCAGAAAGCCATTTGCATCCCTGCAGTAACTGTATGGTGTATATTCATAGCAGCTGTTGATTGAGTTAGCTGTGATTTAATTGCTGCTGGGTAAGCTTAGGGGTGACCACACTGTCACTGAAGTCCCTGCGGTGTTAACCTGCTTCGAGTGAGCCAACTTTTGTTATAGGAGAGTCAGTCATCCTACCTTGGCATTTGAGGAGTTTAGTAATTAGGTCCTTCAGAACGTGTATTGGATCCAGGCGCTGCGGGGTGGGGAGGGGTTCTGCTCTCACTATCTCAATGTTTGATTGAATTCAGACTCTTTTTCAGAAGGATGTAAGCTGATGTCTTTCAGTATATGAGTTGTCCCGTTTGTTTTCATGTCATGGTTTCGCACGGACACGCTCTTCAACGAACACTAGAACAACCAAACCCTAAAACCCATTTCTGACGAAAGCAGTAAGACTTTATTTTCCCTCTCCCCTCCCTTCATATCGATGCTATGCTTTAAGCAAAAGAACTAGCACTGTACTTCTCTCTAGCACCTGCTAAAGGTGAAGACACATGCAACAGCTGAGGTAGACAGCTTTCTTCTGTCAGGGGACAATCCTTTTTTTTTCACTTCACCCTTGTGTGCACATCCCCTTACTTCCAGCCACATGGTCGCACCCTCTCCTGGGCATTCACTCGTGCTGCCAAGCTGGTTGCAGAGTCTCTTCAGTTCATTAACCTGGCAGAAAACATTTGCAAAACCACCACAAAGGGCAGAGCGATGTTCTCCTGTGTTACCGCATCAGCAGCTCGGCAAAGGCTCTGCAGGAAGCTGGCGCGAGGAGGGGACGGCACAGGAGTGGGATTCGGGGCTGGAAGCGAGGAGAACCTCCTTTTGCTGAGAGCAAGGTGCGCTGCAACCCAGCTGTAGTTGTTTGTCCACAGCGAAGATTCACTACTGCTGGGCTGTCACCTCAGGCTGGAAATGAGAGTAAGCCAGGAAGTCAGTTTTAAAGGGAGAACTTTTCAGCCTTTTTAGGATCCCAAGTGAAGAAGACAAATCATCTGAGAAACTGGCATCAGGGATAATGTGGTATTGTTGTGTATTTGGCTTAATGTTTCTTTTAAGTAAATATTATATAATTACGTAAATTCCTTCTTGTATTCTGAGATTAAAAAAATCAGTTATCTTATACTTACCAATTTACTTCTCTTTTTAAGATCAGTCACTGGTAGGGCTGAAATCTAAATTCCTTTTTTGGCTTACCCCATTCGCTGTCCCTGCTGCAGCGTATGTGGATAACCTCAACGTTTATGTCTCTTCCTTTTCAGCCTTTATACACAGTTCCCCTTCCCAAGAGGGGAAAAAAAAAAAAAGCTCTTTGAAAGTAGCTAATACAAAATGTTTGCCAACCTTTTGCTTGATGGTTGAAGAATAGTTGAAACTTGCAGGGCGTGTTTTTCAGTTCCTAAAGATGAATGGAAGGAGGATACCGGTTCTGTTTACAAAGAACTTCTTTTCCCCAGGGGTTTAGTCCTGCCTTCAAGTTAAAATGCTGCAACAAGTTGAAGTACAAACCAGTTAAGATCTTTTCTCTAGGGAATGTGAGGCGATAGTAGCGGCATAACTTGGGAAATAAAAATATGTATTCCAGGAAATCATGGCTACTTTTGGCCCTTGTTAGGTCTGCCAGTATTTTTTGGTTGATCTTCTGGAATCACCAGACCTAACTTTTGTAGATAGGAGTATTCTTAGCAGCTCTGAGAAATACAATACTCTGAGATTGTTGGGTTAGGGGTTTTTTGCAGTATCTATGTACAGAATAAATCCCATGCTGTTGCTTTGTTTCCAGAAAAATTAACAGAATGTCACAAACAATTTAGAAGAGAAGTTCCCTTAAAGCTTGGTGGTAGGTTGGCATTGGGAGCAGCTTCTGCGGTGATGTGCTAGATGTGTTCTGGAGGAGATTCGCAGGTTCAGGGGTCTGCTTGGACGTTTTAGATTGTGGGGCTTTATGTGGGAGCAGTTTAGTTTAAGAGAATCACAAGCTCAGTAGAACCTTTGGGTGTGTTTGCTGTCTGAGGAGTAGTGGGTTTTCACAGAGGTTTTAGAATTCTTTAAAAATAAATTGTGAATGGTTTGATAGGACTTTTTTTCCTGTATACCTTGTTTTGCATGTTTCGTTAGTGGGGAAATAAGAGCAGAGAGAGACCCCACAGTACAGGTGTGTGTGGAGCTGCAGTAACATAAAATACTGCAGATGAAGAAATGTTGACGTAAGCATCGAAGTTCATAAAGCTGTAGTTCGAATCTCCAGGGATATTTACCTCACACACAACCCTGCAGACTGTCCGAAGTTAAACCTGCCTGTATGTGAAATCAGCAGATTGCAGTTGGGGTAGGATTTTTCTGTTATCTTGTCTTGGAAAATGGCCATTTCTTGCATAAAAAATACTTTAATGTTGTAACTTTAGGTGGTTCTTGGGAATTTGAGACAAAGGAAGATAACACTGTGTGTGTTCACAATGTGAAATTCCTTAGAAGACAGAGTTCTTAATCCGGGGATTGGATCACGTCCCAAACTTCTAACTCAAACCTGATTTTCCTCCTCTGGACTGTTTTAAAGTGGATCCATGGTTGTTACTGATCCGTACACATAATTTTTAGTTTACAGACAGTGTTTCGATTTGACTTGTCTAAAATTATGTTTTGCACTTCAGGCCAAACTTCACCATTTGGATCCAGCAGCACAAAAAAAAGCCATTTTTCCCCTCCTCAGTGCTGATTCCAAGTTTCAAGGGGAAAATGTTCACCGACTCTGTATTATTGCTTGTCTTACCTATCTCCCTCTAAGGTGAGAGAGATGCGTGTGGTGCTTTCCTCACCAAGTCATTGTACAGCTTCAATATGCAGTCAAAACACGAGGCTTTTAAGATGAAAAATGCCGTTAATGTTAGACACTTGTTCAAGCAGACGATGACAGGTTTTTATGGCAATGGGAGGTTTCTTGTCACGAAAAAGCCAACAGCAATATGTACCCAGAATTTGATTCTGGCCCTCTGAGCAAGATACCTTTATTTAGAGAAAGTATTTTTTGCTTGTTTGTTTTAAATTAAAGAAACTTTATCGGGGCATTTCTTTTGAAGTAGCGTTTACCTGGCTTAAAATCAGAACGGTGGAAAAACGTGCTAAAAGGTCTGACAGACAAAGACAAGCACAAAGACAGCCAGAGCTCACCCTTCTTCAGCAGTAAGCCCTGAGGTCCGTGGGTACGCCTCCTGCTTTCTTGACCACACTACACCAGGCTGCAGACCATCGCTCTCCTCGTCAGGGTTGTGCAGTGATCCTCTGCAAAACAACGCCTTCCTTGAAATGCAGGGTGTATTTTCGCTGTGCAGTGGTGCAGTCAGTGCAAAGATACTTTCGTAGTCTCTAAATCAAGAGCCAGATAAAGAAATTCAGAATTAGCCTGTGTAGCTATGCCGGTTACAGCCTTAACGTGTGCCTGTCTCTTGCCAGGGTGTGAGAAGGTTCTTTTTCTTCCTATTAAAACCCCCCAACCCAAACCAGAGAAACAAACTTTAATTTACTGCCGTGTTCGAACTTGATTAACTACGTGCCGTTCCAGAGAGCACGGCGTTTTCAACAAGGCCAGTCATCTCCATCGCAGTTTTGTTCTTTTGTGGATCGCTTTTGCATTATATTTACTCTGACCTTCCATTCTGCTCTTTCATATCGGCTTCGGGAGGTGGGCTTTGTGTGGACAGAAGGGAGATACAGTATATACTGAAACGAGGAACATGCATAAACAGCATGTGGCGCGGTTTGTGTGTTGTGGATTGTTGGAATAGCTCTGTGCCAATTCATCAACAATAATTTGTGCATATTAATATATTTGGATGCGTTTAATTTCATTGGCAGTTAGCCTGCTCCTTAAGTTATTAATTTGTGAAATCTGTTTAGAGGAAGGGTAAAAACTTGTAGGCAGCATATGGCGTGATATTGGGGGGAAAGGACGGCTGCGGGTGTGAATTTTATTTTGTCAGTGTGGTGGGAGTACCTCTTGTTCTTTAGAGCTGCCATCTGCGCAGGATTCTCACTAGAGTCTTGTGCTTCTGTGCAGAACATGCACCATCTCACTGAGCTTTTAAGTTTGGCTGCTTTGGGGGAGGGCAAAGAGAATATTTTATTCTGTGCCACCTTTTGAAGTGTTTTATTTTGTAGAAAGGCTTTTTTTTCTTTGCCATCAAGATGCCATATAAAAATACCTTGAAGAGTCTACAACTTAACTAGCTTTTAAAGGGTGGTTGTCGCAGTGCTCCGTATCGATCACTCAGTTGTTCTGACAAACGCAGTTCCTGTTCTTTGCCTACTACTGTTCTTTTCTGATGTTGGGTCTCTTCTCTCTGTTCTCCCTGACCCTTCTGCAATTATCAGGTTAGCCGTTAATTTTAAGCTCTGGTTCATAAGACTTCAGTGTCTTGAACTTTGCTTTGTAGGGTGTGTGAGGCGGGGCAGCTCCTATTCCAGTTATGCGAATGCTTTAGGAGCCTCTCCATGCCTTCAGTCAACTCCTTTAAGTCCATCCAGCTCTGATACCTGAACGTAGAGCGAGCACCGCAGTGGAAGGGCTCTGGCTTCATCGTTAGACTGCGGCGTGTTGTGCAGCGTGGGTACCTATATGCAGCATTTCATGTCGTGTTTTCTGCTGTGCTTTTTGTTTCTCTGGCTCTTGATGTGACGCGTGCTGGGAGTCCGTCGTGTTTCATCTTTCTCCTCCAGCCAGCTGATCTCTGTGTAACAGGGGTCAGGCAATCAAAGCTTTCTGGTTTTGAGAACGTGATGCATGGGTTTCTTCTTGAGAAAACCCAAGAGAGGAAAAACAAAAAAATTTTGCGATGCAGATGGTCGGTAAAGGTGCTGAAGATAAGAAATTACAGATATAATCCCTCACATTTTCCATACTCTGGCAGAAAATAAAAGAAAGGCCTTTGCGGAGTGCTCATGGGTCCTCTTCCTGCTAGGGGACTTACCAGAAGGTTCAGAACTAATCTTGGGCGTCGCAGAGATCCTTGGCTTTAGCTCCCCTTTCCCCTCCCGCCCCATATTTATTTTGAACTTAAGCTTGGCTGTGGGAGATGATAAATTCATGTAGATGCCTATTACATTTATGAATATTTTAAAATCAGGCTTTAGGCGTGGATTTAACTATGTCACCTTAGTTTACGAAAAGGCCTTGCCCTTGTTCACATCTTGGAGCAGTTGTCTCCTCCCTCATTTTAGGAGGTTTTGTAAAGCTATTGCTATTTGAAGTATAAAAAAAAAAATTATTCTAATTCAGAATCTCTAATACTAGTGGTGGAGAAGCTTATCTGCAGATTTCCTAGTGTATGTATATCTTCTGTATTAATGTTGTTGCACTTCTTAAACTCTGCATTAATGTATTTACTGAGATGACACTGGAACAATTCACATTACAAGTGCATCGGGGAATACCGCAGGATCTCGTCACTGGGAAGTTTTAAGAGCAATTCAGGAATAATACAGGTAGCGTTAGTTCTGCTTTGAGGCAGAGGGATACACCAGGTGGCTTTTCAAGATCTACAGCTGTTTCCTGTGATTTTAGTGGAAGATTCAATGCACTCTTCAGTGGTTTGGTCAAAACCAGTTTGTTTTGCATTGGAAGCATGTTTCTGAATTTAAATTCAGAAGAAGTACTTGCAGTCCTTTGTTGTGCTTGAAACAGCTTCTGTATTTACACGGGCGATATGAAGAACTAGCCTGAAGAGGTTTGTTTGTGTTGATAGATATTTTAGGAATGCCGACTCATTTTACCAGGCCAAGGGTGTGCACCCATGAGCCAGCTACCATCAAATCAGAAGGATGAAAACTTAAAGGACATCAAGTGCTCCTATGTTGTCTGTGTGCTTGGTCTTAACCCAAGCACCCAGTTAGTGCAGAGTAAGTGGTGGGCTGGAACCTCCCAGCCTGGCGTACCACGCCCAGACCCTTCAGAGATCACTTGCCTTGTTTTGAAGTGCTTTAAGCCTGGAGAAACAGAAATTAAAATACGTGTTCTTGGTCAGCGCTCTTCTGGAGGCTCAGGGGCACACAGAGCTTGCACACCGCTGAACTCACAAAGTATTGACATTGTTCTTGACACCCATGAGCAAGGGAAATGGACTGCAACAGCAGATCCGGGCGATCTCCCCATTATCCCTCGACTCTTTTTTGTGTTACTGAAGTGAGTGGGTGATGTGTTGAGCTGCAAATGCGAAGGCTCATACACAGAATACCTGTG
This sequence comes from Bucorvus abyssinicus, assembly GCA_009769605.1. Taxonomy (NCBI): domain Eukaryota; kingdom Metazoa; phylum Chordata; class Aves; order Bucerotiformes; family Bucorvidae; genus Bucorvus; species Bucorvus abyssinicus. The sequence goes on from CM020044.1 coordinate 14,542,851, forward strand.
GAGTCTAAAAAAGACGTTGAGGATAGTCAGCAGCCCTGGTCCTAGCAGCAGCTGGTACCTGTGCTCCGTCCCTTCCCGAGGGGCAGCAGGTCTGTGTGGGAGCAATAGGGATACAGGCATCAGGGCTACCCAGCCGGTGGCTTTCAGAGAGCTGCCTGCACCGGGAGGCTGTTACAGTAGTGGGGATATGAGGGCTGGCTGGCTGAGAAACCCCGGCAGTTCCTGCATCCCTCCCTCATTCTGGCACTGGCATTTTGTCCTGACCCACAGTGAGCTGTGTGAACCTTCTCAAACAGGTCAAAGACTCATCGCTGTTTGCAAGAGATGAGTTCATCCCCTAAGGTGAGATGGCTTACTCTGTCAGACAGGCAAGGTGAACCGTTTCGCTGTGGAGTCAAGCAGACGCCAGCTCAGTGCAGGCTGTGGTGTGAAAATGCCCTCGCCTTCCCCCTCCCTGTCAAAGCTGGGTCCTGTGGTTTGTATCCTGCTGTACTATTAATCTGGCTGTGCGAACAGTCATGGGGTGAAGTGGAGGGAGCGTTACACACCTCTCCTGAGTCAGGGTCAATGTGCTGGGCTGTTCCTGATGGCTGACAGAGCTGCTTTTGGAACCACTCCAACAACTGGGAGTCCCAAACTCCCTTGTTGCAATGTTTTCTAACTGTGAGACAATTATTTTTAATATCTAATTAAATTTTACTTCTTGGGAGCTCAGTCTTTTTTTATTATAGCTTTGGTAGGCCACAAGAGTTAATTACAGTCCTCTTTGCAGTGACCTGTAACATACTTCAGAATTGTCAGCCTGGCTGTTCCTCCATCAGCACTATCTTTTTTTAATTAATTAACTCCACCAGTGGGTTCTTCAGTTGTTTCTCCAGTCTCAAATATTAATTTCATGCAAATTTTCACTCATGTTACTTCTCCCCAGTTTGCACAGAACTCTTTGAAAATGGGTGCTCTATTCCAGACATCATCCAGCTGAGGTTTTCCTGTCACTGGGGCAGAATAATCACCTGCCAGGTCTTCTCACCTCCCTGTTCAGTGTCAAAGTGCTGGTTCCCTCAGAACAAGCACAGTGGTAAGTCATTTAGGTTGAGTCGCTGTAGCCGTTGCTCTTTATTTTGTGTTTGTCCACTTAATTTTTCTTGCTTCCTACTTCACAATTGTTTTTATTGAATTTAATTGATTTCAGATAGTTCCTCCCATTTAACAAATCGCTCTTGAATTATCGTTCTGTCTTCCAGTTACGTCTGCACCATCTTGATGTAGTTTGTCCCTCCTGCAGTTGTATATTCTGTGATGTCACCGAAGCTATTGAATAAAAACAGTGAACGCAATCAATTCCCCGTTCACTAAGAGGGGTGGGGACAAACTAAACGCCGGGTGATTGGGGGCTCGATCGACTCCAAGTCAAAGCAAACCCAGCTTGGGCTCAGAGCAGCGTGAATGCGCGCGGCGTCAGCGTGGGTCCGTAAAGAGCGCGAACACGGTCGCGTGGCGCCGTGCCCAAGGGGATGAGCCTTCCAAGAAGTCCTGGGGAATGCAGCGCAGAGGCACTAAATCTGGTTGCAGAAAGAATGTGACCACATTGACTTGGTCTGGACCACTTAAACTTGCCCGTACAGAACCAGTGCTGTTGGTTTTATATTTGGTGCTGATGAACTAGATCATCCTCCTAGACGTGCTAGAAAATACGTTAATCTGCTGAACAGATGCTACAACCGTTGCTGTGCTTATATCCTGGCAATTTAATGCAAATAATTCAACTTTTCCGGGGTTTTGAATATTTTAAGGGAGAAAGAGAGTAAAAACAATGACTTTTGAATCCTACCACAACATAAAAAAGGATAAATCTAGAAAGCCTCCCGTGAATGTCAAGGTCACTCCAGAACTGTCCAGGTGCCCACAAATATACCAGAAATTACAGCGAAAAATAGCTTGCATTGTCATGTGAATCTGAATGAAGCCCTTGAGCATGTGTTTAAGTGTTGTATTTAAGTCATAACACTTAACCTGAGATTTTTTCTTACAGTCAGCAAAACTGGGAAATATGAACTGACATGTTTGGGGTTTTTTTTAACCACTCAGTAATCGGAAAGGTGGGGAATTGACTCTTTCTAAAAGCAAAACCAGTAATGAGTACCTTAAGAAAAATAAGTAAATGGCAGAGCATCTAGTTGAGGTCACACTTGCATTCGGCGCATGAATAGATTTTCCTTTTTTTTATTTTTTTTATTTTTTTTGAGCTGTCAGTTACTCAGCTACAGAGCAAATTGTGTCTGGTGAACTTCTCTAGATGGACTGACCAGCCCATCTCTGCCTCTGGGTAAAGCTGTGTTAATAGGTAACCAGATCAGTCATGAGGATGAATGCTACTTACTCTCCGCAGCACTGATATACCCAAACGGAGAACTTCCCGGGTTTGGGTGATTTACGCACAAATACTTTTATATTCTGATTCTTTCAACAGGTCATGGTTTTGCTGTACATGTGCCATTCATGGCATATACTTCTCCAGTGTACCGTCTTTTATAGCTGGACTCCAGGATTTTCAATTGGAAACAAAGTCAAGGGCAGTTTCCTTTTGTACACATAAACAAACTTTTTTCTATTGAGCAATCTGTTATTTTGATAGTAATGGAAAAAATGCAGTGATGCAGAGTCCTTTTGCCAGAAATTGGAAGATTGGAGATGGATTTTCATTTAGACTGCAAATATTTCTTTTTCCTAAGATACTTTTTTTAAAATTTCCTTCTAGAAAGCCTTTTCTGATGTAATTGTCCGTGTAGGGCTGGGTGAAGTTGTAGTTTATGGTGCAATGCGTAATGCGGTGTATCTAAAATAGTCCTGTCATTTATTTTCTCTCTATTAACAGCAGTTGTTCTTCACAGTCTGATGCTGTCTGGTTCTGTTTGCAGTGACTTCCATGTTTTAAATCAGTTTTCTTATACCCCTTGGGTTTTATGTTAGAGCTTCCCAGAATGGGCGGATGGTGGGAAACATGCCAACGTGAGGTCAGTACGTGTAAAGAAAAGACCCATCTCATTCTTCTTGTGTGTTTGGATAGGGGAAGCAGTGACAATGAATACAGGTAAATTTACTTTCTGCTCTAATCCCAGTACCAGGATGACTTACTGAATGAACTCTGCAGAGTTTAGTGCCTGTTAAGTGTCCTCTCATCAGCTGGAAGACGTAAGGCTCACTGCAACACTGAAATTTCTTCTGCATTGCTGTTGCTGACTGCATGTCCTAGACCTGGGGTTGTGAGGGACCACTTCCATTCCACTCAAACAGCAAATTGTGTGCAAGTAGGAAACTTCTCACAAAATCATTGCTCTGCTGATGTAGCCTCTAAGCTGCTTTTAGGCAGAGCGTATTCATGTCAGGGTTACTTTAGTAGGGTTTTGACCATACTCTGAAATTTATAGATATTTCAAAGTTTGCAGAGGTTATTTGCATAAATTATTTTCTCAAACTCACGACACCTTCCTGAAGTGGTACTGCTGCCGTGGCCTGGAAACCAACAGATTGTGCGGGCATTTTTATTAGCTCTTGGAATACATGTGGAAGGGAGCAGGGAAATCCCCAAGCACTTCAGACTCTTCTGTATATGCTCCACTAACCGACGCTGGAACCAAAGCCCATAGCAAAGCCCTCCTGGTTGCCGCAGCCTTCCTCCTAGCAAAGCCATCGCCGTGTAGTCGCTGACAGGTGCCTCAGTCCAGCCATGTCCCAGGTCACGTAAATGTCTTCCATCCTTCTCTGTTCTTCATCAAAGCCGTTTGGGGTCTGTGTTATTTCTGAATGGTTTTTAATATTATTTTTGACGTTTTTAACAACCAAACCAACCCCCCAGTTTCTGTCTCGATACCTGTCTGCAATATAAAGAAGGTGTAATACCTAAATACGGTGGCTTCTTACTGTGGGAATGAACTCATGCCTTTGTCTTGTGTCTTAGTAGCGGTAGAAAAAGTACAAAACGTGGAGCAGAGCTCAGGTGAATGTCAAGATAACTTTTGAGAATTTTATGTCTCATTTTTCCATTGAAATACAAACTTAATGTGGTCACACTGTTGGCTTGTGCCCTTCAGGAATAAACAGAGGAAAAGAAATTCATTCTTTACAAATTCTAAAGCAAAGCTGTAAAACTGACTTTAAAGAATACAAATCATACCTTTTTGGAAACTCAGGGTGTGCTCAAAGACCTTTTGTCTTTCTTCCTCCCCCCTCCCAATTATTTTTTCTTTTACGGAACGTTGCATGCTGTGTGTTTGCTGGGTATAGAGACATTGGAATTTTAAGTTAGTTTTTAAGTTCACGTGGCTGAATTCTTTCCATTTAACTTGGCTGCAGCAAAAGTTCATCTAGCTTTTTCTTAAACTGTTGTCAAAATAATTTAATACCTGAGTGTGTCATCAGTAAGTTTGTAACTAATGTTCTGTAAAAACCTCTGAGAAAACCTTTTCTAGTACATTCAACTCAGTATTCCCGCTTCTGCAGTTACCTGTGGCTTTCATGCAGCCCCTGAGGACAGATGCTTCAGCTGAAGAGTGGAATAAGTTCACCAAAACCGCATGGGTTTTTGTTTTGGTAACTCACGTGGTCACTAGTGTCACATTTTCCCGTGTAAAATTGTAATTTCACATATCTGTGTACTGCTGCTTTCTGAAACGAGTATTTTTTTAGCATTGTGTCAAAAGGGATTATCTTTTGCAAGTAATTACTGCCACTAACCCCATTAGCAAAACGATGGTGCTTCTGGCGTGCCGGTGGAAGGGGAGTGTGTTACAAACAGCAGCTGTAACAGATCCGTTCTGGGGAGCTGTGCTGCGGTCTGCAGCTGAAACTTGAGAGCTGAGAGAGAATCTGGTATGAGTTAGAAGTGCGGATAAGCAGAGCGGTTCTCCCCTGAAACACGTTTTCAGAAAGATACTCTTAAATGATGTTGCAGTTCCTGTTGTGTGAACATAGGATGGATACCCGGAATGTTCTAGGACTACCCATTGCCACGCTGCGCCCGTTGTTTCTGAGGGTTACGTCAAACTCTCTTTAAACACTTCTTTTGGTACTTCCTCAGGTCACACTGACTTCTGATACTGCCTGATGGAGCTTCAGGGAAATGTCAACACCAGATGGGCAAGGGGGAGGGCTGGGGGTAGGGGACGAAAAATGGCTCTAAGGTGTTGCCAACCTGCATTTAAGGTGAAAAGGATCTTAATCTGGCTACGCTTTAGTGAGTCAGGATGATTTCCTGATTGTCTCACAAAGTCTCATTATATAGTGACCTATGTTCTTGCTTCCAGAACCTTGGTTCAAATAAATCACAGGTTTCTGTGTGTTTTGTTCAGACTGGTTTGTCAGCTCTCTTTCCTATCCCAGCACAAAGCTGGGCTTTAGAGACAAACAGAACCTTTTCCAGGAGAGCAAGATAGGCACCTGGTTGGTTTGTCTGTGTTTTGTGTTGTCCTCTGAAATCCCTGCTTCCTCACCTTTAATAGCTGTGCAGTTGCATTTCACAGAGAAGTGGAATCGCCTTATCTTGTTTTGGTTTTTTCATCTCGCCTGTGTGGGTGGACCTGCAGAACCAGTGTTCTCCATCTCCTTCCGTCACAACAAGCGTGGTTGCCTGCTATTGCAGATCTGTTTCTTTTAAGCATTTGAAAAAACAAAACCGGTTGCTGGAAGAAGATTGAAGAACTTCTGCTGACAAAGGTAAGCCAGCTGCTTGGAACCTAGTTTTGAGACCAAATGTAAAGAGAATTTCCCAGATGGGTTTACCTGTGCTCAGAGCATTGCAGAAGTAGATTTCTTGCTGCTTTACTTACACCCTGCCTGGCCAGCATGGAGCAGAATGAGAATACTGGCCATGCACCATGTGTGATGATGAAAGGGTGTTTTCTTTTTTATGATTATATTGTACAGGAGAGTTTTGTCTTGACAGCATTATTAATTAATTCCAGTATTTACAGCAGCAAGTAAACCAGTGCTTTTCTCCTGACTAGGCTTACCACAAGTGTAGAATATATTACGTACCTCACCGGTTGCTCTTGCTCATTTCAGAAACAGTTCAAAAAAACCCCAGAAATAAAGCTCACACTATGAAGCACAGCAGAAGTCTGCAAAGCACCGCAGCTTTCTTGCTAGAGGTCGGATCCTGTTGGCAGTCCTTAGCCCACTCCCCCGTACAAATACTGTCCACTGAGCAGATGCCAGTGAAACAACGGTTGATGCCAGCAGAAGTGGGCTGCTGCCTTTGGGGTTTTGGCACATTATTTTCCTGTTCATTTATGACCCACATGTTGCAATGCTGCCTATTCCAGTGAAATATTGCCAGGCTTTGCTATTGGGGAGGGAGTAGGTGTGGCAGACACACGTCTTTTACATTCATAGTATTTTATTGACCAGAATGTTGTACAGGCTTTAATTTGTAGCTATTTTTCCTTCCAACAAAACTTTATTCCCCCCACATAAAAGTTAAGCACAAGAGGATGTGTTGCTCTGAGTTCTGTCAGCTCTTTAATTTACATACATCAAACTGATGTTTTCCAAGATGCTGCAATTATTGCGCAGTATCTTAGCTGACGTCCAGGGCATCGTACCTGTTCCATTTCAAACATCGCTTTAAAAGACAACGTAGCGGCTGCAGTCACTGATCACGCAGGGGTAAGACAGATGTATCCTCCTTTATGTTTTCCCCTTTCCAGCCAAGTTAAGTTCTCAGGTCTTGCTACATTCACCATTTTCTGATTTTTATTAGGGTTTGGAATATTCACGTTTCAGCCTTGTCTGTTTTGCAGGTGACTTTGTCTCGGTTCATTCCAGTGAAGTCATAGTGTATGAAGCGCTCCGGTTAGACCCTTGAAAAACTGACACCAAAAGACCAAGCAAGTAGAGTAAACCAAGAGAGTCTTCCCAGTTTTGACGCCTGTGGCAGCTTTGAGGAAGATGTCATTCTTGTGGTCTCAGGGAAAGAAGGTCCACCCACAGGCATGTAATAAATGATGCTTAATAAATGATTCCAAAAAGCTGCCTTTATGTGTTTGATTTTACTTGTGATTTCTCAATCAGGTATCAAAAAGAGAAGTGGTAGGTTGAGTCTCTAGATGTACAGCCGGTTTTCCATGAGTCTTCTGCACTGTGCAGGCTGACTTTGAATTCTAGCAGTAACAGAGGAACCAAGTTTTCCAGGGAGAAATAGGGACTCTGCTTCTCAGAACACCCTGGTGCATCGCAGGGAGCCTTTCGGACTTCTCTTTGCACAGGCTGTGATTTAAATCAATCCAGTAAATTTTAAATGGGAAGTTCAGGGGAGAGGTAGGCAAGAGGCACCAACCAAACATTCCTCCACTTGCACAGCATGAACACCTTTATGTTGTGACACTGTTGGCGGAGTCGCGTAGACCGGGGATTGAAGTAGGAGTGTGTACAAAGTCGAAGCATCACACAGTATTTTGAGCTGCTACAACAAATCAGCTATTTCAGCCTTTGCTGATGTCGTGCGTACACTTGTTGCCTCCCAGCGTGAAAACAGAGCAAATAATTGCAGCAAGCTTTCTGCCCAGTAGAAGGTACTATAATAAATGAGAAACTTTGTTCTGCACTTTGAGTGAAGAGAAGCAACGGGAAGCTGTTGGAAGGAGGATGGTGGTGTGTTAGAGACGGGGGGAAAAAATTTAAGAGGGCTCTGTGTCCATCGCCTACAGCTCAGTGAGCAGTTGAAATTGATGTAGTGCCGTTTCTCCCTGGTAACGTAGCAACTGGACCACACCTCCTCTGCTGAAAGATGCTCAAGAGCCCTTTGAGCACTATCTGGTGTACTGCAAGGGAACTGCACCAGTTTTAATTACCACAGCACTGCCAGTTGATAACGGGGTTTTCCCATGGGATGGCAAGGAAATTCTTCATTCTCTGTCAAGTTAATCCTGTTTTACCCATCACTGTTTGTGTAGTAATCCCATTTACATTGCCGAAGAGGACCGTGTTAATTTTAAATTAATACCAGAACTGTACCTATCAGTGCATTTTATCTTGGTTCAAAGTAAGATTTTGATGAAAAATAAGCGTTCTTGTCCACCCGATACTCTTCTCGTGTAGCACTCCTGTGTGGTGGTATTATGTTAACGTTTTGGACGAATACTCAAGGATTTGAGCGTGTTTTTCTTCTCACTTAGACTTTGCAAATGACTGAAAAGCTTTCCCCACTCCTAACCTCTCTTCTGTTGTGCAACAAAAGAGCTTTCCTTTAAACATCTTGGTTTCCAAGCACAAGAAATCGTCTCTGGGCATTACTGAACGTTTGACTTAAGGTGTGATGAATCCTCTTACGCCAAGTTGAATTTTTTGATGTACGCTGTAGAGTAATGTTTGACTTAGCTAAAACAAGTGTGGAGATAGTACTGTTCAAGAGTTTCTCTTTTAGGGGTTTGCTCAGATCTCGGGCGTTGTACAAAAAAAGGATCCACCAAGCCTGCACTGGATGTCACAGCCTGACTTGGTTTTGTCCAGGCTGTTGCCTTTGCTGCCTGCCTTAGAAAGATGATTGTTGTGTGATAACAGTACAACCCCCTTATTGGGGCTTCACGACCTGCATGAGGGAAAGCCTCTTAAACTATCCAAAACCTTCTTTATTGATGTGTTTAAATGTGTTGGTTTCTTCCTGTAGTGACTTAGCAGTTGTTGTCATTGTGCTTTGGTGTCAGCTCAGGGAGGGGGCGTGTTTTGGTGACATGTGGCAAAGCAGCCATTGCGAAATAATGCTGTTGGTGTTGCTGTACTTCGAGGTGTCCTTTTTTCCTGAGAATTTAAAAAACAAATCCTAGCGTAGTTCAGGAAGCTTGTGGCAACTTGAGTACGTCAAAACCAATAGCCTACCTAAACCGGTATAAAACTGTGCACTTGGAGCTGTGCTGATACAGTAAATCTGTGGCAATATTGTGAAAACTGAATAAAAATGCAAATATACTGTTTTGTTAGCTTGATAATGCTTATACATCCCCTCCCCCTTCTGTCTTTATAGGTCTACGAGGGCTAATCAATCTTGGGAACACATGTTTTATGAACTGTATTGTCCAGGCACTTACCCACACTCCACTGCTGCGAGATTTCTTCCTCTCCGACAGGCACAAATGTGAAATGCAAAGCCCCAGCTCATGTCTGGTCTGTGAAATGTCTACGCTTTTTCAGGAGGTGAGTGCTGTTTGCCCCAAGAGCATCGCCTTTCCACGGGTGCCGGCTGTTTCTTACCCCAAAAGGGTTTGTGCTTAATTTGCAAATATAAAGGGAACGCAAATTATGTTTCTGCTCAAGGTGTGGCCAAACAGATTGAGTGAGACCCAAAACCCCCAGCTGCTCAAAAGGAAACTGTTGGCCTTTTAAGTCCCGTTCTTAAGTCACCCTTGTTTAGGCAAAGCTGGTGTTGGAAATAATTACCGTGCTGCCTGCTCTTCTGAGACCGATCTGCCAGTCTTTAGTCTTAAAGCTGGATGTGTGCTTTAATTACAGGTACGAGTTGTAACTGGAAAATATGTCACGGGCTCATGGGTGATCGTGGGAGTGCGAATAATGCAATAGTGCATAGCCTTGTGGTTTAAGGCACTGGGTTATGTAGGTCTGTATAAATATTTTAAAGACCTCGATTCAGTGCTTTCTAACGAGGAGAAACATCTTCGCTATCTTCTCTGGTGTGGAAACCTGCTAATGACCAGGAGGATGCAGAAAAGCGAGCGCGTTGGTACGAGCTACTCTTGTTTCCCTTTGCCGTGCAGGTGCCTGGCTTAGCAGTGTGCCTGTCTCTGTAGGTCTAGTCTGGGCTCTGTGAGACAGGCACAGTCTTCCCCTTAATAAACAGTCGGGGAGCTGGATTATCTGAGTTCCACGTCAGTGATGTAGGGACTCGGGCTAGACGTGACCTTCTAGTTTGGAGATGAATGTCTAAAAAAACAAACAAAGAAATCCGGTTCTGTGCCTTTCCCTCAGAGACAGAGCAGCTTTCTTGGTAAGTAAAACAACCCAAGCAACAACAAAAAAACCCCAATAACACAGAAGCTGTAGTACATGCTGTCCCTGAGCGCTTCAGATAGCTGGAGCTGTCGGTACACAGAGCACGTCTTTTGTGTACGTGCTGTCACGGGAGTTCCTCCAAAAGGAGACCAGGCTAAAAGAGCTTCACCTTTATATTGTGATTTTCAATTTGATTTTACTTCCGTGCCTTTTTCACCAGAGATGATTCTTTTCGGTCCTTGCAGGTGAGTTAAACATACACAGAAGGTTAAGTCCCCCTTAGCCATTCCAGTACAAAGTCATTTTCTGCTCGTGCTCAGCTCTCAGGTGAATTTACAACTTTTCATGCTGCTTATCAGTCATTCGTTGTATGTTATACTTCTTACTTTTTGATTTATTTTTCAATTATTCCTGAATGTGTCAGGAAAGGAGGTACAAACAAAAGGCAGGCGTACCAATAGGTAGCAGCTGCAGGATTATTGAAACCAGATGTGCAGTTAAATGGGGAAATACCACTCTGCCTAGATTAAAAAAAAAAAATCAGTCACGGTATAGAAATACCAGTCTCTGTACATGTTAATACAGATACCTATTTGTGTATTTTTTTAAAAAAGGTACTATTGTACTCTTGGTATCTTTCCATCAAATTGTGGTGTAGCCTCATTCCAGTGAGTATCACCACGCTCTCTTTACACACATGCCTTTTCAAAAAATCCCTTGGGAAAGGGGGACTGAGTATCACATTACAGGCTGAGGGGCTGGAGGAAAGATCAGCACCGTCTAGGTAACAATTTTTATTTCCCTTTCTGTACGTGGAGCCCTGGTGATGGCCCAGCGTGCCTTTTGCTAGACTACGTACAAGCAGGTAACAAAGAACAGGCTGCTCTCCAAAATGGGGCTTCAATGCGGCGTTTGCGTTAGTTGCAATTGTCATCAGGTGGAATTTCACACACAACCTTGGGAATCCCAGCCCTCGTCTTCCCCGGTTCTGACAATGAAGGTTCTGTGCCATGAGGGCCCGTGACTGAGGGAGGAGCCGTGTCTGTGCCAGCAGGCTGTGGTGGCACGGGTGCCAGTAGGCTGTGTCCCTGTTTCACGTTGCAGTGCTGCAGCTCTGTGCTGTGGGAGGACACAAGTGACTCAACCACCTTGAAGAAAAACGAGAGTTTAGTCCTCCACAAGCAAAACTTGTGGTATCTGAAACACACTCGGTATATTTTAACTTGCAAGCGGTAAATACCACGTTATGTTTACAGCTCTGTCAGCACTCGTGAACTTCTGTTTCCCAGAGTTTTAATTTCTCTGCATTCAGAATTAAAACCAAAATCTTACACTTGCGGAGCAGACGCTTTATCTTTCACGTCCCAACGATAAGCAGTGGTTGTGGGGGAGATTCCTACGGTTAAGAATTCCTTTGTAATTGAATTACCGGGGAAACTTTGGGTCAGGTTCTGTCTTGTTTTTACGCAGCTTTCCCACTGGGGTTAACTCATGCAGTTATCCCAAGGTATCTTAGCCAGTGACAAACGATCAGGGCAAGGGTTAACTTCAGCTCCCTTCCACCCTTCTTTTCTGAAGGTGTGATCTTAGGTAAATGGAATGCCAGGGGATCTGGTGAGTGATGCCAGTAAGAACTCTCCAGGAGAAAAAGAGGCTGTTCAAAACATTAAATGAAACTCCCTATATATAAATAAGCAAGTTTTGCTAATTTGCTTCTTAAACAGAAAACACTTGTCCCTTTTTTTATTGTTTAAGATCATTTATTACATAGTTTGTGCGATTTCTCTGTGATAATTAGGAAGGTACCAAGTTCTTCCACCTTGAAGTAGGTTGGTGGTGAGTAATGAGTATCAGATGGTTCCCAGAACTGAGGTTTTTTCCTGGTAGCTTTTCTTGTAAACATGCCAAGTGTTGATCTCTGTTTGTTTTAAAAATATCTGACTGCATCAATTAACATTCTCGTTTGTGCTGCTTGAAACCTATTTCTCAATAGAATCATGACACGAATTACACTGCATAAGAAAAGGAATGAGAAGGATTTGGGAATGACAGATAGTGGTGAAACTGGACGGAGGGAAGATAGGACACACAGACTCCGTTCATTGAGGCTTTTTGCTGCAAGGGTTTGTGCACTCCTTTTTACCTGCTGGTATTTGTGTTTCAGTTTTGCTTCGCCAATGAAAATTAATCTCAAGATGGTCCACACCCTAAGGTCCCCCTAAACCCTTTACAGAACATCCGTTCAGGCTGGTAGGATTAGCGGATCCGTATTGCGGTGCGCTGCCTGGAACAGCAGTACCTGGGAATGCAGCAGAATGCAGTGCATCCACTCAGAGGTTCTTTGTGCCCATCCTTCCTCAGCCTCGTGATCCTGTCAGAGCGTGCACAGCACAACTACGTGGAGAGTTGAGAAGTGAGGAACAAAAGGGGAAAGATCCAGATGATTTATGGCTTTAATATCTCACCATGGTACATTGTTGAAGTGGCTTCTGTATAAAATCAGTTGCAACAAAGGTACAAAGGAGAAAAAGTAGTTAAAGCACTTTACATAGAGGCTTTGTGTTTTGTCATGGAAAATACAGTTTGTGCCCATTTAGTAAAATCGTTTCTCTAAGTAGAACATTCAGAGTGTGTGCAAGCAAAAGGGTTTTTCTGACTCCTCGAACCAACGGTCTTTGTTGGGAGCCTCCAGTAGGTGTTCTGAAAGGCCCGTGTTTTACCCACTGCCCTTATCCACTGTAAATTTTCCGACCGTTTAAAGTCTTAATTGAGAAGCAATTTCTAAGAGGAGGTTTTAGCTTCTCAAATTGGCCTGGAGCCTGGTACAGGATTTATGCCTATAAATTCTTGATTACAAAGCTCAGAGACTGTTCAGTTCATGCATATGCAGAATACATCAGATCTCTCTGTTTGTCTCCCATAATTGAGAAGCTTCTGTGCATGTGGTTTGGGCAGGAGGAGGAGAAAGAAGGTCAGATGTGTGTGGTGGTGTTCTTTGGGTTTGTGTTTTGGTTTGTTTTTAAACTTGACTGGTATCTCTATATTTTTGGTAACAATAATGCAAAATGCAATGCTTAGAATCCTCTAAATCCTTTATAGATTCTTCCTTCTGGAATCCAAGAGCAAGTGTTTAAGTGCAAAAAAAGAAAGTTTCTGTTACGTGGGTTTTGTGTAAGAGTGGAGGCTTTGAGTCCTGGTTTGGTTTTTTCTTTTTTTTTTTTTTTCCCCCCTGGAACAGCAATTAACCAATATATTACCAAGCATTTTCAAATGACTTGAACTAGTTCTCTCCAATATAAACAGCTGATATTGCTGAATTGCCAACAAATTTAAACAAAAAAACCCTTGGTTTAAATTCTGCTTGGAAGGATTGTGCCATTGAAGTGTTGTGAAGGTGACTTGGAAATGCGTCAGTATTTATATTTGCACAGTGTGATGAAAAGGTTTCTATCACAGTGATCGAATAAGACTTTGCCTGGACTTTTTTGTGGACTGGAACAGCTCTGATAGGCTGCTCCTTCCAGCAACAACGAAACGACAGAGACGGGATGGGTGTTTTCTCCATTCCGGTTAAAATACTGCTATTGGATATACTCAGGTTCTTTTGTTTCCTCTTTGATTTATGAGAACGGTGAAGCTTTCCCCCAGCCCCCTGTATATCCAACAGCGTTCTGACTAGGTGTGTTTCTAGTTTCAGTGTGATAATAGCTAATAATTTGATAAAGCTTCTTGTTAAACTCTTCTAATCCTAATGAAGCACTAGAGAATGTAAAATCTGCTGGCAGACCCAGGGCCTGCAGTGGAGTAATTACGGAGAGTGCTGTTGGTTAAAATGACCGGAGAGCTCTGGGACTAATTGTAAGGAGTGACGGAACAGAGAAGTTTTATTGCTGCAGTTCCCTGAATTATGTTGAGCAGCAGCTGCATCAGCAGATTTCAATTACCATACTCCTGCTCCAGTCCCTTGGTGTCATTCCTGTTGGCATCCAAGTTAACTATTGATCTTTGTATTTATAGAAGTGTTTTGAGGGGGTTGGCTGCAGAGGTATAGCTTCTTGTTTGGAAAAAGCAGACCTTGCAACAGAGAAATTTCTTTGCAAGGAATTACCCTAAAACCTTTTAGAAAACCCTACAAGTATGAGGACTAGATGAGAAGGTTGTACTAACTTTGGCCTCCCTGTCCCTTAAAATCCAGCGAGTTTTATCCAGGCGGGGTTGTGGTATAAAGCCTGTGCTTGCACTGATATAAAATGCTCAGAGACTGGGCAGGGAGAAACTTAGGGCTGGGGAGGGAAGCCTGCTTTTCCAGTGAGAGTAAGAAATTCTATCCTGCTGGGGTTTTACATCTTATTTTCGTTCTGGTATTTGCTGCTACTGCCTTCTGTTTGGGAAGAGGAACCGCAATAAACTGCCGTCGATTTGATAGGATCTTGGCAAAACATAACTGTGGCATTGCAGGCACCCTTTTTTACTGGCAAATGCCTTTTTCGAAGGTTAGGGAAGGCAAAATGATGTAGAAATTTTCTATTCTTAAAAATAAAATGTTACTCTGTGAACTACAACCTGAAGGTCAAGTGAATAAACTCTTCTGAGCCTTTTCGGGCACCCTGCAGGGACACCACCACACCTCTGCTTTGCCTTTGGAACTGGTATCGTGGCGCAGGGTTCTTGGTCGGATGCAGAAGTCAGCTTGCTCAAGAAGGGACTGGTAGCTTTCGTCTCAGATGCTGGATGCCAGAACTGGCAGCAGCAGCAGCAGGGAGGACCCAGGAAGGTGAAAGGAGAAGAGCTGCTGCAGTAGCACTAGGCTAAAAGTGGAGATGGTGAAGGAAGGAGCTGAACCTCCACCCGAGGAAACACAGACCTTAGTGCGGGGTTTTTGTTTGGTGGTTTTGAAGTGGGACCTGGCTGCTGCTTATTTAAAAAGAAGAAAGCACGAATTTCTGCCAGCGGTTACCTGTCCTGCTCTCCTGTGCTCTGTGTGTCACCGCTCAGCAGGGGTGGTTCACGTCATGGTTTTGCTGACTGAGTAACTTGTCTGTGCACTCTCTAATTTGCTTCTGGCAAAATCACCGGGGGCAATTTTGGTCCCTGCTGTAGCCAGCTCATCAGCTTCTGACTGAAGCAGATTAAGAAGCAGATGCAGGAGCTGGTCCAGGACCAGATCTCCGAGCAGTGACACGCTGCAGGGGCAGTAACGGGCAGCTGACTTTGGGGAGAGTGAATCAAATGGTACCTTCAGCTCTGCAAGGGGCTATGCTGAATCAAGCAAAAACTGAAGGAATTTCAAGGGAGGAAGCTGAGGTGCTGAGTTCCGAGATCACTTCTTCAGCAGGCTGTGATTAAAAAGCTGTCTCTGTATTTTATTATTAAGGCCATCAGAATTAAATGGTTTAAATTTATTTGACTAATTGCACTCATGTAAGTTTTTAATAATTAAATGCACTGTGTAACTTGTTAACAGTGATGTCCTTTTCTTTGCTTTGAGCAGTTTTACTCTGGGCACCGATCTCCTCACATTCCATATAGGTTATTGCACCTGGTATGGACTCATGCACGGCATTTAGCAGGGTACGAGCAACAAGATGCACACGAGTTCCTCATTGCTGCATTAGATGTGCTACACAGACACTGCAAAGGTAAGGCTTGTCCTGAGTCTTCAGTCAACAAGGAGTGTTGGATCAAAAGGAGATAGAACAATCTCTTAAATCAAGTGCAGTGTCCTCCAGTACGGCGGTCTTAGCAAATTCCTTTAAAAATGTTTGGTAGAGTTAAAGGGAAAGATTTATAAATAAATAAACAAACCATTCCCACTGTCAAAAATTACCCAGAGTTGGAAGCAGACAAGCCTGTGCATTGCTTTGAATCACCATCGTGTTCTTCTCTTACTGGTTGTGAGTCACCGTCTTTTCTTTTAAATTGCCGTTTTAATTCTATTTATACTTGAGGTAGTTAGAACTCTTACTCAGTGTGTCATGGGACTGATGAAAATAACATAGGGGAGGCTATGGCTGTTCTGCTTAAATACTATTCTACGGTACTTATGATGCCCAATTGCTTACAGAAATGTGAATAAGGAAAATAGCATTTGTTTTCGGTATTTTCTATTAGTCGGCATACAAAAATACTTAAGTGTACAATACAGTAAAAATATGACATGCTTTAGGAGATGAAGTATCTGAGTCTTGATTTGGTAGTACCATGTGCAATGATGTATTTCATTAGTTAACTGAACTAAGTCAGAACTGAAAATCACCCAATCTGCCAATGTTTGGTCTACCCTGATTTGCTTAAGCACAGAAATGTCTACTGTTCTTTTAAGGGAAAAATAGTAGGGTTGGTGCTAGCAAAACAACCAAGGAATCCTTAGTCACTAAAAATAAGCTTTAAAGCACTCAACTTTCCTCTAGTGCTCTTAAAAAGGCACTTAGAGGTTAGGGGTTTGGCTTATCAGAGGACTATCAAAGGGAAGGCGGCGGCTGCTGCTGCTGAGAAACATTTTGCAGTCTTGCTTTTATGTTCAAGATAGTCTTACATGGGAGCAGACGGGCTTGTTGGGATTCATAGTAGGTGTCCTCCCTCCAAAAAGAGTCGTTCTGAGGACAGGAGTACACAGATCAGTTCTTTGGTAATTATTAATATCTGTCATTTGACCGTCACTCGCTGCATTTCACTAAGTAATGAAACGATGGTTGAAGGACTGCGAGGAATCGAGTCCGTCCAAATACTGACCTCTCACTTCTTCACACGGAATGCACTCGGCTGCAAACAGAAATACTTTGTGGTTCCTGTAAAGTTTCTGAACCGCTGATCTAACAAATCTTGAAGCTTTTTCATCATCTTTGATGGCAAATGATGTTTGTATTTCTTCGATGCTTTCCTCCTTCATGAAGGAGGGATGGTCTCAGAATTGTAAAGAAAAAACTTGCAACAATAAAGGTCTCTGCACTCTTTTCAGACTGATAGAGAATCTGAAAAGACCTTTTTTTTTTTTAAAGTGTGGTTTGGCTTTAAATGAAGAATCTGATGAATCTTCTGCAGTTACCAACAAAGGCTTTCTCAACAGTTTCTCTGTTCCTCCTTCTGTTTGGCCTCTCCAGCCTGTATGAAAACAAAATTGTCATCTGTCCTAAAACTTTGAAATTATATGTTAGACGGTCTTTGCAAAGGGTGTGTGGATTCTTTCGCTACTGGATGGATATCACAGATGTATTGACAACAGGGACTGCTGACTGGGTGTCGAGTTCCGTAATGGTGTCAGCCAGCCTGGACTGAGTTAGGGGTTTTTACACCTTGACGTCTGCACACCCAGGTTTCTGGATTTGTGTTGCTGAAGAAATGGTCTTTTATTAAACTACGGTAAATAATCTGTACCACATCAAGGGCATTTAAAAGCAGTGGTTGAGCAGTTGTGTGGGAACCAGAGCAGTTCATCGAAACCAGAATTTCAAGTATGGTCACGATAAACCACTTTTGGAAAGAACTAGTTTGCTCTGTAATGAGAAAGTTTTCCCACTTACATACTTATGTATGCACACACAGACACGTGAAGTATACGTATGTAAAAATATTGTTACTAATAGAGAGAATATGCCCTAAAGCTACAATAAGCAAATAGTGCCTCCCCTGCCAATATTAAATATTTATTTTACTGAAGCAAAAATGCTTTTAAAGCTTCCAGTAAATAGTAATCAAGTTCTACAATTAACACACTGTGAAGTAAAATGAAGTCATGGAGAAAATTTTGTCCAAAAGCTGTAGCTCTTGGACGTTGTTTGTTATCACCAAGTCTTCAGGCACCAGCGTAAATGAAGAACTGTGCTAAGAACTGTATAAATCCCCAGTGATACTGCTTTGGCTGACACTCGTCGTCTATCCCTTTCCCCTTCCGTTTACTGCAGTTCCTAGGAGGTGACCTAAGGCCAGTCAGAGTAAGCTGTGAAGACTCGTTATTGATATCTGTCCTTGCCTGAATTAGGAAAAATAGATGATTTTGATAAGCATTTACAGATCAGCTTTGTAATACTGCATCCTACAAAGCACAGAATGATCTGCCCTGAGATTCATATGGGGGCTGGCCCAGGTAGTTTGTTTTGTTTGGATGGGGTTTTTTTTTGTGGTTTGTTTGTTTAATGCTGCTGAATATATACTTTGTTTTAGGGGCACCTGTGAAGTTTTGGAAGCCCGGGATACCTTTACCATCACCCATGTCAATGGTGTTGGGGGGGTGATAGCTGTCCTTGTGCTACCACCATGGTGTAGAGCTGTGGCATGTGCGCAGGGCGTATTCCGAACCCTTAGCCAGGCTGCTCTGTGCTGCTGCAGTGCCAGGAGTTGTTTCAGAACAAAAGGAGGCGAGTCCATCACACCCATGCATCATTGTTTTTCATTCCAGCAGCTGGAGGAAGATGGACTGACTGGAAATTCAGACTGTGGTGGAGGAAAAAAAAGCTCAGCTGTTAATTACTCCTTTTTCTCTACCATTCACCCGCAGTGTACACAAAGTCTGTCCTTAAATACAGCTCCAGCTAGAAAAGCAAGAGCTCCCTTGAATCTGACTTTTTTTTCCAACATTGCTGCTACCGATGACATTTCAAGTAGTATCTGCATTTTGCGCTATTCTGGTCTCTGTTGCTGGTTTGATAGCGCTGGGAGTTCTGCAGTGTCACTGTACGCTGGCATTTGTGGTCCTTCTCACCGCAGAAGCTTCCAGATGAGATTCATAGCTCTCTCTGCATCAGACACCAGCTTCTTCAGCAGAGCAGTGCTGTAAACAGCCTTGCTGTGTAGGTAGTGGCCACCTGCTTTGTACGAAAGTCTAACCATTCCCCTGGACTTCAGCATGCCTTGGATCTTTAAAACATGTGACAACTTTGATTTTCAGTCTCTGGGTTACAGAAGATGCTGAGAATGCTCAGACATCGATCTGTTGCTACTTGCCTGTGTTCTTAGGCTCTGCTGTGAAGAACAAGCACAAAGCATACCCCACCCTCCGAGTGCGATCCTTCAGGAGCTCCAGGGCTCTTCATGTGTTAGAGGAATGTAAATACGGAGTGTTTCTGCCCAGTCTGTGAAGCATTAGGTCTGCTTTTAGTCAACAGGACAGATACATCTTAATTATCGGTGCTCTGGAAGAATTTCAGGGCTCTAATTCTGCAAACTCCCATGGCAGCGAGGTTCCAATTATCCAAACTCTTCGTAGTTTACAAACTTTGTCTCAGACGTATTCAAACTCAGAGAAACTTCCACTAGAATTGTTACTTTCTTGTATGGAGCAAGACTGCAATTCAGCAGTTGGTGTTCAGCCCAGTGAAATCACTGGCTGTGGGGTTTTTTATTTACTGCAAGAGCAACAACGGTGAAGCAGCAGAGAGAGGCAGGGATGGGCATTTGTACCCAAAGGCTCAGAAAGCCAGGTAAAAAAATAAAATATTTTTATCCTAAGCTTTATTCAGCCAATGTTATTCAGTTGTCTAACAAAAAAAGAGTAGTACTTTAAAGCTGATTATTCCCCATTTATCTGGATTTCGTGAAGCATTTTGCATTCCTCTTCTGCTACAAAGCAGTAGGTATCGTGTCAGAGAAGGAACGCTGTGCTGAGATCTGGGAGCAAACCAAACCTGCGCTCTGAGTTCTGCCTGATATTCTTAGGCTCTGATAAAGCATATGCTTGTGAAACGTGTCATCTGCTACGATCCCTCTAAACTTCTGTGTACGCTGCCTTGTCACAACGAATAACAAGCACTTGTTGAGAACGCTGCGGGCTGAAGTAAAGCAGGAGAGTTAACATTAATGTCTCGTTTTGATAAATGCCCTGTTTAAAATCCGGCAATTTTGAAATTCGTTTTCCTCATTTAAAAGACCTAATGGAAGTTGGAGGCAAAACTTCTTTATTTTTATTTCAAAACCAAAAGCCATGTTAAAAAGTAATCTATAGTGTTCTGACAGTTGTTGGGTAGGATTTACCTGCCTGTCCATTTGAACACAAGTTAATGCCCTTAGTTATTGCTCAGACACAGGAGTAATTTCTGGGTTTTTTCAGAGAGTTACATTTAACTTGACTCCAAACTTTTAAACTCCATTTTCCGCCACTCTCACAATTACATTAGTGCATACATTGATGTATTTTTAGGCTTGGTTTTAGGCTTGTGCTGCCCAATCTCTTACAAGAAGCTGCTGATTTCCCTAGTAGAATTATGACCAGCTTTAATAACAAAAATCTCTGAAACTAAAACCTACTTTGTAAGACAGGAATATTGAAGGGAACCTTAACTCGAGCACAACAATCTAGCAGCTTCTAGTTCTCAGCTGCACAATATACCTCCTCGCAGCATCTGTCACATAGTGCCAAGCGTGAGTAGGTGGTAATCTTAACTCTTCTTTTTCCTCCTCGCCAACCAAATGCTGTGGGAAATAGCATTGAGTGGGTAATGCGCTTCTGTTTGGCTGGGAACAAGCTCGCAGGATATTCTTTCGAGACCCTCTCGTCACTGATCCTTATTGCCTTGTCTAATTGAAGAGGGAGTGAGCGTGCGTTCTCTCCGTAGGGGAGTGGCTGCCTCTTAGAGGTGTCCGACAGCAATGGTACCGGTGCTCCAGGAGAAAGCTCTAGACACGGTTTCTCTGCTTCTGCCCCCTCGGAATAGAGCCGAGGGAGGCAATGTTTCAAGTGGTCAGATGAGAAGGATGTGGTGGTTGCGTGCTGTTTCCTTTAAAAGTGGAGTGTTTTTTTGAAAATCCACATGTAGTCTTCAAAGCTTCGAAGTGCTCTTTTTCTAAAGGTGAAGAATGTCTTGCACAGTCTCCATGCTGCGTGCTCTATTATTTCACTTATAAAGACCTTAAGTTCAGTAAGAGTTAGCCGAAATTCCCATCCAGAAACGCCTGAGACTAGGCCTGATAACCCCCAACCTGAACCTCGTACACTTGAAATCTAATTTTAGAGCATTGTGTTCAAGAGCCATTTGAAGGAAACGATACGCTTCTCCTGACAGTTCAAACCAAAGTTTCTAAAGCAGGCGGCCGAGGAGAGCCTTTCTGAGGCGGTTCAGATCGAGTGACCTCAAGTGGCCCGTTGCAGCTCAGTAGGTATCACCTATGGCTGCTTTTCCACGCTTAGTATCAGGTGGAACCTTTGTCAATTTGTATAGTATTTTCCCACAAACTTCTAAAGCTTCATTGGAAAAAAATAATCTTATTTCTTCCTGCTGCAAGAAGACTCCAGCGAGAGCATGGTTAGACCCAAGAGAAGTGGCGGGGTTTTCCCTTACACTTTTAGTTTCATCAGGTGGTGTGGCTTTTTTACGTACTTGATGAGAAATTAATTGGGTTTGAGTAGTAGCTGTGATTTGAGGAGTTGGCATCTTCTTTCAGTTTCAGAAATAAAACACTTCCTAGGAAGTGAAAGATACCAGGAAACCTGGCAAAATTAGGAGCTCCTGGGGCAGAGATTGGGGGACCTCTTAAGATGTGCTTTACGGAACAATTAGCTGGTGCGGGGAAATAGTTGGTGTGTGCATCCTGACAAAGCAAACCCAACTGCATCCACCCCACCCGAGGAAAACGCGCAGGACAGTCTGGGAAATCGGAGAAGTGTATCACTTCTAGTTCACCTCTGGGGAATGGGAGTGCTTCAAAGTTGAGAACTGTGCCAAGAATTTTTTTTGTTGTTTAATGCTCTGGTTAGTCTGAGAAAGCTGAATTGGCCTAATCTCAACACTCACATCGTAAAAATGAATTGCTGTACTCCCAAGACCTGCAGTGACCGTTGATAATGGCTAAAAGATGGGTACGAGTTCCCTGTGCCCCTCGGGAGCTGAACGGATTGCCGTGTCTCTCAAGAAGCTGGAGGCAGACACAGCACTTATCTTCCCACTGCAGATAAGGACAGCTTTCATTTTCTCACTGGTGAAAACTGGGAGAGGACACGTTGACGTTGAATGAATGGGATGCAGACAGCAGGCTGGAGATTAATGGGTCTTAACAAACCTCCTCCCCTTGCTCTACTCGCAGAAGTTGACTGGGATAGAATTTAAAAGTAGCATTTGCTGACGTTTCTCCTCTTAGTTAGTTTAGGAAAATAACGTGCTAGTGAATATGCTGCCTAAGCAGAAACTCGCGCTTCTGGGGTGAAGAGCTGGCCGTGTTTTCAGATACAAATGTTGGACAGTGACGCTCTAAGGGAAGTTTAAATATTCATTGTCATGAACCACCTTGGCAACTCCTTTGTCTTGGGAGCAGATCTTTACAGGAGATAGTGCAAAGCTGCAAAGGGAGGTACAGCCGTACCCTGGAAAAGGGTTTGGCTAACAGCCAACGTGGCTTAAAGCTTCACCTCTACAGGAGTTAACTGCATTGAGTCCCCTCCTGGTTATCTTTTATATTTTTCTAGCAGTTGTCTTGTTTCCTTCAATGCAGGAACATCAGGGCTCTGTATCGTCTCTCTGAATTTGCACTCTAAGTTTGCGTTATAAAGAGTTACAACAGAGACAGTCCAAGACAACTGCCTGTTCCCTCAGAGTTTTTGACTTCTGAGCCTGTGTTTGCATTCCTCCAGGTGATGATAACGGGAAGAAGGCCAACAACCCCAACCACTGTAACTGCATCATAGACCAAATCTTCACAGGCGGACTGCAGTCGGATGTTACCTGTCAAGTCTGCCAGTAAGTCATCTTTTTAATGATCCTGCACTCTGATTTGACTCTGCACAATCTCCATTGTAGCAGGCTACTGTGTCTTTCCTTCCTTGAATACCAATAAAACACCACCAAAATACCAGCAAGACAAGGACTGTTTGAATGCAGCATCAGCTACATGCAATCAGTTGCCAGTTAACTGTCATATATTAAGACATATAAAGACATATTAAGACCCAAAAAAGCCACCTGGAAAGTATCCGGCTTATGGACATAAATTTTTTTTACTAGTCTGTAAAAAGGTGGTTCTTTTCCAAGTTTGTGAGGAAAAGGCTTCCAAGATGTCTTTGGTTTTGAAAGTATGTAATTGCCAGTAGATTTGAAGAAAATTCTGATATGCAACTGTGTGTTTTCCATCAGTGATGAGCCTCGGGTATCAGCAGGAGAGGTTTGGAAGAGGCTGATTCCTAACGTAGTCTCAGATAGCAGCAAGGCAACATCGTACATGAGTGAGGAAAATTTTATTTCTTGTTCTGCTCTGTGTACAGGAGCAAGTTGGCTTCTCTTTCAAGATGTTTGGTGTTGCCATAGTGCAGAAGTCAGAGTTCTTGGTTTTTGTTCTGCATTGCGTTCTTCATAGTTACATGCGCTGTCCTGCAGACGGGCTGTCTTGTTTGAATCCGCTTTTATTCTCTGTTTCCTGGGGAGGTTTGCAGAATATTTCCTGTAAGGAAAACATGGAACTTTGTTCTTTGCCTGGTAGAGCCCCAGAATTCTTATACGATAATGAAAAACTTGATGTGTTATGACACAGTATTAGCACTGGTAGAACTTTAACAGAAGTTTTCTTTTGAAAATTGACCACCTTTGCACAAATGAAGCTGGAAAAAAGGCAGAATGTTGTAGGCTTAATGGGATTGCAGAGTGAAAGGCACTAGTTTTAGAGGAGGAGAGACCTCAGAAAAATAAACATAATGAGTACAAACAGAAAAAACTTCCAAACCAGGAGCTTAGACCCCTGAAGTTCTGGAGTTCTCATAAAAATATAAATGCTGGAAGAAAATACTTGAGTCAGTACTTGAGTTAAAACTTTGAGAAGCTTTTTCCACAGTCCAGCTGTTGGCTTGTCTTCAGCTGTCCTGTAGAGAAGTCTGATCGAGAACATCCGCTACTGCTTGGTGCAGTTATTCTTCAGCCTCTCCATTTCCAGATGCTGTAGGAGATGCTAATAGGAACTAGAAAGCTTAACTCAGCACACTACTGTATAGTGAAAGGACTTGGCTCTCTGCGGAAGCAGCCTTACAGAGAACCAGGCTTCTAAAGTAGTTGGACTGCACGTAGCTATCATCACAGGCGTTAGCTGGTTTATACTGGTCAGCAGTATGACTGGTACCTCTATACCTGAGTAACCCTGCTTGTTCACTTGGAGTCACAGGGCTCCAGTGAGTGGGAGAATGTACTAAATGCATATATTTTGCATTTCCTAGAACACAGGGCTTTTAAATATTCAGAAAAACAAACCGTTGTGGGAAAAGACTCCGGAGCAACTTTCTTTTCTGTCGTCTTTGAGTGCCCTCTAGGGGTGATGTAGATCCTGGAGTCTTCAAAGGAAGTATCTGGTGTGCACCCTAAAGTGAGAGAGACTCTTCATTTTCCTTCCTTTACGCAGGTATTAAACCGCTTTCTTTTCTCACAGTGGCGTTTCCACAACGATAGACCCGTTTTGGGACATCAGTTTGGATTTGCCAGGCTCCTCCACCCCGTTCTGGCCGCTGAGTCCGGGGAGTGATGGCAGTGTGGTAAATGGGGAAAGCCATGTATCAGGCACCACCACTCTCACAGACTGCTTGCGAAGGTATGAAATGAGATAAACACGGTTTGGTGGGGTAAAAAGAATTTGGCTTCATTCTCCAGGTGGTGCTGAGCAATGAGGGAGTAAGTAATGCTTTGTCACAGCATTACCCCCAAACAGCTTTTCTATACATATTTTGTTTTATACGTAAGTGAGAAGGCAAAGAAGGCTCAGAGCAACAGTGGGCCCAACAATAACCAATGCAAACCAGTTGCACCAGTGGTGCAAAAGCAAATTTTACATTGGCTGCTGCCAGGCGATGTGGTTTTAAATGATTAAAACCACTACTGTCCGTCTCCATGTTCTTGGTTGTGTCTGCTAAGCAAACACGTAAAAAGAGTTCGCAATGCATTTATTATCTGTCTAAATTATAACACCAAGTAGGAATCTGATTTTGCTGTATGCTGAGGGTCAGCTACTGCCAGCTTAGTTGTGGGGAGGCATTAATGCCAAATTTAATTCCATTAAAGGAATGGAGCTGTCAAAAAGAGAAGGTAATTCTGAGCTGGGAAGTCTGGCATCTTGCAAACAGGTAACAAAAGAATCTTATGACTTCTTCTACAGTTAACTTGGATCTTTTAGTAGGTCTGAAAGTCGTTCTCTTGTGGCAAATGCAGATATTTGTCAAAGATACTTGTCTGAGGAAGAGGTTACCTGTAGCCTGGGGCAAAGCTAATCCTCCTGAGATAAAAATTCATAGCCTCTGACATCTGATTTCTAACCTTCTGGATATTTGCAAGATGATAATTTTAAGAAAACAAGAGAATTAGTACAAATGAGAAATTGCTGATGCAGGAATGCATCAAGAGGCAAAACCGGTCGACTTCTGGTAATTTTCTTCAACACGGGGGTTAGTAGAATGAGAGAGGGATGATGATAGGGAAGGAAAAATGTCAAAGATACAGTCTTAAAGAGATTGGATTTTGGAAAGAAGTTGAACTCTGCTGGATAAAGAGGATGGGTCTGGGTTTTAGCCCAAGAGTTATCAAGCAGGTTGAATGCTAGATTCAAACATGGAAGGTGCGTACCCAGTGCCAACCAGTGTGGCAGTGCAACCTGAAGTTGGCTTGAAGCAGGAAGGATTGAGCAGGAGCGTGACAAAACCCAGAAAGATGCAACAACAGTAACAACACATTTAAAAGACTTTTTATAAACTTGAGAGAATAAAAAAAAATCAAACCCCCAAAATGTAAAGTTAATGTAAAATGTTTGGTTATATATCAAAATACTTCACCTCAAATCCTGGTTGTAAAGCAGCCTCTGGGGAGATGATTTGTTTGGCCCGTGGAAGTCTAAACTTGGAGGAAAAGACTGAGCAGTCCCTCCTGGTCTTTTCAGTGCTGGCAGTTTCTGAAGAAGTGAGAGATGTTTTGCTTTAGTGTGTCATGAGAATATAGAGGCAGTCTGTTTTCTCTGAGCAGTTCCCTATTCCATAATGGTCTCTTCCTGTAGGTCCCTTGAGCAGTTCTGTCTGAAAATTTTGAAAGAGATTTTTCTAGTTGTCAACACATGGGGTTTCTTGGAAGATGTCTGTATTTTGAAAAGAACTTTGTGTTTACAGCCCTTTCCATCTCCGAGCTTTGATCCCAGCCCTGGAGGGCTACAAGCCAGAGGAGTCCTGCAGATAGCATGCAGCTGAGCGCAGAAGTCATGTCACCTTGCTTCAGAACTTCCATATCAATGGTTTTGGTTCTGAAAACAAAAGATCTTTGCTTTCTGTATAGAAATAAGCTGTCCTGTTGTAGGAGCTAATGTTAGTTCATCTTTCTCAGACAGGGATGCATTTCAGTGCCATGTTCCCAAGTAGAGCAATGATAACTGTCAGATTTGGGTACCTGAACCACAGTGCTTTACGTTGTTATAGATGTTGGGTTTTTTTCCAAATGACACTTACAAGCCATGAGCGCTGGCTCTTGTGGTACCAGTGACCCACGAGATAAAGCAGCATTTTCAGCACGTGTGGAAAATTGTCTGATTGATTTGTGCATCCCTCTGCTTTTTAATATTTTTTCAGGTTTACAAGGCCAGAACATCTAGGAAGCAGTGCCAAAATCAAATGTAGTGGTTGCCATAGCTACCAGGAATCTACCAAACAACTCACTATGAAGAAGTTACCCATTGTGGCCTGTTTTCATCTCAAAGTAAGTTCACAGGGGGCAGACAGAGCAGAGGACACGTATTCCTCTCTGAGAGGATGAGCTAAATTCCTGGACATATCTTCTGGCTTTCACTGCCTAATCTTCTCTTCTATAAATGAATATAAAGAACAGCTTGCATGCCCAGCTAGATTTTCTATTAAGATAGTGTTGCATTATCTATAATGTAGCTTTACAGTATGTCTGTGGGAACCTAACTAATCAGAATCTGGAAACAAATTGGAAGGCTAGTTCAATACCTGAAGCAGTCTCTGGTAACACTTACTCATCCTGCATGGTAAAATTTTTACCCTACACTCCTACTGAAAGAATGCCACAGGAGAGCTCTGTGTTGAAGGAAAAGCGTGAAAAAGTTACTGGTTGCAATGGAGAAGGCTTCTTGTATCCTCCCGGCTGTGGTTTAGTTTTCCACATCTCCAATCCAGATTGTGTCAGATGCAATGATGGGAGATACTGTCATAGTTGGTGCCCTCAGATAGTTTACTGCTGTACAATTTACGTTTTAAATATGAAGAGGATGACTGTGGTGCAGAGTAGGCAGCTATCGCAGATGATGAAGGTCATTCTGCGTCAAGAGGCAATGGGTCCTTGAAAAGTGATGCCACAGGCGTTTGTAGAAACAGCCTCCATAATAATTTAACTGCATCTTTAATCTGCTTGAGCTTTCCAGCTGCAGACCGCAAAGGTCTTGAGTGTCTCCTGGGACAAAATGACAGAGTAGGCAGCAACTGATGATCACTGCCCTCAGCTCTTACTATGACCAGTGTTTCAAGAAACTGCTTCTCTGATGATGATACTGATGTCACATAAGATACATAAAGAAAAACAGCATTTTACCTACGATCATGGTGGCTGGAAACAGAATTTAAACGGGCAGCCTGTATGCTGTGTACACTTGAAGGCTTGTATTGCCTCTCGTTCCAGTTGGGGAACGGTGAACTGAAAGGACACACGCTCCAGCCTTTTGCTCCAGAGACTTCATGGAGTTGTTCAATTCTTACATGGTTTCCAGGCTTTAACTTTGGTGAAACATCTGGGTAACTTCCATAGTGTTGGAATTAGACCTTTATCTTGTAGCTGTTGTGGCAGAGCGTGTGCTGAACTTTGCGGTAGCGTGCAGGCAGTTCTTCTGGTTTATTTTCCAGTAGCCCTCTAAGCTGGGTCATTCTGGAAAAATGCATTCATACTGGAAAATCTAATAATCTGTGTGTCTGTGGTGTCACGGTCTCAGGCAACAAGTCACGGGCTGTATTTGAGAAATGATTGTAGTTTGGGATTTAAATTACATAGCAATTCCGTATCCAGCATGGCAGCCATTTAAAATTTGTTTTCAAAATCTGACTTGTGCAGAAGCTTGTTAATGAGCCGTGGAGGTCTTGGCCTGAAAACGGAATGCCGTTGGAAGGGCTGTGTTCAAGAGAAAAGATTGAGTCTGCTTCCCACTGGCAAACAGTGTCACAGGTGGGAAGAATTCCCTCCTCTGTAATTTACAGGCCTTTCCAGACTGGGGGGGCCAGTCATGCCTTCAGATGTTCACCCCCATATACCAGCAGTTCTTCAGTTGCATCCGGAGCGTTAACCAAGTGGAGATGCAGTGTTACACAGCAAAGATACTGAACTGGCTGGAAGAGATAGCAGCACGGCTCCCTGGGTCTCCTTTGGCTGTTTATGGTCTTCCGGAGAAGCGTTCTTGCCTGACTGACTTGAGGTTTCCGGAGCGCTTGGCCAGCTGCTTGGCTTTTGGGAGGAGTTTCAGGGCTGTTGGGCTCTTGTTTTTATTTTATTTTTATTTTATTCTATTATTGCAGAGTAGTTGGCAAGATAGACCCAGGTAATTCTGCTCTTTGGGCCAGGCAATGCGAATGTGCTCAGCCCCTTTCCTACCTCGAGTTCAGTATTTCTGTTATCCAGAATGATGGAAGGTTGTTTTTTTTTTTTGAAAATAAATTACTTTTCCTAAGCACTTGTGTTGTCCTGTCCACGCAAAAGGCAAATTTCATTTCATGCGTAAGGCAAAGAAGGAAACACCAACGATAAGAATTACAGAAGTCTCAGCTTTTCACGTCTGGCTCTGTTGCTAGGGAATTGTTGTGGCACCACAATTGGAAAATAATTAACTTGCAGTGTAAATAGAGCAGAATTTCTGAGAAATGGGGAGAGAAGCTGCCTTTAAATAGAAACTCATTCATCTCTTTCTGGTATTTGTTCCCATTTCCATTTAATGTTCAATCGCAAGGATGAGGAGAGGATGGTGGGTATTGCAGGCTCCCTTTTGCAGAGGGACGAGGCTGTTTTACGATCATGTTCCCTTTTCGTCATAATTTGAATTGGTGTTCCTGTGTGGGCTTGACTCCTGTCACTTCAGATGGCAGGATGGGTGGATTAAGTGTGCGAATCTGATGGCAAGCTCTTGTTGTCACCAGTTTCATGTACCAGTGTGGGCAGCAGCCGCGTATTTGAGTAGTGCGTAGTACAAATGAACGTTGGTTTGGGTGAAGGCTGTCTGTGCTCTCTCTGTTTCAATACATTTTTTTCTTAATGGCAGTTGGGAATAAGTTTGGAAGTATAGATATTACGGTGAACAATCTCATTAATACTGTATTTTCCTCCCACTAATCATGGTTTATTTTCCTGGTGGAAATGTGTTAGCATTTACACGGGGGTTCCCAGCCAGATAGTTGGTAGAAATAATCTGGGGTTATCCCAGACACTGACTGCTAATATGCTTTCATTTTACTGTTCCTAAGCTTAGGATATCTATACAAGACAGAAAACTTTGCCTTGCTCTAAAGAAAAAAAATTTCTTCTGCTTTGTCTCCAGCGGTTTGAACACTCAGCCAAACTGAGGCGAAAGATCACTACGTACGTCTCATTTCCGCTGGAGCTGGACATGACACCATTCATGGCTTCCAGGTGTGTACCACGGTCAAAATCCCCCAAAGACCTGGACAGAACTGTTTACCAGTTTGTACAGGTGCAGCATGAAAGCTGGAACATCCTTGAGTCGAGGTGGTAGAACAGTATGTATGACGGTACTTCTGCTGTAGCTTCTCCTTGAGATGGGCATCTTCTCTAAACTCATTTTTAGATGAATGTTGAGTTTTGTGTGCAGAAAAGACTTTGTATTTAAACATTTATTTTTTTCTATTAATGTGTGTTATGTTTCTGGTTGCATGTTACATTTATAGACTCAGATCCATCGTGCCTTCGGATCTCTGCTTTGGTCCCATCACCTGCCTGCCCACCCGCCAGTCATCTTGTGTCATTAGGCAGACTAGACATACCCTAATGCCTAACCTGGGATTGCTGAAGCTGTAAAAGTCCGTCCCCTTTATCCCTGCACACAGGCAAATTGTTGTGGGGCTTTTTTGTTTTGTTTTCTACCTCCAACTTCTGTTTAGATAACGCTGCAAGAAGGAAAAAAACCATAGTCCAGCTTGAAATAGGTATTTCTAGTTGATATTTAAACAAACAGAAAGATTTCTCCCACCTCCCAGGTTTGCGAAAGACATGACGTTTATATAAACATACTCTTATTTATATTGGTCAGGTGTTCCATTCAAATAGACAAGAGGATATTCAGATTTAATTTCTACCTGAAGCAACACAGAAAGCCCCAAAAGGTGGCATGTCTTAACACAGGGGCTCTATGTGATGCTGAAATGTTAGTAGTGATTTCATGCTTCGCCCGCCCTCCCCTCTCTCCTGGAGAAAAGAAGATGCTTCTGACAGGAGAGAGAGCACTGAAGCTCCGTTAAATAGCGTTTTGTTAAGAATACGTGGTTTATTCCAGTATATTCTGGAGGTTTTGAGACTTGCCTGTTCCTCTGTTGTGCATTCTCCCTGGGTAGAACAGGCTCTGCAGGTGAAAAGTACCGAGCGTAATGGAATATAGATGGGATAATCAGCAGGCAGAACTCAGTGATCTGAATTTCATCGGCTATGAAATCCACAGCATAATCTTATTGCTGCTGTCAAAACACAAAGTGCATTTACAGGTGGGAGGCAGGATGATTGACCCATCACAGGGTAAAGGATTGATGTAATTAGATATAAAAAATACAAATCTTTTCTTAACCTGTTTTTAAGCTTTTTGGCTAGGACATTTGACGCAAACAGATCAGTGTTTGCAGCGCTGAAGCCTTGACCAGGAGGAGAAATGGTGTTTCTTATGTAGCATTGCTGTGAGAACAAATAAAGCATCTGTAGCATCCTAATAAGCAGCGCTCCTCCGCTGCTAGGCAGCGTTGTGCTTCGGAAAAGGGACCTGGAGTCGGCCAACGGGCTGTGTCATGTAAAACCTCTTTCCTCACTTTGGGAAGGCACTGCTTTAAGTAACTGGAATTTTTTTGTGTGTGTGTGTTGCAGTAAAGAGAGCAGAATGAACGGGCAGTACCAGCAGCCGACGGATAGTCTAAACAATGATAATAAGTAAGTGGTACATTCCGTGACGCCTATTGCGCAAGGTAGTTGGCTTCTAGGAGGAGGTACACCGCCTGCCGTATGTCCTGCGGTGCCGAGCGCTTTACCGTGTTGGACAGCACAGTCAGTCTGGGCTGTTGCACAATAAAGCTTCATTCACCGCAGTTGCCTGCCCTTCCGCGGCTTTGTGGGAGCCGGCTTTCAGACCCGGAGGTGATAACCCCAGCGATCTGTCTGTGAGCAATATTACTAGTATTAAAAGGGGTGGGTGTTTGCTTTAGATGATCCAATTTCTATTGCAAGAGCAAAGGGAGATCCAGAGGACTGAAAGAACACACTCAGTCCCAAGCAGAATACCCCATCTTGGGTCTCTTGCCAGGTATTGATTCCAGTCAGAATAATTGATATGGGACCTTGCTCAGGAATGTGAAGAGGCAACAGCTGGGGCACATTTAGAGTCCCCCATGTAGGACTAGAGTGGTGTCTTGCTCAGTGGGGTTAAAGGACTCCACCAGGAAGAGGGTGACTTTAGACACCAGCGGCTCTGTAGACCGTCAGCTGAATATGTGCCTTGTTGTGGCACCTCTGTGTCAACAGAGCTCCGTGGATTCTAAACGTAAGTAACACCAAGTGATGTTAGAGAGGGTATTTTACCATTGTGCAGCTGTGTGCGTGTCCCAGGTTGAGGATGGCCTTCTGAGAGACATAAAGAGGGTGGAGAACATTTGAAAAAGAGCCACAAGCAAATTTAAGACTGGAAACAAAATCTTAACTTAGAACAAAAGAGTCAAGGACTTCAGCCTTTTCCTCTTTAAGAAAAGAAAAGGGAAAAAAAGGCTAAGAGCAACTTGCTTATCAGTCTATCAGTGTCTGTCTTTGGAACAGAGAGGTGTCTGCTGGTCCGCAGGCTGGCAGGCGAATGCACAGCAGCATCTGAAAGCTGGAAGTTGAGGCTGAATATATTCAGTATTTCAAAATAGGTCCAGACTTACCAGATGACAGACAATTACAGCAATTTATCACTAGAAATATGTGAGATTAGTTTAAGATTAGCTCCTTCCCCATCCCTCAAATGCATTTTTCTGGTTCACTGGAGTAACTAATTCAGGGAACTAGAAGGTCAGACTAGATAATCAGTGGGTCCTCTTCGGGAACACATCAATGTTGATCTACTGGAGAAGAAAAATCTTTGGTAGCCAGTATTGAAGTCATCAGGCTGCAGCATTGCAGTAATAGGAAGACAGAAAAAGAAAAGAGCGGTTCTTTGCCCTGGGCATGGATGTCCTCTTCCCAGTTAAGGTTAAGAGCTAGTGTTTTATTGATGGGCCAGACCCTTTGCTATTGCTGCATGTGTTGATGAACACAAGGTGCAGTTGTTCTTCCCCTTCTGATCCTCTAACTCCTTTCTGTGCCAGGTATTCCTTGTTTGCAGTAGTTAATCACCAGGGAACCTTGGAGAGTGGGCACTATACCAGCTTCATCCGGCAGCACAAGGACCAGTGGTTCAAGTGTGACGATGCCATTATCACCAAGGCTAGCATTAAGGACGTGCTAGACAGTGAAGGGTAAGTTGGGAACTGGGAGACAAAGGGAAACTTGGACCTTTGTTGGGTTTTCCTCGTTTTCAAAAGACCCTATCATCACAGAGAAGACTTAATTTCTCTCTTTGAATATCAAATCACGCAGAATCATCTGGTTGGAAGAGACCTTTAAGATCATCGAGTCCAACCGTTCCCCCTGCGCTGCCAGGGTCCCTAAACCATGTCCCTCAGCACCACATCCACACGGCTTTTAAACACCTCCAGGGATGGGGACTCCACCACCTCCCTGGGCAGCCTGTTCCAATGCCTAATGACCCTCTCTGTAAAGAAATGTTTCCTGATATCCAACCTAAATTTCCCCTGATGCAACTTAAGGCCATTTCCTTCATAATGTGGGAGAAGAGACCTACCCCCACCTCTCTGCAACCTCCTTTCAGGGAGTTGTAGAGAGCGATAAGGTGTCCCCTGAGCCTTCTCTTCTCCAGATGAAACAATCCCAGTTCCCTCAGCTGCTCCTGGTAAGATAGGTTCTCTAAACCCTTCACCAGCTTCGTTGCCCTTCTCTGAACCCGCTCCAGCACCCTCTGACGAGTGACTCCTTGAGCACTGGGCTCCTTTCTGCAGCACCCGACACAAAGTCACTAAGGGCAGGAAGGATTTCACCCTGTTAAAACACCAGCTTTCAGTGCAGATTGAGACATCAGAGATCTGAGTTGGATCTGAGTGGGACACAGGAGTTTTCACCCACATGCCTGGTTCCTCTTGCTTCTGTACTGGTACAAGGCAGACAGTTTGCAGTAATCCTGCGTTCTGATGCCTGGGAATGTGACTCTGAAGCAACAGTTGGGTCTTAAAGTGCCTCTGTGTCGTAGTAGTGTTACATGGATGCTGCCTGTCTGGGCACCACCAGGGTCTGATCTTCAGAGCTTTCAGCTTCTAAATAGATGGTACGACAAGAAGGTTTGGCTGTTTGATGTACAACTGCTCAGTTTCCCGAGTTGTTGGTGAAGTGATGTCAGCTGGCTTCCCTCCTCCTCATCCATGGTTACCGCGGGGACCCGACAAGTCCCTGGAATCACTTCAAACTGAAAAGAAAAACAAAATTAGGTCTTAATTTTTTATGAGGACATCAGTGGAAATACTAATGTGCTCCGACGCGTGGCAGAAAGCTGAAACTGTCCCTCTGCTTTCTTGCAGGTATTTGCTGTTCTATCACAAACAGTTCCTGGAGTATGAATAGCCTTATCCAGCAGCTTGTCAGATAGAAACAAGGAAGAAAATAAGCAAGCCTTCAGAATCGACACACAAACCTACCTGAAATGAAAAGACCTATTAAAAAACAACTAGCACTGAGCTGTAACAGGACCTACTTGACACTGACTCAAAGCCTGGCAGAGTAAGAACTGAACAATGTCCGACGTGTTTGCAGTCCCGCAGGACAGAAAGGGGGACAAAAAGAGGCTGCAGTCAGTCACTTAACAGAGGAAACATAAAATGAAAGGAATGCTCTGGGTGGGGGAAATGGGAGCCGAGGAGTCCGGGCACTGGTACATCTCCTACGTTCCTCCAAAATGTGTGTGGGAAGGCAAGGGGTTCTACCCTCATCTCCATCAAGCATCTTCTCCATTTGGTGCTTCAGCTCCAACGACCAATCACGTAACAGTTAAAATTAAAAATCCAAGCCCATTTTTTATGCATATGGGTCTGAAAGCAGTAGAGTGGAGGAGGAGGGGATGACACAACTAAAGGACTTTGCAAGTATCTTTTTATTTGTGAATTTTAGTTATTAAATAAATACAGTATGAAACTATTAGGCTCTTTTTTTTCCAACAACCGTGAAAGAAACCCTGGATTATGGAACTGAAGCTGCAGTACTGAGACAGGTTTCCAAGCATGCCTGCTTGCACAGGTAACGTCAACGCCATCGGACTGCTCATCAAAAGCATCAGCACAGATTCTGTTCTGTTTGAGCCCTTTTTTGTTTTGTTTTCTATAAAT
The DNA here is from genome assembly GCA_009769605.1 of Bucorvus abyssinicus. Lineage (NCBI taxonomy): Eukaryota > Metazoa > Chordata > Aves > Bucerotiformes > Bucorvidae > Bucorvus > Bucorvus abyssinicus. The sequence goes on from CM020044.1 coordinate 14,577,454, forward strand.
AGCTATTTTCTTAATTTTTTCCTTTTATTCCCTTTTTTTCACGAGAATGAAATTCATAAATGCAACCATCAGTAAAAACGAATGAATTGGCGTGTTTATACTGTAAGAGTGGTCTTGGTTCTTTTTTTAAACCTTGTGAATAAGTTTGAATTTCTCAAAACTGCTTGTTCTGTTGTCGCTGGTTTTGGTTTGTTTCTCCCCCCGCTGCCTTCCAAAGGCTCATATATACACGTGTGACACTCGCGAGCACCTCGGCGCTGAAAAACGCACCATCTCTTAGAAGCGGTTGCTGCTGGGGGGCAGCATCGAGCGATGGATCTGCTGCTGTGGAGCACTTCTGCAGTGCACTGGGGTTTTCAGTAAACACCGCGTTTTCCTGCTCTGTGCTGGGCTGCTGTTGGTTCCTCGTGTCCTCCCACAGGTATTAACTCCTCACGTACTCTCTTCCTCTGTGCAGCATCGCAGCCTGTAGCGGTGTCCGTAGCTGGCGGCGCTCGGTGCACCAGCTCGCCCTGCTTTGTCACCGCGGCAGTTGTGCCCGTCCCTCCCCGCTGGCTGCGCTGGCTTGTCGCGGAACAGCAGCAGCTGCTGTGCGCTGTCTCTCGCTCCTGGGCGGTGGAGTGAATTGCAGCCTCAGAGAAACCGTTCAGAAGGCAGAGCCGAAAGAGCAAAACCAGCGCTGTTCTCCCTTCCTTGTGGAAGCTGTAGGGAGCTGTGTGTCAGGTAAGACACCTTGAAGGGGTGTAAGAGCCGCCCCAGGAGGTCACTGAGCTTTTCACATGTATCCAGCCAGCCGTCCTGCGGCTTTACCAGTGTGGCTAAAAACACAGCTGGCTCTAACCTGTTAAATAATGTGCTCTAGAGAGGAGTTACAGGTGCCCAGCTGCCCGAGACAGAGGTGGGCAGGGTCTGGTGTCAGAGGACATGGGGGGAAATCAGGGAAGCGAGTTTGTTTAGTTTTTAAATGAGCATCTGCTGAGCAGCTGCACAAAAGGACGGTGGAGTTGCCTTGGAGGTGTACACAGACTGGAGTTCTGTACACCAAGGGTTGCTGTGACAGCTTGCAACAGGGAAGCGAGAAGGAACAACTGACTGAAGGACCTCGAATACCAAATCAGACACAGGAGCTGTGCGGAGCGGTGGGGAGTTCCCGGGGCAGCCCGGTTCCTGCAGAAGCGATGGCGCGCTCCGCTTTTGTCACCTCTCTTTCCCTATCGTCACGCTCGAAATAACTTTCAGTTGTGATTGGGTGCTGCAAGATTTAACCTGAGCGTTCTCGTTGCGAATGAAAAATGGCTGGAGAAACGCAGATGAATGACGTGCCCGTGGGAGGGGGCCCTTCCTTCCATCCCTCCCTCCCTCCCCGAACTGCGCATGGGGTCATGCAGATGCTCCACGGCACGTTCCGCTAGCCTTTAATAATGCAGCAAGCTTGCAGGGGAAGGCGAGAATCAACCTTCCCTTCTTGGCAGCGCTGCTGCGGCAGGCGGCCGCAGCCCGTCCCGGGGCTGGAAGAGGAGTGCCACCGCGCGGCAGCCACCTTCGCTTCATCGCACCCCGCTCGGAGCCTTTGGCTGCTGCTTTTCTCTTCGCTGGAGCCTGAACAAATGAATTCTGTTCTCCACCAGCACGCGCTTGGCCGCCAGGGCTGACGCCGTCCGCTTTGTTACTGCTTTAGAAACAAATTGCGTAGGGACGAGGCCAGCCGTATAAATCACCCTGAATCGATGCTGGTTTTTCCCCACCCGTGCGAGGCTGGTGAAGAGGCTGCGCTCTGTGCCGCCACACCAGCGCAGATGGTTTGCGGTGGGAGATTGCGGTGCTCTGTTTCTGGTTTCAAAAGCAGAATTCCCGGTGGTTTCAAAGCTCTTACTCTTTTTCTCCTCCCCCTCCATCCCACCCCTCCGTGTCCTCTCTGAATCGTACCGGGCACGTTTCTGTTGGCAGCAGCAGTAAATCAGCGCAGGTTGCTGGAGGAGGGAGAGCGTTTTCCCTCTGCCTGCAAAGATGGAAGCACGGCTGCTGTCACGGAGCAGCGCTACCCCTCACCATGCTCTTCCTCAAGCACAGCCTCCCCTCCCTCCAGCAGCAGCCGTGGAGCTCGTGCGTGGGGTTAGTGCCGCCTTCCCGCACAACGACCACGCTGCTTCGGCTGCTGACCCGGGTCGTTCCGGGGAGTGGATTTGGGGCTTTGTTTCTTTGGAGGTACAGTTTTCTCTCAGCACCGCATGGTCTCTTGTGAGGAAGCATCTGCAGGAAGGTCTGAAAACAACCCCGGTGGTGCTGCTCTCGCGCCGGAGCGTGTGCTGTTACCTACCAGCAATGAAACGCTCTGCATGGGGCACAAAAGTAGCCAGAAAGTACCTTTAGGTGTGATATTTTCTCGCCCCTGGGACCCTGTGCGTTACTCTCCCCGCTGATTTGTTCAAGTCGCTCCACGTTACCTTTTCTTCCCTGTGCTACGATGCTTCCCTGTCACCAACAGGGCTTTCACTCCCTGGAGGGGAGGGCGAGGAACTCCCCTCTTGCTGGAGGGAAGTACTTGGCTTCGGAGCGTTTTCCCCAGTGTCTGGGGCACCAGGCGGTGCGGTGACGGGGAGGGACAGCCCCAGCCCAGCACCAGCTCCGCCTGGGTGCGTGGAGGCGAGAGGTCTAGGGGCCAGCAGGAGCGGTTGCCGGTGCCACGCAGGGTGGGCTCTGGTGCTGGCTGCCATCACCCCTTTCCTAAAAGCTTTTGCATGTGAATAATTGATGCCTCGTGATCCTCAAGAGATGCCCTAACTGCAGAACTGGTGGCGCATGTTCAGTTATTCCTATCCTGTTTTTAAATAAGTTTCTGAACCTCCTTGCACAAGCAGCGTGGCCGGGGGTTCCCACGGGTGACGAGTGCCTGTCCCTGAAGGTGACACTTCAACGGCTGAGCATCCCCAGCACTTCCCACCGGAGCTCTGTGCTGGGAAGGGGCAACATGATGAGGGTTTTCCTCCTCCTGGAGCCCCCGTCCTCGCTGGGAAGCACTTGGGCTGATGCTGCCCCAGGGTAAATGCAAAACCCCTTCAACCCTGCGGGGAGGGGGAGAGAGGCAGCGCCTTCAGCGCTGGGGAGGCCAGGAGGACAAGGGGAGGTCAAGCTGGTGGGGTGGCCAGGCACGAGTGGGGTGACCGGTGAGATAATGGTGTAGAAGGCCATAGAGGGAGCGGGACACGGAGCAGGAGCGGAGGGTGAGGAGTGGCCAGGAGGCGTCACAAGAGCGAGCAGGAGCCTGACAGAGAACAGGGGCAAGGCAAAGGGCTGGGGGAGGAGGAGGAGGAGCATGCAGATTTGGGCATATATTGACTCGTATTTATTCTTCCAAGTTTGAAGCTCTACTTGGAGAAACTGGAGGGTATGTACTATCAGGAGTGATTTCTCACCAGGCAAAAAATGTCCACAGTCTCCCTTAGTGAAAATGAGAACTTCAAGTTACATGTTGAAACCCTTATTTTCCCATAGTAGCTTCCAGATAAAAGTCTTCCCTCAGAGCAGCTGTACCTCTGGCTGGTTCATCACCTCCACCAGCCGCCTTGAGTGACCCAGCCCAGAGGGACGTAAATCCACTGGGAAGTTCTCAGTCTTGGGTGTGTTTTCACTTTTAAACCCAATTCCATCAGGGATTTTGGTGCTGTCCCAGCTCCTCCTGCGCAGCGTCGTGTCTTGTCACAAGGCAAAGCCTTGCTGTCACCCGTGGCCTGTCCTCCCCTCCCAAGCAGCATTGAAAGCTGGCAGTGTTTTCCCCAGTGTGGAGCTTTCCACGCTGTGTCTTACGGAACGTTCTGTCCTGTAAAGAAGCTTTGGTTGAGTCAGAAAACACGCTGCTCGAGAGCCCGGCAGTGGCTGTCAGTGGTCGTTGTAACTTCCACCAGCAGCTTCATGTTACTCAAACAACTCCATTTCTGAGATGCTCACAGCTCTGCTTGTACGTCGCTTGTGAACACGGTAGAGTTTTCAAGCAGGGAAAGGTGGGCTCTCGGTGGGGACCGGTGGGCACCACGGTCTGATCCTGGCTCTGCATCAACACCCTCTGCAGAGACAGAGTGATGCTGATGGTGGAACCGGGATGAAAAGCCCCGGTGAGACGTCACTCCCCACGACTGGGGTGCGCAGAGGAGTCTGCAGAGGTCAAGTCGGAGCATGAAGACACTACTAAATGGGGAGCAGCTTCTGTCACTGGGTGTGCACAAGAACGATGAGAATTTAATCTCCTGAGTGGAAGAAAACAGCACTGTGTGCCCTCCAGCACCGTCCATAGTGCACAGCCCTCGGGCAAAGACTGTGCCGGGTCTGCTGGTTCCCGGTGCTGGAAAGGGAGGGTGAAGCAGCAGGTGGACCATCCCTCCTTTCTGGTCCTGCGCAGGAACATCCATGTGGTCACGCCATGGGCGTCTTCTCTTGTGAAGGAGAACAGATGATCTTGAAGTGGCCGTCGTCAGGGCTGGGAATGGCCCCAGCGCTTCCCGTGCTGCATATCCCAGAGTGAGAGGGAGCAGCTCTTTCCCACACGTGATGGGAGGTGCTGTGGCACAATTTGCTCTCTCGTACAGCGGAGCCGTGTCCAGGGAAGCAGAAGCCACAGGTTTCCACCGGCTCTGGGACCCTGCTGCCGGGGGATCCATCACCAACGCTGCCCGCTTCCACCAGATGATCTGCAGATAAATCGTGCGTTAGCTTAAGAGTTTTTAGAGTTCTGTCCTGGAAGGGGTGAAGACATCCCCCTCCCACCGCTTCGGTAAAGCCCACGGCACGTAGTGCTTCACCCACACGCTCACAGCTCATCCCACCTCCAGGAGGTGAGATCTGAGGGGGGAATGGGAAAGCGCCTTGGACAGGGAGGGCGAAGGTTTAGCGCTAAAGCAACTGAAATATTTATAACGTTACAGGTAAACGCCGCTTTTTGTAGCATACACAAATCGCAGCGCTGAGCGAGGTGCCGGAGCTCCAGCGCCTGCGGCGTGCCAGGCCGGCTGCCCACGGCCAGTGTGAGGGACCCAGGACACTGTGGGAGGGCTCTGCTCCGTCATCGGAGGTCCGATAGCCAAGGTTAGGCTCAGGGGAGTTAACGAGCACAGGGTCCATCTCCTCAACCTGGTGGCCTCCCGTAAGAACGAACGTTCAGCGCCACCGTGTCCTTCGACCAAAGCGGATGGGAACGGCTGCAATTACGGTTCTGCTGGAGAGCGTCTGCGAGCCACACACCGGCTCGTGGGCTTGTCCTGTGTGGTTGTTGACATCCCGCGTGACTGCTCTGGAGTGTACATGTGTGAACACGTGTGTGTGTGCAGAAACAGGTAGATGGACCTTTTTATGTTAAAGGTGGGGAGAAGGAAGAATAAAAACACCTTTTCTGTGTTGCCTTGCTCCACGTTATCCTGTCCCTATCTTTTCCTTTCCCCCTGAAGACAAAGGCATGTGAAGCCTCTCTGGCTCCGGAGCTAGAACTTCAGAGTTTGATGCTGCGGGATGATTGAGCTGCAGCATCAGCCAGTTTGAAGGAGCAGGTAGCTGGTGGTTCTCGCCAGGCAGCAGTTCGCCCCAAAGCGGCGCCAGTTGCTGCCATCGCCACGAAAGCCCCGGGTCTGCCGGGGGGTGGTTCAGCTTGGGTAAGGGTTGGCTTTTCACAACTCCTCCCCACGGCTCGGCTGCCCCTCGGCCTCTGGATGGAGACCAGAGAGGTGCTGGTTGGTGGTGCAGCTCCAGCCCCTGCGTGGCGGGGGGAAGCCGTGCCTGTGGCCTTGCAGAAGTGGCTGAGGAGGGGGTTACAGTGGAGAATCGAGGCACAGGGGTCCAGTCCTGCTCCCCTTCCCGCGTCAGACTAAACCTCATTGCACATCGCTGGCTTTGCGTTGTCTCCCTACCCCTGTTACCAACTGGTTCTGCTTTCTCTCCCTCCCAAGCGGTACCTGGGGGCCTGTGCACCGCAGGCTGCCCGTCCCCTCCCAGTCCCCCCAGTGCAGCCAGAGCTCACCTTTGGAGCAGTCCTCCCCGCGGTGGCAGGTCCCAGCGCTGGCTTGGCAGGAGACCACCTCTCCCTTCCTCCGCAGGTGGGTCCAGCCCAGCAGCAGGGAGCAGATGAGGGCGCAGAGGCAGAGCCCCAGCAGCAGGTACACGACCAGCCACGGCTCCTGCTCCGCACACGCCTTCTGCTCCAGCACAGCCGTGGACGGAGCGGGGGTGGCCACCAAGGCACCCGCTGTGGGCCAGGCAGAGATGGGCGCGCTTAGAAACCCCTCGGGTACGAGCGTCACGTTGACTTTTCGGTAGGGAAGGGCTATTGCTAACGGCTCGCGTGTGCTCACTCGGGAAGAGTCTGAAAGCAGCTGTGCGGCGCCTCTTCGCTGCCCTTTCTCTGCCGTGGAGAGGTAGAGGCGATCCCTTCCTAGTCCCCATCCCCACCTTTCCCTCATCTCCAGTGATCACGGCTCAACCCCAACGTGGGAGTTGCAGATCTCAGGGAAAACAGCCAGTCCCCTCCCGTTCCCCCTCCCCGAGGGCTGGAGGCAGCTCAGCAAGGTGGGGAGCGCAGCTGCCAACCCTGCCCCTGGCTGGCAGAGCTGCAGGACGCGTCTGGAAGACACCGACGTGCAGAAGGGAAGACGCGCTGTGTGCTGGACTCGTATGATGGGGAACATGGCAGAGGCAGATGCCCTGGCGTTCTCCTCCCAGTCCCACCGAAAGGGCAGCGCGCAAACACCCCCCAGGGTGAAGAGAGGGGGGTTTGCTGCCTCTCGCCTAGTGTCGGTCCCGTAACCCGGCTCCTCTGCCCGCCCAGCCCGGGGGTCCCGCCCCACGCCCCCGCTCCGGCTGCCCCCGCGCCCAGCCTTACCCTCGCAGGACGCGGCGCATTGCTTCGGGTGCTGCCCGCAGAGCGCGGTGCAGTTGATGCATTCTTTCAGCAGCTCGTCGTAGTAGAAACCGGCTTTCCTGTTGCACTCCATGGACTCTGCGGGAGGGGAGGGAGATGAACGCGGTGTCCTGAGCACGTCCTCCTCCCCTACCATCTGAGCACCAAACCGCTGCCCTCCCACCGCTCCCAGCCCCAGGGTTCGTGTTAGGGCGAGCCCACGGCTGCTCAGAACAAGCTTACGGCTCCGACAGGTGCAGGGTGAGCCCGGCACGCTGCCCTGGGCGCTGACAGCCTCTCCGGGGCTGGCAGGGTGACAGATCCACCGCATTTGTGGGGCTGTTTGGCCGTACTGGGGGATACTGGGGAAAGGCACTGCCTGGGGGGGGGATGGTGAACAGCCCGGTGTGGGCAGCCTGTGGCAGGAGCTCTGGGGTGCTGCTGCTGCTGCTGCCCTGGGGCTTGCACTGCTTTTTGGGGTGCACCAGGGGAGACCTTCTCACTCTTGACAGGTTGGGGTGAGACGGGGGTCAATCTCTTCTTCCAAGTAACAAGGGATAGGACAAAAGAAAACGGCCTCCAGTTGCCCCAGCGGAGGTTGAGGTTGTCCCTGAGGAGCCATTTCTGTCCCGTTGGGGTTGTCCCGGCCTGGCCCAGGCTGCCCAGGGCAGCGGTGGAGTGCCCATCCCTGGAGAGGTTTCCCAGCCGTGTGGAGGTGGTGCTGAGGGACAGGGGTCAGGGGGGACTTGGCAGTGCTGGGGGAACGGGCCCCCTGGGCCAGGCCTGGACAACCCCCGTGGGGAAGAAATTGTTCCTCATGTCCAACCTCAACCTCCTCGGGTGCAACTGGAGGCCGGTTCCTCTCGTCCTGTCACTTGTTCCTGGGGAGAAGAGACCGACCCCACCTTGCTCCAGCCTCCTGTCAGGGAGTTGTCAGAGCCAGAAGGTCTCCCCTGAGCCTCCTTTTCTCCAGGCTCAGCCCCCCAGGTCCCTCAGCCGCTCCTCAGCGCATTGTGCTCCAGACCCTGCTCCAGCTCCGTTGTCCTTCTCTGGACACGCTGCAGCCCCTCAATGTCCTTCTGGCAGTGAGGGACCCAAATCTGGACATAGTGTTCAAGGTGTGGCCTCGAAGTATTTGAGGTGGGGGGGGCTCCCTGTGACCCCAGAAAGGAAAAATACGGAGTTGTGGGCAACCTGATCCCGGTCTGCGCTGAGCTGAGGCCAGACCCAGCCCATCGCTGGGAAGCTGTCACGTTCCCAGCGTTTCTGACTCGAAGCTCTTAAGCTGGGCTGGCTCCGTGCCTGCCCCGTGGTTCACCCCAGGGCCTGTCCCCTGTCCCAGCTCTGCCCTGTTGCTGCCTGCGACACTCACCGCACAGGGCGGCGCACCGCGGCGCTGCCGAGGGGCCGCACACCAGGCTGCAGGGGATGCACTGGCAGACGAGGGTGTCCCAGTACTGCTGGTCGGTGCAGTTGTTCATGGCATCCCAGCCGACGTGCGCCTCACCCATGGCTGCAGAACGAGAGGCAAGTAGGTACGGGGTGGCCACCACGCCGCTGCCTTGCAGCCACCTCGTCCCTTTGCCGGGGCCGGGACCCCTCGCGGGGGACACCCGGCCGTGCCCCAGCCCTCACTGGTCCTGGGCTTGGGCAAGGGCAAGGTCTGCTTCTGGCTTAGCAAGACCTTCAAAGGCTAACCCTACACGAGCATGTCCTGTGCCAGTCCCAGGGGACATGCAGAGGCCACCCTGGCATGTAGGTGGCCCCGTGCTGTGCCCTGAGCGTCTGGGGATGCAGCGTGTTCCTGCGGGAGCGAGAGCAGCGGGACCCGCTCCTGCATTTATGGGCTTTGCTGGAAATACCAGAAACGTGACCAGAACGACCCCTGGCAACATCTTCTGACACTATTTTTAATTCTGGAAACTTCTGAATACCTCTGTGGCATCGGGGCGGTTGGTGCCACCCTGCACGTCATTTCTGACATCAGCCTTTGGTGTTCGGGCATCATAACGAAACCTGGGTTTGAGGCGTAAAGCTGCCTAAGCAGCAGCGGGAGGGACATCTCTCTGGGAAAGCTTTAAGCACCAGTTTAACCAGTGCCCGCTGGGGACGTGCCCTCGTCCCCGCGTGGAGCCGTTCGTCCCCTCCTCTGCGTGGTGTGCCCCGTACCTGCGTGGGCTGGATGCGATGCCAAAGGCACAGGAGCGAGGCATCGGCAGCAGCACAAAAATCTCACCAACACCTTACGATTTTAAGGATTATCTTGCTAACGAGCAGCTGAAATACTTGTGCGTGTCGTGGCGGTTTCACTGTCCCACCGCAGGGCTTGGCCCTGGAGGCAAGCTGAGTGATGGCCACGGTCCCGGATCATGCCCCTGCTGAACCCCAGCTGCCCCCAGTACCTGCTGGTGTGCTGTGCCGTGCCATGCCGTGCCGTGCCATGCCATGCCGTGCCGTGCCGTGCCGTGCCATGCCACGCCACGCCATGCCGTGCCACACCATGCCACGCCATGCCACGCCATGCCACGCCACACCGCACGCAGAGCCGCTGCAGGAAGCACTAACCCAGCACCACGGCGGCCGCGGTGGAAATGTGCCGTTCGCTGACCGAGAGGGTTCGCGGGCAACCGCATCCCTCTGCGGAGCCGCAGCTGCTTCCTGCACGGGCGGAAGATGCCGGTGCCGACGGGGCCCAAAAGGTGTGAACTGCCCGATGCCGCCGCACCACGCGGGGCTGCGCCGCTGCTTTTGCAAAGCCAGGCGATGACTTTCAGCCAGCAAAGCCCCTGCGCTCTGACGGGGATCGCTCCTCTCTCTCAGGTGTGCGGCGGCTGGGCACTCTGCATGTCCGCCCGTCCTGCCGTTGTCCGCACAGCGCCTTCCCTGCAGAGGGGCTGGGGATGGGCTTCCTCTGCTGCCTGCTGGCAGCTGCCTCCTGCCTGGGGCAGCAGGTGTAAAACCCTCCCGTTCTCTGGGAGAAACCCACTCTGCACAGGGACAGTGGCCTCAGTCCCAGCGGTTCAATTAACGTTGCTATAAAATTAAATAATTCCTTCCTATCAAGCTGACTGAAGACATTCCCCAGGGCGGAGCAAGGCTCAGGCTCTCCTCAGATGCTCTTTGAAGATATTTTGTACCCAAAGAGAAGAAAGAGAAGATCCCCACAGATGGAGGAGAGCCCTGGGGAAGGCACCGAGCCCTGGGGACGGAAGCGAGCCCTGGGGATGGCAGTGACCCCGGCCATCCTTGAGCTATGGTGGGGTTCCACACGGCATAACGGTGGGAAATGGAGATCTGGGGCTGTGTCTAAGCTGGGGGGCTGCAGGCTGGGCAGCTCCTTCCCCGCTGCTGCTCTGCTGCGAGGACATGTCCAAGCCAAGCGTTTGGCCCCATCTAGGAAAAATCTTGCCGAGTGGCTGAGCTCCCCTCCCTGGGGAGCCCCGAGGTGCCCGTGGTGCTGCCGGCACCGTGCAGCCAGGCTTGGCAGCTGCGCGTTTTCCAGCAGAGCTGGGTGCGTCTCCCCCTCTGCCTCTGCACCCAGCAGGGACCAGCGCCCTATGGGCCCCTCGTCCAAAGCACTGAGCGACCGTTTCATCTCCAGCCCCGTGGCACTGACGGTGTTCAGCAGGGTGGAAGCCCTTTGCGGTGGCTCCGCTCCTCCAGCAAGAGCCTGGGGAGACCCTCTGCTCCCTGCCAGCACTCTGGAAATGTGGCCGTGGCCCCGAGCCCTGGCACCGCCAAGCCCCTCACCCCCATCTCCCAGCGCAGCCCCTCCGTGGGGTAACTCACGTTTGACTCTCCCGTGGCATCTACTCCCCCTCGGCTCCTGCCATGGCACTGCGAGCTCCAGCCCCGAGCCCGCGCGTGGCTCGGGAGGTTTATTATTAGAGATAGATTTGATTAATACCTGGGCCATGTGTTTCCTGGGGTTTCCCCTTATCCCTGCGATGCAAATCGGCCGTGCGCACAGTGCATCGCATTGGCTCGCTGGACGTCCCTGGGCTGCCGGGGCTGCGGGGGCCGCGGAGGGAGGCACCCCCCAGGATGGTGTCGCTGGGCGCAGGGAGGGTGTGCTGGGCCAGGCAGCCACATTGCAGAGGGACTGGCAGGGGTGGGGGCTCTGCGGCTCCTGCCTTTGCAATGTCTGGCTGCAGCGGGACCTTTTCTTCTGCAGAGAAGGATGTTTTGCTCTGTAGAGGGTCAGGAGAGTCAATGGGTGACCCTGCGGGTCATCGCTATACTGGGCCTTGCCGAGAAGGAGCAGCTACGTCGGAGCAAGAGGCCACTCAAAGAGGGGATGCCACTGTGCTCTGGGCACCCATCGCTCCGGGCACCCATCGCTCTGGGCACCCATCCTCTCCCCGCCCGCAGGATGGGCAGCCCACGCCACTGGCACACGCTGCTCGCGGCACATAGAGCATCTCGTGGGCCCCAGTATGATGCTTTAAACGCCGCTGTTCTCTAGAGCACCCGTGTCTCGGAGGCAGGAGGGAGGCAGGAGGGCTGCCCCGTCCCGTGCTGCCCTGCGCGGGCAACGGAGGTCCCGGTCAGCTTCGCTGCCCTCACTGCTGCCAGCAGAGGTGCACCAAGTATTAATAACAGCTTGGTTTTCAGAGGAAGGAGCTGCCCGCCCTGCTGGCAGCCTGCGAGAGCAGAGTGGATATTTATTTTTAGGTCTCACCTCACCCTGCAAGTGGAATGGGCATGATCCGCAAAGCCATGAAGGAGCAGCCAGGCAGCACCCCCAGGGCGGTTCGGCGGTTGGTGGGATTCTGACCGCACCATGGTGCGGTTGCTGGTTTCCTCCTTTTCCATTCGTCCCTGGAGGGTTCCCCCTTTTCCCACAGAGGTGCTGGGCAGGGCTGTGCCGCAGCCGTGGCCGTGGCGGTGCTGCCGGCAAGGGGCGAGAGGTGCTGGGGGCGCAGTGGGACAGTGACTCAGCTCAGCCCAGTGGGACGTTTCTGCAGAAGCAGCTGAGGGGGGAAGGAAGAAGCAATACCTGTGACTTTCTATAAACACCAGCGGGGCAGCGTCAGGGTTTTTTCCGCTCGGTTCAAAAACTCCTGCTTTGTGCTCGCCGTGGTGATCTGCAGCTGAGCGGGACCAAAAGGCCCCTCGCGGGGTGCAACGCTCCGTGTCCGTGGCAGGGACATTGGAGGCTGAACCTGCTCGCAGGGAGCGAAGCCCAAAGCAGAGAAACCCAGCACCTCGTGGCCGCTCAGAGGCTGGAAGTGACCCATCATGTCCCAGCTCCTGCGGGAGGGAGGGAACCAGCATCGGCACCATCTGATGGACCGTGGGGCTTGGAGGGGAGACACACCACGGCCCTGGGGACCCTGCAGTACCAGTGCTGTGCTTGTGCAGCTGATGCAAAGGGTGGGCTCCTTGCTGGGCTTCCTACTGGGAGGATCTGCAGAGGGTCCTGGGAGGGAGCAGGAGGGCAGAGGCTTGGCTGGGAGCGGGGGCTGCGTGGTGCAAAGGCGTGGGGGGCGATGCACCTTTCACTCCACGAAGCTGGTGGCCGTCCCTGCGCAGACTCGTCCATCCTACTGGCACAGCCTACAGGCAGAGCCTGCGGAGCTAGAGCTGACGACAAAGGCAATCATGATTTCAGCATCGTCCGCGCTGCCAGAGCATGGCCCTGGAGCGAGAGCCAGCCCTGCCTGCCGGCTCTCGGGGTTTTGCAGGGGAAACCTGCCCCTGTAAATAGCAGCGGGAGACTTGCAGTTTCCACCCGGGTGTGCCCTCAAGAGGGAAGTGAGAAGCACTTGGGGCAGTTTGTCCCTCCTCGCTGAGCAGCGATCAGGCAGTGTGATTCCGGCTTTAAAGCCTTCGGTGTATGCTGCGACCGGAGCCCCGTCTCCTCAGCCGTCTGCCCCAGCAGCCTCACCCCCCGTGCCCCCAGCGGCATCACCCCCTCCCACGGCCTCCGAGGAGAGTGTGTAGCCCTTAATCACCTCCAAACACGGTCCCCCGTGAGCTGCCACCTTGCAGCCAGGGAGCTGAGCACCACCTGGGCTGTCCCTGTGCCCTGGGACACGGGCAGGGATCGGGCAGCAGCCGCCAGCACCCTGTTCGGGGTTCCTGGACCAAACCGTTCCTTTGCTGGGTGCTGCTGGTGGGAGAGCATCGGACAGCAGCTCACCGCGCAGCCTCCCAGCGTGGGGCATCCCTCAGCATGGCTTTGCATCCCACAGCATCCCCTCTGCATCCCCTCCACATCGTTTTGCATCCTCCAGCACCCACCTGCACGTGGCTCCAGCGGTGCCTGGGGTGAAAGAGCCCAGTTTTGCCCCAGCAATAACATAATTTCTATTTCTGGGCTCTTGCCCCGGTTGCTTTGCTGCAAGGAGGGCTGCAGAGAACAGGGTGGGTAATGTTTGGCTCTGAAGATTTCTGGGGATGCTTCGCCTTCCCTTCGAGCAGCTTTGCTGGGGTCTTTTCCTCCCAGCCCATCTCAGCCTGGCTGCCTCTGGCAGTCCCTGGGCCTCAGCCACGGCGTTTGCTCGCGCACGTGCTCCCGTTGGGACCCGACAGAAGGGGCCGTGGTGGGAGGAAAGGGGAAGAGGAGTCATTTTGGATCGAAACCCGCAACTGTGAAGACAGGCTGAGTGCAGATGGCTGAGGACTCATTTCTTTCGCCCTAATTCCCAGAGGACGGGTGCTCTCGGAGGCGCGGGGGCCAGCACGCCAGGCTGTCCCCCGTGTCCCTCCACCGCCACCAACTCCTCGTGGCAAAGCCACTACGTGACCGAGGCCACGGGGTGGCCGGTGAGCGATAGCCCCCGGCGCCGCTCGGTTTGTCGGTGCGGGCAGGTGCACGGCCAGGTCCCCCTGCTCGGGACAGGCACCCACGTGCGGCTGCAGAGCCACGGCCGTGCCACGACCAGCTGGTCCGTGAGGAACCGCCGTGGCGGTGGCTGTGCAGCAGCCCCGCCGCCTCTCCTGCCATCAGCGCCGCAGCCCAGCCGGCAGCAGCGGTGGTGCAGCTTGGGGGGTCAGGGACCCGCACGGCGCAGCTCCAGCTGCCCCCTCCATCTCCCCCCAGCCCAAGGGTGCCCACCCTGCGCCTGGCTGCCATGCAGGGCCCAGCCGTGCTCCCGGCTGTTCGGGGCTCTGCCCAGCAGGTGGCACCCTTGGCCAGTCCAGCCTGGCTCCCCGCTGGGTGCTCCGGCTGCCTTTGCAGCCCGGGCATCCTCCGACCCGCCCTGCCCTCGCCCAGCCAGCCCACAGCGACTCTGTGCCAAGCGGGGGGCTGCCCCGCAGCAGCCAGGCTGGCTCCTGCCCAGCCGAGCCCCAGCGCCTCCGTTAGCACCAGTCGCTCCCACAAGGTGGGGTTCGGACACCCCGCCACACCGCGCCCTGCTCCGGTCTGCGCGGCGGGCTGCAGCCGGACCTCATCCCAAGGATGCTCAGCACCGGCTGCGGCACCCCCCGTGCCGCGGGGTCCGTCCCCCCGCAGCGGCTGTGCCAGGGGGCTGCGGGCGAGGCTCCAGAGGTGCCCATGGGCATCATCGCCGGGGGTGATGGTGCAAGAGCCACCTTGCCAACACCCTGCGCGGGAGCGGGGAGCGTTCCGGGAAACCAGGCTGCGTTGAGGGCCAGCTCCCCGCATCCAGTAGCCAGCTGGAGAGCACGGACAGACGGACGGGAAAAACCCCGGCTTGGCTGAGGGCTGGCACGCAAGCGAGGATAAAACCCCATAAATACCTAAGGAAGGTGGAGGGAAAGGAGGCGTCAGCGCCCGGGCTGTGCGCTGAGGTGGAAGGCGTGGGTGGCAGATAGGGGACATGAGTCAAAGAACAACCTGTGACCGGAGCAGCTAACCGGATAACGCGGAGTTTTTAACCTGGTGATGGCAACGTCCCGTCCCTGCCACCGACATCGCTGGAGTTTCGCGGGACCAGAGGTGGTTCTGGCAGGACTCGCAGGAAGGGGCTTGTCGAGGCGCTCTGCTGTTAATTTTTAACACTAAAAACTCTGGGGAAATTCCAGAGGGCTGGAGGGCGGCCAGTGGGAGCCTGATGCTTAAAGGGAATAAAAGGGCTGACCCTGGGAATTACAGACCAGGTAGGCTGATGGCAGTCTCTGGGCAAATTATGGGCTGGGTAACTGGGGATGCTGTCAGCCAAAAATTAGAAGCTAAAAATATAATTAAGGTCGTTAGCTTGGTTTCATGGATGGCAGCTCCTGTCAAGTGAGTCGGCTTTGGTTTTTGGCATGACTCTGGGCTGGCTGATAAAGCTAATTGTGTTGCTGCATTATAATGGGTTTCTCCAAAGTATTTAATTTACGGCCATGTGACACTGTCATTTGTAAAACTTGCATTATATGGAGTCAGCAGAGCAGACATCCGACGGCTGCGGCTGGCAGCTCCGGGGTGGTGGCCAAGGGGACTAGCGGTGGAGGAAGCTGGAGGGACCCGGTTTTGCACGGGACAGTATTTTTAGCGGGGATGCGGAGGCTGGCGGTGAGAGGGGGGCTGGCGGTGGGGCAGCCGTTCCCCACGCAGGGGGACCCGCTTCGCCCAGGCCCAGCCAAAAAGCGGGGGACACGTGTGGGAACAAGAGAGCTGGATCTTCCCTGCGACGGCACAGCGAGGTCCAGTGGCAGGAAGCAGCCATGGGACCCGATCACCGATAAACCAACCCGGAGCCTCTTTAACCATTGGCCCAACTTGAGGAGAAGGGTATGAACTTGCAGGCGTTTGGCGTCTCTGGACAAGGGGAAATCTCTGCTTGGCGGGACGTGATTTAATGCGGCTTCTGGGACGAGCTCAAGCGTGTGTCTATGTGTGTGTGTGTGTGTGTGTGCAAACACCCACCCGCGCTGGACCGTCCGTGTGGTCTTTTCCAACCCCATGGAAGCTGCATCCTCCTCGCTGGGCTGCGACAGCTGCAGTCGAGCGCTGTGGATTTCCTCCCATGGATAATTTGGGTCCTTCTATTTTTCCCAGTGGGAAAACTGGGCACAGGAAGGGCAGGGCACAGAGACAGTACCTGGGGTGGCCTGGGGGACCTTCCCTCCATCCATGAAGGTGTTTTTCACCCCCATACAGATTTCTCACCTGTGGGTTTCACCCCTGGTAGTTGCAGGGTGGCTCGAGGGGCATCCAAGCCTTCCCTGGCCAGCGGCTCCCCTGGCAGACATTCTCCAGGCAGGGCTGGGCTGGGGGCTCCGGACACCCACACCACCAGCCTGGCTGGCTTGAGGGGCTGCATCCAGCTCCCCCTGGCTGGGACTTCACTCGGTACAGGGCAGGAGGAGGGGAGCCCTCGCAGACGCCTCTCGATCCCAACCTGGATCCAGTGGGGATCCCAGGGTTTGCTGTCTTTAAACCATGAATCCTGCCCTCTCCCCTGGGCATCCATCCGTCTGGCTCCACCGTAATGATGGCAAAGTGGTGGCACAAAGAGATTAAATGACTTGCCCAACATCCCACAGGGAGTGACGGCCACCCGGGAGGAGTGCCTGGCCGTCCTTTCCTGCCCCGGCAGCGCCCAGCCCAGCAGGAAAACATGCCACATCGCAGTGTCACCTGCACGAGGAGGCACGGCCACACGTCCCACATCCCTGTGCCGGTGACATCCTCATGGGTGGAGGTGGTGGACGGTCCTGGCGGGACCTCCACATCATGATGGGGAGCGGGTGCTGCTCTCCTCTCCCTGGTGGGGTTTGGTGCCACCGAACCCTTTCTGGAGCAGGAAGGTTTTGCCGATGCCCTTCGCAGGCTGGGGCCGGTGCAGCCGGTGACTAACACCTCCTGGTTGGCAGCTTGTTTACCTGGCACTGGGGCTTCGGTTTGGATCCCTGACTCACCGCAGCGCCTTCCCCCTCTGCCGCTGCAGCTCCCTGACGAATACTTTCCATTTTCCCATTACTTTAATTGCCCTCATTTCAGAGAACTGCTCTGGACTGGCTCTGGTCTGAAGAGACCTGTTACACATGGCTGCCCCAACCGGGCATCCCCGTGGCGAGGGCAATGCGGGAGCGGCGGGGTGAGACGCTCGCCTCCACGGCACACGTGGGGGACCTCCGTGCCACAGCCGTGCCGGGGCCTGGGGCGTGCAGGGAGAGTCATCAGCAGCGTGTATTCAGCGACCCCGCTGGCTGCACCCATCGAACGCGGCACACGAGCGGCCGGTGGCACGAGGACGCTGGCTCCGGCGCGGCTGAATGTGACCCAACAGGTTTGCAGAGAGGCCTGTCCCGTTGGGCTGGATTTTTGGAGAGGCTGGAGCCAGCCCCGGCACCAGCCGCTTCCCGCGAGGTGCTGCCGGCTCTGGCGGGGCCGTCCGTGCCTGGCGCCAGGTCGTGGCCCCAAGCCACGGTGCAGCTCGGCCGCGTCTCGGAGCAGGCACAGCCTGTGGCATGGGAGACACCAGCCCTGGCCCCCGCTCCATGCTCTGTGCCACCGCTGTGCCCTTTTTTGGGGGGGACGGTGCCCCATGGCGCTGGCGAGAGCAGCTCCTTCGCTCCTGGAGGGACCCCCCCCAGCCTGTGGGGCACATCTGTGCACATCAATGGGGGGACATGCACTGGCAGCCCCCATCCTCCTCACCCAAAGCCCTTTTGGAGACGTGTCACCCTGCTTTGCCCAGCCTCGCTCGGGCAGCACGGGAGGATGCGGTGAGCAGGGGACCTCGTGTTGGCCATGGGTGCTGTGGAAGTCCCAAGGAGATGTCAAGGAGCTGGGGACCACGAGGACAGCACGTAGAGGTGTCCAGGGAGCTCTGGAGGGGCTTTTTGATGGAATAAAAAATGCTGGACATCTCTGGGACCTGTGGGATGCAGGACATGCCAGGTCGTCAGCAAGGGATGGAATAATGCAACAACATCGGGGATGGAGGGAGGGAGGACGGGGGATCAGGGCCGGAGAAGAGCCGGTCGAGAAAATCATCTGCCCTTCTCTGCAGAGGAGTTCTGCAGTCGTGCCAGGTGAACCCTGGACCCACAGCAAGGGCGTCAGGGTCTGAAAATCCCGGAGGGGAAAATCCTCTTTCCCTGAGGAAGGGCTGTGCTGCTTTTACGACGTTAGGATGAAGGGAAAGGTGAGAAAATCCCCCCAGAGCAGTGATGGCAGGGGGCTGGCGGCCACCTCTCAGCCTGCCCGTCCCTCCCGGGAGCATCGCGTGGGCTCGGGGACGCCTGGGCAGCTGGTGCGGGGCTGGATGAGGGTGCAGCGGTGCAGGACCCTGGTGCGGGATCGGGGTCAGCCCCACAGCTCCGCTGCCCCATCCTAATCCGTGTCACACCGGCACGGTGCGCGCTGCGAGTGGCGATGGCAGGAGGGAGGGAGATGATTAAAGCAGCCTTTGATGAAGCGAAAATTAATAAACGAGCAGGCAATTGCGCTGGTCTCTATTTACTGCAGGATGACGGCGTGGAGCCGGCGCGGCGAGGCCGCCGAGGCCAGGCCCCACATCAAACGGCAGGGCAGCGCCGGCTGCGAGGGGACCGCACCACCGGCTCTTCTCTGACGGGTTTTTCCTGGTGCCAACAAACCCGGGAAGGTCCGTGTGGCTGTTCCTCAGAGCAGGGCCCCCATCCCACGCCGGCGGGGGGTACCGGGGCGAGCGGGAGACGCCGTGTGCCACCGCGGCATCCCAGCGCGGCGGGACGTGCCGGGCTGGGGCACGTTTTGGAGGGGCCACTTGGCGTTGCCACCGCCGTCCTGCCCTGGTGATGCTCCACGGTCCCTGCTCCGGCCCTGGTCTGGCCGATGGGCAGAATTCGGGCTGGGGAGAGTAAAACCAGACCCGGCGCAGGTCTGTCCCTCGGCCATGGGCAGAGCCGGGAGGCCAAACCCTGGCCCTCGTTCCGCGTCCTTATCGCCTGGTCGCCTGTATTTACCTGCGGGTGCTGCCGGTTCGCGCTGGCTGAAAACGCGCTGGACAAACAGGAGTTGCCCGCCAGCCCTGGGGCGGTGGCACGGGGGGCACCTGGCTGAGGCGGGGCGTGCCCCCCCAGTCCCTGTTCCGTCCCCGGTGGGTCCCGGCACCGCATGGCGAGAGCTGCAGGAGGGGCACGAGGTCGCATCGCCCCCCCCGCTGAATTTGGGTGATGCGGGCGATGAACCCCCGCCATGTGCCCGCCCGTGCCAGGCCTGGGAGCGTGCCCGAGGCGGGGGACAGGGTTCATGGGGGCAGCGGTGTGGGCTGGCACCCCTTTGCTGGGGGCGGCTGTGGGGGTGTAAACCCCACAGGTTGCACTGTGTGTCCCCACTGGTGGGTGGGCCTGGGTGCTCTGGGCGGGGGGCTGTGCACGGCGGGGGGGGGTGTGTGTGTGTCATGCATGGGTGGGGGGCGAGGGGTCAGGACAGGGTGGGTCAGCGCATGGGGGGGCCTGTGCGAGGGGAGGGGTCTGGTGCACGTCGTGGAAGGGGCCACGAGGGGTGGGGGGGTCAGCGCAAGGCGTGGGGGGAGACCGTGAACAGTGAGGGGGGTCAGAGCACGGTGAGGGGAGTCAATACATGGTGAGGGTTCCGTACACTGCGGGGGGGGGTGGTCTGAGCACGGTGCGGGGGGGACCCCACGCAACTGCTCCCGCGGGGGCTGAGCCGAGCCGAGCCGAGCCGAGCCGAGCGGGCCCCGCCCCCAGCTGTCAGCGCGCGCCCCTCCCCCACGGCCGAGGCGGGCCGAGGCGGCCGCCCCGCGCCCTCCCCTCTCCTTGCATCCTATTGGCCAGGGAGGCCTTTTGTTAGCGGCGGATGCCCGCCTCTATTGGCGGGTGGGGACGTCCGTCCCGCGCTGAGGCTCCGCCTCCCCTTTTCCGGTGGCTGCTTGACGCTGGAAACTTTGCGGGCAGCGCAGTTGCCAGCGGCGCGGGTACCCACCGCCCAGCACCGGAGCCGGCGGGACCCCCGCCCCACCGCCGCCGCCGCCGCCGGGCACCGCCCAGCCCAGCCCAGCCCCGCAGGGTGGGGTCACCGCGGCCCTTGCGCGGCCCGGCCATGCGCGCCCGCTGAGCCGCAGCGGAGGTGCTTCCGTCCCCGGTTTTAATTTGATCTCTTTTATTTATTGGATTTTTTTTTTTTTTTGGGGGGCGGGAGGGGAGAGTTTTGTGTGTTTTGCGAGGCTCCCCGCCGCGCTCGGCGGGCGGAGGCCGCGGCCCGCGGTGAGGGCGGCGATGGGCGCGGCGGGCGGGCGCTCCGCGGGGCGCTGAGCGGGCGCTGAGCGGGCGCGGGGCGCGCCATGGCCGCCAAGGACAACCCCTGCAGGAAGTTCCAGGCCAACATCTTCAACAAGAGCAAGTGCCAGAACTGCTTCAAGCCCCGCGAGTCCCACCTGCTCAACGACGAGGACCTCAACCAGGTGGGACCTTCCCCCCTTCCTCCCTCCCCAAAACCCAGCGTTTTCCCCCAAAATCTGCCCCGGGACCCTGCCCATTGCCCACCCCGGCGCGTCCAGCCCAGGGGGGTGCCCTGGGTCCTCGGGGGCTGTCTGCTGGCCCCGTGAATGGTGTAGAGCCCCGTGGGTGCCTCATGGCCCTGTGGGTACCTTAGGGTCCCGAGGGTGGCCCCACGGATAGCGCAGGGTCCTATGGCTGGTGTAGGGTGCTAGGGATGTCCTAGGGTCCCGCAGGTAGCACAGGGTCCCACGGGTGCCTGCTGGTCCCGTGGTTAGCATGGCTTCCCGTGATACCTCCAGGGGTTCCATGGGGTGCCTGCTGGTCACAGAGATATCGTAGGGCCCTGTGGGTGTCTGTTGCTCCCACGGGTAGCGTGGACTGTCAGGGGCGCTCTGTGGTCCCATGGCGTGCCTGCTGACCCCACGGATAGCACAGGGTCCCACAGGTGTCCTTGAATCCCGTGGGGTGTTCACGAGCGCCGTGGTGCTCACTAGTCCTGTAGGGTATCCAGGGATCCCATGGGGTGCCTGCTGACCCCACAGATAGCACAGGGACCCACAGGTGTCCATGAATCCCCTGTGTTGTTCAGGAGCCCCATGGGTGCTCTCTGGTCCCGTAAGGTGTCCAGCCGTCCCCTGGAGTGCCCGCCAATCCCACAGATACCCAGGTGTCCCACGGGTGCCCACTGGTCCCTTAGGCCATGGCCCATCCCAGTGCCTCCTCCCCTGAGGCCTCACTTCTTTCCTGAGGCTGTGTGGGGACCAGCCCCGGCACTTGGGGTGATCCCAGCCTCTGCTGGGGTGTGCAGCAGCAGGTGGGGGGGATCCTGTGGGCTCCATCAGAAGATCCTAAAAGTCCTGGGGAAAACTTGGCTGCGAACAAACTGTCCTCTCCTGAAGACGCTGGACATGGTCCCCCCACCCAACAGCCCCCCGCTTTCCTGTGGGGGGGTGGGAAGGTGAGCCCTGCCCCTTCGCAGTGAGGGCCTAGTGCAGGCAGGCTGGGGGGTGATAGGGCTGGGCCTTCCTCCTCCTCCGCCTCCTCTCAGGGCTGATGTGGGCCCCGAGGCCCGTGCACGCATGGCGGGGGGCGTTTGGGGTGCTGGGGCCTGACCGTGGTGTTGGGGTACTGGGGGCAAGGCTGCCCTCCCTCCTCCCCCACCTTTCTGGGCCGGAGCTGCCATCCCCGCTCCCGATCCTATTATGGCAATGAGATCAGACATATTGCTGCGCTCGCTGGGGGGGCAGCGGCGGGGGGGGGGGGACGCATAATGAAATCTGAGGGCTAATATGGAAAAAATGTAACTGGAAAAAATGCCGTGGTGTGTGCGGGAAGGGGCGGGCGGTGGGGAGCGCCGCGGCCGTGCCCAGACAAAGGAGCCATTCCGGAGGGGGCTTGGGAAGAGCCCCCCGCTCCCAGCTGTCCCCTTCCCACTGCCCCGCCTGGGGTTTGGCTGCCTCCAGGGTGCGATGGTTTTTGATTTTTATTGGGGGGGTTCACAGCATTGCATGCTCCTGCCCCCCCCACCCAGCGCCTGCCTGCCATGGGGGGCCCACGGCCCTCCCTGGGGACCCAGAGCCGTGTTTCGGGTAGCCCCTCATTTGCTTTGTTCCCATCAGGGTGGTGGGTGGCCTTGGGGGGCTGCCACCACGGCCGGCTCCTGTGGGGACAGGGGTTGAGCCCCGTGGCCGGATCCAGGCTGTGCATGGGGGGCTCCGGTTGGGAAAACAGCGCAATCCTCCTCGGCTTCTCCCTTGCAGCTGGGCTGAAGTAATCCCGCTTCCCAGATAAGATGGTGGCTCTGGGAGCGTGTGATGCACGCGCGCACCCTCCCGCCTCGCCGCGCAGCCCCCCGTGCTGAGGACCCCCCGGCTGCGGCCGGCCCAGCGCTTCCCCACCACCCTGCCCGCCTCCCTTCCGAATTCATGCCCCTTGTCGGAGGAGAAAGCTCCGTGCTGCATTGCCTGGCACTCCCAGGAATAACGGTTCATTTAACAGCTCTGAATTGTTTTGCTGTTTTAATTTGTATTTTCAGCTTGGTTTGGGTAGGGGGGATCCCCCACCGCAGCATGGGGGCTCTGCGCTCAGCAGGTCCCATGGACAGGGACCGTGTTGGTGATGACAGTCAGGCTAGAAAAGTCCTTTTGAGTCATCTGACCTTTCTACTTGGCTTGCAGGAAAGGTGAAGGTACTTCACGCTTACGCACTCGTGTCTTTTTTGGATTTTTATTATGTAAAAATACCTGTGCGGGTGTGAGGAGCTGCCCCTCCAGCTTCCCGGGGTGCTGCAAGGTGCTGGAGCCGCTCAGGGCAGCGACTGCTGCGTGTTTACAAGGAGTCACAAATATTTAATGGTTGTAGTGGATTCCCGTCATACTCCAGAACCGAATTAGGAATGGGGCTGGGAGGGGGGAATCCAGCCCCAAACATCAGGATTAATGAGCTGGAGCTCTCTAATAATAATCAGACTTGGCGCTTCCAACTTCAAAGGGCTGTGCGGACGCTAAGTCCCTAATCCTGGGAGCGCTGCATTCACGAGTTGTTTTTGTGCGTGGCTGTGCTGCCGGACGTGCTGGCTTGGGGTGGCTACGTGTGGTCCCACCACCCCTTGAAGCCCTGGCTGCCCTTGAGAGGGAACGTGGCCTTGACCCCCTCCAACCTGCGTTTGACCATCTGGGTGCCCGCATGGTATGGGAAAAACTGGGTCAGTCACTGTGTCTGCTCTCGCTCTGGGAAAATCTGTTGCTGTGGGTCTGCTCTGATGTGGGTGCTTGGAGCCCTGCGATCCTGTGCGGTGGCAGGATCCGGCCTGTGGTCCCTGGCAGACCCAGTGCAGTTGGTGGCTCTGTCCTGGCTACTCCACCCACCCGTCACCAGCTCCCCTTGTGCTGCCCCTTTCCCAGCAGGGGAGAAACTCTCCTTTGGTGGCAATTCCCCCTGTCCTGGCATAGGGGTTCTGCACTGGCACCCTGCAGTCCCTCTAACCTCCTGCAAAGCTCGTGTGGAGCTCAGCTTTCCAGAGCCTGCCCCAGGGAGATGGACCATTGCCGGGACCTTCTTCCATCTCCAGGAGAAAGCTGGCCTGGCCAGTGGGACCCTCTTCCCAAGGGAGCCACCTGGGGTTGTGGAGGTGTCCCCGTGGGGTCCTTGCTCTCCCCGCCGGCCTGCTTGGCCCAAGTCCTGCCTCCACACACGTGCCTTTGGATCGTAAGTGAGACGAAGCCCCCCACAACAGGAACAGGCTGGGAATTAACCTCCAAACGACGTGTGGCCTGAATTGGAAGGAGAGCAGAGCGTAAAGCAGTTGCTTTTCATTTTCTCCCTGCGTGTGCTCTCTCGGGGCATGGGGACTGGCACAGATAGAGGAATTCCAGGACGTCTTTCCAGCTACCAGTGTCTTTTTTTTCTTTGTTTTTTGAGATCATGGCATGGATGCCCAGAGGACCACCCAGTTAGAAAATGGAGCTTGCAGACTTTTCCCACTGCCTCCTCCTGCCCTGGCCTGTGACACCACTGCCCGGGGCGGGGAGGGTGGTTATTTCCATCTCTCCTCCACTGGACATTATCACTTTCCTACCGTTCTGGATGCCGAACAGCCGGCTGCCGGCAGCCCTGAGGCTGCAGAGTGTCGGCCTTGGGTCACAGGCTTGGCTTTGCTCTGGGGTGCTGCGTCAGTGGGGCTGCTGTGCCCTGGGCCGGCGTTTTATCCTGGCTCTGTGCATTGTCCGAAGGGTGGCAGGGTGAGGGATCATGTCCCGGGCATGCTTTTGCCTCCGCCCCTTCTGCTCCTTCGGGGAGGAAGAGCCCCTTCTTCCTGGAAAGCAGCCCCCACGCTGGCATTCCCTGCTCCCGGCTGCTCGTATCATGCTGCAAAAATCCGCCTCTACTCGACTAATTATTGGGACCGAACAGGGGAAAATTCTCTGCAAATGTCAAACCCGCCTCCATCGGTGGCCGCAGCGGGAAGGGACCTGGGGGGCACAGCCAGAGGAGCTGGAGTGGGCTGGGTCATGGTGGCTGTCCCCCACAGGCAGTGTCCCACCTTTGGAGAGTGGCGTGAGGGCAGGGGGTGCTCCAGAGGGATGTCAGGTTGGGTGCTGGGGTCAGCTTTGGGTGCACTTAACCCTCTGCATGGCCCAAGGGAAGGGGCATGGCAGTGCCTTTGGGTGCTGGAGAACCGCCCCATTCGCATACTGATTTGCTGCTGGTTTTTGCATGGCGCCGCACCTTATCTGCTCTGGCACCCGAGGAAGCGATAAATCCCCTCTCCAGCACTCTGGGGAGACGTTGTGGCTTCTCTCAGGCACTGAGGAAGCCCCGTCGTGGGAGGCGGTTAGATCTGCCTGTTCTTTGGAGGGTACGCCGGGCTTTGGGGCTGCTTGAGGACGGGGAGCTGGGCTTGCAAAGCCCGTTCCTTCCCAGTTCCTTTTTGCTCTTGCTTGACAAATTGCCTGTGCACGGCGCAACCGGCCTCTTCCAGCTCTTGCTCTAACTGCCCGAGCCGATGGCACTGCTCGGACCTGAGCACAGCCCTGGGGCCAGGGCCAGGGTATTTGCAGACGGAGTCCGGCTGTTTGCACGGAGGGTGAATTCAACCTTTCCCCTTCCTGTTCCTCCGGTCAGTCGGTCACTCTCGCTGCCCACACAGCAAACTGCCCGGGCAGCTCCTTTCTTTGGGGTTTGCCAGTGGCTGTTGGTGTGCTGGGAGAGCTGTGCCATGCATGGTGCCCACCGGCTGCCCCAAGGCAGTGGCACCTTGTCCTCCTCACGCCCCAGGTCCAGTCTGTGTGGTCTGGTTTGGCCTCTTCCTGCATGGTGGGATGTGTTGGCAGTGAGAAAGCCTGACCTGGGTGATCTGCAGCTTCAGCAGCAGCCGGCTCGTGCCTGTGCTGTGCAAATGTGTTTGTGCAGGAGAGCAGGAGGTGGATGTAGAGGAGGGCTGTCCCCACGGTGTCTGCAGAGCCTACCACCAGCCGGGGTCATGGGTCTCCAGCGATCCGTTCAGCATCCTCCTGGGAGCATGCAATGCCTGTCTCTCCTTTCCTAGAAGCTGTGCTGCAGGCAGGAAAGCCTGCTGGGCTGTCGTA
Organism: Bucorvus abyssinicus; assembly: GCA_009769605.1. Taxonomy (NCBI): domain Eukaryota; kingdom Metazoa; phylum Chordata; class Aves; order Bucerotiformes; family Bucorvidae; genus Bucorvus; species Bucorvus abyssinicus. Next base: position 14,602,768 of record CM020044.1, read on the forward strand.
TCCCATTCCCTCCCCGAACACCATGTCACCTTCCGTGTTCCTGCCAGGTGACGGCTGCTCCGACTCATCCATCAGCAATGTTCTCTCTGGCTCCAAGGTGTGCAAAACCGAGAACAGAGCGGAGCTGAAACCGCCCAGGTTTCCTCTTCTGAGGTTGCAGCCCCAGCGTTTGTGGTGACTTTCCCCGTGAGCTGTGCCAGAAATGGGTCCCTGCCTCTGCAGAGCCCTGAGCGGTTCAGGAGTTGATGCACAGGAGACAGTGACCTCACTGTCCCCGCTGTGGGGCCATGCTGTCCTGGGGTCTGGCTATGACCCCACTGTGCTCCCCTGGGTGCAGGGAGCAGCAGAAACTGCTTTCAGAGAGGTTCCTCTGGAGAATTTTGGGACTGAACCCATAAAGGTGGTGGGATAGGAGTTGGCATGGGTTCACGCACTGCCTGGGCCAGGCTGGGAATATTGTTTTCTTATGGGGCTGCTGGAAGCCCCGGCACTGCTTCCTCCCTGCACAGGGCTCTCTGACTTCAATGTTGGAGGCAGAGGCTAAAGCTCCGCTGCAATGGTCCATTTTTTTCTCCTCTTCCCGCTCATTTGCCAAGCCTGTACAAAACAAGCCCTGCCTCCACCCGAGACAGGCTGATTACGTCTGCCGGCAGCCTAAACAGATTATCCCTCCCGCCACGCGCTCGGAGCCAGGAGTCTCTCCCAGCGATGGATTCGGACTTCTGTCAGAGCACGTCAGGGTGGATGGGAACTGGCTGTGGGGGCATCACTGGCCTACCCAGGAGTCCCAGCACCCCAGTGGGGATGTGGGTACTTTGCTATGGGGCTGAGTCTGGACCTTAAGAGGAGATGCAGATGTCAACAAAGCTCTAGTGTTCCACCTTGCGCCTTGAGCTCCTGCGTGGCATTGCGTGGCCGGCTCGGTGCTGCCCAGCACCCTGCTTGGCTGGGGGAGAGAAGAGGTGGAGGTACCACTGACAAACGCAGTAGGTGTGAAAGCCTGTCCCAGGGCACTCTGGCTGGTGACACAGCGCACCTCTGGCCCCGTGACCCGTCCTGCCCACTGGAAGTGGGTGACCCTGCAGCCCTGGAGATGCGCAGCGATTCCACTATCACCCTGGGCTTTGGAAAGCGCTGAGTGGCTCTGCATGTCCTTTGAGCCCTGTCACCTGGCTGCTGGGAATTGTGTTCCTAGTGCTGGTGGAGTTGGTTGGGGTGAGGTGGTTTGTCCACGCCTGGGCAGTATCAGCCTGACAGCTTCGTGTAAACCAAGCTGGGGCCTCTTCCTTCTCTACTTCCCACCCACTGTGCTGCCAGTGCTGGCCTGGGCTGCAAGGCTGGAGGCTGCATCCTCCCCTGCAGGCCAAGGGGATGGAGGTGGTGGCCAGGGCAGCGACCCGAGAAGCAGGTGAAGGGCCGGATCAGAGGTGAATGGGATTCCTGGGCGTTCCCAAGGGTGCGATAGGAAGCAGAGCGGTGACGCAGGGGTGTTTCTGCCTGAGTCAGCCTCTGCTGGTCCCATGGAATGGGATGGAACTGGGCCCTGTGGAGCTGCAGCCTGGCTGCCCCTCCCATGCAGTGGTGCTGCTGAAGGCACTTGGCTGCATCACTGGTTTTGGGTCGTTGGGGTGTCTGTGGGTCTCTGGATCTCTCCCATGGTGGTGAGGCAGCAGCTTTGGCACCTCCCGGCTGAGGTCGTGGCAAATGGTTGGCTTTGTCACTGCGAGCTGTGCTGGAGGAACCGGCTTTCATCTTCCTGCCCGCCCTGCGAGCGTCACCCCACCCCACCCCACCCCAGACGTGGATTCATCGCACTGCCAGCAGCTGCCCTCCGCTCTCCCTTCCACACCAGTTTGCGGCTCACCCTTCGCTCAGGTACCATCTGGATAAAAGCAAAGCTGCCCAGCCTGAGCATCCCCTGTGGCCGCTACCTGTGGGGAAACCACCTGGGGCTGCCCTTCGGTCATCGCCCAGGAATCAGACGGGGCTCTGCGTGGTCAAAGACGTTCTGGAAACTCCGGGGTTTCCAGAAGCTGAGCTGGTGCAAAGCGACTTGCGGCTTCAGCTCCATCCTGGTGCGGTAACGCTCCCCTGGACCTGCCTCCGCAGCGGCTTCGAGCGGGTTTATTTTAAACCTCGCTTCAGCAGGGCCATTCCAATGCAGGTGTGATGGGTTTATTTCAGACACTTTGCACTAATTCCTGTTCCTTTTATTTCATCTCGTACCTTGGTTTTAGCAGTAGCTTGTTTTGGTTTGGCTTTATAAAGCTCTGCTGTGTGTTCAGCTGTTGGCGGGTGGAACCGGGCTGCCCACGCTGGCTGGCTCTAATTCATACCTTTCAGCTATTTTGGTTTCAATATCTGAAATTGGGCTCTTCTGCTGAAATAAGTACAGCCCACTGGTGCTTTTTTATGATGCTGGTAAAGAAATGACCACGCTCTATGTTAAGGGCATGTATTTCAGGTGCTCGGTGCTTTATATATGGTCAGCTGAGCCAAAACTGGAGTGGTTGAGGGTGAAATAGTGTTTGCTGAGGGGTGTGAGCCAGGCTGAGGTAGTGCTGGGCTTCACGCCCGTAATACTGGGTCAAGTCTGCTCGTTGCTGACCCTGGGCATGGTGTCCCCTGTTTGGGTTTCGTGGTTTCTTCATCCCCAGTGTGGCACTCGACTTGCCCACTGCCTCTCACACTGGGGGCTGTGTGGGGCTGGGTGCTGCTGGGGTGCAGTGGGGTGCTGGGGGCAGCGTGGGAGGGTTCCTGCCAGGAGGGCTGCAGCGCTGAGGCTTGTGTCGGGGAGAGATTTTGCTCTGGGGGCTTTGCTGGTTGAGCCCTTGGATGTGCCCAGGGACATGGAGGGGAAAATTGGGGGGTGGAGGAGGGCTGAGCCCTGCCAGCAGCTTGGCTGCCTGTAGCGTCGGGCTCCTCAGGGTGCTGCCTTGGTGTGGGAGTGCCAAGCGTTGGGGACGCTGCGTCCTGCCTTTGCTGTCATCCTGTTCCCAGGTGGTGGAGGCTGCTCATGATGTCTTCTCAAGCCCTGGAGCTATTTGCTCGGGGCTCACAGCGAGAGCCTCTCACTCCGAGTTTGGGGACCCGTTGAAAGCACTTCCCAGCTCTCTCCTGGATCAGCTTTAGTTATTTATTTGCAATTTTGCTTTTCCCCCTGTAAAACAAGATAAATTTGGGAAAGGCCATTGCAAGCCAGTGGCTGTTGCCACATCCCAGCACAGTGGGAGCAGTGGGAGCTCCAAAGTCCTCCACTCATGTGGGCATGGGTGCGTCACGGGTGCCTTTGGGTGGGGGCGCGGGGCGGGGTGCTGGCGGGGTGCGCCGGGGGTGTGGCAGAGCACGGCTCACCCCACCGGGCGCTGGCAGCGTGGGCGGCACAGGGCCGGGCGCAGAGCGGGTGCCGGGGCGGCATGGGGGCCATGGGCGAGCTGGGCGCCAGCACCCAGGTGAGCGGGATGGGGGTGGTGGAGGGTGAAGGGCTCATCGCCGAAGCCAGGGAGGGCTGGGGGCTGCGCGGCCTGCGGGATCCCCTCCAGTACCAGGAAGGACCCTGGTGTGGGTGAGGCTCGTGCTGGTCGTGGGAGCAGGTGGGTGCAGGCGTGACCTGCAAGGGAGGGAGGCAACTCCCCCCAAATTGGCTCCCACTCCCAGCACTCCATTTTCATCGTTTTTCATCCCCTTGAAAGAGGGGGAAGGAAGGAAGGTCTTCTGAAATCATGTTTTCCCAGCTGCTGGGAGAGCAACACCTAGGGCAGCTGTGTCACGTTGTGGAGGGGGATAAGCGATTTTGTTATTTCTTTTCACTTTATAAACAGTAAAAGGGCTCCTCCGGCTTGTTTCCAGTTTGCTTACTCAGTGCTTCATGCATTTGACAGTTTCTGGTGCATAGGCAGTTTCTTCTATTGTTTGCAGGGATTTTTCCAGAGGGGAAACTTTTTTTTTTTAACATTACAAAACCACAGAAACTGGCAGGAGGAATCTAAGGGAGGTACCGAATTGGAAACAGTTTCAAACTTTAAGGAAAAAGAAGAAAATGAAAGCAACGAGGTCAACCAAATAATTTTGAGAGGAGTGGGGAACTCGTGTCCTTGTCACTGTGCCGCTGGGCTGGGGCTGGGTGTGCACGGATGTTTCATGGTGGAAAGCAGCATCTCTGGACCCAGGGGCTCCTGAAGCTGGATTTGCCCTGGTTTCCTCCCTCCTGGCCTGTCCCAGTCCCTCCATGGAGCCACCTCACTGGTGTGGCAATGCCTCGCCGCTCTTGCACCAGGATTTGGCCCCAGCCCTTGCCAGGATTGGGGTTGGCTAATAGTTTGCAGCTTGACAGGCAGCAGGAGCGGTGCCCATAGGAGTTTGTGAGGACTTGCCCAGTGCCCATCCCACCGCTTGCTGTGGTGTGGGTCTGCTTCACACCAGCCATTTCTGCATCCAAACCATTGGTGGAAAGAGCTTGGGTATTTTTTTTTTTCCACTCAAATGGCAGTTCTGTAAGGCATTTTTTTTCCGGGTATTCTTTCCCTTTCTCTTCCCGGCTGGCTGAATGGGCTGTTTTCCCTCTGCCTGGCTCTGACCTTCCTGCGTGCTCGGCCACGGGCTGCTGGAAGCTGCTGATGGGGAGGAGCGGGCTGGCAGGGGCCACCCCTGTGGGGAAACGGGTGTTGGATGTGCACAGCACGGGAAGTGGCTGCGAGCTGGAGAGCTGCCAGTGCTGGGTAGTTTTTCCTCAATTAACAAAAGGAAAACATCGAGCTCTCTTCTGAAATATGTTTTTGCTTTGGAGTAGAGGCACGCTGCCGATGGTGAGGGGAAGAGCTGTCAGTGAGGATGAGCTCTGTAGCTCGGCACTACCCAGGAGGTTGGTGCTCTTGGCACGACGCCATGTGGAAGCAGCTGAGTTTGGCATTTGTGGCTGGGATTTTAGCTTCCTCCCAAGTCCTCATCGTGGTCCTGCTGGCACAGTGTGTGTAAGACCGTGGGTTGCCGTCAAGCATCGTGTTCCCCATGATGGCAGGGCTTGAGTGCAGCAGCCTGAACTCATGCAGCTACCTTCACACTGGAGGATTTCCCACTGTGGTGCTGGTCCATGGTGAGGCAGTTTCCTCTGCATCTGACATGTTTCTCTGCTGTTTCTTTGCAGGCCAAACCCATTTATGGTGGCTGGCTGCTTCTGGCCCCGGAAGGAACGGACTTTGACAACCCTGTCCATCGCTCCCGGGTAAGCAAAGCCAATATGCTCTCTCCCCGTGCTGCGGGTGAGAGTGGCAGGAGGAGTGGTGAGGGCCTGTCCCTGCCCGTGGAGGCCCCGCGAGTGCTGCAGGCACCTCCACGCACCCATCCCCTTGTGCAAACCAGGAAGCTGGGAGATGTTTCCTGCAGCAAGGCTTGAGTGCCTTCTCTGGGATGTGACATTTCCTGTGCTGGGCAGCAGGCTGGGGCGCCACAGGTCAGGCTCAGTCCGTGCAGTTTCATTGCTTGCTCCTGTTGCTTTTTCATGCCTTGATGATGCTCTGGTTGGGGTTTGGTTGGCCTGACATGTGCCACGCTGCTGGGAAAGCTCTCAGGCTGGTGGGGTGGGGGCTGAGCTGCTCTAAGCCATGTAGGACCATGAGCAAGGCAGCCAGTTTCCCTTGGTGCTTGGGAACAAGTACTGTATTTTCTACAGCCCATCTTGGGCATGCCCAGAGCCCTGGAGGGAGGCTGCATCCCATCCCTTAATGCAGATACCCCTGTGTCAGGCAGGTCCTGCAGCAAGGAAGGGGCTGAGAGGTGGTTCCCATTTGCTACAACCCTGCGGAGCTCTGAAGCCGAGTGCATTGGCAGGAGAGACCCACGAACAGAGCGGGGCACACTCAGCTCCTGCCCACAGGGGTTTGCAGCATTGTGTGAGGTCAGAGCATCCCCCACTTCCCTGCCCTGTGGGGTGCAAGGCCCAAAAGGATGTGGCCAGGCTGATGTTCTTTCACCAGTGGCTTGTGACGAGGACTCCCGGCCTGTCCCCAAGCTGCTCTTCCAGGGAGCTTGCTGCTGAGGCTGCCAGGATAGGGCTGTCTTGTGCGTGGGAGGGATGGCAATGGTCCGTGAACCCTCTGTCACGCAGCCAAAATGCTCTCAGAACTGCTAGTAATAAAAAAAGTCTCTCCTGAGTGAACAGGAGTTGGGTTCTAAGTTCAGCCTGGGGTATATGGGTCGTTATTTGGAGTCTTAGCTGGGCACAGGGAACCTGGGGCTTGGGTCTCTCCCAGAGCAGAGGCTGCTTGCTGAGGTATGCGGAGGTCCACAGGGTCCTCTGTAGTTTTGCATGTCCCTGAGCACCTTGGACTTTGCCTGAAGGGCTGAGAAAAGCAAGATAAAAATTGCTGCACTGGGGCTATGAATCTGGGACCTTTTTTATTTCAGCCTGCTCAACCAGTTTTCACTCTCGGCTGAAAACAACCTGGCACATGCAAAAAAAAGAGGCAGTTTTCCAGCCAGATCAGTTCTCCAATCTGGTTTGCTGTGCAGCTGCAGAAGCAGCAATGCCAACGCAGTGCCAGAGGAGGCAGGACTGCCTGGGCAGTGCCATCCCCGGAGTGCAGCCACCATCTGAATCGAGCTCATGCGCTGCTGGGGGATGTCTAGTTGTGAGCATCCTGTGGGAGGAGGTTCTGCAAGTCCTGGTTCCAGCCTAGGAGCTGGAGTCTCTTGTCTCTGGTTGTTTTTGTCCCCTGTATGGTTAAACCAGGCCAGCCTTGGGTCTGCCTGAATGCAGAGAGGAGCAGGATGAGGAAGAATCCCCAAAAGAGCCTCTTCTTGGTTGCCCATGAAGCCAGGCAGTAAATCAGCTTTGAACAATGTGGGCTGGTGCAAGCAGACCTCTGGCAGAGCGTTGCTTTGCAAAGCCATGGCACCCCAAACAGGTGGGTTTCGGGTGTGAGGGCCTGAGAGAAATACTTCTGCAACAGTCATCACACTTTGGGAACGGTCCCCACGGTGCTGGGAGATCTCCCCTATTTATGTGGCAGCTGTGGTCTGGTGCTCAGTGAGACCTGAGCACGTGTCCTGTTGTCACAAGTACCTTGCCATGAAGAGTTTTCGGTGCCTTTTTTCTGCCCCAGCATTGTGGTGTGCAGCTCTGGTTCTCCTGGCAAGGCCTGGGTGCTGGTGGGCGCTGTCATGACCCGCCTTGCTGTTTTCTCTTGCAGAAATGGCAGCGTCGGTTCTTCATCCTCTACGAGCACGGGCTGCTGCGCTACGCCCTCGACGAGATGGTAAGTGCTGCCAGCGAAGGCGCGTAGCCGTGTTCGGGCTGTGGGGACCAGCCAGGGCCACCTCTGCTGCCCTTGGAGCAGCCTGGGGTGATGCTCCTGGTGGGGAGGCCTCTGCCAAAATGGAGAAGAGTTGTGCCTGCTGGGTTTGACTTAATGCTAGGCTGGGTTTGCATGGGAGCTTGGTGGACAATCTGCGAAGGACGGTGGGTGTTTTGGAGGAGTGTGGGTCTGACCTGGCATGGGATGGATCAGTTGCCGATCGATCCGACCCTGGCAGAGAGCGCTGGGGGCAGTCCCCAAGGTTGTCCTAGCTTTTTTTCTGCCCTGTTCCTAGGTGCCAGTTTGGGTTTGGTGGTGGTGAATCACCTTGACAATGCCTGGGAAGGTGGCCCTGCCTAGCGATGCCCATGGAAAGTAGGTCAGCTGGAACACCAGTGCTGCCAGCACTGCTCCCCTCTGTAAAACAGCGAGGGGGTATGAAAGAAAGACAAAAGTGGGGCTGGTGAGCCCCTGTGTCAGAGCAATGCGCCTTGATTGTCCTTCTCAAATGCCTTCTGCGAGGGCACCGTGGTGTGGGGAGGCACGGCGGCACAGCAAGTGTTGCTCAAGTTTCATGCCTTGTTTGTTTTTATTTTTTCTTGGGGTCGATCCAAGTGCCCTAAATAATTTAAATGTCTTGGGTAGGAGCAGCGGAGGCTTTTAATACATTTTTAGTGTCTCGGTGGCCTCGCTCCACACTGGGCTGGTGTTCCATATCCTGTGCTGACAGGAGAGCGGTGTGTGACTGGCTGGAGAGGGGAGATGCCCCAATCTGAGGTTGAGGTGTAAGGATGTTGGGAAACACAATTTTTAATGTTTTTATTACGCTTTGCACCCTGAGGAGGTTGACCTGCCCCAGGTGCTGCTGCATCAGGGCAGTGCTGGGACAGGGTACTGGGACTTGCTGCCCCCACGGCCCTTTGTGGTGTGATGGGCCCCACTGGAGGGGGACTTGGTCTGCCCTCACCATAGCCATAGATGAAGGAGATGGTCACGGCTCCCTCCTCTTCCTCGGGGTCTGACGCATGGTGTAAAAATACCCTCCTGACCTTTCTGCGGAGCACATCACTGCGTGGGATCCACGCTGCTGTTTGCACCAGCTCTGCTGAAGGTGTTGCTTGGCTGCAGTTGGGCACAGTCTCCCCTGGCTCCTTCCAGTGCTTGGCACAGGAGCATCTCCTGCCACTGGGAAAAGGAGGAAAAGCCCCTGAGTAGGAGGAAATGGGTCTGGGGGATGTGAGGACCCAGTCCTGTGCCCACAACACCTCTGGCACTGCTGACTGTTGGATTAGGGCATTTTGGGCACAGAAGTCCCTCAGCAGGAGGTGGGACAAGTGGGCGCCAGCCAGCCCGCTGACATCCAGCTCTGTCCTGAGACCTGCCCACTGGTGTCCCTTAGATCATCTGGAGTCTGTGCTCCTGCTCCGCTGCTGTCTTCCTGTGTGTCCATCCTTCCATCCAACTGTCTTCTTCGTCTGCCATATTTTCACTCTGAAAACTCAAACCACATCCGCATGATGGCTGCAATGAGGGGGACGTGCACAGGCCATGGACTTCCATCCTCTCGGGCCCAGACTGAGCTGCCAGACTCGCTCCCCAGGATCTCTGTCTTTCACTCTGGGTGCTGTTCCTCCTGCTGGCACCCAGAGCCTGCATGGCCACTGGGCGCGCCAAGGGGAGCTCATCCCCTTCCCCTTCCCCTTGGCGGAGAGTGTGCCAGTGACCGCTCCTGCCTCCACCGAGCCCTGGTTAAGGCGAGCCTGCTCAGACGTACAGAAATTCCTCCCTCCCAGCCGTGGGTGGATGTGGAGGTTGTGTGATCGCTCGGGGTTGCCTTCCCATGCTGAACCACCGCAATTGCCCTTCGGTGCTGACTTGCTCCTGCCGTTTGAACCTCTGTGCTGGGCTGGATGATGTACAGGGGTTGACATTTCTCTGCAGTAGCTGGAGGGTGGCAAAACCGCTCTCAGAGTGAGTTGAGGGAAAGAGAGGGACAGGGAGCTGAGGACGAGCCGCTGTGTTGTGAGTGTCCAAGGATATTTGTCCCCCATGTGTCCCCCAGTGCTGTGGCACTTCCTTGGTTTTCCCAAGAGAAGCGTTCCCCGATTCCCTATTGCACAGATCACAAGGCTAAAGCCTGCCAAAAAATCTGAGAGAAGCCAAATACATCCAGAGACTTGTTTTGGAGGGGGAAGAGTCATCCAAATTGCTTAGACCTTTGCTACTTCAGGGTATTTGAAACTAGAGAGGATAAGGTCCTTGGCCTGTGGGGAAACACCCCTGCCTGGGCTGGGAGGAATCGTGCTCGGTCACTCGAGGGGTTGAGGGAGCCCCCGTGCCAGGACAGTGAATGAAACCTCCCCAGAGCTGCTGCTCTGCCCAAGGGGAGATGTCCACACTGGTGGTGGCAGCTGCACCCTCTGACGTTGCCTCGTGCTGTGCAAGATCCCAGTCTGGTAAAACTCCGTGTGGTCCCCAGTGAAACCACCACCACTGCTGCGGTGGGAGAGGTGGTGCTGGGGCGGTTTGGGAGGTTTTGGCTGAGGTAGAGGAGCTGCCACAAAAATAGTGCCGGGCTAAGGGGATGGAGCCAGAGAGTGGCAAGTGCAGAGCATTTGCCTCCTTCTGTTTTGATTGCTGTGATCTATAATTAGCGGCCGAGGTCACTATAAATAGAGCCCTGCTGCGTGGGAATGTGGTGGAGAGGCAGTGGGTGTGCAGGAGGGGTTTTGCAGGGGTGGAGAGCAGTGTCCCATCCCTCTCTGGAGGACCTACAGCTGGGCAATGGCCTCAGCGCTGCCTGGGGACGGATCCAGCCCTGTGGCTAAAGCAGAGCAGAGAAGAGGGTCTGGATCTCCAGTCCAGCTTTTACTGACTCATTATGTGTCCACGAGCCAAGCCTAATCTCTATGCCTCAGTTTACCCCTCTGCCACTTTCTTGGGCTGGGATTTGTACTAGTTTGGCATTTGTGCCAGTTGGTTGCCCCCAGCGAGAGCTGCATCCTCCCTGGAGGTCTTGTCCCATCACACCAGGCCTCCTTTCACTGAGAGACTTTGGCCTGAGACTATTAATTTTGGTTTGGTTTTTTTTTTTCTTTGTGGATGTGCTGGTTCGAAAGCAGGACAAAATTCCAGCTGCTCCCCTGGGAGCATCTCAGACTTGCTGGTGTTGTGGATAACTAACTCCAAGGTGAGAGCATCTTCTGGATGGGCTTTCCCAGCTCCCGCACGGAGGATCAGGAGGAGCATCCCTGGCTGTGATGTGTACTTTTCCCAATAAACTGGCCTCACTCTGTACCTAGTGCCTTCCAGTGTGGCAGGGTAAAGTGTGAGGAGGTCTGTGAGTCTCTGCCCTACCCCTTATTTGCTGGAGTCAAGTTGCTTTCTAAAAACGGGGGTTACATCAAGACTGCTGTTGCGGGGGGGCGTTGGTCTAAGAAGATTCTTAAACCAGCACTCAGCTGCTTCTGAGCCAGACTTTGCTCATGTGTCTGAGGTTGGGTGGCTGCATCCTCCGCGGCAGCGGTGTTGCAGACCCTTCTCAGGCTCTTGGCATGGTAGTCCTGCTCCTAAGTCAGGAACTTGTGTGGATCACAATAGTGTTGACCTTCGTACAATGGAGCGGATGTCCCTGCTCCAGCCTGTGATGGCTGGGAGGGAGGTCAGGAGGGAGCTGGGAGCTGATGGGACTGGGGTGGGATGAAGAGTAAGGCCAGCCCGGCATCTGGCAGTGGTTAGAGGAGCACTGGGACCCCTGGGCTGGGTGTATAAATAGAAAAAGAGAGGCCAGCTCAGAGGTGGGAGGTCTGGCACTGTGCAGGGGGCTGCAGGGTCACATCTGGAGCCCCGTGTGGCCCCAGGCCCCGCTCCCGGCCACGGAAACCCAAGGAATTGATCAGTGGATGAAAAAGGAGAGCGGTGTAAGCATCGGTGGCTGCTGGTAGGAATTGGAGGCAGGGGAGGGTGGGATGTGTGCCCACCAATGCTGTGGTGTGCACATGCCTGTGATGATTATTTCCTAATCAACTCCCCCTGCCAAAATTCTCTTTATTCGGAAAAAGGGGCATTTTAAAATGTCACCGTCAGCAGAGCTGCGCCGTGTTAATTTTCATCATAGTTCCCTCCTTTGTCATCTATATTGTTTTAAGAAGCCAAGAATCTGTGCATGTGTGTTTTTCCTCCTTTTCAGATCAAAGCAGTTTACTTCAGTCTTGGCACGGAATGGAAATTCATTGGCAGGGATTAAAAACAAACCTTAAACATCCTGGTCTCTCTGTCCTTACTTTTTCCACACGTTTTGCCATTTAAGTGTTTCCAAGCTCTCCCTGCCCCCTCCTCCGTGTGAGCACCGGGCTCGTTCCCCTCATTCCTGGTGGTTTCCCCCCTGCCATGGACACGGTTTTGCCAGTGCTTCCGTTTGCCAGATCTTTAAGACTTTCAGTTTCTGTTTAGCATAAAAAGCTTTTGGCTTGAAGCGTGTTTCAAATTTAAAGCAAGCTGAAACAGAGAGGCTGGAGGGGAGCGGCTGTGCAAGGCTGGGATGGCAGCAGAGACCCCCCCACCCCAGATATTTTTTTCAGCGTGCGGGTCCTACTTGGTCTTGCAGCGGGAGGACTTTCTTCTCGACTCCTCTGGTTTTTGGTTTGACCCCAGTGGAGGGGGAAAGCAGCCCTATGCACGGCCGCATCCTGCGATGGTCCAGAGGTGGTTTGTCATGTCAGGGAATGCTGGTGATGGTGTCCTGCCAGTCCCACCAGTTAATGCGATGGTGGTGGTGGGGTGCAAATAGCTCCATCCAGGAGCAAATGGATTCATGGTTGTGGTGTGGATGGGAAGTCATGCCAGATGTGAGCTGCCTGGGATAGCGGTGATGGGCAGTGGTGGGTAGCAGAGCCAGGGAAATAACTGGTTTGGTGGGGAGCGGTGAATGGTGATCCATAAGGGATGGTTTCACCTGGGCTGTTAGGTGTGTATCTGGAAGATGATGCAGTAGAAATAAGGAATGTTGGGAATAATTGGGGAGCAGTGATCCTTTCTCCTCCAGGAGAGCTGGGTAGGAGAGGGAAACCTGAAGTCAGAGTGCAAGGGAGAGGGGACAAAGCCCATCCTTGTGATTGCTCTACAGGAGATGGAGAGAGACCACAAGTACTGGTGGTTCCCAAAAGAGCTCGGAGACCTTTGATGGATTCATTGTGTTTAGTTTTCAGTACTGCTTTTGAGTGGGGAAAAAAAAAAAATCCATGAACCTGTTCCCCAGGACATTGCTGATGCTTGGACCAAGCAGCCTTGAAGGGGTTGGGAGCATATGCAGATCATCGTTCATGGTCCTTCTAATATTAATGTCTTGCTTCATGCTGGTCCAGGGGCATAACTGTCTTCAGGGGGGGTTCATGTCTTTCCTCTTCTGGCTGCTCAAAGTGTCTGGCCCCAGTAGCTGCTGGAGGTGCGTCCTGCTGTCAGGACACCTGTGGGCACCTCTGTGAATGGTTCTCTACCCTCTTCTCTTTTACTGCTTTCAGTTTGGTTTAGTGTGGTGTTTTTGGAAGTGAAACTGCTGAGCTTCAGAAGGGCAGCTCTTGCGAGGCTGAGGGAACAGGGAAGGGCTTCTCCAGGGATGGCTCCAACACCAGGCCCAGCACCTGGGTCCGTGGCCAGGGACTGTCGCTGGGTCCCCAAAAGTCCTTGAGTTTACTCTGAGGTGGATCAGGTTGGCTGTTTATGTTCATGTCTTCTTAAGGGTGGATGGACGACACTGATGTCCACATCCAGGCCCCTCAGTTCCTGCAGGACCCGCTCTAGAGAGGCCCTGGTGTGAAGCAGTCCGTGGTGGGAGGTTTGGGAGTTAACAGAAGGCGAGAGGATGAAAGTGGAGTTGGGAGGGCTTGATGCAGCCAGCGACCTCCTCATGAAGGAGCAGCTTTGATGACCTGACCCAGGTGCTTCCTTCCTGGAAACAACACAGTCCCTATTGTCTTCTGCAGGGCGAGCTGCAGAGCTGGAATTGCTCTTAAGCAGAGCAACGAGAGCAGGTTCAAGTGGCTCAGTCCTTTCTGCTTTTTCCCTGCTCCTCCATCTCTTGAGACCTACCAAAGATGTTTGTGTGGAAGACGCGGGCAAGGGAAATGAGCTGGATGTTAAGTTGTGTTTACCTGGTTGATGGGAGGCAGAGTGATCCAGGCGCTTGCAGCAGCTGGAGTTTCTGCTTTGTGAGGTCTGGAAACCTGGACTCCGTACCCATGGCCTCCAGCCTGGCTGCAGGCTCTCGGTGAAAGAAAAATCATGATCTGCTGTAAAGCGTTAACGCAGAAATCAAACTCTCCTCTTAATGGCGTTTAGCAGCGAAGATGGCAGAGCAGGTGGTGAAATGACACAGCTAACTGCTGAGCGCGAGCCCTTTGGGCCCCGGCTGGGCTTCCCACCCTCTGCCTCACGCAGTGGCCTCGGACCTGCCGTTCCTCTGCGTCCCACTGCGCTGTAAATGTCTAAAAAAACACAGCCCTCCAGCAACGGCCCCCAGTACCGCGGCCGTGGGTGACAGATGGTAGCACTGGTGTTTACTATGGGCAGCTGCTCCAGTTGCTTTTTCCTCCCCCGCGCCGCCTTTTTTTTTTTGTTCCTTTTTCTTTCTGGTGAAGGCAGCAGGAGCTCTGTAGTCCCCACAGACTGCACTGGTGGCTGCCTGATCCCAGCATTCTGCAAGCCAGGGCAGTGCTGGACTCCCCCCAGGCATCCCCTGGTCCTTGTGTGATCCACCCAAGGAACCAACAAAACCACTTTTTTTTTTTTTTTTGTTGTTGCCCCATTGTTGCTCGGTGCTGGGGAGAGGGTGTGAAATGAGGTGCCTGTGGCACAGCCCAGTACCTGCCACTGGGTGGTGGTGGGGACAGGGTTGGTTTTGATTCTTTCTTGCCCTGCTGCCAGCTACCAGCCAAGGAGCACCAGTGGCCTGTGGGTTGGGTAATGCTGGGCAATAGTATTAAGGAATTGCATAAAGGAATCCCTAGAAGAAGCGATATCCCCATGGCTGGCCCATCCCTGGTCCCACCGAGGGTCCCATCTCTGCTGGGTGGCATAAGGTATCCTGGCCTCACTGGTGTGATTCGGTGCTGCAAGACCCTCGGTGACAGCTCAGAGAAGGACGAGGACATGAATACAGCAACAAAACCGCTCCAAAACTCAAAGCGTGTTTCCCCCTTCCTTCCCCAGCAGAGATGCTCTGTTCATTGATTGTTGACATGACATATGTGGGTTGGAGAAAGGCAGCGACGGCTTCTGGCAGGGGAGGAAGGGGCTGGGGGGTGCTCTGCAAGCCGAGATGCTGATTACCAGGGGCAGCAAATAGCTTGCAGCTGCCTCTGCTCAACACGCTCTTTGTGGCGCTTGCAGCCACTCTTTGGACATGGCTATTTTTAATTTCCCCAAGCAAAGGAGGTGGGCGATGCTGCTGGCCTCCCCCCTTCCTGCCCCCAGCTCCCACCCTCTTCCCGGCCAGCCCCACACTTCCCGGCTTCCTCCCAGCCTCTGGGGAATGGGGAGAGCTGCTCCCCCCTTCCCATTCTTTTTGGGTTCGCCTTGGGAGCCAGCTTCAGCTTCCCCCCCACCCCAGTGTGTGCGGGGAGCTGGGAAAATGCAGAAATAAATAAATACGCAATTCGGCAGGCGTCCAGCCAGGGGTGGGGGCGGGGGGTGGATGGGTGGTGGTGCTGCAAAAAGAGACTCCGGCCAAATTTTGGAATGCCTGAGAAAGCGGCCGGAGCCGTGGGCGAGCGTGGGGTTGTGGGCTTCCCACTACTGCTCTCCTCCCGGCGGAGAAGGGCCAGCAGCCCCCGAGGAGGAGGAAGGAGGGTGGCAGCTCCCAGCCTTGCTCTTGGTGGGGCTTCCCCCCGTCAGCATCTCGCAGAAGCCAGGACATGCTTGTGCTGGAGGTGTGATGAAAGCAGGGGGTCTCAGCCAGCCTTCGGCATGCTTTTGCCATGGCTCAAGAGCAGACTTTCTGCCGGTGTTTTTTGGGACCAAAAGCTGAGGTGTGCACTCTGTTCAAGCAGCAGCATGGTTCAGGGTTAATAAATTACTTATTCGCAGACCTTGTTTCTCTGTGGTGAGCATTAGTGCATATTATATCCCTGGTTTATCCCCGACATGCATTATTCATCAGGTTTGGAGT
Organism: Bucorvus abyssinicus; assembly: GCA_009769605.1. Classification (NCBI taxonomy): domain Eukaryota; kingdom Metazoa; phylum Chordata; class Aves; order Bucerotiformes; family Bucorvidae; genus Bucorvus; species Bucorvus abyssinicus. Next base: position 14,618,224 of record CM020044.1, read on the forward strand.
CTGTAAAAGGGACATTGTCAGGTTAAAACTTGTGTGGAGACAAGCCGAGGTCTTCAATGAGGTTTTGTAAACGGCTTTTCTCAGGGTTACTGAATGCAGAGTTTTTGCAGAAGTTTCCCACCTTTTTTCCACGCTGGTTTGAGGCATTTCTGGTGAAAAATGAGAATTCCCAGGCAGCCCTTATTATTGGTCTTGCTCATTGAGTTATCATGGACTGCAAGATACGTAAAGTAGGAAAAAAAATGCCAGCAAAATGCTGCTTGTCCTTCGTGCCGTATCGGCTAACAGCATGTGAACGTGCTTTGGGTAGCACATATTTTGTCAGACCTTTTTATTTTGCCTTCAAAGCTGCGGAAGAGGCTCTTCCCTGCAGTCGCTGAAGTCTGACTGCAAGTAGGCAGCGAGATAAAGCAGCCAGTCAGCCTTGATGGAAGTTAAAATTACCGTAGGTAAATCATATGCCCAGCAACTTAACGTAACCCTTCGCCTCCTTCCCGCAGGATCCAGGAGCTCGTTTGGCTGGGTATATTCATCTGGGTTTTTTTCCCCTGTTTTCCTGGCACGCACCCCAGGGTCATGCCACCTCTCTGCTGCCGCTGCGCCCTTTGCCATGGGGCTATGGGACCATGGCCCTGGGGGGTCCTCGCCATGGGTGCTGTGGCTCCAGTTGCTGTAGCTGTGGCTCACTGTGATTTTATGGCCAAACAGTGGCCTGGGGATACGCAGCGAGGCCGTGGGCTGCTCTCGTGACCACTCTCCTCTCGGTCCCCATGCAGTGATGGTTGCAGTGTTCCCTTTGCAGTGGGTGACGGGTCCCTGGGCAGAGGGCACCAGAGCACAGGTTGGTTTTAGAGGTGTCCCAGCAGCACCCTGAGCTTGCATGGGATTTCCACCCATTGGCATGCTGCAGCTGGGGAGAAAGGGTGGGTTTTTGGAGCACGCCCAGTCTTGGCCCTTTCCTCCGTGTTTCGATGCTGCAGCCGCATCCATAAAGTCCCAGCAGATCACTGGGGAGCTACTGGGATATAATTAGGGTTTTGATTCACTTTTCTGGCTGCTTTCCCATTTGGGGAGGGACAGCGAGGATTATGGACGGAGCAGATGTGTGGAGGAAGGGGATGTTTGGCTTGCAGGGGCAGTTAATGCCGTGCACGGGCTGATGCCAGGGGGTGAAGTCTGTCATCCTGGGCATGGGGGATGGAGAAACCTCCTTGGGATCATCCCCTTTGGGTGCACCAGCCCCAGATTGCTCCTCTTTGCTGGGGCCAAACGGCTGCTTCCGAAGGAGAGGTTGCAGGGAGTGCTCTGGTGAGCAGCTCACGGCCATGAACTTGCTCCTCTCCCTGAACTCCTGCACAAGTGCAGGAGCCAGATGAGAGCGGCAGGTTTAGGGAGAAAATGCTGCTCCCCGGTGACACGGGGCCCGCTCCAGCAGCCTGGTGTGTTATTCCCAGCCTTTTTCCCTGGCCATGGCAAGTGCTCAAAGCACTTTTTCCCCTGGGTGCCGCTTGCCTTTGAACCCAGCAGTGCCTGCCTGGCCAGGACGGCTCTTTCCTATCTGCATCGGTGCCTTGGCAGCAAAGCCAAGCTTGAGTTGTTGCCGGGTGGTCTCCTTGCCCCACAATACTGTGTGTGCCTGTTGGGATCTTTTCTCCTTGGAACTGCCTTTCTTGCCAACAGTCAAAGGTTGGAAAACACTCTCCAGTCGCTGCCTCGGCTTTTGGGAAGGTCCAAGCTTGTCTGGAAAGTGCTGAGAGCAACACAGAGCAGAGCAGGTATGGGGTTTTCTATAGGGGTGGGACGTGGGGTGCAGGATATGGCTGCTGCTTGGTTGGCCAACCCAACCCAACTTGGCCTCTTCTGCTTGGGCTGGCCCTCACACCGCCAGCTGCAGACCACCAAACGCCTGGGAGCCTGGCCTCGTGGTATTCCCAGCCCAGCAGGAAGCTCTGCAAAGCTCGTAAGACCAGCGCTGAGGAGTAATGAGATTTCCAGGCTAATCTGGCTGGATTCAAGAACTTCCACTGCAGCATCTGCGCCCACGGGAGTTGCCTGAGCCTCCGGCAATTCTGGTGCTGCCCATCCTTGGGGTTGTCCCCACCTCATTTGCAGTTATGAGGGTGCAGGGTGACCTGTGTATGCCTGATGGGGTGGGAAGAGTGTTGACCGCAAATAATTTGCCTTTACTGGCTGTAAAGTGAAATCTGCTGAGCAAATTTTCAGTTCAACTGATCCCAAAAGAGGACCAACTGGGGAGAAACCCCAGTTGGGGCTACAGCACTGGGTCAGTTGGTCAGATCGAATTGGCTTCAGTGGGTCTAACCCTGCATCTTGTGAGAGTGTTCAGCTGAGCTTTGCTGAGAGGCTTCTGCTGACTTCGTCCATCACAAACCGGTGTTTTTATTTTTGTGTTTTCTAGTTCATGTAGAACGGAAGGTTTTTTCTTGTCTTTTTCTTCTTCTGAGACACCAGGAAATGTCTTGCCATTATATTTACTCTTTTGCTATGAGAAGCATTTGCCATTTTTCACCTTGCTGTCTGTGCAGTTCATGGTGCCTCCTGGGCTGGCGTAATGCAGAGCCTTAAATTACCCAGAGCTGAAGACGACGACTGTTGGAGGCAGCTTCACATGGCTGTGACTGTGCTGATGGCTTGATCTGTTGTGTGTTTGTCCTGATTCCTCTGCTCGAGTGCATTTGCAGGAAAGGTTGTGGTGTAGCTGGAGACCAGGAGACCCATCCCTCCTTCTCCTTTAGGCTGGAGGGGAGATGGATTCACTTAGAGGGTACAGGAATTTGGTTGACTTAATTTACTGCTTTCCTTGTATGGCTCTTACCTTGGTCGTGCCCATCCTTGATGGTTCAGAGAAGACAGAAGCAGCAGCTCCTTCCACAGCCCCTTCTCCCAGATTTCTAGCCTTGATCTTTCCGAGTCTCTCCACATGGTCCTATTTTGGTTGCCACATGCAGTGGGGTGGCCTTGTACGGCTCAAGCAGTGCGCGGGTTCTGTGCGCTTTGCAGCACCCCTCCGTGCTGCCAGGTTGGTGGTACCTCGGGTGGCCCTTGGTTGTGGTGGGAGTTGCCCCTAGGTCAGAGCAGTGGTGAACAGAAGACCTTGGGAGTTGTTCCAGCAGCACTTGGTGCTGTAAATAACCTTGAAGCCCACACCAGCTGCAGTTATTTTTCCACTTTGCAAGAAGACTGGCTCCAAAATCAAGCAGTGAGAGAGCTTTGCCCTGGGTTCATTTCCGAAGGTTTTTCCCAAGGTGCAAAGCCCTTTTCACAGCTGATGCCTGAGCAGATGCTTGGGCCACTTCCCTCACCCCCATGAAACGGAAACCTCTAGCTGAGGTTGAACAGGACTTGGGTGGAGATCACCCTGCCTCCATCCAAGCTTTCCACCTCCTGGGCTGTCTCCAAAGTTGACTTCACTGTATCTATGACCGTCAGCATGCAGGTGACCCTATGGGTCCTGCTACGGGGAGGTGGTTTCTGATGTTCTGGTGAAGCCCTTTGCTCCTGGGAAGCGACGAGCAAGCCGGCGCACTCAGAGGTGATCGTGAGCACGTGTGTATCTGGCAGTGCATGGTGCAGGGACCACCTGGGACTTGTCTCCTACACCGAGGGGGTGGAGAATAAAGTTGACAAGGCCAATTTGGAACAGCGCAATTTAAAATTCAAATATCAAGATGCACATGAAGCCCTTCTTTCCTTTCCACCCCCAAACAAAATTTCCTTCTGCAGGCAACTCACCTGCCATGGTCCCTGCACCAAGCTCCTGCCCCTCGCTGCATGTACCGTCTTGGCGCGTGGTCTCGCCGGGCTTTTGCCATCGGGCTGATTACCATGGCAACTCGCTTGAACGTGCAGATATTTGCTTCCCATTTGGCTGGGTAACTGTTGTGCCTGTGCATCGCGGAGCGGGGAAGATGCCGCGCTGGCAGCTGTGAGCAGATGGGGTTGGATCCGTTATCATGTATTCCTCCCACCCCCCTCCTAGGAGGGGAGGAGGACATTTTGCATTTTAAATGCGTTTAAATCCTGGAGAGCAAGAGAGAAGAATAACTCTTGAGCTTGCAGGGATGCGAGATGGTGCCTTCAGCATGGCAGGGCTGGCAAGTGCCCCTGCAATGCTGAGCTTTTGCTTTGGTCCCCAGAGAGCCAGGATGGAGGCTCAGGGCAACCCCTCGCTCCCCATCCCAGTGGCACCTTGCTCTTGTTCCCATCATGGTGCTAATGTTCTCTGCATCTTCTGTCCCTCTTGCCCTCCAGCAGCATTGGATGTGGAGCGCATGTGTGCAGGGGTGCAATTTCCCCCGAAGGGCTTCCTGGATTTGGGGATGCTGCTGAGGACCCAGAGGGTCAGACCCCAGTGCTGAGGGAGGTTGCACCCACTCGGTGACCACCACCAGCTTTGCTGACCCTCCCTACCTAATGCAGGCGGTTGTGTCAGGACAGGATACGACCACCCCCGGTGTGCATGGACCCCTCGGAGGCTGTTCAGCAGGAAAGAGGTTAACAGGAAGGAGGCAGGCTAGGCGCTGCCTGCCAGCTCCCGACCCCGCTTTGGGGTGGGGAGCAGCTGGGAGCTGCAAGAGCAGCGTGAAAATCGCCATATAAGGCCAAGAGAAGCCGGCTCCAGCCTGTGGCGCAGCCCGGCCGGGCTCACTCCGCTCCAGCACACGCTCCTTGGATGGGTGCTGGTGGGGACGAGGCTGCGGATGGGATGCATGGCCCCAAAGTTGCTGCTTGGGCAACTCCAGCGTGGGTGCTGCCCGTGTCTCGCTGAGGTGGCACTGGGTGGGAGAAGAGCCCCAGGGTGCTCGTGGCCAGCTTGAGGCCAGTTCGCCAGCAGCTTGTGGCCAGCTCATGGCCTCACTTGGTGTTTAGACTCGCTGTCTGTGGACATAAACACCCAGCTCCGCTTAAAAGCAGCCTCTGGCTGAACTCTTCTGCTCAGCCTCTGCACTTCACCCCCTCCCCATACTGGTCCCAGGGAAGAAAATTCCATCCTCCTGGTGAAAGCGGAGCTGATGTTGGTTTATCTCCTGGTGGAGGTTCAGGAGGGCTCTGCAGGGGCCCGGCGTGCAGGGACAAGCATGTGTGGGGCTTGGTGACCCATCCTCCGAGCTGACCTCCCCGAGCTGTACTTTGGAGTGGGTGACCTGGGGCTGTGGGGAGATCCTCCAGCAAAACAAATTTCAGAAGCCGGCTGTTGGTGCCTGTGATGAACAAGCAGAGGCCAACAGTGGGGAAATGTGTGACAGGGAAGTGTAAAAGGCATTTATCCACCTGGGAGGGGGTTTGTGCATCACTGGCTGCACACTGGGGCACCCTCCTTGCGCTGGCACGGGGCGGCTGCTGGCAGCACCGTGAGCCAGGTTTGCTGCCGGTGCAGAGCCACACCAGCACGTGCCAAGACCACATCTGCAGAGCAGCGCTTGTGCCTCTTTTCTATGAATGGGGTGATGGCTTTTGGCTGGCTGGAGAGCGTAGGCAGCAGTGAGATTTGGGGGCATCTTCCCCTGTTTCTTGCATAGGGTGTGCTTGCAAGGTGCAGGGGGATGCACGCTGCTTGATAAATCTGTTGCATTCCCTTGCCCAGGGTAAAAACCTGCTTTTCTATTACCTGGTTATTGCCTGAGCAAGCTGGAGGTTTCTCAGTGGCTCAGTGAGCAGTTGCTGCTGCTATGGGGAGGCTGCAGGTGGGAAAGGTGTGCTCAGGCAGCCAAGGAAAGATGCTTGGATGGCACAGGGAGAAGAGAGACCTGTATGGGGACAGCAGGGATGGGGGAGCACTCCTGCTTGCAGGGAGGTGCAGGATGGAGAAGCACAACCTTCTGCTCCCCTTTGACGTGTGACTGCTCCAGTCCATCCCATTGCAGAGCCCACAGAGGTCATTTCCAGGAGCCTTTGTCTAATTTAATAAATCCAGGATGCTCAGCCTGTTAGACAACCTATAAGCGTAATGAAATCTGCCCGCCGCAGAGCTCCGGTCATGCTGTGGCCATATCGATAGCCTCGTGCCTAGTGCCAGGAAGCCTGAAAAGCTCATTAAGGCCCTGCTGCTGTGCCAGCCCCACTCGCCCGGTGCCTGGGTGGCTCAGGGCACCGGAAGCCTGAGCACCCCAACAGCAACACCCAGCCAAGCCAGCCCCGCGTATGGACGGTGTGTCCCCAGGTGGGGTTTAGGGAGGCCGTGCACGGCTGAAAAGGGAGCTCCCTGTGACATCTCAAGGAGTTGGTGCTTTCTTGCTGATGGCCTCTAGGTGGGAATGGTGGAGGTGGCACTGATGTGGGCTCCCAGTGCCGCGCTGGTGCTGGGAACTGCCTGTCCAAGCTGCATTGTTGCCCTTGCCCAGGGCATGGTTGTCTCTGTGATGCTCTGCTGTGCCCGTGGTGATGGGGCAGCGGAGTCTTGCTCCCTCCTACACCACAAGTCCAGCCCAGATCCCACTTGCATCCTGCATAGAGTACCATGATCTGCCAAGCTCGGGCACCGGGGATGGGTGAAGCTCTTAGCAAACACAGCAGCTGCCTTTGCAGAGTACTCCAGAGTGCTGCAAATGAGCAGCGCGCTCCTCGGCAGCCACCCTCATGAATATTTTAGCTTGGAGAATTAACATTTGTCAAGAAGCATTTATGAAGACAGCGTAGATGTCTCTTCCCCAGGTGCTGCAGGCTCACTGCTGCTCTGGGCTGGTGCTGGGAGCTAGGGCAGAGCCAGCCGGAGCCCGAGTGCTTCCCATGCAGTGTCTTGGCGGAACGGGACAGCAGAGCTGTGATCTTCCCCCTGGGACAGCCGGGCCCTGCTGCCAAGGCAACCATCCCGCCATGTGAGATAGACAAATGGTTGTGGGATGGTTTGTTTTTTTTTTTCTTCCTCTCCTGGTTCTTGGCAGAAAGTAAAATGTCCCTTTTGTTTGGTTCCCTCCTCCCCCTGCCCCATCGCCTTTCTTTAAAGGTTGTGTTCCAGATTTCATCAACCCACGTTGTGTAATAGCCCTGGAGAACGACGTGGGCATTGGCCGTGTCCCACCGAGGCCATGGCAGAGCTGCTTGACCGCGGGGTTACCTGCTCAGAAAACATCTGTGTACAGATGCTGAGCAAAGCTCTGTTGTATTTCGGATCGAGCTCCTACGATGCACATGTGTTAGAAGTGATGGGAAAGTAGAAATTTGGAATTTTTTTGATCAAAATAGGTCAGTATTTCTACCTTTGTCCTGCAAAACCTTATGGAAAGGAGGAACTCTTGCAGATAAACCTTGATGACTTACAGGGTCAGCCCCTGTGCCTGGGGTTCATTGGCCAAGTAGCATGCAGCACTGTCCATCCTCCTGCTGCAGCACCTGGGTCTTGCCAGTAATGCAAGTTTCTTCCTTCAGGCTTCTAAGAGGTCCCCATTCTTTCTTTTGCTCCTTTCTGCTGTACAGAGTGGGGACTGCTGCAGTTGCTGGGCTCTGCATCCTAACACCGTCCAACCAAAGGTCCCTGCACCTCTTCTGGAGGCTGTGGATGTGGAGAGCACAGCATGACCTGTGTCCTGGGCACCTGGGAAGGGGGAGGAGGAGGAGAGCTACTTTAGGCTTTGTGTAGTATGGAGGGGGACACTAGGAGCACATGTGTGTGTAAATATGGATCTGTCATACCAGAAGTAAACAGCAGCTCGATTGTTTCTTGGCTCTTGTGCTGGTACTGACAGCGTGGCGAGCTGTAGCTGCTCATATGGTGTGGGTGCTGACTCCTTGTGCCAGCACGTGGCGAGTGGTGGGGGGCTGCTCTGGGACGGAGGTGGCTGATAGCACGGAGGAGAGCTGCTGCTTGTGGTGGTGCCCATAATGGTGTCCTGTGCTGGTGCTCCCTGCTGTGCTTCCACTCTCCTTCCCAGTTAAAAGACACTCTCAGGCACCAGATCCAGTCACAGGGTAGCTGTGTGCTCCCCCACTGACAGCAGCTTGGGAAATAGCAAAGACAGGGCCAGCGCCTGGGGACAGGGCTGTCCCCGAGGTGGGGACCAGCAGAAGCCAGTAGCTGGAGCTGTTAGCTGAGCCTGAGCACCTGCTCCTGCCTCACCCGGACGCGAAGCCACCCTGTGGCCCCGGGGTCCGATGCTGAGTTCAACCTTGAATCAAACCATCTGCTTGTCAAAGGACAGGTTGAAGTCCCAGCCTTGTTATTGTTTTGGCGTCTCTGCTGTGTGACACCTCCCTGCTTTTGCATTTATTCATTCCCTCCCAGTTGCTGGAGCCACCCAGCCTTCCCCTGGCCTGGGGCCAGCGTGGGGACCAGCCCTGGTCATCCTTCCCCGGGGATCCCCAGCCCTGAGAAACCCCTCAGGGCAGAAATGAGTGCTCAGAGCCGGGGAAGGGGACCCTGTGTCCTTGTCCTCTGCTGCAGAGCCTCTCCCATCTCCCCTGCTCCAACACCACACCCTGCGTTTGGCCCGTGAGGGTTGTCTCTGTTCTGGTTCCTCGAGGCGAGCAGCCATGTGCCATTGCTGGCTCCTCCGCCGAGGTTCCCCAGCCGATTTCGAGGGGCCCCTGGGGTGCAGCGCTGCCTGACGCCGCTCCTTTTCCTCAGTGGAGTTTGTACGCGCGTTTCCACCAGGTACCGTTTGCATTTCGCTTTGCTTCGAAGTGTCTGCGCTGCCTCCAAGGAAGGAAATTAATGGTGTAAAGGAATTTGCATCCCGAGTGAGCGAGGCGGCTGGTCCGTCAGGTTTCATCTGCTGCCAAGAGGTGCTGGGGTGCTGTGGGGTGGAGTGTTCATCCTCGGAGCCCATCCTGTCCCCGGCCGCAGGTGCAAGGGGAGACGGTCCCGGCTTTGCTCGCAGATCCTCTCCTGATGTCCAGGCTCCGAGGGGCAGTGGTGGACGGGGACTCACGCATCGGGCTGCACGAGATGCCGATGTTCACCTTTGCAAGGAGGGGTGTGCGGCAAAACCACTTCACAGGGCCAGCCCGGCGGTGTGGGGGCCCCAAACCGGCTCCTCCGCTCCGGGCACGCTTGGGTCAGGGGTGGGTGCGAGCAGCAGGGGAAGCCGCCCTGAACGCTGCTGTGGGGTTAAAGAGGGAGGAGAGCAGGCAGGTTTTGCAGGGTGCTGTCTCCTCCCCTTCTGTGCCAGATCCCTGTAGGGCCTCCCAGGGAGTCGAGGGGTGCCTGTAGCAAGAGGGACCGAGTGGCCCAGGATCCCCGTGAGGGACTGGCGCTCCCTCCTGGAGCCACCCTCATCCCCTTTTTCCACCCGTCCTAATTTCATTCCCTGGTGCAAAACTGCTGTGGGTGGGGAAGGGGGTCCGACCCAGACCTTGCAGTCCTGGAGGCCTTGGCTGTGCCAAAGGCCGGCGAGACAAAAACGTTTCTAAGACTCCACTTGGAGCAGGAGAAAGTTTTTCCGTTGGGTTTTTATAGCTCCCGGAAAGTGTGGCTTTATTTTTGTTGTCCAAGACAAAAAATCCTCTTAGGAGCTGACTCCCTGCGGCAGTGCAGAGCGAGCGGGTGGCAGGGGTCTGGGCTCAGCTCTACTTTCCCTCCCTCCCTCCCTCCCTCCATCCCGTGAGGTCTGTGGATGCTGATGCTGGTTTCCATGACGGAAAGGAGCAGGTTTTGGTGTCCCTGATGTGTGACCGGTCCCATTCATGTGCTCGTACTGCTGCAGCGCCCGTGATGGCTCCGTGCCACCTCTGGGCTGTTGTAGGGGACACAGCTGCAGGGAAAGTCGTTTTCCTGGGGAAGGGGCTATTTCCCATGGCCCACAGCTGCGTAAACTGGGGTCCTCAGGGAGGCTGATCTGAATTTCCAGGGATCATGGGGTGGGGCTGTCGAGCTCTCCACGGTCGCCCCTTCTTTGCATGGCGCAGGCTGCTTTTGGAGGGGTTTTACTGGCAGGGGAGCCTGTTTCCATGGTAAAAACCTTTAACAGCATGTGCCAAAAATCCGTCTCCCTGTTGGCCCAGCCATCTGGTAGGCACAGGGAGGCTTTGGCTGGGTGAGGAGGTGGCTGCAGGCTGCTTTGAGTGCTCCTTTGGTGCTGTTGGCAGCTCAGAGGGGTCCCTCCACCTGGTCTTTTATGCCCCAGGTTCAGGTTCGTGCAGGGGGACCCCAGTGTCACCATCCCACAGGGCACCTCAGTGTCACTGAGCCTGGTGGGGCGCAGGTGGGCTGGGGATGGGGGAGACACGGCATGGCTGCTCAAGGAGGGAGGGCTGCGGGCACCGGGAGCGGGTGGCCATGCTGTAATCGGATGAGCCAGCGCTGCTCCAGATGGACCTGTCAGCTCTTGTCAGTGCTGACACCCCTCTGGGTCCCTCCACGTCCTCTCGGGCCAGGGGGCCTGTCCCACTCCACTGTGTCTGCTGGGTTCAAGGGGACCAGGAGGTGACACTGTGTTTGCAAACCCCGTCAGACAAACAAGGCCTCTCCCTGCCAAACTCCATGTTTTGATTAATGGGGAAAAACCTGCCGCGTCTGTCTGTCTGTCTGTAGTGCCTGAGCCGTCCCACTCAAGGCATTACTGAGGGCAGTGGGGCCTTGCTGCTTTGCCACCCACTATCCCCAGGTGCCACCCCACCACCCCAGATGTTTTGCAGCTGCAAACGCAAAGCTGGCCTCTTGGTGCCTTGCCTTGGTGTCCCCATGCTGCAGCAGGGCAGCCGTCCTTCCCTGGACATTCTGGCATGGCGTGGCATGGGAGCAGTGTCTTGCTGGTAGCAATGGACTGGACTGGGCTCACAGGAGTCACCCCTGCTGGTCTGTATCCCCAGATGTGCTGCACAGGGCTTTGCTGCTTTGCAGCGCGGGTCTCGATACTTGTGGGCAGAGCATCTTGGTGTGTAGGAGAGGTTTTAGGGCTCAACTCTGCACTCCTTTGCTCTTCTCTCCTTAAAGATTTCTCTTTTCCTCTTCCCCTCGCAGCCAACAACCCTCCCACAGGGCACCATCAACATGAACCAGTGCACAGATGTGGTGGACGGGGAGAGCCGGACAGGGCAGAAATTCTCCTTGTGCATCCTGACGCCGGAGAAGGAGCACTTCATCCGGGCTGAGAACAAGGAGATCATCAGTGGGTGAGTGCAGGTCCGGGGTCGAGCCGCTGCGGGGCTTTTCCCCTATCTGGGAAGAAGAGGAGGGTGGGTAGGACCTTGCCCAAGGCCAGGTGCTGTGGCAGTGTGCACCCAGGCTGATGCCTGAGTTACCGTCACAGCCTGCTGCAGGGATGGTCCTGAGGGCTGGGTGTAGCTGCTGCCGCATGTCAGCTCTGGCCTTCTCTGCCTTTTAGGCAAGGATGGGATTTCTTTCCCCTTTCCCGCTCCCCTGCCTGGTGAACCCCTGCCGTCGTGGTGCTCTGCAGCAGAGCAGGGGCCTGAACACCCCCTGAGCCACCAGATTGATGGTTTGAGCGTGAGCTCTGACTGCAGCTTCGATCTGTGCGGTGGCAAATGATTTAAGTCCTTCCTCTGTGTCTAGTACGTGTGCTCGGCTGGGCTGGGCTGCAGCCTGAGGCTTCCAAGATGCCGGACACCTTCCTGAGCCAGTGCTCGAGGAAGCTCTGCCAGGAGCTTTGGCCAGGCCCTGAAGCTGAGATGCTTCTGAGTCACTCATTCCTTACGAAGGCCACCATTGTCAGGTCACTTTTGTTGTCTGCTGTTGGGCAGTAAGCTGCTCTCCGCTGCAGAACTACACTCCCAGCAGCATTTGCCCCCGGGAGCGAGCCGAGCTGCACTGGAGCTTTTGTGGGATGCTCAAGAGGGTGCATCTGAGGCTGAAGTGCTCCTGGGCTGCCATGGCCGCTTCAGCCCTAGCAGAAAGCAGCTATCTGCAGGCCAGAGGAAGAAGCTTGGCTACAGGCTGAACACCAGGATGAGGTTGGAGCTGATGGGTGCTGGGTGACCCCATGATGCTTCTAGGACAGCATCCTGGAGCTGCTTTTGCAGCGCCTGCCTCACCCTGCTCACTCCCAGCGGGCAGGCTGGTGGAGGGGGTGGATGCAGCCCACCTCCTGGTCCCAGAGGACCATCTGACCTTTGAGGATGATTAAAATATTGTCGCTCATAGGAACGCCTGCTACTGGGATGCAGTTGCTCAGCAACGCTCAAGATTAGGCCACTAAAATGAGCAAATCGCAGTAATTTCCTGACTCCAGGTGTCGGATGGTGACCTAGAAACATCCTTGTCCATTGCTCACATGCCAGTTTGGGCTGAAGCTGGCGCCGGTGAGGGTGTAGAGCTGTGGGAGAGCCGAGCTGCCAGCACACAGCGAGGGACTGTGACAGGGCTGCTGCTCACCGTGAGCATTTCCCATGTGGGCTGTCGGGAGCTCAGTGCCTCCCTCCTAAAATTTGTTGATGTTTGAAACTAGAGCAGGAAGTTGAAGGGAGTGCTCGCTCTTTCCCGCTCTCCCCCAGGCACAGCGTCTCCTGCTTGCCCGAGCCCTAGCAGCAGCAGTCAGTGCTTTCTGTTGAGATTGTTTCTATTTCAGAGTATTTTCTTTGCTTGTGACTCCCCCCATTTTGGTAGGTACTAGTTGAAAATGGCATTTTTCTACCAAGAGCTTGGGATTTTGATCAGGTACATGTGTTGAAACTTCCCTGCTCAACTGAGATGTGTGAGCATGGGTGATTCCCCCTCCGTGCACTGCGTCAGGCCGGCAGACCCGTCCTCCGGCAGCACAGGCACCCCGGCCCCATTTGCAGCGGCTGTGGAACCGGGGTGCAGAGGCACGGGGGAATCACAGCACAGATGAGCTGGCTCCTCTCTTCCAGCCAAGGCAGGAACAATGGCTGTGCCCCAAAACATGGCCAAGCCCCATGCCCTGCTCTCTTCTCCCTCTCCCCACTCTCCGGTTCTCAGCTCAGCCTTTTGTTGCCGGTGCTGCTCACCACGGAGGAGGGAGAGGCATTGCAGAGCAAGGTGGGGCTGATTTATTGTTCGTTGGCCCGGCGCTGGATTTCGAAGCAGCGCGTTTGCTCCTGACTGTAAGCATTAATCATCCCAAAACAGTCCTGCTCTGGGTCTGAGCCAGACAGGTTTCATTTGCAGTTGCAGAACGTCACAAGATTTCCCCAGCCAGGGGAGAATTTGTTTTACGTTCATTGCGTGCTTCTGGTATTTATTGCTTAACCAAACCCCACTTGATGTGGTCATCTCAAAAGGCTTTACAGCAGCAGCCTGCAAAGTGGGGGGAACAGGAGAGGGAAGCAGGGACGTCTGAAGCAGGAGTGTTTTACAGCGGTCCACAGATCCCCATGGAGTTCACGGGGGATGCAGGGGCAGGTCATCAGACCGTGGCGGGAGGGCATGAGAGGGTCCCCCAGACAAGTGACTTGTGCAGGGGATGGACTTCTCGATGCCAAGTTCATGCTGCTCTTTCTTGGACAAAAGCGCTTTGTGTGCAGTTGGCATTGCTGAAGGGGGAATGTCCTGCCGGAGGCTCTGTCCCTCTCGGCTGTCTTTCAGGATCTTCGTATCCCTGTCCCGTGTCAGCCTTGGCCGTGGCCTCGCTCTTGCAGTGAGTGGGGCTTGAGCCAAAGCACCCTGGGGTCACCCCTCCTCCCCTCCTGTCCTGCCTGGTTTTTCCCCCAGGAGCTGGTTGGGATGATTTTTGGGTACTATTTACCACGTTGGACCTGGCCAGGTAGGAGAAGCTGAGCTCATCTTAGTGCCCAGCTCCAGCTCAGGGTTGTGCTTACAGCCAAGTTACCAGCTCCATGAGGCTGGAGGTAGGGATGAAACGCAGATACTCCCATCCCTGTGCACTGCCCTTCAGCAGAGGCCTCACCTTTTGCTTTCTCTGCCTGCAGGTGGCTGGAGATGCTGATCGTCTATCCAAGAACAAATAAGCAGAATCAGAAGAAGAAGAGGAAGGTAGAGCCCCCAACTCCCCAGGTAACCGCAGAGAGGCACACACAATGCTGCCCCGTCCCTTGCCTCCCCGTCAGGGCCACGACATTGCTCTGCTCCCAGGGAAGATCTCCCCCAAACCAGCCAGACTAACAGGCTTCCAGCCCTCCGATGCTGCCTGGGTGGAGGGTGAGAGCCGAAGTGAGCCAGGGCAGCAGGACAGCATGAACTAGTTCCTGGTCATCACTTCCCAGGGTCACGTGCCACTGCTGCTGCTTTTCTGGCTGCTTTGGGGCCACGTTTCGACCCCTGAGCACTGTCTTGTGGCACCAGCCCGGTACATGCTGTCCCAGGAGAGGCTGCAAAGCCATGTGGTCCCTGGGGGGAACCAGGGAGGGGTGCTGGCTGTTCATGGGCTGTTTCGGCAGAAGCAGGATGAAATTCCATCGGGCTCCGGTTACCCCCTTTGAGATGACCCCAGAGATAATGGGAATGAAAGGAAAATACTAAAGGCCAGGCCCAGGCTGGGAGCTCCGGGGGCCGGAGCTGGGCTCTCCAGGGACACGGCGGTGGCTTCGTGCTCACTTTGACTATAAATGGTAAAAAGCGAGGCCGGCCATGACTCACTCGTTCCTGCCGGGCTCCCACGTGGCCGGAGTGGGGGAGAATCCCACAGATGGGGAACGTGACCCCGAGGCCACCCTCATCCCTCGCTCGGGCTGAGAACAGCAACGTCCCTGAGGCCGCTTGACCTCCGGGCTGCATCCCGCTATTGTGGGGGACTGGCTGGGAGGGCTCCTCCGGCCGAGCCAGGCTGCGGCACTGTGGGACTGAAAACAGCACCGGGGATCCTCGGTTTTCAGGTTCCCCTCAATGTTGTCCTAAGGATGGTCCTGGCACAAACCAAGCCATGGGTGGGTTTTGTATGGTGTTTGTTTGGACCAAGTTTCTATCACTCCACCAGATAAATTCTGGGCAATAGGGAAAAAAAATTGAGGAGGAAGATGATCCTTCTTTGCACACTGAGCTGGAAGTTTGAGCTACCCGCTGCCAAGGGCTGGGGTCGTCACGGCGCCCCCCCCCCCCCCCCGGTGATGCTCCAAGGAAGGTGCCTTCTCCCTTCATGGCCAAGAACTGACGTGTTATGAGTTGCCCATCCTCAAGCCCGAAGAAGAGTGCACCAGGGAGGTGATGCAGCAGGGCAGGGATGCTCGCCCCGTCCCTGGTGCATCACTGAACCCAGGCTGAGTTCAGGAGGGGAACAGGGAGGAGAGGAGAAGGAGCGCAGAGCCAGAAAAACATCATTCTGGGTTACATTTCATTGCCATGGCAACTTCTTGGAAACCGTACAGGATCCGAGCTCCTGAGCACCAAATAAGGGAAGTGGCTGTGGGAAGGATGCTGGCTCCCTGCAGGCAGACAGGCTCCCCAGGTGCTTAGGGATGGGGTGAGCATGGAGCATGGTGGCACTTTCCCCCTATCCTGCTCACTACCCTCCTTCTACCCTCTCCATCCCATCAGTGCCAGAAAAAGACTCGAATTCACTTTTTTAAAACCAGCCTCTGCACGGGACCCACCACCAGAGAGATGCTGTGGTGTTGGGTGCTCACGAGCAACCTGCAAAAGCAGAAGGAAAATGCATGAAGCGTCTTTCTGGTGTCTTCAAAATCGCACTGATACAGGTGGCAGGCCTGGGGAAGGAGAGAGGATGCCGGGGAGAAAATCAGCACCAAACCCCCTCTGTGAAATGGCTTCTCCTGAAGTTGGCTGTGATTCAGCTCGCTCTCCGTGTGCCAGCGGAGAAAGCCTGATTTCTTTCTAACATCGGCCGCCTGCTAATCTGACAGTGGAGCATGTCTGAGAGCCACTCAGGGAGGGGTGGACACCTTTGTGATTTAAAAAGAAATTTAAAACAACAGATATTGCTGCTTTTTCTTACTTCCATGTAGTTTTTCCTTGTCTGTGCTACAGCAGGGCTTGGCTCCGGCCAGGCATTCCTGGGGCATCAGGGCCATTTTCAGCTCCCTCCATCATTTTGCATCTTCCTGCTGCAAAATCACTGGGGTGGGAGCAACGCAGGGAAAACTCTAGCTGCAGATTTTCGGACAGGAGTTGTTCAGTGCAATCCTAGAGGTGTTTTCACCTTTGCTTTGCAAGCAGGTCACGGCCTTAGTGGGGACAAGGGCAGGTTTCTCTTGCAGTTTTTGCTGTGCTCTGGCAGAGTGGTGAAGGCAGCGGGAGAGCTGCGACTGGCTGCCTTCGCCTGCATGCTGTTCCTGGGAAATCAAGGCAGGATTTGGGGCCAAAATCTGGGATTTGAGGCGCTGCTCTGTGTTGCAGGACGGGTTTGCACAGGGGTGCGGCAGGCTCGGGTACGTAGAGCGTGCCCAGACACACTTAACGCAACTGGAGGGCGGTTTCACCGATTCTGGTGCACGCTCCTTTCCGGAGCTGTTCATACTGCTGGGCGGCAAAGAGTTAATTTTTCTGCTTGCTTGTGGATCACTTTTAGGCCCTCATATCTCTGTCTAATTAAATACGTATCTACAAATAATTATACGGGGGAGTATGTCAGGGATAGATAAAAATATCTATCCTGAGCTGGCGATTAGCTTTAGGTTTTTGCATCAATGAATGAGAGAGAGTTTGAGGGTAGAGGAGACCTCGGAGATCATCTGATCCGACCTCTTCCTCAAGCAGGCTCCTGTCGAGTGGGATGCCCCTGAACTCTGGATCGTTTACCTCCAACACTGCATTCCTTCAGAGCGAAATTTCCAAGGGGATTTTTTCAAGAATTGAGGTCATTTGCTGCTCATTGTGGCTGCATGGAGCCAGGACCCGCTCCCGGGCAGATCCCTGATGGCTCTGGCCGATGTGGATGTGCAGGGCAAAAACTCACTGGTGGCTCTGCTGACATGGGAGGGGGCATGGAGGGGATGCTCTTCACAGCCTGCGTCCCCAGCCCGTGGCTGCCAGCTTGGGCCCTCCTGGATTCCCCTTCCTCTGTGGAAAGGGAACAAACAGCTGGAAAACTTCCCACACTCCAGAGATTTTGGAGAGGGGTTAATTGTCATTGATTTATTGGTGGCTTTAAGGAAAATAATCTGCTAATGCAGAAGCTTAATACGACAACAGCAAAACATCTGCTAACGGACAAAGCCAAACCCTAAACGAGTTGTGAAAGCTGCTGCATCTTCTGTGGCGAATGTGGGCTGCCCCGGCTGCGGCCACCGAAATGGCATCATGACTCCAGAGCCCCTTGTTAGCTAGAGAAGCATTTGAGATGATGGGTATTGTTTTAAAATAGCATAGATTGCAATGTGATGTTGTATTTCCTTATAAAACAAGTGACCTGGTAGGTAACCGAAGCACGCGGGAGGAGGACAGCACCGGTTGGGTTTTATTCTTTTTATCAGTGGCCCATAGCAAACTTGCTGTGACAAACAAATAATGCAGCTCCTGGTGACAGGGAATTAATTTTCTCCTCCATCCCACATCCTTTAGTTGATTTGTTTTGGTTTTTTGATATTAGTCGTAACACTGAGAATACTTAGCCCTGGCAAATGAGACCCCGGAGAGAAGACCTGTTGCCCAGCCACACTGCTCTGGGGCAGGGTTTCCACCTGTGAGCTTGTCCCCTTGGGAATGCAGCGGTGGCACATGGCTGAGCAGCCCTGTCCCTGTCTTGTCATGGGCAGCACCCAAGCTGTGTGGGACCCACACGTGTGGGGACAGTCCCTTGGGGTCCCTGGGTGTGGAGCTGGGGCAAACCCCTCTAACCCTGCTGTCTCCCTTGTTCTCTTTAGGAGCCTGGTCCTGCTAAGATGGCCGTGACCAGTAGCAACATCCCCAGTGCGGAGAAGGTCCCTGCCACCAAGTCCACGCTTTGGCAGGAAGAAATGAGGGGTAAAGACCAAGCGGACGGGGGCAGTGGCATCAGCCCAGCGCAGAGCCCAGTGCAAGGCCAGGGTGGGGCTGCCAGCTCCCTGAAGGATCCCGTGCTGGACAGCAAGGAAGGTGAGGGACAGGGTGCCAACGCCGGTGTGATGCTGCGGTGACCTGGCAGCTGAGCTGGCAGAAAATCACCGCAGAGGAAGGAGTTTTCTGTGGTTTTGGTTCCTGGAGCATCCCAGCAAGGAGGAGGTGGCAGATCTTGTTCCTGCTGTGCGGGGACCAAAGCGAGGCATTACAAGCTGGAGTTCAGAAAGGAAAAAATTTGCATCATATACTGGAAAATTACAGCGTGGGGCCCAGTCCTGCCCCAACAGGGAGATGGGGCTGCCTGCCCTTGTGGTGGCGGCAAAACAAGGGGGGAAGTGCCGTTTATAGCCCCTCTACATCTCTGTCTGGGGCACACGGAGAGCACGGGGCTGTGCTGCGCTGAGCCCAGCTGTCAGGGCTGCCAAGCCGTGAGCACTGCTTCCTCCTCCAGCCCCTGCGTCAGGGCCCTGTTTACATTTGGGCTCCCCAATGAGTCCCTGGAAGGCGCCGGGGCTGTGGCATTGTTCTCCCTGGAACAATAAGGGCTGGGGACTTTTCCTCCTGGGGCCATGGACAGGTCGCACGTGCTGCGGCCATTTCCTTTATCTGCCCACTCAGATGGGGAGCACTTTCCACCCGCTGCCGGCTCCCACGAGTGAGGTGTCCATCACCTTGTGCCCACGGAGCTGTGGTCGATGCAGGGGATGGAAATGGTCCAGAGTGGTGACTGCAGCTGTCCATTTCTTGGTTAGAAGGTTTAGGCCTTTCATCCATGCAAACCTGACACAAGGGTTGAATTGGCATCCCCAGTTCCCTGCAGACCGTCCGACCCTCTCCATGGGCACGAATGGGTGGTCAGGGTAGAAAAGCCAAGGGTGCAGGTGGTGGCACAGCATAGAGCGGGGGCCCAGCTTATCTCTGCTCTTGTTTCCTGCCCCTATTCTGGGTGGAATCAGGGTGGATTTTGTTAAAAGCAGAACTCGAGCTTGAAACCAAGCATGGTGACTTCTCCATCCCTTAGATGAGAGCTCCATGAACGGTGACCGGATAGACTGTGGGCGGAAGACACGTGTCGAGAGTGGGTACTTCTCCTTGGAGAAGACCAAACAAGACTCGAAGCTGGAAGAGCAGCAGCTGCCACCCCCGCCGAGCCCACCCAGCCCCAGCACCCCGAACAACAGGTACAGTTATCCCAAATCGCCCTCGCAGGAGCATGCCCAGCCCTTTCCTTCCCCAGGTACCCGATCAGGCGACCGAATGATTCACAGCTTCTCTCTGAACTCCTTGGACTCGAAGAGCAGTTGCCCCATGCACAAGGACTCCAGCAGCAGAGATGTAGGAAGGGGAGCTGAAAAATCGGGGCGTCCCCTTTCTTTTAAAGCCAGCCGGCAGTACACCACCCTGGCCGACGTTCCCAAGGCCATTAGGATCAGTAATCGTGAGGCCTTCCAGGTGGAGAGGAAGCGGCTAGAGCGGAGAACCCGGGCCCGTAGCCCAGGGAGAGAAGAAGTGGCCCGGCTCTTTGGCAATGAGAGAAGGTAAGGGATGAGTGGCTGATCTCCTCCTTGCATGCTCGCAACGGCAGCGAGATTGCGTCCCCGCCGCAGCCCTGGACAGAGCAGGCAGTATTTGACCAGTGAAGCCCCTTTGTATTACAGTGCTCTTGGGTTTAAGGATGCCCTTCTGCACCGACCAGGTGGTGGAATGTCCTTAGTAGTGCTGGCAGGCAGGTGTCACCCTGTCTGGCTGTTTTGGGGACAGCTGGCTGAGATAGGTGATATTCTGTGGCTGTGTTTGCAAGCAAGCCCACCCTCGCCGTCCCGTCCCCGGCACGGCACACGCTGGCAGCTGGCACCATTAATTAGGTTAGCTCTGTAAATGGTGTTAGTGCTGGGTGCGTTACGCAACTGCTTAATGAGCTGAGAGAGGTTTCAAAATGTCATGGCATTAATCTGGGAGAGGAGAGGCGGGTGCAGTGCCGAGGCAGGGCTGCAAAACAGCTCAGTGCGGAGGAGGACGGGGAGGGCATCGGCACACGCGCCTGCACCGCGCACCAGCGTGCTTGGCGCTCTCTGGGCGAGGTGAAGGATGGGCTCAGCTTGCCCTGGGAGAGACACATTTGTGCGGTGAGGGCAGCAGAGCAAACCAGGAGACAGGCCCCAGGCGAGAGGGCCGCCTGCCAGTCTGATTTTCTTGCCCTGGTTTTCCTCTGGGCATGTTCTCTCTCGCACAGTTTCAGCAGGCGCTCCTCTGTTTCTTCCCAGCCCCTAAAGGACTGTTTTCTAGTCTGGCTTCCCAGGGCTGGGAGTGGGGCTAGGAAGCACCATGCAACTTTGTGCTGGTGCTGCCAGTCAGCAGGAGGATCCCAAACCTCGCCCAGCCCTGGCAATGTGCACAGTGACTGCTGGACTGGGAGTAAAAGAGAAGAGCACGGTTTTGGCTTCCTCTGCCTCGGGAACTAGGTCTTCTCCAGGATGTAGAAGGGTGTGACGCGTGTCCCTTGGGGATGGGGTTGAGGAAAGGCTGGTGACTGCGGGTTTGCAGGCTGAACTGGTGCAGCGTGTTAGCTCAGATGTGGGTGAGATTCTGACCCCGATGGGTTTGCTTGCACAGGATGCCCTGGCCAGTGCCTCTCCCCAGTGTGAGAGGACAGTGCATTCCTCCAGTTCCCCCTTGCTCCAGCCCTGGGGGTATCAGGCAGCACTAGGATCCTGCATGGAGCTGGGATGTGCCAGCTGAGGACAGGGAGGAGCAGATGTACAGACAGATAACGGGGCTGGGAGAGGACAATGCTGCCAGACACTGTCCTTGCTTCGTGTCAGCCCCACTCATTGCCTGCTGGTGGGTGCCTTTTCCCAGGGAAAGTCTGTTTTTTCCCAGCCTAGCTGGCTCCTGGGGCTGTTAACAGGTTTTTATTGCTTTATCAGAATTGGCAGAAATTCCCCTGTGTCAGCCCAGGGGCTATACCAGAGCAGGATGGGTGTAGGGAGAGCAGCAAGCAGAAAGTAGGGTGAGGAGTTCCCACATGCCGGAGGATTTTGCTGGGGATCACAGTGCTGGAGGAGTGTGCCGTGAGCAGGGAAGGCTTGGTGGGTGGTGGTTAGGGGTGGTGGGCACATTTGCTTTCTCTTCTGGTAACCTGGGAGTGCAGATGGAGAGGCTGTGTCCCCCAGAGCTCAGGTAGACTCAGCGGGGCATGGAGAGGCAGCCCAGTGTTGCACCAGAGAATTAACATTCACCAGCACTCTGCTCAGCTTGGCTTGGCTGCTTTTTGAGTCCACTTAGTCCACATATCCGTCTCATTTTTCTCCTCTGAGCTCAGGCTGTGCTGTTTGAGGTTGAGGAAATACAATAACTCATTTCCATGCTGCGGGGTCAGCTTTTTCCCCTGGGTTTAACACCATTTCTAGTAATTCTTCCCAGTAACCCACTAACATGGCCGGGAATGTTTACCTGAAATCACTTGCCCACATGGCAACCCCATAGGTGCCAGCCGGGCATTGGTCAGATCTGCCTTTCATCTCTCAGTGCAGCCAAACCCACTTGCTCTGATTCTGTTCGTATTTTTGGCCCTTCTTCACGGTTTTTCTTGTTTGCCCACCATAAATCAGTGTGTCAGAGCTATGGATAGAAAAGAATTATTTCAGGTACCCAGTGGTGCATCCTGAGTGGCATACCTGTAGGCTTAGCTCCAGAAAAAGCCATTTTGCAAGGCTTCTTATCCTGTTTCCTTATAGTAAGAGATATTACATGACTTAAGACGAGGACCATGCTGAAGATTTTCCATGTTGACCATTTATACCTGACACTGACTCCACACCCCACGCAGACATCTGAGCTTGCAGCCACCCAGAAGCATGAATCAGAACCCAGGAGATAATCTCCATGATTTTGGCAGTGCGGCAGAGTGCGAGTTCCCTCTGCTGGCACGTGGCAGGACGGGGAGAGAGGCTGCGTCTCCAGTCTCCCAGCCCAGACCCATCCCTCGGGTGAGAGAGCGGGGACAGCTCCTTGGGAACCCCATGGATGAATCCTGAAAACCTGTTTTTGCACACAAAAACCAGCTGAAGAGGCAGCAGGGACATCCTCGAACATCGGTCCCTGTACCCCAGCGGGGCTCTGCAGCTGCAGGGATAAATCCTGGCGCATCTCAGGAGGGTGCCAGCGGTTTTGGGAAGGAGACCACCATCGGGTGGGGAGTCCTTGGGGGGCAGAGACCCGGAGCCCTTTCCTGTGGGCTCAACTGCCTCCTGGAGCTCTCCGGGGCAGCACTGGTATTTCTGGTTGGCAAACTTGGCTTTTCTTGCACACTTCCAGGGATGCAGCCTCTAAAACCGTGGCTTTCCTGGGTGACTCCACATTGTGCTCGCGCTGGCAAGAGTCTGCTGGGACATCTGCTGTAGGAGCGTGGTCAGGGGTCTGAGGTGTATTTCTAGCCTCGATAAATAGCAGAGCTGCCTGAAACTGCTTAAAAGACCTTTGTTCCTCAAATTCCTTCTCTGGAGCTTCTTGAGATGTCAGGCTCTGCTCTGAGTGCTGCTTCTACCCATAGAGAGGAGTGCCTGCTCTCCTGCCTACAGGGTTTTTTCTTGTAAAACTATCCTCTTCGTTTTTGTGGACCTTTTGGGGAAATTCCTCTTCTTTTCCTGATGCTCGCTGTCTTTCTTGCTGCTAAATAATGAATGAATCCAATAAAAACAAGCCCTTTCTTCCAATCAAAGAAAATCACTTTAACAATAGCTCGTGCTGGTCTTTATAGCTTTCCTTCCCACCACACACCCCCTCCACCTAACAGCCAAGATCTGCAGCTCGGGTTTAATGGCCTGGAAGAAATTAACAGCCTGCACGGCCGAGGAACTTGGGACGAGCTTTGTAGTTGAGAAAGCACTAAACAGCACCGCAGCTTTTCAAATGCTTCTTCGAACCCGTCCGCAGCCTGGGTTTGTCAGCACGGAGCTGCCGCTCAGAGGGAGCAGCTCTCTCCTCGCGGTGGTGGGGAGGAGGGGAGAGCCCTTCCCCTCCCCATCCCCCCCGGGGTCTCTTAGCAGTAACCTCTCCAAAGTGTTGACATAATGGGGAAAAAACCCGATTCTTTCCTGTAATCCAGGTGATATTAACCCTTGGGGCTGTGATTTGGTTGCAGTGATTTATTTTTCTCCTCCCTTTCTCAATGACGGATTACTGGAATGATTTTGATTTTGTTTTGTATGTAGATGCAGATATATAATTTCCTCTTCTGTTCATTCATTTTCCAGCCTTGTTTTCTTCCAGGTCTTGTTGCTCTCCACCTTCTCCTGCTGTGTTGCTGTGTGACGTGTCCGCCTTTACTTCGCCTGCTTCGCTACCATCTCATCTCAATCTCAAGCCGTAGAACAACCTGGTGGTGCAGCCCCTTTCATGAGAAATCAACCTGCTTTTGATTTTGTTTTATGTTTTTTGGTTGGGTTTTTTTTTTCTCCCGATTTGTTTTTCTTCAGGCCTTCACCTAATAGGGCACAGACAATGTTAATCCTTACTCCCTCCTAAACTGAGACTCAGAGAAGGCTGGGCCAGTGTAAAAATAGTTTAAAAAATTGTGACTCCAAAACAGTTCCCTGTCTGTCGGACGTGGATTTATGCTCCGCAGGCTGGCTTGTGCGGATGGACATGTCATGAGCAGAACATCCCCGTGGGATTGGGAGCTCTGCACGAGCCTGTTCCCAGTCTACAAACTGGGAGGCAGCAAGGGCTGGACAGACGTCCTGTAAAAACATCAGAGATGTTTGAATTTACAAAGCAAAGTCTTCCCCACCGATTTTGTCCCTTCCTCTTTGGTTGTGGGTTCAGCGCCCATCCTGGCAGCCTGGCTCTGAGCAGCAGTGGGGGGGCCCCCACCCTGCCGGGGGATGTGATGTGCTCAGACTGTTAGTCTCATTTATGGAATTTGATGCAAATTTTGGTTGAAAACTGAACATCTCATGTTTTTTGAGTTCTAACCTGCTGTTCCTTTCTGTGGGAAGTGTTAAAAATGGTTTTTTGGTTAACCTGTTTCCGTTCCTGTGGTTGCCACCATGATTTTCATGCACGTTAGAGGTTCACACAGAGCAAGCAGCCCCGAGTTTAGACGCAGCACGTGTGGGTCCAAATTTCGTGTCAAGAACCCACCTGGATTGAGGTTTTTGGGGATGTTCGAAATTGAGCTTTAGACCTCACAGCTTGGAGCTCAGCTGGTGTGCGTGTTGGTGGTGGGTTTTTACGATGTTCCCAGGTTGTGATTAAAGACCTGAGGTTGCTACTTGCCTGAACACTCCAGCATGCTAACTTGGACACCAGCAGGTCCTTGGAAAATTCCAGTATTTCCTTCCCTGTGGGTCAGCGAGCAGCTTTTCACGCTAAAGTGGCGCTTTTAATTCCCCCTGCAGTGGCCTGTTGTTCACTCATTCTTAGGAGCCTCCCGTTTGGGTTTGGTCTGGGTTTGGCTCCTGCTCCATCCACATTTCTCCATAGTTCTCCTCCATCCGCCGAGGATGTGTGCCACGGTGTGATGGGCCATCGAGGCAGTGTGAGAGCCCAAGTTGTGCTCTCCGCTGTAAATCCACACCGGATTTACACACCAGTTTGAGAGGAGAGCAGGGTCCCGGGGTTTCGCAGGGGATGCCCTGCTTTTCCTGCACAGGGTGCTCCTTGCCTCCTCATGCCTCTTCAGCTGGCGCACTCTGCGAGCCAGACCCTTCGTCTGGAGGCCCCACGGACTCAATCCTGGGGACGTTACGCGTGTGGGGCTGAGTTTTTACAGTGAACACGTAGGGTGACCATTACCTCTGCACCTCAGCTCGGTCTGACGTGTCTCTCCCCTGTGGCCTGGGGGCTGTTGCTACCTGCCGTGCTGGGGAGTAAAAGCAAAGCTTAAGCCAGAGCTGCTCGATAATCCCCACTTCTCCAAGGGCTGTAAAATTAGCAAGTAAAAAGTTACTGCTGGTTTTGCAAGGGTTTTCTCGATATTTAGGAAGATAATTGTGGAGCCGAGTAGCGTGAGGTTTTTCCCCACTTTGGCTGCAGGTAAAACGGTGCGTGTCAGATCGGGGCATTTTGCCCCGGCTTTGTGCACGCTGGAGCTTGCAGAGAAACAGGGACTGAAAGCCAGGTGTGCATGAACACTGGGGCGAACGATTTCGCAGCCTGAGGTTGGTGGGGTTGTACAGCTCAGCACAGTCGCTGTTCTTGTGTTTAAACCCGCTCTGGTTTCCCCTTTCTCTCTGTTTTCCAGGCGATCCCAGGTAATTGAGAAATTTGAGGCATTAGATATTGAGAACGCGGAGCACATGGAAACAAATGTGTCGGCCAGCACTGCCCTTTCCAGCGAGACGCGGCAGGGCAGGAGTGAGAAGAGGGTTTTCCCACGGAAACGGGTAAGCTGCTCAGCCGAGGTCTCGTGGTGGGGTTTGGTGGATGGCACCTGGGATCGAGCAGCTTGGGATAGAGGGTTTAGCTCTAGGGTTTGTCCCTGGGTGGAGCAGGGAATCTGGAGTCGCCGGAGCCAAACGGCTGTGGGTGCTCAGTCTGTGCAGGTTTGCTGCTTGCTGCTCTGCTCCCTTGGCCCAGCTGCAGACTGGATCACCAGAATCCAGAGTGGATCCCTCTGAGTGGATCGGGGTGGAAAACTAGGCTGACTTTTCTCCTTCCTCCAAAACAGAAAGAGAGAAACTTTAGTTCTGGTATGGCAGGACACTTCAGGATGGCGTGAAGTAACAAGAGAAACAGGCAATCTTGATAGTCCCAGAAATGCGTAGATACATTTGGAACAAATTAGTGCCTGAGAGGATAGGAAAAAAATGTCTTGCCAATGAAATGACACTTGTTCTGAGCCTGAGATGCCCCTTAAGTATGTGGATTTTTATGCCATGAGCCAAGAGAGTGAGACTGGCTGTCCTAGTTCCTGCACTGATCTGGGCTAACGCTGTTTACACAGGACTTTACTTGTGAAGGTGCAGCTGTGGGCTCCATCCTGGATGTGTCTGCGTCTCCTCTGTCCCCGCATCGCCGGGCAAAGTCACTGGACAGAAGGTCCACGGAGTCCTCGATGACGGTGAGCCACCAGGCCTCTGTCCTCTGCCTTGGGGGAAGACATGAGAGGCCCTTCCCGGGTGGGCCCAGTGAAAACTGGACTGTCTGCTGCTTTCCCCGGAGCCAGCACCTAGGACATAGGATATGCTCAGATTCTGAGCGGGTTTCAGTGCCTTGGCTTCATGCTTGGCATGTTAAGGAGAGCTAACACATGGCCTAGTTTTCTAATCCTGCTTCCTTCATATTTATGCAGTTGCAAGTGGGTGTGAGTGCGATGAAGGCTGCGAGGAAGGGCTGAACCTGCCCTCCTGAGCTTTCCTCCCTTTGCATATTTCAAATGCTCACCAGACGTGGAGGCAAACAGCACAGAACAAACACAAAATGCTCTTCTCTCGCTCACCACCCTTCTACAGGAAGAAAATAAATACACTTGCTAATCTCTCCAAAGATTACACAGCCATTGTAAACAGGAGCTGCATTTTTCGTGGATGGACAGCTTCTATTGAAGGGAGCCTCAGAAAAATGCAGTAGCTTAGCATTTCTGTAGCAGCTTTTCATGGAGACTCCTACAGCCACAAGAGTGATTTTCAAATTGCTGCTGGTAATAAAAAGGTGCAAGAAGCGCACATTAAGCGGCGATGCACATCATCTAGCAAAGGCAAATGGGAAGAACGCTCTTTCTCTGCATGAAATATGCTTTTATTGTGCCACTTCTGCAATATAAGCAGCAACATAAGAAAAAGCTGGCTTGCAGCCATGATTGCAAGACTCTCCCCTGCCTGCCAGGTTCTCTGTGTCAGATCAGATCGGTTATCTGTCAGGGTAAGAGCAGAGGGAGAGTTCATCCCTTGTCAGGCTCGCGGGGTTACAGCAGAGCTGTGGCTTGCGCTGCGTGGGTATCTCTTCCATCGAGAGCTTCATCTGGTTTTGGTTTCTAATGTCTGCACCCTTCGGTGGCAGCTGGTCCCAAACTTTTTATGCTTCAGCAGTTTTGTGGCTTTGGGCAAAGCCTGTGCTCTCCTGCCTGCCTGGGCACTCAGAGGAAAGCAAAGGGCTTTCCATGGAGGAGCAGGACCTGCAGGAAAAACCTTCTCACTGCGGGTGCTTCCGTAGAGTCCTGCTGCAGCCCACTCCAAAACATCTGTGTATACTGTTTAGCAGCGTCTTCCCTCCCTGGCTGCATTTCCACCTTTGCCTAAATTTTAAGGAAACTAAGGAGTGTAGTAAAGGAGTCTGAATGCTGCTACAGAGGGATTTATCTGCTTTTGCAGGAGATTCTTGCCTTGTCCTTCTTCCCTGTTGATAAAAAACAAGCCTGTGAGCAACGGTGACACTTGCAGTCCTTCTGTTTTCCTCCTCGGCAAAGTGCATGGTTGGGATCCAAAATGTAAATCCTTTGCTTGATGCTCTCCTGTTGTACAAGAAAGAGCTGAAACAGGAACCCAGATCCTGGCAGCACAATCCCACCTGCACTTTGGCAGAGGAGAAGCAGGCAGATGGTGGTATTGCTCTCTCAGGGTAAATTAGGGCTGAGATTAGGATGCCCAGCTCTCATAGCCTACGTCAGAGACGGATAGAGTCATTGCAAATGCAATTTTCTCTATAGTTTGTTTGTGGCTTATCGCTGCCTCGTCAGCAGGTCCTGGTGGGGCTTAGCGGGTTTGTTGCCGGCAGCCACATCACAGCCAGGGCTGCTCAGGCTGGCGTCTGTCCGCTCCTTCCTCCGATTTGCCAGGGTTTTGGGAAGGACAAGGTGGCGTTGAACTTCTGTGTTTTTGTGGAGCAGGGCTGGGTTCCTGCCGCTGTGGGAGCACCCAAATGTGGGATGTGCCACCCCACGGCATAGGTTTGATGGAATAGGCTTCCAGAGTCCAATTTTCCATTGCTCCTCTCACTCTAGCCCATTTCAGACGCTACAGCTGCATTTCACACGCCGCTGTCCGTTCCTCCTCCACTCTGCAGCACGTGGAGCAGCTGGAGGAGCTCAGCCTCGAGGGAGCAAAAGCATTTCCACCACATCCTTCCCTGCGTGCAGGCAGGGCTGGGAGGAAGGGCTGGCGGCAGTTATCCCACGCTGTCCTGGTTGCTTTTCTCAGAACTTCAACATCCTGATGCAGCCACTTTGGAGGAAGGAGCAGGTGTCACTTGGGTGGTGCAGCACTGGGATTCCCTGTTATTTCCAGCCTTGGGAACTCAGCCTTGTTTTGAACCCTGTAGCCTCACATCAGTAGCACATAGTTTGTCCTTAGTAATGTCTAACAGAGGGACGAGACTGGCTGCAGTCTTGCTAATTCCCTGCTTCTCCTTCCTCTGTGATGCTGGTGTAGCAGTAGGAAGTTGCAAGAGAAGGGCTGGGAAGGGGACAGGCTGAATAAACCGTACAGCAGGTCTATGTTCTTCGTGGGAGCTTCTGCACAGTACAGTGATCCAATTTAGCTGTTGCTGGCCTCTTTTATTGCTGCACTGTGTTATATCAAGCCGTTGCTGTTGTTTTCTGGGTGCAGACGCTTCTTCCCTCCCCTCTGATCGCCCCTCTCCTTTCTTGCAGCCCGACCTGCTGAACTTCAAGAAGGGCTGGTTGACAAAGCAGTATGAGGACGGGCAGGTGAGTCTGGGGGTAGCTCTGCCCTTCGCATCGGTCTTCAGTGCTGTGGTGGGTCCCGGTTTCTGGCAACCGACACTCACTCTGACATCCCGGCTGTGCATGAGGCTGCTCTCGGCACCGAGATGTCCTTATGGGTTAGACCAGTATTGGGCTGTGCTCCTGATGGGAGAAACCAGATGTAGGTGCTTGGGCAGAGCAGCAACAGGGAATTTGTACAACTCTGGAGCCAGGCAGCAGTGGTTGTGTGCAACCGGTGTTTGTCCTGGAGCAGGAATAGCTGGTGCTCTGTCCCAGGGAGGTTTCAAAGCCCCACAGCTGGGTATCGTGTCATGGGTTTTTAGGGAGCCAGAGCAGCTTGGATAGCAGCACTGGTTTTGTGTTCCCATTCTCTTATTAGTCTCATCTCCCTTGCGACCCAGCAACCTCTTTGGTGTCAGTAATGAGGCTCAGGTAAGGTCTCCTGAGCGCCAAGGAAATGGCACGACCAAGAAATAAATAAATGACTCTGAGCTGGCACTGAAGGAAGCAGCCGCTGCTGCTCTCCTCCCGTCCTTTCCCGGGGGGATGTGGGATGTGCTGCTCCACCAGACCCTTCGAGATGGGCCCTCATGCCCTGGCTGTTTGCAAACTGCCTCTTCCCTGGATTTCCATCCCTCCCACTCAGTCCATTGAGGGAGAATGAGGGCGACTCACCCATGGCTGTGAGCGCCGGGGCCCAGGCTCCACTGCAGGAGCATGGTGCATTGGGCTCTGGGGCTGAGGGCACGCCTGTAGGGGATCAGCTGCTGGAGCGAGTGCTTTGTTAGCTGAAAACCTCCTTGGGTAAGCCTGTGCCTGGCTTGGAGCATGCAGAAGGTGTATTTGTATAAAGCAAGGGCTAGGAATAGGCTCCAATGCAATTTCTAGGTACTGCAGGTAAAACGTGAATGTTTTACTGCCTTTTTTTTTAAAAAAAAAAAAAAAATAAAAGGTCCATCCAAGGCTTTAATCGCAGCCACTAAAAGCATTGTCTTGCCAGTGGAGCTAATGGGAGGGCTCTGACACCCCCCCAGAGCTCTCGTGGTGTGTCACCATCACACACAGGGCTGGTGCTGCTGAGGGTCCGGCACTCCGCTGGTGCGGCAGTGCTGGGGAAATCAGGCGTCATGGCACTGCAAACCTTCAGGGTGTCCCTTGCATTGCTGCTTGTTTGGGTCTCCCCTGTCCCCTGGGAGGGCTTCTTGGTGAAGCCCAGTGCAGAGCTGGGAGGGGAGAGGCTGCGAGCTGCCTCGCTGTGGGGTGTCTCTGCTGGATGACCTGTGACGAGCTGCCCGGCCTCTGCTGGTGAGGAAGGAGAGGGTTGTAACTGCCCCATCTTGGTTGTTTCCTAGTGGAAGAAGCACTGGTTTGTGCTGACTGACCAGAGCCTGAGATACTACCGGGATTCGGTGGCAGAGGAGGTAAGTACCTTCCCCATCAGTGCTCAATCCATCGCTCTGCACCCAGGGGAGTCCCAGGTCCTTCCAAAGTGATCCTGGGGAGGTTGCCTTGCCAGATGCTGAGGTCCTGGAGCATCACTCTTCAGGGCTTTGGGTTTCTCGAGGACCCGCTGTGTGCCTCCCCATGAGCCTACTGCACTTTGGGGTTGCAAAGCATTACAGCTTATTTGACCTTCTCCCTCTCCAGGCAGCTGACCTGGATGGAGAAATCGATTTATCCACGTGCTACGATGTCACTGAGTACCCGGTTCAACGAAACTACGGCTTCCAGATCCATGTAAGGAAAACACGGGGAGGAGGAAGAGTCTGACTGCAGGATGGCCGATGAGGCTACTCGTTCGTGGCAAGAGAACCGTCTCCCCAAACACCCAAGAGTGGCCACCTGGCATCCCCACAGCACCCCAGAGAGCTGTGACCTTGGGTTTGAGAGCCGGAGGGAGAAAGGGGATGTTTTGTCTCAGCTATGGCAAAAGTAGCCTGATTTCTGAGAAACGCTGATTCCCACTGCGAGGAATTCCCACTGTGGGGTGGAGGGGCTGGGTGCCACCTCCGTGCAGCCAGCGAGCAGTGTGCCAGCGTTGGGTGCTCAGGGCTGGGTGCAGGGTGGTATTGGGTGGGTGGGAAGGTACTGGTGGGTGCAGTCAGCTGCTCTGAGCTGGTTCTCCTCTCCCTAGACAAAAGAAGGTGAGTTCACCCTCTCTGCCATGACATCGGGCATTCGCCGCAACTGGATCCAGACCATCATGAAGCACGTTCGCCCCACCACTGCTCCTGATGTCACAAGGTAAAGCAGGGAGTTGAGCAGCCCCTGTACCGGTCCGGTTTACTGTGCAGGAGTAACTCTTCCCTTATCCCTTTTCTTTCCTCTTTCTGAGTCTGTCTGTTCCTGGAAGCGGTGGCTTTCTCACATCCCTCTCTCTGGGCTTAGTTTGGATATGCTTTGTGGGAATGCTGATAACTGAGTTACTCTTACGCGTGCAGATTTCAAAGAGGGTTGAAAATGTGGCTTTAATTTGTGCGTAGGAATATGAAATACTGTTCCTATATCAAGGCTCCTCTGGATTCCCACCAGGTATTGTGAAACCACTTGGATTCAGTTGTGCTGGGTTCCCCCTTTCCTCTGGCTACTGTTCAGCACGAGCTGCCCATCCCCTCCACGGGTCACGGCAGCACAAGCCCAGGGTTCAATTTAGAAGCTGTTTGGCTCTGATGTATTTTAAACTCCAGCCAGCAAATCGTCTTCCCTCCTCTTTTGATCTTCCAGATAGCTGCCGCAGCTCGTTCCCCTTACACGTTAGCAATGCTCCCGTCTCCTCCTGCCATCAGTGCCAGAGGAAGGGACCCCCCTGCTTCACAGAGTACCTTCTGTGAGCGCTTGTGGCTGCGGGTAAAGGGTGTTTGACCTCCTCACAGCTGACCGCGCCAGCCACACTCGTACGGGCCACCTCTTACAGGCTTCGTGGACACGGCCGCACCATTAACTCCATGTCCTGTCCTTACCGTAGCTGCGGTGAGCAGGTTTTTGCCAGGTTTGTCCCCACGTTGATGGAATGGCTCTTCTCACCTGGTGCTGTTGACCTGGAGATGCTCCAGCCTCTCCTTCCCCATCCCGCTTGGCACTCGGCCACCGTTTCCCAGCCCTGCCCGAGCTCTGGTGGATCTCACGGGGTTCTCGGGGCAGCCGCCTCTCTCCTCACTCCTGTGTGTGTTTGATTTCCATGCAATCCCAGGAAAAACTTCTCTTTGAAACTATCCGTGCTGAAGCCCAGGTTGGAAAACTGTGTTCTCTCCTGTATTAACGTTTTGTGGTTTGTATATCTTGTGATTCACTGCATGCTCCTCCTTTTTTGCACCTCGGATGGGAAGTCCTGCAGTTTCCATTTATTTTTCTTTCTTTTCTGGGTTTTTTTCCCCCTCTTTTTTCTTTAAATAAAAGCCAGAGACAAGGGAAGAAGCAACCCGGTCTTGAGACTTGATTTGCCCACACTGGTATCTTCCGATGTGACTAGATATGAAGATGGAGACCAAGGAAATTTGAGGGGACCTCTGTGCTTTTAAAGAGCCCGATATATTTATAGCCTAACAGATTCCTGCAGCACAGTAGTCCTGTGCTTGCTGTCTTTGCATCTGCTTCAAGCCCACATGAAGCGGTTTGACTTGCCTTACCCTCGTGAGAGGGTCCGAGCACAAGTACCAGTCAGGCAGTAACTTGTTACGCTGCATAAATAGACTGAATCTCAGTCCTGAGCTGGGGAAAAGGGAATCAGAGGTGCGCTTCTGTCGTTTCTCACCGAGCTGGTTTCGGATGGGGTAGAGTCTGGCATGGGTTAGTCACGCTGCTGAGAAGTTGTTGCTGTGAGCTGCAGGGCTGCGCCGTGCATGAGGCAGGGCTGTGGTCACCACTGCTGGGTCACAAGCCCTTTACCACAGCGAGGAGTATCCCAGCCCACCCCGCCTGGCTTTGGGCACGTCATTCCAGGGAGCAGCTCGTGAATGGGGCTGCTGGAAGGCCGGAGGACAGACTGCCAAAGGCTTTTGATGGAGAGGTGGTAAACATCTTCACAGCACGGCCGGGGTGCACGAGGGGTGTTAGTCTGGGTGTTCAGATGGGCTGGGAGGGTGGCGGTGTCCGCGTGCTCCTGCAGCCTGCTGCCATGTCTTTTGTTAACTCGCTGCTGTGTCTCCACTGAGCCAGACTCACGTTTTCTCAGTTACTCAAGTCCTAATTAGTGTTTATATTGCTGCCTGTGTCAGCACCTGGGGTGGGGCAGATGCTGTGCTGCTCCCTGCCCTGAGCAGCGCCCTGCACTCTGCAGACACGCTAATTACGCTCTGCTAACGATGACCGTGCAGATATGAAAAGCCCACAAGAAAGATGGTGGACGCTTCAGTGCCGGGTCCTTGTGCAGCTCACAGCCCCAGTGAGGCAGAGTTCCCCAGCGCTCCCCCGGTTTCCTGCAGCCTTCGTGTGCTTCTTGCACGCAGCGTGCTCAGCTCGCAGCTTGCTCTCATAGCTACCTGTATTTAAAAAAAAAAAGAAACTTTTTGTTTTGACCTATAAATACCACTGCGAGGCAAAGACACCCGCCTCCCATATGATGTGATTTAATTTGTCTGGGGTGGAGGAGATGTGAAATGCATGAGCAGAATTAATAGCCGTGGGGCACTTGTGGGAGATGAAACGAGAAACTTCGGGTCAGCCTTCTGAGTCTTTTAACTCAGTTCCCAGCAGCCATCCCTCCGCTCCCTGACACACATCCCATGCCCTTTGGAAAGCAGCAGAGGAGAAATGAGCTTGCCAGAGACATCACCTCTAGAAATGCCGAGATGTGGTATTTAGAGCAGTGTAATTTCTGTCTCTCAACAACGTCCAAGGAGCCCCTTTTTTTCCAGCGCTCTTCTCCATTTTAAGCCTCCATCTCATCCCCGCTTTACTGATTTAAAACTCAACCGTAATCACTAACTAACTCCAGACAGCTCCTGGCTTTGGAGTCATGCAGCATCTTCTATGGTTGAGGAGCGAGGAGGTTTCACCGTGGTGCCTTTTGGGTTTATTTTATTAGAAGAAGAAGGAATTATCTCTGAGCTGGTTTTAGCCTGTAACTGCCAGAGTTTCTTGAAACCCAGCTCTACCGAGCCTGTGGTTTGATCGTGGATGAAAATGCATCGGAAGATACTAGCCCTGGACCCACGCAGAGTCATCTCTTCTGCTCCCATTCTTTGTTTTGGGCGTATGCACATCCATGAGGTTGCTGGCTGCAGGAGCTGGGGTGTGTTACAAGGCGAGAGGAGAAGCCGTGCTGCTGCTGCTCCCTCCCGGACCCGGCAGTCTCGGTGCATGTGGTCCCATGGGTCAGAGCCCTGTTAGCAGTGAGTTGCCTGCAGCGAAGGACCCAGGAGCTGCTTTCCAGCTCTTCCCACTGCGTCCTTCTAGAAAGCTTGTGGAGGCTGCGCTGGAGCCTGGAGCCTGGGTGATGCTGGGGTTGTACTGGAAGTGGGGAGAGCCAGAAGTCAGCCTGAGCAGCAGGGCTGTGCCTTCAGAGGCATCTCAGGGGCTTCTCATAGCAAAGAGGGTTCAGCAAATGCACTCCTTTGGGAGGGGCTTCCTCTGCAAACTTAGCATACTGCCATTTTCCGTTTTAATTTCAATCTGCATGTTCCAAGGCTGGCATGTCTGCGTTTAGTAAGCTAACATTGCATTATGGATTATCTGTAGGTTGGAAACGGTGTTGCCTTCCCCTATTAACTTCCCCTGCTTGACGAGTATGTCTCCCCTCTCAATCCACCACCCTCTAACTCAGCACTAAAAATCATTCCTTGCTTGAGAAATCGGCATTTTCAGTGACTTCCACAGCGTGTTGAATAACTCTCGCTCTCCTTGCTGCACCGACAACTGCACAGACCAGCCGGGGTGGCTGCCCGTGCTGCCCGCAGGGCTGGTTTCCCCGGGGGAGATCTGTGCCCTCAGTGCAGATAGTGGCACGGAGAAGTTTTCAACCCATTAATACTTTGACTTTACCAAGCTTGAGAAAAACCTTGCCCCTGTTACCCAAGACCTCTGGAAGCTGCTCTGTGCTTCTCTGCCCCACAGCTCTGAAGCCAGACTGACTTTGGTGGGACTGGTGGCATCCTCCCCGCAAGCACGTGACTATGGCCGCATCAACCAGTGTGTGTGCATGGAGCCCCGCAGCCAGGGAGGCGAGCGGCGAGCCAGCCATGGGCACTGGAGGAGCTTTCGAAGCCTCTTCCCCACCCGGCAGGGCGGTTCGGGGTTACTGCCTTGGCCATGGGCTGCTGCTGGGTCATGGTTGCTGGCCCCGAGGCGGCTGCTGAGGAGGAGCGAGGTTGGAATCAGATGCTCTCCAGGGACCAGGGGGTGCCCAGGAGCAGATGGGGCTGCTTGCACCAAGGCTTTGCACACCAGCGTGACCCTGGGGAACGGCAGCGGTGACTCCCGTGCCTGAGAGGCAATGGGAGACAGAGGGGCAGGGAGGCACCCACGTGGCATTGGCTTGGGCTTCCAGCAGCCTGTTTCCACCCAGCTCTTTGAGCATGCGTGGGAGCACCTGGCCATTTCGAGCACCCACTGACGCTTTCCTTCACCCTCTCTCTGTCCTCGCAGCTCCCTACCAGAAGAGAAAAGCAAAACAAGCTCTTCCTTCGAGACTGGTCCAAAGCCAAGTGAGAAGCCAGATGCGGAGCAAGCAGAGCTGGACCCGGAGCAGAAGCGGAGCCGTGCCCGGGAGCGCCGGCGAGAAGGACGGTCCAAGACCTTTGACTGGGCTGAATTTCGCCCCATCCAGCAAGCCCTGGCGCAGGAGCGTGCAAACGCTGCAGACTCCTCCAAGAGCAGCTCTGCTGCCTTTCCAAGGGACACCAGTGCCACTGATGCCGACCCGGGAGAGCTGGAGCGGGAGCGGGCCCGGCGGCGGGAGGAGCGGCGCAAGCGCTTTGAGATGATCGATGCTGTGGACGGGGCAGGCTCGGAAGAGGCACTAAGGATGGAAGTGGACCGGATCCTGCCTGTCCCAGGGGACATCAAACCACAGAATGTCCATGTGGAGATCGAGCAGCGCTGGCACCAGGTGGAGACCACCCCACTGCGGGAGGAGAAGCAGATCCCCATCGCGCCCCTGCACCTTGCCCATGCTGAGGACCGGGACGAGGGGCTGGCAAAGCAGCACTTGACCACGTTGCTGGAGAAAGAGGTAAAGCGGGGTGCGTGGGATGCAGGCTGCCTGCCAAAATGGCCTTCAGGCCACCGCAGGAACTGTAGGAACCCAGAGCAAGGCTTTAAAAGCTGCATTTATTCCTACTTCCTAATAGCAATGAGTGGGGATGCTCTGGAGTCCCCTGGGGAGCTGGCAGGGCACAGATCCACGTCCATTCCCAGTCGGCTCTGCTGGCAGCCTTCATGTTCCCACGGCTGCAGAAAGGGCAGTTCTTCCAAGGGTGGTATTTCGTTACCTCTCCCATTTATCACAACCTGCACTTCTGCTAGTTTTCAGCCAGCCTGCCTCTGGTGGGATGGGTGCAATTGATGGGTATCAACCAGACTCTAAATTCAAGCTCCTAATTCCATGTGCCTCTGCAGCTGCAGAGATTTGTGTCTGCAAAACTACAAACTGGCTGGAGCTGCAGCACACACCACAAAGGTGCCCTTTTTGTGGGGCCTACATCAAACAACCTTAGGATTTTCGGAAAAGAAAGAAGGGGGCTCAGCTCACTTGGAAGAGGTCCACGCCTGGATAACAGAGGTTGTTGTTAGTTTGGGATTAAGGTGTATTAGCAGGAATGAAAGGGGTGCAGGCATGGAGGAACCAGGAGTATCGCCGATCTGAACCGGGCTGGGATTTGCTAGGGTCACGCCTGGCACGAGCTGGTGCCCTTCATCCTTTTGCCGCAGTGAGCTTTACGAATTAAACTACTGCATAACTTAGTTCTTTCAGGGGTGAGGGATTTTGCCTGGCAAAATGAAATCCCGATCCCAGAGCAGAGCAAAGCAGCGGTGCCATCCAAAGCCCTGTTCATTCCACTCCATGTCCCCTCCGAGCCGCTTGCTCCTTATGGCTGATCCCGTGCCCACTCCCTGGACACTGTCTCTG
Organism: Bucorvus abyssinicus; assembly: GCA_009769605.1. Taxonomy (NCBI): domain Eukaryota; kingdom Metazoa; phylum Chordata; class Aves; order Bucerotiformes; family Bucorvidae; genus Bucorvus; species Bucorvus abyssinicus. Next base: position 14,654,776 of record CM020044.1, read on the forward strand.
TTCGTGTCCCTCCAGCTGGAGCAGAAGCAGAAGGAAGCCCTGGAGCTCCTGGAGCAGAACCGGCACCTGCAGGACCAGCTGAAAGTGGCGCTGGGCCGGGAGCAGAGCGCCCGGGAGGGCTACGTGTTGCAGGTAGGAGAGCAGGGAGGAGAGGGAAATCCTTCTTCCTCTGTGCCCAAGGGGGACCCTGGTGGGCTTCAGTCCAGGGTGTTCGTGGGGGCATCCTGGTTGACGCAGAGTTCTGCACCACTGAGTGGGCTCCAGCAGATTTGACCTTCTTGCAAATACTGCTAATTCTGTAGCCATACCAGGATCATCTGCTTAACAAAACCTCTCATCTGGGATGCAGTAGACAGAAGATAGCGCTACCTACTAGTGTCCCCGAGGGAAAAGAAAACACAGCCGTGGTAGGCAGGTGGGACCTCAGCAAACCTCACCTCTGATCCATCCTCTGCTGTGTTTGCCTGTGCAACAGCTGTTCCCCCCTTCCCGTGCCCCAGGTATTCCCCTCAGGCAGGGGGGGCACATAAGGCTTTCTAAGCATCTTGCAGCCCAGCAGTTCCTCCTGGCTGGGGAGTTTGTGTGGCAGTTATACCGGCAAACACAGCACACGCAGACGGATCTGCCGGGCCCGTCCCACAGCCAGAGCAGGATTTGCACCGAGACGACCTGTTGTCTTGGATCGCTTTGGTGGTTTCTTCTGTGACAAATGTCTTTCCTCAGCAAAGCCTAGACGTGTTTTGGAGCTTCTGGCAAAAGAGACGGGGGAGTCTCTTGGGAAGCCTTTCCTCCAAACAATGTGGACTTTTTCCAGCCTTCCCTCTGGGAGCATCTGTACACGGAGGAGCCGTGATGCCCACAGGGCAGCTTCTGGCTGCTCTCCTGGGTCCGTAGTCCTGTTTTGTGTAGGGGCAGCATTTTGACCTGCTCAAATCTACTTGGCCAAATGGTCTTTGAACCCTAGCAGCCACGTGTGGCTGCACTCCCTTGGCAAGCAAACCCAGCGTTGATGCTGAACCTTGCCTCCTTACTTCTCCTGGGAGAAATTTCCCCTGGAGAAATTGCCCAGGCAGTGGAGCCAGCCCAGGCAGGGGAGCATCTTGCCTTCCTTGCCCGTGATCTCCTTGGATGAGTTGTTAATGCATTTATTTCTGGAGTCCCCGAGCTGACAGTGCTTGCTTGGAGAAGTTCCATTTTCACTTGGCAGCGTAACTAACTCGCGCTTCCTTGGGGCAAAGGCATCCAACCTCCCTGTGCCTTGAGCCTGGAAAAATCAGGGAATGGGGCTAAAAGCTGGATGCTGAATCCAGCATCAGTTTGGCCGTGTTGAAGTTGGCCATAGCACCTCAACAGGGGGAAGGAGGGGCAAGATGGGAAGACTGCAGAAGGGCTGAGCAAATCATCACTGCAGTGAGAAGTGACCCAAGCTTTGACCTAGAAGTTGGAAGAGGCTTTTTGGAAGGATTGGAGGCTTTTGCTTGCTCCAGTCTAATTGTTCTGGGGATTTCCCTTATATTTCTCCAGGAGCAGAGGGATTAAAGTCCTGTGGCAGCAAGGAGTAACCTCACCAAGCCCTGCTGGAGTGGAGGGAGGGGAATTGCTGGGGGGGGTTTCTGCAGCCCCAGGCTGTAGGCAAACATCACAGCATTTTTTTTGGCTGGACCCTCTGAATTTCATGTGCTCCCCACTTCCATCATGCCTAATTTTGGAGAGGTTCCTCCCTTGTCTATGGGGAGGGAGGATGGAGGAGCCTGACTGCTGCCAGCCCAGCCCTCCTGAGCTGCCCTGGGGTGCACCAACCTCTCCTTGGAGCATGACCAGCCCCGTATGTTCCCCGAAGCTCTGCCCCAACATAACAAATGCTGCATGTTTCGTAAGGCAGCCACTGAGATACCCACCCCGATGCATGTGCCATGCACCGAAGCCTCTCCAGCCTTCTGTAACCCCTCTCTTGCTCTGAGCTTCCTCGGGATGGGGCACCCCAACTTTGAACCCTACTGAGAGAAACAGTGGGGGCTCCTGCTCTTCACAAATGGACTGGAGACATCCCCCAGCTCCGGTCACAGGGGGCGGGAGGGGTCACGTACTAACCTGTCCCGGGCAGATGTTCTTGCATGTTTTTGGTGTAAAGCATGAAATTTAACTTAACACAACTGAGTGTCACATCTGTGGGCTTTCCTTATCAGCAACCAGAGTACAGCAAGGCAGGCCAAATTCCCAGGCTTAACGCTGTGCTTCTCTCGCCTCTTCCTGTCTGTGTATTTTTTTTTTTTCCAAAGATACATAATTTCTGTCGCCTTTTGCATGACTTTTTCTGTGAGTTTTCTCTTTGCATGCGACATTGCTTTGGTTTGAATCTCACAAAGGTTGGTTTCTTTTATTTTACATTCTCATCACACCTTTTCCCTCCCTTCACTTGTTGGGCTTTTTATTTTGTCCTTTGTTGTTGGTTGGTTTTTTTTTGGTTTTTTTTTTTTTTGCAGGTAGAGAAATTAGATCCTGCTTAGTCTTAAACTTTAGCATAACAACATCTCTTTAATGCGATGAGCAGCCACTAAGTCCTGTTTGGCAGTCACAGAAATGACATCACCACGCCGGCTGTCCTGTCTTCTCCCTGCGGTTGGGTGGGATGTGATGTCATTTGCTGTCACCTCACTTTTCTGTTGTTGCTTTTGGTTGGTAGGACTGTGTTACCTGAACTGTGCACTTTTTGTTTCACAACAGAACGAACAAGCGCTCTAAAAAAGCAGTTCCTTTCTCCTCGCCCTCTTCCCATCCCCTTGTCCTTCTCACCCTTCCCATTTTTCTCTTGTCTGTCCGTCTCTCGTTTTACTGCTGGTGTTTCTTTTTCATTGTTTTTTGGTTCTGTTTGATTTTGGTTTGGTTTTTTTTTCCTTTTAGCCTGTTACTGTACAGCTGTTTGGATGTTGTGGTCCGTGTTTTCTGTTACTGGAAAGCAGTTGTCTCGCATTCCACACACACAAAAAAAAAAAAAAAAAAAAAGTTGGTTAAAACAAACAAAAAAAATTGTGCCAAGAACAAATCATCCCAATTGGAGCATGTGGGTAGCAGCCAAATCGCTGCGAGGAGCTTTTCCATGGCCTGCCTGGCCAGAGGTGTGACACTCAGAAGGGAGAGCCAAGAGTGTTACTAATCTAGTATTTAATCAATTTTTTTAAGACCGAGGTGGCCGCCTCGCCATCAGGTGCCTGGCAGAGGCTCCACAAAGTCAACCAAGACCTCCAAAGCGAGCTGGAAGCCCAGTGCCAGCGTCAAGAGCTGATCAATCAGCAGATTCAGTCGCTGAAGCGCAGCTATGCCGAGGCCAAGGACGTGATCCGGCACCATGAAGCCGAGATTCAGAGCCTGCAGGCGAGGCTCAGCAACGCGGCGGCTGAGCTCTCCATCAAGGAGCAGACCCTGGCCAAGCTCAAGAGCGACCTGAGGAGCGAAAAAGAGAAAGCCAAAGAGCAGCTGGAGGAATGGCAGCATGGTGAGGCCACGCTCAGCTCCCAGCTTAAGGCCAGTGAGCAGAAGCTGAAGAGCGCAGAGGCTCTGCTCCTGGAGAAGACCCAGGAGCTGCGGGACCTGGAGATGCAGCAGGCTTTGCAGAGGGACCATCAGAAGGAGGTGCAACGACTCCAGGACAGGATCGCGGACCTGAGCAGGCAGCTGAATGCTAGCGAGCAAACGCGGATCCTCATGGAGGAGAAGCTGCAGAAGAATTACGAGGCTTTGCTGGAGAGCTGCGAGAGGGAAAAGCAGGTTTTAATACGGAGTCTGAAGGAGGTGGAGGATAAGGCCAACGAGTACGAGAACCAGCTGCAAAATAGCGAGCAGCAAATTGAGATTCTGCAGAAGGAGAAGCTGAGTGCCAAGTTTGAAGGTAGTGAGCTCGTCCACCAGCTGGAGGAGCAGCTGGTGATGAAGGAGGCCAGCATCCAGAAACTGGCAGAGCACATCAAGGAGCTTGAAAGAGAGAGAGATCAGATTAAATGTCGGTTCCACGAGCTCATGAACCAGGTCGCCGAGTCGGATAACGAAGTTGCAAAGCTGCAAGCAAAGTTGAAAATGGAAGAGACCAACTACCACAATCTGGAGCAATCATTCGAGGAGGTGTCGGATCAGTTCCAGGGTGTGCAGAAGGTGCTGAAAGAAAAGGAGGAAGAGCTGAGACACGTTAAGGAAATGCACTTGAGAATTGTTGAGAAGAAAGATCAAGATCTCAGTGAGGCTTTCGTTAAAATGGTTGCTTTAGATAGCACTTTAGAGGAGACTAAAGTAAAGCTAAAGGCCAAGGAGGAGGCTTTAAAGAAATTAGCTAGTGTAGGCACAGGTCCATGTGCTGAGGAGGTGGAAGACCTTGGCCCCAATCTCGAGGCTGACGAAAGTCACCCATCCCAAGTGGGGCAGCCTCTGCAAACACAGGATGTCCTCCCAGGTGTGACTTATGCACTGAAGGAGGAGGAGGATGAGGTTCTTGAGACCAGCCAGAGGCAAGCAGAGGAATTTGACTCCCCATCCAAAGCTGTAGAGCTCCAGGACCAAGAGTTGGTTCAGAAAGCCTTAGCAAAGCCTGATATAGGAATCATGGGGGCCAAGAGGCAAAGAATCCGTTTCTCAAGCATCCAGTGCCAAAAATACATCCATCCAGATGGATCAGAGAAAAACTGGACGAGCAGTACCTCTTCGGACACGAGCCAAGACAGATCGCTGTCTGAAGAAAGCATGTCATCGGAGCCAGCTCTTGGTTACCCATCGTCAGGGACAAGCGACTCCGAGACCTATCTCTCAATCATCCATTCCCTGGAAACCAAACTTTATATTACAGAGGAGAAACTCAAAGATGTAACGATGAAGCTTGAAAGCCAGCACGGCCATAATCAGGAGACGCTCATCGCTCTCCACCACCAGTGGGCCAGCACAGAGTCTCAGCTGCGGGAACAACTTCAGACCAGCTTATCCCAAGTCAGCGCTTTGATCTCGCAGCTGGAGAGCGAGAGGCAGGAAAAGTTGAAGCTCATAGAAAATCACGTTAGCGAGCTGGGGGGTTTCCAAATGAAAAACAATCAGGCGCTGACTTGCTTAGAGAAGTGTAGGGAGCAACTAAGATCTTTGCCCAAATCAGAGAAGGAGAAGGAGGGTGATTTGTTCCTTGTTACTCTGTCCAGCATGGAAACAACCTTATCAAACGCAATCCAAGCCTTGAGCGGGGCGCCAGCCCCGTCGGAGTATCAGCAGAGTGGGAGCCTTATCTCAGAAAGCCCTGCTCCAGAAGGAGATGTTTTGGGAAAAGAGGAGCACGTCTCCAAGGAGCAGCGAGTGGAAACATTTGATGCCGGCCAGCTGAGATGGCTTTCCGAGAGAGTGGCATTTGAGGCCTCTCTCATCAACCAAATAGCAGAGTCTTTGAAAAATGCAAGCTCGGAGATATCTCAGCTTCTGCGAGAGATTCAGGGAACGGCCGAGGTGGCTTTGTTGGAGCCAGCAAATGTTTCTCATACAGCAGTTGACTTGGCCAGCGTCCTATCTAAGAAGCTGCTGCTGGAAGGGGAGTTCTGGAGCCAGGTGGAAGAGCTGAGAGTGCACTTGAGCACCAGAGAAGGAGAAGCCGAGGGCAAAACAGAAACAACAGGTTTGGGCTTTTCTCCATGTTTTCTCAGTGCTGTAGCAGATGCTACATTGATCAAGGCAGAACTTGGGTTTGTTGCACAGAAAATGAGAGAATCTTTTCATCAGAGATTAAAAACAATTGAAGAAGACCTCCATAATACCAAAACAGCTCTCCAGCAGCACAAATGCATGTTGGAGGAGATCATCAAAGCGTACAGGACTCCTGAATTTGATGGAGTTATGCACCAGATTTCTGAGGCGCTTGAAATTCAAAAAGATGCTTCAGAAAGAACCTGGGACGGGAGCCGTCTCCAAGTGGTGCCGTGTCAGGAATTAGCCAAGGTGGAAGAGATTGGCAGCCTGCCGGACCATAGCAGTGAAGCTCTTGTTTCCATTCAGGAAGATCTTGCCCAACAACTGAAGGACAAATCAAATGTGCTGAAAGAGATATCTGTTGCCTTACTCTCTCTGCCTCCTGAGGAGGCCATGAGAGACTGTCAGAAGCTCCTGAAGATGTCACAGAGTCTTTCATATCATTCGTGCATGGGAGACCTTGAACGGTATTCCTCTTTGTTAGTCCATGATGCAATTGTTCAGGCTCAGGTTTGTTACGCTGCTTGCAAAGTCCGGCTGGAGTACGAGAGAGAGATGAAGTCCTACAAGGAGTCCTTGCAGAGCATGGATGCGCTCTGTGAAGAGCGTGTGAAGACGGTCTCTCTCCTTCGGGATGAGTACGAAGACTTGCTGAGAAAGCAGCAGGGTGAGTACAGCGAGGTGATCGCCATGCTGGAAAGGGAGAACGCCGATCTCAAAGCCAAGGTGGCCCAGCTTGACCGTCAGCAAAGGCTCCTGGAGGAGGAGGAGCATAAACACAGCAAGAGCTTGAGCGAGTTACAGGGACGGTATGAGGAGGAGATTCGAAACGTGTTAGAGCAACTAAACAGGACAGAGGATGCTCTGAAGGCCGAGAGGACAGAGGGCCTCAACCAGCTGGATGCCATTGTCCGCGACAAGCAGAACATGGAGCGGTACCACCTGGAGCAGATGCAAATGCTGGAGGACAAGTTCCAGGCCAAGATCAAGGAGCTGCAGGTCATCCACGGCGAGGAGCTGCAGGCGCTGCAGCAGCACTACAGCCAGAACCTGCAGCGCCTGCAGGAGACCCTCGACGAGTACCAGAGGCAGCACCCGGAGGCCTCCCCGGCGGTGGGCCCGGGCGGTGGGGACGCCTGGGCGGCGGGTGAGGCAGGTGGCACTGGGCAGGGCCCCGGCGCTGACCTGGACTCCATGCACGGCCTGAGGGAACGCATCCAGGAGCTGGAGGCCCAGATGAACGTCATGAGGGATGAGCTGGAGAACAAGCATTTGGAGGGGAACGCTTCCACCTTGAGGGAAAAATACCAGAAAGACTTTGAAAACTTAAAGGTCTTGATACGTTTAACGCTTTCCGCTGCTGATTGTGCGGGAGGGTGAGCTCGGTCCCGGGGTTCGCTTGCCGACCCGAGGGGCATCCCCCGAAAGAGCCAGCATGCCGAAGGGAGCCCCAGGGTGTTAGACGGGCCTCTGTAAAGCGTGATGTTTTCCTCCTCTCCATGCTGGGGTGTTGTAAATGCATTGCTGAGGGCTTGGTCTCAGCGGGAGGGTCGATTATTGGAGGTATTCTCTGCGCGTAGAGGGAGGGAGAGTTTCCAAGTAGTTGGTAATGCCACACTTCGTCATTCTGAAGACCGTAGCGTTCCTTCTCAAGCCTGACGCGTACATTTTTGTTCGTGACTTCCCTTTAAAAGCCCTCCTCAACTCCTGTCTTTCCCAGTCTGATCCGATCTCCGGTCTGTCTCTGCTGCCCTCAAAAATGTAGGATGGAACAGAAATTTAATGCTCTCAAAATGCACATTCCTGGGGAAAGTAGCTGCAAACAGATGCCAAATTCTGTAGCAAAGCTCCTCGGCACGAGGCTGCGAGGAGAACCGCCCTGGTGCTGTGCACCAGCGATTCTGCACACAACAAACAGTGCACAGTTACAGGAAACCCAGGCTAGGTCCACAAAAACCCACTGGCCGTGAAATGCCATCGTCCAGATTGCTGTGCTGGTCAGACTGGCTGTAAAACCAGCCTGAGATGATACAGCATCTGAAAAAAAATTCAGCAGTTTGGGGTTTTGCTTTTGATTGGAGAGCATTTGGAGTTAGGATGTGGGTTTAGAGCAGAAGGCGGCTCTCGGCAGCACCACGGGAGGCTTCCAGGTTGAAAGGGCGGCGATGCAGGCTGTGCAGAGAGGCCGTGCCAGTGAGGCTTTCATGGAGCAGTCGTTCCTCAGGGTCAGGGAAAACATGGGAGAACTTCCTTCCAGCCACAAGAGCCTTGGTGCACGTTTGGGCTGAGGCCAAAAGCTGGTTGTAGCCTGGGGCAAGCAGTAGTTCTGCATCTTGTCAGGGGTGAATCTGGTGTCCGGGGACGGGAGAGCTGCTGGGGAGATGGGAGTGAAGCGGAGGTGTTTGCTGAATGCTGTCTCCTCCACCTTAACCCTTAGGAAGGAAAACCCCCTGCTCAGGTCAGCGGGACACACGGGTAACGCCTCGTCCTGCGAGCCAGGCACCAAGCAGGGGCGCTTGTACCGGGGGAACCAAACTACCGGCCAGAACCAAACTGGAGGCTGAAAAATAACAGTGAGCAATGACCTGAGCTGCCGCCTGTGTTTTCAGCTTGCCATGTGCCCGGTGGGAAGGCGAGCAGCATCTCTGGGCAGAGGGGGCCGGGAGGAGAGCGGGGCGAAGCGGGGCGAACCGGCCTGTTTGTGCCCCTTTGGAGGGAGCAGAGGGACAGGCAGCAAAATAGAACTGTGCCTTGGTTAGAAAGCTAAGCAGGCGATGGCAAACCTGTCCCTTTACAGGTTCAGATGTGCTCCGTTCTCTTCTGAACCCGATGGAGCATGTACCATCAGTAACACGAGACGCTGGTTTGTGCATGTTCAGGTGCCCCAGATTTATAGCAATGCATTTACAATACATTAATTAATGACTGTACAGCCAGACCTGTGGAGGAGCATCCACCGGTGGTCTCCACTGTTGGAGGTGTCGTGAAGAATCCCGCAAGGCTCCTTCGTGCCTCTCCGTAGTCAGCCAAGTCCAGACAGGTTCTGGCACTGAGTTATGAGTTTCAGGAACAAAGCAAAAGGCTGAGGAAATGGAGAATGCCTCAGGATTCAAATGTAAAGGGGAGGGGAAAAGAGCACCAGAGCTGAAAATTGGGAATGAGCAGCAGAGGTTACAGAGCATTAGACTACAAAGTGATGCTGAAGACTGTTAGTGCAGGTCAGCGGGTGTCAGACTGTCATGAGCTCTCTCGTTACTCGGGGGGTGAATTTGTCTCCCTTAAGTTTCCTGTGGAGTCCCCGTGGCTTCTGAGGTGACAGTTCTCACTTCCCATGGAAAACACAAGCATGAATCAAGAAGAAATCCATTGAAATCAGGAAATAAAGCCAGCCTGGTGCAGTGCTTGCCCCCAGATGTCTGACGGGGCTTGTGCACCATGTCCCCAGTGCATGCCCCTTCCCAGCTCCTGGCTCAAGCCTGCCCGTGGCTTTGCTGTCCCGCCTCTGTCCTGCAGCCGTGTGTCCATCCCGGATCCCAGTGCGCTTGGCGGGGCAGCTGGGGGCTGGTGGCGGAACAAGAAACAGGCTTTTGCATTCGTCCCGCTGCAGAGGCAGGAGCAGGGTCTGTGCCTGGGGCAGGACTGGGCTGGAATTCAGGATCTCATGGCTGGTGACTCCTGAATCCCCAGAGCGCTGCTCCCATGCCCTGGCCTGCCCACTCCTAGTAATTCAATTAGCAAATGATGGCCTGGGCAGCGTTTGAGGCGATGCTTGCTTGGGAATTAAGGTCCTGTGGCAGTCACAAGCCATCTGCTTTCCACCCCGGAGGTGGCCACATAAAGCCAGACAGTGCAAAAGAGAGCAGAAGGGGCACAGTAGGCTTTTGTTTTGTTTTGGATTGGATTGGACATAAATTTGCATTCCCCGGTGGGGTCTGACCCCAGGCCTACCCTGCCCTTCCCTTTCTCCGGAGCTGTTAGGGGTCGAGCGACTGCAGGACAAGCCCTGACCTTGCGAGGTCCCTCACTGGCCAGCTCCTCCATGGTCAGGGAGAGAGAAGATCCCCGTGATGGAACTTTGGTGCTGACCTACCTGCTGGCCTGTGGCTCCCGGCTGACTCACCATCGCCGTGACGCCAGCCCCGCACTCCCGGGCCAACCCCCTCCCCTCGTCCCTTTTGCAGGCAACATGTGAAAGGGGCTTTGCAGCCATGGAGGAGACACACCAGAAGAAGATTGAGGACCTGCAGCGGCAGCACCAGCGGGAGCTGGAGAAGCTGCGGGAGGAGAAAGACCGCCTGCTGGCAGAAGAAACGGCTGCCACCATTTCAGGTACGGGGACACACCAGAGAGTCCCCTGTGTTGGGGCAGCTCCATGTTTACGGGGACATGGGGATGGTGTTTGCTGCAGTGTAGAGGAGCAGAGCGTGGGATGGGATGAGGACTGGGTGGGGATCACAGGGAGATGGGGACAGGCTGGTGGGAGTGATGTTTTGGATGGAGGTCCATCTCCTGGTCCTCCTCCAGGCTTGGTACTCCTCCCCTTGGCTGTAACGGGGTCTGATCCGTTTTCCGTTCCATCTCGGAAAGGCGTTAATCATTCCTGTGGTTAATTTATTGCCAATTCCACACTGAATTGATTCTTCAGTGCCCCAGGGAGTTCTAAAGCGCTGGAGCCCAGGGTCTCTGTGTTAGGTGTCCCACAGTTCAGGAAACATCACGTGCATTGGACAATCGTTTGGGCTTTATTAAAAAGCGGGCTTTGCAGAAGCACCTTTGCCACTTTGCAGCCAGGGGCACAGACTGAAGGGGCCGCAAAGCAGCAAGGGGGCTCACTGGGATGACTTGGTTCTTGTTCCTTTAAAAAACCTCCAAAAAACCCTGCCCTTGGGCAAAGCAGCACTGGGAGCTAACCCTGTGCCCTCCCACACAGCCATCGAAGCCATGAAGAACGCACACCGGGAGGAGCTGGAGCGAGAGCTGGAGAAGTCCCAGCGCTCCCAGATCAGCAGCGTCAATGCCGACATCGAGGCTCTTCGAAGGCAATACCTGTAAGACTTCATCGTCCTCCCTCTGTCGCTGTGTCTCACAGGGGGATCACGCGTGTGGGAGACCCCTTTCCCCTCTTTGATTTTGGCGATGAGTTAGGGGCAGACCTGTCGTTGCAGGGACCTCTGCCCTTGGTCCCAGCCTGGCTGCCCAGAGGCTTCTGGTTGCCCGTAATCTCTGAGGCTCCAGGCCAACATCCCCACCCAAACTGAGCTGCTTTATGGTCACCAGAAGCAGCAGATGTGCAGCCATGGTGCTGCCTTTCCCCCAGCTGCAGTGAAAGGGTTGCTCAACCAAATCTAACCAGGCGAAGAGAAAGCACTTTGCTTTCCATGGCAAGGCTGTCCTTCCGTGGGAGCCGAGCAGAACAGCTTGAGGAACCTTGATGCATCTACGTAAGATGTGTAGGTGTGCAAATACATCCAGTCTCGAGTGCCTAGAGCAAATTGGATAGATCTCAGCTCAGTGTTTGGAAACTCGAGGAAGTCCTGCCATCTGACATCCCAGAGAAAGACCTCCTGTCCCCTTTGGTGCCCAAGCACCGCTGTGCCAGGACAGGGAAGGGCTGGCTTGCTTGTGGATGAGGTTTTTCCCAAAGGGAGTATGCAAGTCCTCCTCCTCAGTGCTTAGATGCCCGTTGGGTTGTCCTGGGGCACTGGAGGAAGAGTGGGCATGGGTGGGTATGTGTGGGGAGGGCACTACCCGGTGTATGTTTTGCCAGGGAGGAGCTGCAGTCGGTGCAGCGGGAGCTGGAGGTGCTTTCGGAGCAGTATTCGCAGAAGTGTTTGGAGAATGCCCACCTGGCGCAGGCGCTGGAGGCTGAGAGGCAGGCCCTCCGCCAGTGCCAGCGGGAGAACCAGGAGCTCAACGCCCACAACCAGGTGAGGGTCTCCGCTGTGCCCAGAGCAGCGGCGTGGGCAGGGGGTGACAGGTGAACCGCCCGACGGGCAGCGTGGTGGGCTCTGTGCCGAGCCATGGCTGTGCTCCCCCTTCCCACAACGGCTCTCCTCCTCTTCCCAGGAGCTGAATAACCGCCTGGCTGCGGAGATCACGCGATTGCGGACCCTGCTGACCGGGGAGGGTGGGGGAGAGGCTGCTGGATCGCCTCTCACGCAAGGCAAGGACGCCTACGAGCTGGAGGTGAGCTCTGCCGCTGCTGCACTGAAGGAGCAGCATTGGTGGGCACAAGTGTCCCCCTACAGCCATCCATTTCTCCATGCACTGGGTCTGCGTGCCTGGCCAGGAGCTTCTGATCCTCCCTTCTCACCATGTCAAGCTGGACACCCGCTCTCCCTTCTTCATCTCCTGCTTGTCCCCTGGGATCCTGTCCTCACGAAGCAATGGGGACTAGCAGAAACCAAGGAGTGTGTGGGGAGCACATCAGTGATGCAAGCTTGGGCTAGGTCCTACAAGGCCCAGGAGATAATTTTCTTGCAGGAACCAGAAGACGAGTGAACCAGCTGGCGTGGGGCTGAGCCTCCAGCCCTGGCTGGGATGTCTCTGGGCACAGCAGACGAGCATCCCAGCATGTGCTCCGTCTGCTCGGGTGCGAACACCCGCTGCTTTTGTTCCCACAGGTCCTGCTGCGGGTCAAAGAATCAGAAATCCAGTACCTGAAGCAGGAGATCAGCTCCCTCAAAGATGAGCTGCAGACAGCACTGAGGGTAATGCCAGGGACATTTCTGCAAATCCTCTTACAGGCTGTGCTCTGCTCCTGTGCGTGTGTGCTTAGATTTCAGCTCACTTTTACTCAGATTTGAAACAATATTTAATTTTTCCCTGGAATGGGATTGAATACCCATTTTGGTGCCATCAGTAAAGCACTCCATGACTGTATCAGCTTAGGACTTATCCCCACAAGGGAGATTGTGTGGAAAAACATCCCCTTCAGTGTTTTTTGCCCATTTGCTGTCACATCAGATCAGATTTTAATAGCAAAAATAATCAGTGTTAGAGATCTGCCCAGCCTCCCAGCATCAGGTCTGGTTTGCTCTGGACGGCCTCTTTGCCAAGGCCATTTCTGGGAATTCTGCTTGAATTCTGTGTTTGCTAAAATTAAAACCCATAAACAAGTCATGGTGTAATGAAGGGACTGCACACATGGGCAGCGCTGTGGGCTCGTTGCTGGCCTCAGCTTTCTGCTTGTCTCAACTCCCAAACCACTCGACAGTGTGTGTGAAATGCGTGCGTTGCCCCTGGCCGAGTGTTTCTCCCCACTGTTGGTGCTTCTTCCGTCAGCATTTGCCAAGCTCCTGTTCAGCGCTTTCACAAACCCCGTGGCTCCAGCTGTCTGTCTGACTGCCCTGGGTTGTTCTTGTTCCTTTGCCAGGATAAGAAATACGCCAGCGACAAGTACAAAGACATCTACACGGAGCTGAGCATCGTGAAGGCCAAGGCAGACTGTGATATCAGCAGGTTGAAAGAGCAGCTGAAAGCAGCCACAGAAGCTCAGGGAGAGAAATCCCCTGTGAACACCACTGTATCGGGATATGGTCAGTCCTCCTCCAGCAGCTCTGAGCAGTTGTGGGTCTCCTGAGCAAACATCCTGCCATACAAGCCCCTGTGCAGTAATGAGGATGAGTGTAGGATGTGGTGTGGTGCTTTTGAGCTGTTTCATATCACTTCCCACCTCTGCTCCTTGCAGAATCACCGGAGCTGCCCTCCCGCGGCAGTTCCTCCTTCCAGCCCATTCCAGCTGATGGGCTTTGACAGGCTTCTGGAATATTGCATTGGGAAAACCTCGTGCTGCACACGCCGTGGGGGAGCGGGGACCTCGGAGAGTCCCCTCTGCCCTTTGACAGTGCTGCTTGAGTCGGGCTCATTGGGACCCTTGGCCGGGCTGGGAGGGCAGAAGAGCCCCAGTGGGCACCACGCTAACGCCGCCTCTTTTGCTTCTTCCCAGATATTATGAAATCAAAAAGCAACCCTGATTTCTTGAAGAAAGACAGATCCAGTGTTAGCCGGCAACTAAGGAATATCAGGTCAAAGGTGAGCTCCGACCCCCTGCCCCATGCAGTGGGGATGCCCTGCGTCACTCTCTGGAGGGGTCCCAGGTGGGGAGAAATTAGTGGGGAAAGAAAATCAAGAGTTTCCCAGTCACTAGTGCTAGACTGGATGGCACTGGGAAGAAAAGCGGGTTTTTGACTACGAAATGGCTGACGGTGCAGCCAGGCAGGGCACACACACTCCAGACCCTGCTGAGATCCAGGCGTGAAGCTGAAAAAAAAAAACAAAAGGATGAAGTTCACCCTGTTCTCTGGTCTTTCACAGGAGGACTCTCCCCGTTGTCAGTTGAAATTTAAGTGGTGTCAGTAGTGGAAACGTGCACATCATTCTAGGTTTTAGTGTCCGTCACTGCAAGATTTTTGGTCTTTATAAGCAACAATGGTGCCTCGGACCCAGGCACGTTTAACACACACTGTGCTCGTGTGTTAACACGGTGCAGATGGCCCTTGATGTTCCTCTGGCCCTTCTGTCCTTGCTGTCGGTCCCAAAGCCCAGTGATGCTGTGCCCAGCTCGCCTGCTTGGCCCGCTGACAGCCAGCGCTGCATCGTGTTACACGCTGGCTGTCGCTGTGGGACCGCAGGGATAAAAAGGGCGATAAAGCTGCTCAGAAGCCATGGTTAGCCATGGGGCAGTTGGAAGGAAGATCAGCATGGGCAAAACCTGCTTTGCCTTGCACCACTGGATACCTGATGTCTCATGCTGATGGTTGAAGTGGTTGGGACCTCGGGCAGAGCAAGGAAGCCGGGCAGGCAAAAGGCTTCTAGCTCGGTGCCCAGGCTGGGGAAACGGTCACACCTGAGCGCTGCGAGCGGCAGGTCACCGGCTCGGGGTGTCCACACTGCACCGAGTAGATACGGAGAGTATCTCTGTGCATTTTGGGGGCAGCCCAGACCTGCAGGGCCGGGCTGATGTTGGGTTTCCCTTCGCCGCTTCAACTCAGACCACTTAGTGTGTTGCTTGGTGGGGGAAGGAGAGGGGAGCAAGCATGGGCTCTGCCTGGGCACGCTGCCTGCTCGCATCGCTGCCGGGGCGGGGGGGCCGGGGCTGCGCGAACGCCAATGCATTTAGGATTTATGAGCTTTTTGTGTTTGTTTTGTTTTTCTTTATTTTGCTTTTTCCTTCAACAGTCCGTTATTGAGCAGGTCTCATGGGATAACTGAAATGAACCCGAGTCCAGGTTCCCTGCCACGTAGGTAAACAAACCGGCACCCACCCAGCGACACAGCTGCCCACTGGAGCGGCTCACTTTTGCATGCACTGCTCACACCTCCATGGCAAACGAGAGCCCTTCTTCTCTTAATGACTGACTGGTTTATTCACGGCTAATTATTTTACTGGGGAAGGGGGAAGGGGAGGGGAGAAGTCAGCAGACCCCAGATCCGAATGAAATGCCGTCTCTCTGGCTCTTCCCTGGAAAATATGGCTCTCTCATCTTCCTGCTCCTCCCGCCCTCACCAACACAGCTAACAATCACGGAGAGGATTTAGACATGGTGGGGCACGTTTTCTTGTCCGCTGTGTTGGGAGCGTGGGACGCTGCGTGTGCATGCTTGAATGACTCCGCATGCCTCAGACTAAACTTCAGTGACGTCCAGCTCTTGTAGGAAAAAGAGCCGTTTTGCTGTCAGCCCGGCGGAGGAGCGGGTCAGCGACGCCTATAAAAGCATTTCCCACAAAGGCCTGTGGCATGTAAAATGGTGGCCCCCGTCTCAGCTGCAGAGGGGATGGCCTGGGCTGCCCAAAATTTCCTTTACCCGTAATTGCTGCTTCTTTAGGTTGATCCATGCCTAAGCAGAAGAGTCTTCCTTGCCCAGTAACCTCCTCCTCCTGCTTCCCAGGCTTCCTCCAGCTCCCTGGTGTCCACCCCACTGCTCTCCATCCCTTGGCACTGCTCCTCCTTCCCACACACTGACCTGAGGCTTTTGAGCTCATCCAGCAACAGGAGGGAGCTGTTAAGAAACGAGGCCAATCCTAAAGACCTAAATATCACGAGTAACAGCAATAGTTAATTTACTGGCCCATGGTGAGGCTGAGGTTAAAGCACCTGCAGAGGGAGGTCAGAGGAGAGGGGAGCACCCAGCACAGTGGCAGAGGGGTGGCTGGAGAGCCCCAGAGTCTGACAGAGGATCCCTATATCAGAGATTTCATCCTACATTCATCTCCCTTCATCAGGCTCCCCTCAGCAGCAGCTCAGATGGGTTGTGAGACTAAGGGGTGAATTCGCTGGAATTTGTACCATCAGGCAGAACAGTCTAATGGTTTCTGTTGTCTCCTGCCGTCTGATGAGAAATCAGATGTACAAACTGGAATTCATGGGTCGCTACCATTTAAGGAGGCCCAAAGTAAACTTCCTTTAGGAAGTGTGTGCGCAGAGACTCGCATCCCGAGAGGCTCTGCTGCCCCTTGGAAAGAAATCGCACGGCAGCTGTACGTTCAGACCAATCCCCTTCAGTGCTCTCATTTCCCTGCTGCTTCGCAAAGCCCTTCTGTGTTTGTGGGCCTGTGGGAGGAGAAGTAACCGTGGGACTCTGCACAGCCTCGGGGCGAGTTTGTCACGGCGTCCTGCCTGGAGAAACACACGGTAAAGAAAACCCAGCCCAAAGGTCCAGCCTGCTGCTGGGATTGTACAGCCCTCTGGCACCACGGTCAGGGAAGGAAAAGCGAGAGAGGAGGTGGGTGCCCGTGGATAGAAGGGGCTTTGCGTTCAGGGCTGTGCCTTTTGAAGCTGCCACGTCTTGGTCTGTAAAGAAAATCGTGATCCAGCTGCGGAGTGAATTCCTCGCAAGCTGCAAGGAATGGGCGTGCAGGCACACGGGTGCGTGTGGGCAGCTGGCTGCCTGTCCCAGGGGCAGAGCCATCGCGCTGTGGGCCTGGCTGTTGGTCGGGGAGGTGTCTGTACCTCCTCAGCAGCAGCCAGCAGGGACAGCTCGGAGCTGCTCTGCTCCCCTGAAGCTCTTAGGCCACAGTGCAGGGGCTGCAGCACAGAGGGTGGGCTGGCTTTCGGCTTGGGCATCTCCTGGGGCTACCTTCAGGTTAAAGCTGTCGTAGAGGAGACAAGGAATTTCCTTCTGGATTTCTGCCCCTCGTTGCTGTCCTCCTGGGTCCCCACGTGTAGGCGAGAGATTTCACAAATCCGAATGCCCAGGGTCAGCAGGGTGGGCTTTTCCCTTGGCCAGCTGAGTGTCGTGCCTTGAAATCTGGATGTTGCATCCGAATCGGATCAGCCATCCGAGCCTGCTAGACCTGAAGCGAGTGTTTAGCGAGTCCTCTGCCTAACCCTGTGCAGTAGAGGCAGCTTTGGCTTGAGAGAGCCCCCGGGCTAGGGCGAGAGAAAGGGTGGGATTGTCACTAGCAACAAAAACGCAGTTTTCAGGGCTGCTTGAGCAAAGCCTGCTCATTAACCAGAGCCAGGACCATCCCAGACGGACACACATCCAGTCGGTGCTGCCGAGGTGTGGGCAGGCGGGCAGGACCAGTGGGCAGGTCCTGCTCAGCAGTGTAATGCTTTAGCATAGCAGAGCCCAGGGCTCCCCCAGTGCCGGAGCTCCGCTGAAACTGCCCCAGCCACCGCTGCACCGCCGGCTCCGGGGGTCCTTTTCCGAGTGGAGCTAATCCTGCTTGCAGCATGGTGTGCCTCTCATTTGCTTCTGGTACGTCGCCTGGCTCATCCGCAATCTCACCCTCTCTCTAGGCACCGTTCACCAGTAACCGCCTTCCATAACCGTGTGTTTTCTCTTAGCATGTCCCACTAATCTCTCCGCCGAGGAGGCCATTCTCCCGCTGCCCACGTCCCCTTTGCCTGAGCATCGCGCCCGTTCTGTGCCGGCTGCCGCCTCCCGCCCCCGACGCTCTCTGTCTTTTGTCTCTCCCAGAGTCTGAAGGAAGGCCTGACTGTGCAAGAACGCCTGAAGCTTTTCGAATCCAGGGACTTGAAGAAAGACTAGTTCTCCCCGCTCCGCTTGACCACGCGCACCTCCCAGCTTGAGGCAGCACAGCACCAGCACCGTTTGTCTCTCGTTCCTTACGACTGTCCTTGCTGTCGTTCGTCTTGACGCCCCCGACGGGACCCAGCGCCGCGGTGGTGGTGCCCCCCGCCCCAGCCCCTTCACCTCCCAGCTCCTTTCCCTGCTTGTGAGACGCTCCAGAGACTCTGAGAGGGAGAGGAAGGGATCAGGGTGGGGGTTTTTTCCCCCCTCTCTTCAGCGCTTTGTAGGAGAATCCTTCCTTTACTGTAAACCATTACACTAAGTGTCAGTATTAAGGCTCAGTAGCCTGTGAATAAGCTAGCTCTGTCGTACCAACCGTTTTGGTATGCAAGCAGGGCCTGGGTGGTATCGGCCATACCTAGCTCTTACTGCTGTCAAGAGACCCAGTGCTCAGAGCACGCCAGGAGCCTAATCTAACCATTGATCTCGATTGCATTACTTGCACCTACGAGGTGGGGGAAGCTTGGGGGAAGCTGTCGGGGAGCGCAAGCCCGTGCCGGCGTAAGCAGCCTGGAGGTACAACACTGACATCTCGCTGGCAAAGGATGCAAGAAATTATTCTCCTGCCCCGTGACTGTGCTGTATCCTGAATGTAGGCAATATCAAAGCCGGGTGAGCTTTGGTGGTTGCCCAGGTGGTTCTGGACAGGGAGCTGCACCGTCGAGTCCGCCCCATCGGTGTGTCTTTGCCTCCCGTCTCGCTGGTGGTTGGAGTCGGTGTCTCGGGGGCCGAGCTGTAAGATCACTTTCTTGCCTCTGTTAGATCAAGCCCAGCACTCTCTTTTTTTGCTGTTACTCCCTTCCTCTCATTGAGTCCCGTGTATCCCAGGGTCTGTGCGCATGTGAAACTCCCTTTTCCTAGTCAAAGGAAAGTAGAGTAGAAAGTAGAGCCAATATTGACTGAAAATGCACAGTGCTCAATGCATATAATGCTCCTTTTTTATCAGCTTCTTGAATTCAACTCTTCTTGTCAGCAGGGCAGCTCCTATTTTAATTCTTTAATCTTTTTCCTGAAATAAAAATCTCAAAACCAGTATGTGCTTCAGACCTTCTCAGTCCTACCAGCTTTGGGATTTAAAGTGTACCATTTAGCACCAATGAATGGCTACGAACTAAAAGTGAGTTGAGGGAGCTGGTAGCAGTAGATGCAGCACACGGCCAGCCGAGCGGAGCCTGTCTTCCTAGAGGAAGCTTTGCAGCAGGGCTGCCCAGGCAGGGTGGCTTCATCCCGGGCTAAATTTCAGCCTGCCACCTGTAAAGATCCCAAGTCCTGCCTCACCAGTGGTCCTGAAGCGGCATGGTGGCTTCCCAGCCCCATTTAGCTGCCAAGTGAGCCACATCATCTTGGGCTGGGCTGTTAGATATGTCCTGGCTTTCACGTGGAGCAGAGCTTCAAGGGTCTAGAGAACAAGGCTGAGAAGGAGCGGCTGAGGGACCTGGGGTGGTTGAGCCTGGAGAAAAGGAGGCTCGGGGAGACCTTCTGTCTCTCGACAGCTCCCTGACAGGAGGTTGGAGTGAGGTGGGGGTCAGTGTCTTCTCCCCAGGAACAAGTGACAGGACGAGAGGATGCGGCCTCAAGTTGGGCCAGGTGAGGTTGAGGTTGGATATTAGGAAGAATTTCTATACAGAGAGGGTTGTGAAGCATTGGAATAGGCTGCCCATGGAGGTAGCGGAGCCCCTAGCGCTGGAAGTGTTTAAAAGACGTGTAGGTGTGGCAATGAGGGACTTGGTTTAGGGACCCTGGCAGTGCAGGGTGAATGGTTGGACTTGATGATCTTAAAGGTCTCTATTTTTCTGTATTTTCCTCATCTTCCAGGCACTTAACACGTGGCTGAAGCAGGCAGCTGTGTGCTTCCGTGGCTGATTTTTGGCTGTGTTAGGTGGTACAAGCGCAGCCTTCAGAGCAAACTCACGTGGCAGCTCTGGAGCGGTGAGCACCATGGGGCTGGTGACAGTCATCTGCAGTCCCGCCGGGTTTGGACCACGGTGGATGCCAGAGAGTTAGTCCTTCCTCATCCTCCCGCTCTGAGCAACCAGTCTGTGTTTCAGCTACCAGACCCTCAGCAGGAGATGGCATCATCTAACTGCAGCATGGATCAGGTTTTTGTGGCCTGGCCATGGCCAAGTGCTCGGACCGACACCTTCCTTGGCACTCGTGGCAGTGCTTGTCATCACTCTGGTCCTGCCCACAGGAGCCCCGCTTGTCCCCCGCCAAGACACCAGCGCCGTGCAGTGGACAGGGCACGTACGGGGATGCCTTCCTGCTGCGATGGTCTCTCATCTGTACCTGGGTGTACGGGGAAGCCCTGGAGAGAGGAACAGGGTAGGAAAGGTGCTCAGCCACTCAGATACAGAGGCTTTTCCCTCATCAGCAGACACGTGCCCTCTAAGATGTTTTGATGTGCAGCTACTTGCCCTGATCCAAGCTCACCACAGCACTTTCTGAGCTTTGGACCCTTCCCAGCTGTGATCCACCTGGAGCCATCAGCCGCTCCCAGGAGTCTTGGTGCTGCTTCTTGCGTTGTGTTTGCCTTCACCCATCAGTCAGCAGCCACGTTAATCCTCCTCCCATCCCACCGTGGAGGAGCGTGGCCTGTGCGCCCAGAGCTGCTCACCATCAGCTTCTTCCCTGCATGATGGGTGTCCAAACTGGGGAGCCCCAAATTGGAAATGGGCACCTTAGCGCTGTCCTGGGGCTGTGGAAACACCTGCTGTCACCACACCAAGCTAGTTCGTGGCCATGTAAAGTGGTTGATAAAGCCGTGAATGCTGGTAATGCTTAGCAGTAGCTTTTCATAGCCTGGCAGAGGGTCCCGCTTCCCTCTCAGCTGAGCACATCCAGGTCCGGCTCTCCCTGGCTGTAGCCTTCCCAAATTCAGCCTTCTCCAGGTCAAGTGCGCGTTGTGCTTAGAAATCCCCTTTGTCACTAGTCCTGTGCGGAGTTTATTTCCCTTGCCCTGGCAGCATCTTGTACTTGACTGATGGGTGAGCTCTGGGTCTCTGGTATAACCTCGTCGATGGGTGAAGGGTGCGTGTTCAGGTCCTCGTGCTGACAGCAGCTGGGAGCATGGCACTTCAGTGGCATCTGCGGGCAGCGAAAGGCTGTCTTGAAGGTAAAGCAGGGACACCAAGAGGAGCAGACTGCAGGACCAGCAGAGATCTCAGTGCTGTGGCCCAGGGTCAGCTAAATTCAGGCTATTGCTTGGGTGGGAAGGTGACTCCATCCACTGTGGTCTGTATATTGTATCGGCTTTTCTCACTGTGTCAGGAGGTGGTCGCCTGGCCCATGTGTCTGGCTTGGCCCCATCCAGAGTCATCTGTCAAGTTCTAGAGGTAATAACCTTTACACTTCTTCCCTGGCTGCTCAGTGGTGAGCTCTGGCAGCTGTGATCTCCTGGCAGAGGCCTTGGGGCACAGCATTGGGAAGGTCTTGTCATTGCTCTTCCCTTACAAGACATCACTGGCTCCAGGAGGACACGCTTCTCCTCCTCCTCTTCTCTCAAGACATATGGTGGGACTTCGTCCTTTCCAGCCAACCGAGCAGAGCAAGTGCTGGTCTCCTCGCCCTGGGGACCCTGACCTTTGTTCCATCCCCTCGCAAACCCTGCTGTTCCCTTGCATTCTGCGTTTGATCAGGAGCTTTCTTTTAAGCCCGAGAACCAGACGTTACGTACCTTGCTCTTTGCGTTGGTGTGGCGGTGGTGTGGAGGACACACGATGGACCCTCTCTGATACAGGGTCATGCCACTGACCATCTTGAGGCTTCCCACGGGTGGATGTTTTCTGCTGTGTGCTGCTCCCACCAAGAAACCCTCTCTTGCAGTTTAGTGTCCTGCTGGGATGGAGGTATTGAGCCCAGCGAGGAAGAGACTCCATTTCTTTGCCAGGGCTCCTGCTTTGAGCCTTTTCTCTTATCCCAGAGACGTGGGTAAGTGGGGGGCACACGCGGTGCGATCTGGTGAGGATCATCCCCAGCTTCTGACTCAGCGTCTATAAATACATGAACAGGGTGATTAATAAAAAATAAGGTGCGGATGGGCAGGAAGGCAGGAGAAGGTGCGATACCAGTGCGGTGGCACAGGGAGATGTGCAAAGCAGGCGGGTGTTGAAGGCAAGGAGGGTCCGGAGAAGCGTTCTGCTTGTGTTCAGGCCCTGTGAAGAGAGGCTGGGGGGTGGAATACGCTGATTTATACACAAAGATAAACGGACCGATGGTTAGTGGGGCAAAAGTCCCCCAGGAGCGCTCGTACAGTTCCTGCTCCTTTCCTCTAGCCGTGCCCATGCACTAAGCAAGGGATCGAGTGTAACCTCTGGGCCACTCGTGTCCACTCTTCACCTGAGGCCACTTTTCCCCTCTCTGGTGAGGCACTGCCAGGGGAGCCAGCAGCACCAGGAAGTTCTTCTCCTCTTGATATTCTCTCTAGTTTGTTTTTAGCTTATCGTACAGAAAATGTCAGTCCCCACTTCACCCCCCCTTTTCTGGGCTCCCCGAAACAGCTGTAGGAGGAGTCGAATTGAGGTTCACCAGGATGCCTGTGTGAACAGGATGAGACCCGGGGATCTGCTGCGCAGAGGTCATTTAATACCTGCTGTCCAGCTTCTCCGGACCGGCAAATAGCTGAGAAAAGCTGCGGAAGGTGAACCAGGCAGCTCTGGGAATACGAACCCTGGCACTAACTACAGGTGTAGCTGAACCAGAATGCGTTCGGTGGCAGGAGGAGCCAAAGCAGTTCACCTGCCCGCTGAACGTGGCGGGCTTACAACAGCTCCCGCTAGGCAAAGGGGTCTGGTGTGCCCGCAGTGGTGGCAGTGGGCTCCTGCTGTCGCTTGTAGGAGCAGCCATCTTCCATGGGGGATTTGGGCTCCTTTGGGAATGAAAACAGAGAACCCAGCTCCTGATGGGCCAGGGGTGCGTCAGGGCTGAGCCGCGGCCTCTTGGCAGCATCAGCAGCAACTGCACCCTTTGGGGCAGCACGTCACCAGGTGGGCAGGTTGTATGTGAGGTCTTAGCTGTGAGTTCTGGGGTCGCAGAGAACAGGAGGAGGAGGGCAGATGCTGTGGGATGCAGCCAGCTGTTCTGTACCACCGCCGCCAGCTGTGCTCCAGCCTTCAGCCTCTGCCCCACTCACAGTCCTAGCTCAGCGGCTCCCCAAAGCCCGCAGCTGCTTGTTACCTGCTGTGACATTGAAGAGGGAACCCGCAGCACCGATAAACAGCCAAACCCAATATTTCCGCAGAGAGCAGCGCTTTAAAATAAGGGAAAAGGGAAAAAAAAGCCAGCTGGAAGGAGTCCTACTGACAGCAACGGTCCCTAGTTATTCTGTTGCTTCATCCTGCTCCAGGCTCCATCCAGCTCTCAAATCTATTTAAATTAGAAACTGTGTGGAGAGGGCGAGCCCCTGGCCTGCGCCGGAGGTGATCAGAGCCCGTCTGCCCCGTCCTGCTGCCCCGCAGGGCGAGCCCTCGGCAGGCTCCAGCCCCACATGCTCTCCCAGCACTGTACGGCCACGCAAGCTGCTGCGGGTCACACGAGTCTGCGCTATCGCCCGTACCGAAACATGAGGGCCAGGAAAAGGCAAGTGCAGCAAAGATGCAGCCTCCTCCTTGGCTCCAAGGGATTTTTCTTTTCCTGCTTAAAATTTTCCTGCCATTTGCATCATCTCCCTTGAAACTGGGGCATCCTTCTCTCAATGTGACCTTTTCTTTGCTGGCATATTAAAAAACCAGCAAATTGCATTAATTTCCTTCAAAACTAGGACTGTGTGTCGACTTGCAAACCTGAAAAGTCCCTCTTTTTCCTGCTGCGGCAGAGGACGGGAACTGTGTGATTGCGCTGCCCCAGCGCTGTGGAACGCGTCCCTGTGGTACCACCTCTGTACCTGACTGCCCTGCCACTGGACCTTTGCGGGTTTTTCACTGTTTTCACTCGGTTTGTTGGTTTTCTTGACTGTTATAAATATCTTTCCAATCCTTTTCTGCTGCCCGATACCTTTAGCTTTGACGGCACCTGCCCAAAGACTGCGTACAGCCCGTTTGAGCCCCGTTTACTGCGCTGTGAACTCGGGGGTGGGGGGGGTTGTTTCCGTGCAGAGAACTCGGTAATCTCGGATTTGACCACAGCATTTCCACCGTGTGCACAGCCTGGTCCCTGCCGTTCCGCGGAGCAGCAGCACGACGCGGTGGGGCAGCACCCGCAGCTCGGCTCGCACGGTCGCTGAGGTTGGGCACAACACCGTCGGGTGCCCATGCGGAACGGTAGAGATGCTCTTGGACTTCACGAGGGAACAACAGACGCTGCCTTGCAGACGCACGTCCTGCAGCCCACGGTGCGTACCTTCAACCCTGACTTCCAGCACAACGTGGAGTTGAGGTCAACGTGAACCTCTCTCACACGAGGAGCGCGCCGTGCTGCTGCAGGAGGAGAGAGCTCTGGGGGGAACCAGCGCCAGCCCCAGCGGTTCACCCTACCTGGTTCAGGACCAATAAACCAAGGGTGTGGGATGTACCACAGCCTGGCACTGGTACCAACCGAGCTAAGCCAGCTGGCCACGCACACGTCAGTAACAGAGCACGTACGTTATTGTCTTCGTGCTTTCTTCACACACTGCCTGTGCAAGACACTCGCTCCTCATCCCAAACCAGAGACTGCAAAGTACGTTGTAAAATCCTAAAGGCCGCGGTAAGGAGGGAGCAGATACAACCAGCCCAGCCTTTGACCTGTGTCCACCCTCCTGGGACCTGAGTTCTGGATGAGTTGAGATTTTCAAGGATGATTTCTAGGAGGTTTCGGGGAGCTCCACCAGGCTGTGGGTGGGATCCGCAGCAGCACTGGCTGTTCAGGTGCTAACAGTCAGTCCTCCTCCTCCATCCTCACGAGAAGTTCTGTCCGAGCACCACTTTAACCCACCAACCCGCAGCCAAAGGGGACTCATTCTGGAGGAAAACCACATGCTGCACCTTGTGGGCTCTGGAAGTGACCCAAAGGAACAGTGAGGAATGAGGACCCACGAGGCGTTTCACCCTCCACCTCCACACCGTGGTGTGGCCGAGCAGCAAAGCGGCAGCAGAGCAGGGACAGTGGTGCCCGGGCAGCGCCGAGATCCCACAGCCTAGATTAGTCCAGGAAGTAACCGAATAGCGTCTCACACATGCGATTTCCCCTCTGCAAAGGGTGCGGGACGCTGGTGTTTCTCAGCAGGTGTGGGTTCCCCGCTCCCTCCCCTCTCCCTCCCGCTCCCCTTTATTTCTGAGCTTTCTTAAGAGCCACCGTTCCCGGTAACTGCTCGTGGTAATAGAAGCGTCACTTTTCCCCACAGTATTTATTCCTTACCAAATCCCTGTGACACGTTAGGTTCCCGTGGATGTAGCTGATTGTTTTTATCTTGTAAATACAACCCCCTAACTTTACATTAACTCTCTGGTAATAAACTATTTTTGCACCACCCCTGGCATGCTGTGCAGCGAGGCGGTTCTTTCGGAAAGGACACAATGGAGCCTGAAGACGAGGGAGCTGGGTGCTGCTCTAGTCGCGCTTCACAAATGCAGCAGGTTGCATTTTAACGGCAATAATGTGTTGAACTGGTGTAAATCTAACGCTGCGGAACAGGATTTACTGCAGAATGACCTTCCTCAGCGTCTCCCGTCGCTGCTGTGCCACAGGTCACAGTCACGCTCTGTCCCCCAGGCCCAGGTCAGCTTTGTCAGCCCACAGAACAGTCTGTGGATGTTCCTTCAGGGATCCCCAGTGACACCTGAGGAGCTGCAGAAATTTTTAATGATGTGGATTCGTGGAACAACCAACCCACCAGGATGGTCTGGAGCACAAAAGCCAGATGTTGAGCTTTTCTGTGAAAATGGTTTATTTGGTAGGGCCAATCACAGCACTACTGTGTCACGCAAAACTGGTAACAACGTTAAAACCTTTTTTTTCATTCTGAGAGATTTTGAGGCAGTTCAGATGTAGCATAAAGTAATTCTTACACAGAGGGTAGTCAGAGTTTTGAAATTCCAAAGTTTACACCCCCTTTTGTTCCACCCTGAACTGCAGGGATAGATCTCATCTCCCTCTTGCTGCTCCCTCGCTGTCCCCACTCTGCTGCTGCCAGCGCAGGCGGTGGAAGTCCCAGAACCAGAGCAGGACACGCTGTCTGCCGCTGGAATGAACTGAGCTCTCCGTCCACCACCCTGCTCTGAGGTCGGTGACGGAACTCTAGCCATGTCTGCTCTCCAGACAAGACCTGCTGACCCTAAAGCACAGTTGCACTCATTTCCTCCCAGACCCCTCTACCCTCATGTGCTGGCAGATGAGCTCTCACTAGTACCTGATCTCGAGCTTTTCCGCTGGAGCTCTGCTACTCTTAGGGCAAAGAAAACATACACAATCAAAACACACTTCTAATTTCTGCTTTCAGATTTCGCACAAATTTCCTTTTACAAACTTTCAACACTTAATGCCAACAAGCAAAGTAACTGAGGTGCTTCACCCCTCTATCCAAACTCTAGCTTTACTGTAGCCCTCTTAACTCCCTTTACTGATGTAGAGGAGCTGTGGGGCTACAGACCCATTCTCCAGGATCCCAGGTTGGACAATTTCACCATTAAAACATCTGCCCAGCACTGTATGTACGTACCTGGCCTGTGCCCAGGCACGGCAACAAGCCTGCCCCTTGTTTGAAGCTCTAGAACAGTCCTACCCCAGCTATTCCTCACCAAACAACTCACCCAACAGTTGGGTCACTCCCTCTAGCACAGGAATGACCCCAGCAAGGGACCTGTGGCACTTTAGGGTAGCGAGCACCTTGCTTCTCTGGAGGAGCTTACCTAAATGACACCCACATGGACAATACAACCCTGTCTACACGTAATACTGAAGTTCCTGACTGCTGTTGGAGTGCTCCACCGGCCCTCTGAGGCAGCCCAATCATTTATTGTCTTTGAAAATAAATCTGTAGTTGCTGGGATTGTACTGTTCCCAAATCCTTTCGAACTCATCCAGAAAAGGCTTCACATACTCGGCGTCCTCCATGACCAGCACGTTCTCCCGGTTGTTCTGGATAGCTTGGGTGGTCCAGTTGAGGGAGCCTGTGATGAGCATCCTCCTGTCCACGATGGCAAACTTGTGGTGCATGTACCCTTCCTCCTGGTCGTGACGCACCGGGATCCCTACAACGACACAACCACCTCCTCAGCGGTAACCGGAGCTGCCGCCCAGGCCGCAGCGCCCCCACCCCGCCCTGCCCCGCCCCGCCGCGGCCCCTCACCGGCGTGCCGGAGGAGGCCGATCTGGGAGCCCCGCAGCCCCATGTACTGCGCGTCGGTGACTACGCGGACGCGGACGCCGCGGCGGTGGAGGATCTGGACGGCGCGGCCCAGCTGCGGGCTGGAGAAGGCGAAGAGGCAGATCTCGAGGGAGCGGCGGGCCGAGAGGAGGCGGCGCAGGAGGCGGCGGAAGGAACAGTCGGCGCGCGGCAGCGGGCAGGGGCAGGACCGGGCCGCCGCGCCGGGCCCCGCCGCCTCGGCCAGCAGCTCCTCGGTGCAGCTGGGCGGGGAGGGAAAGAACAGCACCTCCCGCACCGGCCGCCGCCGCAGCCGCCAGGCCGCCAGGGCCAGCCCGGCCGCCGCCGCCAGTGCCAGGCCCGCGCCCAGCGCCCGCATGGCCCCGGCCCGGCCCCGCGCCTGCGCGGTGGCTCCGCGCACCTGCGCGCGGCTGAGGGGGGAAGTTCCCCGTCCGGGAGGGTCTGGGCGGGGGGTGTGAGTGAGCCCGGGACCGGGCTGGCTGGAAGAGACCTGAGAGCACCGAGACCCCCCGCTCCCCCAGCACTGCCAGGTCCCCCCTGACCCCTGTCCCTCAGCACCACCTCCACACGGCTGGGAAACCCCTCCAGGGATGGGGACTCCACCACTGCCCTGGGCAGCCTGGGACAGGCCAGGACAACCCCAACGGGACAGAAATGGGTCCTCAGGGACAACCTCAACCTCCCCTGGAACAACTGGAGGCCGGTTCCTCTCGTCCTGTCACTTGTTCCTGGGGAGAAGAGACCGACCCCCCCTCGCTCCAGCCTCCTGTCTGGGAGTTGTCAGAGCCAGAAGGTCTCCCCTGAGCCTCCTTGTCTCCAGGCTCAACCTCCCCAGGTCCCTCAGCCGCTCCTCAGCGCATTGTGCTCCAGACGCTGCTCCAGCTCCATTGTCCTTCTCTGGCCACATAAAGCCAAGGCCATGTCGAGCAGCCCCAGGCCACAGCTGCCCCCCACCTTGTCCCACTGGGGCTTGGGCTGCTTTGGTGGGCAAAGAACCATCACGGGCACTCCCGAATGCCTTGAAGAGCTGCTCCCGGCCTCCCCCCTTCTCTGGGGCTGACCCTAACCTTTCCCCAAACACCAGCCAGCTGCACTGCCTGTACACAACAGCCCCTGTACGCTGGGCCTGGCTGAGGGGACAGGGGTGGCAGAACTAGTGCAAAATGGCTTTGAACGGCAGCCCCACGGTTACCCAGTGCCCGTGGTGGCTCTCGGTCAGGCTGCAGCTGGGGAGCTCACCACTCCCACCTCCCTCCCGGGTACACGCTGCTCGGTCACGCAGAAAAGGAAATCATGTCAGGATAAAGAACCATCCTGCTTTAATCGGTCTGTCTTCAAGGCGTATCGCTTAGAGGGAAGGAGGGTGGTGAAAGATGGCTGCAGACACGCTTTTTTGTTAATTAAGTTGTGCTAAGAGGAGCATGCACATTCCAGCTATCGCCGACGGCAAAGGAGCACCCGCAGCCTAACCTGCAAGCTGCGGGAACCTGCCCGGACAAACCCTTGGTAATCCCAGCACAGATCTGCTCTGGCAGGCCAGCACAGCTGGGTTTATGCTGTGCCCCAGGTCTAGGTTCACAGCCTTAGCAACTCCTGCCCTTCTCCTGGGGGCATTTTACACGTGGCAAGTGAGTGGTTTCCTTGCCCTCGCTCAGAAATGATCTGTTATTATCCAGAGTCCGGCTGGCTGTGACACAGCCCTGTGTCAGATCACGACGGAGACCCATCGTGTACAGCTCACCATTTACACCAGCACATGGAAGAGGGGGATGAAGCCTCAGGCTGGACCTTGTGATCACCATTTTGGCAGCAGCCACACCTCTGCTCAGAACCACAGGCTTTGCCAAGGGCTGAGGGTTAGAGACCAGGCTTTAACGTTGGAGTGCTTGGGCGAGCTGTTCTTCAAACAGTAAAACCAGCTCAGCAGTCAAAACTAATGCCTGTTGTGTTACACAGCTCTGAATGGGACCAGAATAGTTGTCAACTAGAAGAGTGCAGAGTACTAGATCACGTCAAAGGTGACACAACAGCGAGCACCGACCTGGCACTGGAAATTTGGATTTACCAGTCCATGCTTTTCTAGCTACCTCTGGCTTTTACCCCCATCAGTGGGCTCTGCTCTTCCCTCCTGACCAGCACCTAGCACACAAGACATGGGTATTATTCCAAAGCTTCCCTTCCTGTGGAAGGAGCCTGAGCACCATTTCTGTCTCCTGTTTCCTTACTGACTGTTGGGAAAGGCAAGTTTCAGCGAACCCTGGAATTAGAGAAGCTTTTGAAGCAACAGAACCTTTTCCCAAGCACCTGTTTGAATATCCTGTGGCTGTCTACGGCCACTCGAGCGTTTTCAGTTCATGTCTCCGAGCATCTCTGGCTCCATACGTACAAGACACTAATACATACAAAATTAAGAGGAAAAGACCTGTTAATTCTGGAAGTTAGGTCAAGGCTGACGCAGGAATTACTTTGTGGATCAACTGCTGCTTCCCCCACCCCAACACACACACACACACACATCGAAAATCAACAGAACTGGGCTTTGTCCATGTTACAAAAATAGCTCTGAATGAGATTTAATGCCTGTCGCCGGTTTACAGATGTTCCAGACAAAAATCCACCTGCACATTCTATATGTAAGAACAGAGCTCATGACCTGTCGGAACATCCCCTCTGAGCTTGAGTCTTGGTTGAGTGAGTGTAGAAGGTCACCTGGTAAAACCTGCCTCTAGCTTGTTAAAAACCGCGGCGGTAATGTCAAGTTTTCCCAACAATGATCCAGAAAAAGACAAAAAAAAAAAAAAAAAAAGACTTTGCACCAGAAACAGTAATTCCTTACAGTACAGGTGAGGAATATCTGTCAGGTAATTAAAATATGCACCAATGTTTCCATGAACTATTAAGCAAAAACGGCTACTGTAGAGTTATAGAAGGGAGCACCTACAGGTCGGTTCTTTTCTGCTTAACTTAATTAGGAAGCTGGAAACCTATTTCCGAAGACAGAAGAACGCCAGCAGCCTTGTCCTGGTGAGGTCACCTTCGTGACCTGGAAGTTTTGCCACCCCAGGCAAAGCAAGGTGGCTGTTTTGCCCTCTGGAGAGACAAGCAGGCTCATTCTGCTGTGACAGTCCTCCCTCCCAGACACAGATTTCCAAAGCGAATGCTGACTCTGTCTCAAGTTAAGATATCAATAAATAAAGAGGAGTGGCAGGACTCCGGCAGGACATCCTGACATGCTACAGCAGAAAAGTCTCTTCTTAAATCCGAGCATAAAGTGGTTTGAAATAATTTACACGTGATCCTGACCCTGTGACGTGTCGCTTGTTTTTTGGTTCTTGTTCTCTAACGCATTTAGATGTTTGTGGGATTCAGAGAGATGAACTATATCCACTCCCAGTAGTGCCAGGTGCTGTCACAGGTATCCGAGTCTTGCCAACGAAATCAAAAACTGAGGTCAACTGCCACACCGTAAAGCTTAACGATGACAGCGCGGGATTTTAATGAACTCCCGCTGATTCTCTGAGGGTGGCTGTATGTCAGTCTTGAGCGTGGAGGTCTAGATTTAGAGGTGAGTTTCAGAACAGGCAGCAGCACTATGTATTAGCACTTGTTAGTCCAGTCTCACAGCAATGAGAAAAGACTCAAGTCACTCTTCAAGTTAGTTTGAGGACCAGAAGAACAGTGACCAAGCGTCACTATCCGCCTCACGCACACGCTGCAGGCTCAGCAGCGGTAACTCGGGGCTTCCTGCGATCGTCTGAAGGCAGCAAGTGAGGTTGGGCACCCATTTAGTTCCGGGACTCTGAGGATGTCGGGCTGCGAACTGTTGACATCAGGTGGGACTTGTACGTCTTGCTTAGGCCAGTCATCCAGAACTTGAGAAGCTTGACGTTGTCCTCCTCTGCAGCTCCCAGAATGCTCAGCAGTTTCTGGGTATCCTCCTTGGGTCTGCTGTCCACTTTGGTGAACTTAAAGAGGACCTTCACTTTACTGCAGAAAGAAGAAACTCCTGTCACCGTTACAAGGGACTCGCATGTGTGAAATGGGGAAGGGGCAGCGACTGGAGCTTCTCTCAGAACCTCCTGCAACTAAGTGTTAAGAAGAGCTGCGAACGATATTCCGTGGAAACCATTCTCATGCTCTGAATGAAGAAGGTGGGGGGAAGAGTTCAAGAAAAGGGGGATTAGTTTGGGGCATTACTCATTTTCAATAGTAATATGCGTAATTCTAGGGTTTTTTTTTTTCTAACCTAGTGGAAAGTAAAACAATTATTGTGACAACCAGGAATCTCGCCGGGAGACACATCTAGTGCCCATCTGGCCTTTGGGTACATTCACAGACTCGTAACGCTCCGTGAATTATTTCAGGTGACTGCCTGGTCTTCCTTCATAACCACTCGTGTCTTTGAGATGTCAGGATCGCACCCTCGGGCACTCCACCTGCCCTGTGGTGGGTTATCTGCCCAGAGGATACTGCGCGTTGACAGGCACAGATGTATGTGCACGCTTAATCCTTGTAACGTATATGAGGCATACGAGTATTGTCATGTAGGAAACCTACAGAGGCGTGAACTGAAGCACAAAGGTTAAGAACTGCTGGAAGCCAAAAAGAGCGTCAGGATTAGAGCGGCTGAACTCTCATCCTCTGAGTTCCCAACGGTGAAGGCAGCTACTGTCAATATTGCAGCAGACATCACCTGGCTACGGATTTGTCCTGTACTCGGCTGTAACTGCTCCACGGATACTTACTTCATCCACTCCTCCTTCAGGCAGACAAGGCACTGATCCACAACATCTACAGAGAGGTTCTGGTTGGTCAGGGCAGCTTCAATCTTGTTCAAGATGGTAGGGCCAACTGCAGCATCGGAAAGAGGGATCACGGGTAAGGAAGAGGGGACACAAACTATAGGTCATTCGCTTACGCCTTTACGAGTTCTTAGCAAGGACTAGTCCGTTTATTCTGTGACTGGGGGCCCAACACTCGCTGGAATTACTGACAGGAATACACATTTGTTCCACTCTTACTCCGTTCAAGAGCACTCGTTTTTCACCAGTACTTTGGGCCGGTGCATAAATGCAGCTTCCTCTACATGCCGAAAGCTGCACTATTAGTAACAGCGTGGCCAATTTCAACATAGAATCGGGTTTGATTAGTTCACACATAATAAATAACCTTCCTCGAGTCAGGAAGAAACCTCCCTACCCTACAAGGTGGAAAAACACACCCCGCAGTGGCCTGCCTGGATTTCCATAGAAGAGGAGCTAAAGCTCATCCCACTAGAAAAAGGTCTGACCCAAGAAGCAGCACAGACTCTTGGGAAGGGTCCTGGGAAACACAAAGCTTTTGTTTCTTTCAGACCCTGAAGTTGTTTAGATTTTATTGTTTCTAGTCCCCTATCAACAGCTCATTACCCAATGCAAAGTTATAAAAATAATCTTCATAAACATATATATAAAAAAACAGGCAGGCTCCATTTTAAAAGACTCCACTTACTCTTGATTTAACGTTCTTGTTAAGGGCAGTTCCAGGATACATAGGGGAAAAAACAAACCAACAACCAACCCAGGGCACTCCTCTCCTGGACCTCTTTGGAATTCCCTAGCAGACTACTTTCCCAGCAGTCTAAGGAATTCGATGCTGTGGTGGAGAAAAGACCTTTTAGTGACTACTTTTGTCCGGAAGCTTCTGGACGTGCCACTGGTTGGATGGAAAGTAGACTACTGTGATTATACGTGTGGGATCTACAACGGAGGGAGTAAGCCTCTGCTTTGCATTGCAGCTGTACCTTCAGAGGACAGAGCAGGGAGGATGACCCATCTGCCATATCTTTTGAGAGCAAAATGCTCTTTACAATTAATGGGGCTGTGGTAAATCTCACCTCCAACAGCAGGACACTGTACACTGACGTGGCTTCTGCTCAGGCTTCCTTAAGGGCCAGTACATGGACAGCATAAACACCAGTTAAAGATGCTCTTTTAAGCTCAGCAATATGGGTTCTTTCTGCTTTCCAACCACCCACCTCGATCTGCTGCCACCGGGCTACCACTGGTGACGACAAACTCGTACTTGTTGAGGGACTGCTCATCGTCGAACACAGTCGGGTAGAGGCTGGAGCGGGTGGCAGCGCGAACCTCCACGAGGACCGCAAACTCTAGAGCAACGAGAGCCCAGAAGAATATCAACTCTACTGGGCCAGAGTCTAAATACAGCTACATGCCCTGCTCTGAGGAACCCCAGCTCTGCCAGTTTACAGTGTTTCGCCCAGCATGGACTTTCCCTGCACAGGAGCCAGGACTGTCAGCCACGGTATGATCAGTGCCTCAAGCAGCTACCACACCTTTCAGTGACTGACCAGGTTATGGAAGGGAAAAAAAGACTAATTAAGTGGTACAGGTTTTAGCTCATGCAGCATTGTTAGACTTAGTATTTAATTAAAATTAAATTTAAAATCATCTTGTGTCCTTTAACAGATGATGACAGGGAGAGAGGTTCTGCACCAGGTTCTTACCAGACGACAGTATGTGGGGTGGGATCTGGACGTGTGGGCTAAGCCCCAGGAAGTTACACCGATATGCCTCTTCATACTGGTCACTGTAGGGGATGATCCGCACACACCCAACAGGCAGCATGGTCTGAAGGAGGAGAGGAACACGTCAGGAGAAACACCGGAGCTAAACCAGTGAAGTGCAATTTTCTCCCTGACTTCCAGGGCCAGCCAAGGCTCGGAGCACTGCTCAGGCAGATGCTCCCAGTTTGGGGGATGAGAAGAATCTTACTCTGCTTGAAAGACTATCCAGATGCTGAGGACAAAGACATCCAAAGGTTGGGGTTTTTTTGGGGGAGGGATTGTCCTTCTGCCCCAAACCACATCATTTAACACACATTCTCCACTAGATTACGTGTCAGAGGCAGGCTGGACTACTACCAAAATAGGTGTAAAAATATGCAGTCAGGAAACAAAGGAAAAGGTTTCTACCCGTAGCACGTCGAAAGCAGACTGGACAAGATCCATGTCTCGAGCTTTCCATATGACCTGGTTCCCCATCAGAACATGCCAAGCCAGCATACGGAATGCTGATGCCCCAAGAACCTAAAAAAAAAAAAACCTGAACCATTATGTAGCTCTAAACCCCGGCTCCAAGATCAAGTATTTCTCTGACAGGAGTGAAAGGTGTCAGACAGCGATACTCGCACCCATCGACGTTCCAACACTCTAAATTGGGAGACAGTAGAACAGAAGGAGGCTAAAGACATAACGCAGGTATTTGTCCAGGAAAACAAGTCCCCCTCAGCCAGGTAACTGGGAGCACTGGAGATGTGAGATCTGTACAGAACCATTTGTTTTGTTTAGAAATTATTTTTCACCCTCTGAAACACTTTTGGTTTAAGTAATATTAACTTGGCTTTGAAGATGCTGCACGGCCTCTGTATTAAATTACGGTCACTGCTGTTGGGTGCAGAGTTTGAGAGGAATCATAAGATCCCATCCCACGTGACCGATGATCACCAGAGGCCCGCATGATCTCGGAGGAAGGGAGCACCCTCGGACGCAGTTAACGCCATGTTACCGGCTGGGCAGGCACTGCGCTGAACACAGAAATGGGAAAGAAGTGCAGAGGGCAGGAAATAAAGGTACCTGTCAAAAAGCATTACCAGGAGAAAAGAGCTTGTGAACTCAGCATCAGGGCGACAGTGCCCCTCTCTTACCTGTCTCATGTGCCTGAGCGAGCGAAAGACAGACAGCCGTCTGTGAGCTACGTTCCAGCTGCTGCAATCCGGCATCAGAGAGGTTTCAGGTGAGCACTTGGATAATTCCTGCCCTTCCACAACATCCGGCTGGGAAGAAGGCTTCTCTTCTTCCTCAGAACCATCCCACCCTTCCGACTCTTCTTTCAGATCTAGCAAAAAAAAAAAAAAAAGGGCAGTGGTCATAAAAAGTGCTGCTCTAGGAACGGGAACTGCCTCAAAAGTGCCTACTCACACTGCAGCAAACTGAGTTTGGCTCTATGTGGGGAACCCAGAACTGAAAGTCCTGGCACGAAAGACACACTTCAGGTGTTAATGAAGTTTATTAATTCAGATATAATGTAACCACTGAAGGATCAAGAAGGAGCTTTCACCTTCTAGAGAACACGAAGTCACATATTTGGACCAGCTACATGTTCTCTATTTTTGTTTTAAAGGTCAGGGCCGAAGCTTTGAGGCAAGTTTTGTAGATTCTAGACTCAATGGATTAATAAATAATTAAATTTGAGAAAAAAATTATATCATCCCTTAATTTTAGAAATTTCCCAGGAAAAGGAGCAAGAAGTCCTTATGTTGTGACTGCAAATTGTTCTGGCTATAGAGATTCTTTGGGAGGGCCAACCCAGCCAGAGAGAACAATCATGATGATGATGCAACTCTCCTCCCCAAGTAACAAACTCCACATGTGTGTGCAGAGAGCCGGTGAGGCCAAGGGCCTTCGTTTCACACTCCTGTCAGAGCCATCTCCCTATGGGAGAGAGCAGCAGCTACTGCAGAGACTACCAGCAAGGGAGAGGTGATGAGAGACGGCTGTGCTGATGGAAGGACTTGGTGTTCTACCACCCAAAGCATTCTCGGAGACTCTGGAAACTTCCATCTCACCTGCAAGTTTCTCCATCTGGACGAGGGTATCTTCTGTTGGTGCTCCCTCCAGAAGCTTCTCTGTGAGGCGGCTGCCACAAGCTTTCAAAAGCCTGGGGACATCAAAACAAACAGAAGTAGCACTTGTTAAGCCAGCTGAGTAGGGGCAAAAATCCGGTAGGAAACTTGGTGTGATGAGCTCCACAAAAAATCCAACCACGCACCGATTTCTGCTTCCTCTCAACACGTCTCTGTGGTGACTATCAACACGCCTGACAACCGCTGCCTCCTGAAGTCACCGAAAGGCTCATCGTGTCATCACGCACTCATCCCCCACCCGAGTCATGTGCCAGTGTTGCAACCCTCTCGATGGCACCTTTCCAGGGAACTGGATGAGCAAGTCAGGCACTGGAGCAACCGGACTCCCACAGACGTACTATGAGCCAAAGGGCTGCACCTCCCACGCTGCCTGTCACAACACAGGGGCACTTCCAGGTGAGCCACTGCTGCGCTTTGAGTGTGGATCCGAGGTACAACATGCTGGGGTAGGAGCACCTTTTCTTGCCTTCTTCCATACTTACTTTTACACTGCAAAGCCTTTTCCTCTACACAGACACGGCTTCCACTGGCAGCCACATTAGTCGGTTTACTTCACAGCAACGTGCAATTTTTTTTATCCTTGAGGCATCAGCAGGCTGTTTTCTGCACTGAGCTCCCTCCAGTTCAGAGGCTACTTAGCAAAGGCCAACTACCAACCTCAAGAAGAAACACCCGACCACCCAAATCACATCTCTGACCCTTCAGAATGTGGCAATACTTCCGCCACAGAGCACAGAAGGTAGGAACACGAGCAGCATTACCAAGCAAAGGAAGTATGCAAACATGCCCACAGGTTTTCGTCGTTGGTCAGCGACGTTAAGGAGCGGGCCGCGTTGCCGTTCCGCTGGTGCAGGAAGGGAGTGAAGGCCGTGTTCATCCGTTGGGCACGCTGAGGGCACCCGAACTGCTCTGCTTCGAACACCTACACCACACAAGAAGGGCAGCATCAGAGACTGAGAAAGATAAAATGCTTCTGTAAAGCTGAGCCAGAAAACCCCAAGGAAAATAGGAAATGAAAAGGGGGCATCACGCAGAGTCATCCAAATGCATTGTAAATTATGGGAAAAGAGAGGGAAGGGACATGATAGATTCTTAGATTCTTCTTAGATTGACTAAAACTATCACTAAGTAACATTTCTGCTCCAAAACCATTGTCCTTCACAACTTTAGTAATTTAAATTTCTCACAAAGCTCCTGTCTAACAGTTCGGTGTGTGCAAAGTGTTACGACTGGCTCAAGAGGAGAGAGGCACCTTGTTCCTTCTCTCCTGCACCCCCAGATACGCACCGTCCTCCTGCATCAACCTTCATGACCACCACGGCTCCAACAAGCTAGATCAGCTTTTTAACTCAGCTGTCAATCAACTTTCACAATGTTTTACTGATGTTGAGTCAACCATCTCTGCGCCCTGACCTACCTTCAGTGCTTTGCCCTGAAGCTCATCAATGATGCCTCTGATTTTTCCCAACAAGAAAGGCCAGGAGTTGATGAGGTAAATCCGGTCCATCATGATAGTGATGATGCTGTACCAGCGTTGGAAACCTCGAGCCAGGCTGTCTTTGATAAAGAAGGTGTGGCTGAACACAAAACCGTGCTGTTCATCTCCGAAAAAAATAGGGCCCTCACGTCCTGGGCAGACCTGAAGAGAAGGGACATGGACACTTTTAGGCACATCACACAGGGTAATAAAGTGAACAGAGCTTCCTGCTCTTTAACACACACTTGGTGAATAAAACCCCAGGGTCAAACAGACCTCCAGAGGTATCCTACAAACCCTCCAATTTAACTGTATTTTAGGAACTCAGCTCTATTCACCTTCACTGCTGAGAATCCTCAAGGGATTTTGCTGATCTCGACTCAAATGTTCATTAATCTGTAAGATTCTCCCTTCACTCCACTGAGATGCTGAATGTTGATGGTCTACAAAGACCAAATATTTCTTGGCACTAAACAACAGACTCCAATGATTTTACAAAACCAGTTTATCTTACAAAGAAAACCAATAAAAGCATCAGAGCAAAAACAAGGAAGGGAAATTTTTGGTCCCACAAGGCGAGAGGAAGGAACACTCAAGGTTATCAAAGATCGACCTTAAAAAATCACCACCATTCCTGGAACAAAGAGCCCTGTGTGTCTGACTTTCCACCTCCATCCCCTCCTTGTTTCAGGCTGCACAGAGCAGCCAGGATTAGCAGAGCGCTCCCTTAGCTTTGAGATGATGCCTAAAGCCACGAGCAGGTTTTCAGTTACCTCACAGCTCAGGCTGCGCACGCAGGCCTGCCGCACGATGCTGAAGAGCTGCGGGTGGTTTGGGTGCTGGTGACTGACGTACTTGATAGAAGTTTCTTTGTCGTGGCTGACGTACCCAGGATGTCCTCCTGCAAGAGAGCGGCAACCCTGAAGACAGAAAAGCAAATCCAGCCATGAATGAGCATGCGGTCACCTATGGTTTCCAAAGGCCTCCGCGTATTCCCTTCACAACGTCGGGAAGCGTTATTTACACATACAGATAAGAACATAAAAACTTAGAAGAGAAGAAATGTGAGTCAGGGGCAGGATTTGAACGCAGGTCCTCACACAGAACTCTGTGTAATATACTTCCTCTGCTCTTATGCTCATTTTTCCACTATTTAATTTGATTGTGAACTTGGTGCTGGCTCTCTAAGTGGTGAAATTCAGTTAACAGCAGCTTCAAAACCAACTGACCTAACAACTTCCCTAAAGGAAAGTAAATAGCAAGTACCTCAGAACAAGTACTAACAGCAACAAGCACAAGAACAACCGAGAACACGTATCTTCTCTACTGTTCTAAATGCTTTTTGCATCTTCTGTCTGTTTTCTAATCAATATTGCTCTTGAAATTCTTGTTAATAAATGAGCAGACCTAATCTAATAAAGAAAATATTCTTCAAGGATGAGGGCAGCATTTCTCAGCCACAAGAGAATCGCAGATCACGGGGCTTACAGAGACCTCAGGACACCATCTTGTCAAGGTCTATAGGCTCAAGAGTTCCTTCATCCTCTTGTGATGAATCACTACAGTTTATGAGGACTTGGAGATCTTCTGGTATTGGCAGTCATGTACAAAATGAGCACAGTACCCATTCTGTTTCCTCTCTTAAACAACACAATTTGCATTAGAGAATCTCAGAGCCCTTTGGTTAAGCCAAGGGCCACTGATTTCCGCACACTGATATCCACACTTGCCTCACACATGTCTGACTTCTTTGGTCCTGGGCTGCTGGAGTCGGCGCTGGCACCTTCTGCTGGGCTGTGCGAGCGGATCCGACTGCTCATCTGAATGCCACCTTCCTCTTCCTCTGCTTGCTCATTCTGCCCAGAGATGTCCCCGCTGCCTGCACCTTGGGGAAGCGGTGAATGTAGGACCTCGGTACAAAAGAGGGTGCGAGGACCGTGGAGCTCACAAAAATGGCAGAGGGCAACGATAGCATTCATAGTGAGAGCTCAGCACACGCGTCAGGCCTCCTGCAGGCAAGGGAGAGAGCACAGATACCAGCACAGCTGATGGTGAAGCATCTCGTAGGCCTGACTGGTGCAAGCCCTGCTCTGTAACCCTTCAGAAAAGGATGGCCTTAAGCTCAGCCTAAGGGCTCAGCACAACTCCACCACGGGGTGACCTGAGCGAGGACCAGCCCTTCGTGCCCTGACAGGACGGGACTAGAGCAGATCGATCCCCCCGTGCCGGGGTCCCTGGCTCCGAGCCGGGACACCTCAGGCCTCACGGGGGTGGAACGGGACTGGACCGGACCCCCGGCACCCGGATACCTCCAGTCTTACAGGGACAGCCTGGGGTCTGACAGACCAGACCTCCGAGCCGGGACACCTCGGGCCCTGTGGCGCCCAGCGCAGTTTCCCCGTGCCCAGAGGCTTCAGGCCGCAACAGGTCGAGCCCGGCCCTGCTCCGCGCCCCCAGCCCCGAACGCCTCAGGTTCAGCCAGACCCGTGCCCGGGCCTCCTTGTTCCAAGACCGGCCCAGCCCAGGTTCCCCGTGCCCAGACACTCACGGCCAGACCCCGGTCTCCGCGGCTCCGGGCTCCCCCGCCCCGGCCCGTCCCGTGTCAGCGGGCGCCTGACACAGGCTGACCCAGCGGCCCGTACCATCCCCACCGGCAGCGGGGGAGGGTGGAGTGGGAGAGGGGCGGACAGCTTCCCAGCTGCCCACCCGGAGCGGCGAGGAGAGGGAAGAGAAGGCGGGAGAAGGGGAGAAGGAGGCCGTTCGTACCGCGGTACCGAGCCGGTCCTTCCCGCCGCACTCCCGAGGATCCCCGGCTCCCCCCGGGCGCGGCAGTGACTCGGCCCACGGCCGCCCCGTCCACAGGGACTGGGCAGAGCCACCTCAACACGACGGGGGGACACGAGAAGATCCGGAAGAGGCCTCCTCCCTTCTCTCGCTATCCCCTGGCCCGCTGTCACGCCGCAGAGAGCGGACAGTCCTGTTCGACCCCCGGGAGCCGAGAGCGGACAAGCTCCCAACCGGAGAAGCCGCTCCGGGAACGGGCTCCGCTTTCCCCTCCCCCTCCACCGCGAAGTGGTGCGGGCCACGGGCGAGTCACGTGACCGCGGCGGGTCCTGCGCTGGCGCAGTGCGCGGGCGGGGCCCGGCTGAGGCTGAGCGGGGCCCCAGCGCCCGCCCGGGCGGCGGATGGTGCTGCGCATCGGCCCGGCAGAGCCCCGCTTCCCCTGCCGTGTGCCCCCGCAGGGCGGTGGCGCGCTCACCGCAGGCTGGGCCTGGCCTCTCCCCTAAAGACAGAGTACAAGCCCTGGCAGAACATCGTGTGCTTTAATTCCTCACACCACAGAACAAAAGCTACGGGCCGAGACAGGGTTCCGTGGAGCAGGATCTTTCCCCACTCCGTTTATAAAGCGCTTACACCGAGATATTCACAGCCTTTGGAGGAGCAGAGTTAAACGAGCCTGTTCCAGGCTCTCCCATACAGACCCCCTCTCCATTAAACCATCCAGCTTCCCTTTGGGGTGTCAAGGTTTAGCAGAGGATTATTTCTCTCTAGAAAGCGATGACGGAAAGAAAAACCAAATTCCATCTGAATCCTTTCGGGTTTAAAAATAGTGTCATTGTCCTCGCCCTCCCCTTTACGTTGGAGTTGACCCCTATAGAGTTTTGAATACAGAGTCTGTACAAAAGTGGTTAAATCTTCCACAGGATGACAGCATAGATCGTTCAGCTGAGTAAAACTGGTACTTAAACCCCAAGAGAGAGCAGCTCGCACCAACACCACCACAAGATACGCCTCTGGAGCCACGCACCCACATGTGGACTAATGGTTACGCCTCTGAAGAAAACGATACTGCGATGGTTAGTGACACGGATGATTATTGCAACACAAAGATCAGATACAAAGGGGTGTTCGATCCCACGTCCATCTAATCCTGGAGCCCATCCCGGACAAGGAACTGTGGCAGCATGGCCCAAGGAAGATGCACAAAACGCCTGCCTATTTCTACTCGAGACAGCACAGTTGAGCTCTGAGAAGCCATCAGCAGAGCTTGAACAACTCCTGAGCAAAGAGAAGACAATTAGCAGCCTCCCACCCATCAGGCAGAATCACACGCTCAATCCTGGGAAGTGACAAGAAGAAAAGATCCCCCAAAAAACCCCTAAGAAAAAGCCAAATACAACAGATCTAGGACCTCATTTAAGACAAACGAAGAACGACTCGTTTGTTATCTTTATTTTCCAATAGTACATTTAAACAGCTTCTCGGGACTAACCTCCTCAGCCATTTGGCCATGCAGAAAACATTTCCTGGGTGATACAGATCAGCTGTGACAACACATACAACGGGTCGTGGTTGTGCTGGAGGAGAGAGAAGGGCAGCAAAAGCACATGGGACGGTGGCATTACAGGTGAGTCAGTGGAGGTCACCGACCGCAGCTCCTCGGTGGCACTGAAAGAGGGGTGGTTGCACACTCCACTTCTAACCATTTCTTCTGGAAACATTTTAATACCTGCTAATAATAACTGAGTTAGAGGCCCCTCCTGTGGCTAAGAAGTGTAGCTGCACGCCTCGTTTTACCTTCAGAGCGGTACCTTTGCTAATTAAGATGCATGAAAACAGGAGTTAGATACCAAAGCATGCACTGGGTGTTCCGTGAACACAGCTTGTAGCCATGCACGACGGGAAGAACCAGCCACGAGACTTCGGAGAGTCTCCGTTTGGAGGAGCACAGCACGCAGTGTTCTTACACATGATCCAAAATCCTTCCCTGCAACAAATACAGAAATAAACCCAGAAAGCTCAAGTGTTCT
Organism: Bucorvus abyssinicus; assembly: GCA_009769605.1. Taxonomy (NCBI): domain Eukaryota; kingdom Metazoa; phylum Chordata; class Aves; order Bucerotiformes; family Bucorvidae; genus Bucorvus; species Bucorvus abyssinicus. Next base: position 14,696,806 of record CM020044.1, read on the forward strand.
CAAAGCATGTCAGCCCACCACAGCCCATGCAATTAGTTCCAAGCTACTTCATTAAAAATCTGAGTGATTTTCACTGGTATCTCAAGACATGCAGATGCCAGACCGTAGGTGTTTATCAAACAACGACTTAAAAGCCCTTCCCTAAAGCACTTTTGGGGAATGCTTTATCTGCTGATTCTGCAGGTGGGACCCGACTTCGAATTTTCACCAGAGTTTAACAGCACAACTATCCATGTCGGAAAAGGAACCTCAGCAGTTCTCTAATTTTAAAATCAGATTAAGAAAAAATGGAGCAATATATCATTTGAGACTATTACATAGCGATTTCCACCATCCATTTGATGTGAGCGTGGATTTTAATCTACTTTAGGCAAAAAAAGAAGATAAAACGTAGCTGCTGTTTGCCAGCTGCATGTATTAGTTTGCTTCTAGTTCCACAGACCTGTAGCGCTCGGCAGGTAAATCCACGCTCAATAATAGGAACTAGTGGGATAAAAGCTCAGCCACAGCAGCGTGGACGTGTCTGGTCCTTCTCCGACTCCGTGAAAACATCCTGCACGTGTTCCCCCTGCCGGCAAGAGAGCCCTTGGCTCACCCATGTCTGCAGGGATGGCAGTTTGGGGTTGGTCATTTGCTGTCCTTTTGATGACTACTGCTCATGGTGGTAAACACTTGGAGAGCCCAGCTTGGTGCCCGAGCCCACAGCATGACTAATCTACCAATTTAACGCTTCCGCAGGACCAGAGAGGAAAATTGCACAAGCACGTTCAGCACTGAAATCACTGCAGGATTAACTATGAAAAAAACCCCTTCAAAAACCATAAATATCTTTAATGACAAGGCTGGTAAGGCAAGTTCTGAAAAAGCCCAAGATTTTGCTTTAAGATCAGGTGTAACAGTTCCTTCGAACACGGATGTCTCTATGATAGGAAGCACAAGGACTCACTGGTGAGCTACAAACACTACGGACCTCTGCTGTGTTCAACGCTAAACTGCTGAAAACGTTATTGACCACCTAGACAACAACCTGGGGACATCTCTCTCCTACCAGAAATCAAACCGCTGGCACAGAGGCTCTGCTAGAATTAAGACACCAATTTGAAGTGAAAACCGCACCAGTTGGGCACTGGAAGCACAAATGGGAGTATTTTCGGCCGTGGTGACCTCAATACACACACACACTTCATGCAGCAAGAGCCAGAAGTGCTCCGCTCCCATCAGGCTGCTGAAGAGAAGCCCCGAGTGAGCAGCAGCGAGCAGCTCCCAGTCAGCCATTCAGGAAGCACTGGATGCTGAGCTTGTCGCGCTCTGACTTGATGACAGGTTTATTTAAGCCCGACAGCAGGAGATCTGCACCGACATGAAGCACTGCAAAGGTGTTTGAACAGCAAGAACCTTCAGATCTGTGAGAACCACAGAAAATCAAAGAGCCCATTGATTTAAGGGGTGAAGCACTCAAAGAATCCAACAACAAAGTCGTTAGGTTTAAAAGCGTGAGTTAAAAGCCAGCACGTTATCTCCAAATAAAATGCTGCATTTTAGGAGCTTTCTAGAATTCTGTTCCATGTAGAATTATTTGCTTTGGAAACAAAGATCTATAGCACAGCCTTCGCTTAAACTTATTTCTACCCCAGAGAAGTCTCAGCCTGTTGAATCCCGTCATGCCAATGGTACAGGAACAAAAATCCACATTTCTTTCAGCATGAACAACTTCCTATCTAGCCTCCTCCAGAACACCATGGCCTTTCGTTTAAAATAAATTTGATCGAAGAGCAAATGTCATTAGGAGATATTTTGTACCAGAAACTTAAAATCACAAATAGCCGTCACGTATGGATGCCCTATGGTGATTTTTGCTTTGCAGCGACGGACCCGTGAACACGCTCGCTCTTTTGGGAAGAACATAGCTCTGATTTCGTCATTTAACGAAGAGAATTTACTTCACCTCCGCCCCTCTCCCCCCGCCATACATACGATAAATCTGCACTTTGAGCCAACTTTCAATACAGGATCAGGAAGCAGTAATTATCTTGTCCGTGAACCAACACTAGCTCCTGTTCTTCCCTGGAAAACACTTTTTCTTTTTGCAGAGAGAAAAGAAGGACTGCTACAGAAACACAGCAACATTCAAACCCTTTAAAACAAAAGGTAGATTATTTAATGCATTAACGATGTTAATCTGAAGATAAATAAATCCACAACAGACTTTTAAGTTTCTTTTGAGATTTCCTTTTTCTTTGCAGAGAATATTTCTGGTATTATACAGTACTGAGAGGGTGTTCTTTTATTTTCTTAATGTCCAGGTGAAAAGCAAAGCTCAGTTCTCTCTGCTCTCTTCGTGGAACTCCTCAATGCCCCATTCCAGGCGTGATTCTTTCGTAAGCTTTTACTTGAAAGCGGAGTGGTGAGCAACATTAATTTCAAGAATAACTGGATGGTTTGGTCCCTGAGTCATCTTCTTGAGAGCCCATACTCTGGAAGGGAGAGAGTGATTTGTTTTCAGAAACAGGTCTGAAGGTTTTCCTTGGAGACAGACAGTTCTTTGAAGTTAACATAGGAAAATAAAGTGCATATGAAATAACATGCACTTCCTTTTTGGTTTAAAGCATGATGTTTCTGCATGTATTATTATTAATAATATGTAATTACTAACACTGCAAGTATTGACATTCAGTGCATCGCCTACTCACCAACCCAAATCTCTTACAAGACATGAGATCAATTACCTTCTGCACAAACTGAGGGTTCACAGTGATCTCTTGATCCATGGCTTTCAGTCGTTCATCAAGCTCTATACATTTCAGCATCTTAAAAATATATATCAAGTTGATTACTTTGTCCAGCTTGTACATGATCAAGCTAGTTCATGGCTGTGCTGTGTAGAACCAATCACTTCAGCCATCACAAGAGTTCCACATCAAGACGTTCTCACCCCTCATCTCCCAAACAAAGAGCGAGACCCTTTTTTATTACCTTATTTTGATCCATGTCTTCCTAACACCCCTTTTCAAGACCACTGATAGACAGTCCTGTCAGGGTCAGCCACCTCAACCTACAGGCAGGTTATCAACAGCCAGCAGAAGTGATCCTTGAAGTCTAAACCTCTAAAAACAATCTTTCTAATCCATTCCATTCAAGGATCTTCACACCACCACTGTCAAGCAGTCAGTCTACTGAAACACCTCAAGCTGTCCCGAAGATACAACAGGGAACGCACTGACGGTAACTGACTATCAATCTAAAACCTTTAAACACCAGTGCTGGGAAACAGTCAAATAATGATTCCTAGTCCTTGATCTCTATGTGTAAGTCACCTACACTGGCTTCTCCCAGCAGCTCTCTGACTACGGACTAAGGTTCTTCGGTAGGAATCCCAAAAGCAGTAAGTATCTTAAGGCTTTACCTCCTGATCGATGTTGTGAAGCATAGCTGGATTGTTATATTTTTCAGGATTATCATGGAAACAGACCATACCATCTTTCTGATTAATACTTGCAAAGATTTCACCATCTTCTATCTGAAATGAGAGAGGGTTTAACGTAAGGAATCGCTATGAATAGCATTGCAGGTAACTACAACACACAGACTCCTTGAGGAACCGTCTTTAACTTGTTGCTTTTTATTTCCTAGCAGGTTCCCGAAGACAAATGATCCATGCCTTAGGCAGAGAATGTCTTTTAACATTTTTTGAGAACAGTCTAAACACCACAGCAGACTCCACCCTGAAAAAGAACCATTCTTCAGCCGTTCCTAACATGCCCTGCCAACCCAAGCACTTGAAGAGTCTAACGTTGGATCGATTTTTAAATTAGGAGAGTTTAGCCGAGTCACAAGTCTCACCATGTGGAGGACGTATTTTTCTGCTTCTTGGGGCCCCGACAACTGCACTCGACTTGCCATGTCTTGTAATGACAACGTTAAAAACGTCTGAAATTTAGAAAGTATCAAAGCATTAAAAGTTGGTGTTAAGGACTTTTCCCACCAGCCTATGCAATCTTATTTTCACAGTCTGATGGGAAGAAACAAGTGGAACACACAGTTACTCCTTATAAAAGCACCATGAGAGCAGAGTCAGTTCTTCCTCCACAGACACTCATTAGTTACACTGCGCATGTCGGCAGACCAAACTCATGGGGTCATTCCTCCTCCTGCAATTCCTCTTTACCCCAGACATGGTCCTGACCACGTCCAACCTCTTCCCTCACCTTTTTACATTAAGAAGGTGACTGTCCATCCCTTAATTTCCTTCAAGAGAAGGAAAGTACTGCAAATATTGCATTCCTTCTGAGGTCAAACACCATTGGAGCTTGCTAAAAATTGTCTATAAGGTTTCATCTGATCTCCCAGCTGAAGGAGAACATCACTCCACCACTTCTGGCTTTCCTTCGACTGCAGACACTTCCAAAACCTGTCCTATTCACTTGCTCTGCTCTAATGAAGTAGCCTGGAAAGTTCAGTTTTCTCATTTCTCGAATAGAGATGAAGGGCACTCGCAGCTTTTTTGGTTGTCTATGAAAATCTCATGGGCAAACACCTCCGATAGACTGACCTATTGAACCACCTTGAAACAACACAGAAGCAGCCAACTGAACTCTTTCCATAGCGAGTATTGTAGTCTCATTTGTTTCACAAAACCTCAGGTTTAGTCATTTCTCCATGACACCACCATTATCATTTGGCTCAGAATTGAAAACATTTCAGCGATACACTGAGAAAAACTAATCACAATTTCTCAGCAAAACAAACTCTTACCTTGGTTAGCCTCTGAATATTCTTTTTGTAGAGAGATGACAGGCATTGCTTCACCAGCCCCATATTGTTATCCCTTGTGAATGTTTCACTGTGTTTGTTCACCAGATTTCGAAGCTCCGAGGGTTTATTGGTTGAATAAACTTGCGCTAATTCATGGTAAGCATTGCTAAGGGGCTGCAATGAGAAAAACAAGAACCCTTCTTAAAGAACACAGCGTTCAACCAGCCTCACAAAACCTGGTCACTACTTCAACACTAGAAGCCACGCAGGCATAAAAGTAAATTTAAGTAGCTCAAGCATCTCAAAGAAAATGTGGTGCCCATACATGGCTTTAGGGGAAAGGCAGACCCTCATATGCTAGCTCTGTATTTCTGCAGTATGAAATTTGGTAAACATCACTCAGGGAGCTCTGTATGACAGTTCTAGGTATGGCAGTGCAAGGAAACTCCGTTAGCAGACCAGCACGTGAAGTGAGCTGAGTTCAAAGGAAGCAGCATGGCCTCGTCACTGCCTAGCCATTGAATTTGTTCTGCCCTCTAGGACGCTGTCATCCTCAGCCACGAGGCATCACAGCACAGACAACAGAATTGGGAAGGTGAAGACTGGTTCACCTGAATCACTTTAAAATGGCAATTGTTTGAGCTTGCTTATTAGTATCTGAAGTTAGAAGAAGACTTTTGGAACTCTTTAAAATTTTGGTCACATATCAAGAAGCTCAAGTGTTAAATAAGAACCAACTACCTTTTAAACCTGTGTTATTCACCTTGGATCAGAACTCTCTTGCTAGCAGTTTTGTCTTCCACCCTAATCCACCCTTCCACTCCTAATTGGAATGCTTACAGGCTCCAAACTCACAGCTTTTTCAGAAGCTTTTATTCTTTACAAAGCTGGAGTTTTGGAATAAGCTATTTAGCATTTCATACTTCAACCAGATGGAATTATGGGTTGAATGTTTTTACAAGGACACTGTGTACTGAAATCCAAGTGAAACCTGAGTCTTGTTTGAGTTCTAACGTAAAATGCTACCAAGGGATGCACAGTACCAGTGAAGAGAATATTGGTAAGTACTATTCAACCCTAAAGGTTTTCCAGATTTAAGTTTAAATACCCATATCGCCGATAAAAACAACACCGTTTGTTTGTAACAGACGTACAAGTTGCCAGACAATCTGTAGCTCCACTAGAAAGGCAGCAAGAGGTTGTACTCTGGCACATTGTGCATTATTTCCCATGATCTGCGACATTAAACAGTACCAACCAATGAGGTCAGAAAACAAATCATTTACAAATTCAGACTTGTTCTGTTCTTTAGCTACATTCACAAGACTTACCTTAATGAATCTACCAACTATCTGGGAAGTGTATTTTGGTAGCTGCTGAACTTTGCCAAGTAGTATCAAAGAAACTAGAATATACTTTTTATAGGATTCCAACATAATATGACTCACTGCCATGGCTGGAGTAGTTATTGCCTAAGCAAGAAAGAAAGAAATGGAACAGAAATTTAATGTACTTACTGGTAGATCCGGGTAGCTACTGCATGAACAGAAACCTCAGTCTAAAGCTGCGTGCAGAAAGGATACAATGACAGATGACAGTCACTTTCAAGCAGTAAAGCTTAACTAACTTCTGTCAAAAGTAATTAGCCAAAAATGTCTTAAGAAAGTAAATTCTGTACAAGCTACTCAAAACATACCACATTACAGTGATGCCTACCTTAAAATAACCCTGTTAGGGTCAAATCAAAACTTCTTTCCTTGGTATATATCTAAAGTTGTACTAGAAATCACCAAGAATGATTATGCAGCTCCTGTAAAACCTGGATTTACAGAGATCCTTAAAGGGGTTTTATAACGCTATTACATCATCAGATGTCACATTTAAGTATGCTGAAAGAGGTCTGCAGAACAGGGAAAAGGGATTTCAGTTTACCCTGATACTGCGAGCTGCTCAGAGCTGACCCTTGTTGACAGAGAAGAAAAATGCTGCACCAGTTTATTTTACACGTTTGACAGCATTTCCCTCACGTGCACAAAGTTTTCCCAATTTTGTGATCTTCTCTTCTTTCACAAAGAAAGTAGTAACAGCAAATATCGCAATAGCCTCAAAGAATGTAAGACCCCTCCTCAAATAAGCAGGGGTCTTAGCAAAACTGCTGGACTATGTTTTCTTTGCGAATACACAGTTCTGAGTGGCAGCCTGTGAACCGTTTCTATGCGAGCAGTAATACACAGGCATCGGAAAAATATTTATAGTAAGATAAATTTAACATCAACCTTCGTGTTGCATAGTTTTACGGTGCACTAGTTACTTGGCTGTAAGGGACCTTCTTAAAGGAGAACACCTCGAAAGATGGTTTGCTTGTTACTTCACTCTAGACTTACCGGTTCATTTCAAGTTACCTGTTCATAAAAGTAGAGTGCTCTCTCAAAGTTCTTTAGCCCAGTGTATATCATCCCACCATAGTAGTAGTAACATAAAAAGTGCTTCGCATCATATGCCCCATTCTCTTTACAAATATCCATCATGTCCACATCTAGATACGGGAGGGCAGGTTTAAAGCATTTTGCTAACAAACAGAGCTACAAGAAAATAAACCAAGTTGTCATAAATTAGCCATTTCCATTCAAATTTCCATGAGGAAGAAGTTGAAACTAAATTCATCTATTAGGATTTAATACACCTCCCTCCTCCAAGAGTGAAAATCTGCAACACAGCTTATTCATGGTATCATGCTATTTGGAAAACCCTTATCACCAATTCTGAACAGTTATAAATTATCTGGATTCCAAAGAAATTAGACTCCAACAAAGCTTGCTTGAAGCTCCAGATCTTCCAGACTACCGTGCTGGCAGCACTAAATATTGGACTAAACACTCTTGTCCAACTCTAAATCCCAGAAGCCAAGAATGAGACAGAAGTGCAAACCCAGGCCAAAGATGCTGAGAGAAACAGGCCTTTTGTCAAACTGGAGCAAACGCTCTCTGGATCTTACACTTCTCCTGCCTAAGAGAAGCTGTGGGTGACAGAAGGGATGTCAAAGGACTTTCAGAAATCATCAACAAAACCAAAAATCTGGGGACGTGCAAGGAACATTTAAAATTGATAGAAGGGGATTTTCTTTCACTGTATAATATTGTTTATTACTGGGATTAAAAAGATAAAAGCCTCTTTTACATTGCAATGTGTGAACACGCATTCCCTCAAAGGGTTAGGGGTATTTTATAAGCTTTCCCTTATTTTATAAGCTTTTACTCTCACCAGAAGCCCTCATGCTCCCCTTACCTGGCAGAGATCTGCGTGTATTGAGGTCAGCTGGTTTGTGTTCATCTGCATCTTGTCTATGGCTTGTCTGAGAATGCTAATTCCTCGCAGGGGCTGTCAGAAATTACATCTCTTTCAGACAATTTCTCATAGATGGCAGCACATTGGATCTTATGTTGACACTTACAAATGAAAAATAACACTAATTGACAGGTTCCATTAAGTAATGGTTAACTTGAGGTTCCCTTTTTGTAGGATATTCAGTCCCTCAGAAAACAAAATTGACCTTGGCTATACAACTTCTCCTGATAAACTACATAGAAGCATCGACTCTGCTCCACAAAGTCAACCTCTTCTGGAAGAGAGGACTTTGTACCGATTAGAAAACCTTTCTAGACTCCATGGTGTCATCTCAAATCCCACCACATAACCAAGGCAAGGCTCTCGCTTTACTCTGACGAGACTTGATCTCTACTCCTATTTCAGGCTAGATTTCACTCAAGTGGCCTGAAAGTCAGTATCGTAGCAAGAAAAACATTCCAATATTTCTTAATCAAGTTTTCTTTACATTTTAAGGCATTTCAATAAGAACTTTATATAACACTGGTGAGAATAACACTGAAACGAGTGTCACTGACTCACCAGCACTAATAATTTTTGCAGCTCTCTCCTACTCACACACACATTGTCTGAAGAACGTTCTAAGTACTACAGATTTCCCAGTTTGTGTGAGATAGCTTGTTTTTAGGTGATACTTCCCCCAAAATGTATCTTCCTTAACGTTTTCCTTAAAGAAATCTTAAAATCTTGGTTTAGGTTCATTATCTCTCAGTAAAAATAACGAGTAAGGGGCTGCACAAAAACACCTAACGTGAAGTTAGAGGCAAATCTTTATGAAGCGAGTAAGAGGCGGGTGACATCCCCTTTAGGAGCCTGGATACATAGGTACCTATTTGTACTGGATGATACTTGCTCACCTGTTTTCTCTCCACAAGGGCATTTGTTAACTGGTGGCACAGGCCAGCAACTAAAGACAGTAAAAAAACAAACAAACAAAAAAACAACACAGTGACAAATCGGTAATTCCAAACTATCCAAAAATAAAGGAAGTGGGAAAGTTAAGCTTAACTTACAAGTGTCTGTTGCATATCTGATGTGTTCCCCGTTACAAGTGCTGATAAAAAGCTGCACTTGTGAGAATAATGTTTCGAAGTCGGGGATGCTGGGCATAGAAAACTTCACAAACCTAAAACAAACAAACAAAAACGTTCAGCACTTAACATTTGATTAGTCAAAAAGCTTTGTCTTCATCACTCGGTTCCCACAGAGGCATGTGGACACTTGCAGACAAACCCAAAGTGTTTATGACCGATGGATACGATTTCCCTAGGAGCTGCAGGACGTTTGAAACCACACTTTGCACGGACACCCCCCTTCTTGCTCTAGTGCAAACTACAACTGAGGACAAGCTAGGGCGAACAAAGATCATTTTATCTGGTACAACAGTTATAACCAGAACAGGAACACTGGCTAATGAAGATGAACTGGAACACTCAGCCACAAGACTTCTCTGGACGCTTTCGCCTATCCTACAGCCAGCTCCTGATGGGCTGTGCTCAAGATCGCTCAACTATTAAATTATTAGTTGTGAATCTCTTGTCAGGAGCTCTTTCTCCTCATTGCCAGTTTCTCTTCACCTCCGGTGGTTCCCTAGCACCCTACAGACTGTAGCCTTGTATGCTCTTCTCCTCTAAGATAAGCTACGATTATGCTCATCTGAGGGCAATGAAAACTTTTGCTATGTCACAAAAACACAGAGAAAAGACCCTGTTTAATGCTGTTGGAACTTTAAAAGAACAGTGGCACCTACAGACTCTTCATTTGCTGTTAGGTACAGCTCGAAGCAATAGTTTGAGCTGCAGGGCCAAGTATCTTTACCTTACCTCAGCATCACCGAGGCAATTCAAGTTTTATCTTAAACTCCAGAGAGTAGCAAGAGCCTCAGTGCTGTGAAGAGATAAATACCCAGGAACTATGATAAAACCCCACAATTCACTGGGAAAAAAAGCGTTGCTTCATGCTTACAGATCTAATGGCCTGCCAACACCACATGTTAAAAGTGAGTTTTATACCTTTTTGCTGAACACGTATGGAAAGATGAAGATGTAAACACAAGAAATAGATACAGCCTTAAGGAAAACAACCCCCCGGTATTACCAGTTGACAATAAGGGCATTTACAAGCTCCAAAGGTTTTTTTTTTTCTTTTGAAAACACAAACTTGCCCTGCTGTTTTTATTAATAAAATGAGCACCACCAAAGGAAACTGAGCACCACTCTAAGAAACACAGATTGAAAACATCTATGCCCAAAAGAAAAACATTTGGTTGACAATTCATCATGTTGCCTGAAGGCTGAATGCTAAAATATTTAATTAGAAGAAAGCACCACTTACAAGACAGCAAGAACGCCCAACGAGTGTTCCTGCACATCCAGGGCACCGAGCACTGTGTCCAGATGGGAAAGATTTTTTGCTAGCAGTTCTCCGCTTTTATTGATCAGTTCGCAAAGCTGGGTCATTTGCCCTGAAATACAAAACATCCTCGTCAAACTCTAATTAGAGAACGCTCACACATTCCCATACGTCATTACACAAGTAGCATCGCCTGGAGAATTTACTTTTTTTTAAAAGTCATTACTTTTCAACGAGCGAGGTACCCACGGTATGTTTTTTATAAGGTGACAGCTCAACTTCTGGCCTTTGGGATTGCAAAGGAGGGTCTCAGGACACAAACACAACATGAAAACACTGTCAGCTCACCTCCTTAGGGAGCGGATCCCATCAACATCAAGCTTCACCTAAGCCAAGCCTATGAAACTGACTACTGTACTGTGATGCAAAATTTTGCTTCATGTGGATAAATTTATCTACATTTCTAAGTGCTATAAGGGAAAAAAACAAAACAGTACCCAAAATAGTTTCCCCTGCTTTCTAAAAACTGCCAACACTGGAGCTTGTTCCCTGCTGCTTCTCCAGTGCTCTCCCCACTTTTCAGGTCTGCTCATAAGCATTTTTTTTTTTGAGGTAGACATTAAAACTACAGCTAAGTACCTACAACAAAAGAATTTTATAATCTATTCTGAAATTTACTTTGCATAATTAAAACGACAAGGTTATTCTGTTTGTTGTGAGCTATGAACAGAGCATGAAAGGCAGCTGTTTGGAACTAGGAAGGTATGGTAAGCCCAGAAAACCTCATAAAGCAGCAGACCAGTTACCATGACCTGCTTTCAAACTCTTCCTCCCCCTTCAATTACTTGAATTAAAATCACGCCTTTCTGAAGCAGAGTATTGTTTTAAAGTCCGATCCTTGCAGATTAGAGAGAAAAAAGAGAGGTTCTCTCACCCTTACACAAATCTTCACAGAACGAGGAATAGTGCCTCCATTCACAGAGATTTACACCACCCTCCACTCCCTGGCCCTTCCTTTGTCAAGGAAAACCTGGGGAGCAGGATTAAGAGTTCCAAATGGGGGGCCAGAGTCTAGGAACTCCAGAAACCCGTCCCCAAAACCGCTCTCTCCATCCAGGATTAAAACTCCAGGAGCAAGCACAGAAAGGAACATGGCTTGTAAAACGCTCTGTGGTTCGATAACTGTATTCAAGCACTGCAAACCCATAGCTCTGGTGTCTCCCTAGGAAAGAAATCGGCCCATTCTACAACTACCGCTTAACACACCCTAAAAAAACAAAGCAAAACAGCCCGTAACAACCCTCTACCCCAAAAACACACACTGAACAACTTCCAGTGTAAGCAGAAATACCCCAGGCCCAACTAAATGTCCATTTATGTCACCTCCCATGCAGCCAAATGCTGATAACCAGAAACCACCACCACAAGTCCACAGGCTTCTCCTGCATGCTCTCCTAACCTCCAGCAGCCTGTCTGGTGTCTGGATTTATTTTCTCAGAGAGAACATCTATCTGGCTCATCCCTAAAGGGAGCACTTCCACAAAATCAACCAGTCTCCTCTCGAACCTTTTGCATCCACAAAATCCTGTAATAAAAGGTTCTCTGGCTAAACTACACCCATGCAAAGAATAAACTTTCTTCCAGTTTGTACCCGCACCTCACAAGTATAGTTTATCTCTTGTATCTGATATCGCCAGTAAAAATACTTTATATTTAATAAGTTAAATGGAAATAAGAGAAAGTTGAAGCTCCACCCAGAAGTAACTGCCAGAGATAAAGCCCGGGGCCAGAGAGAAAAGCACCAATTTTTGATCAGTTCGAGGGATCAAACATCCCACGTAGAGAAACTCTCGGAACACATTTTAGGGAGCACTGACACAGACAGAAAGTTCAAGAACTACAAAACGCTGTGCCCGCACACAGGAAAATCAGGAGTCTGGCAATGAAACCAAGGAATTCTAACTCTGGTTATTAAAATATTTTCTGAACACTTGGTTACGGCAATGGTCGGGCAGTCCCAGGCCCCTGATCACACACTCCCGCGGTAAGGCTGGACTTTTCTGTCCACGGTCTACTTTATCCCCAGGAGCTAACACTTCTGAATTGTATTTTAAACACACATCCCACAACTTGCAGGCTCATCAGTTACCTGACAGGCTAGGCTATATAATCTCAGTTAAAGTTCCTGGGATGCCCGTTCCTCCCCCCTGACTTCCAAGGCTCAGATTTTGGAACGACGGCTGCCGCCGGCTTCACTTCTCTCACCCGGGACCTCCAGCTACCGAAAACCACTACCCTGCCGCTACCCTGCGAGAGGAAGCGAGGAGCACTGTGAAGGGCACAGCTGGCCCCTCATGCCCTCTCAAGCCCCTCCGGGATCTCTCCGAGCGGGGAGGGAGCCCAGCAAGGGCCCCGCCAGCCACCCTGGGGGAGCAGGAGCAACAGACCGGCGCCAAGGGAGAGCCGTGAGAGGGGCCAGGTCACTGCCCGCCCCGCCCCCGCCAATCCCGCTGGGGCCCGGCGGGCTCAACCAGCCGCCTCCCACTCCTCCGGCTCCGCTGGCTCCCCGCCGCCGCCGCCCGGGCCCGCACGCGGCTCTCCTCCCCCGCTCCACCCCCGGTCACCTTGGGCCGAGAGCTGCCGGACGCTGTTGACGAACTGCTCCAGGGCCGACGCCATCTTGGCGGCTGGCGGCGCGGCCGCGCGCGGGGCGGGACGGGCGGGGCGAGGGCGGGAGGAGGGGGCGGCGCGGGCCGGGAGCGGCGGCGGGAGGGGGGGGGGGGGGGCGGGAAGCGGGAAGGAACCACCGCTACAGGCGCCGCTGCCGCCAACCAATCAGCCACCGCTGCGGGGGCCGCGCGACGCCCGCCGCATTACGTCACTTCCGCCGGCTCTCCACTTCTCGCGAGAACCGCGGTCTCTATGGTAACCCCTCGCCCGCCCGGAAGTGGCGACCCCGCGTCCAGCACGAGGGAGAAGCCGTGACTCAGCAGAGCTGTGCGGGAGGCGCGTGGCGGTGACGTCACCACGGCGTCACCATGGCGTCACCGCGCTGAGGGCGCGGAGCCCTGAGCGCCGGGGCCTGCTCCGTGTGTAGGAGGGGACTTAATCCCTTTTACCCCCTTTGACGGGGATCAGGTGGTGGCGGAACGTGGTGGTTGTCGCCTGATACTGTGTCACCTTCGCCCTCATATCAGGGAACCGGGTTTGCATTCAGGTTAATTCCCTTTATATATTAATATATATATAAATAGCAGCACATTTTTCCATCCCCGCAGGAGCTGAGGCGGTGAAGCAACACGTTTACCGGCGCGTTCGGCCTGGCTGCCAGCTCTGCTCCTTTCTTAACGCCGTGACCTTCCCCAAACCACCCCATCTCCACCGCCCGATCGCCCTTTCTGTGAGACAGCCACAATATTCCACTGGAAAACATCCTGGAATTGAAATATTTTGGACCCGCTAAAGCTGTATTATTGCTGTCGACCACAATCGTTTCTTCCCCAGCTCAGCAGTTCCCTAATCCTGTTAGTCACACTGGGAGGCCTCCCCCTTGAGCAGCTTTAGGGATTAAAGTGGTTTGTGACCAGTGTGATCTTTGGTGGTGTCAGATCCTACAGACCTTCGTGGCTGCTGTCAGCACTTCTTTTGGGTCCAGGTATCGTCTTTTAGTGGTTCCTGTCACCCGCGGGGACAGAGCTGTGTCACAACCGTAGGATCCTGGGCAGAGTGTGACCCCTCCCCATGAATGGGTAGAAATTGGGCTATTTTATATTCGAGACAGCTACAAAATTCACCCCAAACCACACACATGTGCCCACCACCCGCTCCAGGCAGGGACGGGCATGGGGGGCAGACAGAGGCGTGCGCAGGGATGGGGGGGGATGAGGGTCCGCAGCAGGCAAGGGGAGGTGGAGTGTGGTGGGGGCTGCTCCCGAGGCTGAGAGTTAGGGAAACCGAGGCAGAGGCTCAACACCCCGCCGGGCTCGATGCCCCCCGCCCCGGGGAAGGGGAGGGAGCGGGGCTTAAAGCGGGCGGGAGCCGCGGTGCAGCCGCGCTGTCGCAGGACGCTTGTGCCGCTTTAAGGCGGTGCTGCCGCTCTGGGCTCGGTCAGGCACCGGGAAGAGGAACTGGGCTGTGTACTACCGGGTCGGGCCGAGCACCGGGCGGCTCCGGTTCCCCCTGCTCGCTGCCGCCGCTGCCGCCTGCTCCGCGCTCGCTGCAAGGGAGGGATGGAGGGGGCGGAGGCGCTGGGGGCGAGGACGGGCCTTTGCATCCCCCCCGCACCCAGCCACAGCCCCTCTGCTTCCCCTTGCATCCCTCCCGGTCCTTCCTTCTGCTTGCCAGGGCCTCCTGCTTGCTTGAAATAAAGCCCTCCCCGCCGAGCCCCCTCATCCCCTGCCCCGAGCCCCCCTCCACCATGATTTTGCTGAGCAGCTTCTTGCACCTTCGGCCTCGGCGCTGCAGCCCCTTGGCAGGGCTGGGCAGGGGGATCAGCCCCGCAGCGGGGTCCTGCAGGGCTCTGCGGGTGCTGGTGGACATGGACGGGGTGCTGGCTGACTTCGAGGGAGGCTTCCTCAAGAAGTTCAGGGCCAGGTACCCCGACAAGCCCTACATTGCCCTCGAGGACCGGAGGGGCTTCTGGGTGTCGGAGCAGTACGGGCGCCTGGGACCCGAGCTGAGTGTGAGTCTATGCATCATCCTCTGGCTCCGCGCGTGGCTCTTGGTTCGCTCTGCACCGGGCAGCTGGAGCTCCGGCCCCGCAGGACCCACTGGCCCCCCCCAGCCCATGAGTGCAGCGCTGGGTGCTGGCCGGAGCTCCCACCGAAACACAGGGGCAGGTCTGCATGCAGGAGGGCTTCCAGTGGTGCCCTTTTTTCCTCAGAAATCCAGCGGTTTTCATGCACATCTGTCTCTTTTTCCCTGCATGCATGGATGGAGATGGTTGCAAGGAAAGGAGATCTTTCAGAACATCTCTTTTGAGATACCCCAAGCGCCATAGCTGGGTTATTCTAGCTCTGATTTGGCCAAGCTGCATGGATTGATACTGCTCCTAGATGAATTACTTAAGTTCCTCAACAGTAGTGTGAGGGGTGGGATGCTGCAGAGAAGTTAAGAGCAGACCATGCAACTGACGTGTTACATGAGGGCTTATTTAAAACAGCCCCAGGCCCTCCCATGCCTGAAAAATATTGTCTTAATAATTAAAGCCTAGAAGCAGACGCTCTCTTTATGTTGTACTTTATCATTCAGCGAAGGGCTGAGTGTTGCAGAACATTGGTTTCGGCCTCTGCAGGCTTCCCATCTCGATGGGATGGCTGTGGTCTCACCTGCGGATTGCAGTTGCACTGGTTGAATGGTCTTACAGCAGATAAAAGTGCTTTTGTCGTTATGGTATGATGGCTACACAGAAGGGAGTATGAACCAGGTCCAGGCTCTCCCATTGGCAAAGTCCTGAACAGCTTGATGAGCTGAAGGAATAATGTGTCCTCTCTGGCTGTGATAGATGACGGGAAGGGGAGGGCATCATCCATGCATTAAGGCAGATGCTAGAATTGTGGTGGGGGTGAATCATGGTAACTCTTTTTTTCTTGATCTTAACTACTTTGGATGTGTTAAATGAACTGAGCTCATCTTGTGTCTGCTGCGATCACGTAAAACCACCGAAACCCTGGGCTGGACAAGTAGCAAAACTTCCACAGACCAACCTCGGGGCTGCCCTGATTTCACCCATGGTTTGGGATAAAGAGAGGAGGTTCCACTCCATGGCTATGGGCACATGGACTGTCCCAGTCGGCCTCCGTTGGAGACCACCATCAACTGGCTGTAGAGACCAGAAGATAGGAGCCAAAGTGTCCAATGAGCTGAAGGTGCGAGCTCTGAAAGGGAGAAGAGCAGCTCAGCAAGACACCGAGCACCCAGACCTGGAAGGATGGGGAGCCCTGGACAGGCAGGGAGAGATCAGGAGGAAATCACGGGTCTGTCCTACCTGGTCCATGGTGAGATTCCCAGCCTGGAGGACTTGTCCATCTGCCGGGCAGTGCGCTGGCTGTTGTGCTGCAGGGAGTTATTCTGGCTCTGGGAGCCGAGTAGGTCTTTTCTTCAAGATGAGCTTCTTTCTTCCCCCATCGAGCTTGATTGCCAAATGTTTTTTGACATAAGTGGAAGCAGAATAGCTACGGAAGTCCTTGCTGGAAGAAAACACTTCAGTGCAGCTTGAAGTGCTTTGCTGCATCAGGCCGTGTTTCTCAGGTGTCTCTTGTGCAACTACAATCAGGGTCTTGAAATAAAAAAAAAACCATTGCTGCTCACTGGTCTGAGGCAGAGCAACAAGAGCTGGAATGTTTGCCTGGCCCCCTGGCAAACCGCATTCCTGTTCCTGAGAGCAGGCGAGGTGTGCAGCCAGCGTCCTGGCACCGGCAGCCAGAGGGATGAAGCAGAATGTGGCTTCCCGAGCGAGCCCTGTGTTTGCTCTGAGGCATTGCTGCCCTGAGCCTGGACTTCCCAGCAAAGCCCCAGTTGCTCACAGTTGCCTGCTTTCTTCCCCCAGTACAGGTTACCCACTAGATTCCCACTCGTGGGGCAGGAGGCAGCTCACGCTTAGCTGGTGTGTCCACCCAGCCTGTTTGATGCTATGCACTGTAAGAACCAGCATGTAAACATCACTGAAGCTGCTCTCCCCTACCCCGGTGCTCTGCCAGCAGTACAAGAAGGCCTGAAGACATTTAAAGTTCCTTTTGGCCCGATTCCCCTTCCTCAGACACAGAAACAGAGGTGCTCGAAGTGAAGATCAGTCCTGCAGGGCAGGGCTGGCTTCAGAAGCTCTCCCAGCCCCAGCTGCTCTGCAGCACTGGGGCAGAGCCGCTTCCTCTGCCCACAGCCACCATGCAGCAGTCCCAGCCTCTCCTCCCCAAGAACCTCGTGTCTGTGCAGAAAAATTGCTTTGCTGGGTGGCTGACGAGCCAGTACCTGTTTGAGGGAGCGCAGGGGATGCTGTTCCTTAGAGCTGTGCTGGACCCAGCGCAGCCCTGGACTCTGCCCTCATCCCAGGGTTTTGCTCCCCATGGTCTCTCTCTGCTCTGCTCTCCCTTTGCCCCATACTGGTGCACCCCTGCTGCCAAGCTGGATGTTAAGCACTTCAAACCCTTGCTTGGAGGCACTGCATTTGCCTGGTAGACCTTGCCAGGGCATCCTTGAGGAAGAGCATCTGCATTCATCCTGACATACATTTCATCCTGCCATATACCTTCTCCTTTGGGAGCAGCCCGGCTGCTATTTTAAGTGATCTGATTGAGACAAATAGGCCAGACAGCATCTGGAGCCGAACAGCATCACGGTACAGCAGGGCTACCCGGCCACGTCAGCTGCACCCACAGGGAAGTGCCCCTCCGGACGCAGAGCTGGGGTTTGGTTCAGCTCTGGACCATCTTTTGTGGTTTTTCCTTGAAGGAACATGCTGCTTCCTCTGTGTCTGGGGCTGCGCAGGCAAAACCAGGCCTGTTCCAGAGCGTCTCCCATTGAAATTGTATGGGATGGGTGTGGGTTGGCAGGTGGGAACAGAAGTACCCGCAGAGGCAAGGCAGGTCAGTAGGAGGGGACTGGAGCCAGTGCTCCCACCGCTCTCAACATCACCATCCTCTGTCCTAGCAAAAGGTGGACACGTAAGGAGAAAAGTAGCAAGAAGCTCTGTGCAGTGACTGCTCTCTTTCCCCTCACAGGAGAAAGCCATCAGCATCTGGGAATCCAAGAACTTCTTCATCGAGCTGGACCCGCTCCCCGGGGCTGTGGAAGCTGTGAAGCAAATGGCAAATTTGGCAGAGTGAGTAGAAACCTGCCCATGGTGTCTGGGGATGGTGGGGGAGCAGCAGAGGCTTTGCAGGCTCATCGGTTTTCTGGCAGAAGTGCTGAACACAACATCACCATTAATAATACCTCCCAGCCTGCCGGTGATGGGAGGAAAGAGAGGGCTTTGACTCCTGGAGCCAAGAAAATCAGCCATGCACAGCCCCTTCCCTTCAGCTCTCTGCTCCCAGCAAGGGTGCTGAGCTCCCCAAAAGGGGAATGTGCTTGTTCCACGGGTGTGGGTACATGTCCTGGGGGTGGGATCCTGTGAGATGGGGGTTTGCTGTCTCAAATCACCCTGGTTTGATCGGTGTGTGGCAGGGGGTCTGCCAGCACAGGCATGGAGCGGGGTCTCACAGAGACAGCCAGGTGTATCTCAAGGGGGAGCAGGGTCTGATCAGCATGTCTGGCCACCAAGTGACACTCTGCCCCTGTGTTTCTCCTGGTGGCAGCACCGACGTGTTCATCTGCACAAGCCCGATCAAGAAGTACCGCTACTGCCCTTACGAGAAGGTGAGCAGGTCCAAATCGCAACTCCTCACCCCTGTCCCACACTGCCCAGCAAAAGCCATCTGACCTCCGCATGCCTCCAGCTGTGAAACGGCAGCGATATGTCCCTGCTCCACCAGTTTTGTTCCTACACATCTTTGCAGAGCAGCAGCTCTGCCGTCAGCTGA
This sequence comes from Bucorvus abyssinicus, assembly GCA_009769605.1. Classification (NCBI taxonomy): domain Eukaryota; kingdom Metazoa; phylum Chordata; class Aves; order Bucerotiformes; family Bucorvidae; genus Bucorvus; species Bucorvus abyssinicus. The sequence goes on from CM020044.1 coordinate 14,715,810, forward strand.
GCTCTGCCATTCGTAGGCACTGAGGCACTGGCCTTACTGTTTCATCACGACATCAAAAGCTGCTTGGCCTTAAGAGAACTCCAGCAGCATCCAAATCCTTCCCAATGACAAACTCCCTGTGCGGGGGCCGGGGCTCATGCCACGCACCGCTGCCGCTCCACCGAGCAGCCCCTGGCCCATCCCTCAGCCTTCCCCACGCTCACCGCTCACCTCTCGCCCTCCAGTACGCCTGGGTGGAGAAGCACTTCGGCCCCGAGTTTCTCGAGCAGATCGTTCTGACGCGAGATAAGACGGTGGTTTCTGCTGACCTGCTTATAGACGACAGACCTGATATAACAGGTGAGGGAGGTGTGGGGTGGCAGGAGTGACCAGGGGCAGCCCCGAGGGGCAGATGGCATCTGGAGGTGGTGGGTGCTGGTCCCTCCCTGCTTGATAAGGCTGTCGTTAGGGGTTGTGTCTGCAGGCTCCTCACGTTGGAGTAAGGTCAACCTCTGCATCTTGTGGAGGAGTTGTCCAGAGCGCTGACCTCTCTCCTTGCTTTGCAGGGGCCGAGCTGAACCCCAGCTGGGAGCACGTCCTCTTCACAGCCTGCCACAACAAGCACCTGCAGCTGAAGCCCCCCAGACGCAGGCTGCAGTCCTGGACCGATGACTGGAAGGCCATTCTGGACAGCAAACGCCCGCCACCTGGCCAGGCTGCCTAAACACCAGCCTCCCGCAGCCGCCTGGGGCTGCGGCCACCCTCTCGTGTCCCTGTGGAGTCCTGCTGAAGGCTGAAACCATGGATGGATAGACAGACAGACACTGTCCCTGCTGCAGAGAGGAAGAGGAGGGCGAGCTGGAGTGCCATGGCCACCCGGACCCAGAGAGCAGACCGTAGCCTGGCTGTGCTACAAGGGACCAGCAGCAGGATTGGCCCTGTAGACCCAGCAGCCCAGCTGGGGGGCATTTCCCTCTGGCTCCTGGGGTCTTGGTGCTGCATCTGCACCCCCCACAAGGCCAGCCCGGTGTTTCTAACAGATGAGGTCACCCGCAGCACGTTGCTGCCCTTGTCTTGTGCACCGCGTGGCACAGACCACTCTCCATCCTCCTCTCTGCGTTATGGTTGGGGATCATGTGGGTGGTTTCTTTCGTCCTTGCAGGGCTTCATACCAAGGGGCTGCCACAGGGGATGTTTCCTCCTGGCTAGTGCCCGGGTCTGGGGAGAGGGGCAGCTGGAAGGGCAGGAGAAGCAGGCGGAGAGATCCCCACTTGCCCTCACCCCTGAGGAGCAGCCGCAGCCTTAGAGCTGGGGCTTCAGAGCGAATTTGGGATGAAGAGAGGGGCTTTTCTCCCACCTGCTCATCACTTGCAGATTGCTCACCCAGGGTGTCTCTGGTGCAGCAAGCAGGTAGCAGCAGTGCCAGCACCAGCCCTTCCTGGGAGCTGGGCAGTTCCTGCAGGAGCCCATGGCTCACCCTGACACCCTGCCAGTGATCGGACGGTAGCTCCTTGGGTTTCAAAGCCGGGAAGGTCCACACATGCAGGCTGCATGATCAGATCACCCCATCTCCTCGTCCTCCTGTCTGACATCAGCCTGCCGGGAAGGCTCTGGGTATGTGTCCATTGGGCAATTCGTTTCCACGCAGAAGGTCCTGGGTGCTGCATCCCACCAGGGTCAGGTACTGGGACGGTCGATGCTGATGGGTCGAGAAGCGGGGCTGGTGGAGGAGCTACGGCATCGATGAGAAGTGGGTAAAGCAGAGGCACCACGGGTGTCCAAAAAGGGCAGGTCGAGGGTTGTGTTGGTGAAGGATTGTCACAGCCACATCCATGGATGCTGTTTTCAGTCCTCACATAGCACAAGATGGGGGCACGTTTCTGTAAAAGGCTGGGGAGCCCATCAGAGGTGCCTGCGAGGCTGTTTCACAGGGTTAGCTACTTCTGCAGCTGCCTGCCGCCACTGCCAGATGACTGTGTCGGGGCTGCTGAGTTCTGGGAGCAGCCAGCGCTGGTGGGAAACTGCTGCTGGGCACCCAAAAGGGAGCGTTTGGACCAAGGGGCAGCTCCCGGAGGGATGCTGTGCCCACAGCCTCTTCCTTGTTCCTGTCTCCCCAAGCCCACACCAGTCTGGCCTTGAACTGCAGCGACCTGCAGAAAGCAGCCGCCGCTGCTTTTCCTCCACCCGAGCCCAGAGAAGAGACATCCCAGCTGCTGGGGAGAGCCGTCCGCCCCCTCCCTGCCTGCAGCACTGCCAGAAGGCCGACACGGCCCGGCCAGCAGAGCGGGAGCCGCTGCTGGGCTGCCCCAGGCAGAGCCCCGGCTGCGTCACGGCCGCGTGTGTGCGTCACTGCTGACCCCACCAAGGCCACGCAGCCCCCGCGCCCACCTGCTGCCAGGGAGCCCACCGCCCGCTCCTGCTCTCCTGGCCCAAGGACGTGCTGGCTCCAAGGAGTAAAATTCCTCACTGGGACGTGTAGCCCCATGGGCAGGGGCGGTAGCCAGGGCTTGGCTGGCGTTAGCCACCCCGCGCTGCTTGCTCACGCCCGTGGCTTGCTGCTCCTCTCTCCTGGGGGCTCCCCGTCAGCCAAAAGCTGTGAGTTCAAAGCTACATAGCCAACAAATAACCTGTTTCAGCAGCGTGGCGGCCACGTCTGGGACCTGGAGGGGCCACTGAAGTCGGTGCTTTTGACCCTGTGCCTTCCCTGGCTGCTGCGGGGCCAGGGATGAAGCCTGCGTCGCCTCGGGTCCTGAAAGCTGCCCCGTCTCTTGGGATGGGGCAAGCGCGGAAAGACAGCGTGGCTGGCCCGTGGTGCTGGGAGTTACACACCACAAGGGTCTTCTGTTTTTAATCTTGTTGTTGTTGTTGTTTAAACCACTATGTGCTTCTCTGGTTGGTGGGTTGGGTTTGGGGGGGTCTGTCTGGGAGGGGTGTTTGCAATGTGCAGCCACCCGAGATGCAGCCAGGAGCCGCCTTGGCCGGGGGGTTGCAGGCAGGGAGCTGGGACAGCGGGTGAGCGCTGTGGACAGCCACTATGGCTGCTGAGCACCGTGTACCCCTTGGTTCTGCTGCAGCCCTGCCGGCCACTGGCCCTTTTGTGCAGCCGAGGTGGCCTCATGTGGTCCGAACTGGTTTTTTTGACCAGCAGCACCATTTAAACAGGAGAGTCCAAGCTCTCCAGAGCCTTCTCGCAGCCCGTCCTCAAGCCAAAACTGGAGGCAACATGTTACAGCAGCTGCCCAAACCAGCCGTCTTCTCCCGAGGCTGGAGCGGACCCGGGGGACGTGGCTCCCTGATGTCCAGAGGGCCTTTTCCCCTTGGGACGTGTGATGCCGGAGAGGCGGTGTGGCTTCACACCAAACAGACCTGAAAGCAGAGCTGGAATTCCTCATGCATGAGGCTCTGACGCGACGCACAGAAACCCCGAGCAGGTCGCTGGCCTGTTTGCACCCGCCGAGCTTGGGGCCGGGAGGTGGCTCTCCATCGCCTGACAGATCAGCCCTCCCAACGTTCCAGCCCTTCTGTGGCCAGCTAAGATGCGCAGAGCTTTTATTTTTAAATGCACGCCTATAAAACCAAGGTCGATGAGGAGCACTGCAATAAACACTGGGGTTTATTGGCATCCACCTTCCTAGAAATGGAGTTTGGGTTTTGCGTTTCCCACTCTGTGTGAGGATGGGGGGGCTCTGCCTGTGGGCTTGGGCAAGTCCCCGTGTCCACAAAGCCTGTAACCAGCCCGCAGCAGTGCCATTACCCCATTAAACAGGGCCCATGGGGGGACTTGCGGTGGGTGTAGGTAGCAATCAGCTTCCTAAAGGGGCATTTGCATCAGGGCTGGGACATGTGGTCCTCACACTGGTGTGACTCTAGGACAAGACACGGGGTGCAAGCATGAGCTGGAGGTGCCGTCCTGCTGGAGCTGGGACACCCAGGGGCTGCTGGCCAGCATGGGGATGGGCGATTTGGGCACCAGCTCGGGCAGCACAGGCTGGACAGGATGTGCATCCCTCCCAAGGTGCTGCTGTGGGGCCCGTAAAGCTGCTCTGGGGCTGGTTTTTGCAACAAGCACCTCTCTGCCCTTGCAGCCTTTTGGGGGCTGCCCATGAAGCCTGGCAGCAAGCGGCAGGCCCTGGTGCCTCTCCTTCCCCACTACCCTGCGCTGGAGGTCCCAGTTCCCCGGAGCAGAGGCCGTCCTTTCCCTGGCACAGGGTTTGACACCAGCCCTGTCCCAAGCTGGGGCTGCCAAGCGGTGGCCCTGGAACCAGAGCCACATGTTTCCCAGTAAAAGATGGAGGAGGAGCATCACAAATGGCCATCACGCAGCTGACCTGCGGGTCTGCGGCTGCATCCACACCTCCACACTCTCCTGCATGCCTTTTTTTTCCTTGAAAAGCCTCAGGTTGCAGATATCACATAGCTTCCAGGTGAGCAGCACAGTTTCCAAGGCAGGTGGGGTTGGAGAGGAGGGGAAAGAGGGTGGTGGTGACCTGGATCTGGCCCTGAGCACAGGGGAGCTCTCTGGGCTGGTGCTGGTGGGACCCTCCCCATGGCCAGGGGCTGCTGGGCAAAGGTGGCCTCGGCCAGAGCCAGCACCACCGATGGTGGAAGAACGGATGCCAAAAGCCAAGACGCTGTCTGTAACAGGTAAGCATCGCCCTTGGCTGAGCCAAAAAAGTTCCAGGAGGTTTGGGTGTCCTCCTGGCACCCACAGCCACCCTGTGAAACCCCTCACCCAGCCCCTCAGGGAGTTCAGCCGAGAGCAGCCCGCTGCACCCCAGACCGAGCTGGACCCAGCTTGCAGGACCCGGCAGGGTGGGAGCGAGCGATGCTGGTGCCCGCATCGCTGGGAAGCTGTCGCTACGCCGGTGTTCGTTAGCTGTTTCTCACCTTGGCCGATACCTGAACAATTCGGTGCCGGTGCGAAGGCGGGCGAGGGGGGAGCGTGAGGGCGAGCCCTGACGCAAGGGCAGCGGGCACTGCGGGACGAAGCCAGGGCAGGGGACGGCGCGGGACGGGTCACCAAACCCGCAGGAGAAGGAGCGAAGGCGGCGATGGCTCAAGGCTGTGCTGGCGGCCGGCCGGGGCTTTGCTCCTGCGGGGCCACCCTGCTGGATTTTGGGCGAGGAGCGGGACGGTGCCCCGGGGCCACCGCTCGGACCCGCCTGCGGAGCCCAGCGCTGCCCGTGGGCTGCAGGAGGAATATCCGCTAGAGGGGACTGTGCGATCGCGAGTGGGAGCGCGCAGCAGCCGCAGAGCCGGGGCCGGCTCCAGCCGGCTCCCCGCAGCGCTCCCGGTCATCCCCGCACGGGCGCCCATCGCCCGCCGCACCGCTCCGGCGGGGCGCTGCAGCGCGGGTGGCACCGGGGGGACCGACCCCAGGGCACCGGGGGCATCCCGGGCACCGAGAGGGCAGCGGCAGCCGCAGAGCCGGGGCAATGCGCCGGGCTGGCCCCGGCCAGCGGCCAAACCCCCAGCCAGCCGCTGCCCCAACCCTCCCCAGCGGGAAGGGGCAGACAAGGAGGTGGGCAGAAGCATGAAAAACTTGTGGGTTAGAGGAGGAACTGGGTGTCTGTAGGGTCCGTATAGAAAATAGCCCCGGAAAAACTGCGAACTGCAGCCCCTGGCAACTCTGGGCATCCCTCCTCCTCCTCCGTGCCTCCCTGCTCGGCTCTGCACCGATCCGTCCCCGGACCCCGCAGCTCTCCCACAGCTGAGACTGTTCATCCTGTCCCCGCAAGCCCGAAATCCCCCAAGGACCCAGGGCTGGCACTTTGCTTTCTCCTCCCGCTCACCTTGGAGCCAGAGCCCGGTGTGGGGTCAGAGCGGAGGCAGAGCCGCGGGTGATGAGGGGAGGGCGAAACACGGAGGTTTCTGGTGGTTTCCCCTGGCTCTCCCCTTCTCCCCCTGCACCATGATATTGTTTCACACCTGGCAGCATTAGTGGACTTTGCTTCTCTATTTGTGCACGAGGACTTAAGTAACGCGCTCCCCAGAGGTACAAAGCTTCCCTTGGCCCCGCAGTGCTGGGGAGGCCAGAGCAGAGCCCACGGTGATGGGCTGTATCAGCTTTCTCCTGTCCTTCAAGGCTCTGCACACGTTAAGCCCGTCCTCCTGGCAAAGCTCCTGCGAAATGTTTATTTGTGACTGTGTTAACAAACACGCTCGCAGAACATGTTGTGTTTAGACGTGAGCATGCCACCCTCTCCCTGCCTCCCCGGGGCCGAGCCCGTGGGCGATGCAGAGCTGGGGCTCACGGCTGACAAAAACCAGCTGCTGGTGCTGTGCCCACACACACTACCGTGACCAGGAACCCCAAGCAGGAGGCCACCCTGCCTGCCATCCCCAGCAACCACCAAACCGGCCAGCAACCTCCCACCAGCAGCTCCTTCCTGGAGGTTCCCAGCTCACTGTCCTGGAGCAGGGATGCAGCCAGGGCAAGGGTCTGACCATGATCTCGTACAGCCCTGGTGTCCTGCAGCCACTGGGACATGGACACAAGAGTTCCAGGGATCCCGTTCAGCTCTATAAACACCCACCATAGGGGTGACACTGGTCTCAGGCCACCCTGTGGGCAGACACCCATGGAGCTGAGCTTGCACACCCCACTCCCACGGCCACCCTTGATGGCTCTGAGCCCGTCCCCATCCCCATCTCCCTTGCCTGCCCCCTCCTCCTCAGCTGGTGGGTGCCAACAATACTCCTGGGACTGAGAGGGTGCCTTGGGGACGTGGTGCTGCTCCTCTCCCAGAACAAACTCACCCTGAATATACACTATTTTAAACTCTCACTTGCCAGTCTTTGGGGGAAACCTGACTTGGCTGAGTCTGGGTCAAACCCCATCCAATCCCTCATGTCCCGGAGTCTGCATTCAGCATCTCCAGGGAACCGGGACTGGAGCTGCGTCCGGTCGCTCAAGATCCGGTAAAGGGAGATCAACAGCAGCAACTGAAAGGCTGTTAGTGAGATACCAGCTGAGAGCGCTTGAGGGTCTACGGAAGCGTAGCCGGCTGTCCTCAAGCCCCACAGGTCCCCTGTGACCCGCTCAGTGCCCGTGACGCGTTTCCATCGTGCCATCCCAGTGGGAGCCTAGCTGGGCAGCACCTGCGCTGCCATCAACGCTTGCACATCCGCCGGTGATGGCAGTCACGGCGGTGAGCCATCCGACAGCTCCAAAACACTGGTGGACTCAGGGAAACTCCCAAAGGTGCTGGGAGATGCAGCGGGGGCAGCTGTGGATACAGGGAATCGGCCTCTGTTCAGTAAAGGGGGGGCGAGGGAGGACCACTGCGTGTGCTGGGGGATGCGCCACGATGGAGAGCAGCTCGGGGTAAGTCCTTCCCGGGAGAAAGGGATGGGAAAGGCAGGGACCTGCTGCACTTGGTGCTGCAAAGCCGCCTACACACACTGCCAGTGGCACCCGAGCGAGGCTGAGTGCTGTCACTGCCGTATCGCTGCTGAAGACACCGGCTGGGAGCAGGTGGCAGCCGGTGCCCGCTCTCAGCCAGTTCTCCATCTTGGTGGGACTGGGATCACTGGTTGCCCTTTACGGCACCGTGCCCGCCTACACGAAGCTTTTGGCCAGGCACCAGCTGGGAAGTACCTGGCTCATCACCCCAGCCTGGGGGGGCTGCTGGGGCGAGCTGTGCCCCGTCCTGCTGCAGAGCCCTGCGTGCTTCCCCTCCCAGCTAAGGCCACGCCAGCCAATGACTCCATCAGCCCTGAGGAAGCATCGCAGAGAGCAGGTCCCTGAAGCTTTTCAGGTGTTACCACCCCCGTTCTCACAGGCATCGCCTTTGCTCTTGGTCCCAGACCTTCCCCCTGGCTCCCCGCAGCCTCTGGCAAAGCAAACTTGTGCCTTGGATACCTGTTTTGTTAGGATTTTCCCTTCCCAGCCCAGCAGCACGGTCTCACAGCTGCGCTTCCTGCTCGTGCATCTCGTACGCATCATTTTTATCACGGGGAAAGTGCTCCTGAGCTGGCTCCGGGGGACGAGCACTGGTGCAGGCGTGGCTGCAGCCTGGCCGAGCCCAGCCCCTCGCTGCAGCTCAGGACACAAGCTCTGCCGCGATGGGACTGCTTCACCCCTGCAATGGGGCTCCTCTCTGCAGATGCCAGTTTATTCTCTGCAAGTCATACCGGCCTGTGAGGAAACATGCCTGACTCTAAACCTTGCCAGTCCAGCACCTCCTTGGTCCAAAATCAATCTCTGGGTTACCCATGACTTTTCAGATGAGGAAAATAACAAAACACATTATAGTTCTTTCATAGAATCATGGACTGGTTTGGGTCTGAAGAGACCTCTAAAGGTCATTAGTCCAACCCCCTGCAGGGAGCAGGGACATCTGCAACCCAAGCAGGTTGCTCAGAGCCCCAAGGTCCAGCCTGACCTGGGATGGTTCCAGGGATGGGGCTTCTGCCACCTCTCTGGGCAACCTGGGCTCAGTGTAAAAAATTTCTTCCTTCTCTCTAGTCTGAATCTCCCTGTCACAACAGGTCCTGCTAAAAAGACTCCCCATATAGCAGGGTTGGGATTGTCCCTGTATAGCTTCACATATAGCAGGGATGGGACACAGCAGCGCTTGCTGGCTATGAGGGTTTCAGAAGTGCCCGAACCTTTAAGGCTGCCAGTTCCCATGAAACCATAAACCCTCCTGCATCTCTCCCCCCAAATCTCCAGCACCCAGCCAGCCCGAGGGACTCGGCTGTTTTCGGTGCCGCCCAGCTCTGCAAGGTGTCTATCAAACAGGTCGAACCTGCTGGGAGGAGTGTTTCTGCCTTCACGGCACAGCACTGTTTCCCCAAAGCCCAGAACAGCGGCAGCTCGACGCAGTCTGGCCCCCGTCGGACCCAACCGGCTCCGTCCTGCTCAGAGGTGGTTGCTTCATCCCAAACTGGCCAATTCTTGCTGCTTTTCGTAGTCTCGCTTTTGAAGGAGGGAGAGGAGAACAAAGCAACCCTCGGGGTGAAGTTACCTTCTTAATTAACGAGGCTGAGAGCTATGCAGATCCTGTGCAGAATGACAGAAAAATAAGGAAAACTGGGCAAAACCGGAAAGGATTGGGTTCAATTGTCAGACCAATTAACCTAGATCCGCGCTTCCCTCTGGATGAATAGCTCGTTATTATGTAATTGCTTGGGCCCAGCTCCTGATTGAGAGAAATTAAAATCAAACACTGAACAAGGCAACCTGATGTGGAGGCGTGATGCAGGAGCTGCCCGGGGAAGGCATCCGTGAGGCAAAGCTCAGCGAGATCCCGAGTTGTGCGGGGCAAGCGGGAGCCTGAGCTTAGAGCATCTTGCTGAAATCACCATCATCTGGACCATTCGCACCATTCTGGACCCCAGATGTGCCCAGGCTGGGGAGCAGGCAGGATGCTCTGATGTAGCCAAGCACTTAAGCATCTGCCTAACTGCAGTGTACCGGCAAGTCCGGCTCAGCTCAGCAAGGGGTTTAAGCCGGATACGTAGTGTGCTCAGTCAGGGACTCTGGAGCCCTTCTGTCCGGCAAAGAAATGAGATTATTGTAAGCCTTGCTTGACCCATTCCTCTATGCTCCGTGTTAGGACTCATCTGCCCAGAGAGGAGGAAAAATTCCATCATTACAGGCTTTTAAATCTATGCCTAATAAAAAACGCCCCTAATCCTAATAAATCAGCCTGAGAAAACTGGATGGTGCCGTAGCTGCGCAGGTTGTCCATCTGTGGGGTGGTTGAGTTCATAATGCAGTAGGAAACCAAAATGCAGCGTTTGGGGAAGGGCTACAGGTTCCAGTATTGGCTTAAGAGTCAACACACTTGTTTTTCTGCTGCCGAAGTGGAAGGGGATCTCCTTGCAGGATGGCTGGCCTTTCCCATCCCCCTGTGTTTCCATCTACCTCATTTCCCACCTGCAATTTATCGGTGGAGGGAGGGAAAGCTGCAGGCAAGGCTTTCACCAACACTATTTTAAACTCTCACTTGCCAGCCTTTGGGGGAAACCTGCCTCACTGTGTCTGGGTCAAGCCCCATCCAATCTCTCATGTGCCAGGGTCTGCGTTCAGCATCTCCAGGGAGCCGGGACTGGAGCCGCGTCGGGTCTCTCAAGATCCGGTAAAGGGAGATCAACAGCAGCAACTGAAAGGCTGTTAGTGAGATACCATCACTATCGTTGACGTGAGCCCAGGACGTTTTGAGGTGCTGCTCCTGCGTCTGGCTCGCGCTGGTGTTCAACTTGGTTCCAGCCCCTCGGTCGAGCCCCCAACCTTAACAAAACCCCGCTGCAGCGTGTTGCAGGGGTGTTGCTTGCTGTGCGATACAAAGCAGGTACCTCTAAAGACAAAAAGCACTGGATGCCCTAAGTGAAGCAGTTTTAGCTTATCCTGGTACCAGGCATCCTCAGCTGCTCCGTCCAGTGCCCACAGGTCCCCAGAGCCAGGACAGCCACCCCTCAGGGCTGAACCCCAGGTACAGCTTTAACCCTCCTGGCACATCCCAATCATTCTTGGCCACTGCTTTAATTTTTGCTGATAAACCGAGTATCCCCAGAGGTCATAAAAACTGCCACAGGTCAAGCAGAGACCAGCAAAGGGCGAGAGGAGCCCAACCAAACCGCCCATCCCCAGCTGGCAAACCCCAAAGGCTCCGGCAACCCAACGTGTCTTCAGAAAAAGCCTCCAGTGCTCTGGCTTCACCTCATGTATTTATTGACGTGGAAAACAGCTGCCCTGTGTTTTCCAGCTCCTCGCCCAGGGCACAACCCACAACCACCAACGCCCGTTCACAACATCCCCCTCCCAGACGCTCGTCGTGTGCCGCGCTCCGAGAAGGTCTGACGGGCAGTGCGCGCTCGGGCGGTTTCATCCGATGCTGAAACGGGCTCAGGATTTTCCTGCGAATGCCCCAGGATTAAATTAGAGAGGATTTAAGCAGATGGTCGGTCCTCTGCTCTTCGTAGTTGGCAAAATGGGAACCATATCGCTGAACTGTCTACCAGCACTAATTAATGTTTGTAAAGCGCTCTGCTCTGCAAACTGCTGCCTACGTGCTAAGTGCTATCATTAGTATTATTACTAAGCTATTTATGCCTGATCCAGTGCTTTCTCTTCCTTGTCCCAAAGGGCTTTTCCTCTTCCCTGTGCAGATATACTGAGGCTAGGAAGAGGAATCGGCCCTCCCAGGCTCTGGCTGGCTCTAGCCCAGGCTCAGATCCTCGTTTTGCCGACAAAACCTTCCAGACGTGCCAGCACCCCTGGGCTGGAGCCACTGACTCCGTGGTGAGGGCAGGAGACCAGGAGGTTCTGCCCAGAGATGGGGTTTAGCATCATCATGCCCAGCCGCGGGTGAGACAGTTGTCTCGCTGCCTCTCCTGATTGCAAGCTGGACACGATGCTGCTTCCCTGCCTCCTTCGTGTTCCCGAAGGGAAAAGCTTTTTGTGCTCATAGGGACTATCTGCATCCTCCTCTGTCGGTGCACAGCAAAGGGCTTTGCAAGAGAAGGGTGGGATCGCTCATGCTTCGTAATGACCTCAGAGGAGACCAAGGCATGGGGGTTCAGTGTCGGATGAGCTCAGCCGTGGGCCACGACGGGCCCTTGTCCCTGTGCAACAACTGGGCAGTGATGTCTGCTGCCACCGGCGGATGGGACGACGCATTCCCTACGAATAACCATCCTTGCAAGATCACATTCTCCAAAACCGCAGGACAGCTTCTCCCTTCCCTGCTCAGTGAAGCCTTCCTGGGAGAAGCAGCTCACTGGAAATCACAGGTGCTGCCTCCGGAAAGCGGTGAGAGGGCAACGATCCGCTCGTGGATGCACAGAGCATCGAATGCTCCCCACAGCCTGCACTGAAACTTCAGAGCACAAGATCTTTACCCTGATCACTGTTCTTGAGACCCTGCTGTGAAGTCTTTTGCCCCATTAACCTAACCAGGCTTTTCTGAGCATTTTGATACCAGAGTGGTTTTCATGACTTGGTCGGGAAAGAAACCGCCCAGAAACTGGGGCAGCATCCAAGAGGGACCGATGGGAACAGCACACTGAGCCGGGTACCCAATCTGCTGCAGGGACACAGCGGGCAGCATCCTCAGCCCTGCCAATTCGGGGTGAGGAGGGCACCTTCACCAGCAAAATCATCCTCTTTTTCTTCCCCCATAGCAAGTGCATGAGATGAAGTGGGGCTCAGAAAGCTGGATGCAGGATGCAGGCAGAGCAGGCAGCTCCCGGAGCGGGAGCAGAGCTCACTCCAGCCAGGGCAGGAGCCGGCACACGTAACACCGACCCACTGTTACCCTGGGCAGGGGCGCATTTGCTTTGCAGAGATTGTTTGGGCCAAACAAAAAGTAGCAATAAAACCAGCTCCGGCCAGCACGCGATCAACGTTTTCTGCATGATTTGAATGATCCATGACTTTTGACCCAAGATTAAATCTAGTGTGTAACTGGTGGTTATATATTGAGTCATATGAGCAGGCTAATCGCAGGAACCCCGTGTTCTCCAAACAGCCTCGCTGGGGCCACAGCAAACCGCTCACGTTTTCCAGCCGAAGCACCCCGCGGCTTTTGCACCATCCTTTTAATTCAAGACTTACAAAGCATTTTTTCTCTCCCCACCAGCATCTCAAGCCCAGAACAAAACAAACCCAGCAACGCCGCGAGCGGCCAGCGCAAGGAAGCCAGATTCCCCATGAAGTTCTGCTGCTCGGTGTCTAGTAAAAGGCTGGGCTCATGCTGCAGCGTTTTTCTCAGCAGGAGCTGCCTCTGCTCTCCGCTCCATAGGCAATTCTCCTGATGTGCATAGAAATAGCCTTTTGACTTCTGCCTCTGTGTACGGTTTGTGTTAAAATGAGTACTGGAGTTGGAAAATATTAGCAGAGGGTGAGCGGCAGGTAAATGGGCTCTCCCAGGGTGCGATGCCTGCCTCGATACCTGCTGGGAAGGCAGAAGGGCTTGGCACAGCCTGGCCCTGGCTCTCCTCAAACTCATTTTTAGCTGTTTGCACCTCCCTTCCCTCTCCTTAGGGCTGTGGGAGGCTGAACCGATTCACCTCTCCTGGAGTGCTCAAGTAAGAGCTGTAAAAGGCTGTTATCAGCATCAGCAATCGGGTAATACTGCTGCAAGTACAGTCCCGTGGGCTCACCGGGGTGTTTCCCAGCACCGGTGACCGGGACAGGGCTGGCACAGCCCCAGTGTGCTGGAGCCCTTTGCCTTCCCTCTGCCCAGCCAGGTTGGGCATTGGGTCCAGCCTGGGCACCTGGGGAGGACCCAAAATGGGGCTGATCTGGGGTCTGCTCAGGTCCCTGAAAGGCTCCAGTGAGAGGGAAGTGTGTTGGAAGAAGTTTGTGATGTGCAGGGGATCCCCATGGACCCACACACACCAGGTCGGTAGCAGGGACCTCGCAGGAGCGCGGCAGCGAGGGATGCACGAGGGGAGTGGGGCGAGGGTCCTACTGGGGAAAGACACACAGCTCTTTGCAGCAGGGATAAATTAAGGCTAAATCATCTCTTTTGATCCTGCAATAACTCACTGGCTGGTAGAAACCCAGCGGGAAGAGCATGAGCTCAGCACGGGCTGGTCGTGTGTCCGGCCGCACTGGCACAGAGCTGCTCAAGAAGTGTTTCATCACCAAAGGCTCTGGAAGCCCTGCCATTGCCCCTGACTGTCCCAGGAGGGATACTGGGCATGCTGGAGGCAGGGAACAACTCCACCCTGGGTTCAGAGGGGGATAGTCCCATCCTGACGGACCCAGCTCCCTCCTGAGGTGCCCTGCAGGATGGGGGTCCCCAGCAGTCCCCCAGTCAGCAGCAGTGTTGGTGTGATCCCACACGCCCCAGCAGCCCAGGTGTCCCCCAGCTCATGGCAGCCCCCAACCCTGCACACCCGATCCCACCACAGGGACCAACTTGTGTTCCCTTGTGTCCTGTCCCACCCGCCCAGCAGGATGCCCAGTTCCTTGCTGGTCTGAACTGGTGCAGGCATCAGCCCTGGGCTTTCACCTGCTCTCAGCCAAGGTGGTTCTGCATCACTTTGCAGTGAAAATAAAGAAACAGCTGGAGGGGGAAAATCCGTGGTTAGTAAACAGAGCTGAGCAGCACAGACCTCTCACCCAGGAGAGGAGGAGGGCAAAGAAAGCGGAGCTGCCTGGGGGCACCCACGGTTGGATTTCGACACCCTGCAGAAGATGATGCTTTTACTTCATCGCCTGGGTCCCAAGCCTCCCCGTGCTGCCCCACGTGCGGCGGCGGCAGCAGGGGCGGCTGTTTGGTCTGGCCGAAGAGCCCCACGCTGATAAGGAGGAGCCGGGCAGGAAGGGAGCGGTGGCAGCTGAGGGCCAAGGGGGAGTGGTTGGAGTTTGGGGTCAGCTCTTGGGGCTTTGAGGGTGAAGGTGCAAGGAGAAGAGGTGCCTGGGAGGTGTCCCCAGGCCCCCGTTACTCGGTAGCCCCTGATTTCCGCAGCCCCTCTGCTTTGCTTTATTGCTCAGCTGATTTCCCAGAGTCCAACACCACGTCTGCTGCCACTCAACCCAGCCTGCATTGCCTTTGGGTCACCCGGTGTCCTCACCCAGTGTCCCTCCTGGCAGTGCCGGCTCCCACCACGTCCCTCCTGGAGGGGGGCAGAGGAGCAAACCCCTGAACTAGAAGCAAACATTTGTATTTTAAAATTTCACGCCTGTTTTTTCCCCAGGGGGGGGGCAGGTGACTCTGACCCTGTCACCCATCCTGTGCATGTCACCGCTGTCCTCGGGGGACACTTGTCTGTCCCAAGGGCTTTGCTCCACACAACCAGGTAAGGTCATGCCAGGACAGTCCTGGTGTTGGATTCCTTCGGTGCCAGCTGTGACAGCTCCATCCCAGCATAAATCCTCGCAAGACACAAATCCCGGCTCCGCCTGAGGCAGCAAAACCAAAGATCATGTTTTTCACACGGTCAATAGTACCTGCAGGCACGAACAAGAGCCTGGAGCAAGGGGGTGCTGGCACCACAGCACCGACCCAGCTGGACTGGTTTGGAGTTTGGCAGGGCAGATGCCTCCAGTCCCTGGCCCGGCTCCTGCGTGAATCCTCGTGCCAGCACAAGGAAAAGGACTGATCAGGGCAACGGGGGTGCAGGGCAGGAACATGCAGCGTTTGGGGGTTCGAGGCAATGCCGGGTCTTGAATGACCCCTCCAATGCTGTGGAGGGGCCGTGGCCAAAGCAGACAGGGATGGAGCTGCCCCGGGGGCGTCCCCACAGCTTCCCCAGCCCCACACTTCACTAACCCTCCTGTTCCCAGCCCCATAGTGGCTCCTGGCTCGTAGGGACCTGTCCCCACCCTGCCCTGGCTGAGCTCTACCGGCAGAAGCATTTCGGGAGAGTTTGAACCAAGCACCACACACAAAGAGCCTCACACCGGCTTTCTGCGGCACAGGCAGCTGAGAATGGGCTTTATTTTTCCCAGTGAACTCCTCAAGTCTCCACTGCTAAGATTACCTGGAGGAGCCTCCGCACTGCTGGCGATGGCCACGTGTACCGACACGGCAGGGTCCGTGTCGTTTCTCATCACTGGCCGGCTCCGCAATCTCTTCGATGGAAACCCAGCAGATTATTTCTCCATTTGTGAGTGTAGGAGATTGATAAGGAGCGGGACCGGGAAGCAGAGAGTCACTGAGCTTTTTGTCTTTGGGGCTGCTCCGGGGCAGGCGGTGGGTGACAGCGAGGTGCCAGGTCCCCGCCAGCTATCAGGGGATGTGATGATTTGCCTTTTCTTCTAGAAATAGCCCTTTCCACACCAGAGGGAAGAATACCCTCATCAACTGCTGCCAGCTCGTCTCATGGTCACTATGCTGAGCAGCAAACCAGTGCCAGCCCTGTGCACCCCAAGAGCATCTTCCTAATTTTGGTGGTGCAGGGTCATATTGTCCCTAATTCCTGTGACTTGAAGGTCCCTGGGTAAGGACCAGCCAACCCTGCTCCTGGCTGGGCGAGGGGCTCAACCCCATTTTTCCCCATGTGATGAGCATAATCATGGCCTTACTGGAAGCCACAGCTGCTCCTTGCCCTCCTGTTCCCAGCGACGTGGTCTGGGGTCACTGGCCAGGAGCTGCTTGGTGGCCACGAGCTGGGTTTTAGGGGTGAGACAAGGTGGGGGGACCTGCATTCCTCGTACACTGGTTTTCTAGTTGAGTGCCCCGCGCCACCGAGGGCAACAGTCACATTTTGCACCGACCAGTGGCACAAACTCCCTGACCTCCCCGGGGCCGTGGTGAGAGCCAGTGGGGTTTCCAGCTGAAGGCTGTCCCTTTGCCGTGGCCGCTTGTCCCTGCCGGAGCTCCCCCAGCTAGCCTGGCTGCAGCAGAGGACGGGGAGAGCTCCGGGCTCTGCCATCAAAGGACAAAACGGGAACAGAGCAAGGGTGCAGCGAGGCCGCCCGCTGCGTTCGGGGTGTCGGAGCGTGGTGTGTCCCCCGCTGTGACAGCCGGGATGCTGTAACGTCCTGGGAACAGCCTGAAGGTCCTGTTCCAGCTCCCGAACTGAAAACAAAAGTGCATCTTGTTCCCGTCCTGTTTTTAAAGCCAGAAAGGTCGGGGCCGCAAGAGCCCTGCCAGGCTGGGCAGCTCTGCCAGCTCCTGCCGCCCTCCCCGACCTCGGCACATGCGGGGACCGACGCGTGCCGCTGCTCCTGCCCGGCCGCACAGCTCCATGCCGGCAGCGCTGGACTGCTGAGAACCAGGGGCCTCCCCAACAGCCCGTGTTTGGAGAACCTTGCACCCAAGTTCATGCTTTCATTGCTGCTCCCTGCACTATGTGGGGAGATGCGTGGGGATGCTGCATCCAGAAGGATCACACCATGGAACCCCTGAGCCCAGCACGGCCCCACAGCCTCCAAAGCCTTGCTGCAAAATGCCATCAGCACCCAGGACGTGCCCTGCCACCATGAAAGGATGTCCTAACGCACCTCCAAACCTTCCAAGCCCCCGGAAGGCTTCATCCTCGTTAGACAGAGCCATCTTTAGAGGGGCTGGTGCTGCTGGCATGGTGGGCAGCCCTCTTGCTGGGATGGGAGGGGAGAAATACAAAGGGTCTATACGGCAGGATGGCCTTGCCATTGCCACATCAGGCTCAGAACTATCCCCCTCATCTCTGTGCTCGGTGCCTGCGGGCGCTGCTGCCCGCTCAGTGGAGATTATTAGCAGAGAAAATCATTAGGCACAGGGCCAGGAGCTCAAGGGACATGCAAGTGCCTCCATCACTTCAAAATCTATGCTAGCCATTCTCCCAAGCTGAGCTTTCTCCAGCCCAGCTCGAAGCAACAGCAGTTTCTCACCATCAGGGAGGAAGAAGAGGTCCTACTGGGGCGGACACTGATCCTGCTCCAGCCTTAAGCCCTGGGCGGCTGCTCCCGACCTGGGGCTCTGTGGAACTCACTGTCCTCTGGATCCCAGAGCAAATGGCTGCATTTTGCCCATGGACCTGGGCCAGCCTCTGCGGCCAAGATCCGGGAGGAAAATCCTGCACTGGCACCCTGGGGAAGAGGCAGGGCTGGGCTTCGGAGCCAGCAACTGGAGGAGGCTGGGAAGATGCTGCAGAGGGGCAACACGACCTGCTTACCCCCTCGCTAACCGGGAGTGGACAGGGACGTCTGGCTGAGCAAAGCTGTTTGCACACCATGATCTTACTATTATTTTTAGGGGTAGTTGCTCTGCCCGACCCTGCAGCAAGCAGAACGCTGTCAGGGACCCCGAGCAGAACACCCGACCGCCACAACTGTCCCTCCCAGCACGCTGTGTCCCCAGGGCAGCTTTGGCATTCTCGCTGACTGGAGTTGACAGGGTATTGACATTCGTTTTGACCTTTCGAATCACAAGGATGTTCTGTCCTTCCCAGCCAAGTACAGCCTGGACACCCTGTGGGTGGATTATACTGTATATACAGTGGCTGCAAATACGGAGCTGGCAGAAGAGAAGCTTGTTTGTGTGCTTCGAGGGGTGCGGTGGTGGTGGGGTGAGAACAAGGAGCTGCTGCCAGCGCCCGGATTTCCTCCTGGGATGCCCAAGTGGATGTGGCACACCAAGGGAGGACGGTGATGGTGGCAGAGAAATGGTGGTGGCTGGTTTGGAGGGGCAGTGAGGGGAGAAGGGATCCTGCTAAAGCAGGAGCCTCAGCCTGATCCTTGAGCTGCCACCCCCTCGCCACCGGCTCCAGAGGCTGCTCCCAACTCCCTGCATTTCCTGTCCTCCAGCTAATGACATGTTTTGCTTTGACAGAACATGAAGAGCTGCAATTCAGAGACATGTAAAATCAGCCAGGAGGCCGCAGCTGGCTCCTGAGGACGGTGCTTTCCCTCTTGGCCACCCAAAACCCTGCTCTGGGCAGCAGCAGAGGCTGTTTCCATACAAACCCTCCCCCCGCCTCAAAAGCTCAAGCTGATACGAAAATCAGAACATTGCTGATCCCAAAGTTGTAACGCACAGTCACCAGCAGAGCAAACTCAGAGTACTTCATCAGCATCTGCGCCCCTCAAGCATCCACACAACAAACCCTGTGCCCTGCATGGCAATCCTGGTGGGGACTGGGGCTGAGAGGGGGGTGCAGGCTGCATGGGGTTGGGGGGAGCCACCCCCAGCACCCCTTTCCCTCACAGCCCTTGGGAGCTGCAGCAGGTGCCTGGACAGAGCTGCCTTCTCCCTGCCCTCTGCAGCCTGATGGTTTTGGCCGCTCCCAGCAAGCGGCTTTGCCACGAGGCTGGCTCCATCCAAGGCTGTCACAGCCTGGATCCGGCCACCCCGCAGCCCCATGGCGCCAGGGAGGCTGACGGCTTCATGCTGCCAGCCCAGATGCACTGCTTATCTCTACCCTCTCTTGCCCTGATGCATTTTTTCCTCTCTCTCTTTCCCCAGCCAACTCGTAGGAATCTTATCTCAAGCCCCGAGTCACCCTTTCCCAAGGCATGCTCAGCAGCAGCCTTTGCAAACCTATTTCCAGGGGCTTGTCCACAGCACTAGGGGTATGAGGGACAACCTGGCAGCAAAACCTTTTTGCCTGAAGTCTTTACGCCACATTGATGTCCTTTGCTGTCTGGCAAAGGCAGCTCGGCCACAGTCACAGGCCACAGGCAGCAGAGCACAGACCCCCACTGCCTCCTCCCTGCTGGGCTGTGGCTGAGCAGTCTTGGGAGCAGGGGAGGGAAAATCCATGTTTGAAAGCTTCTGCAAACCCAAAGAGCCCAGAGGGTTCATTCAAGACATGCTGCTCTGAGAACAGGGTTGGCACTTGACAGTGGGCTGCGGTTTCCTGGTTTGTGGAGAATAAGTAAAAAGCAAGCGAGATGTGGAGCCCAAGGCTGGACTGGGAGCTGTGGGATGGGATGGGATGGGATGGGATGGGATGGGATGGGATGGCATGGCATGGCATGGCATGGCATGGCATGGCATGGCATGGCATGGCATGGGAAAGACAGGACAGACAGCTTCTGCTGATGTTGCCCCAAAACTGCATGTTTGTGAACATGAGCGGAGTGGGGATCCCGCAGCTGGATACTCAATACACCCTCCAAGCCCTGCTGTCTCTAATGGCTTTGCTCCAAATGACGGGCACCACCGGACTGAGAGCAACGTGTGGGTTTGAGAAGTGTACAGCTTGTTACACTGAGCAACGTCCGTGCCCTGCAAAGGCAATTCCTTGGTTTCTAACAGGAGGAGGTTTCTGTCTGCTCATCTCCCAGCTCCCCCCTGCAACTGCCCGGTTTAAGAGCCTGTTAGTTCATTTAAAACAACATAAAATTTAGCAAAGGGAATAAAAGAGGGACCTCAGAGATCCCCCACCCTCCAGCACTCATGGACACCAGCCCCTGTGCGGAGGAGAGGTTCAAACCGCAGCCCTCACTGGGGGAAGGCTGGAGCAGGAGCCCGCCGGGTCGGCTGGGAAACGGGCCCGCACGTTCCCAGCATGGGAGTAGCATGTGAACACACACACACACACGTGTTCATCTGGATGTGCATGCCTGCATGCATGCATGCTCCGTGCCTCCATGTGCGTGCATGTCCATGCGTGGGCACGTCGATCTCCAGTCGTGGCTGGGTGGGAGAAGCCCCTTCGGAGACAGCTCTCCCTTTGGCTGTGTTTCGCCAGCACTCCAAAGTCCCACGTTTGCACACCCCCGTGGCCAGGCTGCCTCCTGGGAACAGCCCCTGGCCCGTGCCTTGTCCTGAAGCACACTTGCACGCCGGTGATGCTGTCAGCCGGGGCTCGGTGCAGGGGCTGTGCTTTGGGTGGCTGGATCCAGCCTGGTTCAGCCTTTCCCGGCTCAGAGGAACGACTTTCCGTCCCTGAAATAGCAACTCAGATGATGCTCTTGGCAGCTGGGGATGAGCAAAATGCTCGTTATCCAGCAGGAACAATTAGACTTACGGCAATTATCTCCGCAGTTGCTGAGAGATGCCGGAACGGGCCGGCTGGCAGCCAGCTCTCGGTGTAATCCCCAGGAGGGAGAGACGCGGCGCCCAGCCTTGCCAGGAGCTGCCATTGCCATGAAGGAAGAGCAAAATGCACCAGGAACATCCAAAGAGCCTCCTGCGGTGCCAGGAGGCTGGTTTTGAGCAGGAGTGAGAGCAAGGACAGGCGAGGGTTTATCTGGAAGCCAGTGCCCCTCTCTAATGACATGTGTTTGCACTCAGACTCCTGATGAAGTGAGCTGAGCCACGCTGGGTTTAGAAGGTGCCGTTAGGGACTGAATTGCTTCCCGTGATGTTCTGGCCTCTCTCTCTACCATCACGGGAGAAGTCAAGCTGGGTTTAGCTTTATCCGCAAGGTAGAAATGGGCAAAAGCTGGCTCCAGGCTGGATGGAGCCATGGGCACTCCATGGGCACCGAGCTGGGCAGCGGTTGCTGAGCTGGGCTTTAGGGCACATTCCTTTGGGGGAAAAATTCAGGCTTCTGGCTAAGAAATGCCCACGGGCTAAAGGCACAAAGGACAACTTCACTCATTTCTCAAGTCAGAACAACAAAGGAGTGTTTTTCTTTTCCCCTTGGACACTGAAAACCTCATTTTGATGCTGCTAGAATGAAGCCTTGCTCCCCGAGAGCTCCTCAGAGCCAAAACCCCAAACCAACTCCTCCTCGGATAAATCAGGGATGGTGAGAAAGCTCTCAAGCAGGACGTGACAGGGCTGAGCACTGGATCACCAGCCAACACCTGAGGGGTGGCCAGGAGCAAGGGAACGGAGCTGGAGGGATGTGGGGAGCCTGCTCTAGGGTAACACAGGCTTTATCTGAGGCAAGTTTGCCACCACATCGTGGTCTTGTCTGTGCCGCAAGAGCCAGCGAAGGTCCTAGGAAAGTTTAGCCACCTGGTCAGCAAAACCGCTCTGATACGCTTTGTTTATTAGTGGCTGAACATTAAACCCTGGGCAAACAGGGCTCCTTGAGGCTGGCGATGGGTGACCGTGACACGCTGCCAGCCCCCAAAACGGGTGAGAGCTGCTGGTGTGGCCGAGGAGGGGGACAGGCTGCTCCAGGCAGGGGGATGGCAATGCCCCGGGGGTCCGGGCTCGGCTGTGGTTGCCGAAGGGAGCCCGGGGCCTGGAAGAGGAATGCTCATTGAAACGCTCTCGCTGTGGCCCTGCAGAAATGCACCTTTCCCCTGCTAAGGAGAGGATGAAACGGTTTCTCGTTGGAGCTGGATGGAGACTTCCCCATCTCCCAGCACCTTCGTTTGCAAGAGAGATGTGTCTCCCACGACACCAGCGCTGCCCCAGAAACCCACTGCTCTGGCCTATAAAACTATTCTTCAAGGACACCCCATTCATCTTGCAAAGCCCACGTAAAAAGTGGGTTTTCAGTAATTAGGCCAATTACAGCGAAATGGTGTTTGCAATTTGAGCAAAGGACAGGCTAAAATCTCAACCCGGTGATGCCTTTTCAGTGGTGCCATAAGCAAGTCCAAATGAAGTTCCTTTCCTGTCCTCCAGCGTTAAGGAGCTAAAGAGCAACATCTGGAAGTGCTCAAACATCAGGTAATGGCTTTTCCTGCTGCGCTTGCAGGGAACCTAACAAGCACATAAAGCCTGACCCACTTTAGCAGAGTAGGAACCACACCAAGAAAGGGAGCAGGGATTTCATTAAAGTCCTTAATGCGGCTCCATTAGCAAGTCCCTGCTACTGGCACCCAGATCAATGTCACTCAACCAGTCTGTCCTCCGAACCCAGCGAGCTGTGACACCCACCCTTGGCCCACGGGCAGGCAGCGCTGCTCCGGGCCCTATGGCGCAGGAGCACAGGGATGCCCACGTCTCTGCTCCATCACCTTCCCAAGGTGCAGGGTGTGCATCTGGGAGGTGAGGGAAGAAATCCTGACCCCAGGCACTGGGCACTGGTGCAGGCTCTTGCAGCGTTGCTCCAAGGCCATGATTGTGTACGGAGAGCACCAACGCCGCTGCCTCGTGTGTGTCGTGGCACGTGTTTTGTGGCCAACGCACTGTTTGTAAATAATGGCAGGGGTGCTGCTGAGTCACTGCTGTGGCCAAGAGCCAGCAGGGATCCGGGGCTGGGTCTGCCCACCAGTAACAAGGGTACCTCCCTCTGCAGGGGCAGGTTTCCTCAGGGACACCCCAAACTCACTCTCCAAGCTCCTGTGAAGCGACTTTTGCCCCTTTGCACTAGGTGGAAACTGAGGCTGGGAGCGCTCAAGCCCAGCTCTGGGGTGACCTGGTGGCACCCCGCAGGATCTGGTGGCTCCTGGGACCCACCACACTGGGATGTCCCACAGACACAGCGCTGCCCGATGCAGACAGTGAGCTTCAAAGCCGATCGTGCCAGGAGATGGGCCAGGCTGGGGGCTGTGGCCGATCCAGCTGTGTGTTTTCCCGGATCCATGCTTCTGCATAGCTGACCTTGTGCAAGAAGCCCTCTGTGCTCCTCTTGCCCACGCACTGGCCTGGGTGCCTGCCACAGGGTGGCATGCGGCCTGGGCCAGCCGCTGTGTTTGCTCAGCGGTGGGGTAACATCGGTGAACATCACGAGATCGCTGGACACTCCCTGTGCCCTTGAATGGTCCCATTCTCCCCTCGAGGCTTGGGGCACCAAAGCACTGACCTTCACAGCCAGGCCAAAGCCCTGCAGCTCCGACAACCAACCTGGAGTTACAAGAAGCTTGGCCAAACCTCCTGTGCCACCTCTTGTCCCAGGCTCTGTGCTGTATGTGGCCTCCCTGGGAGAGGCAGCCACTCTCCCGGGCCATAGGACAACAGCCCTCCTCTCCACGGCAGCCCCAGGACGGGGCACTGCAGGGTTTCCCCAGCAGCTCTGCCAAAGCCTGGGGAGCTCCAGGAGATTCTGGGGTGCTTTGGATGCGTTTGGTGCTGCTGCTTCACACCAGCTGGATCTTAAACCTCGACAGTACTTAAGGCACCAGCAGCCCTGGGAGAACATGGTGATGCAGGGCTGCGTGTCTGGGGGCAGCCAGACATCCAGGGCCTAAATCTCTCTGGCTAGAACATTGCTTCAAATGATGGAGCTCAACTTATGACCTTCCCCCATTTCCATCAGCATCTCCCTGAGAAGCCTGGAACATCAGGGCCTTGAAATGGTCTCTGAATGATGCCAGGACTCAAGTCAGGGCAGAGTCTGAGACCAAATTCCCATCTGGCCAAAATTCAGGGGCATCTTGGCCAGGAATCTGAACAGTTGCAGGATCACAGCCATGACCTAAAGAAAAGGTTCAACACCCTGACCACAGCCAAGGGTTGGAGCTGAAACTTCTCATTCCTATCACCCCATCCCAGTGGTCACAACCCTGACAACACCTTCCCAGTGTAACAATACAGACTTAACTCACCACGGCAGCTTAGCTAGACTGAAATAGAAAATTCAGGCTGATGATGCGGTAGAGGAGCAGGAGAAAGAGATAAAGTTCAACCTGGTGATAGCCACATAATAAAAAAATGGTAACAGAGCTGGTAGCAACAGAACAACAAGCTCCAGATGGTCCAGCAGTGAGAAGTGGACCTAGTGAAATGCCAGATCAACATAAACACGTTGAGTCCTTGTAAGGAAATGGTGAAAGGCACAGAGTCACCTGTGGTAAATCCCTCAAAGTTACCTTTGGAAGCAGACAGGAGACTGGGTTAATATAGAAATGACAGGAAAAAAAAGTAATTCACACTGATGTTGTGAAGGAAACAGGCAATAACAACAGAGAGTCTGGAAGTGGGTTATTGGATCAGCTGGTTTGTAGGAAAAGGGGTTAACCAAAGGTTGGGGTGAGCAATGAGCCTGGGCTGTAAGATGCTGAGATGAGCTGGTGTGGAGATACTTGCCCATTTCAGCCACTGACTGTCCAGCAAGTGATTTATACAAAGGGCCACAATCGAAAGTGAGGAACAGGTTGGTCATTTGCACTTTAGGTTTATTACCAAACTCCAGGGGAAATCATTCTGTTCATTCAACGCTCAGGATCTGTGATCGTGTTGTAGCTGCCTTACTAGGAGTTTTCATAGATTGCTCATTCAAACCCTGCTGTAGAGGAACTGACAGCTCTGCTGCGCCCCTCGCACAGGCTGACACTCCAACAGTGACCACATAGTCTCACCCCACCAATTCACCAGCATCCCCAGTGATGGAGGTGGCTGTCGAACCACAGCCCTACCGCAAAACATCTTTGCTCTCCACTGGACCTGCTCCAAGACATGATGAGCCCCAAAGGACAGAGATGGGTCACCCGCGGGAGCTGGAGGAGCTGTTCCCACGAGAAAGGCAGGGACAGGGAGGAACACCAAGCAGACAAAGCTGTGTGTTCCAGCTGCTGCAGGAACACAGGAGCCAAACTGGGAACTGAACGGTACAAAGAGACGCTGATTGACAGCGCTTGAGGTACGGCTGAATGGGATCGGCGTGTTGTCGACTGCCTGACTCACCCATCACAGGCGGGCGTCCAGCAGCCCAGCAATTAGCCGCCCTCCTCCGTGAAGTCCAGGGGAGAGCTAAAACCAGCACAGCACAGAGCAAAGTGTCTCCCACCGAGCCTGCATCAAGTCTTGCTTTAGAAACAGCCCACAAAAAGCGATAGAAATGAACCTCTCGGCTCAGCCCCGCGCAAAGGACGCAGCATCCTGTTCCTCCTGCTTCATTCAGTCAAGGACCATAAATACCAGCAGCCTCCCCACGGGGATCTGCTCAGAGGGACTGGGCTCCTTCGCACATTCCGGCATCGGATCTATTCTTGACAGTAGGAACAAAGCGAGCGATTGCCATCTGCTATATTTAGAGCAAACAGTCAATACTTCACGTGTTTAAATTGCTACCAGCGTTCTCATTTGAAGTATAAATAGCCTCTGTTTGCTTTCTGAAAGAAATTGGTTTAAAAAAGAAAATTGCTTTCCCAGTCGCCCTCGGCCTGTAGCTGTTGAGCAGGGGGACCCATTTCAAATGAAAAATTAGATTATGCATTTTCTCTAAGCCAGCCCAGGAAGAAAAACTCACGACTGTCACTGGTAACATTAGCGCTGCGACGCTTTGTGTTGATAGAAGGGTTGAAACACGGCAGTGAAGCAAACTCTGAGGCTGTTTAGGGCAGAGAGGCACCATCCTCCATCTCCCAGCCTTGACCACACACCATCTCAAGCCACCTCTTCCACCAGGTCAGTCATGCTAGAGCCCTATTTCTTCCCCCTCTCCCAGCTCCACAGCTGTCCCAGCCCTGACACCAGATTTGTGTCTCTGTTCCTCCAGATTCCTCCAGTTTCCAGCCAAGGCTCTCAGCCATCGCTCCAGCTTGCTTTCCCTCCGACTGATGTCAGCCATCCTCCCTCCCTCGGGCAGGAAGCCTGGTCCCACGCAAGCATCTGTCCTTAAGGCGTTACAACGTCCATGTCCTCGTCACTCAGCCCCCTCGACATATTGTCTCCAGTTGCACTGAAGTCACACTAAAGACTCCAGCTAATGAAAAAAACACGGTGGAAAGTTGGGATTTAAAGCTGACAGCAAAACTCTGCTGCAGTTACTGATTTAACACAGAATAAAGCCATTTCCCCCTAAGATGTGGCTCAGGAGGGAGGGATGCATGCAGGCTTGGGACACCGAGGGGCTGGCAGCCACCGCCTGGCCAGCACGGGATGGCTCCTGGGACCCCTTCACCCCACCCTGCCCACGCTCTGTCCTTCCTCCAAGCTCGGTCCTGGGTGGGAGGGCAGGATTGCCAGGGGGTCGCAGGGGCACGGCCCCAGCTCAGGCCCAGGCCAAGGCCAAGGCCCAGCCCCAGCCCCAACCCCAACCCCAACCCCAACCCCAACCACAGCTTGGACCCAGACCTGAACCTGGTTCAGGCTCAGGCCCCGGGGCAGGCCCAGGCCCAAGTTCAGGGCAAGGCCCAGGCCCAAGCTCAGAGCAAGGCCGAGTCCAGGCGCAGGCCCAGGCCCAGGTTCAAGTTCAGGGGAAGGCCAGGCCCAGCCCAGCCCAGCCCTCAGCGCAAGCCCGGTCCTAGCCCCAACCTCATGAGAAGGCCCCAGCCAGGCCCCGGCGCAGGCCCGGGCTCGGAGGAAGGCCCCGCGCAGGCAGGCTCCAGCGGCTGGCAGGGCGGGGCAGCGCGGCCGAGCTCCGCCCCGCTCCGCTCCGTCACTGCGCGGCGCCGCGGCCGCCGGCCGGGGTCCGCCATGGCCTCGGGGGCCGCCGCCGCCCGCGCCGCCGAGGAGCCGCTGCCGCCCGAGCCGCCCGCCGAGCAGAAGCCTCCGCCGCCGGCGCCCCCGCAGGAGGAGTTCTCCTTCCTGCCGCTCGTCCACGACATCATCAAATGGTAACGGCGGCCGGCACCGGGCCTGCCCCCGCCCCGCCGGGACCGACCCCTCCCCCTTGGGCACCGCATGCCGCATCGCAATTGCTGCTCGCACCCGGGCACCTCATCCCTGCTCCAGCCACCCCCCTCGAGTGGTGGTGTCTGACCCCCAGCGGCCTCAGGGTGCCCTGGGCGGGGAGCAGGGCGATGAAGTCCCCCCTCGAGTGATGCTCTCCCAGCCCCAGCGTCCTCGGGATGCCCTGGACAGGGCGTGGGGCAGTGGGATCCCTCTTTAGTGGGAGGAATGGGTGCTCTGGATGGGGAGCAGGACAATGGGATCCTCCTTCTAATTACGCTCTCCAACTGCCAACATCCTCAGGGTGCCCCAGATGGGGAGCAGGACAATGAGGTCACCACTCTAGTGATGCTCTTCAACCTCCCAGCATCTCCTTTGCCCTTTTTCTCCTGGCTGGAGTTCCTGGGAAGGATGTCAGAGGGAGATGGCACAGCCCCAGGTGCATCCCCGCTCTGAGTCACGCCGGTACCCGTGTGGAGTTCGGGTCACTCAGGCGTTCCCATGGCCCAGATACAGCATCCACCGTTAACACCCAGGAGGAGGAGTATTGTTCTTGCGCGGGGTTATGGCTCTAGATAACTGTGCAGTCTGGCTGATAACAGCCCGAGAAGGAACAGGCAGTGCAGGGGCAGGAACACAGCTCATTTCTGGGGAATTGTAAAAAGGAGGATGGTTCCACAGGGGGACGGGTTAAGCTGTTCTCTAGTTCAAGATAAGGACCGTAGAGGTAAAAGGTGCTTGTACAAGAGTCCCAAGAACCGCGATGGTTCTGCCCCAGGATAACCCCAGCCTGAGGTCCCAGCAGAGGCATGTTTCTGCTGTGGAAATCCATCCAGGCTAGCTCCGTGCTCTCACCTGGGCACACTGCGAGGTGAGGCAGAGGACACGGGAAGCATGAATTCCCTTGTTCTGGTTGTGGGCCTCTCCCTGTGCGCTTATTTAGGAGCTGAGGCTGGGTTGTGTCCTGCCATTGTTTCACTTGCATCAGGTATGTCTGAAAGGTGAGAGAGGTTCACACTTAACAGCTCTGCAGCCTGAGAACACCCCCTGACACACTGGTCTGGATACAGAACGGGACTGAGAACACAAACCCTCTGATTTCCCTCAGTCTCCCTGTTCCAGGGGTGAACAGTGGCCCCCAACCTCGATTCCACCTGACCTGTGCAGACCACAGAAGCAAGGCTAAGCCCACAGCCAGGTGCATACATGTAACTAAGCAAAGCGGGCAATAGCCATGGGCTGACACCTCCCAGATTCCTCTATGTCCCCGAGCAGGTCATGGTGACCCACAGATGACAGTCCCTGGGATATCTTGTGCCCTGTCCCACAGAGCCACCCACTCCCACTACCCAGCTACCTCCCTCGGCTTCACGCACGGTGTTTCCTGGGTGTGTTGAGCAGGCGTAGGTGTGCTGAGCAGTGCTGCAGGCGGGTGGGACCACAGAGGCAAGCGAGGGGATGCGTTGCCTCATGTCCCTGGCAGATGGCAAACGTATTATCCTTTCACACTGCCGCTAGCCGCAGAGCCCAGCCTTGCTGTTTTGGCACTGACTCAGCCATGAAGACACATCTCCAGGGTCACTCTGTGCTCAGGAGCGAGGGTGTATGGTGTAAATTTATTTATATTCAAGGACACATGCTCTTTCCTGTTGTTTGAGTCCGGAGATAGTTTTCCCAAGCAGGACTTGCTGATGTTTTCAACCTTGTGCAGTCAAACAGCATCGCCACTGAGGTCCCAGCACGTGGCTCTGCTGACAGTGGGTCGCAGTGGTGCAGTGAAGTACACTGTGCCTTAAGGGAGGTCTTCTGCTCAGTCTGTCAGCCCAGCCTGTGGCTGGACGCTGCGTTGAGTCCAGTGTTCGTGCAGGCAGCCGTGGTCTCTCCTCACCCCTGCCTGTCCCTGCCCTCAAAGAGGGAGCCGCTTCAGTGGCTTGATCCAGCAGGAAAACCACCCATCAGAGAAAAAAAAAAATCCCCAATGGATCCACCAGCCGTATGTGTGGGGAAGGGATCGAGGCTTGAGGAGACCCAGCGCGGGGAGAACGTCCCTCTCAAAGCCACCCTGCAGCGATGGCGGGTTAAAGGCAGCGTCACCCCCACCTCCCGCAGACGTGCCGTGGGGTTGTGTGTGTGTGCCTGTATTTTTCCACCGCTGCCCTGGCCGTGAGTGCCTGCAGAATGGAGACAAGTTATAGTACCAGCTGCGGGTTTATTTAGAAGGGAGTAATGAATATTTTGTTCCAACAGGCTTTTGAAACCAACGGCAACCATCTGGTTAAAAGTTTTGCTCTCAGCCATGTCACGATTCCCCAAAGTTATAATCGAGCTCTTCTCTGCCCTGGGCATGCCAAGCCGTTTATTTTTAGGTCTGGCTATTGAACAGGCTCCCGGTTTTCAAAGACCCATTATTCACAGGCGCCCTGGAAGCAGGGACTTGCGTTTGCCTGGAATCGGTAAAACTTCTTGCTGGTGCTAACAAAGCTGCGGCAGATACTAATGATGGTTTGGGGGCAGACACTGCCTCAGACAACACTGATCCTTGAAAAGCACAGAGCTGGCTGCAGAACCAATTGTGCTGCTCTTAGAAAAAAAGCAAAAATAAGCTGTCGCTTCTCTTTTATAACGTATCTATCCCCTGAGAGTCGTTTTAAAGCTCCAAAGTACTGTTTTCTCTGCCATCGGATACTCTCTGATGCTTTGGGGAGCAGTTTCTATTTTCTGCTGTCAAGCTGTTTGACTGCATTGATTTTTTTGGTATTACAGCAGCAACGGGTCACGGGTGAGACCGAGATCTTTTTCTCCAGGTGCCTACGCACCACACGCCTACATAACCTCACCTTCCCCAGAGAGAGGGGTGGGAGTTCAGACAGAGGGGGGATTTAGCCAGCTCCATGGTAATGCTTTAAAGCTGCAAACGGGCTCCTAACCCGATCGATGAGTCCTGAGGTAACAGTGTTGTGTGCTGGCAATTAGCAGGAAACCAGTTTGGCCCAGAGGCTACCCAGTCTGCGTATCTATCGTGCCCATTTCATTGGGATAGGTGAATTAGGTGTGTGTAGTTAGATACCAAGAGCAAAAGTTCCCCACTGAATCCCAGTTTAAGCTCTGGTTGCACTGGAAATGACAGTCACCCCAGCGGGTTGTTCATTTTCCATAGGAGACTCGAAGAGTGTCTCTGTTTTCTCTCCTCCGCAGCATGGACAAGGACAGCCAGGACGTTCACCAGGTGCTGAATGAGCTCAAGAACAAGTTCCAGGAGATGAGGAAGCTGATCAGCTCCATGCCCGGCATCGCCGTGAGCCCGGAGCAGCAGCAGCAGCAGCTGCAGAACCTGCGGGAGCAGGTCCGGACCAAAAACGAGCTGCTGCAGAAGTACAAGAGCCTCTGCATGTTCGAAATCCCCAAGGAGTAGGACAGGCGCAGCCCTGCTCTCCAGCCCCGAGGCACCTCCTCTTCTGGCTGAACAGGAGAGAAAGAGGTGGCAGAAGTTTACTTCTCTTTCTTTCTTGCTTTTTTTGGTGGCATTGCTGTGAAGTGTCCGTGGGGATCACAGGCATGTGTGACATTGAACCAGCACACCGTGTGCTTCACGCGTAGAGATTACGGCAGGACATTCGCTTTGATCTGCTGTAGGACGGTGCGTTTCTCCAGGCATCTCCGCTGTTTTCTCTTGGGGTGGGGTTTGTTTTTGACGTTCGAGCAAGCAGGAGACATTGTTTTTTCTCCTCGCTAAGGGTCAAAGTACCTGCTGGAGAACTTCGACAAGAAAAGGGAGACATTTTCTGCAATTTTTTCACTTAAAAGTGCCCAAACATCAAAAGGGAGCTTAAGAGGGAGGCGAGAGCTGTTTGGCGCCACTCCTGGGCAGGGTCTCTGGAGCACTCTCCAGTCTGTGTGTGTCAAAAGGGGAGCGATTGCTTTCAGTGACTTCTGTATTTCTCTCTGTCTTTTTAAACCAGTGGTGATTGTGTCTCAGATGAGTAAAGATTTAAAAACTCTGAACTGCCCGTCTCGTCTGTTCAGTGGGTGGACGTGGGCTGAGCGGGGGCAGAACTTGGGCAGCAGGGGATGCACGGAGCCTGGGCCCAGCTCCCGTGTCTTGACACCGCTTTTGTGGTAGCAGGGTGACTTCGGGGAGCAAAGCAGGTAGTGATTTCAGTTCCAAGGTTCAGAGGATCATGGAGCTCCCTGACCACTCTCCTCCTGCCAGTAGCTCTTAAGGTGGCAGGTGACAACCTGGTAAAGCGCGCTGCATCTCACTGACTGACGAAGATGTGACAGGACCTTGAATCTCATGGTTCTCTGAGTTTTGCTGAGAGATGGTGTGGGTCAGGAGTCGAAGAGGTGAAAAACCAGCTTGTGAATCACAGATCACAGAATCATGTGGTTGGAAAAGCCCTTCCAGCCCCTCGAGTCCCCCCGTTCCCCAGCACTGCCAGGTCCCCACTGACCCCTGTCCCTCAGCACCACCTCCACACGGCTGGGAAACCCCTCCAGGGATGGGGACTCCACCACTGCCCTGGGCAGCCGGGACCAGGCCGGGACAACCCCAATGGGACAGAATTTGTTCCTCAGGGACAACCTCAACCTCCCCTGGCACAAACTGAGTCCAGTTCCTCTCGTCCTGTCACTTGTTCCTGGGGAGAAGAAATCAACCGCCCCCTCGCTCCAACCTCCTGTCAGGGAGTTGTCAGAGCCAGAAGGTCTCCCCTGAGCCTCCTTGTCTCCAGGCTCAACCTCCCCAGGTCCCTCAGCTGCTCCTCAGCGCATTGTGCTCCAGACCCTGCACTTCGTTGTCCTTTTCTGGACACGCTCCAAGTCCTCAATGTCCTTCTGGGAGTGAGGGGCCCAAAACTGGACACAGTGTTCAAGGTGTGGCTTCCCAGTGCCCACCACAGGGGGACGACCCCCGCCCTGGTGCTGCTGGCCACAGCAGTGCTGGTACAGTGTGAAATACCACAGTGGCTGTTGGGAACCAGCCTCAGGGCGGGCAGCGCTCGGGCCTTCAGAAGAGGAGAAGCGAGGTGTGATTGGGGAGGGTTTCCTTTCCTAAACCAAAAGGTGAGT
Organism: Bucorvus abyssinicus; assembly: GCA_009769605.1. Taxonomy (NCBI): domain Eukaryota; kingdom Metazoa; phylum Chordata; class Aves; order Bucerotiformes; family Bucorvidae; genus Bucorvus; species Bucorvus abyssinicus. Next base: position 14,747,648 of record CM020044.1, read on the forward strand.
AATTCTGGCTGGGAGCTGCGATGGTGGCAACTCACCTGTAGCCCGGAGATGACTCTGTCCCCGCTGGGATACTTCACTAGTACTTTCTTTGGGAAGGTGCCAGGGTGTAAACTCTGCGTAAAGGTAAACAAAGCACCGTGTACACTTTTTATTACAGAGATTACCGTCCTGCCTGCTGTTTGCCTGTCCCAGCTCAATAAATTCCTGTGTCTCATGCCTGGACGGTGGTTTTCCTGGTTTTTGCCAGTTGCTGTTCCTATGAAATGAGGGCACATGCGGAGCTGGAAGGAACAACGTGTTTCCAAAGAAACGTCTGGCACTCAGCACAGGAACAAGTTAACTCTCAACCTGAATCCAGGTTTCAAACGAAACCGAGGTGGTTTTGTTTGCAGCCTCACTCACCCACCTGAGTTTTTTAACTTTGGTGGATTTTTTTTTTTTGCCATTAATATGTATTAAGCGTGGATTTGTTCTGCCGCTTGGCGGGGGGAGCAGGGGCTGAAAATGAGCAGAACCAGAAGCTGGAGGCGGGGAGAGCAGTTTTCAAGAGCTTTCCCCTTCCCTTTTCACTCGGCAGCAACGATTTGTGCGACTTGTGGTTAGGAAGAGATTAAAAAACCATCAGATGCAAAGGTGACCTTTCGAGCAAAGTACTTCCTTTACTCATATTGCAAAATAACAACAACCTCCTGGACGGGGCGCGAATGAATCACTCCCTGTTGACATCATTAAACCGCGCTTCGTTAAAGCACGAAGCACAATCAGCTCTTTATAAGGCGGTGATGTCAGATGTGCTGGGGAATGCCATGCCAATGCCCGGCGTGTCATGGGGCCGGCAGGACCGTCACTCCAGGGAAGAGCCTCTGGCTCAGTGACCCGGCGGAGCAACGAACCCTGCGTGGCCCCTCGTTACCCGGTGTGGCAAGAGAGCGGCTGCTGGCCGGGACGGAAACCTTTGCACTGGGAGTCGGAGAGAAGGGGGTAATAAAGGGATTGAGTCGAGAGGCCGTTTTTAGCGCCTCGGAGCCGGGCTGGGGTCTGGGTTTAACAGAACTCGGTTTTGGAGCGGGGCAGGGTGAGGACGCAGAGGCAAACCCGTCATTTTAAAAAGATTTTATTAATTGGTAGAAAAAATAAAACATCAAGTTTCACCCACGGTAGAAACACTTGAAGATTTTTTTTGTTCATGTCAATGACAACCAGTAACTACATAAAGTGCCTATTAGTTAAAAAACCCCTCCCGCTGCCCCCGCCCGCCCCAAATCTTGCAAATCAGACAAGACGAATGTAAACAAGAGTCAGGTTTTTTGGTCCATCGGGGCTGTAACTCGGCAATGTCTTTGCCACAGCTTAGGAGTGTCTTCTGCACGTGTTTTGCAGACACAGACGAACACACGACACAGAGCCAGAGGCCGTGCACAGCTGCTCAAGTGAAAAAAAAACAACCCAAAACAACAAAACCCAACAAAAAAACCCACCCCAGAGCCCCAGGCGGGCGCAGGCAGGCCCCTGCCCTCCCTCCTGAAAGCAGCGCCCGAGGCTGGGGGGTTTGGGAGGGAAAGAACCACCAAGGTCGGTGTCCTCCACGCTCATCCTCCCACCCGGCCGCCCGGCAGCTCACCCTTTCCCTGTCTCTCTGCCCAGAGGAGGCCGATCCCAGTGGCACCCCCTCCTGCCCTCCAAAGCCTCCTCCTTCGCATCCCTCGCTCCCAAAATTCACCCCCAGAGGAGGGAGCGGATGGTCCCTCTGGAGGAGGGAGGCTGGGGAAGAGGCGACCCTCCCTCTCTGCCCAGGTGGGCACCTGCCCACCCTCCTGCCTGCCCAAAGTCAATTCCGAAACGAGCATCTTTCCCCCCTCCCTTCCTTCCATCCTTCTGTCCTTCCTTCTTTCCTTCTTCCCTTCCTTGCCGGCGAGCGGGGGGCTCCTAGCTGATCACGCAGCGGTCCTTCTCCTTGCCGTGCCCGCCGCCGATGGCTTTCTCCCGGATGTACATGAGGTCGCTGTGGACGCTGGGTCGCCGGGCGAAGGGGGCCACGATGCCGTACGCCTCCTCCGTGCTGCCCCGGCCCCCCTCTTTCAGCAGCTTTTTGCCTTTCAGTGCCTTCTTGTGCAGGATGTCGCAGTACTGGACCGAGACCTTGCGGTGCAGGTCCGGGCTCATCTCGCTGGGCAGCTTGGCCATGGCGAAGAGCGCCTGGAACATCTGGTCCAAGCTGCTGTTCTTCTTGGCCGAGATCTCGAAGTAGGCGCATTTTTTGGGGTCCCCTCCCACCAGCTGCTCGATCTCCCGGGGTTGCACCTCTCGGTAAAAGTCCCGGTCGCCCTTGTTGCCGCAGATGACCAGGGGCACCTCTATGTTCTCCTTGGTTTTGTTCTTCAGGCACGACTTGGTCTCCAGGATTTGCTGCTTCAGGCGCTGCACCTCCTCGAAGGAGTCTCGGTTGTCCAGGCTGAACACCAGGATGAACACGTCTCCTGGGGACAAAGAGGGAACGTGAGATGGCTGCAGGGACAGGGACACACCAAGACCCGCTCTCTAGAGACGTGGGGAGGGAAGAACCAGGGCAGCACCTGGATCCTGCATCCTCCCGTCCACCCCGTGCACACTCAAAATCCCACCTCCCTCCTCCCGGGACTGGAGAAACATCCCCAAACTGGACACGAAAGCCTGAAATCTGGCAAAGGAACCCCCCGCTTCCTCCTGGTGCTCCCCAGCCAAGTACCTGTGAGGATGGAGAGACGGCGCATGGCTGGGAAGGGGTGGTTGCCCGACGTGTCCAGGATGTCGAGCTGGTAGACCTCACCGCGGATGCTGTAGAACTTGCGGTGGAAGTCCTCGATGGTGGGCGTGTATTGCTCCTCGAAGCGGCCGGTGAGGAAGCGCGAGACGATGGCCGTCTTGCCCACCTTGGAGGAGCCCAGGATGACCATGCGGTAGCAGTTCTTGGCGGGGATGCTCAGCTCGGCCTCGCTGGGACACATCTTCTTGATCATCGCTGCCAGTTTCATTGAAGCCGGCGAAGGGGCAGCTTGTGCCGAGAGGAAGAGGAGGACGAGGAGGAAGGCGGTGTCAGCCCGGCTGCTCAGCCCCTCTCTCCTCGCAGGAAAGGCCGGTGTGAGCTCTGCACGGTCCCCGCCGCGTTTTATGGAGGCGGCAGCGACCGCCCCTCGGCGCGTCACGGCCCGGGGCTGAGTCAGAGCACGGCTCCGCTCCCCGGCTCCGCTCCCCGGCTCCGCTCCCCGGCTCCGCTCCCTGCCGCCGCCCCGGCCGGGCTCCCGGTGCTGCGCGGCGACGCCGCGTTCACAGCCCGGTGCGCACTCCCGATCCCGTTCGCAGCCCAGTCCCGTTCACAGCCCGGTGCGCACTCCCGATCCCGCTTACAGCCCGGTCCCGTTCGCAGCCCGGTCCCGTTCGCAGCCCTGTGCGCATCCCCGTTCCGCACAGCCCAGTCCTGTTCGCAGCCCGGTGCGGGCTCCTGGCTCCCTACAGCCGGGCTCGGGGCTCCCGGGGCTCCGCCACCACCCGGTGGGGTCTCCCCGCAGGGACCCGGGCGGCGGGGGGTACCGGGGGTGGAAGTCCCGGACCCGGGGCGGGGGGTACAGAGGTAGGGGGAGTCCATCTGCAGCGCCGACTCCCCCCGCTAGGGGGCAGTCGAGGCAGCGCGGGGCAGCGCGGGGCAGCGCGGGGCAGCGCGGGGCAGCGCGGGGCAGCGGGGACCGGCAGTCCGGCCCCGGGCAGGGCTGGGGAAGCTCGGCCTGGGGGCTCGAGGCGCAGCCCGCGGTCCCGCAGCCCCTGCGGGACCGAGGAGGAGGAGGAGGAGGAGGAGGAGGAGGGAGGATGCCCGCAGGGATGCAGGCGCAGTGCAGGCAGCAGCGCCGCGGGCGGGGAGGGTGCGTGGTGCTGCTTGGTGTTGGGTGCTGAGTAGCTGGGTCTCACTGGAGCTGGTGCGGGCAGCCGCAGACACGGCAGGGATGCAGCGTGACTGACTGACCCAGCATCTTCTGGAGCAGCCGGGCGACGGTCCTGGGGGAAATGGGAGTGTTGAGGGGTCTCTGTGCCATCAACCAGGGAGAGACGGGGCCCAGGGAAAGCCAAGCTCCGCTTTCACATCAGCTGATGAGAAAGTCTGAATTAAAACCCCCTATAAGGATCTGCTAGAAAAAAACCTTAGTGAAAGACGACGCTTGAATAAGGTTCGGGATGCAGAAGCCTCACCTACCACACCCGGAGAGACCTGGGGGCCAGCAGGAACACACACATTTGAGGAGCACGGATGCTGCCGAGCTTTTTGTCTCCCCCCAGTGTGGTCTCACCCTTGGAGACTAATTCAAACACTGTCCGAAGGTTTGTGGAGGAATCGTGGCTGGCTGCGGGGCGGGAGGGAGCACAGCCCCTTGCAGGGAACCATCCTGCCCGGCACAAGGACGCTTTGGGGACAGTGTCCCATGTGTATTGATCCGTGTGCGAGACAGCCAAGAGGTTTAAGAGCCGATTCCAAAGCACAAATGTATCACCCCAAAAGAACAAAAAGATCATTTAATTGAAGCGGTTGATGGAAAACAACACGGGGAATAGGAAGTGCCGACCTCGGGGGAAAAGACAAATCGAATATCTCAACTGGCATTTATTGCTAACTGTAAAACTATTAATAGTGCCCGGAGCAGGTAAAAATAGCCTGCCCGAAGCCTGCTCCCAGGTTAACAGTCTTCAGCGATGGAAAATCCATTTGCTCCCTCCAAAGGGCTCTTTGGCGACAGCAAAGGCAGAGCACACCAGCAGGCAGATGTGCCACCAGGATCCCCTGGGATCAGCTCAGGGATGTGGGGTTCAACCGGAGTCACCCTGCCAGGCCCCCCCGGGAGCGAGGACAGGGACCTCCCGGGTGGCTGGAGGAGAGCCGATGGCTGCGGGAGCTCCCAGGGAGAGGATGCAGGTGCTGCCAGAGCCCAGCTCCTCACAGAGTCACGCAGAGCCTAAGGAGAGGAGCGTTACAAAGCACAAGGCTGAGTCCCCCAGGATCAGCTAGAAATTTGTCTCCTGGTGGAAGCAAAGCACATTTGTCAGGAGCCGGCTGCCGGTGATTGATGATGAAGGATCCACCTCGCTGCGAGGCAAAGCCTTCCCACGGTTATGACTCTGTTAAAAATCACCACCTATTTCTGACCTGACCGCAAACAGCTCGAGTCTTGAGTGGGGGCAGGCAAAATAGCAGGTAAAATTCCCCCCACGGCTGCCGTGCCGCCCGCGCAGAGTTCGACCCTGCTGTTGGTGGGGAGTTTTGCTCCTCGCCCGGTTTGGGAGGATACGGGCTCTTGGCTCGCTCACACAGCTGCTTGGTACAGCCAGAGCCGCAGGCAAACTGCTGTGCCTGAAACCCAGCGACCGCGGACACCTTTAAATGGAATCAAACATCTCTAGCACAGATCAGTGCCCGGTTTCTTGCTATTTCTCTCCTTATTTGCATCCTCCCAGGTTTACCAGCCACCTGCCAACCAAAAAAACCTGCCCGCCGGCCACGAGCAAGTGGCTGAGAAAGGATATTCCGCGAAAGTCACACAAACATCCCAGCGACAGAACACGCGGCTCCCCAGGGTCTGGCTTGGACGAACTGTGCAGGCAGTGACCCAGAGCTCACAGCAGCACCAGCCTCTGCAGAAAGGCATGAATCAAAACGTACCCAAGGCAGGAGCGCGCGTCCCGCTGCCCGGCCCGGGGGCAGCCGAGCGGGGGATACTCGGAAAGGAACAATTACATCAGGACATGACTTTGATTTCGGAGTGTGCTGTGGAGCCAGGAAGTATCGTCACCCCGGGGTCGAGCCGGTCTCGGCTCCCAGCTGGGTCCTACGGGTCCCAGCAGTGGAAAAGCCACGACTGGAGCAGACGTTCGTGCCTTTCCTGTCCTGGTGGACACAGCCTGCGCGGCCTCTCCCAGGCCTCGGAGAGGAGCGCATCTGACATAGCTCCTCGTCCTTGCCGTTAAGATGCTTCACATGCTGCCAAGGACCCCACGTTCCCTGGCTCCGGGCTGGGGTGTTGTAAGAGCGCACGGAGCCAAGCCCGCTCCCCAGCCCAGCTTTCCTGGCTCCCCAGTTCCTGCTGTTCTGCCCCAGGACAGGGACCGGTTCTTCAGCCCGGGACCCTCTCCCCATTTGGTGTAACAGCACCCGGCGTGCTGCCCGTCACAACGCTGGCGTTTCCCAGCGCTGGTGGTGAACAGCGGGGTCTCGTGGGACCCCAAATCCTGCCCTGGCTGTTCCGCTGGGGTGGGAGAAGGAGCAAGAGGACGGAGGAAGAGGGGAGCAGCTGGGTAGGGAAGGGAAGGGAGGCTTTAGCTATAGCTCTGCTTGTCCCCCTGGGGAAAAGCATCTGATTAAATCAAGATGCAGCATCCAAGGTTGCTATTCATTTCCTATATTATTAGCTTGTCTCATTTTATTAAATCTCCTTTAAGGCTTTTCAAAAGAAGCACGTAATTCACAACATATAATTTTTCCCAGATGAGATATGCAGCAGCAGGCTGCTCTCTCACGGGGGACCGGGCGGGTGGGTTTATTTGTTTCCTTCCCCCACCCCCTACTTCTTCAGCAACACTTTTCATGTTCTTGACTCCTTTTAGCATTTGGGATTTGATTAACAGAGAATTTGAAAGCCTGAGACGTGTCTCAAACCCCCAGTTCCTTCAGTTATCCAGGCAAGGGGTGGCGAGCGCTCCCTTGGAGATGCCATCCCTGCGCCCGGTGCCATGCAGCTCCCGGAGCGGGCTGTGCCGCGATCTCCAGACTTTCTGCATCTGTTCCCCTTCTCCCATCTTTGGCTGTGATAAACTCGCCAAAAACCCTTGGCAGGGGCTGAACGCCCGTATCATGGTGCAAAGCTCCTGCGGATCACCCAGCGCTGCTGCTCTCCTTACCGGGGACGGTGCCCCACTCTCTCACCATGGAAACATCTCTCCTCTGAGCACACCGAGGTGGCACGAACTCATTGTCCAGAACCATATGGCACAGCTGGGACAAGAGCTCCGTACAGAGCAGAACTGGGGTTCTCCAATCCAGGGGCGCCCTGGGAATCCTCTGCTCCCAGTTTCCATCCCATGCCACCCTCTCGCCCACAGTTTGCTCAGAGGCAGCAGCATCCAGCATGGACAAAGGCGTTTGCGTGTCCTGGATGTGTCCCCAAACTCCAGCACCTCCTGCTCCCTTCCAAAGAGCAGCAGCTTCCCTGGGATTAGAGAGAAATGTCACCTGTAACCAGAGATGGGCAGCAACTGGGCTTGGAATATAGGGCACAGGGGAGGGGGAGGCTCGGTGACCCTGGTGGACACGTTGCTACAGATTTCAGGAGGGTTCCCATGGAAATAGCGACGGCTGCCAGGGTTATAGGACAAAAATCAAAGCCCAAGAGGAGGCAGGGAACTGGACGGGCAGCGACGTGCAGCCGGAGCCGAGGGCTTGGAGCCTGGAGGTGTTTCGTGTCTAGGTCCCTCATCTGCCCCCACCGTGGGGTGCGGAGGGGGCTGAGGCCAGCGCAGGGCTCCAGGCTGCGGGTGGAGGTGTTGGAGTTGGGGGAGACTGAGACGGGCAAGGGCTGAGCCCCGCTGGGTGCCGGTGCCCACATCGAGGACCCTGGAGGCTCCCTCAGATGCTCGGCCCTGGTGCAGCAGCAGGGCAGAGCTGTGGGCAGAGCTCGGCCCCGACACCTTCCCAGGGAGGCTCTGGCCACTCTGCCTCCATCCTGCGACCCTGACTCGGAAAGGAGCTGCGCTCCGTAAACAGTTCCCCTCCGAAGAAAAGGCAACATGGAAAAAGCAGCACATTCCTACGATTTTTGTTGGAAATAAGATCCAAGGAGGATGCAGCGCAGCCTGGCCAGCTCGCCAGGCCGTCCCAGGGCGGCTTTTTAGTGTGCAAATTAAAGAAAACAGCCTCGGAACTTGTCCTCTGGCACATGGCGGGAGCTCCGTGCGTAAAGGCCTGTGGGGTGGAGGGCGGAGGAGGGCTGGGGTGGGCTTCGATGGCGTCTCCGTGCTGCCCCTGGCAGCGGTGACGCTAAGGGCACGGGGTGCTGCTGCTCTTGGGGTGCTGGAGGTCGTTTTGAAGCATCCCCTGGGCAGCAGGAGATGGGCACTGCCTGCACCCAGCACAGGCAGCGTTGTCCCTGCAGCTCAAACCCGGCTCTGCGGCCGTGGGACAGATCCTGCTGCTGCCCCAGGCATCTGTCTGGGCTCCAGCACTTGTGGTTTCCCACCTGGAAGTAGCTTCCCACCAGGACGTTCTTCCCAGTGTGTTTCCTGGTGACCATTTAAAGCCCAGACTGCTTTCCCTACACAGCGGGGAGAGCGGAGGCTGGTTCATTCCCCTGCAAACTCCTGCCGTGTCCCCCACCCGCCTTCTCTGGATTAAGGGGTCCCCAATAAGGCAGCCAGTGCCCAAACTGCCCCTGAAAGCCCCCGTACCGCCGGCGCTCAAAGCTCATCTTGGCTTTTGCATCAAATCCCAAAGGCTGGCAGAAAAGCCGGTCTCCCCCGCCCACCGACCGGTTCAGCCTCGGTGTGGGGATGGGAGCCGGAGCCACTGCCAGAGCCCCGAGCCCCCCGACTCCCTCCACCTCCCCAAAGAGCAAAAGCGCAGACTCAGCAAGCGGGGCCTGGCAGGAGCCCAGCGGGAATCGTGGTTTCTCCATCGCTCTGCCGATGCGACACGCGCTGCCTCGATTGCACCATGTGTTTATTGTCCCTTCCAGGTTCATCGTGTTTGTTTGCCAGGTAAGTTTTATGCCCTTCCCCGGGTGAAGGCAGCTCAGCTTCACTGGGCGAAAGCAAACACAGGCGCAGGGTTACGGGTCGACACAGCGGCGGGCAGGACCTTCGGGGATGTGTTCCCCGGTCTGGATGTCCTTGTCACCCCCTCGCCTTCAGGGAAAGGACCACAGGATGCAGCCTCCATCTCCCAAAGTGTCCCTGGATGAAGCATCCTGCGAGCGTGGAGCTGGCCCCGCAAGGCGTGTCCACCGCTGGGGTCCTTTGGGCTTGTACGGGTGATCCCCCCTCCCCAAAATATTATCACACGCTGTTTCAAGGAGGGGAGACACGTGCGGAGGACCCATGCAAGGGGCCACGTGGAGAAAACCCGGGAGGAGTGTGAGTGTGGGCACAGCTGCTGCCGGGGGTTGCGCAGCGGGATGGGGTGACCGTGGTGTGACAGGCTCAGTGACCCAGCCGTCCCCTGCCAGGTGGGAGTTGAGATTTAACTAGTTTCTCCTTTCCCAGTGTTTGCCCTGGAGAAACAGCCCGAATGTCAAGGGAGGCGTCACCTGCGGCATCTGCACAGCCTCACGTGTGGCATTTCCCACGGCTGCCCACAAACTCCCTCTGCCAAGCTCAGCTGGGCCCAGCAAGCCTCACACTGGACTCTGAAGCCATGAAGTTCTGAAAATGGACCCATGACCACATTTCCAGGGACCCCACTTGGTGCTCAACTCATGCCCGAGAGCTGGAAGGATGCAGGGACCCCACTTGGTGCTCAATGCATCCCCGAGAGCCAGAGGGATGTGCCCACCTGTGCCGGCACGGTGCCAGGGCTGCGACTGGCCAGTCCTGGGTCTGATGGTGGAGGTCTCTCCTTCAGGAGCAGCAGGAGTCCCATATCCTGACCTGGAGGCCAAGGGGTCCATCCCTGCATCAGTGCAGGATACGGCCCAGCTGCAGCCAGGCACTGGCCCTGGGCATGGGAAGGGGGGAAATAGCTCCGACACCACCAATGCTTTGTGCTCAGCCTGAAGGTTTCATCCCCATCCTCTGTAATCTCAAATTCTTAGAAATATTAGGTGATTGGAGAGGAACAGCAGAGATGCCTCTGGGATGGGAATGGTACAACTGGGGACAGGGCGAGGGGTACATGGTCGGCAGACTGGGAATGACACAGCACAAATACAGCCCTCGCTGCGTTCTCGTTCAGAGCGATCCTTCCCGAACAGGCACTTGTCTCTTTGGTAAATACTGATTCCACCCATCAACAAATCTGAATTTATTTACATTAGAGACTTTGAGCCAGGACTGGCAACTCTGACATAAATTGAATAATGCAACGTATCCTCTCCTTGCTGGTTGCTATGGTACTGGGCTGTTTTAGCCTCCGTCTATAAACATTAACTGTGAAGGGGATGTGGAAACTTATCTAAAAATAAAATACTATGCCCATGTCTTTAAGAGGAAGGTCATTGAGACGGAGATAAAGAAACCATCCCAGTCTAATGGCTCTGAAGCGGTGACACACAACCGCAGCATCCGTGAGCTGGGTGGAAGGAAACGGAGGCTGGACTGAAAAGAAACCATAACTTTTAATTAATCCTGCTGAGCAATGCCCCCAGGGTGAATTACCACATGCAAAAGCAAAGGGAAATTGGACCGTTTCGTGGAGGTGACACCGAGAAAAGGGAGGATCCTCTGCGGCTGGGACGACGAGATGCTGAGACGTGGCGCCGCATCCCGGTGCCTGCGTGGGAGCCGGCAGCAGTGCGGTTCCCTTCTCCAGCACCACTGCCGAGGGCTTTACGCTGCTTTTTCTTTTTTTTTTGGTCGTTTACAGCTTATTTCTTAAACTCTTCTGGGAATCTGTAAACCCTGAGCCTGGGTCTGGAGCATCACCCCTGGGGTGTTCCCGGTCAGGGCAGGATCCAGCACCTGGCTCTTTGGGACTAGTTGAGGCTGGTGGCAGGGGCAGAGGGGCAGATCAGTACCCGGCTGCTGTACAGCCTGGAAGGCAGGAGCAGCCCTTTCCCTCCCTCCCACCCACTGCCCCTGCAAGGCAGTGAAAAGTAGCTGGAAGGCACTGGGTGGTGGGAAAGGCAGGCAGGACCCTCATGTGGCTCCTGGGGAAAAGGAGGGGCTGGGTGGGCATGGAGGGGGCAAGGGATGGGTTATCTACAGGATGCAGATGGGGATTGACTCTCCCCCTTGGTCTTCTCCATGCTGAGGCTTCCCCATGGACGGCTGCCATCCCTCCATCCCCCTTGGGCAGTGGTTTAGGTCGTATGTTCACATCTACGTACTTCCAAGTGACCTTTCTCGGAGTCTTTGCAAATAGTCCTACAGGGTTCTGCACGGGTGGGAAATGGCAGCTCTGGGCAGGGAGGTTTCCTTCTCCCAGAACAGATGAGGTTTGTTGCTGGGTTTGCAGTAGGTTTTGATGTTGAGTTTGCAGCAGTTTCTCCTCTTCCTTCCCCAGCCGTGTTTGAACACCTCAGGGACTCCTGAGCCCTCTCTGTTTCTTCACCTGAGCTTCTGTTTGCTTCCCGTGGCTCTTTGGCAGCATCTTCAGACGATCTTCAGCATCAGCCAGAGCTTCCCACACTCAGAGCTCGCTTACAAAAGGCCCCCGGTGTTTCCATGATTCCTCTGCTTGTCCTCCAGTCTGGGGCTGGAGCTGGGTTGCTTTTTTCCCTGCAGATCTCTAATAATTGGTGCGGGAGGAGAAGTCGGGAGGTCCCCTGTGAGAGCATCACCTTCATGGCAGGGGCTGCCAGTGACCTGGCAACAGGGACGGAGACGTGAGGACAGGGACCTCCAGCTCCCGCAGGTTTCAGCAAGGAGGCACCACGCTCAGGCTGCTCTTCTGATGGCTTCCAGTACTGCAGGGTGCTCAGTTGGCTCATTAAGGGTTGCTGGGGCTAATTAGGAGGATACATCTCAGTAGGAAAATGGGCAAATCGGACAGCGTGGGGACCGGAAAGGCACATTGTGCCGAGGTACCCGAGACACTGCTCTGTGAAAGGCAAAGAGACAAGAGTCTGATGGGGATCGCATCGGTGCTACAGCATCTTCACTGGGGCAGAGGCTACGGAGCTTCCAAAACCTCAGCAGTGCCGCATGCTGGTCCAGCCTCTCCAACCGCCAGTGGGCAGATGCACCGGGGGGGCTTCCAGGGGGTCACTTAACCCCAGGGAAAGGAGCCTGGGCAGGAACTTATGCTTTGGCCCCAAAACACAAGCCCAGGCTGAGTTTCTGGGGTGAGCTGGTGCAAGCCCATGCTCCCAGCTCGGGTACGGAGCAGCCTGGAGCAGGGACGCCTGATTTCCCCGTGGAGTGGTGGGGTACAATGCCCTCTCACACCATCCTGCTGCTCGCTGGAGCAACCTGCCATGGCCAATAGCTGCTTTTCTTCTGCCTGATTTAGACTAAGCCTGGAGCCTCAAAGCTCCCCAGCAATTTTCCTTCATTCTGACTCTCAAGTATATAATCAAACCAATTTGGGGGCTGCTGGTCGGGTGCCGAGAGGCGGACACAACCACCGCTGTGTAAAGCCTTCCCGCCTGGGTTTTTGCGGAGGTTTGAAGCTCAAATCCCTTGAGAAGTGCAGGAAGGGCTCTGGAGGAGCTGGGACAGCCAGGGTGGGCAGGGGCGAGCTGGGAGGGCAGGGGGTACTCCCGTCCCCATCTAACGCACTCGTAGGTGGGAGAGCCCAGCAAAGCAGCCCCTCTCGCTGAGATGCCGATTGGCAAACGTACCTGTTGCTACTTGTTCTTTGCTCCCTTCTGTTTCTGCCGATATATTTCCTCTGTGAAAGGCCTGTGTTTGGGAGGATGGGAATTTGGCGGGAGAGGGGAAAGAGACACAAGAGAGGGGGGAAGAAGATAAAATAAAGACTCCTGTGTGCTCCCTTTTGGGCCCAGAAACTCTGCCCTACCTGGGTTGGCACAGCTTGAATCTCTCTGGACCACAGAGTGGCTCCAAGCTGCTCCCACCCAGGACCATCCCTGCGCTGAGCAGGATGAGGCTCAGCACACGCTCAGACTCCCCTGCGCACAGATCAGCCTTGGCTCTCTTGTATCTCCTCCTTCCTTGCAAACACAAAAGACCCTTCACTGTTGAAGTACAACCGCCGCTTCTGGGAATTACTCCAGGCCACTTCGTCCTGGGCGACCCAGCTATTGTGGTGCAAAGTATCAGAGAAGCCCATCCAAGGAACTACAAAATGTAAGCTCTTCCTGCAGGGTCTCTTCAGATGACACAAGGAGTCCTCTCGCTGCCTTCCTTATTGTTCTTGTATAGACTGAATCAGGCAGCCGAAAGAAAAAAGACCTCATTTCGATAAAAATAAACAAATGCATAAATGTTCCTAGAACTCAGCAAATTGTTTCAGAGAGGAATCTGCCCATTATCAAAACAATCGAAAAACAATCCTCTGTTTTCCTTCCTCCCTGCTGAATTAACTGGAAAAAAACATCTCTGCTTCTGCAGTTCCCCGAAACCTCAGGAGTTAAAGCTGTTAGAAATAATTAGAAGCTCTCCAGTTTTGCAGAGCTACTCACCCCTCATACAGCATTGCGATTGTGTAGGAAATTGCCACTACAGCTGTCAGCAAAAGGCCAGCTGGGCTCGCATGCCTGTTTTGAAAGAGAAGGAAAAGATCAGGTAAGTACATGGGCTTATGCAAGACCTGGTTTAGAAAGTGAAATGAGCTGCTGGGCTCCACGAGAGCACTCTCCTGCTCATTAAACAGAAGTGAACAAAAGGGTAGAGGTTTTTTTTTCAGTTGTACTTAATGTTAACTTAGACAGATGTTCCTTGGCAAAGGCTCTTCCCCAGCCTACTTCGGCGACTTCTTTTAAGTCTGATCCCTGCACGTCTCTGCTAAGAGAGCTTCTGCTTTGATGCTAAGTCCTGAGATTATAAGGCTGTTTAATAGCTGAGCAGCTGCTTACGTACGGCTGTGGCTCCCAGCCAGCGCTATAAGGGAAATGCCTGATGTGCACGGGAAGATGAGCCGCCCAGGGCGCAGGAGGCACCTGGCAGACGGAGCAGCATATGGCACCGTATACATCAAAACGGCGGCTGAGCCGTTGCGGGGCCGGGGATGGAAGGTGATGGAAAGGTCTATGCCTGCCCTGTGAAGGGTGCTGGCGTGGGTGCTGCAGCAGGACTGGGTGCATGGGGGCTCGGTTCACCTTTAAACCCATTTTAAGATGTTTTAGGAACACATCCTATCACCTCCCCAAGGCCCTGCTGAATGGTGTCCTTCAGCGAGACGTCACCAGGCATACCACGGGGGGCCGATGCCACCCGCCACACCACACTGTCTGGCTGAGAGGTGCTTGAGGGCTGTGGACACGAGGGGAGCAGCTGTTCCTTTTAGCACCAAAGAATCAGGTCCAAAAAATCCCCACCGCCTCCTGCTCTAAAGCGAGAAGTCAGTGTAGGCTCAAACCTGCACTGCCCACGTGAGAACACTTCTTTGACGCTTGGCCCGAAAGTCTGAGGCAGACACTAGAGAAGGCAGCGGGGGTTTTGCTAAGGCGCCAGGACTGCAGCCTCCAAAATTTCTGCTCCAAGTGACAGTGGCCACACCACAGCCATTCCCCTCTTCTAACCCAGCACCCCCGAGGTCTGTCTCACCACAGGCTCCAGCCCCCACCCAAACCCTTCCTGCATCCTTCACCTCCAGCTAATGGCTGCAAGTGCTACCTTTAATTAGGACACCACTGATTGCCTTTAATTGCTGGTCACAGCTCAGCTCTGAGGGGGACAAGAGCTGGTTGTCAGCAAAAAAAAGTACTTAGCTGGTCCATGGTGAGGATAAACATCCCGCAAGCCTTGTGGGAAAACACTCCTTCAGAGACCAGACTACCTAAACCTCGTACTGGACTCGCTTTCAGGTACCGCCTGGCCACACCAGTTCCTGGGGAGACACAGACAAATCTTCACCTTTTCACTGTTTCCACTTTGCCATAAGTTTTTCCCTCATTAGGAAGCATCAGGCAACTTCTTCCTCTCCCAACCCCCTGCTATTAGATGCTTAGTCATGTCTCCTCCTTGATTCCTATCAGAGAGAACAAATTTGCATGATTGTTTGTTGACAGCAAGACCTCTAATTGCATCATTTGGCTGCGGCTCCAGCTCTGATTTACACAGCCTGTTGCCGTGAGTTAAAACACTTCCCTACCAGACCTACACAAAGCTGTCCCCAAACAGCTCATGCTCCATTTGTCTTTCTGGAGAAACGAGGCTGCTCGACGCGGGATGAGTTGTTTCTCTTCTCTTACGAGCTTGACCTACTTGTTGGGCAACAGCTTGTGTTGTAGGAGGGCTGATGAAGAGTCAGGAAGGCTTTGAGGTCTTGGTAGGATTTTTTTGGGTAGAAAGTGTGTCCAACCTCGACCCTTGCTGCAGCTCCCCGTGGCTGAGGGTTGTCTACAAGAGCAATGGTGGGGGCTCACATCCTTCCCCACTGACCTCGCTGGTCCTGGGTGCTGGATGTGGGACACCAGCTTTGCCCTTTCCTCCTGGAGCTCCTGTTTCGTAGTGACGGGCAGAGGTGCGTTCTCCAGTGTATCTGGCAGAGCTGCCATTGGTTGAGTCGGGGCGAGCTGCAGCATCCTGCAAGGGAGGAAACAGCATCTCTCGCCCCATGCAAAGCTTTTGAGGTTGGACTGGCGTTGGGAGGCAGGCTGTCTGGAGTGCTGCCAGGCTCGCTGACGTTATGTGGTATGTGCCCTCACAGATAAAAATGAATCAGTCCTTTGGGCTCCAGTGCCATGACATGGAGTGTGATACATCACCGAGGGAGGACAAGTATGCTCTACGTTTTAGGTCTGACCAGAACCAGACGGCAAACACATTCCTCCGGCATCCCTCCCACTGCCACGGAGCTGGGACGTTAGCTCTGGCCTCTGAGGGCAGACACCTCACACCTTCTGAAAGCCCTGGGACCTCAGAAGAGACCTGGGACTCCCCTAAAAATTCTCAGCAATGTGAGCTGCGACACCAGGGAAAAGAAAACAGTCCAAACCACCACGTGCAGAGCTTCTCCAGGGCAGGCGAGCAGTGTCCTGGTGCCTCTTTGCACAGCTCCAGCAATCTGTTAACAGCAATTACTTGTCATGCCTCGCTGCTCTTTATGGTGGCAGCCTTTTAGCGAGAAAAAGGAGGTGATCACACTGTTGTCTCGAGCTGCCTCAGACTGTTTTTGCCCAGGATTGTGGTGAAAGACCAAGCAATATGCACCCAGTGCGTGGTTCTTTCTCTCTGGGGGCAAAGAAGGGATTTCTGTGACAGACACTGCGCGGGAGGGTTCAGCTGGTTCCACAAAGGGTCTAGGAAATAGTTAGATGCTGAATTAAAGAAAAATCTCCTTATAATTCCTCCTGGTCAAATTTTTCCTTCTGCGCTGTGGCAGGTGTGACGGTACTGGTTCTCTCTGGTTACAGTGTGGTATGGAGGGGCTCATCCTGCCCCAGCTCTGCCCCACTCCCCCAGCAATATCCACGCTGCCATCGCACTGCTGCCAACCCTGCCACGGCCCCAGCAGCGAGCTCACCCCAGCTCTTGTGCACCATTTCCCAGGGTTTAGACCCACTCCAGTGCTGTGGGTCTGCCAGGAAGGCAAACGGCCTCATGCAGCCAGCCCTGACAGCACCAGGGGGAATGTCAAGTGCAGAACAAACAGGAGCAAGGCTCAGCGGAGACAGGAGAGAAACCATCAGCATTACTTATTACCAGGGGCCAGAAAGTGGTAAAGCACTTCATTTTTTCCACCAAAGCAGAAAAGAGGTGGTCACACTCGGGAGCACCAGCGCGCAATACCCGTTGATAACACCCCGCGGTGCTCTGCAGGCTCCTGATTTAACACACAACCAGTTTTTTTTTTCTCCTGGGCAAATAAATAAAATGTAATATTAAATGAAACCCACATAAAACTTGTTACACAGAATAGAGTCTATAGCTCATTTGCTGCTAAATTACAGCCTATTCATTTCCTGCTAAGCAGGCAATTGAGCCGTGTTGTGTCACATGAGGAGTGTTTCGGAAGTGTTATCACCATGTGCTGGGGGAAAGGGTGCGTTGGCTTGTTTTGCTTTTTTCAGAGGTAATTACAGGGTCACACTGATCCCTCGTATCAGTGCCCTGGCCCTGCCGAGTGACACCCGGCGTGAATTCGGCCCTGACTGTTGATTTTTCCACGTGCAGAGCCTGCCAAGGACCTCGCTCAGCTGCAGAGCATTTGCTGATGCTTCCTCTCCCCAGCACTTGGCCGCTATTTATTTTTCTACAATTAATGCTGCAAGTCTTTTATGATGATGGAAGATGTTGCACGCACAAAAATAGTCAGGAAGCGAGAAGACAGTGCATGTTGCACTTTCCCTGCCATTTTATCTCTGGCTGCCATCACCAAGAGCTGCTTTGGCAGCCTGGCACCTTATGCCCTGCCGAGCACAGACCCCACACTTGCCCTGCGCCCTGTGCTGTTCACAGGGGCACGTACTCACATGAGGGACCAGCCCAGGTAGATGGCTGTGCTGCCCCAATACATGGGGTTATCCAGGACGCTGAAGGGGAAACTGGTCACTTTTGCCTCCTTCAAGATGCCGAAGTAATCACCTGCAGAGCAAACAGAGAGTTTCTGCTTAGGCTCTATGAAACTGGGGGTCGTGGGGCACATTGGTACCCTCCCCGTAACCCTGCCAGGGATGAGGAGTGAAGGCGAACGAGGGGTTTTGCTGCTGACTTCCACATCCCTCAAGGGGAGGCAGCTCTCGAGGTCCCAACCGGCTGATTTTGGCTTTCTCGTTTGAGAACTGCCTGTCCGATGCCACTTTACAAGGAAGTGAATGCGTAGGATCAAATCCATTTAATGGGGAAATAAGCCCAGCGCACTGTAATGGTGTTCAGAGATGTTATAATCACGACGGCCCTCATTCAGTGTCACCCTTATCTCATAGTTCAGAGAATTTCTCAGAATTTCAGAAAATAGCACCTCTGCCTACAAACCACTCAAATTATTGGCATGATGATGATGATGATAATAGCTGATTGTCATCTGCAATGAGGAAAGCTTTCAGAACTGTCAGCAACCAACCAGCTTCCCATCTACCTCGGAGAAATCCTTCCACCCTCCTGGAAGAAGCCTGGAGAAGAAATGACAAGCAAGATGCTGCGCAGCTTGCAAGCATCATTTCGGGGGACAGAAAGGGCCAGGATGCCGAGCTCTGGTTTCTGCTGGTCTTACAAGTGAAACCACAAAGCCCAGCGAGGATTATGCTCCGTGTCCACTGCACCATCAGCGAGGAGCGGTGTCAGTCCATCAGCTCAGAGAGCTGCCACAGCCCTGGGTTGAGCTCCCGGCTTTTTTGCCAGCCTGTTCCCTGACCTTGGGCAACTCTCCTCTGCCCCTCCCGGTGCTATTGTGCACTGCTCATAATATCCGTCTTTCTGAGAGTACGGAGGGTGGTGAGGATTAATGTATGGTGAGAAAGTGTACGGAAATCCAGATAAAAGGCATTACAGGAGTGCAAACTATACAAGGTTATTATTATTACCTAGATCTTAGTGCAATTTCTTTGACCTCACATGGCGCAAAAACATTTATTTCTAAGGATAAACAGTGCCTGCCCAATTAGACAATGCTTTGGGGCTTTAACTCCAGGCCTCTAAGGGAGATAATTGCCTGGTATTCATACTATATGTTCTCACAGTTACTTGGCAATGCGTCTCTGAGATCGTTCTGGTAGAAAGAACACATCACCCCCTGCCACAGCACCGTTTCTGTGCTTTCTTATGTGTCAAGATGCTTCATTACACCCTGCCCGCCCCTGCCTTTGGGCTGAACACCTCGCTCCTCGAATGGCGCTGGCACAGGGAAGGTTCACACAGAGCCCTGAGACCGTGGGGCTGGCAGGGGCTTATCTGAGCCCGGCCCGGGTGGGGCTGTGGGACCCTCTGTGTAGGCTCCCTGCAAGCAAGAAGCACGCAGCAGCTGGGGGGAGCAGGCAGCTCCCCCAGGACACGAGCTTTTCCGATGCAAATCCTGCTGCTAAACCCACACGGTTAAATGAACACGACCACCAGAGAGAACCTGCAATATTTTTATATTCAGGCATTGGTTGCACAGCATCAGCCCTCAATTCAGGAATCCGCCCCTCATCAGGCTGAGGGACTTCGGCATCTATCTGTGGTTTTTTGCTGGAGGTCAGTGTTACTGGTTCGCTGCCCAGGGCAGACACTTTGGATCGCAGTGGCAAAAAGCCTTTTGATGTATTCCACAAGGTCCCCCACGGTCCCTGAGCCCAACATGGGGTGAAGCACCACCTCTGCTTCCCTCCGGGGACCTGCTGGCTTCACCATCACCCAGTGACAGGCTTCGGTCAGGTCAGATTTACTTGAAATCTTGGTCAGCGCTGGAAGGAACCACACTTGGGTGCGAGAGAGATGGGCTGAGACAGGCAGAGCCGCCTCTCGGTGCCCTCGGCCCCCAGGCCCCCCTTACTACGTTCGTTAGGAAACAGGGCAAACCAAGGCGAGGTGGAAGGTGCCTGAATCCCTGGGAGGGCACGGTGTGGAGATGGGGCACCGGGAGGATTGCTCTGCAGGGGAGAAGGCTGCCGGGTCGAGGGGCTGCCTCGAGCTCTGCGGCTGTGCGGGAGATGGGGTGGCACACAAGGGCTCGTTGCAGAAGGGTGACTCACGCAGCTCCCACTGCACCGTTTAGCCCACACTTGAGAGACAAAGTGCTCTGCAGCTGCTCCAAAGCTTAAATGTGATGTTAAAGAGGCATCTAACGGGCAGCCCCGGTGTTGTCTCTGTGCCCTCCCTGGTTCAGCCCTCACTGATGTAGGAAAACCCCAAATGGAAGGGTCAAATGCTGTTCTAGTAAGTTTTTGAAGTGCTTGGGTGTCAGAGGCTCCCTTGAAACTTGCCCAGAGCTCAGGTATTGGCTGTGGGAAGAAGCTGGATGATGCTATAACCCCCTTCTCGCCAAAGCAGCGCAACCCTTTGCTACCTGCAGTCAGAAGTGTTATCACTGCTGGAGGACACACATCACCGAAACCCTGTGTGCAGGAGGACCTTGGAAGTGTCAGTCCCAGGGCAGTCCTGAGCAAGAGAACATCCCGTGTGAGAACCTCAGAGACCTGCAGGCCCCTTGTCTTCCCCATGGCTAGGTAAGAAACCACGCTGAACAGCATTCTCCATTAAGAGTTTGCTGCCTTGGACTCGTAGGGACTTGGATGGAGCTGAGAAGCTGCTGTTGGTCCAAGGATGATGCCCTGCAGGGCTCCAGCTGGGCCATGCCTCTGTGGCACAGAGATCCCGAGTCAGCCCAGCTGCACCAGCACATTGTCTTGGCATCACCCCACCCTGACTCAGCTCTGCCCCGGCGCCCGTCATGCCCCAGTTAGCAGAGAGCTGGCCTCACTCCGTGCTATGTCACGCAAGGCTTGGAGCCAAGGAGCCTTCGCCTGGTGTACCAGCAGCAGGGAGAGCCTCCACCGCAGAGAGGATGGAGCAGAAGTGCCCGATACGGGCCACCAACACCTGCCTCTCCCCTGCCCCAGGCAATATGGGAGCCACTGGCCATGAGGAGTGGAGTGGAGTGGGACTCTCACTGCTTACGCTGAGCCTGACTCATTTGTTTGCTTTTCCCCAGCAGTTCAAGTTCACTGGATCCTCCCGGTCAGATGAATCAGGCTTTACGTAAACAACCCCAGACCTGGCTGAAATTCAGGAGCATTCAAGCGGCTCTCACTGGTGGGTCCTCCTGTGCCCGGCCTCCCTGGACACACCTCGGCAGGCACTGCATTGCTCCTGGGGGCTGCAGGAGATTTTGGGGGATGCCGGTGCCCGGTAGCTGGGGGACAGGGCTGTAACACGGGGCCAGGAGTGGGGCTGCGCGTGTTCAGGAGCGCTGAGCTCTATTTCTGGCGGCAGGATCTTGGCCAACTCAACACATTTCTTTGCAATTCCACTTGAAACCAGGAAGGCTTATTACCTCCCTCTCTTCTTCCTGGCGACACTGCAGGAGCTAATTGAATTTGGTTTGTAAAGCACTTGCAAAAGCACAGCCTAAATGCAGTGTCAAAGCCGGGGCTGTGATTATTTCAGCCAGCGGGAGCTGCCCCTTTCCTTCGGTATTTATTGTTCCTGTCTATTTTATTTGTATGAATTCCGCACATACTGGCATGTTTTTAAAGTCAACAACGCTAATAGAATTACTCTCTAAATGTGAAAGCAGGCGCAGTGGAAAATGCCTTCTGCCATAAAGCGGCAGATAAAAGAATCCGTCAACGAATGTCAGGTTTATTGCAGAGGGAAGCGCGAACGAGCTCCTGCCTCGGTGCGTGTCGAGCGGGTGGGGGCTCAGAGCAAGGCTGCCGGACAGTCTGCGCCCGCCGTGCCGGTGCCAACCCGCTCATGGGGTCTGCACTTGGGGTCCCTTTTCTGGAAGGTATTTGGGCTGTCAGATGATCAGCTGCTTTTCAAAATTTCAGGCTTGACACTGAAGGTGACGGGACTTGTCATATAAAACCACTGCACCACCTCCTTGGTGCGAGGTAACGGCACGCTTAGGTCACGCTTTGGTGTCATAAAGTCAAGACCAAATCTATCAGCCTTGAAGGCAAGAATGAGGAAATTCTGACAGGACTCTGCCCTAGCAAAAGACTCCTGCTAGGATTAAATGCACCTTCTGGTTAAGCTGTTGAATTTATGCTGCTTACCTAGGAACGTCCCGGTGAATCCCAGTGCCAAGAAGCTGGTGATGACAAACAAGGTCCCTACAGCCAAGACGGCCAAGCCCATGTAATAGGCCCAGCAGCAGTCCAAGCCCTCCAGCTTCGGCTGGCTCTTCATGGCTTCTGTGAAGCTGTTGGAGAGACAACAAGGGCTGTTAAAAGCGGCGACTCCTAACTAACATCACCCACCTCTCTCTGGGAGATGAGGAGGACCCTTCACCAGGTCCCTTTTTTCACCTGGACCAACTCAACCTTCCAACAGGAGAAGAAGCAAGAAGCAGCCAGGGCTTGACCTGCAGCAGCTATTTCTACTTGCAATCCTTGCTCACTCCTGGGAACACCAACCCCACTGACCTGCAGTATCAAAAGCTTTGCCCTGCTCGCCAAACCCCAGGTTCCATCGTGACCAGGAGCTCTGGGAAAGACGCCCTTGGAAATGCAACACCTTGGCACAGGACTTGAAGGGTTGGGAACAATTGGCTGGGTTATCTCATGCTCCCACCCCCGTTTTTCTCCATCAAAATATTTTGCAGCGTTCATGTGTTAGCCACGTGCCCAGGAGTGATTCACGGCTGAAGCCTGACAGTCAGGGGGAGGATTGGAACGGCGAAAGGAAAATACTAGAGACACACATTTTCAAGTGCAAACACGGCTTCTCTACTGCAGCCTTGTTCAGGCATTTCAGGTCTGACCTTCCAAACACTCGTCTGTGAGTGGAAAAATTGTGACCCCTCCCTTCAGCCCCCTGAACTTTGGCCAGAGCAGGGCTTGGCAGGCTCAGCATCTTGCAGAGCTCCGATACGAACACATGGCTACAAAGGAGACAACACTGTCATTTAAAAAATGCCCATTAGTAACAGTGAGAGGACCTAACAGACCCACAGAGCCACACACTGCATTTCTCCACGTGCTGCTGACACATGAGGTAGAAAACTTTGAACCTTTTTTAATGAACACCCTGGAGGCTGAAATTCAAGTGGAATAACCTGTCTTGTGCCTCTGGCCAGCACTGTCAGGACAGGAGAGCTGCTCCTGCCCGTGCTCCCAGGCTCCTCGGCTGGAAAGTGCTTCCATGATGTTACCTGCAGGGCTTGGGATAGATTTTTTTCACAATGTCCAGCTTCACCAAGCCCTGCAGATGCCTGTTGCCCACATGAAAGCTGACAGGCACTGCTGCCTGCCTGGCTGATGGACAAGCGGCTGGAAACACACCTTTTGGAGGCTCAAAGACCAGATGGCAAGTTACTTGCACCAAGCAACGTCCAGGATGATATTTTAAACCCCATGGTTTAGGGACCTAGATGATATTTTTTGTTTTCCTTGGAGCTCAGTCCTACTACGTTTTCCATTGTCGGGGAGTTTTTAGGACCATTTAATCTTCACTTTGGACTGAAACAAGGAAAGAAAACACAGAATAAATGTGCTGTACTCAGGAGTGCACAAGCTCTGCCCTCCATGCTGGAAATTACTGGAAAATTCCCTTTTCTGGGGAGCTGAGCACAGACAGCGTGGCCCCGGGCAGTTCAGTGGCACAGGTCCCCAGGGCTGGCCCTCCTCCAGCGCCCAGCACACCTCCCTGCGCCCACCAGGCTCAGGTTGGTTTAGCTTAAAATCATTACTGATGGGAACACACAAATCAGGCTGCGAGGAGAAGCAGCAGCAGTTACACGACTCTTTGCATCATTTCCCTGGTGCTTATTTTTAAATGACACAAGTCTCCCCTATGAGGAAGCCCAAAAGCCGCGTCCCTGTGACCAGCACTGCCTGGGTTTCAGAGGAAAGCGATTCCCCTGCGGGGATGTGCTCGTGCATGTGAGCAGTTCTGGCCTGGCCATGCTCACAAAGCACAACAGGACATCCCTGGGGATGCTCTAGAGCTCTTTGCTCCCACATGGGAGCACCTTCCTATCCCCTTTTCACAGCACTGGGGGTTTGACTCCACATCTGGCCAGGAGCTCTCCACAGGGCTCCAGCACCAGGAAGGGATCTCACAGCAATCAAAGAACACGGCTGCTGATCCCTGGGGAGGCAAGACTGGGAGAATAGCACCGAGCTGCCCCCACCATGGGCAGGGACAACTTCCACCAGACCAGGTTGCTCCAAGCCCCATCTAACCTGACCTTGAACACTTCCAAGGGATGGGGCATCCACAAACTCTTTGGGCAATCTGGTCCAGGGTCTCACCACCCTCACAGTGAGGAACTTCTTCCTAATCTAATCTAAATCTACCCTCTCTCAGTTTGAAACTGTTACCCCTTGCGCTATCACTACACTCCCTGGTGAACACTTCTTATCAACACCATCTTCCTTATAGGCCTCTTCTAAGTATAGAAAGGCTGCAGCAAGGTCTCCCCAGAGCCTTCTCTTCTCCAGGCTGAACAACCCCAACAAAGACGGCAGAGCAGAGAGACGTACAGCTGCAGCACAGCACTTGGAGCCTGCTTCTCCCTCCAGATGAGCTGGATTCATCCTCTCTTACATCCTTGAGGCTCCTCTGTCCTATGCTAGTGACCTGACTTGGCCTCGGTGCACGAGAAGAACAAAGGTGGCTTCAAGAGCATGAACTGGTTGACTGCGAATCAGCCTCGGAGGTTTTGCAACCAGCACCTGACGTGGTTTGTTTTGGCAAAGCTGTCTCCTCTGCTCCAGATGATCCCATCCTCCCTTCTCATGGTTGGCGAGACCTGCATTAGTTATCCTCATCAGCGCATCTTGCTCGGTCCCCTGCTGCTTGGCTTACAGCGAGAGAGGGAGGTGTTTGCACGGAGATAATGGACTGCCTTTCCCTCTAGTAATGTTTTATATCTTCCTAAACACACTCACGATTTGCATTAAACATGATGCACGCAGGAGTTCTCAGAATTGGTAAATAAACCTTTTAAGCATTTATGATGCTGGGCCATGACAAGCAGCACGGAGCCGTCACTTGTTCTGGCATCCGCGACGGCTCCTGGGCGGCGGGGGACCCTCACCCTCCCTGGCAGGGGGAGGACAAGGTGTTAGCCATCTCCCTTGCTAGGGGAGTGAGCCGTGCAGCCAATCTGTCATGAAACCAGTCCCTGTCACCATGTACCTCTCAGAGCATCTATTTCTGGCTGTACGACAAGGCAGCGGCCCAGCTCGGCACCCAAGAGGACACCAATTAAAGCCACACTTTGTCCCTCCCGGTACCTGGCAATGCTTTATGCACCGAGCGGAGCGATTGCCATGGTGAGGAGCATCCCTCTTCCCAGCGCAGGGGAGGGGCGGGGGGGCTGCGACCTACTTTGATCACATACCCGTCTGCTGGCGCGAGGATGTCTGCCATGGAGGGGTGTGGGGGGGAGGCTGGAAGGTGCCCCTGGCTTTGGCAAATGGAAATTGGGGAAATGGGGCTCTCCCTGATATCTCTCCACACTTGTCAGTGTGAAGCATGATACCAGAGGCACTGTTCTCCACCCCATCGGGGAAAAACCCAAATCCATCAGCTCCACTCTGGCCAAATTCACAGAATCGCAAAATGTTTTGGGTTGGGAGGCACCTTCAAAGCTCACCCAGTCCAACCCCCTGCAGTAAGCAGGGACACCTGCAACTAGAGCAGGGTGCTCAGAGCCCCAAGGTCCAACCTGACCTGGGATGGTGCCAGGGATGGGACTTCTACCACCTCTCTGGGCAACGTGGGCCAGGGTCTCACCAATTTCTTCCTTCTCTCTAGTCTGAATCTCCCTCTTTTAGTTTACCACATAACAAAACACAAACTGGAAAACCACTCAGAATGGTTCTGAAGCACGGGGATAGAGATGTCAGGCAGTGGGCTCGCAGGAAGAAAGTGGGAGTGAAGGAAAGCAGCTGCAGGTCCTCTCGCTGGGACATGGAGAGGACACGCAGCCAGGTTTGCACAAACAGGCGCTGGTTTATTCAATGGCCATTGCAACACCAGAAAACTCACCAAACCCACAGCCTAAAACACCTCCCCAAAGGCCGCATGGAGCACGAAGCAAATCTGGCAATACCGAACTAAGAGAGAAGTTGAGCTTTTTAGGTCTCTGGGCCTCTCTCGATGCCCCACAGGGAATGTATTTTGTAATCCCTTTCCCACAAAGGAGGGCAAAGATCTCACCCAGCAAACTGGGCTGCTGCTGGGAGCAGCCCGAATACCAGCCTGAAAACTGGGGCTGGCAAATGCAATTGGGGCAGAACTGGGCCAGGGGCCGGCAGGCAGCGAGGAAGCAGCGGTGGTGCCAGCATCCAGGGTTTCAGGGCAGTGGCTGCCGCTGCACGGTGCCGCGGTCGCTGTGCAGGACATCGGTCCATCCCCCACACCTGAGGTTTTGTTCCTTTCCGCGAAAGGAAGCAACAGGGGTAAACCCATGCGGTGGTGCCCAGCAGCACACGCTGCAACAAAAGATCTTGTTCATTTGAAAAAAGCAACCCCCCAGAACATTAAAATGGTCCTGCCGATACCACCGGCAATCGTTAGCCCAGTCATCATCTTCACAGCTTCTTCTGCCAATAATGACTCCGCTCTTCCACCAGCGCTGGTGTGCATGTTATTTAGGTCAGCTGGGGGCTGTGTCAGCTTCTTCCCCTGTCTCGCATCTCAGCTTCCCAGTTTCCTCATCTGGATGCCCAGCAGCCATGTCGGTCGGGGCAGAAGGTGCTGTCGGCTGCCTGGGGTTTTTCCCAGACAGAGATTGCTGGCAGGGCGGCTCGGAGGGGACATTGCTTCCTTCAGGCCATGCTCGATTCCCATCATCCAGCTTGGTCACTTCTGCACAAAAGACCACATGGTTCTTGGATCGATACTGTTTACACCATGTTCCTTCACGGCACCGGCTCACAAAATTAAACAGCATTGAGCGTAAAGCTGAGAGGCACTACCGGGCAATGCTGAACCACCCCGGCGCAAAATCTCATCCCAAGGCAGATTCATCTTCTTGGAAGCGTAAGCTCCAAACGAGAAGCCCATCCATGCAGGAGGCGATGCCCAGTGGGTGGCATCAATGAAGGACTTTGTGTCAGGCTGTGCTGTACCCACCGAGCACAATGCCAAGGGCGCAGCAGGGCTCACTCCCACTGAAGAATCATGGCTTCGGGCACCCTGAGCCCCTGAGCTGCCTTTACAGCTCAGGCAAACACCCCGAGACCCTTCAGGTGGGAAGTTCATAAGCTCCCTGTGTATAAAACCACCTGCACACGCCTGCCCGGAGACAGGGAGTTTGCCAGGGTGTGAGAAGGGAGTGTGGGATGGATTGGAGGCAGCGCCGGCAGCTCATTGTAGAGCTGCTGCCAGGAAAGGTATCAACAACGTGGTGAGGCAGGAGAGAGCAACACTGGCTCTAAGTCTGGAGGACAGTGAAGGTTGTCACGTCCCACGTCACACAGATAAGTCATAAACCACTGGGGCAGCGCATGCAGTGCGGACAGTTCAAAAGTTCAGGAATTGTTTTCACAGATAAGAGCCTTGGTGATGGAAGTTCCCCACTTCTTGCAGAAAGAGCAAGGCTGTAATGAAAATAATCATTGCACCGAAGTAATTAAGGGTGCTTGTCTTGTGCAGTTGACTAAGCAGGTCCCCCCTGGTCACAGGTCAGTCTGGATTGCTTCTCAGAAGCAAGCCAAGGCTGATAATGAAGGTCAGAGCTGGGAAGCACCTAACTGCTTAATTGAACACAAGACATTCCTCTTGTGACACCCTTCGGAGCAGAGCTTGCATAAGAGATCCTGGAGTCAGGAGACAGGACCGGGACAGAGACCCTGCAGGGGGCGGGTGGTGAAGCAGCCGCACAGCTCCCGGCTGCTCTCAGCGGCGATGCCAACCCACTCGCAAAGTTTCTGTCTGCTTTGCCCTCCCCTCCTCCGCCCACAGCTTGCAGCCTTTCAAAAATTCAGCTGCAAAAAGGAAGCAGGTTTTTAAAAACAAAAGAGACATCCCGCGGGCTCTTCGATCGCTCGCTGGCAGCCCCCACCCACATAAAAAGTCCCCAAAGCACGCAGAGAGGAGTTTTAAAGGCTGAATTACAGCACTGGGGGTGGATGGACCCCCCGA
Organism: Bucorvus abyssinicus; assembly: GCA_009769605.1. Taxonomy (NCBI): domain Eukaryota; kingdom Metazoa; phylum Chordata; class Aves; order Bucerotiformes; family Bucorvidae; genus Bucorvus; species Bucorvus abyssinicus. The sequence continues at coordinate 14,775,179 of CM020044.1, forward strand.
GGCTGCCTTTTGGCTCTCCATCAGCAGCCAGCACGCTTGCGCTTTGCCGTCTGGGTTGCCTCCGCGGGACCGAGGAGCGGAAAACCTGCTTTCATCAGTGCGCTCGAGTACGAGTGACTCAGAAAACAAAATAAAGGGAAAAGCTAAATAGCGAGAGCGGGTGAGACGTCTCTCCTGTCAGCACTGGCCACTGAGGTGACAGTGCCTGTGTCGTATGACCCTGAACCCCTCTCTGGCCACCCAGTTTGGTCCTGGCTGATATCTTCATGCAAAGGCAAGGGGCAGGATGAATCCTTTCCAAACATCACAACCTCTCCAGGCTTCCTGAGGAGGGCTTCCTGGGCTGGGAATGGAGGCAGCAAGTCTCCGAGGTGCATTTCAGGGCAGTTGCTGCTCTGACGACCAACCCGAAATCATCCCATCACTCTCACAGTTAAGGGCTTGCCTGGCTTGAACAGCCTCCAAAGCCTGCCAGCCATCACTTGGCCCAACCTCAGTGCCAAGGAAAGGCAGGGGAACAACCCAACCATGTTGAAACACCTGGGCAAAATGAATTTCATATTGCCGTCATCCGAAATGGCCTTGGCCCGTTGGGGTGGGCTGGCAAGTGCAGCGGGCTGGTATCCCATCCGTGTTCTGCTGGGGGTGAGCTGGCCCATCTTCTAGAGACTCTCCTCCAAAACCAAGATCCAAATGGGGCTTTTCCAGCCCCCTGGGTTGACCTTGCTGTGTCCTTCAGGGCCCAGCCCATGGGCTGCGCAGGCAGAGCCATCCCCATGAGCACTCACAAACACGTGACGCAGAGTAGAGCCAGTGCAGCCAGTGATGCCAGCCCTGGTAGGGGTCTGCAGGGGGAAAGCGTGATGTAGTGCTGGGACAGATGAGGCCTTTTTGGCTCTCCCAGCAGTTCCCCACCAGCACCTTGCTGTGACCCAGCGAGCCGCGCTGACCCAGGAGACAGCAGAACCACTGCGAATGGAGACTGGCCCTCCATCGGCTGTGGTTTCAATTAAAGGCAGGCACAAGGCTTTGCATTCCTTCCTAGACAACAAGTGACTGTGTCATTTGTGCAAGAGACAGCCGAGACATTCCCCAGCAAAATCCAAGCCCGCTGTGTCGCCGAGACATCAGCAGAGCACACACATGCCCTCTCCGCTGCCTGCATTCAATTAGGGCCCCATTCACCACAAGCGTTCTTAGCTTTTGCGATAAGCAGTAGCTGGGACAAACGCAGAAGGGCAAGGGCAGGTCTTGGTGTCACTTCCAGGAAGGCAAAGCTCTTAAGTACATGTGCAAATTCCAACCTGAGATCTCTGCGCCTGAGAAATTACCCAAAGTACTAAACAACCCATTAGCTCTGACCCTGCCATAATTGAATCTGGGAATTCAGGACGAGAGTCTGTCTCTCCGAACAGTGCTGAAGATAAAGCCTACCAGATCGCAGATAAATTGCTGGCATTGAGGAAATCTGCTGCAGTAAACCTTTCTGCTGCGCTCAGAACGTCAGAGGACGTATTCCCACGGTGTGCGGTGCATCAGTCGCACAAGGCTATTAGCGAGCACAGGTAGTATTTGATGAGATTGCAGAGAAGAGTTTAAAGAGACGGCTCGCTAAGTGCACAGATAATCCTGCTCTTCTGCACAGGAAACTGCGGCTTCCTAAAAACAGGTTTGATTTTGTTTATGATTTTTACGAGAAAATGAGAGGATTCTGCTGTTACATCCTGTGCAAACAGCTCTCCTGTCACCTGGGCTGGGGAAACCGCTCCCAGAGCACGGAGCGAGGAAACCTGCCACACTCAACGGCTGCTGACACTGATGGTTTTGGCCACGCTGCTCCATCCCTCGTCTTTGTTACAAATCCTGGAATAAATCTGCTGCTGGCTGAAGGTACCCAACCATGTCAGAGCAATACGCTGGGTCTGGGTCCAGCGCTGCAGAGCAAACAGCCCTCATCCCCCCCACCCCGTAGGGGCATTTCTTCGCATCGACACGTCACAGTAGGGTTTGCTCCTTACCAATGGCTCCGCACACAGTTAAGCACCAGGATAACAGCGCCCAGGCAGTAGCAGGCAGCATGGGGAGAGCCAAAGACTCGGCTGAGCGCTCGCGTTTTGTGCTCCCATCTGGCTACCTGAAGAGACAACAGAAAACAAACGGGGTGGTTGGAGGAGCCTGGGCACATGCTGCCCCAGGAGCCTGAATCCCACAGCCATGGCCCCGCGTGGGCGAACTCACCGCAGCTTTGTGAGAGAAGCAAGTGGAGGCCACTGATGGGACATGGCTTACACCAAGCCTGGGTATAAAAGCTCCTTCTCCTGCCTGTGCCAGCCCTTGCTACTGTTTGCATTGCAGATGTCCTTGCACATGAGGCCAGCCAGCAGCATGGAGGCACAGGATTGTGGAAAGAAAAACAACAACCCTACACATCAGTTGGGTTGGATAACATGTGTCCAACAATGCTGAGAGCATTGCTAAGACTGTTCCCAGGCCACCAAAGCAAATAGGCCCCTGCTCTCCTATTGCTCTCCTGGAAGGAAAACAGGTCCCTGAGTAGGGGATGGAGCACAGGGACAGCCAGCTCTCATTTCCTGGGCTCTGTCATCTCCCACATCCAGCCTCAGAGATCATACCTGGCAGACACAACCCCTCCCTGCACACATGCAGAAAAGTCTGCAAGCACTCCCCCAAGCTACCCCAGACAAGAGCACTGAATCACGGACTAGTTGGGGTTGGAAGGGACCTTTCAAGGTCATCCAATCCAACTCCCTGCAGCGAGCAGGGACATCCGCAACCAGAGCAGGGTGCTCAGAGCCCCAAGGTCCAACCTGACCTGGAACATATCCAGGGATGGGGCTTCTCCCGCCTCTCTGGGCAACCTGGGCCAGTGTCTCACCAATTTCTTCCTTCTCTCTAGTCTGAATCTCCCTCTTTTAGTTTAAAACCATCACCCCTTGTCCTGTCACAACAAGCCCTGCTGAAAAGATCTGCCAGCTTGGCCCAGAGAACTGCTTCCACTTTACAGGCTGAACGAGCCGATCCTTCGGTAGCACTCAGCAACTGCAGCCGTTAAGAACTCATCCTCACCCATCCCCTCAGGGCTGTCTTGATGCAACCCACAGGGCATGTCAGAGACAGCCCAGGACTCACACGGATACAGTCAGCATCTCCAGGGAGGCATTAGCATCCTTTTACAGCACGCTTTTCTCTGGCTGCAATTTGAAGTGCCGTGTTCTGCAGAAGCTGACGCGCAGCCGAGGAGCTGCCCTCTCACCCTGGCACGCTGCTGCACGCAAGTGGCTGGAGCTACTCCCAAAATCTGCAGGGCTGGAGCCACCCAAGCCACCAAATCCACGACTCTCACTCCCAAGCTGATGAAAATCCTTACAGCTACTCTGTTTTCTCCCTTTCCTGTATCCCTCAGAAAGGTGGTGTTGTATTTATTGCCTCTTTTAGGCTCCATTTTCAGGCGCCAAGCCTGGGGTTTGGATCACACCCTAAATTCAAGCCAAGCAGAGGACACCTGGGCAATGAAGCGGGAGGTGGGGATCAGCAGAACATCTTGGCACCAATTTTCTTCTCGGACATGGCCGGCACTTCATTAGCTTCAAATGCACTTCACTCCCTCGCACGGAGCCTGGGCAGCTTTGGGGGGCACCTGCAACCCAGCTGTTCATCTGCTCCGAATGTGTTTGGTAGTTTATTGGCTCTATTTGAGCTTTGCAGGTCCCGCTTTCCTCCCAGGCTGCTGCAGAAGCACAAAGCGCTGCTGGCGGAGTGGGACTGCTGGCTTCAGGAGGGGCGAACGACGAAAACCTCTGATAAGCAGGGCGCTGATTTCACATGCTGCGAGCTGATTCAATTAGTTATGCAATGATTGCTCTGAAATTACAAATCCACTCATGACAGAGAGAGCTGCTTCACTGCCTTTTCCTGGCTGGTATAAATAGTTTGTATTTTAAATTGAATTTAAAACACCGTGCGTCACGCTGCTGCTAAACTGGGAGCTGCTGTTTGAGCGCTGAGAGAGCGGATAAAGAAATACAAGGTGAGTTACCACCTTTGGAAAGTAAAACGAAGTGATCATACAGGTGACGGAGCCACAGATGGGAAAATGCAGCCACGTGCCAGTTACCTGTACCAACTTCCTAATTCCCTGGAAATTATTCTGGCAGCATTTGCACGGATGGCAGCTCCTGGCTCGCTCCGAGAGCTGCACAAAGCATCTCAGCCAGCGGCAGAGCTGAAGCTGAAAGAGGAGGCAGCGCCGTTGGGATCAGAAGGGAGAGCCTGCGTGCTGCCGCGAGTCATCGAGGCGGCCTTGTCATGACCCTCGTCTTTTGACAGGCGCATCTGGGCTGTGATGGGGCACGGTGGGGTGAAGGGATGCATTTCTGAGCCCTTCAGGGCAGCAGCTGGCTCAGCTGCATTGGGACCAGCTCACGCTGTGGCATGTCGCTGCTGACTGCCTGGCTGGGAGCGAGACACCAACTTTTATTTAGCTGTCAGAGCCGTCGGATTGGACCCCAGGCTCCTTTCCGAGCCCACGCGGGAGCCATCCTGAGCAAAGCAGAGTGGGAGCCTGCGTGGGGCTGGAAGCATCGGCACCTGCCAGGCCCTGCGGCGATGTTTCAGCAACAATTAATTTGTTCCCGTTCTGGTTCTATTCCTTGAACAACTAATTAGTTCTGGCTCGGTTCTAATTTTCTAATTTTAGTCATTTCTAGCTAATATTAGCTCTCGTTCGACCCATGGCTACGCAGCTGCCTTAATAGTTTTATACAATCATGAGCCGACGTATGATTTACTGCATGACGGATGCAAAACGCTCTCAGTATCCTCCCTGGATGCCTCTTGTGCAGGACGCGGCAGGGCTGAGACCAGCAGCCTCCCGGGGAGGGCTGTGGCCATTTGCCCTCCCAGCCCAGGCTTCCACCACAGCACTGGGGTGGAAAAGCCTCACACCGTGGCTCTGTGTCCTCCTGACGGAGGAAAGAGAGTGGTTTTATTTTTCTTCTAACCTCCAAGGTTGGAAACAGAGTTAAACCAAAGTTTCCTGACTTCCCCATGGGTCAAAGCAATAGAAAAATTCCAGGCTCCTTTTCCGAAGCTCCCGGTCCTTTGCTTTCACTTTAGGATACTCTGCTGAGGGCTGTAAGGAATTATTTTTTAATGTTTCCTCCAATGCTCATTATTGAAATAAATCAATGAGCGGATGTGGCTGCACAGGCAGGGAGTGCTCCCGGCTCCCACGTTCTGCTTTTGACAGCCTGTTTCGGCACTGTCAGGGGCAGGCACAGCTGGCTGATGCTCCCAGGGAATCGCCTCCTTCTCGACACAAATTCGGGGCTGATTTCTACGTAACCAAACCCCAGCGCTCGGGCAAGTGTGTAAACAAACCTGAAAGCCCCAGCACTCATCCCCGGTGGCTGCCCTCATGCAAACCAGAAATGCTCTGAGTTTTCTTTTCCTTTCTGGGCCAGGCGAACCTTCCCAAGCCACCTCGGGGAGGGCCACAAATAACCATCTGAAAAGCAATTTCATCTCACAAACCTGCCTCTACAGCTGATCGACGGGAAATGCTCTTTACAGCCCCGTGTGCACGGCAGACCATCGCCTCTCATTAATATTTAGTATTTGTTTCAAGGAAATGGATTATTTTTGTCCGCCATCCAGGGAAACTGGCTTTTGAACACGCTACATTTTAATTCGCTCAACCCCAGCTCTGAAATCAAGACTTTGTGCTGTTTCACATGACTCCAATTCTATACCTGGCTCACCCCAGAGATGGGGAACCATACCAGAGAGCCCAAAGGCTCAGCTCTAAGCGACGTTTTGCATCTCAATGCTAATCAGCTGGTCTATGTCCTCCCAGTATCTGCAGAAGACCTTGAAGATGACAGCAAATGGGATGAGCTACTTCCACTGTACCTGTCTCGCAGTATTTGTCAGCGTGAAGGATTTTGTCCCATCATGTGGGATCTCTTGAGGGACCCAAAAGTCAGAAATTCCATGAAAAGCCCAGAGGAAGAACAACCAGCTGCCTGGGGAATGCCTGCGCCCTGGTCCCAAGAGGATGCACGTGCGCAGGGTAAGCCCTGGATGCACGGAAGATTCAGCCCTCACTCAAAAAAACCCTTCAGACAAAACCAATGTGAACACATTTTCCGACACTCTCCATCAGACTGGCCTCTCCCTGGCCAGCTGTGGGGGAACAGCCTCCCGCAGGCGCTGGGGCAGGAGAAACCCTGGGCTTAGATGGCTTAGACGGCTCCACGTGAGCATATCCCGTGGCGGGGAGATGTTTCCTGGCTATCTCGTAACCTGATGAAAGGGCATGAAACCTGTTGTTACCCTTATTTCACCTACAGGGACCAGAGGCCCCTCTTCCCTTGTTATGAAAAATCCATTTTTCCTTTCTGATTCCCTGGAATCCCTCGTTAAAGTATAACAACGTTCTCTGCTCTCTGTCACTGCTTGGATGCTGGAAACCCACACTGCTTGCAGCTATTACATTGAACTTAAAGACGGGGAGGAAAAAGATAACACCTGACACCCAAACTCCGCCTGAGGTGTTCCTGGGAGCAAGCAGGGAAGCAGAGCCAATGCAACAGCAGAGCTGGCTGCGATGTAAATGCACGTCCAGGGCTTGCCTGGGAGCGTCGGGGCTGGCTGACCTTTGCCGAATGCCAGAGGAACCAGCCTTGCTGGCTGTCCCGAGCGACCACGGAGGAAATGAGTGAGGTCTGACCTTATCCCTCCTAACAAAGCGTGCTCCAGCCCCAATGCAGTCGGCAACGCTTAGTGCAGAAGGTTTATTGCCCATGTGCCGGGAGGGAAGTGCTGACGGTACTGGTTGAACACCATGGCCAGGCTGAAAGCTCCAGCCTGGGCTCCTGCAGCCCCTCAAGGCAAATGTCCAAGTGCTTGTGCCACTCCTAGGTGAGAAAAATTCTGCTTTTCTAGGAGATTGCAAACCTCAGGAGAGACAGAAAGGGAAAGTTTAGGGTTGATAACGTGCACAACAGCCCCGAGGTGTGTGTGGGGGCAGTTCCTGCAGCTCACGGGCATGGCACAGAGCCCCTGGCACAGGAACATCCCCAGCCAAGGCTGGCATGTGCCCATGTGCAGCCTCATCCAATACACCAGCCCGCCGAGTGCCCACGCTGGCACCAGGCACGGGCACAGGCTTTCCATAGGCATGTGCAGAAAACGCCCTGGGGACCAGCGTGCCACTGGCAGCAAGAACATGATTAGCAGGAGCTCTGGGCAGTGAAGGCAGGAGGAAAAGAACAGAACAAACCACGGTTTAATTTGTACAAGCTGGTAATTATAGTTGCTATCTGTCTGAAATCTCTGCTGAGTTTATTTAAATATGTTCTCCGTGAAGGCCATTCAGACAGGAATTGTCAAGGTGTTGCAGCAGAGGAGATAATGCCATGCAGTTTTCAACAGATCAAAGGCTGATTAGGAGGAATTAATTAGCTGCTTAAACAGTCCTTGACTCGCTGCAGCAATTAGCCGTCACCTCCCCACAGTCACGTTCCCCGTGCAGCAGCGACGGCGGCAGTGATACGAAGCGCCCCTCACCAGAACTGCCTGTGAGCACCGGGCCAGCCCCGGCTGGGCACGTGGCCCTGGGAATTTGCCCGAAACCCACGAGGTTTAGCCTGTGACCAGGGCTTGGCAGATAGGCAGTGGTGACTCCCTCGCACTCGCTGTGGTGCCCGGCTGGTACAAGTGCATCTGCTGTGACCCCCAACACGAGGCAGACAATGGATGTCTTCCCTCTTCCAGCCTTTAGTGGGCCAGCTCCTTGTGCAACACCATCCACCACCTCTTATAGGCTACAAGCCACCAGTTCTCAGCTGTGCTCCACCCCTGGGGCTCGCTGATCATCTGGACACTTTCCAGAGGCAGGAGGAGAAACCAGCACTTGAGGCCACCATAAGACCATCTTCTGTCCCCCCTGCCAGCACCCTGACGAGCTCCACTTTGTTTAATTGCTTCCTGCCTGCACTGGGAAAAGCCGCGGCAGCACTGGACTACCCGATCCAAAGACTGAGTTATTTCTCTGAAGGCTTCTCCACTCGCAGGCACTCAATTACAGAGAGCCATGAGATGGTAATGGAGCCCGAAAGCTTTTTAGCAGATGATTAAAGCCCTGCGAAGTTCCTCCACTAAGTACTGGAGCAGCAGCTCCCAGCTCACGCAATTAAAACACTGAAGCGATATTAGAAGAGACAGGCACCGTCTTAACGGTTTCATCTGAGCTGTGAGGCAATGCAGGCTGCAGACGTTGCCCACACAGCTTGTAGAGCTCTTTTTCATGGTCATGCATCAAGAAAAGATACACCCAGAGGTGGACTGCTGATGAGCAACCGGCACTGGGGACAACGGGTGACAGCCCGTGCACACGGAGCCAGAGCAGGGCAGGGACTCCTGTCAGAGTGTGGAGGCTCCAGGCACCCCGACCTGATGATCAGAGACCTGACAACATGTCCCAGGAGATGTGGACAGGCCGGCTTAGCCACAAAAGGTCTCCCCAGGAGGCTACACCAGTTAGGTTTTCCCCTTTCCAATTTCCCCACTGGTACGATGGCAATAACAACTGTCAGCAAGCCGCAGCCAAGCAGGATGGCTTAGCTCATCTGGGTCTGCCAAGTGCTCTCAGTTCGGAAAAGAAGGCGTCGATTTGACTCAAGGAAGACTTTTCCATTGCCCTTCACAGCTCTGGACAGGGGGATTGTTGTTTATTCCAGCCAAAAGAAAGAGCAGCGGGGTTTTGGAGAGCTGAGGTGGTGTGTAGACCAGCTACACAGCGATCCCACGGCGTGGAACAGCCAGCAGGAATGACAGCGCTGTACACCCAGGTGACAGAGAGCTACACAGCAGGGAAAAAACCACACGTTTGCAGGCTCTTGTGGTGCAACCAGAGGCTTGGAAAGCACAAAAAGGCTGTAAAAACCCAAGAACATCCAAGCGCCTGAAGAACTACCTACAAGCGGAAAGCAGGGCAGGCTCCTCTCCAAAACCAAGGGGCTGGCTGTGGAGCTGCAGTGCTGAGATGAGCCAGCGTGACAAACCCTTGCCCACAACACCCGTCACCCAAACGAGCGAGTTACGAGCACAAAACATAAGCTGAAGTGTCTCTTCATGTGACTTTTCCCTGACGAAACCAGCGTGCCACCGTCGAGGGGGTCAATAGCGTCCAGTCTGAGCACTTCGATCCAAGGAGAAGAGTGAAGTGACTCCACTTTGTTAGAAGTGGAAAGATGAGCGTTCAAGAAACCCAATCCTGCCTGCACCAGGCACGAGTTTAGCCTAAAAATAACACCCCCCTCCCTGCCCCATGCCTCCATCCCCAGTGAAAGTGACTGGACTGAAATGGCACAGGTCACCTCAGCGAACAGCCTTGAGCTGGGGAAATGAAACAAGCCGGCAGGTAAACAGAGAAGGGTTTAGTAAGGACTAGGTACGCGTTACCTCAAAGCCATCCCTTGAGATTACCTCCGTACAAGTCTTTACCTTGAATCCACTCATGATAAACAGGGAGATAATAAATCTCATTTCTCTAATAGTGTTTATGTGATTTGTCAAAGTACCATCTCATTAGCTGGCTGCAATAAAAACAAGCCCCTGCTTAACGTACGCCAAGGCAGGCCGGGTCCGTCGATGTTCCATGAGCCACATCCTCTCCTCTTCAATAAAAACAAAAATGACACAGAATATGGGCTGTATTTGCTAGCAATTTCCAACACAAGATCCGAACAGTTCCTCCTCAAGGCAAGGAGCTTATGATTAATGTCCAAAGAGCTGGAAGCTGAAGGCAGATGATTTCGAGTAACTGAGAACGACTTGTTTTAATTAATTTTGAGAGAGTGCCCTTATGAGCAGCTCCCTGAGACTGAGCGGGGGAAGGACGATGTGCTCCAGCCGTAGGGAATTGGCCTGCACGGCCCAAACCGGCTCTCCCAGCCAACAAACCCCCTGGAAAAAAATATTTGTGAAATAATGATTTCTCCAGAGCGCAGCACGGGATGAGGAAGGACCTTTCCAGTCCCAGCCTGGGACGTGCCAAGCACCAGGAGGGACACGGGCTGCGTCGGGGAACGGGGAGCAGCCAGAACCCACCCAGCTCCTCTAATCCTGTAATACAACCTAATAAAATAATCTTCTGATATTAGGGAAAGGCAGAGGCTCCCCCTCCACGAGGATTTGGGGCTCTGCTGGAGCCCAGAGGGAAGGCGAGGGCTGCTGGATTGCACAGGACGGGGAAGTGTTTTGCCCAGTGTTTTGCCAGACTTTTTTCCCTCCTCTTCCACGTCCAGATGCCTTGGCCCACACTCAGCTTCCCACTGCACACAGCTCCCATCCAGAAAACCACAAACCTCTTATTTTCATCCATTCTTCTGACGCTTGGAGCGTTTCCTCTGAGCGAAACGGGTCTGATTTTGCTCAGGCACCGTCTCAAACCAACCAGAAGCGAAGCCTCTCAGGTGAGTGAGACCATTCTGCCCACCTCACATCCTGTATTTTTTTCCCCTGTTACTCATGCACCACTATAAAAAGCAAAGCCGGGGAAGGTGCCTGAAGTGTTACACACGCAGTCGCTTGCCCGAACCAGGCTGTCTACCCAGAAGACCCCTTTCCAAACAAAGCGATCCAACAATAGCACTGACGATGTTTGAACTGGCACCGATTTAGAAAGACAAGCTCTTTGCTGCACCACGCTGTCAGCAAGCGCTCGGTACAAACGCCACATTACAAGACAAACGCTTCTCTTTTTTTTTTTTAAGACTTCCCTTCTATTTTCGCGCCTCTGCTCCGTCGTGTTGTTTCCAAATTAGGCCCTGGATCCCAGCGGATCCGCAGTGCTGAGGTCAAGTCTCTCTGAATGCGCTTCAATGCCTTGGGTTTGATTTTAAATGTGGGGACAAAGGTTTCTATCTTCGTCACAAAGCATCTATCCCGCTCTTCAAAGATTGCTGCAAACCCTGAGCTCGAATCCCTATAGCCATTGCAAGTAAGGTCAGCTTGATTAAAACCAGTTATCGTAGGGGGCATAAAAATGGACCATCTTCAGCATGTGAGGTAAGAGGCATCCTCTTATGGAACTGAAACAAGCTTTCGCTGGCCCCACGTCAAAGGAGATTGAGGTCACCTAACGACTCTGACATTTCTTGCAGCCTCTGATTCACTGCAAAGAGACCATACAAAGCTATACTGGAGATGCCATCTAATTCAAGTGCCTTTTTGCTCTCCTGTATGACCTGTCTTTAGTTGCTGATATGCAGTTGCGTGCCAGGGTGAGCACCCACCTCTGTCACCGTGTCCCCAAGCAGCTGGACCTGCCGATGTGCCACTGCCTGGAACCAAAAACTGGGGCTGGATGCTGCGGTATTGCAAGTCAGGCAGTTCTTCAAGCAGATGGGAGTGGAAATACTTTGGCTCTGTTGTCTTAAAGATTAAATCAGAAACTCCAGTTCACCCAATGTATGAGTAAGAAGGAGCTGGCAGGAGAGAAGGGGATGGAGAAAGGCTGGGGGTGAAGCAAGCAGAAGCCTCATGAGACGCAAACACATCGGCACACAACCACACGCGGGGGAAGACAAAGCCGCTGAGCCATCCTGGCGCTGCCCGGGATCATGTGCTTGATGTGAGGGTTTTCGGACCCTGGCAGCATCTTCGCCGTTTGCTCTTGTTAATAGCTTTGCTTGGATTCCAGCTCAGCCCAGCTCATTAGCCACACCACCGAATCTGACACTAATTCTGGATCACTCCTGTTGCTACAAATAAATAATAAAATTGCCTCCACACAGGGGTTGTTTTCTTCCTCTCTCCCCCTGATGCAGGTCCGGGAGCATCTCATGTACCCGTTAATGAAGTCCATTATACTCAGAGTGTCTCAGCAAGTAAAAATTACAATCATTAGCCAGTGACTGACGAGAGACAGAAACACCATTTCTGCCCAGGCTGGCAATAACAGTACGCCAAGTACACGTCCCAGCGAGTTGAGCCTTGCTCTCCCGGAACGTGGTACCCAATGTTCTTCATTAGCATCTCTCTTTTTAATAGAGCAAGACAGCGTCCTGCGGCAGGTCGCAATTACACTCAACAATTAATTCAGGGAGAAACAATGACGGGTGTCGCAGAGGCACATTTTGCAGCGGGGTCGTCAGAAGGTGAAGTGGAAGATGATTGGGAACATTTTAAAGCCCTGCCTAAAAGCAAACCCAAAATAAGCGGAGGCACAAGCACGGTACAGGCGATGTACACTGCTTTGTAATTTCTGTTTTAAATAGTAAAGAAACACAACAATTATTCTTTTGGTCGTAATACCCCAATGACCAGGACCAGCAGTCTTGGACCAGGACTTCTTGTGCCATTTGCAAACAACACACAGAGCCGGCTCAGCTTCTCCCAGAGCTGCAGCCGCTCTCTTGCTGCCCTTTTGTGAAATTAGGGTTTAATTCTCTGGAATTAAGTCTGTGAATAAGGACTCCCAACACACCCATCCTCTGGACAGTGTGTACTTGCTCATCGCTCCCCCAGGGAGGGGGGACAAGGAAGGGGGAGTGAGAAAAAAAATAAAGATGCCTTGTAGAACACAAAATGCAAGAGAAATCTAATACCCCTTCACAGAGTAGTGAGAGTTCGTTGGAAAAGAGGTACTGGTTGCACTGGCCGTGCTCGGCGGAGGGCTGATTTCGGCTGGAGGCTCTCCCATCCTCTCGTGGCTCGACATATCACGTTCCACGCTCCTGCTAAGCCTCCCTGCGGAACATTTCCCACGGTGCCAAGGACACACGTTTGCGATGCTGCTGTCGTCCTGGCGGCCAACAATAGAGAGGGACAATGTGATCTTTATGTAACGTGGGCAGGCGCGCGCTCTGTTCCCCTCTGCTCACGGATGAGATGTTCGAACTGCGTGGCACAACAAGTAATAACAATCTGAAGGGTTAAATACAAGCATCAAACCCCTCAGGCTTGCGGGTGGTCACTGGGGTTCCAGTGGGTGTTGACGGGTGTAACCCGCGTGTCCCGTGGTGTTTGGTCAATGCAAGGAACGTAACTCTAAAGCCAAGTGAACCATCAGTCACCCCAGAGCCAGCAACCTGCACCCCAGGGGAGATCCCTCCCCCTTTTGCAGCCTCAGACCCCAACGCTGGGATGCACAGACGATCCCTGCACGCAGTGCACAAACTCTTACAGTCTTTTGCTCTGTGCAGTTGTACCAGAGCCCTGCACGGAGGTGGACAGGGGTGGCTGAGCAAGTCCTGCCAGCTAAAGATCCCCACACATCCGCACCAGGGACCAAAGCCTGACGGATACAGGCAGGAAACTGATGTTCAGTTGGACAACGTGCTCGCTTTGGCTTCCAAGTACATTAATCTCTGGAAACTGATTGCATGACAACGTCTTCAAATGAAACTAAATCATTGCTGCTCTTCAGCCTTGGGAATGGAGTGAGTAATTCTGCAGTCATTAAAATAATGTCCTGGTAAAAATAAACAGGAAAGGGCACTTACTAGGAATACTTTGCAGTTAAAAATACTGTATCTCATCTGAGGTCATTCAGTTTTTATCAGGAACAGCCACGCATGCTCCAAGGTGATCTGATGTGGTATTACCCCAGTCCTGTTACAGGTGGACAATGGATGGGATTTTTTCCCCCGATTCAAAATCCTCCCTGAGATTTTGCAGATTGAGCAGCTGCTGTCGGACTCACTGCAGAAAACATAGCTCTGAGGGAAGAGGCAGGAACAGGAACATCCCACCACACGGTGGGATTTGGGGTCCCTCTTCACCCAACAAGACTGAGGAGGATGCTCAACTTTTTATTTCTAAAAAGTGCATTTCTAGAGCAAGGGGCAGTCATGCTGAGCACCAGACAGGCACAGAGCTGATGCTGGAGAAAGGGCCAGGAGGCGAGAAAAGTCAGCAGAAGGAGTACTGTGAAGGATCATAAAAGCTGCACGTACATCTTCCTTCCCTGAAAATGCCTTTGTGCTTTTATGGCAAGGAGCTGCTACAATTACAGCTTCTTTTATAAGTGAAGCAAAAACCAGATAATGAGCAAACCTCCCACCGCACAAAGGAGGCGACGAAGGTGTTCGGTGAGCCCTGACGGTCAGGCTTCCCTGCAACAGCCAAAGGCAGAGAAAATTGCTAAAACCCATCTCCATTTCATCCACTTCAGGCCTGTGAGCTCTCACAGCTGCTTTTTCTGCCCAAAAGCGCAACAAAGGATCACACCAAAAATGGATGTGCCTGCACAAACAGCGAGTGAAAACCCTTCAGCCAGACAAAGCAGCAGCTCACATGTCCTGACCTGCAGAACAAGCCCATGGCTGCATCATCCCTGGTCTGGAGGAGAAAAGAGAGGGAGCAAAAAAGGTTTTGCAAGGAAAATAACCAAGCAAGACATTGCTAAATCCAGATGAGCAGGAAATGCACCGTGAAGTCCATGGTTTCAACGACAAGTGGGAAAATCAAGAGCTCCGACCAGCCTTCCTCTCCCTGACCCCAACATTTGCTGGGAGATGGGGGGAGTTTGACAAAGCCACACGCAGGTGCTCAAACCTGGGGCTTCCAGCTTTTCTGGCAATCAAATTCCGAATTTTCTAAGAGAGTTGCCGCTCTTGCCCTGCATGTGAGCACACGTGGAGGATTGCATGGCTTGGCCAGGAAAAGGAAAATCAGGTAGCGGCTCGCTGGGTAGAGCTATTTCACCCCACTGCGCAGCCCTGCCCCTGGGTCAGGGCCATACTCCAAAATCAAAGCCCCTGCTCCTGTCCCTCTGCAGTGTGTCAACCAAAATCGTGGCCCAGGCACGTGGTCCAGAGCTCGTGTCCTCCATCAGTGTCAGCATCAGCTTCCAAAATTCGACTATTTCTCCCCAGACTGGGGTACAGGGGATTTAAAGCTTTGCCAGGATGCCTTAGAAAGGGGAATTTAGGGAGCTGGTGCAGGCAGCCCCAGGGGGAGTGCAGATACTTGTCTCCTTTAACTGAGATGAGGCTCCTATTATGCACCAGGCACCGATGCCCAACGAGTGCTGCTGTCATCGGGCTGCTGAACGATTTGGTTTCACACTCAAGAGAGCAGGGATGTAGGATGCTCCTGCCATGTGCCACTTCCAGCTACTTGTGCTGTTTGGGACAAAATATAGGTGGAAAAAAGAAAGGGTTTTGCTTTACCTTCACTAACCATTTGCTACTGCCACATGAGAAACTGGAGTTAAATGTCCCCTCGGAGTTCATCAAGAGAGGAGAAAATAGAGAAAATAAGGATGAATTTATTTGGGGTGCCAACACTGTGGGCTACCAGCCTGCCACAAACTGGATCCAGCACCCCCAGAACAAAACTCCAACGCCTCCCTCCCCTCCACGAGTCTCCAGGCACGTAGGGGATGCAGCTGTATCGTGATGGAAGCCGGGCGGCGGGTCTTATGGAAATAACCTCCCAGGAGCATCCAGCTCACTGTGTATCACTGCACTTCTTCGTCAAAGCAGCCTATTTTGGGAGATTCCCATCCTTCTGGGAACTGGGCAGGCTTCTGATAAATGCTCTGCACCACAGCACAGCCAGAAAACACCCAGTTCACGTCTGCGATTGCGGAAACCCCTAGACAGCCGACGTCCCAGGGAAGGTGATGGGTTTCCCCACTCGGGGCTCCAGCAGCTCCCAGCCCCAGGGCTACGCACAAACACTGCCAAAGCCCAGGGCCACAGGGGAGGACCCGACATCTTCCACACCTCCCAGTCTGGGTAGATCACACTACTTTCTTTTTTACCTCTGGCTGCACTTTTTGCCTTGTCCCATGGGATTGTAGGTGGTCACAGACTTGCCATTTCAAGACTTTGAACAGCACCTCGTCATCAGGGAAAAAGTGTTTAGCAGCAGCATGGCAGGATAGGGATGGAGTGGGATGAGACAAAAGAGCCTCTCCCAACTTCTAGAGCCTACAGATAAACCTCTGGTGCATATGGAAACAAGACTCGGCTTAAACAGATTTTCTCATCTTTCGTCCGCATGCTGACTTATTCCAGCAGGGCTGCCAGCAGCCCGCAGTTTATTTTAGAAACACCAAACAAGAAAAGTATAGCATATACAACAAACACCCCGGGTTTCTAGAGAAGGATTCTGTAGAAGCTAAAAAAAGAAGGTTGTTTTTCGGGTCAGCTTGGCTGTGATCCACAGGGGCCTGTGAGATGAGAGACAGATTCTGACCTCAGCTGAGCAGGCGCTGGATCCCAAATCCACGCTAGGGACGGGCACGGAAACAGCTCGGCTGCCCAAGCACACGCTGCCTTGGCAGGTACCCGTGCACAGTGGCCGGGCAGTTGCTCAGGTGATTGTCATCACCTCACGTGGAGCCCCAAGGGCTGAGACTCTGCCCAGTTTGACACACAGATGAAGCACCTCAGGTCCCAGCTGCCTGACCAGGCTGGGCTCCATGATTCCCTCCCACCACAGGCAGCTCAGCCTGCAAGGACATCGTAAAAAGATATTGCATGGCTTCTCAAAGAGGATTTAGATGAAACCACCTCCACCCCTAGCTGGGAGACAGCAGGGAATTGATGCTGGGATGAAGGATGTGGTTCTCCTCAAGGTGACAGCGCTCCTAATTGTGTCTCTCCAGCTGGGAGGACGCAGAATGCGACCCAGTTTTGGTGCCTGTTACGTGGCTTGCAGCGGCGCTGCCACACTGGAAAAGCTAAATTTAGGAGTCAAACAGGCGCAGTGTTACACACCCGGCCAGGACTCACTCCAAGATAGCCAGAGAATCGATGCCATCCGCTCACCACATGCGTTACAGCATCGCTGCGAAGCTCTCGCCACCTGAGTGGGAAGCGTTACCAAGTCACTTGGAATAAAATTGCCACTAAATGCTGTTTGGGGGAGTTAAAAAAAAAAAAGCAAATCCTGGCTCTTTCTCAGGCATTGTAGGAAATGAAAACGGCTATTGCTGCCTGGTAGAGAGTCCAATTACGCATAATGTGCGTTCTCTCCCTGCACAAAGGATGAAAGGCATCAGAGCTGGTGGTGACATTTAAGACTGGAGATGTAAGAGCGAATCGGAGCCTCATTGCAAGCCCAGCTTTACCCCGATAAAGAAACACTTTCTGCAGTCAATTGCCTTGCAGCGTAGCTTGAAGCCTCGCTATTGATCTAGCATCTGTTATAAGCAGATCATCATCATCGCTGTGCCATGGCTTCTACAGCGGCATCTAAAAGCACTTTCCAGAGGTGGCGGAGGGCTGTTTTTCTGCTCTCACCCACTGCTGCAGGCAGGCAGAGGTTTGCGGGGGAGCCCATGAAACTCTCATAGCTTTGCAGAATTTGAAGGCCAGAAAAAACACAATAAGTCACTATGACTCGTTCATCTCCCAACCCCGTAAACTTCAGCTACGCGAGGTGTGCTCCCCGCGAGGCTCTGCTCCAGCCCCAGTCCCTTGCTCAGCCAGTGCAGACCCTGCAATTTCCCTTCCCCACACCACTATCACACACCACCACCAAACCACAGTTCAGTCCTTCCCTTCTGTACGACAGACAGAGGGAGCTGCTGAAATCCCCCAGCACTGGGCATTTTCTCCTATCTCCAAAAGGCTTCTTGGAGGTCTGAATCTCCACAGCTCCCGAGCTCCCAGCCACTCCCCAGCAGCACGGGGAGGTTTCGGGCCAGGCGCCTTGCTCCGAGTTTAGCAAGAAGTGGTCAGAGGGAGGTGAAATCAGGCTGCCAGCGCCTGCAAACTGCCCCCTCCCTGGCGCAAGCACTTCTCATCCACTTGGCAGATTCCTCCAGCCTCCAAAGAAGGAGAAAAAGATGGAAAATTAAAAATAAATGAACCAAGAGATGCACATCCATCAGGAGCCAGGCGTTGTCAGCCCAGGTCCCTGTGCAACTACTTCTTTAATCAAAACTTCATGCAGTTTAAACACTTGACAGAAGTGGAGAACACAGATCTTGTTACCCCAAACAGGCAAAGCTGCAACCTTGAAGAATAAAACCAGGTTTGTCTGATGGGGTTTATTTTCTTCAAAATCATGTGAAATTACGCTAAGCCTGTTCCTAGCCGTGACATCTGAGGTTTCGCCCTGCAGATTCCTGCAAGATGTGAGAGGGTCACTGGAGGTGACGGGAGGAGGGATCTCTCGGGCGGTAGCTGAAGATGTGCCATTTCTAAATCAGACCGTGACGCCAGCCGTAAATTTTTAAGAGGCTCAAATCAAGAAAAAGATTGCTGATGGATGCGCTCTCCACTTGAAACTCACTTGCGTGGTGACGGACGTCAGACTGCCTGGCTCACGGCTGCGCCACTCGCCTGTTTGCTACGGAGAGTGTCAGAAACCTTCCAGCTTTCTAGAAACAACCCGTGTGCCAAGGCTCAGCCAGCTCTTTAAAGCCTCCCGCGTGCAAGTTATCTGCCTCTCCTGGCTCAAAAATGTTTGTCTCCGAGGAGTTGCTATTTAATACCTTCCTTAGCTACCGAGGGATGGGAAGTTTCTCACGCCGTTCTGCAGCTTTCAAAATGCAGATGGGATTTATTGAAGTTTCTGCTGCTCTGACCTCATTAATGTTTTATGGCACGGCTCCAGCGACGTGCCTACTCCTCGCCTCCGCTACAGCCCTGTGGCAGCTCAGGTCTCCCGGCTGCATTCAAACATCCTTGGGGTGTTTTAAGTGACTTCATCCCCAAAATGGCTCCGCTGCACTCGTGCCTCACATGTGATCATGGCTCCCAGCAGCTCCCTTTGTAATAGCTACGGTGGTGGGAGGGCAGAGACAGGAGGAGGAGGAGAGATGGAAAAAAAGGAAAAAAAACAGAATAGTGCAGGAACAGACCCAAGCTGTGCCATGGACAACATAACCTGGGGCCACCCAGGGACCAGCAGGATTTTAATTGGCATGGAGGGGGGGAAGCAGAAGAGGGGGTGTGAGCCCTGGCTTTGGTGGCGAAATGCAGCGGGTGACCCCGGAGTGATGTTCATAGTACCCCTGGCACATGCCTGCAGGGAGGAGGGTGGGAACTGGGAGTCCTGAGGCTATTTTTGGTGAGCTTTTCTCTCCTGTGGAGAACAGGGGAGAGCATCAGCACAGCCCAGCTGGAGTCCTGCAAATTGCCCCACTTAGGCTCTGGTCCTTTAAATTGCTGTCTTAAATGAAGCACATAAATTGACCTGACCAGCATCAAGATCTTATCCGGAGTGACGGTTTCCCCCAGCCTCTGGAGTTCACACTTCACCCCCAAACCCTGCAGGTTTTGTCCCAAAGAAACATGCCTGGTGCTCACCAGGTCAAACACCTCACTATGCTCGAGGCCTCGAGATGGGCCTCTCCATCGGCCAAGCACCGCACGGAGCCAGGGTTTCCCCACCACATATTTATTCCAAGGCCCTGCACAGCAAGGACAACCTGGCGCCAGACTCTGCAAGACACAGACCTGGCCAGAGTTCAGCCGACACGAGGAGTTAAGACACTGAACTAAATCAGTGTGTCCCCACCCAGTTCCTACCCAAATCAGGAATTTCACGCACTGGAGGGTTTTTGACTAGGGTCCCACGTTATTTACTAAGCACAGAGAGCAGAGTGCTTGGCTCTGCACAGAAATACAGTCTTTGCACTAAAAGCTCTTACAAGCCCAAAGTAATTCAGATGCAGAAGTGATTTCAGTCGCTGGAAAGAAACTCAAGTAGCAAAAGACAGAGGGAGCCTGTGCAGGATGTAGAGAAAGACAGAAGAGCTGCTGGCTAAGTGCAGGTGACACTGCTCACAGGGAGAGAAGGATGAGAGGAGGTGAAGGAAGCAGGTCTGGGAAAATCCAGGGATGGCTGGGGCCACTCCTGTTAAAATGCACCTGATAGCGGGGGCTTGCTGAGGGCGGCAGGTCCCACAGCCCCCCTGCAAGAGCCTTCGAGCAGTGCCTGGTGTGAGCTCCACACCAGGACTGGACAGGGAGATGTTCGGGCAGAGCAAGCATATGGACAGAGGCACAAGGACTGCGAGAGCCACCTGGCCTGTTACTGCCATGCTCACCTCCCCAGAGCCTTCCACCAACACACCAGTTCAGGTTGCTCACTGCAGACCCCTGCAGAGGTGCTTTCTGCTCCCAGGCGCAGGACCCGCACGTCTTGCTTGCAGTGCCACCTGCCGCCAACCGCTCTTCAGACGCTGGAAGGGGACGACAGCAACGCAGAGCAACAAACTTCCTGCCGTTACATCAGCTTTCCCTGTCCTTTAGCAGCAGCCAAACTCTTGATCCAAAAAAAATCAACGCTATTTCCCAAGCTGCAGGCGTCCTGCGCACCGCAGCCGTAGCAGCAGATGTTAATAAAGGACTTTTTTTCTTTCCCTTTTATGCAGTTTCTCGCCGGAGCCGGTCTCTCCCCCACCCCGAGACCACATCCTGAATCTTCTTGTTCATTGATTCTTTATGTTACGTGATGACTCCGCAGTCGAAATAATGTGGCAGATTCTAGTTCACATTTCAGACCCCGTGAGACTTTTTAATAACGAGGTGCATGAAAAATTAGGGAGGCTGCAACAAAGAGCTCCGACGGAGTTTTCCAAAGTGACTCACAGCCAGGAGAACCTCGGTTTTCCAAAGCCCAGCGTGAGACAACCTCAAGAGCCCCCACGCTGAGAGAGAGCCGAGTCCTCCCTCTCTGGAAAAATAAGGCCTTTTTAAGGAGACTTCACCAGGGTGAGAATCCCTGCGGGGAGGTTTGGCGGGTGGTTTGGGGAATCTTGGCTGAGGTGACCCGCTGTTCCCATGAACCTGCACAGGGAGAAGGTTTCATCCCAGACCTCAGCTGTGCTGCTGAGCGTGCTGCAGGGTGGGAATCACCTCGTGCGGCCACCAACCTGGGCTCCCTGCTCTGCACATTGGCTCTGCAACGCTCCAAAATGGGGCCGGCAAAGATTCTCGCTGCTTATACAGGGAGGTACCAAACCACAGTGGTAAAGGGCAGCAGAGACACTTCCAGCCTTGGCTCCTGAAGGACTATGGCACCCACAGACACAGCGAGCATTGCCCATCTACAGGTAGCCCTGCTCAGGGCTGGCCTGATGCCAGCTCTGCAGCTCTTTGCCAGCACAATGGAGGGGGAGTTTCTTCAGGATAACTTTCCGCTGACTGGTTTTGTTTCCTGCCATCCACACAACCAGCTGCCAACATATTTCAAGGGGAAGCCACATGCAAGGCATCCAGTGCAGCCCCCTGCCAGGAGTTAATGCCATTTATGCTCGGTCCCAGCGGTGACCAGTGCCCGGCTGCTGGGGTGGGAGGTGTGGCAGAGGTGGCTGAAGGATGGGTTTGATTGCTCTGCCCCCTCTCTCAAGCTCACCTCCTAATTCCTTCTGCATCCCGTGCTGGCTTCCACCTTCCCCTCCTCTGGGACACCCATCATAGCCACCCTCGGCCCCAGGAGTTCTCTCTGCAATGCAGCTCCTTGCTCACCCACTTCTAATGCCTAATAACTGAGCGCTGCTCACCCCACCCAGCCCAGCAGACTTCCCCAAAAGAGGTTTTGTCCTCTAGCGTGGCCCAAAGGAGACTCCTGGCAAAGGAAGGCTAAATATAACAGGGCTGCCAGCATGCAGGCAGCTCTTACCACGTTCCAGAAGAGGGGGTTGAAGGCGATGGAGAGGACAGCCATGATGAAGCCAGAGTCAGTCACATCCACGTAGCCGAAGAGCCGCGCCATGGCTGTCACATCCACCTGAGGGGAGAAGAGCCAGTTACTGGGTGTGCAGGTTCCTGTGGGGGCACTAGGCGTTTCACCCGAACACAGGGCACTGCGTCTCAAACCAAACACATCGGCTGCCCTGCAAGAGCAGACGAATCTTTTAACAGCCCCACGCAACACATTTTTCAGCTTCCAAAGTGCAGTGCGAACCAAAGAAGAAGGATGGGGGCTCCTCCAAGCCGTCTCCCCCTACACCTCAGGGGCACCAGGCTCTCAGGGAGCCCCGTGTTCGCAGCAGTGACTGTGAGGACACTGCTGCTGTCAGGACGAGCACCAGTGCCACGGGGCAGCTGCCAACCCAAGCGTGTTTCCAAGCTGCGGGAAAGGAAGCACCATTCCACAGTGTCCCCGGAGACCGAGAACTGTCCCAGCGATACTGCTCCGTGCGGAAACTCCAGGCAATGAACCTGTGTCAGTCTCAGACTTGCCTTCCATACAGTAAGAGTGATGCAAACCCCTTCCACAGTGAGAGGGATGCATTTGCATTGTAGGAAGCTGCAAAAGACTTTCCTGTCTTAATGACAACAATAAAAAAACCCTTGGAGCTCACTGGTTTCCGCCCTTTCTCCTTTTAAGAAAGAGATATTTTCCCCAGGACGGCTCCCTGACATTGTCAGCATTTTTACGTCCAAGAAGCCATGGTGCTTCTCCTTCCCTGCCCTCTCTCTCTGCAGTGGTATTTGGATGAAAAACAACCAGCGCCTTCTTTTTTTTTGTCCAAAAACTTTGAAAACAAAAGGCAAAATAGCCCAGCCCAAGCCCTTCCCTCACTTGAATCAAAATCAACACAACATTGAGACATGGAACGCTTTTGCTTCCCAAACACAGCTGTGTTTGCAAGGCCCTCAGATGCCAGGGGACAGGAAAAGCTCGAAAAGACATTGAAAGACAGGAGAGAGATTCCCACTGGCTCCACACTGGTTTCTCAAAGGAACCAGAGCTGCAGTAGATTTCATGGAGAGGGACCGCTAAACCTGCCACCTCTCATAGCCAAGAGCAAAGGCTCTGGGAACGGCTCCTGCATTGTCCTGGGGCACATCCAGCTGCTCCGGGTACCTCCTGCACAGCCATGACCAACCATGGTGCAAAGTGCATGCCCAGGGGAATCCCCACTGGGATCCACAACTGCCTTTGAACCACCCCAGCTCCCATGGGCTCCTCCACCTAAGCCCTTGGGACACGGATGCTGGCCAGAAACAACAGAAAAAGCCCCCAGGGCCTGACCCTCACCCATCTCCCCCTATTCCCACCCTCCCTCGCCTCTCCTCCCCTCCCTTCGTGCCCAAGGAGCCCTTCAGCATCAAATCATCCCTTCAAACCAAGCACTGTCAAGCCGTAACCCGGGCACCCAGACAGCCGCTGGCGCCGGGGCCGAACTGTCTGGTCCCGCTTCAATTGCGAACCCGTGGGACCAGGACAGCTTCTTTCCTCTCGTTTTGTACGGCACTGAGCACACCGCCAGCTCAGGGTGAACAAAAGCTTCTTGACCTACAAACTCCTGGCTGGTATCCTCGTTAACATTGCACTCACCTTCTTTTTTCCTCCTCAACAACCAAATTTGCCGCTGCCAGCGGGAGGCAGATTGGCCTGTGCCTAGTACGTGCTTTCAAGGATAATAGTGGAGCCCATTAGGATGAGCTGTCTCTGCAAGCTGCTGGGCACAGAACATTCAACTTTGCCCCTTCCTCCCCAACGGGTGATAAATAACGGTGGCAAACGCTTCCCACTTGCCTACAGCCCCAAAGTCAGGGAGGGTGCGAGCTGCGCGGGCACCCGGACGAGAGTTGCAGTGGTACCTGGGTGAGGGCTGCTGCCGGCTGGGAGCTGCACAGACACCCGGGTGAGCCGGCAGCAGCACCCACGGGACTCCCATGTGGCGCCGGAGCGGCTCTTGCCATGTGGCCGGCACGTCCCGTCGTGGCCCAGGTGGAACCGGGCCAGGGATGGTGGCAGGTGCACCTCGGGCACGGGGTACCGAGCGTCCCCCGGGGCCTGCTGCACCTCCAGGCACATCCCGGGGGGTTACTGACAGCAGCTCTGCGGAGCCCCGGGAGAGGCCGGGGCCGGGCGGGCTGCCGGGGGGGTGTCCAGCTCCGGGCCGCCTCCGCAGCCGAGCGGCAGCGCCGCAGGCCAGGCCCGTTCCCGGAAGCCGCAGCGGGCCCGGCGCTCCCCGCCCGCCCCGCGGCCCCGCCGGTACCTGGCCGTACTCCAGGCCGCCCAGCCCTTCGCAGCACTCCCGCGGGAACGGCCGGACCCCACCCGCCGCCGCCGCCTCCCGCCGCCCCGAGCCCGGCCCGGGCCGCCCCGCCATGGCGTGGGGCCGGGAGGGGTCGCCCCGCCGCCGCCGCCGCCGCCGCCGCCGTCACCGCCACCGCCTCCCCCAGCCCGGGGCCGGCCGAGCGCCGAGCCCAGCGGTGGCGCTGACGGGAAGCGTCGGCCCGCCTCCTCCGCCGCTGACAGGGCTCCGGCGCGGCGCGGGGGAGCCGGGCCTGGCGGCCAGGCCGGGCCGGGGCCTGCGGCCCCGGGGAAACACTGACCTCGCCGCGGGCCCGGTCGCCTCCGTCGCGGGCTGAGAGCGTCTGGACTTCGACCCTGGCCGGTGAAGCAACCTGGCCGCGGCGTGGGTCGGCCCCCACGCCCCCACACTCCCCCACCCCCGCAGCGGAGCGGGCGGGATGGGGCCCCCTGGGGACGGGGTTTCGTCCCACTGGGCATCCGGCCTGGGGCTGGGAGCGGGGTAGAGCCCCGCCGAGGGGAGAGCGGGCGAGAAACCGAGGTGCTGCAGCGGCGGCAGCGACCTGGCCCTGCCCGCTCCCCTGCCCGCGTTCAGCGCCCACACCAGGGCCAGGCGGAGGGAAACAGCCCCGCTGGTTTTCTGGCTGTGGATATTAAACGTTGCTTGCCCAATATTACTTGTTCCAGGGCAAAATGTAAAGCCATCAAGCGTGCATGTAAGTTAAGAGCAATTCATTCCAGCCTGCTCCCTTCGGCAGGTGCAGGAGGTTTTTTTATTGCTGATATTATTTCTATTAATATTGTTTCCCTTCTTGGCTCCTCTCTAGGATGTTCCAGCCTCCTGGGCTGCAGTCCCGCACCTGCCTGCGTGGGGGAGATCAGGTAGAAGCATCCCCGCAGACCTTTGAGGGTCTCTGCATGGACCATTCACTTCTGCAGACCCTCCTTTAGAGGAAATAAATTGTCTTCAACAAGGAGTTTGATATGAAGGCTGCCTCATGAACGAGCTGCACGTGTCCCTCCCAGAGGTCTCGCATCCCCAGCTCAGGGTGCTCACCCAGGGCTGGACCCCGTCTCACCTGGGCCCTACGAGCACATTCACCCTATAAATTGCAGCGCTGGGCAGGTTTGGGCTGAGGTGCGCACGAACGGGCCGTGGGAGGGAGCAGCATTCCCCGTGGATTATCTCCAGCTGCTTCCGGCCTCTTCTCCCTCGCGCCGGATAATTTTGCTGTGCCGAGTGTGTAATTATCGCCTCTGTCATCTCCCAGGCTGGGGCGCGGGAGCAGATGGGAGGATGTTTATTTTTGCGACTCCCACCAGCTGGGTGCTTGGGGCAGCGGGGAGGGCGAAGGGGATGCAGTGGGGAAAGCAGTGGTGGCTGTGTTCAGAGAGGAGGAAACGTCTCCCCTGGGAGACACCTCCTCCAAACCGTGGGGTGGATGTTCCGGTGCTGCCAGCTGGGAAAGAACAAGGATGCCGTGGTGAGCTGGGAGGAGAAATGGGTCTGGCCGAGGGATGGAGGGAGGGTGGATGGTGAGGAGCTATGGAGGGGTGAGTTGTCTCGCTGGCTCCTCACTCGAGGCCAGCAGAGCTGGGCTGTCACAGAGATGTCTGTCCTGTCACCCGACAGGGGGGCGCCCAGTGAAGGCATGTGCTGCAGGACCCAGTGCCCTACCACCAGCTTGGCTGTGTTTGGGGCAGGGAATCACACCGGAGCTTCCACGCCGTTCCTGCTGCCAGGGAATATTTTCTGCCTAAGAGGGACGGGGTGTTTGTGGTCGTGGGCCCCCTCCGCGCCGGCCTCCATCCCGCCTCGGAAACATCCCAGCAGCTGTGAAGGAGACAAAGAGGGCTTTCTGCAGGGCTGGATTTTTCTTTGTGTCCCCATCCCGCCCCTTCTCCCCGTGGCGTGCCTTTAATCCAGCTCTCCGTTTCCGAGCACTGAGCTAAGGAAGAGGGCATTGCCCTTAGCTTCCCCAACTCCCTTCTCAGCTTGAACTCCCTCAGAGCCCTTTGAAATCCCACCACGGCCCCGAGAGGTCACCGGTGACTATGGAGTTGCAAATGCCTGCATGGGCAGAAAGCACTTAAACGAAGTCATTCGGAAGGGCAGCGCTGAGCTGCCCGGTCAGAGGGAGGGCTGGGAGCCGGCTCGATGGTTGGCAGCCGTTAACACCACGCGGGGACCATGCAGCCTCTGCCGCTTCTGCTGGCACCTGCTGCAGCGGCGCTGAAGGGTTTCCATGTGTTCGCCACGCTCGTTGTGTGCAGCTCAGCGATACGCGCATCAGGCCGGGGAAGGATGCTCGCTGCCGGGGAGGTGGCACGATGTTTAGCCGTTAGCTTGCTCAGGAGCGTTTCAAACACGAGGAGACCCAAGGGACTGCCTTGGAAATCCAGGGCAGGGAGTGCTGTCAGGTGGGTTTCCCTTAGAAATGGGACGTTGGCTGGAAAACAGCGGCCAGGTCAGCTTCAGCACAGCGGGACATCTGTGGCCAAGCCCAGGAGAAAGCTTCCAGGCCAAAGGATTGGATTCCTTGCTGAGAAGAAGGAAAAAAGGGCATGTGAAGCACCCACAGCTTCCACTCTCTGCAGGTGACTCTCCTGCTGACCTCTGCGAAGCAGGACAAGCTCGTGTCCTCCTCTGCTTGCCCATGGCTCCTCTAACCCCCCCTCACCCATCGCTCCAG
The DNA here is from genome assembly GCA_009769605.1 of Bucorvus abyssinicus. Classification (NCBI taxonomy): domain Eukaryota; kingdom Metazoa; phylum Chordata; class Aves; order Bucerotiformes; family Bucorvidae; genus Bucorvus; species Bucorvus abyssinicus. Next base: position 14,801,863 of record CM020044.1, read on the forward strand.
CCAGGCAAACCAGAATGGTGGTTGCTCAAGACTTGGTGGTCCCCAGGAAAGGCCCCAGCTACATCCCGTGCTCATAGAGGTCCTGTGGGCACAGCACGGGGCTGGGGCCTTTCTCCCAGTCCTTCCCTGAGGGCTGTGTCATGGTCCACATGTTCAAACCAGCCCTGAAATAAAGCTGAGTTTAACCCTTGTAAACCTGCAAGGGCTTGGACTGGCGGGTCACGGAGATCAAGGATGGAGCATCAAAACGCACGGTAAAGGGTGGCATTGCAGACCTCGACAGGAGCAAATAACGCTGCAAATAACGGAGCCGAAACCTTGGGCAGGAGCAGCCAAATTGCAGATCCTCTTCTGCCCTCCTTCAGATAATGTGTTGTCACCAGTGCTGCAACGCTGCGGTCCTGGTGGAGATCCTCTGCTGTTTGTGCTGGAGGTGAGCTCTATTTATATTCTGATGAATGATTTACTGGAGTAATTGGCACGCAGCTCCCCTATTACAGATCATAAAGAATTAATCGCGAGATTTTCAATGCTCCCTTATCAATTTTATTAGGCTTGATTGAACACGGTGGATTGGGAACATATGGTACGTGAGTCAGACTCTGCTCCCAGTTACACCCTGCTTAGTGCTGGGGACTCGCGCGGCTGCTGATCCCTGTAAATCCGGAGAGGCAGCTGCTCCTTTCCTTCTTTCCATGCCCTGACAGTTCCTCATGTTCCCTTAAATACCCAGGGATGCTGAGAGCAACCAAGATCAACTCCATGTACCTCCATTCTCCCAAAGCCTGAGCTGCTCCCAAACAGCAAGCCAGGCTGGGAAGAGGATGCTCTGCTTGCGGCTCCTCCGTGTATCGGCATGAGCCAGAAACTGGAGCCAAATGCTTGGGAGCTCGAGATCTGCCCTTGGAGCAGCTGCTGAACAACAGCCCCTGCGAAGGGGCCGTGTCACGGCGTGGGATGCGTGTCGCTGCTGAAAGCTGAGGATGCCTGTGTTGGCGGCGGGGCGTCCTGCCAGGCAGGTTTGCCCACAAGAGAGGCTTTCTTGAAAGAATTAGCAACAAGAAGTCACCCGCAGGAGCAGGATGACATCCCTGCTCCGAACCAGCAACAGAGCTAGAGTCTCTGGAGCAGAAATCTCCTTAAAAGCCGTGTCCCCTGCGTGGCTCCCTGCGTGTTGGCATGGTGCTGGCAGAGCCGTGATGCCGGGAAGGGGACAGCACAGGGCCCTGCTCCAGCTCGTGGAGGAGGAGCTGTTCCCGCTGTGCTCCCAGTGTCTACACCAGTATCTCAACAGCTATTTACAGGAGGGAATGGGAACTTTGGGTGTAGATGGAGCTACTTGCATAAGCCCGGCTTAGCCTGAACCAGGCTTGCAGAGCAACCAGTCTGGCACAGCTACAACCCACGTCCCCATCTGCTGCCTTGAGCAGCTGCATTGAAGGGCACCGAGAAGTTATTGCCAGGAACTCTTGGCAGGAGCCAGCGAGGAAACCTCCCTCCGGGGAGAGCTGATCCGGGGAGGGCAAAGCAGAAATGCAGCAGGGAACAGAGCAGGATCTGTCCTTCCTGCAGGCAAAGGGGAACAACAACGGCCCCTTTGCCTTTACAGCCCAAACATTTTGCATACACAAGGTCCTGGCTCGGGAGCAGAGCGGGCAGGACCTCGCGCAAGGCTCTTGCCAAGCATCAGTGTGCTCCTGTCGCCTGGGGCTGCCTCTCCTCTGCCCTGCCCGCGCTGCCTGCAGCCCAGCCAGCTCTCCGAGGCCGTGCTGTGTCCATGCTCCTGGACGAACACCCCTCACAAACACCCCAGCTGACTGCCGGTACACCGGGTCTCGCCTCGGTGCTCTGCCCTGGCAAGAGCCACAGCTTGGATTGCTTTAACCCAGGGCACCGTGCCCTCATCACGCAGCGGTGGGGAGAGCTGCAGAGGGAGGGGACAGACACAGAGGCACTAAGGTGGCACTTTCCAGCCTCAGCCTATTTCCAGGGCGCTTCGGTGCCTCACGGAGCTGCACGTGTGATGGGCACTGTGCGATGGAGCAGGCTTCCTCCGAAGGGAGTCACGCAGTCGGAGGAGGTTCCCAGCATCTGCCCTCTGAACCCGGTGGAGACAGCATTTAGGGAAGGATTCACAACAGCTTCTCCGCTCCCTGAGGCCGCATGCATCCCCAGCATGTCTCTAATGAAGCTGAGACTTTACTTTCTGGGATCAATGAATCCACCGATCGTGACCTGGCTGCTAAGTGGGAAATCAGGTCTCTCCCTCCCCGAATGCATCTGAGCTCAGCTCAGACAGCAGGCTCTGTCCCCAGGGTACTTCGCGGTGCTTAATTGCAAACCCTCTATCTGATTAGAGAGCAGCAGCGAGGGTGTGCAGAAGCCCTTGCTACCGCAGCCCGGCAGAGCGGCGGCTGCTCACCCAGCCCGCGAGATGGCTGCAAGGAGGCACGATGTTTTGGGGCTCCAGGAGGTTGGAAATCCCCCCGGCTTTCTCTTCTCCAAAAGGTCCTGACTCTGCACAGCTGGCTGAAGGGTTTATTGCCAGTCTGCTCTTCCCCCAAAGCCCTAAATCCCCCAAACCGCGTAAATCTCTCCAAAGTACCTCTCATGGGGACAGATGCTTTAAGAGAAGCTGAGGCTTCCCAAAGCTGGAGGCAGCTGAAAAGGTCACTGTTACTGCATCCCCTGGCCACAAGCATGTCCCACGCTGGAGGTGGTAAACAACCCCCATTGCCCCCTGGGTCCATTCAAAGAGTCTGGGCAGCTTTCCCTAAGGCCGCCTGCACCTTCCAGTCGTCTCTGCACCTACAAACCACCCCGAGCACCCCCAGCACCTTTGTCGGTACGGTGCAAGCTGCAGAGGGCTGAACCATCATCTCAAAAACTTCCCTGCACATCATCAGCCCAGGAATATGGGGCATTGCTCCAGATACACGTAATCAGGCTGTCCCCAGTAGCTGAGCAGCCGGGATCCAGATGCTGTCCAGACGCTCGCCTAATGCTCTCCACAGCAGGGATGATGGAGGGAGCTGAGTCACGGTGCCCAGCATCACCTCCATGGCCATCTCTCAGCCCTTGCTCTGCTGGTGGCCAGCTTTTCCCTCACAATCAGCCTTGCTCTCAGACGTGACACCCAGGAGAGCTGCAGAGAGGAAAAAAAACCCTCAACGAGGACTTAGTGGGGGGGAAAAGCCTGGTAGGGGGGCTGCTTTGTGCCACGCATGATGGCCCCCACAGCAGGCACCTGGCCCTGGTGCTTAGTGCTGCAGAGAGCTGGGCTTGGAGCTTATCTGGGGCACCAGCCCTTCCCTACGGAGACTCTGGAAGCTGCAGAGATGTGCTCTGCCTCCGGGCTCAAACTACCCATGGAGCCCCAGGAAGAGTTGACTCGCACGTCTCGGACACAAACACATGCTCGGGGTGGGGCAGGGAAGAGGCTTCCATAGGGGCATGCAGGTTTATCTCAAGGAACCACAGAGCCAGCTATAAATACCTCCTCAGAGCATCACTCCCCCTCCTCTTTGATGTTTTGCTGTTATTTACTTCAAACCCACTCCTGCTGCCGTTATTTTTATCTTCTCCTCTTTCCCCTCTGCTTTTGCGGCTGTTTACGAGCTGCATCGCAGAAGCATCTCAAAAGGAAGATGGAAAGAAGGTCAGAGACCCCAGGAAGAAGGTTGGGGACCCTGGGATGGCAGAGTCCCCATGGCCAGCAAGCTCCCAGCGTGGTGCCTGCCCAGCAACATGCGATGGGCAAGCATTCTGCCCTCGTGTCCTGTCAGCGAGGGGCACAGCAGCCTTCGAGCAGGGAGCTGCTCCACTCTGGGCATCGTGCTCACCCCAGGCTGGACTGATATTAAAAGCAGAAGGGGTGTAGAAGCCCAGGAGAACCTTTCCCACCTCCCTGGTACATCCCAGGGGCTTTCTGCTCTACTTCCACCCAACCTTTGGCCAGACACTTTCCTCTGCCGGGACGAACTGGTCCCGCTCGGCTGCAGCCCAGTACTGAATGCTGCCAGCTCCCACTGACGCCAGCTCCCTGTGCCATCCCTGATTGAGTGGCTGGTCCTGAGGCAGCAGATCCCCGTAGGACTGCTATGGTGGGCGAACTAAAGTACCCCCCCCCATGGGCACAGGACTAATGGGGTCTCCTGCTGCTCTCCAGCCACTGGCATTTGTTGAATTTGCAGGAAATTGGTCTCCCTGTGATGCCAAACCCCTGCCAGAGCCAAAGGAAACCAGGCAAGTGGCTCAGAAATTAATGAAAGTGGAGGCGGTGTGAGTAGTCAGACACAGACGAGCTTAATTCCCTCAAATGAATTAAAAATACATCATTCCTCACCGCTATGAGCCCGAAGCCCTGAATTATGGCAGCAGGAGGGAAGGGCGAGCTGTGAGCACCAGCCACCCCACCGCCCCCCTCCCCACCTGGCCATGGGGTGGGGGGGGGCTGCTGCTTTGGCCCTTGGAGCGCCTCAAATCAGGCAACTGGGTTTCTCTGCATGACCCTCCCTGTAGCAAACTGGGAGCTGGGGGCGTTGCTGGGTGCCATTGCTGGGTGCTGATTCAAGTCGCTTCAGTGAAAAGAATCTGCTGGAACCAACTTTTAACCCTCTTTCTTCCTCTTTTCAGCGAGATGAGGAATGTCAAGCACAAACTGAAGACCTGAAACAAAGGTCTGGGGTTCCCCCACCTAAATCAAAGCAGACTGCCCGCCTGGTTTAAAGTGTAAGGCTTTTAGCCCCCTTATTGCTAAAGACAAGATGTTGTCTCCGCTCACTCCTCCACGCATCCCTCCTTCTTCCCACACCCAGAGAAGGCAGAAACCGCCTGGAGGCACCGAAACCCAGACGTCCCCTTTGCCAGAGCACCGGCCAAAAATTGGGTGGGTTTTTTTTTTTTTTTTGCAGATCCCCATAAAAAGGGCAACTGGCTGGGCTGTGGGTCGCTGCCCGGGCAGAGGCTCTGCGCCAGCCCTGGCCATCGGGGTTTTGTTGTTGCTGGTGGGGAGCCCCTGGGGCCCCATTTGGACATTGGCTGGTGGGGGAGAAATTGAATCCAAAGGGCAGAGCGGGGAAGGAGGAGAGGCTGGAGTGGGGCTGGGAGCACGGGGTGGACCCAGCACCTACCAGCCGCAGCCCCGTGGCAGGGCAGGGGGTGTGAGTGTGGCAGGGGTAGGGGGAGCACAATCCGGCTGGAAGCACAGCGGGAGCAGGAATAAGGAGGCTTTGCCAGGGGATGGGTTTAGCGGGGGCTGCTGTGAATTCTTCAGTAGGGAGAAAACTTTAAATCCCAACAGGCTGCTCCACTCCAAGGTCTGCTCCAGCCCAGACGGGCAGGCGTCCAGGGGACCCTCCCGGCCTGGATTGCGCAGGAGGTCACGGCTGTCCCTGCGGGCTCTGCCAGCTGGAGCCCAGCGAGGGTGGATGCTGGGTGATGGGAAACTGCGCTTGGGGGCGGCTGGGCATGGGGACCCTCTGTGGGGGCAGCCTGGGACCTGCTCCCCACCCTGCTGCTGAGGATGCTGCGATGGGAAGCATCTGCCCTGGGCTGGGAAAACCCTGGGTGGCCCCTGCGGATGGGCTGTCCCTGTGCCACCAGAGCCCCCGCTGCTGGCACCAGCCCTGGTTTCCAAGGCAGGGCTTGAAGCAGTTGCCTCTCCTTCTCCCTCGGTGCTGGACAGTGTCTGGCCCCACACTGGCTGCCGGGGATTGGCACTGGGCTGCAACAAGTCATGACCGTGGAGAGCCGTCGTGTCCCGCAGCTGGTAGGGGATGCAGGACATCTCTAAGTGGGAAGAGAAATAACTTCCATCTCCTTGGGCCTCTCATTAAAGCCAAGCCTGGCAGCGTGTGCCTTTTCTCCCAGGCGGGTGCTCGATGGGGATGGGTGCTCCCCTGGCTGGGTGGCACCTGGGCGCCTGTGGGGAAGGAAACAGGATCCAGCTGCTTTGCAGCACATCAGGGGATGGCAGCCGGGCATCGCCTCTGCGATGCTGAGCAGGACTCTGAGCTGTGCTGCATCCACTATTCCTCATGCGGTCGCATCCAGATGCTTTCCCCCTGCTCCACCAGCTTATACAGCACGAGGAGATAACCCAAGCAGGCTGGCACAGCAGCGGGTGCAGGACCCACGGGCACAGGACCCAGGGGTGCAGGGAGTGCAGGGACGGGGCATGAGGCCACAGCAGCGCTGCAGCTGCCAAGGAGCATCTCAGGGCTTCGAGCTCGGCCCCAAATCTGGCTCCGCTGGGTGCTGGCGGAGGGAAGCTGCCTGCAATCTATCACCTCGTGGAGAGGAAAATAGCCTTGGGGGCATGCGGTACGGGTTCAGGGCGCGCTCTCTCTGCTTGGCTAAAATGACACTAATTAAGCCCCTTGCAGCGTGCAAAAGCTATTCCTACAGGGCAGACAATTAACCTTGAAACTTGGCTTTTAGTGCTTGGAGGGGAGTGAATTTTTCATCCTGTTATTTCCCCGTGCTATTAAGCTAATCCTAGAGCCCACGAGGGAGAAGCGGCGTTACACGTCTGCAGCTCCCAGCCCTGCCAGGAGCACAGCGTGGGGCCAGCTGCCTCATGCTCCATCCTTCCATCGCACTTATATTTTCACCCACGGTCTCCGACAGCAGCATCATCGCTGGGGAGCGCCAGGAACGAGGGCTGTGGCCAAGGGCACACGGCAAGGCTGGGGCATTACGTGACTATTACGGTCAGAAGTAAATCGAGCCTCCTCTGAGCGTGCTGGACGCAGTGCCAGCCTGGCCTTGGCTCTTCAAGGAGCTGCCCCAGAGGAACGGTGCGTCCCCAGCTCTCCAAGTGCTCTCCAAGGCTGTGGCTGCTTGGCACGGCATCGCTCTAGCACATATATAATGTGTTTAAGCACTAAAAACCCACAAACCTGAGGACATTTGTTACAACAAGCTAAAAAAAGGAACTGAAATGTCGCCAGATCAGCCCAAGAAGAGAGCGCTGGGAGGGCGCTGCCATGGTGCAGGCACCCCCGGCCGCCCTGGCACCAGGCAGGGCTCTGGCAGTGCTGTCGATCTGATGGGGTGGCCGTCCCCGCAGGCGAGCGCCTGGGGAAGGGGGACAGGGGGATGAGGGGGACCCTAAAGCCAGGAGCTGCAGTGGGCTGGGAAAGCAAAACTCTCTGCTTGAGGGCAAACACATCTGCCCAGCAAAGGTCTTGGGGGTCTCTGGGGCAGGGAAAAGGGTGAAAGCCATCGGGAAGGGAAAGGGGAGCGTGTTTTGAGGTGTAACACCAGGAAAGCTCAATGCCGGCCACCTCGAGTAGCGAGCGGCTTGTGAGCAAAATGCACCCAGGGTGATGAGCAGGAGGTGATTGATTTGGCGAAAGCAAATCACTTCCCTGTGACTCAATTAATCTCCATTAACACTTCCACAGGAAAGCCTTTTCCCTGCCGTCAGTCTGGGGTTAAAGCCTCCTGTTCCCCAGTAGCTGCAAGGTGAGCAGCAGTGGGGAAGGGGTGACCCCGTGGGTCTCCCACTGTCAGGAACGAGGATGAGCCATCCTGGTGGTGTTGCTGCCAAGAAGCAAGGGAAGACCTCCACGAGGTTTGATGGTGCCATGAGGAGGTAAACCAGCCTTTGGGGGTGCTCAGGTGAGAGGGGGAGCTGTGCGGTGGGACCCCACCGCCTGCTGGGCTATGCAGCCAGGAGCTTGCCCCAAAACCAGCTGGAGAAGCCCACAACATCGAGGCCACCGCTGAGATGAACAAGGCACGGGTGGAAAGCTGGTCAGCCAGGCGAGAGAAGGGTTTTGCCTGTGGCAAGTTCAACACCCTTCCGCTCGCTGGGCTGGTATTATCCGCGCCAGCCCACCCTGCGCCCAGCCATTTTCCAGGTGTCCTTCAACCCAGCCACTCAGAATCCATCCCAGGAGCCACGGCCGATGCTCATCTCCCCCAGCTGCCAGCTCCAGAGAGGTCCACTGCATCTTCAGCAGCCCCTTCCCACCGGTGGGACGTGCCAACCTCCCCCTGACCCTCGCACCAAGCCGGGCGCTGGCTGCTCGGCTCCTGCTCCCAGCCTCAGCGCCCCAAACCAGCAGCGCCCCTCCTCCCCGAGCACTCCCGTGAGTGCTTCCCCGGCACGCTGGGCTAATTGCTTGGCCTTTAAATCAGAGCGTGGAGGGCTGCAGCAGCCCTCCAGGAACCATTTTGTCTGTGGGTGCTGTTTTCTCCAAAATGGCCAGGTTTTTAACTGCTTTCCTCCCCCTTTTTTTTTTCTCGAGGGGGTGGTTACATTATGGAGGCTGGATAAAGTGACTAAAGGGAGAACTGCACCATAAAAGCAAGTCTGCTGCTAAATCTGTGGAAGAAATGATGCTGCAAAGTGGCTTTGCAGTGGTTTAGTCATTTGTTAGCCTGGCTGAGGGGTGATTTGCGCCACCGTGCTCTGCCTGTGCTCACAAGCACCGGCTGCAGAACATCACGTATGGTGAAACAACCTCAGCATGTGCGGGGACCAGAGGAAGGGTCGGAAAGGAGTATGAGAGAGCAATGAGAGGAAATTTTCTTTTTCCTGGGTGATAATTTTGGCTCGTCTGCCTCACTCTCCCTTTCGCAAACTGATGCTCATCTTCTCCAGGGCTCCCACGGAGGTAAATTCAGCTCCCGCTGCCTCGCAGCTCTTGCTTCCCCAAGAACCATGCCCATTAAAGACACTTTTCCTGCAGCTCTGTTGTTTCTCACAGTTAGCTTTCATGCTTTAATTAAAAAAAAAAAAGAGACTAGGTGCCTGGGGTCACAGATGGGACTGGCTTCTCCTGCCTGCTGTAAATCACAGAGGAGGTTTTGCCTTCTCGGGATGAAGCTGTGCTCTCGGAGCACTGAGTTGGAGCTAGCCGGGGAGCGGCGGCACAGCCCTATCACCGCTCATCGCTGCATCCTCCTCCTTGGGAGGAGAAGACAAACCGACCTGCTGCACCTCTTCTGCAGAAGTGGCAAGGTCCTAATGGGATTGCTAAATCATGGCCGTGCTTTGGAGTGTCCTTCTGCCAGCGTAAATCAGCCCCGCGGCAATCGCCTGCGTTGTGCTGATTTACACCGGGGAGCGGGAGGGATGCTGGATGGTCCATCTGAGCATCCCTGTCCTCTGAGCGGTGGCAGGTGGCGATGGAAATAGCTCAGCAGCCTCAGCTCGGGCTTGGGGGTGAGGGAGATACGTAAAGCCAAAGGGGTTTTGAGGTGGCTGTGGGAATGAGTTTCAAAATATAGAATGGAATGGAACAGAATAGAATAGAATAATTTCCATTCGAATGATCCTCTAGTCCAACTATCTCATGATTTCAGGGCTGACCTAAAGTCAAAGCACGTTACTAAGAGCATTGGCCAAATGCCTCTTAAACAGTGACAGCCTTGGGGCATCGACCACCTCTCCAGGAAGCCTGTTCCAGAGTCTGACCACCCTCTTGATAAAGAAATACCTCCTCATGTCCAGTCTAAACCTCCCCTGGCACAGCTTGGAACTATTCCCACGAGAGCTGTCTCTGGACCCCAGGGAGCAGAGATCTCCCCGAAGACCTCTCACGCCTGCTGCAGGCTGGGTTTCTCCAGGATTTTGGAGGGGTTTAGCATTTACCTCATTTACCTGGCAAGATGTAGCCTTCCCGAGCGTGGGTGATGCAGGATGGGGCGAGCAGGCACCGAGCGCAGCCCCGGGCTGTTTGCAACAGGGCGAATGGTTATGAGCTCCAGAACTGGAAGGGATAAAGGTGGAGTGGAATGCGTGCCAGCCGACTGGGCTGTGTTCGACCCAGCGTGAGTGCTTAGCTGTGACAAAGCATCGGCACCAAGGAGTTTACACGCATGAGAGCTGGCGGCCGGCGAGCCGGGCTGGGCTTTATTGGCGTTCGCAGCTGCGAAGCGGCGACGCTGGCTGAGGGGAGTGGGGATGGCTGAGACCCACCGCGTCCTCGGGTGACCAGCAGCTGTACCTGTCCCCAGCCCGGGGGAAAAGCTCTCTGCAGCCCTGCAGGTTGCATTTACCCCTCCAGATGACTAGAGAGTCGAGGTGCGTATATAATACAGGCTGCTACATCCAGTTTATAAGGTCTGTGCTGGAGCAGACCAGGGCCTGGGGAGATGCTGACCTCCGAGGGTGCAGGACAGGCTGCAGGACCTGCAGCAGCTCGGTGTGGGAGCGAGGGTTTCTGCTCCGCACGGGGTATCTTGGCAAGCTGGGTGCGATTCCCAAGGATAAAATTTGGTATCATGCCAATGCCTGGGAGGGAGCAGGGGCTGCCCTGGTGTCACTCTGTCTCTTTGATCTCATACTGAGCTGAGCTGGTGGCTTCTGCCAAAACCCCCATGATAATAATTTGATTTTTTTAATTTGTTGGGTTTTCCCCCCCCCATTCTGTGCTGCAGAAAATCCATAGCAGCATTTTGCAAAGTGTCAGCCCTTTCTACAGCACAAGACCCAGCAGTGCTTCCACAGGCATGGACGCACAGGCAGGACACAGCTCCCAGGACTCACTTACAGCCCTGCACTGCCAGTCCCCATGGAGGGTTACCAGGTCATAGCTAGACCTGCAGCAAAAATACCTCCTTGCCTTAAGCAGCATGTTTTTATCCCAAGACACTATTTGTTTAGCGCATTGTGGTTCTAATTCAGCAGATGGTACCAACAGCTGCCAACCCTGCTTCTTATCTCCCTCCTAGCAGGCGGCGTTGACCTGATCTGACCCCGAGCAGGGCTCAGCCTGACACCCATGGCTGTGTGGGCGAGGAAATCCCCTGGGCAGCATCGCCGGTGTGGTCTTGGTCTGCACCCCAGGCAGGCGTCAGCCAGGCTGGGAGTCCTGGGACCCAGAGGATGCTGCAGCCCCCCACCCCAGGGATGCTGCTGCCCAGGCCCTGCTGCCCCAAAGCCGGGCAGAGGCTGCCACTTAGTGTTAAAAAGGGAGCACGGCTGCTGCAGGGACCTGGCAGAGCGTCTGCGGCTGGGGACAGGCCACCCCTCTGCTTCTTGGGGGGTCCTCAGTGTCCTGCTCACACCCCTGGGGTGCCTGAGCTCCCCCCCGGGCAGAGCCCAGCCTGCCCCTTGGTGCGGGTGGTCCCATCTACTGATGGTTCTGCTAATGGGGGTGATGGGGCTCGTGCTCCTCCGCCCTCCTGCCCCGTCCCTTGGGGTGCTGGCAGACCTCACCCTGCTGCCTTCGCTGCTGCGTGATGCCCCGCCAGCTCTGCACCCCCGAGGCAGCTGATGGACGCCTTCGTCCCTCCCCAGGCACTGCCTGCATCAGCCGTCATTGTGTTTTCCAACACCAGTCAAGGTGGCCCTCAGCAGCAATGCCACTAGCCACCAGCCTGTGCTGCTCCCTCGCTCCTGCTCACCAACCAGCACAGGCACCCCAAATCCCACAGTTTGGGTGGCCCCCGGCTCCAGCTGCCCTCCTGGACACCCTTCTAGGGAACGTCGCACCGATGTACCCAGGGGATGCAGGATCCTGCTGCTGTCCTTGATCTCCTGGGTGACTCTGGCAAGCTCTGCCATGCCTCAGTTTCCCCACACTATACAGTGGGTTGATGACAAATAAGCACTTCAACCACCTCCCAGGGTCTCCTGGCTGCTGGCGCAGAGCTCGTTGTCCCTTGGCCACATGGGGAAACTGAGGCATGGCACAGCAAAGCAGGGCTGGGTGGTCCCGAGCTGATCTGTGCTCCCATCGCCCCGAGCACGCTGGCTGCTGTCATCTCCTGCTCCTTCCCCTCATTACAGCCTGATTCCCTGGAGACGGCGGCAGCAGAACGTCCTTCCCCTGTAATGTTATATTAGCTTAATAGCATTTTTCCACTCCATTTGAGAGGGGAATTTACAATGATCTCCGATTAGGGCTGCCTTGGCAGCGCCATACGTCTGCCCGCTCGGGCCGGCCACCCGGGCTCGCCCTGCCCTGCTCCGGGCTCAAGGGCTGCGGGTGCCACCTGACCTCTGGCCACTCATCACCCCGCGATGCAAACGCTGCGCCCCGTTTCTCACCCTCTGAAGAGCTCAGGGCAGGAGGCATGCCTGTTCCCACGGCTCTTTTTGCCCAAGCATCTCACCCTGGTGATGGTTGCAAAGCCAAGCTGGGCACGGAGGAAGAGGTCTTGCACACCCCGCTCACGGTCCTGCTTGCAGGCAGAGCCCTTGCTGTGGGCAGCCCCAGCACTTGCTCCGGGCATCCCTGGCTCTGGCAGCCCCTTCCCTCTGGAACACCACGGGCTGCACGGCCCCGGCCCCCTCCTCACCTGGAGCTGACACTGCTCTTCCCTCAGACTGTTCTGGGATCACTTACCAATTAGTGTGGCCTGCTCATTAAAGCTCATTATCTGCCAGTGTGAACTTGGAATGGGATTGCGCGGGCTTGGCAGGGGATCAAAATCTTCCTTCTTTCCAATCGCATCCCGCTCGAGCCCCCGGCTCCGGGAGCAGCCCCAGAGGGCTGCGGGACATGATGCTCCTTTTTAGAAGGAGGAAGAAGCGCCCAGCACATGACACCGACCCCTCCCCACAGCAGGGACCGGTCGCTGCACTGCGCCGATGCTGCGATGGAGCAGGATGACGCCTGGGCTCGCCGTCTTCCACGGCTTTCCAGGAAGCTGGGTACACGCTGGGGGTAAACGTTTTGTCAAACCCTAAATCTCAGAGTCAAGCCTACAGCCCAGCAAGTCCAGACGAGTGATTTTGGAGGCTGGGAGGCAGCTGCCGGTACTGGCACGCCTGCAAGGTGACACTTGCCAACTGGCCATGGCTCAGCCCGGTGACAGCCCCCCGCATGCCCAGGGAAATCGCCAGGCAGGTCCTGGTCCGGCAGCCCCAGCTGCCCCTGGGCGATGCCCAAGCCCCTGGCTGTGCCCACAGGATTTCGGGCAGCCCCCAGCACGGTGCGAGCGCGATGAGCTCAGTTCAGCTCCAGGACACAGAGCCGGCAGCGATGGGGAAACACCAGCTGCCAGCCGCAGAAATTAGGTTTCTTCTTCTCCATGTGCTACGTTGTCAGAAGGGGCTGTCTCAGAGGTTATCGTTGGCTATTTTCTGCTTTTAATTGCAAGGGTAGAGGGGAAAACACAAAACTCTGATAAAAACATTCTCCTCCCACCGCCTCGGTGGGTGTTTCAGCTCAATAGGTGCTAGAAAACCCAACAGATTGCATGGTTCAGATGGAAACTGCTCCGCTCACGGAGGGAGACTTCACTGTGCGGGGATCCCCAGCTGTGGTCCGAGCTGTCCCTACGCCACGCCATCGGTCTGGGACTGGCTTTGCTGTCGCCACACACGTCCCAGCCTCCGCCTGACACTGGGACAGGAGTGTTTGGGGGGGCGACATGGACCTGTGCAGGGATGGGACTGTTGCTTCGCTGCCACGAGGGCCGGTACTGGGCATCCTGCACCGACATGGCGAACAAGCCAAAGCCTTTCCATGCTGGGAAAATCAACCCCAAGTGCAGCCCTAAGAACCAGGGCAGAACCACGGCTTTCCCAGTGCCTCCTTCCCCGGGGAGTCACCGGGTCTGGCTTTCATTAGCGAAGGAGCCTGTTCTGGTGAATGGCTCTTGCCAATATTAAATTCCATCCTTCCCTGTGCACAGAAAGCCTCTTGCGGTCCCTTCAGCGCTGCCATCCTAAAATCACCGAGTAACAGCTTTAACCCTTTCTTCCTCCTCCAAAAAAAATACCCGCCAAGGTGAAACCCCCCGCTAACTGCTCCTTTGTTCCTCTCCCGCACGGAGCCACCCAGTAACAAGACAAAAACCCACCAGCCAGTGGAAAGCAGCTGGTTTAAGTTCAAGCCAAACAGCCCCAGCTCGCACGAGCCAGGGCTTTCGCACAGGCCAAGCTGGGAAGGCTGCGCCTGCATCATTAACAAAATCCCCAGCAAATGCTCCCCGTGGCATCCAACCAGCTCTCCCGGGCTGCAAATTGTGCCCAGAAGCGTATTTTTCCCCAGCTCCTCCTTGCCAGGGTGCCTTTCACCGCAGACATCAATGTGCCTGCATCCCACGCCGGCCCGGATTAACGGCTGCTTTTATTGCTGCCAATTACCGGCAGCAAAGATGCCGCGGGGATGGAGCAGGCGAGATGGGTTACACCTTCCCGGCCCTAATGCCGTCAGGCTGTGCGGGCTGCGCGGAGAGGGCTGGGGATCAGCCCACAGCCCCACACCCATCCTTTGCACCCCACCGCAGGATGCTGCCAAAACGGCATTGCCGGGAGAGCTGTATCCCCGAGCTCTGGCGCGGACCAGGGGATGCGGAGGCGTGAGCGTGGTGGAGATGGTGACGCCCAGCTGTGGGGGGCAGCGGGGGCAGCCCCGGGGCTGCGGGCAGCAGGCCACACTCGGCTGCTGCTGAATGCTCTGAGGCTTCACGCTGCGAGCGGAATGAGCAGATAATAGGATTTTCCGTCTCTTCAAAGGGTGCGCGAGCCAGGCCCCGGCGCTGCACGACATCCCGCAGCCGCAGGGCTGCTCCCAGCTGCAGAGCAGCCGCCTGCGTGCAAACGGGGACCAGGGCGCCAAGTCCCGCGAGGGCGCGAGGCTGGAGGGCACCGCGACCGAGAGGATGCCAAACCCTGGCCGTGCCACACCAGGAGCCAAGGAAAAGTTCAGCCGCTTCCACCGGCCGCCCCGACACGGCGTGTTTTGGCCGGGAACGGTCGCCCTGCTGCGAAAGCGCAGGGGAGGGCAGACAGCGGGCTTTCCACCCCATGCTTCACACAGCCAGGGCACGCCACACCGCCACACCGAAGGCACGGAACGCTCACACCGTACGCCGGCGGCAGGCCGGGGCAGAGCAGCCACCCCGGCTGAGCCCGGGGTCCCTGGGCCCCGACCGCCGCGCAGGGGCAGCCGAGGGACCAGCTGGAGGCTCATCTGAAGAGCTCCCACGTCCCCGCGTCCCCGCTCCATTTCTCCTCGGATGGCTTATCAGCAGTGACTTTCCCGACAGCAATCGATAGAAAACATTTTATCGCCTTCCCAGGCGGCAGGATCCTTGGAGTGGGTCTGATTTCTGTTTCTATGGTGACATCTTCCGGGCTTGTGAAAGATCTTGCCTTTCTTGGTTGTTGTTGGGTGGTGGAGAAGGGGTGGGGGGGGTGTGGAGGGGGGCTGGCGCTATATTTTGTGTCGTTGTAGGTTTTGCTTTTATTTTACTATTTTTTTTAATACCGTTTCCAGCGTAACAAGGAAGTCGCCAGCCAGCCAAACGCGATGCCCGCAGCTGGCCCGCAGCGCTGCTGCTCGCTGGGAGGGGCCCCGGGGCAGCTTTCATCCCCGAAACACGCCGCAGCCTCTGAAACCTATTGCGGCTCGAACGCGCGTTGGCTTGGCCAGGGCTGTCTTCCTCCTTCCCTCGCCTCATCCCCCTTCCCACCCCTCCTGCCAGGTCTGGAAAAAGCCACTCGGCCACACAGCAGGGATGGCCTCAAGCACAAGTGACTGCTCCAGGCGTTTGGCAGCGCAGCTTATTTTGCTCCTCAGCTCCGCTCCTCTCCTCCTTCCCTTCCCTTTTTTCCTCTCACCACCTGCTTTGGTGGAGGAGGACGGGGTTTGCCACGCAGCCCCCGCACCACTCTGCCAGCTGCGGCGGCACTGGGACCTGACCAAAGGGGTGACGAGGGATGCTGGGGGTTCACTTCATGTCTCCGGGACACACTCACTTGCCATCTCCAGCATGCAAATGGGCTGGTGCTTTTGCTGAGTTATCTGCACCTGAGGAGCTCACTGCCTGCCTAATTAATGTCTGCGCCGTTCCTTCTCATTAGAGCTCCCTTTATGCTACGGAAGGCATCGCCTCTGCTGCCTGCCCCTGCCAAAACAGCCCGTGCTCCAGCTGGAAGCCACCCTCCTGGAGCCAGCCTCCTCTGGGAGATGGATGGATGGATGGATGGATGGATGGATGGATGGATGGATGGATGGACGGACAGACAGACAGACGGATGGATGGAAAACCTCTCATGTCTGGAGGTGCCCTGTGCTGACATATTTAGCAAATTAGCCCCCACCTCTGTGACTTGGGGACCCAAAGGGGAGCCCCTCTCCTCCACCACTGAGTCCCCAAGGGGCTTGAGCCCATGTCCTCACTGCAAAGGGAGCATCTGTTCCCTTCGAGCTGGACGTACCGCAGGCTCCAGCTTCTCGAAAGCCCGGCTGCATTCAGCACGCAGCAACCCGGAGAGGATGAACAACATGAGGGAGCCAACAGCCCCGTGCACCTTCTGGAGTGACACTGGCTGTGCTGCCCGACCTGGGATGTGCCGCAGGGACCGCTGCTGAGTAACTGGGAGGGCCACGGAGCTGTCGGTGGCTTCAGTCCAGGTTGCCCGAGCTGGATTTGACAGGCATCGCCGGCTTGGCAACGCTGCCCGCACACGTCCCGTACCGATCAAGCCGTATCGCTCTATTTCATTCCATTCCTCAGTGGCACAACCTTCTGCCTGCACAAAAATAAACACATACAATAAACCAGAGGTTTCTTTTTGGTTGTTGTTGTTATAATGGGAAACTCTACAGCTCAGAAAGTTGGAACCGTGTCCCGGCGTTAAGTGACAGCGGGGGATTACTCCTTGCGTCGGGCACAGACCCAAAGCACTTAAAAGCGAGGGCAGGAATGGCTAATGCGGGGCTGCCACCGCCGTACCCAGCGAAGAGAAACGCTCCGCCTGCGACACAGATCAAAACCCCTGCATATTTCATCGCCGCACAAAGCCCTTATCTTTGACCCCAAATAAAAATTATTCCTTGCTCAGCAATCTCAAAACACAGGAATCATCTGCGCGTGCATTAATGCCACGTATCAATCAACTTCAAATGCAAATCCGCCAGGCGTCTCTCCCTGCTTTTACCATAAAAGGGTGGTGACACGCCAAGCACCTCGCTCAACATTATTCTAGGGAACGGCGGTCGCGATCAGCAAATCTTCTCCTGGCCATTGACAAATACTTGGATCCTCAGCTTCTCCTAATGGAAACAATCTGGCCGCTTCCTGGGAAAGGGCAAAGCGCGGGGGCCGGGAAGGAGAGCAGCACGTTCTGTTCTCTCCCCCTTTTTGCAGCCTCCCTCCCAAAAAATCCTCTTCAGATCTGGAAGGCAGGGCGGGGAAGGAGGAACAGAGCTGGGGTGGGAGCGGCGGGACAAACCCCTCTTTGCTCTCGCTGCGAGGGCAGCGGGGAGGATCGGCGTTATCGGCCGCTTCGGGGAGAGCCTGCAACCCTTCGCCGCTCCAGGGGAAGCCCGTTTGCTAGGACGGACGGAGGGTAACCACGGATTCGCAAGGCTGGGCACACGCTGCAAGTCTTTTTCTTCCCTTTTGAAGAAAGGGGGGAGCGTTGGTGGGAAAAGGCGCTGTACAAGCGAAAGGAAAACACCGGGGAGCGCTTAAAGAAATGGCAAAGCGTGGATCAAAACCAGACCGTGTTAAATGTCCTTCCAGGTGACGGCGAGGCTGCTGCAGGGCGCTGGTGGGAGCGTGGATGGACAGACAGCAGAGCCACGAGAAACACCAGTAAGAGCACTGGAAAGGCTAAAAGTCCCCGGGCATGTGCCAGGCTCCAGCCGTGAGGAGCAGGAGAGCCCCCTCGAGCGGGTTGTCCCACCGTCGCCACCAGCAGCTCCACCGCCAGACACGGGGCTGAACGAATTCCCAGCACAATCCCCTTCGGCACCTCCTGGGTCCCGCTCGCAGCCTGGGATGAGCGCCGGGAGGGCGGCACACCACGGGGCCACCCGAGTTTCCGCCCCGCCGCGCTCAAGGAACAATGGCCCGTGTGTCCCTCGGAGGCTCCTCCTGCCGCACGCGGCCGCGGCCGCCCTCCAAACACTCTCCCTCTTGTTCGCCTTGGCCGGGGAAGCGGCGGAGCAGCAGGTATTTCCTGCCATCGGCCGCCATCCCCGCCCGGCCGGGGGACACGCCGCTCCAGCTCCCAGGGGACCCAACGCCCCTCAGGGACAAAGCAGGGACGCCCAGAGGTTGCTGTCCCTCGACGGGCAGGAGGCCCTGCTCCGAAGGGATGCTGGCAGCTCGACGCGCCCCCCTCCGCTGGGCACGTCCTGCTGGAAAAGGTTCCCCTTGGGCGGCTCCAAGTCCCAGCTAAAACGAAGCTAAAAAACGTGCAAAACGCTGTTTTCCCTTCGTTTCCTTCGTGCGTTTCACAGCGTGTTCCGCAAACAGGGCACTTCCTCCTAGTCTGGCTTTGGCTCTCAGGTTCGGGAATTATTTTAATAGGAAAACAGGATTATAAATTAGCAAGAGGCCAGAATCTCCCTGTTAAAAATACCTGTGCACTTCGCCGCGGCCAAAGCTGGGTGTCAGCGCCGGGGGCTGAAGCGCAGAGGGGTCCTGGGTGCCACCCCTCTTGGCGCAGAGGTGGCACCTCTGAGACGCCAGTGGTTGAGCAGCTGCCGCCGCTGAAGAGCAAGAGCTCACCCCAGATCCCTGATGGGGAGGAAAATCCCCGGCAGCGCTGGCTGCAGCCAATTTTCCTTGTTTAATACGTTTCCTGCACTCGTCCCCCTCCCTGACCTTGGCTCCTCCTTGGAGCATGTTCAGCCCCAGGCTCCGTGGAGCGGCAGCCAGCGGGACTGCTGCCATCTTGTCCCTCCCCATGGCTCCGAGGCCAGGGCTGCTGCACGCCCCAGCTTCCCCCCCTGCCCCGGGGCTCCCCAACCCGGCTGGAGCCGGCAGGGCCCTGGGGGGGGCTGAGCCCCCCCATGGCATGAGGGTGCTGGGGCTGTCGTGGGGTGCTCAGGAAGCCGAACACGTCACCTCCATCCATTGCAAAGCGCGCGTGTTCCAGATGCGGATGCAGACGAGGATCTGAATCCAGCTCCGAATGCAACTCCAGATGTGGATGCAAATCCGGATCCAAGTCCTGATCTAAATCCAGATCTAAAAGCGGATCCACACGTGGTCCAGCCGTGGTCCAAATCCAGACACGGATCCAGATTAAAATCCACACACGGACCTGGATCCAAATCCAGATGTGGATCCAAATCCAGATGTGGATCCACATCCACAGACCCCACTCCAAACCCAGACGCAGATCCAAGTGCGAACCCCCACGTGGTCCCCCCCTGATCCAAATGCGGATCAAAACTCAGACCCGGCGCCAGCCCCAGTTCCGGCTCCCAGCCCCGACCCAGGCCCTGCTGCGCGCTCCCCGGTGCGCGGCGGTACCGGACCACCGCCCCGCCGCCGCGCAGCACCCAGCGCCTGGTACCGGGCACCCAGCGGGCTGCCCCGCACACCCTGGAGCAGCGCCCGCTGCCCGCTGCGGCGTCCCGGTGCCCGGCGTCCCGCGGGCCGCCCCGCAGGCGATGCGCAGCGCCCAGCGGCAGCGCGCCGGAGCCCAGCCCGTTCCGCTCCGTTCCGTCCCGTTCGGGGCGGCGCTCGGCGCGGCCGGCAGGTGTCGCCGCCGTCGCGGGCAGGGCGGCGGCGGGCGCGCGTGCACTTCCGACGGCGCTCGGTCATGCCCCCGACTTTCCTCCCCTCCCTCCCTCCCTCCCGCCCTCCCGCCCTCCCTCCCGGCGCCGCGCGGGGCTCCCGCCCGCTGACACCGCCGAGGCGGCTCTGAACGGCGCGGCGCGGCGGAGAGCGGCGCGGCCGCCCGGGGATGGCCGCCGGGGCCGCCCCCGCCCAGCGCCGCAGCTGAAACGCCCCGGGGAACGGTCCGACAGGTAAGAAAAGGCTCCGGCTTCGGCTCCGGCTGCGGCCGGGCCGCGGGCTCTGCCGCGCCGGCCGAGGAGGGCCCCGCCGGAGGCCGCCGGTCCGCGGGAGGGCGGCGGGGTGACAGCGCGGGGCGGGGGAGAGGGGCTGGCCGAGCGTCCGGGGCGGGCGGGGGGGCGCTCAGCGTTACCGCCCCGCTTGCTTCGCGTCGCGTCGCAGCGGCGGCTGCAGCCGCGGCTCCCGCCGGGCCCGCTGCATTCCTGCTGCCGCGTCCCCGCCGCGCTGCCGGCATCTTCCCTTCCCTTCCCTTCCCTTCCCTTCCCTTCCCTTCCCTTCCCTTCCCTTCCCTTCCCTTCCCTTCCCTTCCCTTCCCTTCCCTTCCCTTCCCTTCCCTTCCCTTCCCTTCCCTTCCCGCTGCATTCCACCCTCGCTCCCATCGCACCGCGGTTTGTGACCGCAGCCCGTTCTGCCCCCCCCCGCCTCGACCCCCCCCCCCGCCCGGGAAGCGCCGGCCTGGCCCTAGCTCGGTGACGTCACGAGGTGGGGGGGGTTGCAGCCAGGGGCATCCCGGTCCCCCCTCCCCGCCTTCACGGGTGCGGGTGGCCGCGGTGCCCCCGGGTGGCAGCGTGGAGATGCAGCTGAACCCCCCCGGAGGAAGCTCGGGGGACCCCCTCGCCCCCTTCTGCTGCGAAATTCCCGTGTGTGTCTGTGCGTGTGTCCCCCATTCCCACCGCTCCCTGGAAATGCACAGCTGGAACAGCAGCCCGAGCACGGCGACGCTTATCCCAACGGAGCCGCTGACCGGCCTCTTCCCCCCGGTTGGCATCCCCAGGGCTCTCCGGCCGGTGGCGAAGCGTCGCGGCTGACGTCGCAGACCTGCCGGAGGTTTTCGTTGACGTCAGAGCGGGGAGCTGCTGGGGTGTGCGTTCGTTGCCCGCCGCCTTTGATGGAGCGCGATGCCGCGTCCCTTAGATGTGAACAAACCTGGCTTGCCAAAAGCTCTTGTGGCCACTGGGTCCTGCCTGTTCTCCCCGCTTGGCTGCAAGCGGTGCCCGGGCTGGTTGCCCTCGGGTGACCTCCCAAAGTGATGTTTTGGAGGAACAAAAACACCGGTGGGGGTTTTGCACGGGAGTTTGCTCCTGGGGCCCCGCGCGAGCGGAGGGAAGGTACCTCTGGTGGTGCCAGCGCTTTCAGAGGGCTGTCCCAGCTCAGCCCCGGCTGCCCCAGCTTGTGGGCATCACCGGAGCCTCCTTGAGGGTCCAGAAATGGTTTTCTGCTGGGTGCCGGGTCTTTGGGACCTTCCCTTCCGTGGGGTGGCGGCTTGTGTCCCCCAGGTGCGTGAGCAGGGCCGTGGTGACTCTGCGGATGTGGGTGCTGTCACCCGTGCGCTGGTGGGAGAGGGTGGTGAGGCGGAGGTTGGCTGTGCGTGGTGCCCCGGCGCTGCCCGGTCAGCCGGCGCTGAGCTCGCGTGTCCTGGTGTCTGTCACCGGCTGATGAAAATGGACCTCGAGCTGTTGGGGGATGGAGTGGAGAAGGATGAGAAGGAGCCAAGCGAGATGAAGAAAAGGACATGTTCCCCCCGAGTGCTCTTCCTTCCCCGTTACCCACCGAATCGAGGTGTGCCATGAGTGACGACGGTGCAGGGTTCAGCCTGGGTCTGTGCTCCGAGCCTGGGCTGGGGGCACCTGCACCCTGAGCCGCAGCTCTGCAGCCCGGGGCCGGGAGCTGGGTGAAGTTCAAGGCAGGAAGTGAGAAATTAAAAAAAAAAAAAAATACCACGACTGGTAGAAATGGCCGGGGAGATTTAGGGAAGTGGCACGGCTGTGCCGTGCTGCCCAGAAGAAGTGTGCGTCCTCATCTGGTGAGGAGCTGCCCGTGCCAGGGACCGCAGACCCACCTCTCCTCTGCCGGCTCTGTCTCCTCTGCAAGCCCCAGGGAACAATTGCATACAGAGTGCTTCGTTTCCGAGCCGCCACAGTCATTTCAGAGACCTTTTAGGCAGGAAAAGTGCTCTGTAGCGTGTAATTTGAAGGCTCTGCTCTGAACCTTCGCTGTCGCTCTGCTAAACGATCCTCCGCTCTTCCAAACCTTTGCTGCCTGGAAACCAGCGGCAGTGACCTGGTTCCTGCCCTCGCTCGGTCCCCGCTCTCCCTTCGGCCCCGCGCTAAGGTGAGGGGAGTTGCAGGTTGCGAGGAGCAGCCCGGGGTGTTTCTCTCTCTTGCATGGGGCCTCTCAGACGTCAGAGTCCTGTGAGATTTCAGCCAGTCTTAATCATCTCTCGCCTCTGCCTGAGCTGCAGAGGTTGTCACAGCTCGCTGAGGATTTTCCAGCCCGGAGGGTCGAGTCTTGTGAGGGCTCTGCAGGAAGATCTAGGGACCCCAAATGATTTCCCCCCAAAACAGGGGAGCTGCAGAATTCTTTTCTGTAGCATCCCTCAGGCTTGGCAGCTCGCGGCGGGGAAGGATGGTTTGTTCTGCCATCAGACGAAGCGGCCCAACTTTGGTTTAACTGATGGAGCCTCGCCGGGGGCACGGCGAGCTGAGCCCGGAGGTGACGGGACGTCAGTTAACCCCGGAGCGTGATAGCGCCGGGGCTTTCCTCACCCTCGTCTTTCCTCTCCTGCCCATCCCAGCGTGTGTTGCCCTAAAACCCTGGTCGGTTGGAGGCACACCTGCAGGAACGGAGGCTTCCTCTCGCCGCGGGCGCTGCCTGTCCTGCCAGATGCAGGCAGGGCTTTGAGTTGCCGGCAGCCGAGGCGCGCAGGCAGCTTCGCGCTGGGGCAGAGGGAGAAGGATGGGGAGAAGGAGAAACATTGGTGAAAGGTTTGGCTATTGCCCCTTGGCCTGGTCCCGTGCTGTGGCACAGGGCTGGGCACCGGGCTGGTGCGGTGACGGCACCGGGCTGGCACCGCGCAGGCACACGCACGTCTCCTCTTGCCTCGTGCGGCTTCGTTCTGCTTTGGATTGGCTCCTGGTTTCTGCTGAAGCGGGGAGAGTCCCGGTGGTGGTGGATTTCTGCCCGTCACCAAATCAGACACGCAGCTGGGGCGGGAGGAAACCTTCCTGAGTCTGTCCTGGCTGGATCAGCCGTGCCAGGCGGGTACCTGGCTCTAACCTGCTCTTAAAGACTGCAGGTGCTGGGGACCCCACCCCGTGCCCGGGCGATTGCTGCCGGGCACTAATGACAGACTTCCAGCGAGGCGAGTGGGCTTCCGCTCGAATCCTGTCCCCTGTGGCAGGGCAGAGGCAGAGGAAAGGCACTTTCCCTTCTCCGCCTCTCAGAGGGATGCTCTGCAGCCACAGCCCTTCCGAAGACGGGGCAGGATGCTGGGGTGGAGCGGGCAGACCCGTGCGTTGTCCTGCCGGAGTCCCGTCCCACCACCCGCGTGGAACCACGTTCAAAATCCACCTGCTCAGCGTCGTGTGGATTTGGGATTTCTCCCAGGAGCGCTCGTACAGCTGCCTGGGGCTGGCAGCGGTGAGGATTTCACCCCAGCCCGGTGTGGAGGAGGAGGAGGAGGAGGCGGGAGGCAGGTGCAGGCGCTGGGGAGCTGGCATCAAGGTCGAGCGCGAAGAGCCGGCTCCGAGCAGCGGTCGCCACCTGCGCTCACCAGCACCCAGCCAGCAAAAACTACGCATCCCAGCGAGCCGAGGGCCACCAGCAGCCGGGCGAGACGGAGAGCGGCTTCCTAGGGCTGGTGGTCACCGGCCACCCTGGTCCCCAGCAGGAGGGTGGGCATCGCTGCGGGGACGCCGCTTCACTGCGGGGAGGCGGCTGCTTGGTTTTTGCTTCGGTTGCAACGGCCTAGTTTTGAGAGCTGGAATGTGCTCAGAGATGGGCTTTCCGAGTTGCTTTTTTTGGTTTTGTTTTGTTTTAAATGACAGCATTTCCCCTTTAAATTTACATCTCTAGCTGGGGAACACAGAGCCTGGTGAGAGAGGGAGTGTGAGACTTTTATAAAAAGAACGAGTCGGGTTTTATTATCCCTTTGAGACGAGCAGGGAAAATCTATACTGAAGGCATGAAATAGCAATAAAAATGGACTTTTTGCCAAAGCAAAATTAATTGAGTGAATCTCAGTCCTCAAGCCTGAGCTCTGAGAGGCTTATGGGTTGGGTCTGAACCGCGCTGCCCCCTTCCAGGCTCTCACCCCCCGAGGAGGGGAGGCAAAACCCCGCGCCGGTCCTCAGCGAAGCGCGGTGTGATCAGCACACAAGGACTCGTGCGTGGGACGTGCCATCCCCACCCCTTGTGAGGCTGGCGTTGCCTCCAGCCCCGATGGTCCCAGGAGCGAGCATCTTCTCTGGGTCTGTTGGCTTGGGGACCCGCTCCGATGGCGTGAATACGGTGCTGACGGTCGTTCAGTGGTCGTCGCTCCGGCGTTGCCATCACCGTGAGTCATGGCATCCCACCTGGATGGCGGAGTTGGGGGAGTCCAGTGCGAGAAAGGAAGAAAGCTGGACACAGGCTCCTTGAACCCACTCTGGAAGCCGGGAGAGGAGCCTGCTCTCTTACCCTGGCCTGGCTTTGCTCTTATTAACCATTTTCCTCCCTCGTCTCTGCTTCCTGCTCCTGCCCTACGCTGGGTCTGGCTCTCCAAGGTGTTTTCTGGGCAAAACCTTCACAGAAAAGGAAAACCCCCTCTTGGGTTTTGTTCATCTGGACGTACCCCTGCGGCGGCACCAGCTTCACTCTCCCCTTTTTGAGGGGCAGGATGGCAGAAGCTGCTGGACGGAGCGGTGAGGGGACAGCTGGATTCTTTTCAGCAGATGGTGCAAAGAGGACGAAGCTGTGTAAACCTCCCGAGTCCACCAGAGAGACGGAGATTAAATAGCGAGAGGACTGAGAGGCAGCTCCAGGCGGGAGAAGAAGAAGAAGAAAGGAAAATGGGGGTGGAAATAGGATTGGAGAGTGGAACTGGGGAGAGGAGTGTTGATTTGAACAGGAATCTCCTCCCACTTGATGTCTCCCCTCCAATTCAGAGGGCCTAGATTCAGTGCCATAAAAATATAGCCCTTTTCAATCCCTTATCTTGCAGGAGCAGAAACAATTGGCCTGCAAAGAAGGAGAAAACAATCTGTTTGACTGACAAACAAAAACACATTTCTGCACAAAAGGAGGAGGAGGAAGAGGCAGCTGTCTGGCTGCTGCTTCGGCTTTTTTCCCTTCCCCTCCCTCTCCTGTCCCCTCGCTGACGGTGTCGAAGCGGAGCCTCTACCCTTGCCAGCAAAACACCCGCCGTTCTGACTGGCTGGGTTCAATGTCAGGCTCCCGCAGCAAATGTCATTGTCCGCCCTGCTGTCACCAGCCATGGCGGAGAGGCACGAGCCCTGCTGCGATGCCCTCCTGGGGACGGTGCAGGGCAAGATGGTACCCTGAGCGTCAGTGGGGCAGAGCCCGGCTGCTGGCAGCGTCACCTGTGGGGTGCCAGAGACGGAAACTGATGCTCGAGAGAGAGGGGCCGAGGCCAGCGGCTCGTGGAGGATGATTTGGGGACGGAGGGGATACAGGAGGTCGCTCGTCAAGGGATCTTGGGGAGGTTCGGCCGGGCTGTGGGTGATAACGCCGATATCGCAGCACATGGGCGGCATCGTTGGAGCACCCGAGTGCTGCAACTGGCGATACTGCTGGAGCCTCGGCCATCTCCAGTCGGCTCTATGCCTCGGTTTCCCCATCTGCAGTCAGCAAGATAACACGCAGATGCTCTAGGAGAGCTGGGGTGTAGAAGTGCCCTGTGGACCTGAAGTCGTTACCTCGGCAAGTTGTTATCCCAACAAATCGTTATCCCTAAAAAATCATTATGGCAACCACTGTACCAGCCAAACTGGTGCTGGTGGGGGGGATCGGGCGGGCAGGAGCAGAGCCCAGGGGATCTCTCCATGGCAGTTCTCCATCTCTCCAGAACAAACTCCTTGCTCAGAGGCTTTTGTAAAAGACAGAGCAACTGATTTTCCTTGTGCCATTCCCAGACCAGGAGCAGCAGCAATTTCCTGCCTGGAACAGCCTTCTGAGGGGACTCTGCTCTGCAGGGAACAAACACCCACGCTCCGAAAACAGCCGAATGCGATACCCAGCGCCCGCCCAAACCTGGAAAAGCAGGAGGCTGGAGCAGGGGCTGGTGACTGCTGCCACGGAGGGAGTCTACAGTAAATAAAGGGGCACAAGAAGAAAACCCTGAAGCCACCAGGGCAGCCTTAAGTGCTTCTGATAACCAGTTGCTAGAGTCCACTGGAAGGATGAGCCTGCACTGGTGGACGATTCGCTTTTTCCTGGATTTTAAGGAGCTGTTTCACTCTGCAGCCAAGGAGCGAAATGACATGTAAGAAATCGCCGATTCCAGGTGAGTTAATAGCAAGTAATGACTCTCAGTTCCCGAGTGGTTCTCTCGATGCCTCAGTCCAGGCGTGTAACAGCCAGGCTTTCCTGGGCACGCGCAGCCAGGCTTGTCGAAACGCTGGTACGAATTGACAGACACATCCTGAATTCCAGCGGATTCGAGAGATCCAGCCTCTGCTTTCCTGGAGTACCTCAACAGACGCTTTGGGGACTATTTGACCTGAAACATTAGAAGAACTTCATTTTATTTTTATTTAATCCTCGCTCCTAAAATGCAGAGTTATCCTGCATGTTCCTTTCCACTTTCATTTCAAAGGGAGATGAGAGGAACCGTCTCCCCGCACGTCACACTGCAGGCAGGAGGAGATGCGAGAGACACGGCTGGACTCCTTTTACGACTTTGGCACTTGGCTTTCCTTCCCCGAAGGGGAAGATGCATTGTCAGCCTGTCTTGTGATCGGGCTGTAACCTTTTGTTACCCTGATACACATCAGCTGACCAGGCTGGGATGTGAAAAAGCTCCGTCTCTACCAGACCGTTGCCTCGCACACGGTATTTGGGCAGGAAGAGGCCCAGCGTCTCCCCGCCTGAGCGGTGCTTGCAGAGTTTGCCCGCCGCGGGGGCAGTTGCAACGCTCTGCCGGGACGGCAAGAGTGGGTTGTGCTCATGTTGGGGTGGGTGGCAGCACCCTGCAGGGACCGCGGTTCTCAGCGTACGATGCTCCAGCCGGTTCTGGAGCAGGGTTTTTATGGGGTGGGTGGTCTGCGGAGAGTCTGTGCATCAGAGGGGGAAAAAAACGGTGTTACTCAAGTGGTCTGGCTGGACCCTAGAGTCTGGTGCTGCTGGGGCCACTTGTTCCCTTCCATTTCAGCAGTGTCACCATCATGATGCATCCTCTGCAGCCACCTGCCCGGCTTCCCTGTGCTGGTGTCTTCTCCCAGCTCCTCCAAGCCGTGCTGTGGTCCCCAAGGTCCTCCAGCGCCCTCTCTCCTTCTTTACTTACTCCTGCCCTCCTCATCCCAGCTGAACCCCACGAGCCTGGGCAGGGTTTGGCCTCAGGTGCCGGCAGCCACGATGCAAAGCGAATGCTGGGATGAAGTAAATCTAGCAAAGAAGTGGAGTTTGGCTCCTGGGCAAGGAAGACTGTTCAGGTTTTAGGAGGCGCCTGCGCCTCTGGTCCTCCCCGCTCTGAGGTGGCCGTAGGAGCAGCTCTTGGGGTGAAGCCAGAGTTTGGCTCAGCCCAGGGCTTGGGAGGAAGTGGGATCTGGAGAAGCCCTGGCTCTCAGCTTCAGACCCTGCAGATGTCTGGACGCTCACAGTCGGTATTTCCCGTTGCAGAACCAGCATTTGATGAAGCAGCATCCAGCCGTGTTTTATCCAGACCCACCTGGAGCCTCTCCCTGCCGCTGCCCCGCTCGCCGGCCATGCGCGGGAGGCGAGCAGGCGTCTCCCACCCCTCCTACCAGTCGCAGTCACACAGTCCTGAAGCTCATCCTTGATGTTACTCTGTGCTGGTGCCTCTTGGGATTTGGCCAGCGTGTGTCAGGGCTACGCGCCTCTTCCTCTACAGCTGCTCTCGCTCGGCTGCGTCATCCGGAGCATCCCTTCCTCCTGCCTGGGGTTGCTTTGTACATCCCGTTTCCCGAGTTGTTTCGCCCTGATTTATACCAGGTCGTGGGCGCGTGGTCCCTTACTTGGCCGTGGTGGCACAGCCTCTTCGATTAGGTGTATTTCCAAGCGTGACTTCCAGCTGTCCGTCCGTCGCTATAGCTCGTTTCCGCAGCGTTTACAGCCGTACAGGGGCGTCGTTCCTACGTAACTATCAGGCTGTGGTAAATGATCTATTCCACGTATTTCACCTCTTTTCTGCTCAGAAATTGTTGGCCATTTTTTGTAGTTGTGTTAAATATTCAAAGCGTCTGCGATTTCCACCGTCGCATTCATTATTTCCGCAAATAATTTGCGTTCTTCGCTCTTTTGTGACTCCTCGGTCTCAAGAATGAGAGTCGTTTTAATTGGGATCTTAAGTCCCATGATGGATTTTGACTTCCCAGTTGGGCAGGTTTAATTTTTAGACTTGAGGTTCGAGGAGGGGGAACTGTTACAATTAGGAATCTGAAATTCACTTTCTTCCAATATCTTCAGTTGCCACTTAAATTTAACAGTCTGTCTTGGTTTTTTTTTTTTTCCCCCTTCCTGGCCAAAAATCCCTGCCGGTAACTTGTTGGCAAGAAACACTTGGAGAATATAAACAAAAAGGTGGCACCAAAACAGCTAAATTTAACATATCTAAAGACTGGAGTGATGATTCACGGTGGTTTGTTTTGTATTATTCGCCTCTCTCTGGTAAAAATAACGATCAAATTCATTTAGAAACGTAAAAAGTCACATAGCGAAGGGACGTTTATAGGACTCGGTTTCATAAACTCCTCCGTCGCTCGGCGTGCCCGAGGAACATCCTGTGGGCTGGCGGCTGAGGTGGTACCCTGGCCCTGCTCGACGCCCTGGGCTGAGGCTGCTGCCAGCTCGGTGGAGGCGGAAGGAAGGAACGTGCGACCAGCACCCGCAGCAGACAAGACTCCGGTTGTCTCATGCGCTCGACTCCGTGCAGCGGGTGACCGTAAGTGACTTGCCCAAGGTCGCGCTCCAGCTCCCTGGTTCAGCTGGAAATAGCTCCAAGGTCTCCCGACCTCCCCCCCCAGCAGCCCCCTCCTGCCGCGAGGCGGGACGGAAAGGTGCAGGGTTCAGATGTTTGCTCTAACCGACAGCCTGCCTCCTGCCACCTCTCGTAAAACCTCCTCGGCTCTCTTTTCTGCCCCCCGCCATCGGGCTGAGTCCATACGGCCCCACCCGGTGTGTCCGTCCCCCCCCGCTTCATAGCACGGGCTCCCGTGGCATATTTATGCCTCCGAAGCGGAGCGTTGCGCTGGCGTTCCCGTTCGTGCGGCACCCGCACGCCCCGGCTGCGCTTCCACCAGCTGCTGCTGCCGATTTCCCTTAAAAATAAAACCCCTCTAAAGGTACAGCAGGGACACCTTAAATGCAGAGCTGTGGCGTGCAGTTAATCATATCCTCTTAACGGGTTTATTCGCTCATTAAATATTTAAGACTCATTTCTCTTTATCAATAGTGTGGAGGCGTGCGGGCCCCGGTGCAAAGATTTATGCACACAATAGGATCGGTGCCTTTAGATTTGTTTGAAGGGATCCGAGAGCCATTTAAAACTCGGCGGAGGGGCATGGTGGCTGCTGCTGCTGCTGCTGTTTTCCTCCGGTGAGGTTTCTGCCTCCTGACACGGGTGGAAGCGGCAGGAGGGGAGGTCGGTGGGCACAGGGTGGTGGCGTCCTCCGATACCCACCCTGGTTGCTTGTGAAATAGCTGTACCCCTTTTGGAGGGATGCTGAGGTCTCAGAGGGGTCTGCTCGTGGCTGGCGTGAGTGTCCTCTGGTGAGGAGGGTGGTCCGCGGACAGGACCCCGGTGCTGGGAGCGTGGTTGTGGAAGTGGCGCTTTGATCCCCGCTGCTGTCTGTGGGAAGAGCTTTGCCGTTGCGGCTCAGATGTGAATTCCGGCTTGTCTGGCGCCGTTCGGGAGCCGTCATGCAGGTGCAACATCTGTTGTTCTCCTCTTATTACCTGGGCTCTGCTCCTCGCGCAGGTGTACGAGCGGTGGTGGCTGTTTTGGTTCATAGCATGGGGGAGGGACACCAAACCCGCACCATCCCCTTGATCCTGCCTCCTCCTCCTCCTTCCAGTTGTCTACCCACCACAGCCCACCAGCCCAGACCACCATCCAGAGCATCCAGCCTTCATCCAGTGTCCCACCATTTCCCACCCTGCTCCCCAGTCCCTACGCAGAGCTCCATAGCTGCCAGCTGCTGCCAGATGTGTTGCTCACCCTCGGCGCAGGGAGGCGATTCCTCCAGCCGCCGTGCACCCCGCTAGCGCCTGCGTATGCCTGTTCCTTGAGCTCCCAGGGCTGCGGGTTGCTGCGGTTGTGCTGGAGCGATGGGGGCCTGGGATGGGACCAGGAACCCGACGGCGCGTCCGACGCAGTCGCGCAGTGTGACCTGTACCCGTCCTTCCGCTGCGCGCTGTGCCGGAGCTTGCGGGGACAGCAGGTCCCGGCACGCAGGACTCCATCACCTCTGCTGAGATGGGGAGGGAACATCTCCTGCCAAGACCTGTCCTCCCCAGGCTGCAGCTTGCAGTTGGAGATGGCAGCAGCTGACGCCCTTTTTTTTTTTGGCCCCCGCCGTGTCAGGGTTCTTCCTGCATGCAGCCAGATGTGCCTGTTCCAAAAACTCCTCTCGGGGAGGTGCTGGGGTGGGTAGGGAGGGTGAGTGGCTGCAGTGGCAACGGGCAGAGCTGGCAGCTCCCTCCTGGAGTGGGCGAGAAGTACCCCGGCTGGATTATTGACAGCCCAGAGCACGGGAAGAACGTGCGTGCGTCAGATATTTCCCCAAACCTCTCCTGCTTTGCAACGTGCCCACCGCAAAAAAAGGATCTGACAGCAATAAAACTGTCGGGCGGCTGCTGCTGCTTTTTTTTTAAAGTTCTATGATAGCTTCTCTCTGCCCGCCCCCCCCCCCCTCTTTTTTTTTTAATAGCTAATGCATCTGTCACTACTTTCCTAATGAGCTTTCCGAAAGGGCCTTGGGGACCTCTACCTATCCATGTGGGCTTGGAGAGGAGCCTGCTCAGGGGAAACAGAGAGAATTCAGCTCCCTCTTTCACCCCCATCTCCTCCCCACCGCCCTCCCAAACTCCTCTCCGAGGGCAGGTTGTCCAGAGGGAGGGGAAGGCAGCAATATCTCGGCGCTCGGCGAGCTGGCGTGCACCCCCTGCAATCACAGCCAATAATGACAAAAAGACGGGGCTGCTGCCAGAGATAGAGAGCTGAGCTCCAAGCATTACAGCAATGTCACAGCCCTGGGACTGCTGCTGGCTGCTACTGGAAAGAAATTTCCTCACAACAGGCAGAGTTATAGGAAGGAGCCATTGATTGCATTAAAAAACACCCTTCCCACCTCTTTTTTTTTTTTTTTTTTTGGCATGGATTTTCAAGGCTTTATTTTTTTCCTTCTCGCCCCCCCCCACCCCCCCGTCCATTTGCCATTGAAGTTGCGTTCAATAAAACCCATCGCCCGAGAGCGTCTGTTCGCATGTTCTCAGCAGTACAATGGGCAGAGGACTGCAGTGTGCGGAGGCTCAGCCAGCCTCACGCAGACAATGAGGGGCTGGGAGTGGGGCGGGGTGGGGGGGGGCGGCTTTTATTTTATTTTATTTTATTTTCCCCCACCTGCCGGCCCCCACTACTAATTGTAATCACAAAAGGCAAATGGGAAGGGACTGGGGAGCAAGGCTGTGGTTCACTGGGGTCATGGTCTCCATCAGTCATTCTCCCAGCCTGTTGCTGGGTAAAAGCCCGGCTCCTTGGTTTATCCAAACAACTGTGGAGTAAAAGCCTCTTCACGCCCACCCCCCACCCCCCCAAAAAAAAAAACCCACCAAAAAAAGCTTTTTCAACTCAAAAAGCATGAACTTCCCGTTGCCATCCATGGGAGACCTCCCGTTGGCTTCTCTCGGCGCAGAAGGGGGGACAGAGGGTTTGGTGACTCGGGCGCAAACCTGGGGTGTCTTCCTCTCTCTGTCGCTGTTGGCGAATCGTCGGGGGCCCGATTCCGCACGGGGCTGAACACCGCCGCCCCTGCGCCGTTCGACGAGAGGCCGCGCCGCTTGGCAGGACCCAGGTTCTGAGCGCGCTGCGCCCCCGTTCCCCGCGGCTGCCCGGTGGATCGGCGCCTCGCGTGGTGGTGGAGAAGCTAAAAACTGCTAATGCCGGGGAGATGCTTCCAGATCTCTAGATAAAAGGTGCTCAAGGAGGGAAAATTATTACCAACGTGGGCCAAGTAGCTACAGGGGATTCGAAATCTGTTTGTATTTGTGGGATGTAACCGCTGAGGTGGGAGAGGCTGGGACAATGGAGCATGCACAGCACTAATGGAATGAGCGTAGGAAAGAGGGCGTCTCTGGAGACCCTTAGAAACCATTTCCCAGTGGTAAGATCTGCTTGGGTTGTTTGTTCTTCTTCCCAGATGAGAGCTGCAGACGTGGACGCTTTTATCACTTAGGAGCTGGACTAGGTGGAGGGCCAGAGAGCGTGGGGACGGGCCTGCCTGACTCTCCAGGGTTTGGGTCTACAGATGTACCAGGTCGCAGCTTCCATTTCGAGCTCGCAGAGCTACGTTTCATAACAGAGGGATCTGGACCGGACATCTCAGACCCGTTTTTCATCCTTACGGGATGCAGGTTTGGCCTCTGGTAGAGGTGCAGGGGCTTGACCTGGGCATCCGGAGGCTGCAGCCGAAGGGTTGTTCGGGGTGGGCACATGCCGGGATGGAGCCTTGGGATACGGTTTGGGCTGAGGTGTAGATTTGGAACGGCCCCGTGGGAGCACGTGAGCGTGGTGGTTCCTTGAAGCCGTTTCTCTGGGAGATTCGCTGTTTCCAGCTGATTCATGTTCCCGGTGCGAGCCCATTTCTTGCCATGGTGACAGCGAAGCTCGCCGAGGCTCTGCATACTAACGTGCAGTGGTCCAGGCTGGATGGAGCCTCCTGCCGGGCTCCGAGCCCGGCGGTGCCAGGAGCTGTACAAACACAAGTTGTTCCCTTGAGATTAAACCCAAGTGAGACAAGCTGTTTGTTGTCTGTGCTCTGGCAGCGCTGAGGGACCTGTGCGTCGCCGGGCAAAGCGTCGGGCGAGCACGTAAGAGGCGGGCAGCGTCCGTCCCGGCTTGCCGGGAGCGTTCCTCCTTGCTCGCCCACAGCTCCTCGCCCGCGGCGGCGTGCGAAATCGCGACGTCGCCTTCCCTTTGCGCCCTCAGACAGCCCCGTTCTGCGCGCGGGGGAGCCGCAGCCTTTCTCCCTGAAGACCTGCAGCACACCATGCTCTTTTCTTTCCTTTTTTTTTTCCCCCCTCTCTCCTGGACACTTTACTTAGGTTCTTTCTTCCCTCTCATTTTCTCTACCATCAAATGAAAGCCATTCAGACCAAAACGGTTCAGTCTGCTCTTTGTGTCTGGAAAACAGAACACCAAAGACAGCTGGACCTACCCGAGATGGCCACGGCCGTGGCAACAGTGGCTCTTTGTTAGCGCCGTTGTCTCTGCCCCTATCTCCAGTGTCTGGGGCCCTGTCTCTTTAAAGCTTTAGTGCGCTGTGTCAAAGCCAACGGAGAGTTCAGCTTATTAATGGATTTGCTAGGTTAATATCCCAACAGTTTGGTTGTGTGGGGTGGTTCGGGGTTTTTTTTTGTTTTGTTGATTTTTTTTTTTACCCCCCCACCAGCATAATTTAGCAAAGGGGGGATGGGGAGAGAAAGATAACCCAGTCCCATTTCTGGGAGGAGGGCACGGCATGGCTCATTGCTTTGGAGAAATGGAGCTGGAAGGGCTGGCCGGGGCCAGGAGGAGGTGGTGGTCCAGCCCTTCCCTCCCTGTCTGGATGTACATCTCTCTCTAGCTCCTTCTCCTGCGGGGTTCCCTGCATCAAAGCTTCTTCCAGTTCTTATGCTAATGAGGTGCATTAATGCTTAATGACTGTGAACAGGCTTGTTTAATTGCACCTATCTGAGCAGGAGGCACGTTGCTGTATAAGAGGGAACGACCATGTAAGCAGCTGCATGCCCTCCTGGACAGTCTTAATTACATGTAAAACTGATGTGATCTAAACCACCAGGCTGGTGATTAGTTTAGTGAGGCAGGTGGTACTTTGCAATTCAGTGCCTCGGAAACTCTAGAGCAAGTGAGATCAGATTCTTTCGTAGGCTATGGAGGATAAGGCAAGCCCTGCTCATCCTTGAGTTTGGTGTTGGGTGGGGACAAGCGCGGCGTAGTAGATTAATTTAATTAATTTATTGCAGTTAGTTTGCAGAGACATTATCCGCGAGCGGCTGTGCGGAATACTGAGCAGTGCCATTAATGCAACGCTATTTTGCCTGTAAAGCCGCTTCCACCCGCCCTGCCCCAGCCCCTTACAAGAGGAATGAGCTGCGACGGTCTCAGCTTTCCGCAGCGTTATCTCGCGCCGTTTGAATACGACGGATTGTCTGAACTACAAAGGGGCCCCGGCGCTAATGCACAGCCATCCCTGTTGGCACCAGACCTAGATTAATGACTCTGCCTGCATCGCCTTGGCTCTCCGCTGGATTCCCCCCAAAGCAGCTCGCGGCGCTGCTCTCGCTGCTCCGTATCGGTGCCTCTAGCCCGGCCGCAGCCGCCCCGCCGGCGAGAGCGGCGGCTCCGGGAGCCCCTCCGAGCGCGAGGGCTGTGGGCGCGCAGGTACGGGGGTACCCGGCGTCACCAGCCATCTGCCGCTAACTACCCGGCCGCGCTTCTTGCCGCTGTTTGTTGGGGGTTTCATTCACCGGAGGGGGCATTTTTTAAGAAAAAAAAGCAACTTTTCTCAGAAATCGCTTTGAGCAGGGGAGCGAACCCAACGCAGCAGCGTTTTGGGGTCGGGTGTGCTCCCGGGAGGGGCGTCTCCCCACACACCGTCTCCCCGTGGCCACGCCAGATCCTTCCCCACGGCCTCCTCTCCCTCCCGTCCCCGTCCCATGAACTCTCTGCTCTTCCCCTCTCCCTGCCCGCCCGGGCCCCAGCAGAGGCTCTTCCTGACGTTACTCCCACAACAACCACTTCCTTCCCGTCCCGGCAGCCCCCGGCTCCGCAACCGTCCCTTCCCAGCCTCGGCCAGCCCTGGCCCCTCGCTATCTCCCCGAGACCTCTCTCTGCCTCTCCACGTCCAGCCACCGCTGATATTTTGTCAAAGGGCTTATCTCGGACGCGGGGGCTCTTTCTGCGGGGGCTGAAACCCGCGGCCGTGGGGCTGCCGGCTGGGAGGTGACTTACGGCACCGCTGCCGCCATCAGAGCCCGCTCTCCTGGCGTCCCCAACACCCGTAGGGGTCTGGGGTTAGAAACCCACCGTGTGAGACACGTCTTAGTCAATCCAGGGGGACCAGCTCCTCAAACTGAAGCATCTCCTGAGCCCTGCCGTGCTGGCAGGAGGGCTGGCCCGGCCGTGGCAGCCCCTGCTTGTGGCAGGGAGGCAGCGGGGCAGGAGCTGGGGACGAAGCAGGCTGGGTGTGTGGCAGGGGGACGAGAGGACGAAAGTGCTGCCGTGTCTTCCTCGGAGTCTTCCTCGGTATCTTCCTCCCAGCCAGCATGGAGAAGGCGCGTGGCCATGGCTGGGGTGGCAGCGGGAGGGCAGCGGCTGAGGAGACGGGGTGGCAGCTGCCCTGAGAGGAGGACGGGGCCCTGCCTGCTTTGGGATGGAGCTCTTCCTCGTGGGAGTGAGCCCCGCTCCAAGGGCACGCAGCTCCCCGCAGGGCAAGCTGGTGGCCTCGCCACCGTCCGCCTTCTTGCCCACCCCATACGGCCGTTCCTGCCTTGTCCCACCAAGGCGCGTTTTGCTGCGCCAACTCCTGGCCGTGCCGTGGCCTCAAGACAGACTTTGGGTGGAAAAGAAGACTTTTCCTCTCCAAACAGCCATCCTAGGCGCAGCCCCGTGGTGGCGGTGCCACGGCAGCCCCCGAGCATCACGGCATTGCCACCGCCGGGGTCCTGCCCCGGCGTAACGCCATCGGTGCCGTCCCCTCGGGTGGGCTCAGCACCCCACGACACCCCATCGCCGTGAAACCGCCCCCGCGGCGGCAGCGGGGTGAACCTGCCCTGGCCTCATCTGCGGGTGAGACACCCTTGCACCGAACCCGAGCCTGAGCGAAACCTTTTTTTAGCGCTCCCCTGTTTGCCAGGCGTACTTCCTTTCTTTTGATTCTTACCACCTACATACAGTCTGACTGCAACGGCACAAAAAAAAAAAAAAAAAGGGAAAGGAAAAAAAAAAAAGAGAATTGCAACATTCAGTAGAAGGCTTTTCTGTCTAATGACGTTAAATTTATTAACCAAAACTCCAGCTGCACCAGGCTGGGATCTAATAATATTCAGGCTATGGAGACATCAAGTAGAAAGAAGCTTAAAGCCCTTTTTATTTCACAGTAAAACTGTCAGTAAATAACTGGATTGTCTTGAGACTGAGAAAATGGGGATTTATCTTCCTGAACATGAAAAGTGTGCTTATTTTTTTTTATCAGCTTCAAAAAGCCCCAGCAACCTTGATTTTCCTTCCACACCGTTCTCAGCAGCTCTGCCAAGCCCCAAAACCACACAAATCAAGAGACAGGCTCTAAAGATATTTTTAATTAAATTAATTCCTTTTCCTTCCTTCCCCGTTTCTCCCTTGTCCCCTCCTCCATCCTCTCTTTCTCTCTCCCCGTGTCCCCAGCTAATGACTTCTAAGCACTGTGACATTTCAGCGCTGGCTGTCACTAACACCACACCTCCGTGCTGGTTATAAATTGGGCACAGAGACATAAAATTCCCCGCAGAAGGTCCCCGTTTGATGATATTCTCCAAGGTAAACCTCCAATAGCTCCCTGTTTTCTCTAATAACGCTAATAGGCATAGATTAATTAAACTGTTATATTACTTCCTTCTTTCCACCAGCACCAGTTAGAAATCTTATTACCTGCTCCTCTCCGCTTGCCTTTTCCCCGAGGTGGTTGGATTCCAACCAGTTACCACGGTTTCTCAGAGGCTGCAGCACAAGGTGAAAGGACAAACACCGCCGTCGCGAGGCCGGATCCTGCCCCCGTCCCTCGGCTCCCAAACCCCACCGACCTCGGCGGCGTCCAGGCGGGCGTAAGCAGGGTCAGCATTAGACCCTGGGCTGTCTGAAGAGGTTCTGCCCTGAAAGCAACAGCGGGGCTATTGTTGGGGGTGGATGCCCCCTCTACAAGGGACCACAGCTGTAGGAAAGGGAATTGTATACATCCATCAACTCCTCCAGGGCCCCAGGATGTATGAGTTAAGATTGCAGGATAACGTGTCTCGGCTCCACTGAAGGGCTCCTTTGAGTGACACGTTGGGTAGACTGTTGCACATCTGGCCGCTCTGTTATTGAATTGCTCTACGGTCGCATTTTCCAGACCGCGGGAATATGTTGATCCGGGGTGGGGGGCACGAAGGGGACGGCATGTGGGAAAACCAGAGGGACGCGTCCCCGCGGGGTGGGGTGGCTTTGGATGGCAGAGGCGGGGAGGGAAGCGGGGGGAGCAAGGCAGTGCTTTCACACAAAATGCCGTGTTGCCATTTGAAATCCACTCCAGAGCTTCCTGCTCTAATTAAATTTGTCACCATCGTTACTATAATGCCTGCCATTCCTCCGCTGCTTTTTGTTCTCAGGGATCCCAAAACATGACAGAGGCCAAGGGCAGAATCTCCGGGTCCTCCGTGTTTCCTCTGCAGGAGCTTTTTCTGAGCCAGACCGGGAAAATGCAGTTGTGGGAGCTGCTTTGGGGCAGGAGCTGGTTTGGGGACGCCGGAGCAAGGGACACAGAGCCCAGGGGATCTGGGCAGCTCTTGCACTCACATGTGAGGTGTCTCCTGGGTCTGCTCGTTTGCAGGAGCTTGGGCGAGCACCCAGGGTAGGTGTGTGGCACAAAGAGCCCTTCTCGGGCTCTCGCTTGGCTTGGCCCCTCCGGACCCACGCGGCAGCCCAGCATCCCTGCAGCCACTCTTGGCACCCACATACGGCCGGCCGGCCACCGCCAACCTGCCACGAGGTGCTGCCTACGGCTGCTCCGCACCGCGCCGGGGTGGGAGGAATTCACTAATTACTCATGGCTCTTCATATGGCCCCTGAACACTGCCAGAGCGGCGTGAAGGGCTCAGAGCAGGAGACACAACCTGCTCCATCGTGTCTTCTGTGTCAGCTTGCAGCGAACTGAATGCAAAAAGGCTGTCTGAGCTGCGAGGAGCGGAGCCGGTGGAAATTTAAAGGTGCAGAGCACAGAAAACAAAGGCGAGATGATCGCGCTGCTGAATATTCATCCCGGCATCTGAGCCTGCCAGGAGCAAAGCCCGCACAGCTCCCGCGAAAGCTGGTGGGAGGGAACCTTGGTCTGAACCTCGTCTTGGGCTCCAGCCCAAATCTGAGGGGGGAGGGCAAATTAGTCCTTAATGCACATATATCTGAGGCTAAAACCTGATAAGGGAGCTCTCCTGTGCTAATTTACCGGAGTTATTTACTATACTGATTGCTGAAGGTACTCTGATTAGCGCCTGCAATATTTCTATACCTTCGGTCTGATTAACCCATATCTGCAAAATAAATATTTGTCTCATTATAGTTAGGCGATGGTGCAATCAAAGACCCTATCGTAATGGGAAAGGGAGAGGGTATCCATGTGGAAAAGGTGGGGAATGGCGACACAGAACCAGCCTGTTTGAGAGCAGGGAGGTGA
Organism: Bucorvus abyssinicus; assembly: GCA_009769605.1. Lineage (NCBI taxonomy): Eukaryota > Metazoa > Chordata > Aves > Bucerotiformes > Bucorvidae > Bucorvus > Bucorvus abyssinicus. Next base: position 14,840,238 of record CM020044.1, read on the forward strand.
GAGGCAGGGGCATGGCTGGAGGGGGAGGCTTAGTGGTCAGAGTGCCCCGGCTGGAGGGGTCGAAACGCCGGGCAGGGCTCGATTCTCTTCCCGTCTCACCGGTGCTAACTGGGACTAACTCCGTTTGCCTCGGCAGCGTTGCACCGGTCCCAGCGAGAGGAGGGTCAGACCTTGGGAATCACAGGGGTGAGTCCCAGCAGGCTCCCAGCCTCCAGCTTTTTTGAGACAGGAGCAGGGAGTTCCCAGCAGCAGCGCGGTGCGTGTGCCAGTCTCCCAGACGAGCTCTTAAAATAGCCCAGCACACCAGGCTGTGGCACCGGGGGAGAGCGCGGAGGATGAAATGTTCAGTTTCTGGCCCAGATCCGGGGAGCGGGCGGGTGGCAGGTCTGGGGAGGAGGGCGGTCGGCACCCCGGAGCGGAGGAGGTGGCACCCGGTGATGCCAGCATCGCCGCGCATGCCGGACATCCTCAGCGAGGGGAGCCGTAAGTCATCTGGAGGAGAGGATCCCCCCCTGTGCCGTTACAGGGCTGTTTTGCATATGCTCCGTTAGGAAAAGCGAGGGAGTTTTATTGTGGCTGTACAGAAGAGCGAAGTCAAGAGGTTGCTTTATGGCTGGCGGATGCCGGCGTAGAGAGGCGAGCGTCCCAGATGCAGCATATAGTAAACCTGGCAGCGCCATGCAGCACTGCTGCATCGCGGAGCGGCTGCGAGCGCCGCTCGGCAAAAGAGCTGGAGTCATTTTTCTTCTAAGGGCAGGGGGTAGTGGGGAGGAAATATGAAGGCAGCCCCGTTGCTAAGGAAATCTGCTCTTTGTATGGTCGTACATTTAGGTAATGCTAATGAAAGGCCATATAGTAGCGAGGTGCAGATGTCAGCACTGTGCACTCCTGGATATTTGATTAGCATTTCTTTGCCTTTGCCTCCTCTCACAGAAATACCTGAGCACATGGGTATTAGGAAAAGAAAATCCCCCTTCTCCTCTGCCAACGGCCCTGCAGCGCACGTTGCGCAGAGGAAGGAAAAACCTTACCAAAATAAGACGCTCCATAACGAATGTGTGTTTTTTCCCCCCCCCCACGCACACCCTGGAGAGGATGAGAGCAAACATGTGATGAGAACAGAAATAGTCACATCACTTAATGCATTGCTGGATGGTACCCAGCCGGCACGGCGATGAACCTGGCGTAAGACCCGAGAGCAGCAAACCAGCATCGCATCCTCTTTAATGGCTGGTGGCCCACAGACGTTTTAAAGCGCGAGACTGCAGCTCTCGGAGGTTTCCCTTCCCACTCGAGCATCGGCAGGCTGCTTTTGGAAGCAAAGGCTGCGGATGCTCTATCCAGGGACCCAGCACATCCACGGATTAGCCGGTGCGTGCGTACGTGCGTGGCGTCCGCGCCCGGATCTGGTGATCCGGCTTACGAAGCGGGAGAGGACCCACGCTGCCGCTGCCGAGCGCCGCGTCCTGCTCCCCGGCGTCGCTGGAAGACTGAGTCAGCCGTTTTCCTGCGCTCAGGGCTCGAGTGGCTGCCCCTGCCCGAGCGTCACGAATAAAAGCACCCAGAAATGTAACCGCTCTGTGCCTGCATGTGGTGCTTGTGACTGCCTTAAAGACCAGCTGCTCTGCGTGAGGCTTCCAGAGAGCGAGAGCGCTTGAATGAAGCCCTTATATCTCTCTTTTTCTTTTTCTTTTTTTTTTTTTTTTTGCCACCCAGTGCAACGTGGGCTCTGTTCCTCCTCGCCTTTGGCTCTTGCTCCCCGGGGCAGCCCGCTGTGTCTTAGAGGCGTGAGGAGCGAGTCCTATGGGAGCCCTCCAGCTCCTGCGAGGAAGGGCTCCTCGGGGGCTAAATCCGGCGGCGGGGCCGAGGTGGTGGAGATGCCCGTGCTGTGCGCGTCTCTCCTCGATGCCAGCAGTGCCTGGGATGGAGGTTTGCACGATTTTGGTGCGGCGGCCGGGGATGCCTCCCCCGCTGCCAGCACCTGCCCCTCCCTCTCGCCGTTGTGCAACATCCCAAGGGCAATTACAGCAGTGCTTACGTGGAGCAGTGATATTGGGAAAGTATTTAGTCATTTTTAACTGTTCTGCTGGCGGCTCCCCTCTGCCTTAAGGTGGTTCCTATTTCTTCTCCTCCCTCTCCTAGCATTTCGTGGCAACTCCTCGCAGCAGCCCCTGGCCTGGGGACCCTTCTTGGTGCATCCTTTGGTACCGAGGGGGAGCCCACGCTGCTGCGGAGGAGCCACATTCCCAGCGGATGACTTTTCCTTTCCTTTCCCCTTCCCGGCGGTGCTTACTACAGTGATTTTAAAGCTTCCGTGCCTCGTCAGTGGTGCAGGGGGGATGTTTTGGAAAGCAAAAGTGAGAGGCAGGAGGACGCAGAACTTCTCCTGCTCCCAGAGGCTTCCGGATGCTTCTCCGTTCCCATCCCCGGAGCGATTTTCCCTGGGCCCAATGTAAACAAGACAATCCGTTACGGCGGTTTGAGCGTTACTCCGCAAACACGCCGTCGGCCCCTGCCCCCACCGCAGGCTTGCTCCGCTCCTTCCCTTCCTGCCGCCGTGCGACGAGCGTTGGCGCAGGGCTTATCGGGCACTCGTCCGCCCGCGGGACCCACCTCCGGGCATCGGCGGGCGAGGAAGGCTCCGGCGGGAGCTGGAGTCGAGCCTGCGGCAGCCCCGGCGCTGCAGGGCTCACCCCGGTTCAGGGGGGAATGCAGGATTGGGGAGCGTTCAGGGGAGTCCAGGGACACCGATGCTCTCCCAAGGAGGGACACGGAAGGCTCTGAGTGTTGTTCACCCTCGAAAGACGGTGAAAAGAAGAGGCCGTGGTAAAAGAAGATAAGCTCACGCGTGCACAAGAACACCACTAAAAAATACACGGTCAGGGTTACAAGGTCAGGCTCTGAGCGCCTGAGAAATCCCGGTGTTAAGACACCTGAGCGGCTTAGGCTGGCCGAAGGCGTGCGCTCGTTAGGGCGCAGCCTTAACGCTGTGCTCACGAGCTCTTCCTTCCGCGGGGGCTCTGCCTCAGGGAGCGTGTGGGATGGATGGAGCTCAGTCCAGCGCCGCTCGGGGTCCGGCGTGTGGCTGTCGTCCCACTATTGTCTGCCACCCCAGCGCCTCGTTCGCTCTGCATCCTGCTTGCAGGACGGAATTGTTCCTCCTGGGCTACCCTAAAACGCTGCGTCTGCTCTCGCCTCTTGCTTTCCCTTCTTTCCCTCTGTCCCTTCCACCTCTGTGGTTGGCGGGGGGGAGTAGCAGGACCCCCCTCAGCCACAGCCCTGTTGGGGAAGGCTGGCTTTGCCCCGGGACCCCACAGCAGGAGCCCATACACTCTGCAGCTCCAGGAAAGCTGATGCAAGTGCAGCCCACATGCTTCACGCTGCCAGCATTTGAGTTTTCCATCTGTTTTTTGTTTTGGTTCAGTTAAAGGCAGAGAGGAGAGGTGGATTTTGGTGTGAACCTCCCGTCTGTCTGCGTGCGGTGAGCAGGACAAAGGCAGCTTAGCCTGGAAAGCCCCAGCAGCACCCAGGAGTGGGCTGGGGGACTTAGACATCGTTTCTTCTGAAGCTGCGGGAGAAGCGTACATTTAGGAGAAGCAGCCTTGCAGCCCGCTGGGCGAGAGCTGAGCCAGCCAGAGCCTGGAGAGGGCAGATGGAGGAACTAAGGGCATCTCAGCTGGGCAGTAGGACCAAGGGATGCTTGCAGAGGAGCTGGCTCCCATACCTGAACCACTTTGGAGACGAGGCTGGGAGTCATCACAGCTTTTCTTAGCAAGAGAGCCCTCCACCGGAATAATGTGTTGTGGACATAAAAGGAGATGTGGAGAGGGAGTATTTTCACCCTGGAAGCTGCTAAGGAACTTGTGTTTAGCTGCTCGCGATCTGTTTCTTTCCTGGGTTTCCGTCCCAGGAAAGAGAAAGCAGAGTGATGTCGCTGCCCCGACCTGGCTTTGCTGGGGAAAAACAATGTGCTCTCAGTGAAAACCCCTCAGAAACCCAGGACATGGGTGTTCTCTGTGTCAGCCCTTCACCGCTTTGGAGGGAGCAGCTAAGGAGACCGGTCAAGTAGATCCCCTGACTCTTATTACTGAGTGTCTGGTGACGGATGGAGATGCTGCCTCCTTCCCTGAGCTGAGCCGGTCACGGTGACACACGCGTGACCACGGGCGAGAGGCCGAGAAACCGCTCCCGAGAGGAGAGATCCGCGTAGCAGAGCACAGAACGCAAAAGCCATGTTGAAACTTTGCATTTAGATGCCTACAGCAGCAACCCGGGGAGCTCTCCAGGAGGACTGAGAAATTTCCTGCCTCACAGCGTTTGCTCGAAAAGTATTCATAAATATACCCGCCACTACTAACCATCCTCTTCTGCTGGGAATTGCCATTAGCAGCTAAATTCAGCGTTTTACATATAAAAAGCCCTGAGACTTAATTCTGTGCGATGCTTTCTTCAAAGTCCTTATAGAAGAGACAACCCCAAGCTGGGTTTGGGCTAAGGGTGCCTTGGGAAGCGGGGATTGCAGCGCGGCTCAACGTATGGTCGCGGCACCCGGGAGGTCAAGATGAGATGCCACAAAGGACGGGGTGTGCTCCCCGAAGGTGGACCTGCCGGAGCTGTGAGTTGCTGAGGTGGCAGCAGCCTCCATCGAGCGTGCACGAACGGCGAGGCTTGGAGGCCAAAAATGGACGAGGACAGGTTTTCCTGGAGGCAGCAAGAAGCTCATCCCTGACGCTAATTATCCCGTCGCCTTGCAAATCCGAGCTGCAGCACAGGGGATGCGCGAGATGCTCGGCCTTCTGCATGGGGAGGGAGGTTTCTCTTCTCAGCCGCTTTCTCAGCGGTACCTGGACTTGCCCAGCTGAGCTTGTACCGGTGCCGAAATGAGCCCGGAGCAGAGCTCCCCGTGGAGGTGCTGTTCTGCAGGAGAGATGCAGTCTCATGCTCGGGTCTGTGGAGGAGTTTCCAAACAGGGAATTAGGATGGGATTGCAGTGGAAGCAGATTATCCCATTTCTCTCTTCTCGGAGCACGTTTCTTCCTCCGAAGCAGCACACGACAGGCAGGGCAGCAGCCGAGGCGGCCGGCGGGGCAGCTCCCGTGCGTGCCGGAGGGGACCGAGCCCAGAGCTGCGGAGGGTTCCCTGCCTTCCCGGTGAGGCTGGAGCGGGAGCGGGGATGGCAGGAGTGGGATGGAGGGGGAACAGACGGCGGGCACAGAGCTTCGGTGCTGAACGGGCGGCACAAAGAGCTGTCAGAACAGCAGGGGCTCACGTTGGCGACGGCTGCAAATGGAGATGGGAAGGGCTGGAGAGGAAAGGACGCGACACAGCTGGTCCCTTTCGGCTTTGATCTCGAAAGCGGAGGGGTGTTGGCCACGGAGCGGGAGCGGGGAAGAAGGAGGCTGACTCATAAAAATATTGGTGTTTCCATGAAGATGCAGTTACCTGAGGACAGGAAGGAGGAGGGAACTTCCCGACAAACGTGGGGGGAGCTGGAAGAAAAAGTCCCACTTGTGTCGAAATTGCCAGCCCGCTTAGGAGCACAAAGCTGTTTGCTTCGGAGCCAGCGGGCTGGCTATTCGCTGTGAGTTGCTGGTTACGTGTGGAGCAGAAGGTGGTTTGTGTGCTAGTCGCTTCAGGGCAAAAAAAAAAAAAAAAAAAGACAGAGAAAAAAGGAAGAGCTGGTTTTCTTGGAGACCTGTGTGGTGGAGATGTCTCTGGAAGAGAAAAGAGAGCTCTCCTTCCTGCTGCTGGGTGAAGGACGATAGTCCAACCCCGGGTAGCTGGGGGGAAGTCAAGCGCGCCCCAGGATCTTCGTTCAGAGGCTCTGGCCACGGGTGGGCTGAGGTGTCGCCTCCCCGACCTCCGTGGGGTTTGCGCTGGGGAGAAGGTCGTGGTTTACTCACAGGCACGTAGATTTGCTCTGCGGACCCATCCCTTGCCCTCGCACGCCGAGCGAGGTGCCCTGTCCTGCACAGGAGGACACAGGAAGGACGGGTGGACGCGCCTGACGCCTGCCCTGCGCCAAAGCGAGCTCAAACTTTCTCTCGCTGCTCCCTCCATGAGCCCTTGGGGGATTCCAGCTCACAGAAACCTTACACGCAGCGTAAGACCAGCTCTAATTTTTATCCCGGAGGCAAAAGTCACTGGAAATAATGCTTCATCACTCTGAAGGTCCTGACACCACCCTTAACCACCACATCACGAACCTCCTGTCGCAATTGTGATCTGCGTATGTGTCAAATCTTGCCTCGCAGATAAAAGCTGCTCCGCAGGCACCTTTTGTACTAAAATACGGAGCCTTTAAAATGTGAAAGAAACAACAAAATGTAGGACGCCACACAAAGCTGACCCACTGGGGACCGGGGGGAAAAAAAAACTGCGAGAAGGAGGGCTTGACACACAAAAATTGTTTTGTTAACAAAGCATCATTGTTCCACTCTGAATCGGTTTGACTGGAGTGGTAGAAACACCCCATCTGGAGACAGATGGAGAGTTTTCTGGCTAAAGAGACGGCGGGAGGAGGGACGGCTGACAACCCAGCAGATAGCATTGTCTGCTGCTACCTTGGCAATGGGGAGGAGAAGGGGCGGGTGGCAGATTAGGCGTCCCCTTTGCAACCCGCTGCCCGTCGCGCCGGCTCCTTCTGCGCCCTGAGCCCCACGCCCGGGGAGGAGGTGGGCGCCCAGGTTGGCAGCTCTCACCCTGGGATAATCCTCCTTCGCTTCTTGCGGGGCTGGTTGGGTGCTGGTGGGGACCCACGAGGTGTCTGGGGAGGTGATGGACAGGCACATCCCCCCCTTCCAGGTGCTTTCGGTGCGTGCCACACCAGCAGAGCCCAGCGCGGTGCGATGGTACCGGACCGCTTGTGTGTCATGCCAGGGCTTTGTGTGATGTGGTTGTAGCAGCACTGGGGGACCAAAGGGGAAACGGTTTCCCAAAGCGAGCAGGGAAGGCTTGCTCCTGCCACCAGTGCCCAGGAGAGCAGGATTTGGGCTGCTGGGAGGATGCCGAGTGGAAACCAGCATGGTCAGAGCTGCGGGGAGTAGCACTGGTGGCAGCACCAAGAGTTAACCCAACGCCAAAGCGCCCAGGGACGGCACACGCACTGGGGTGCTCGGGTGACCCGGCAGGTCTGCAGGACGCCTGAGGACCAGCCCTTTGACTTGCCTTGGCCACCTTGCTGAGGTTGGGAAGCAGCGAGGGAAAATCTATGCTCGAACGCCCGGGGCCTCTTAGCTACGGCACGCGCTGAACGTGAGATGGTTTATGGCAGCAGGCTCTGCTGGCACCGTGTCTGCGCTGCTCGCCGAGAGCTCACCAACAGCCCCTGCTCCCTCTGCTGCCTTCCATGCCTGATGGGAGACTCCAGGGTGGGTTTTGCTCCTGCCAGAGCTTTGGAGGGATCGTGTCCTGCCCACCCTATCTGAATTCCTGATTACTTGCTAATTGCTTGACACACTCTACTTGCGATGCAAGAGACAGGCTCACGTCATCCTCTGTGGTTTGCCAGGGGAGAGTGTGAACCTCTTTTTGACTTGCCTTGAAATAGATGAAAAAGAATAGAGCTCGATATGATTAATGTGAAAACTTCAGCTTGGTTTCCTGCCTTGGCATCTGGGCTTTGGTCACCGTGCCGGGATTTTGAGGGTTGGGCGTACGTGGGGGCATCTGAGAGCTGATGGTGCGGGCTGGTCTGGGCGCTCCTCTGCGGGATCTGTCCATAATTCCCAGCCGCTGGAGACATTTCAGGTTTGTGCAGGAGTCACGGAACGATTCAGGTGGTTGCCTCGAGGCACTGCTGAGATATTACCTCAAGGGCTTCTATTCAAACCCACTGGGGCCTTTACATTTTCGTGCTGGAAATCTATTCAGTTGCACCACGGCTTTTCAGTGAGCCGAGATGAGCAGGATAGCTCACCCCACAGCCGGTCTCCCATGCAGAGGGACTCAGGGGACCGACACCGCTTAGATACAGCCCTGCAGAGGAAAAAAGGGTGATAGAAGTGGTTTTGGGTTTTGGGCTGCAAACGCAGCGGCACGGCCATGGCAAGGATCATCCTGCCGATGCCCCGGTGTCCCCAGACCCATCCAGCACGTGCCCGTGAGCTTGCGGAGGTGGATGGGATGCTGGCTTCCCTGCCTGGCTCCCAGGTTTACCTCCCGCATCACCTGCTCTGGGCCGGATCCTGCCTGGTCCCAGCAGTGCTGAGCTGGCCCAGAGGGACGTGGCACAGGGAGGAGCGTGAGGGCGATGGGAAGGTCTGTGTCACATAGTGCCGTTCAGCGCGCGAGGTCCCAAAGCGTTGGCATCCGTCGTGGCACCGCGGGTGACTTTGAGGTGAGGGAGAAGTGAAGGGGGTCGCTGAATGCAGCTGAACACGCTCGATGGAGTAAACCAGGTCAGATCTATTTACCTGGGCTCTTCTGCAAGGCGTTGTGGCTGTCCCAGAGGGAAGGGACCTGAACTGGTGCCATCCACCACCTCCCGCACCGCTCCGTCCCCGCCGTCCCCGTCCCAGCGATCCCAGCATCGCGCTGCCTGGCGTGAAATCTTTCTCCCCATGCAGAACGGGGAGAAAGAACCAGCGCGGGCATCGGGGAGGGCTGAATTCACCTTGCTGGGAGGCGAGGGAGGGTGAGAGGCGCTGGAAGAAGCGCAGAGCGGATTAATCTGCGGCGACTTCGTTGTGGCTAATCAGCGGTGTCAAAGCGCCCGGGGAGGTCGGGAGCTTTCGGCTGGCGTTGTGCGGCAGCAGCGCTGCCCGTGCAGGTGGTGGCAGCAGCCGGGTCGCTCCTCTCCCTGCTTCCCCATCGCCTCCTGCGCCAGGCTCTGTGAATCAGCATTTCTGCAGTCGGAAAACGAGACAGCGGGGAGAGGCGGGAGGTTGTCGGGGCGCGGGGAGCCTGGCGGGGAGGAGGATGGGGGGGGACCTCGTTAAAAAAGGGGCAGCCTGTGAGATGAGGGTGGTCTCGTGACGCGGATCTGCAATCTGCTCCCTCGGATTTCTGCTCATTACCGCCGTACACCCCTCGTGCGCGGCGGCAGTGAGGTAAACAAGCGCTGCGAGCGATGCCTCCCCTCCTCGCTCGTCCCCTCCCCGCCGCCGGCGACGGGGGAATGTGACAAGCTGGCACCAGGAGAAGGCATGAAAGCGATGGGATCCGCTGCGGCTCCCGAGCTGAGAACCCGGGGAGATCCAGTTACAGCAGCGGGGTTAGAACAAAAGAGGTTTGCCTCCGGGATCAATTCCTCTCCATTTTCCCGGCCGTGCACGTGCGCGCGCGTGCACGCGCGGAACAGCCGCCGTCTCCGGCCGTTAGTGCCACCGGCTCTGCAGCACGAGCAGCCCGGGGCTCGGCCAGGCACCAGCCAGACTCTTCTCTGGAAGGCTCCAACGCTCCAAAATGGGTTTTTTTTCCCAAAAGAGGGAGAGCGGGGTCATCCCCTGGGACAGGCCTAGAAATAGCAAGGCCGGGGCAGGCTTTGCCATGCTTGAACACCAGGAGTGACGCTGGGCGGTTGGCGGTGGCCGGAGCTCCAGCCGTTCCTCTGGCCAAGGGCCACCCCGATGCAAGGCTGAGCTCCGGGGCTGACAGCGCTGATGGCTCCCCGCTCCCCAGGCGGGACGGGGTGCCACCTCAAAACATCCCAGGGCTGGCCAGCGAGCAAAAATGGGACCCCTAAAAACCTTTTCCTGCAACGTAACGCCTGTGCCAACGCCGCGTTGACCGAGATGCCTTTAAGCCGCGGCCGCGGCGAGGCTGGGGGCACGGCGAGCGCTTCGCTGGACTGGCTGGGGAATTAGCGGGGTCCCGCACCCTGGGGTGCTTGTCGCTCCTTTTGGGGCGGGGGGGATTGGGCTTGTTTGGGGTTGGGTTGCGTTTGGCGCGTTGCCCCCTCCCAACCGCGGCTGGGGATGAGCAGTGGAGAGCGCAGATGTGCATCCCCAGCACAGCGCAACGAGGTTCCTGATTTAAGGGCTGTGATTAACCTCTTGCCAACAATTGCTAACCAGGTGCAGAATTGTAACGGGAAGAGGAGGCAGCTCGGTGGAAACAGCCAGTTTTCCTCCGTCACCTGGAAATGCGCGCGGATGCCATTTTCTGCCTGGAAATCAGGCAGGGTTTAGGATGGGTAAAGGACGCAGGGACACCCTGTTTGCATCAGCGCTGCCCCGTAGCTGCTCTCCGGAGCCCGTCTCCTCCTTTCCAGCTTGGGATCCTGCGAAAAAGGCATCGATGCGGCGTGAGTCTGGCGCAAGGCGTGCCGGCGTGCGGGATGACGGGCCGCGGAGCGTGCCCTGCTCGGGGCTGTGCGTGCCGGGGGGCAACGAGAAACGAGGCAGAAAATCACCCTGGGTTTCCTGCCCTTCGTTACGTGAGTCTGAGCTGGAAAAGCACCATCCCTTGCACAAAAAAAAAAAAGAGCCGTGGCCTCTCCCAGGCGTTCCTGGGTGGGATATGTGTGGGAGCAGTGACCAGCACGTGGCCATGCGTGTGGGTTTGCCCAGTGCGGGTTTCCTTGGGGCTTTGATTTTTGGAAAGCCAAATATTGAGAGGAGAAAACGGGTTTTCCATGGTTCAGCGTGAAAAGGGGGACCCACCGCGGCTTGTGTTTTGCAGTGGAGGGTGAAAGCAGGAGCTGCCAAACGTGCTCATTTTCAGATCTGGCATCTGTGGGACGCGGGACTCCTCTGCCCGGGGCTGTCACTGGCCTCCCGGGGCTGGTTTTCATGTGTGACACTCACAAGCGCTGGATCTCGCCCCAAATGCTGCTCTGGCATCGCGGTTGGGTTGCGATTGCCTTCGCAGCTGCCCGCCAGCCGGCCGAGCGCTGCGGTGCACGTGCATGGGCTTCTTCACCTTGTTTTTTGGAGGGCTGGACTCCTGCTCCTGTTCCAGCCACTGGCTGGTTGGTTTTAGAACCCCGCCTTGTATCTCCTCCCCTTTCCACCTCCCCATCTCTCAAGCGCAGCCAAGTCGCTGTGTTTTCCCCCAAAGAGGAGGGTGCAGGCTGTGTTCCGCACCGGGGCATCCCCAGGCGGGGAGCAGCGGTCGTTGCGCTCCAAACGCTTTGCAGAGCCAAGAGCTGTCGTGTGTCCCTTGGGGGAGCGGCGGGGAGAGAGCGGGACGGGGACCTGGGAAGAACGGGAACCCTCAAAGCGGGCGAGTAGGTGGGCTTGGGAGATGGGAAGAGGTAGAAAAATTTATTAAAACAATTAATAGCTGCTACAACCAAGGATTTAAGCTGAGACCAAAGCCTAAGGGAGGGAGGAAATGAAGTGGCTTACAATTGTTTTTTTATTGCTTAATTTTTTTTTTTTTTTTTTTACTATATGATATGCTAAATGCAAATAAGCAGGAGAGGGAGGGGATGGAAGACATGGCAGGAAGAGTGAGTGGGATCTAGGTTTTGCATCGTTCGCTGAATTACTGGCAGGTCTTTTGTAACATCTGTTAAAAATAAAACAAACATTCATTTCCATTTCTCGCTGCCTGAGATGGCTTCTGCGAAAAAATTTCAACCTGTCCAGGAATTTGTCTTGAAAGTTGCCCTCCCTCTCCTCACGCCTCCTCTTCTCCAGGGGAGATTTCCTTCCTGGACTTCCCAGGGGCTCCATTAGCCCCACATTAAAGCCTTTTTACTTTGCTCTAAAACTCTCCATCGGAGTAAAAGGAATTCTAATAAACCGCTGGGAAGACTCTGCTATTCACTCTTTCCATGGAAACACGGCGCTGCCTCGGAGCAGAGCTCCTCTCGACGGAGCCTGGGTCACGGCAGGAGGAGACCAAGGAGGGATGGAGAGATGGTTTCCATTATAAGAGACCTTTTGAGAGAAATAATCGCTGCTCTCCCACCAAGGAAAAGCCTTCGAGACGACGGGGGCCTCGGCACGCCGGGGGAGCGGGGCTGGCCGCGGAGGGGGTGGCGGTGTGAAGTGGTGATGTGCCGAGCGCCGAGAAACTCATTAAAACATCTGATTAGCGGAAACGAAGGCGCCCGGGACCGATTCCTCTCTCTCGATGGGAGGAATGAGGCCAGGAGGGCGGATGGAGCCGGTGCTGCGGGCTGGGGACGTGGGGTGCGGCGAGGGGACGGGGTCGCGGGAGGACATCGGTGGCTCCTCGCCCAGGGACGCGCTGCGCTGGCCAAACATCACACCAGGCAAACACGTTTTCCAAGCCAAAAACATCCTGTTTGCTCTGGGAGGGGGTTCCCTGGGTCCCGGGCGGGGGCCGGTCTGAGGAGGTCGGTGCGATGACCCTCTACCTAAAGTGCCCGCGACAGAATTAATTGCGAGCCTCCTCGCAGGCACGATCGTCCCAAGCGTTGCCGCTCCAACACCGCAAGATGAAGGATTTTTCTTTTTTTTTAAGCGTGAGAAAGCTCGTTAGAGATAGCCCGAAGGGCAAAGTTAGGAAATGAAAATCCATCGGATCCGCTGGTGCGCGGAGCCTGAGGAGAGCTGGGGCACGGCTGCCTGGTCCCTGCCTGCCAGGAGCTGGGAGCGCCAGGAGCGCGGCACCGCCTGCAAGGTGTCACCCAGCCAGGGGACGGGAGCGATTCCCTGGGATAGTTGGGAAAATCGACCAGGAAGGGAGATGGGAGGAGGGGGAATGAGGAAGAGCCAGCTCAGAGCATCCCACATACCACCTCGGAGGTCCTGGGGACCCCGGGCCAGCCAGAGCCAGAGCACGGCAGGGCTGGGCGGAACGGGAGGCCGGGGGGGGAAAAGCGCATTTTTCTCATCACAGAGGAGGAAGCCTTATCTTTGTAGGTCGCAGCGGCGAGACACCGAGGGAGCCTTTGTTTTAGCAGCTCCAGAAATGACATTGCAGTGAGTCATTAGTTTTTAGTCCCCTCGAGGCAGGAGCGGGTGGGGGTAACTTCCAGGGAAGCCTCCGACTTTGATCAGCAAGGTGAGCCCCGCTTTTGTGGTGGGGAAGATGGGAAGAGGCTTTTCGATGCTGGTGGTGCTGGTTTGTGGTAGCTGGGGGGGCGATCTGCTCCGCGGAGGCAGCCGGTGAATGCACGGGGCACGGGGCCATATCCGCACCCATGGTGGGGGGCTGTGTGCCCCGCACGGGGATGCTCTGGAGCCGGGTTTCATCAAGAGGATGGAAACTTTCCCATCTGCACAGCTGTGGAAGCATCATCTACCAGCTCGGAGGCTTTAACGAGTGAAGTTAATTGCTGTGATAGGCGATGGTCTCCCACCCGGCCGGCGGTTGGGCTCAGGCGGACGTGGCTGTGTCATGGAACTGGAGGAGATGTGGATGCTGGCCCCTCAGAAGTGCTGAGAGGTCCTGAAATGAGCCCGTGTGAACCCGTACGCTGGAGACCCCGAGCTATGAAAAATGACAGTATTTAAAACACAAAGTGTTTGGTGGTGATTTAATTTGCATATGGGGCTCTCGGGGGATTGTGGTTTTGACTTGTCTGCTCGCCACTGCGAGGTCAGGGTTTAAGTTCAGCAGGGCTGAGGTTCTCCTGAAATCACAGGACTCCTGGAGGTGGGGATTTCAAACACACCAGAGCCGGGAAACGACCCGGGTGGACCAGACTGCTGAATTTGTGGGATCGTCGTGTAAAAATAACAAACCCTTTAGTCTTCGCTCGTTCTCTGAGGAGAAGCTGGTGGTGACATCCATTGGGTATGTCCCACCTTGGCTTTGCTAGGGCGGCGGTCGCAGCCCGTGACGCCAAACGGTGGAGGAGCTCTTCCCTGCGAAGGATGGGGTGGGATTGGTGGTTATGGGGGATAAACACCGAGTCCCAGGAGAGCCATGAGGTCCCGGCTCGGTTTACCGTCCTGCAGAGAGGCACGTGTGAAGTTGGAGGTGGCTGGGAGCGTGCTGTGGTGTATGAGCTATGAACAGCGGCTGGGATGGGGCTGGAGCTGGGGAAAAAGGGGATGGGGGAGATGAGAGCAAGAGGTCTGCTTTGGCAGATGCTGGGTCCCCTTAGGAGGTCTGGTCTGGTTTGCAGCTTGATGCCTGCTATCTCGAGTAATTAACAGGGAAAAGAGAGGGCCTGGTTATCCATCCTTCAAGAGCAAGGGGTTGAATTGAAAGGCAGCACCTTGGAAGTGGATCAAATAGCTCTCCAGCCCCCCGCGTACGGCTCGGAAACTCGCTGCCGTGCTGCGTTATCAAGGTGAACAGCTTTCGTTCAATTATAGAGAGGCTCAGCGCGGAGCCATGGGAGGAGGCAGGGCTGGCCGGTTGCACCCTTCGGGCAGGAGCCAACGCGCACGGAGCTGCACAGCAGCGACCCCGGCCAGCCCGCACGGGCACCGCCGGCGGCACGACGCGGGCGTCCCGGCGTGCCAGGGCCACCGAAGCCTTCCCACGGCCGTGCTTCCCTTCGCCAGGGGACCCGCTCCCCCTCCTCGCCTCTGCGCTGGGTTTGATTTACCCCTTGGAAAAAGCAGTGTTGGGGGGGAAGGATTGCTCTTTGTTACCATCTCCCTTTCCCCCCCGCCACCTCCTAAAATAAACCCCCCCCCAAAGCAATCGCTGCTGGCGACGAGCCGCCGTCAGCTCCCCGCGCACCCAAATCCCCGCAGATGCGCGGTGCCGGGAACCCGCCTGCCTCTGTTTTTTCTGCCTGGGCTGCAGCTGGCTACGGCGCGCAGAAAGCTGCAGGTGTGATTTGTTCCTTCGCCTCCACTCCCCCCACTACCACCACCCCCCCAGCGCTGCCTCCTTCTCGCTCTCCTTCCCCGCTGCCGCGCGAGCCCACCCAGCTCATCGCGGCGGCCGGACCCGCATCCCGCCCCACGGCATCTCGCACCGGCGGAGGGCTGGGATGGCTGGGGCTGGCGTTGAGTGGGGAGGGGAGGGGGGGTTAATCTGATGCTACGAGGATGGAAGAGGGGGAAAAAAAATCAAAACTGTAAAGGCGGCAGCAGCCTCCTCCTTTTTGCCTCTCCCTCGCTCCAGAGGATTAAGCGTATAAAAAAAAAAAAAAAGAGGAAAAAAAAAATGTCTGCAGCTTTCTGTTGACCCTGCATGATGGCATTTTTGCGCTCTGTGTGCTGCCTCTGCTGATTGCTATTCCTGGCACAAACACACACACACACACGCACACACACACGCAGCCCCAGCACAGCTCACACGGGCACGGCGAACCCCCCCAACCGCCCCCAATAAAAAAAAAAAAACAACCCCACCTCAACCATCCCCAAACCCAACGCAACCCGCTGGCCCTCTCGGGACCACCCTGGTCTGCGCGGGGAGAGCCGCCAGCACCCGCTGCCGCTCGCC
Organism: Bucorvus abyssinicus; assembly: GCA_009769605.1. Classification (NCBI taxonomy): domain Eukaryota; kingdom Metazoa; phylum Chordata; class Aves; order Bucerotiformes; family Bucorvidae; genus Bucorvus; species Bucorvus abyssinicus. The sequence continues at coordinate 14,855,508 of CM020044.1, forward strand.
CTCTCCTCCACCCCACTTCTCACCTCGTCCCCAGCTCCAGCGAGCACTTTCTGCCGGAGCCGCCCGCAGCCAGAGCCCTCCACCACTCCTACCGCTGGCATTACATTTTCAGGCTGGATGCTATAGGGCCGTTTCTAATTACCTTATATCCCCTAGTGGTCTATGAATAATGGTTAGTGAAGGAGCTCAGAAGGGCTGCTGAGAAGGGAAGCGAAAAAAAAAAAAAGAAAAGAAAAAAAAAAAAGGGAGAATTGTGCTATTTCTCACATTTTTTTTTCTAAGGATCTAATCTGGCTACTGTGCTCTGGAAGAGGAGGAGAGCGAGCCAGCGGGAGAGAGAGGAGAGAGCGAGGACCGTCGCAGGTATTGTTGCAAGCCACATCTTTGTGCTTTTTTTTATCCCTTTATTTCTATCTTTTTTTTTTTCCTACCGAAGCCGCAGCCGAATGGGAGCGGGGCGGGGGGGGGTGTGTGTGCGTGCCTGTGTGTGCGGACGGAGCTTTTCCCGGATTTATTTTTCTCCCGTGCAACTCGTGTGCGGCGGCGATTGAACGGCTGCACGGCACCGCGGAGTTTGGGGAGGGGGGTGTACGTGCGTGTCTGTCCGTGGGTCCGTCCGTGGGTCCTGCTTGCAGCGGCGGCGGAGGTGGCGGGTGGGGGGGGCGGGCGGTGGCGGGGGGAGGCGGGTGTTGTTTTGCTTTTCTGGAAGTAATAAAGAAATTTGCAACCGGTCCAAAAATCCTCCTGACTTGCCGATTGATGGGTGTCGGAACAAAGATACGGCTGAGACTCGGAATATTTGTGCGTGTGAGGGATGGATTCGTTCTGCTTGTCCGGACTCCGACTTTTCCAAAGTTAAAATAATAACGGGGCTGCGAAAGCCTCTGCGGAGGGAGACCTTCCCGGGGAGGCTCGCTGGATTTCGGAGTTATCGCCCTGCGTGGTTTTATACTTGCAAAAGTTGCGGCGGTGCCGCGGTCGGGCGCCCGGCTCTCCGTGCCGTTGTCTGCACGTGAGGACGCTGACTTGATGGATTTTCTTTCTTTTATTCGGTGGCTGGCGGGGCAGGGGAGGAAAAAAAAAAAAGGAGTCTAGCAGATAAGCCGAGGAATCGTGGGGTTTGCACATCTGGCTGCGCCTGCGGAAAGCCCCTCGGTGGGACTTTCACCTCCCGCTCCCTTTCTCCCACGGCAGATTTTTACCCTGAAAATCCGCTGCTGACATTAATAAACAAACAAACCGGGGAATAACGGAGGAGCTCGGCGAGGGGGCTCGCAGCCCGGTGCCGGGGGGGGGCCGCGTGCTTTTGTTTTAAATAACGAACCGGCGGTGATTGAAAACATATGAATAGGATGCAATGCAGAGCCGGGGTGTTACGGGGCGGTGGGGGGGCGGGAAGAGCTGGAAAACTGCTTATACGACAGAAGCGGAGCTTGAATGAGTGTGGTGAGATGAAAGGCGAGGGGTCCGTCCCTCGCCCGGCTGCGGGGCTGCGGCGGGCGGCCGGGGGGGGGCGACAATTCCCGAAGGCAAAGGAATGATCTCGGGGTGGGGAGACCATCTGGGGAAAAATGCCAAACCAACCTGGAATGAAGTATGCGGTTATATCCCATCCAACTTTGCCGGCTGCGGCGTTAACGGAGCTAATGGTGCTCGAAAAGAATAAAATCGGAGGAAAATACGCCCGTGCGTGGAGGGGTGAGGTGTGTGGGGAGCGGAAGCAGGTCCCGCAGCCCCGTCAGCCCCCCGAAAAGCGCTGCCGAGGTGGGTGATGTCGAGGCGGTATCCAAACGTGGCCGGATTGTGTTTATTTGGGCGGAAATAAAGATGGAGCAACTGCCCCCGGGGAGGGCGGTGATCCCCCGGGAACGGCTCCGGTGCTGCCCTTCGCTGCCTGCCCTTCGCTGCCTGCCCTGCCTGGCCTTGCTTTTGTGTTTGTTTGCTTCCAAGGAAGGGGGGAGAAGGGAGCTGGGGGGGTGCGCGAAGGCGGGGAGAAGCCGCGAGGGCGGAGAGCCGATTTAAATTGGACTTAATGGATTCCCAGGGCAGCTCTTTTAGATGAAAGTCAAAATAAGAGCCAAAGTGAATCTCAGCAGACCTGTCTGTTGCATTAGAGATGCAGCCTTCCTCTCCCTCCCTCCCTTTATTCTTTAAAAGAGAGGGGGAAAAAAGTGTTATCCGTACAGAAGACGGCGTGGAGTTTCTCGTTCCTATAATGAGAGCTCTAATTGAAGAACTTGCAGCCTCTTGGGAGAGTCTTTACTGATCGCTGCTTTTGTTATTCATGCCACGCTCTGTTTTCTTGGGGTTTTGGGGGGGAGCTGGCACAGGTCTGGCTGCGCCGTGGTTGGGGTGCGATGCTGTCACCCCCCCAAGCTGGCTGCCGGCAGGTAGGACCCCCTGCTCCCCGCTCTGGGCTCCCCTGGGTAGACTGGGCGGCTGCTTTGCCGTGCTCAAGGAGGAGGTGTGCAGCTAAAACCCCCGGGATCCGGCGGGTGAGACGCTGCAGTCTGGCTGCGGGTCCCTCTCGTCCTCGCAGGACCCCCGGGCTGAGGGACGGATCCTGCCTGGATGCGGAACACAGGGATGGCCGGTGTCGAGGGTGCAGAGTGGGGCTGCTGCCTGAGTTTGCTTCCGTAGCGGGGAGCCCCCGGTGGGTGCCATGGGGTGCCGTGGGGTGCCACGAGCCCACTCGGTGCAGAGGGCACAATGCAGCTCCACTGTCACGGCTCTCCTGGCTCACAGGGGTGCGGGGTGGCTCTCTGGAGCCAGACCGTCACCTGGAGGGGACGGGCATCATGCCAAAGCCACGTGGATCCTCTGCCCACCCTGGGTGTGGAGTGGGACACGGCCACCGAGCCAGCAGAACCTTTTCCGTTGCTCAGCAATTCGGGATGGGGATGGGCAGGGGGACCGGCAGATGGGGCTCCCCTTCATGGGAGTCTCATCACCCCCACTCCTCCTCCCAGGCCTCCTTGGGCGGCCGGTGTCACCGTGACCACAGGGAGGTGATGGCAGTCCCCAAATCCCGTGTCCCCACGTGGTCCCATGGCGATGCCGCACGTGGCATCGAGCTGGTTTGGTGCAACCAAAAGCTCCTGGGGGGCAGGTCCCTGTTGTCCCATGTCCCTCTCGCAGCCCTGGACACCCTTTACAGCTGCACTTGAGCTCTACTTGGGTGAAAACAAGAGCCACGAGCCCTGGGGATGCTCTTGGTGGCATTTGGTGGCTGCGGCGCTGAGTCTGGCCAGGGAAGAGGACTGGGCGCCGCCAGCCCATCAGCTTAGCATGGAGGCAAAGCAGTTAACCTGGACATCTGATCTCCCCGGGAATTGTGTATTGACCCTGACAGCGATGCATCAGGAGCGACAGACTCTCCATCATCGATCCCTCTCCTCCCATCACCAGGTGTTGACACCAGCGGTCGTGGAGCTGGCTTTAATTTCAGGCCTCTGGCTCCAGCGCGTAACACTTAGCCATGCTCCCAGGGTGCTGCCCGGCTTTGCAGGCACCTCCACGGGCAGGTTTCATGGCAGCGGTGGCATTTGGTGGGGGTGGCTGGCTGAGCCGGGGATGGGGCTCGTGGAGGACCCAGGAGCCATCGGGCAGGGTGGCATTGCAGCCTTTTGTGGAGGACCCAGGGGGGCACGTAGAGCTCCTGCCTTGCTGGTCTTTGCTAGGAAAACCCCCTGGTCTGGTCCCCCTGTGCCGTCAGTACCGAGCAGCAGAGGATGCTCCTGGGCTGGGGAGTCCTGGTCCTTCTGCAGCGTATGCCAGCCTGGCCAGGATGCCTCTTGCCTTCCCCACCTCTGAAATGGCCACGGCCAAATACTATGGGCACGTGGTGACATGTGTGTGTCACCTCATGGAGACCTAGTGGGGAGGGTGGTGGGTTTTTTGGGTGCCTTGATTTTGGGCAGATTGGTGGGGGCCGCTGGCGCGCCGCCTCTCCTCCTTCCCATCATCCTGAGATTTCCGAGATGCTCACAGTCGAGCTGAGACTGAAAAAGCTGCTTGTGGTTCAAGAGCATCTCCTCGATGGAGGAGAGAGGATGGCTTTTCGTTCCTCCCTTTCTTTTGGAGCTAGCTGAGCTCCCTGCACCGGTACAAGGGCTCTTCCCGCTCCCCCCTGCAAGGGACCGTTAAAAGCCAGGGCCAGTAGATATCTTGACACCCCGTCAATCCCAGCCTTTTCCAGCAGCAGTCTCTGAAGGCTGGCACTCTGCTGCACGGAAGAAAACAAGTGAGAAGAGGGGGGGAGGCGAGAGCAAGCCTTTGCAGCCAGCAATCGATAATTGTAGTGTCAGTCACTGCCTCGGAAGTTCCCACATCCCCACCGTGGCTGGCGGCGGCGGGGAGAAGGGGATGGCGAGAGCTCGGCTCTGCCCCACGCAGCATCGGGCACGGGGCAGGGAGCGATGGCGGAGGGCGAGAGCCCGGCCTCGAGCAGGAGCAGGAGCCTCCCGCTGGATTACTCACCACTTGATGTAGCTTGAACCTTTCAACTCCCTCCCCTTGGGGATGGAGCGGGCTGGGCAGAAGGTGTCGACAGAAAACGCTCTGCTTTCTTAGGTTTAAGGGTTTTTTTTTTTCTTTTCCCTTCTTTTTTTCTTTTTATCCCTCCCCACCCCTCTCTGTGTGCATTTTGGGCTCTAATATTCTCCAAAAAATCGAAAAGAAGCCCCAAACACCCCCAACCCAGCTCCCCCTCGTGTGCGTCTCCGTCTTAGCAAAAGCCGAGGTAAAAGATCAAGGAATTCTTCCTTTTGTGCAGCTTTCAAGACCAAAGATGCGCCGGTGAAAAGGGGAGGCTCAGAGTACCAGGCACACACAAGCGTTAAAGGAGAGGCTTCCCTTTTGTCTCCAGGGCAATCAGCCGGCGAAGGGATCCACAAATTAATTAAAAATTGCTCTGTCTTGATTGAGTTATTCCTGCTCGTATCCCACCTGCCTATCAAAACGCTGGGAATGGCAGCAGGAAATTCCTATTTCTTTCCCAAGCGGCTCAGACACGTACTACGGACCGTCTCGCTCGCCTTTTATCCCAGGCAGCCAAGGAGATAAAAAAAGGAAGGGCTGGCGCGGTATCCAAAGAGATCTCTCCCGGAGGATGCGTCCCTCTCCGGCGCTAACAAATGCTGCGGTGTTTGGGCGATTCGGAAGAAAAATGAACAGTTTTACACGTCACGCGTGGGCCAAATGGTGCTCGTAACTCCATGGAGTTGATGGAGATCCGTCGGAGATTAATTTGGCCCAAGGTCTGGCGCTCGCTCCCCGGGGAGCAGGCTGGATCTCTGCCTTGGTGGAAACAAGAGGTGTTCAAACGGGTTTGTTGTGGCTGCGCTATGCCCGAGTGGTAGAGCCGAGCAAAAATCCCAACTGGTCGTATCCCTTGTGCCAAAGCGCCATAACTACGCCTCGATCTGTCAAGTCATGTGCCATCTCTGCCGCATGTACCACCGAGAACGTGTTGAGGGGGTACATTTGTAGGTAGGGGCTGTGCAGAAGTCTCCCCGTGTGCTTTGCTAAGAGCCCTGAACTCCAGCCCAGCGTCCCAGCCTCCCTCCCCTCCCATTTATGGGATCTCCACCCGAACCGAGCCTGTGCCAGGGCCGAGCTCAGCCCGAGCCCCAGCCAGCCCGTCTCCCCATCACTGGCTCGGCTCGTGCCCGTGCAGCGCTCGGGCTCTGCTCTGGTTCGGGGGAGCGTCGTCAGTCAGCGCCTGCACTGGATTCGGGGGTTGGTTTGCTGCTTTGCAGTCAGACCTTGCTTCCTCCGCTTTATTGTCATCTCCGCTCTTAGTCACCGCTCGATGCCTCACCAGGGGACACCGCTCCTGCTGCATTTATGGCAGCCACTAAAATTGGCGCTCGGTGCTTGTGCTCCGGCGGGAAGGGACGCTGAGCATCAGGGAGGCTCTGCCCGGCTCTGTTCCGTCCCTCGACGTCGTGTGGGGCGTGCAGAGGAGCTGCAGGGCAGGGCAGTGGCTGGATGGGTCCCTTGTGCTGGGGACGCACCTCTGGCTCCGCGGGGTCCCATCCGGCTCGTGCCGGGAGGGCGTACAGAAGCGGTGCTGGGAAGGAGCAGCCCCAGAGATGTTCTCAGGTGGAGACGGCCGGCACGTAAATGAAAATGAGATGCTCGATAAAGTAGGAAAGAATAATTAAAAACCTTCATGGCTGCTGGCTTGCAAAGGCGTGGGCAATCACTGATCCAGCGAGGCACGGCCGTTTTCCCCCCCCCGCCCACCAAACACCGCGTCCTTCAGCTCGGCTGTCGCTGGGTAAACCCCCCGCACCGCCTCGTCCTGTAATAGCGTGTCCTTCACCGTGCCTGTCGCTGTATGATCTATAGAACAGAGCTGGCCTGTTCACACCACCGCTTTTCACCAGGCTGGCGACTGGATTCTCCGGAGGAGACTCTAGTCCTATCACAGCATGTCCTTCACCGTGACTGCTGCTGCGCGAGAGGCACGGCAGCGCGGGGCTCTAATACCTTGTAATTCACTGTGACTGCTGTGGCAGGACCTGCGCCGCGCTGCGCTGCGGCAGCCCTTCAGACCCTTTGGCTTTGGCATCTGCTTTCTGGCTTCGGAGCAAGGGCTGGGTGGGAGGGGACAGGTGGTTGGGGGGCCCGTGGAGGTGACCCAGGCGTGGAGCCTCCTCCCTGGTTCCCAGGGGCGCAGGAGTGGTGCTGAGCATCCCTGGGGCACGGTCCCTTCCTGCCTCCTGGGTGGTTGGCAGGTCCCTGCCAGGAAGGGGTGCTGGGGGGCAGAGCTCTGCCGGGTCAGGGGAGAAATCCCTGTCTGAGTGTGCCAGGGTGAGAAAGGGCTCTTTGATGCCAGAAAAGCATCCTTCCTCTGGGTGGTTCTCGGACAGCGTAATAAATGTCAAAAGCCCAGCGCACACAAAGGAGAAGGGGACATTTGGCTACCGAGCACGTTTGTTCCAGGCGCTGATTTACTTTGAAGACTTTAAGTGTTCTCCGTTGCTACCCTCTTTGCTGGTTAACCCTGTTCCTTTGCCCGTTAAGTAGAAATGCAGCCGTCATCAATAAATCCCTCCTGGAGGCTCCGCCGTGGACATTTGCCATGCCATTCTCTTCCCCATGCTGGACATCGCTCCCTCTCCCACCGATCCGGTTTAGCTCCTCCATCAGCAGGAGGCGGCTGTACCCATGATGGAGCTTTTGCTGCCACGATAAAGCGCGGGTCCCCATGAGGGGCAGGGGTTTGCCGGCCAGACGATGGAGCTCCCTGGTGCTCACGGGGGTGGGTATCTCCTGTTTCGCTCCCGTGGAAGTCGGCAGCGACGCCACTGCTCCCGCTCGGACTGGGGATGGAGAAATTTGGCCCATGGCTTTTCGTCCTCCCACTTCTCCCAGCAGCCTGGGGTATGTCTCTGCAAACAGCAAGGAGAGCAGAGATCATTAGCTGGAAGGATCAGATGAGATAGTTTCTTAAAAGGATTGTCTGATTTCTCTATTGATCAGCCAGATTTAAAAGGGGGAGTTGGGTCAGAGGGCATAAATTATCATTGAAGGAGGGGTGAAGGCCTCCGAGGCTGCGCTGCACTTAGCTGCAGTGCTGAGGAATGTGTCTCTCAGTAGGGACGTGCATAGCTGAGTGCCGTGGCTGCCGGCCAAGTTGGGTCTCCTCTACGCTGAACTGGGAACCGAGTCAAGGGAAGTGCATTTCAACTTGGTTAAAGAGCCTCTCTTTGCCAGACTGGTTTCTGGCAGCCCCCACCAGTATTGCAGGGGTGGGTGTTTGGGGTCAGAGGGGGAAGGGGTGCAGCCTGTGGTCCTGTGTGAAGTTCGGGGAGTGGCGATGGGTCGGGGGAGCTGGGGGGTCCCGCTGGCTCCCCTCCCTCCCTGGGGAGACGATGCTCTTGCCCCGCAGAGACCCGTGACCTCTCCCTGCCTTTCCCCAGGCTCCCTGTGTGGTCTCCAGCGAGATGTTGAACCACGAGAGGTTTCTGCCTCCCTGGCTCTAAAATTAAGCTAATCTGCAACCTGAGGTTGCTGCTTTCCCCGTCCTTGTGATCGCTGCCCGGGGCTCCTGCATCTCCTGCCGCTGGAGTCACGGGACTCGCAGCCTTCACTGCGGCCCCTCTGGATTACGGGAAGAGGAACGGGAAAACATCCAGAGAAAATAAGAGGGTCTGATTTGGGGGACACGTCACCTGCACCAGCTCGTTCTGCAGCAGCATGGATCCTGGCAGCACCCACGGAGCTCCCTGGGCAGCTGGGGCTGGAGGAGCGTAATTACTATTCACTCAAGGTGCAGCTCCCGTAGCACACGGTTGGCACAAGCGATTACCGCGGCAGCGCCGGGCAGCAGCGTATTTGTATCTGTCGGGTTGTGGGGAGCGCTCGTTTCCGCAGCAAGTCTCGCTGTCACTGCCTTCCCGCTCCTGGAGCTCCATCTCGGCTCCCACCACCTGAACGTGGCATCTCCCTGAGCCAAGCTCGGCACGAGCCAGTCGGTGCTTCGTGCTGCTTTGGTGCCCGGTGGAGGTTTTGGCTGAAGCAGGAGAGGCTCAAGCCTGGGGCGTTGTGAGCGGATGGGAACCGCAGCCCTGCAAGGTGCAGGAAACCCAAGGCCAGTCCTGTGCATCATGCTACTCCTTTCCTCATCTTCATCCTCATCCTCGTGATGGCAGAGTCTCTTGTGCCCAGGTCAGCGTTCGTCTCTGCCTTCTCCTGGGGGTTGCATTTCTCACCTCCAGCTGCACCGCCCGGGGATGGACCGTGGGGATCTGCGAGGAGCTCATGCCACCCCGGTGGGGTGTGATTTGGAGCTGGGGTAGGCTCCTGGCGAGGAGAAGCTGCAGGAGCAGTTGTGGGATGCCGCAGCATCCTCCGATTGGGGTTTGTGCCCTTTCCAGCCCCGATGGGGTTTGTTCCCCTTTAATTTCTGGCTGTGCTAAAAAAAGACAATGTGAGAAATGTGGTTTCGGGGACATCATCGGGGTGAGCACAAGCAGAGCCGTCCCTGGGGGCTGTGGGCAGACCCGGGGTGCCCCAGCGAGCGTGGGGTTGGTGGTGCGTCTGCCCGGAGCAGCACCATGGGGAGACCGATACAGCCACACCTCTGGTGTCCCCAATCTGGGGACGTGTCCCAGAGGTGGGCTGTGAGCATCCACTCGCCTTTCCCCGGTGCTGCTCTGTGCACCACTGTGGCCGAGGCAGCTCCCGGTGCTGACCATCATCTTGCTCCTGCCCTCCCCTGTGCCTGTCTCCATGCACGGGCGCTGTCGGGGACAGCAGCACAACGGTTCCCCACAGCGTGTGGCTCCGGGCTGGGAGGAAGCGAGCCAAGGTGTTATCTCAGGTCACCTCTGCCAGGCGGAGAGCAGGGGCCAGCGACCCCAGCCCGGGGCACGGCCGGGTGCAAGGGCGAGCTGGGGCGGCGGGGGCTCGGGGCAGCCCCGCTCTTTGCCGAGGAAGCCAGCATCTCTTCCAGGCATCTGCACGGCCTTGGCCTCCCAGCACGGCTGCGGTAGCAGCCAACGGCGAGCGGTGGTTGGGCCGGCATTATCCTGGAAATGTCAGCCGAATGCCAGCCCGCCGGTGAGCGCCAGGACGCGGCAGGAGGCGGTGACTCGGCTCGCTGGCATTGGCTACCATTTTAGAGGCAATGTGGAGCGGCGGGTAATTATTTCTCTTTCTTAATTGAAATTTCAGCCTCAGTGGTTTGCGAGAGCGGGCGGGAGAAGGAGCACAGGCGAGCGTGTCACGAACGCGGGGCTCGTCGTGGGACGAGGGGGAGCGCGAGCACACCCAGCCCGTGGAGTGGCAAAGCATCTCACTCAGGGTCCAGCACCGCTGGGAAGGTGCTTCCCACAGCACGACCTGCAAAATAAAACCAACCCCCAAAACCCAGAGATTTTCTTTTTTTTTTTTTTTTTTTGTTCTTAGGGGGGTGGATGCTTTATTGTTTCTTTATCCCTCTATTTCTGTTTTGCTTCAGATGGAGGGCCAATTAAATGAAATTACGCGCTGCAGTCTGGCACCCCGCGTCGGCGCGGAGCAATCGGGTGTAACGCAGCATGGCTGATGAGAGCCAATCAAGATGTATAAATGAGGTGTTGACATTCAAACAGCAGGTACCCGGTGCCGCCCGGCCGCAGCCGCGCTCCCGAGCCCTTGCCATGGATTCAGGCACGGGGCCGTGACAGGCGGCAGAAGAGCCGGTGCCCAGCGGGACCACCGGACTCTGCTTTGGCTCCGGAGCATTTTGAATGACGCGTGATGGCGGGGACACGCCGAGCAGCACGTGCCGGGGGTGGTGGATGCCAGGGTGGGCGGTGGGCGTCCCCGCCGGTGTCTGTTTGCTGGCAGTGCCCACGCCCAGTGCCGAGGCGTCGATGCATCCCACCGTCAGGAGATGCAGCAGCCACCAAGCCCTTAGCGCTGCGCCGGGTTGGGCAGCGAAGCAAAATGCTGTTGCTTTGGGGAAACCGAGGCACGAGGCCAGCTGGTGGACAAGGGTTGCGATGCCAAGGGCCGGCTCGACCCTCTGGGTTTTGTCTTTCCGTTGCTGTGGTCAGTTTTGCCTCTGAAAGTCCCTGGGGCTGAGCGGCAGCGGGACACAGCCATCCCAGCACGGAGGTCGCCGCTGCCCGTGGGGACCCCGCCGTGACCACCGTGCTGGCAGGGGCCAGCACCCTCCGACGGTTTGTCACCCTTGCCGTAGCTGCCACCGCAGGACGCGGTCCCCTCGCCGGGAGATGGGGGCCGGTGGCATGGCAGCGCCGCGCAGGTCGGAGGAGCTCGGAGCCCATTCGGGGAGGAAGGAGAAAGCAGCTCCGTGGCGAACAAACTCATCAGCGTTTCCTGTCTCACGATGGAGAAATCGCATGTGGTGAGAGGCTCTAAAAATAGGCTCGGCAAAACTTTTAACCACGTTTGCAGATGTTAAAGGTAAAGCCAGAGCAACCCCAGGGGAGAAAACATCCCCGGCTGAGCCTTCCTGGTGTTAACCCTCGGCGCTGCCGGCCCTGGCTCGGAGCTGGCGCGGCTACGGGGCAGCAGGATGGTCGGGCAGCACCCCCCGGACGGGCACGGGGCCGAGGCACCGTCGCGCCACGTCGCTCTCCTCTGTGTCCCCATTGAGCGAGTCAGGGAGGACATTAGGAGCAGGAGCACGTAGCGGCAGGCTCTGTCTAACAGCGCTGCCGCCTGACCCTGATTTGTAGCAGGGCTGAGCAGGGAGGTTTGCTGTAGCGGTACAGCTCTTCCTGTGGTAATAGCTGGAGAGGCGTCACACGCCTGGCGCTGCCGGTGACACGGGGAGGCTGCGGCCGCTGGGACGGATGGCATGGAGTGGAGAAGCCGCCGTAGCTGGGTCGTCACACATTTGCTTGCGAGGGGGCACGGGGGGATGCGCATTCCCATGGCACAAGTGGGGCTGCTGCTGGGGTTGCTTCTTGCCGTCGTGGCGGTGCTGGTGCCCAGCGTGGTGGCAGGGAGCCGGCTGGATGTCACACACGCTGCGGCGGGTGCTGCCGTCCCCTCGCTGCCTGCCCTTGTGTTACATTGCCCTGGGTGGAGTCACTTGGGGTCAGTGGCCAAGGCTGCTGGGTCCCCTCTCAGCTGAGGTGGCCGCTCTCCAGTGGCACCCAGGGGACGTCATTTTGCCTCCCCAGTCTCTGCCAGGACAAGGGTGACAAACTGTTGGAGGGTGCTAACCCCACGCCTGCCAGCACGGTGGTCACGGTGAGGTCCCGGTCCACCACCCCTGTGCCGTGGCGATCTCTGCCACTCATCCCCTGGGACTCGCAGAGGCAAAGCTGACACCAGCAATGGAAATACAAAACCCAGAGGGTCGAGCCAGGCTGCGGCATCACGGTCCTTGTCCGTGGAGGGCTGGCGAGGGGCATTCTGCCCACGAGAGATGGGGGAGGCAGCACTGCCTGCCAGCATCACCCCATGGTGCCACGGTCCCCTGCGCCTGTGCCGGCCCCGTAAGCTCGAGCAAGAGAGCGAGAAACCTTTAACCTCGCAAACCTGGATGGTTGACTCGGACCATCAGAAAAATGAAAGAGCCGGAGAGAGGGAACGATTAAAGGGAAGGAAATGAGATTCTCGCGTTACCTTAGCTGCCCGCTGCCTGGTGCCAGCAGCTCACAGGCCCTCGGCACCTCTTGTACGCAGCCTGGTGCTGGCTCATGGCAGGGCAGCACGACTTTCTCTTGGGGAGGGGCTCCCCAGAAGGGTTTTAATAGTTGCTGTCTGCGCAGCGGCTGGGGAAATCCATCACCTTCTGCCCACCATTGCCTGGCTTCCCCTCTCCTCCTGCCCGCAACTGCTGCCTCCTCACGGCTGGGTTTGGGGCGATGGTTCGGGTTGTCCTCAGCCTTCACCTGCAACCCTGGAGGGGAAGAACTGCCCCTTAGAGCCCCAAACCAAGGCTCAGACAGACACAGGCTGCTCAGTGCCTCGCAGCCGGATGACCAGGGGGCAGCGCTGGTCCCCAGGGGTCTCCGCGAGCACGAGCCGGCCACGTCGGGATCGGTGTTTTGGCAAAAGGCACCACCTTGCTGGTAGGAATAATAACCAGGAGGGGGAGGGGGCCGGGGCAGGCAGACAAGCAAATCCGTTTTATCAGACGCCGCATATTTTATGAAAGCACATTTCAGCTCTTCAGCCTTGGAAAGCTTTTCATACCCTTTAATTTTCTAATAAAAAGGAATTACGTTTGCTGAAAAGCCAGTAACAAGATTCACTGTCATTGTCTTTTGTACAGACCATAATTCCTGGCTTGGGCTCCTGCCTGCAGCCCCGCTGTGTGGTCCTTGGTGTGGGTCCGGCGCGCTGGCAGTGGGGCACGGAGGGCTGCGGTTGTGGCGGCAGCGGGCAGGGATGAGCTTTGCCAGCGGGAGCTCGCGGCAGGAGCCCGGGGATGGTCTCAAGGCGCACCGAGGTGGTTCCTGCTGGCTGTGTGTGCCGGCGAGCCGTGATGGGGTGGCTTCGGCGTGGCCAGCCCCACAGGGTCCTTCCCTAACCCCTTCCAGGCCAGAAGGGTTTGTGCGACCCCCCGCAGGATGGGGATCTGGGATGGTGCGAAGGACACGGCGCAGAGGGGAGCAGCAGCAGGATCCGGATCAGGGCCCCCTGTGCTGACCTGGCCCGTTTCACACTGGAGGCAGCGGGGCTTCCCCATTTCTGGCAGCACGATGTCAGAGAGTTTACTACTGGTCCTCCCACCACCCCACTCATTGCATCGCCCATCACGTTGCCCGTTGCAGGGTTTTAGTCCAACGGGGAATTGTCTTTATCCTGGGGGGGAACTGGCACGGTGACTCTTCATCACCTGCTGATTGCATCAGACAGGCTAAGGCTGGAGCAGGGACCTCATGTCACCCATCTGGGAGCTGCTGACACCTCCCAAGGGCCCAAAGTGGCTGCTCCCCGCTCTACCCCGCACCAGCTCCTCTCCAGGAGCACCAGCTCCCGCTGATGGCCCTGCTGGGGCATCCCTCCCTGGCGGTGGTTGAAGCAGGGGGACCATCCCGCTCCTGTTCCCGGTGGGGAAAGCCATCCCCGAAGCCTCAGGGACCCGTCAGCCACTCACTGGCTGGCAGGGAGGGCTGAGCGCTGGCACACGCTTGTGTCCCAACGGCTTCGCCTTGGCGAGGGGCACACTGCTAGTGGGACAACTCTTGAACCAAAGACCAGGGAATTTAGGTGCCTGATTGTTGGCCTTGTAACCGCGAGCCCGGAGCGGTGTGAGGTCCCGGCTAGGCTGGTGTGGGAGGACAGCTTTCCTGGTCTTCGAGGTGAACAAGGCAGGTCGCGGTTACATGCGTGTCGGAGCAGCTGGGTGTCTTTGCAGGGGCTGAGGACAGCGAGCCAGCGTCCCCGGCTTTGCACCGGCACTGCGGACCCGGCTGGTGAAGAGGTTTGGCTGTACAGCCGGCGCTTCCCGGTCATCCCCGTCCCCCCAGGCATCCCTCTGGCAGAGTGCAGCATCCAGCATGCAAACAGCAGCTGTGGCATGTGATAGTGAGAGCCCGACAAGCCCCAGGTGCCCTGGGCATCCCCGAGATCCCACCGAGCTCTGCTGGTGGGCAAAGCACGCCTGGGTGCCGGCTGTGGTGCGGCGAGCTGCAACGGTGCAGCACGGCTGGGGCTGGCACCACGAGCCACCAGCTCCTCCCAGCTCCTCCCAAGCCCCCAGCACATCCTGGCTGTCCTTTGTGGGCTCACTTGCTCCCCGCTTTCCTCCGGGGATGCATCTCTCCGAGCCGCAGCCCTGCCTTTGCCGCGCGGGCTCCCGGCCGGCTGCCACGTGGCGCCGGAGCCACGATGCCGCAGCCGCTGGCGCTCCATCTCCCTCCGAGTTGCTCATTTGAAGTTGCATCTTGCCGGCTGTTTTCAAGCAGGGGGGATGCAAAACCAGCCGACAAACACCAATAAATATCTTCTACGTCCTCCCCCCCTCCAATTCTCTTCTCATTCTTACTTCCCAGCTGGTTTTGGGGGGGAAAATGGGTTTTCAAAGCTTTTCGTAAACGTGTGTAACAATAGGAAGCGTTGCCTTTTAGCCTGCGGCCGGCACAGTTTTAAATGAGGTCCCAGGTAGTCATGGTTACCTCTCCTCTTCAGTAAGAGATGACTTTTATTTCCTGCCTTTTGTATTTGCACATCGCAGATATACATTCTCCTAAACCGTAATTGGTATTCACGGATAGACGGGAACGCGGGAGCGAGCTGCCACGAGAGGGGAAGAGCCAGATGGACGCAGGGGGTGTCAAGGTCTCCAAGCCCCCAGACATCAGGAAATCTTAATTTCAAGTCATTTTTCCTCCCCTGGCAAGGGCAGGGAGGCAGACCTGCCTCTCTGCAGCCTCAGGGCTTGTCCTGATCCCACCTCCCTCGCAGCATCCCGGTTAGCCTGGATGCTGCCCCCGGATCCAGGATTCACCCTGGCCGCCAGCTGCGGTCCTGCAAGCCTCTCCTTGCCAAAGGCCTCCCTGGCATCCCTCGTCCCCTCCCGAGCATCCCTCGATGGTGCCGAGCCGAGAGCGTGGCAGAGGGGCTGCCCTGAGCCCCTCAGCCCCCAGCGGGGTCCTGACCTCGATGGGATGGGAGGGAGCAACCCTGCACCCTCAGGTTTTGGGAGGCGAGGAGGGAAAGCGAAGCCACGCAGCCGCACAGGCACGGCCCGGGGAGCGGGCGCGGGAGGGAGAAGCGCTCGGCAGTGATTGATGAAAGATCATAGCCTCATTCCACAGGATCATTGCTCAGAGTGTGGGCAAAGCTGCGCGTCCCAGGGGGACCATCGCTGGGATGCGTGCGAGCCTGTCTTTCAGGGCAGAGGGGATGGAAAGCCACATATTTTATGCCTTTTCTTTTTTTTTTTTCTCTCTCTCTCTCTCCCTAAAGCACCAGGAAAACAAAAACCCAAGCTGTCTAATCAGAGGCAAGCAGATTCCACCCACTTCCTTGGAAAACTTGCATTTGCTAGGAAATCATCTCGCTGCATTTACAGCAAGCAGAGTGCCCCAGCGGTAGCTCGTGCCTTTCTGGCAGGATGATAACCAGCGCTGAACAATTATTGCGCTGGAGCGGGAGCAGCAGACATATTGGCTTTTCTCAGCCAGCAGGAAAGAATTTGCAAAACTAAGCAGGCGACTGGAGCGGCTCGGATTTGCAGCGCTGGGCGCGCGGTGCCGGGGATTCGCAGCTCACCAGATTTGCTGGTGGCAGCATATCAGGGCCTCGCACACCGCGTGCACCTGGGCTCCTATTTACATTTGGGGTTGGTTTTGCAAGGGAAGAGCCTGGCTTTGCTGCCTGGAAAATGCCTCTGGTTGTTGCCAGCTTCCCTGCCCCCTGCAGACGCTCGGCCCCCCAGGTGTGGGGAGAAGTTATTTGCTTCTTTCTGGTTTTTTTCCCCCTTTAATGAGAAAAATGTGTTCTTGTCAAGGAGGTTGTCCTTAAAAAATAACAGCGCTGGGAAGAAAGGCAGCCGGCTCGGTGACATTTACCTCAACGGGGCCGTGATTGATGGGCAGCACCCAGGAGCCTGCCCCGTGCCAGCCCTGCTGCCAGGAGGAGCAGGGTCAGTGCCAACGTTCCCCAGGGAAACCCTCCGGGGGGCACAGCCCCAAATCCCCGCTCAGGGCAGAGCTCCTTCGCTGGCTGTTAACTCCAGGCAGGGATGTGTGGGGTGGCTGGAGTGACCCCCGTCCCACAGAGGTTTTTGGTCCTTCCCTGGGGTAAACCTCTGCCAGAGGCGGGTTTGTTCAGGCTCGAGTAGAGGCGGCTCAGGGGAGACCTTACCACCACGTTCCAGTATTTAAAGGGTGGCTACGAAGAAGAGGGATCCTCCCTTTTTACACGGAGTCACATGGAGAAGCCAAGGGGTAATGGGTACAAGTTACTCCTGGGGAGATTCTCATTAGACACAAGAGGAAAATTTTTCACAACAAGGACAATCAGCCATTGGAATTGTCTCCCCAGGGAAGTGGTGGAGTCCCCAACATTTAAGGTTGGGTTGGACAGCGGGCTGGGCTACCTCATCTAGACCATGCTATTGCTGGGAAAGGTTGGACCGGGTGATCCTTGCGGTCTCTTCCAGCCTGGGATTCCATTATTCTATGACTGCAGGTCCCATGGCTGGTCCTTGTGGCTGCTGCACGGGCTGGGCATGGGAGACGCGGAGAAATCGCTTCTCCACAGCCTTGTTGGGTTGGGAGCCGGGCTCTGGCCCCGTTCCTCTCTGCCTGCTCCCAGCAATCCCCTTCCCAACTGGAGCGTTTCCGAAGGATGCTCTGATGTGGAGAAGTGACGCAGCAGGGTTTCAGCGCGGATTCGCACCCCGCTCCCACTGTGGGGGCTGCGTCCTGGCAAGGACGGCAGGGCAGAGCCTGGCCCGGGACATGCAACCCGGCGCCGCTCTGGATGCAACTGCACATCGGTTGCAACAGCAGCTGATGGAGACTCCAGTATATTAGCAGCATTAATTAAGTTACAAAAATTATGCATGTTATCAGTTATGAGATGACCTTTCATAAACTCAGTTATTAAAGCAATAAAGCATGACCCGCTGGTCCTAACCAGTTTAATGGCTGGCTAAGAGCGCGGTTTTTCACATAATACTTTTAGCAGGTCATTAACTGAGCAATAAGATAACACGGGGAGCCTAAGTGATGCGCGGGAATGGCAGCGGAGCAGACACGTCGCTCGATGCGGGGAGGCGGGGCTGGGGGTCACCCGTCCTGCGCCGCTTGCATGGATGTCCAAGGCTCCGGTGGTGGCCGTGGCAGGTGACAGCGGTGTGGTGGATGCTACCAGGGCTGTTCCGCACCAAAATCCCGGCATCATGGAGTAAACCCATCCCTGGGGTGCTGCAGGGTGGGTTGGGGGCTGGCACTGGTCACTCCGTAGCCCGGGTATCGCTGCCCAAGCTCACGCCGCAGAAAGGAGGTGGGATGTTGGGGCATGGCCACCCCAGAGCTCCTGGTTGTAAGATGGGAGACCCCGACCCTCCATGGGGCTAGGGGAGGGATGGAGGGGTCTGGGTTCCCCCCTCCTGGCCGGTCGCCGTGTACGGACAGTGCTGCTCTTGGCGTGCAGATGGTGTTGGTCTCTCCAGGCTGAGACCCCGATTTGATGGTGTGCAGGTTGGTCCGTGCGTCTCTGCTGTGCCCGCCACAGCACCCATGGGGACACGCCACGTGTCCAGAACCACCCGGAAGAAGCCACCGAGCTCTGACCACCAGGTCCTGCTCCCTCCACACGTTGCTGTTGCCAAGCGCATCCCAGCAGGGTGCTGACGCCCTCCCTACCCTGTGATACCCGGACATGCCGAGAGCCGCACCGCGCCGCCGGCACCCCCAGCACCCCCAAAGCGCCTTTCCCCATTCCCACCAGCCTCTTCCAAGCGCTGACCCTCTCCATAAACAAAGGAGAGGGAGAGGGAGGGTGGCTGGCATGTTAATATACTCTCCCCCCCTCTTTTCCTCCCTTCATCCCTCTGGGAAAGGCCTTTGCAGATATAAGCAAACCTTGATTAAAAGCTGCCTGACAGGCAACGGCAGCAGCAAGCAGCAGGCAAGGAAGCTCTCCAAGTCCAAAGGGAGCTGCTTCTGCTGCTGCCGCTGCTGCCTCCATTCTCAGATGTCCCTGATCCTTTAATCAATCACCGCCGCGGAAGAGAAGAGCAAACACCCGTGCTGGGGCAGAGGTATGTGCATGCATTCGTTCCAGCCGCAGCCGAGGCAGCGGGGCGGCCGCACGCCTTCAGGTTGGAGGCACGGAGCCGTCCCCGAGCTTGGAGATGCTCTTTCATCTCCTGGAGACAGCAGGGGCTGTGTCCTCGCTGGTCCCTCTGACGTCCCCGTGGGACCCAGCACAGAGGTACCCCAGGTGCTGCGGTGCAAAAGGCATCCCCAGGCAGGGAGGATGCTCCCAGCTCCCGTCCCATGGGCTGTGCCGCGCCGGTGTTCACATGCCTGGGTAGCAGCGAGCGGGGAAATGGGGTGTTCGCAGATGGATACCCCACCAGGGAACTGCCAGGATGGGGATGGCCGTGGGACACCAGCCTGGGTGTTGCATCCAACACAGGGCTGGCCAAACCGCAGCCGTCCTTCGACGGCGAACCGTGGCTGGGCACGTGGTGCTGCGCCCGTGGCTGCCAGCTTGGTGGCCCCGGGGATGGCCCCGGTGGGGAACTGAGCCCGTCTTGGGTTGCGTGGGGTGGGCGAGGGGTCTGCTGCCGCCTTGAACCACCGCTGTGCGGAGAAACCCGCCCACCCCGCAATGATTTGTCACCAAGTCCTGTGTGTCACCGCAGGGCTCGCTCCCCAGTGAGGCTGGAGATGGAAAAACACGGCGTTTTGATAAAACCCAGCAAAAATCCTCTTGTTCCTGCCGTGCTTCCCCAGACCGCGTGTGGCGGCGAGGGCTCTGCCCGCGCGGGGCCAGCAGGGCAGGCAGGGACCGCGGTTTCCTTGCTTATTTCTTGCCGTTGCTTATTTTTAGCGCCGCGTCTTAATATATTGTGACAGTGCCCTGGGACGTACCGCGCCTCCGGTCGTACGGGAAGGTGTCTGGGGCAGAGCCGCTTGACGCCGCCAACGAGTTTCAGCCAATCGCCGGCACGGCGCTGGCTAACGAGGCACCCGCCGCTAACGGGGGGTCCCCGGGGTGGGGGGGAGCCAGGAGCCGGGGGGAGTGGCAGGGCTGAACTGGTGCACCAAGTTTGTCGGGCTCTGCGGGGAGGGACTTGCTCTTGGGGGGAGTCCTGGTTTTAAAGCCCTTTTGTATGTTTTTTAATAAGGTGGTTCTGGGGATGAGGGGCTGATCGCTGGCGGCGGAGGAGCCTGTGCCTGGTGGGAGCCGTTGGGGCTGCGGTGGAGAACGGGTGCCCGCGCAGACGGGACAATCGAGGGTTCGGTGTTTTGCGAAGGGACCTCTTGGGTACTGGGGAACGCCGGAGCTGCGCGGGTCTCCATCTCCCTTTCCTGGAGCCGCTTTTTGGGAAGGGGTGAATGGTTTCCGCGCCAAGATGTGCCGTGTGGTTGTGGGTTTGGACCTCAAAGAGGTTTTTATCGCAGAGAAGCAGCCGGCAGAGACATCGGGATCTTGCCGGCGCCTGGGTGAGAGCCAGCAAGCCGGAGGTCGCCAGCACCGCTCAGCCCGGGTGCCAATCCAGTGGGGACTCTGTGACCGGGGGGGGAGAGCCGGGCACGTCGCAGCTTCTGCTTGGGGCAGCAGGCATCTGCGCGCGGGCGCGCCTGCCCCCAAGCCCATTAGTAAACGGATCTTTGTGGAATAACCCTCCTCATTAAGGAGAGCTACCCCGGTGTCAGAGCTGCTTATGAGAAATTATACTCGGCTCCAGCCGGGCTGTGCATAGGTAAATGGGGGCGAAGCACGAGCCCTGATTGAGACATCACGGGGCAGCTCAGCCCGGGACCCCCAGGAATCCCCAGTCCTGGGGGGGAGCCAGGGCTTCGGAGGGTGCCAGCAGTGGGGATGCGCCCCAGCAACCTCCTTGGGTCCGGCAGCCCCAGGATCTCAGCAGGAGCCACAGAGCTGGTTAGGGCAGGGATGTCTCCGGGTGTTGAAGGCTCCAGCGTCCCAGCTCCAGCCCCCACCTCCTCCGATGGCATCCGCGACGTGGCTCCTTCTGCTCTGCGCCATGGCACCTCTCTTGCTTTGGGGGAGCAGAGGGGGGAACCCCCTCTCATCCATCCTCCCCGCCTCGATTTTATCAAGACGTTGCTGCGTGCCCAGACTGGTGTGGGGTCCCCCTTTGCTCCCCACCTTGCGCCTGACCCAAGTCCCGCTGAGCTGGTATAAAATAATCCTCCTGATCACACACGTCTGGGGCGATGGATGCTCCAGGGTTTGGGAGAAGCTGGTACAAGGTGCTGGAGATGAAGCCATCCTGAGCACTGGGTGGCTTTGGAGCTTGTCAGGGGACCTCGAGGGACACCAAGGGACACCGAAGGATACTGAGGGTCCTCACACGGCACCGACGCCTGTGCTGGAAAGAGAGCTCAACCTGGAGCAGACATGGCAGCACCAGCTGCCCCGGATCCAGCCACAGCATCCTCTCGCGCCGGGGCATCAGCGACACTTTGCACAACGTGGCAGCAGCTCGGCGGGGAAATAAGACCCTTCTATTTTTTGGCAGCGTGTTGCTATCAGCACGACCCAGCGCGCACCGCCGCGGGCGTCAGCGGCTCGCTGCTATTTCAGGAGCCTACTTGAAATACACCTGCAAGAGGGGAGAGGAGCGCCAGCAAGTAAATAACCCAGCAACCCGCTGGGGAATAAAAACAACCGGCGGGGCAGAAGGAGAAGAGATGCGTGATTTAAGAGGGAAAAACAGGAGAGAGATGAAGTGCAATTGAGGGGCACGGTCCTGGTCGCGCCCTGGTTTCCGCAGGGCTGGGTCTTGGTGCTTGGTGGAGACCCCATCCCAGTGGCCATGTGGGGGTCTCTACTGCATCCCCAGCGTGGGCATGGGGATGGACGGAGCCCCCCGCCCACCTCCACGCTCAGTGTGTTTACCACACGCTGCCGTTCAGCTCCTGCCTCTTCCCTCCCTCCCTCCTTTCCTGAAACATTATAAATCAAACAGCTTAAAATGTAAAGCATCAAAAATTCTAAAACCTTCATCTATTATTAACTGTGACAGTAAATTCCACCTCTGAATGTTTCACATAGCAACTGTTACCAGGACTCAGCAGCTGAAGCTGATGTTCCAGCAACTTTCCATCACACCCGCTGCCGCCGCTCTGGCGATGCTGAGGCCGGCCCGGTGAGACAGCCTGCCACTCCCGACGCCTTTCCACAGGACTGGGATGCCAGCGGAGAAACCCAGCTCGGATTTAGGTAGCGCAGCCCGGCCACAGTGCCGGGATGGGGAAGGAGCTCAGCGCCTGCATGTTGGGCTGTGGGCACCGGTGGCGGGTGTCCACTGTTATGGTCCTACCTCCATGATGATCCTGTAACCCCCCAACCTTCAGGACTTTCACCATCACGTTATGGAGCACCATAAAACCACGAGGGTGAGAATGGGGTGGTTAAAATAAACGGAGAGAGGTTTTTGCAGGGGATGGGTGTTGCTTTTCCTCCGCCGCTTCACCCCGGTGCTGCTTGTGGTTGTGCCACCTGGGAGGTGATCCCAGCGTGGGACGGCGGGTCTCGCTGCTCTGAGCGTTGGTCTCGTGGTGTGCCAGGTGCCCATGGGGACCAGGAGCAAGGCGTTTGCCATGGGTTCTTGTTCTCCGTCCCCGCACAGCATCGCGGTTCCTCTCTGTGTTGTGCCCTGTGCCCAGAGGCCAGGACGGCTCTGGCTGCTGCCGGCTCAGGTGGGTCCAGGTTGGGTTAGTTGGGGTTGGATTTGGCTGGAGCCTGGCCAAGGCAGAGGATGCTGAGCCTGGTCTGGTGAGAGGTTGATGCCAACCATGACCTCAACAAGGCACAGACCTGCATTGCCAAGCACCCAAACCACCCACGCTCCCCTGGCAGAACCCACCAGACCATGCCCAGGCTCCCATGCCCCAACGCGGGCATCCTCGCCTCCCCATCGCCATCTCCATGCAGATCCCGGTGGCTGCCCACCTGGATCTCTGCTGTGCCGTGCCATGCCGTGCCGTGCCAGGCCGTGCCAGACCGTGCCGTGCCGGGCGGCAGCGGCTGCTCCGCCGCCTCCCCAGGGATAGGCAGCATTTTCCTGCTCTGAAGAAGCTTGTGAAGGTTTGAGTGAATCTGGGAAGCAAATCTAATTGGCAACCTGGTAATTCCTCGGGGGGACGTGTTCTTCGGTCATATCTAAGTACATTCCAGCCAGTGTTTAAGACACGCTGGATCCAAACTTGGACAGTCAAATACCAGCAGCTCTAAGCTCCTTATCTATTTCAGGCAGATTAACTCCTTAATCATCCCTTTTGGAAGTTCCCTGCCCCAAATTCCTCTCCCCTCCCCTTTTCTTTCCCCGCCCCTGGCCCCGGTTTTTTCAGCAAGAACAAAAGGAGCCGGTTTTGCCGGGTGCGAAAGGTTGGGACGGTGCCCGCCGTGATTGAACAGAGTCAATAAGCGGGAACCGGGAGAAGGCCTTTGGAAATCTGCTTCCCCCGCTTCACCTGCCCAGTATTTGTCTTCGGGATTTGGAGGCAGGGAATGTATAATACCGAAATAATTTATCACACGACATCGAACCGCCATTTATTATTTTCAACACCCCTTTATTCTAATTTCTTTTTACCTCAATTATTTTATTTCAGCCCCCTTTAATCCTTATTTTGCCTCTCTCCCAGGGGATTCCTGCTCAGCATCCCCTAGCATAGCTCCACTGGGAGTACCAGCTCCCACCATGCCGGCTGGGGAGATGTGCCACTCCGCAGCCCCCGGCCCTCCTCACGGCAAGGGGATGCTCATTTTCCCCCCTCTTTTTCCCCCCTCCCCGGCAGGCGGAGGAGGCTGTGCCGAGCCGCCGGGACGCAGCCGGTGCTGGGCACTGTCACTCAGGGGAGTGTCAGACCATTACGCTTCATTACCGAGCTGTCTGCTGCTGGCAGGAGATGACTCCGAGGGCAGAGCCTGGCAGCGGCACAGCCGAATTTGTCTCCGGCGGACAGAGCTGCCTGCGGACAGACATCCGCGAGGCGCCTGTTGACGGCGGGGGTTTTGCCATGCCGTTGGTAGGGAGCTGGTAGTCACTGGGTCTCTGGCTTGGGTGGTGCGATCTGGGACCGCTGGTGATGTTTAATGATGCTCATCTGAAGCATGGGCGTAAATCTCCCTGCGTGCTCGCCAGTGAGGAAGGGACATGGTGGGGACATGGGGACATCGGTGGCAAAGCCCCATCGCCTCCCGGAGAGGGAGCAGGAGCGTGGGAGGGGGACGGGGTGCAGCCGGGTGCCGGGGTCCATCCTTTGCCTAGCAGTGGTCGTCCCACGGCAGCCGAGTGCCTCCTGGGTTTGGCTGCCACAGCATGAATTTGCTGAAAGTTCTCCTGGTAGAAGAACTGGTTGTGGCCAGGGCAGAGCCCGACCCGCTGAAGCCGGAGGGGATGGAGCCAGCGGCACGGCTGGGAGAGCTGGAAATGTCCTGGGGGTGATGGCCACCCTCTGGGGGTCTCCAGGACTGCTGGGGATGGAGACATCTGTGATGCCAGCACGGGGCTGGGACACGAGCCCACTCTGCCCCCATGCTCCCAGTGCAGCATTTCCCATCCCAGCAGCTCTGGCTGGCGACAGGACCTCCAACACTGTGCACAAACCCGGACCCCAGAGGTGAGGAAACTGAGGCACAGCTGGAGAGTGGTCCCAGTTCTGACCCAGCTGGGTTTCCAGTGCAGGCCAGCTCTGAGCTGCGGTGCTGGGCGGGTGCCAGGTCCTGCCAGCGGGTTTGGCGTGGTTTTGCTGGGCTGAAGGGCTCAGTGGGTGCTCGTGGGCCAGCGCAGCCTGGAGACCACAACCATCCTTGTTTTGTTCCCCAGGGAGCACCCAGACAACTGCCTGCAGAGCGGATCTGGGACCGGGACCAAGGTCCATCCTCTCTCCATCCCTGGGAGAGCTTTTATTTTTGTGGCAAGAGGCACGAACCCCACGGGCCTCAGCGTCACCGAGGAGGATGCCGTGGGGCACCCCGCTTTCCTTGCCCGAGCAAAGGGGGGGTGTCTGGCAGCACCTTGGTGGTCCAGCACCCGCTTCCTTCTTGGTAACAAACCAGATCCCTTCTGCTTTCCTTGCAGGGATGTGGATTCCACCGAGCTTCAGGGGAAACTGAGGCAGGGGTCAAAATGGGGGCTTGTGAGAGGGAGGCGGGTTAATGTCAGAGGTCGCAATGATTGGAATGGTTAATTATTGTTGGAGTTGGTGTGTGTCAGGCCAGGAGCAGGAGGGGAGGGGAGGAGGAAGGAAAAAGGATCCCGACCTGTCAGGCAGCAAATGAGTAAAGAACAAAATGGGTAACGCGCCGAGACCCGGCCGGGCTGTCGCGTCACACCGGCACCGCGCCGGCACCGCGCCGCTCGCTTGCTTTGAGGTGGACGGTTGGCCGAAGGTCACCATGGGGACGAGTGGCCGCCCCACAGCCACGGTTGCGCCGGTCAGTGCCCGTCCCCAGGCTCGTTTTGCCCGTCCTCGCCACTGCAGCGGCAGGACGTAGCGGGGGAGGCGGGAGAGCCGGACCCTCCTTCACCTCATGTGTGTTCCAGCCTCCCGCTGGGCTCCTCTTCCTCGCCCGCAGCGCCTCGAGCTTGGTGTCCATCCCCTGCGGCAGCGGGAGCACGCGGCGCCTGCCCTCTGTGTCACGTCCAGTGGGGACTTGTGTTTCCGGAGCCGCGTCCCACTGAGAGGGAACGTGCCCAGGAAGGGTCCGTCCGAGCGTCTGCTTTGCTGTGAGCTGCCAGCCAGTATTTTCTCTTTTTTTTCCCCTTCTTTTCCCCCTTCTTTTTTCTTTTTTTCTCTTTCCTTTTTTCTCTTTTTTTTTTCCTTTTTTTTTCTTTTTCTTTTCTTTCCTTTCCCTTGTTTTTTCTTTATCTTTTCTCTTTTCACATTTCTTTTCCTTTTTTCTTTTTTCTTTTTTTTTTTTTTTTTTTTTCTTTTCCTTTTTTTTTTTTTTCTTTTTTTTTTTTTTCCTTTTTTTTTTTTTTTTTTTTTTTTTTCTTTTTTTTTTTTTTTTTTTTTTTTTTTTTCTTTTTTTTTTTTTTTTCTTTTTTTTTTTTTTTTTTTTTTTGTCTTTTTTTTTTTTTTTTTTTTTTTTTTTTTCTTTTTTTTCTTTTTTTCTTTTTTTCTTTTTTCTTTTTTTCTTTTTTTCCCTTTTTTCTTTTCCTCCCCCCCTTTTTTCCCCTTTTTCTTTTTGGTTTTTTTTTCCCCTTTTTTCCCTTTTTCTTCCCCCCCTCCCCACCTTTCAAATCCCTTTTGCCAGCTGCATTTTCCAGCAGCAAGAAAAAAACACCACAACTTGCTCTGACTTCCAGATCCTCACCCCACCCTCCCAGCCCAACCCTCTGCCAACTCTCCAGCCCTGACATCAAGCACCCAAACCGCCCCTCGCTCCGAAATAAAGAAGGAAAAACCAAGAGGAGAGAGGATGGAGCTGGCGGATGAGCCGGATTTCCATGCGAGGGGATGAGGTTGGGGAGGCCACGGGCTTCCCCTGGCAAGCGACAGAGATCCGGGGCCAGCAGAAACGTTGAGTCATGAGTGTGGTTCGCAGGCGATGTGGGGTTTTTTCCCCGACTAAAATTCCTTGCTGGGGAGGAGCGGAGCTGGGGGGAGGAGGACTGTGCCCCCCAAATGGGCGTGTCGATGGGATGCACCTCACTGCCATGGGAATTCCCTGGGCAGATCGAAGGTTTGGGGGGGGGGGCACGACGACCTGCCAGGGAATTCCCCAGCAGCTGGAAGGGAGGAGCAGCGTGATGTGGGGGGGCTGCAGGAAATGGGGACCCCATCCCTCCTCCTCTTCCTCGCTCCCCGCATCCGCCCACCCCAGCGCAGTGGGCGGCGCAGCCCCAGCTCATTTATCATCATCTGCGGGCAAGTGAAGTGTGCAGGGAACAGCTGCTCCGGTCGGCTGAGCGCCGAGCTGGGGGGGCACCGCGGAGACGGGGGAAGCAGGGGGCTCTGCGTATCATCCCCCGCCCTGTCGCTGCGCTGCGCCGGGGGGGAGCGTTGGGCTGGTGGGAGATGGTGGTGCTGATGGCAGGGGGGAGAATGGGGAGACGGTGTTCCCCAGTGATGGGTTCACTGGGGAGGGGTGCACTGGAGAGAGGGTGTTAATGGGGTATTAAGCGGTGTTGAAGGGGTTCGTTGGGGAGGGGGTGCGTTAAGGGGGTGCCTTGGAGAGAGAGTGTATTGAAGGGTTCCCTGGAGAGAGGGTGCATTAACGGGGGACATAGAGGGTGTGTTGAAGGGGGGGTTGCGTTGACAGTGGGTGCACCCAAGAAGGGGTGCCCAGCCCCTCCGAGCTGGGCCATCGCCCACTGCCAGGCACCGCCGGGGTGCCCGCGGGGTGCAGGGACACACAGACGGCAGCAGCTCCACAACTGCCTGCAGGGTTTGACCCTGCCCCAGCGAGCCAGTGGGTCCCTCTGCACTGCCAGAGGTGCCTGTCTGTCTGTCTGTCCGACCCCCCAGCTCCCCTCATTCCCAGCTCCTGGGGCAGGATGCCCTTTCATGGGCTGTCCACACATCCCCGACCCCCCCAGCTCCCCCAACAACCTTCCGTTTCTCTTCCCTTAATAATCAAATTCTCCGGAGCAGTTTGCGGTGTGGCAGCCGGCCAGAAAGGGTTTCTTTAAACTCCCCAGCTCACAATTAAACAAATCCGGAGCTGACGCTCCTTGATAGGCGCTTATTCCCCGGAGCCACCGAGGCGGGGTCCAATCCCTTCGCTCCCACTCCGATGCCGCCCTGTCGTGTGGGGCTGCACCCCTGGGCTGGAAGGGGGTTCGCTGCAGGGGTTTTTGGGTGGGGAGCCGGGGTCCGCGCTGCCAGCGCTGCTCCGATGGCGGAGCAGCCCCCTGTGGAGCACGCTGCTATTTTTAGGCATCGAGTCCTTGTTGCTGGCACAGCAGTGAAGGCGAGGGAGCAGCCGGAGGAGTAGCAGGATAGGCCCCGCGGGATGAGCAGCAGCTGGGAAGCGAGGACGGGGTGCAGGGGGCTGGGGGATGGATGCCCGTTGCCCCCCAGGGACAAGGCGATGGGGGTCTTGGGTGCTTACCGAGGGTCCCTGCCACGGAAAGTCCTGGGCTGCCTTCAGAGGGATCCAGATCCAGCCCTGCCGTGTCCCTGCCTGCCAAGAGGAAAGGCGAGAAGACGGGGAAGGAAGGAGGGATGGGGGGAGGAAAATGACACCAAACGCAGCCACGCAGCACAAATCCTTCCGAGCAGCAGGCGGGTTGCGAGCCACCCTGCAAGCAGGCGTCTGCAGCGGCAGCGGGGCTGTGCTGGCCTGGCAGTGCCGCCCGGTGCCCCGGCATCAGCCCCACGCACCGTGCCAGCCCCCACACTGTGCCAGCCCCTGCACCGTGCCAGCCCCACGCACCGTGTCAGCCTCACGCACCATGTCAGCCTCACGCACCATGCCAGCCCATGCACTGCAGCACAGCCTCATGCACCACAGCACAGCCTCATGCACCACAGCACGGCCCTGGGTCATGCAGCAGAGCTGGGACGTGCAGTGGGTCCTGTGTCTCCTGAGGGGTGTCGCTGGGGCTGTGATGGGAGCTGTGGGGCCGGCTGAGCTGTCCATGCATCCCACCACGGATGCTCTGGGGTGGCCGTAGCCAGACGCCAGCATGGCTGGGGACAGGATCATGCTGGCTCTGAGCACCGTGATGCCCCAGGTCTTGCCTCCTCTGATGGATGCCCTGAGGACCACTTCCTGGGGACCCCTTCCTGCGTTGCCACGCCGTGAGCCCTCCCTGCAGCTGCGGTGGCTTCGATGGGCCACCGGGCCAACGTCTGGCTGCAGCCATGCGCCGACAGCCCCGTATCGATTCCCATCGCGGGCACAGCAGGAGCTGGGCTGGAAACTTCTTCGGGGCTGGGAGAGCACGTCTGGCAGGGACGTGGCGGGGGGAGCGAGTGTGCAGGGCCCCCGGACGCGGCCGCGGCCGCCTCCTCCTCCGGGAAGGGCCATAACCTTGCTGCTGTCGACAGCTTGATTTGATGCCATTAAAGCGTTTGCTCGGAAACAGCCTACATCAGGCGGCAACATCTGTTACAGCCCTTCCCCGGCAAAGCTGCGCAGAGACGAGGGCAGAGCTGGCCTCTGGCTCTGCCGACAGGTCCCGGTGCTGCTGGTGATGGGTTTGTCCCCTCCCGGCCCCTGACCCCCAGCAGAGCCCGAGTGGCCCACAGGGTGGGTGACCATGGCTCGTTGGTGTCCCCACCTCTACGTGCCACTGAGCCGCCCTTGCACCGGGTGCTTTTTCTCAGCCTGGCATTGTCCCAGCTGTTTGGAAAATTAACAATAATTAATTAATAACGGTAATTAATAACAAAAATGAAAGAGAGGGGAAAGAAAAGGTCCTCTTAAAGCACCGACCCAGGGTCTTCTCAAGCCGATTTCATTCTTCAAACCTGCTTCCACGCGGAGTGTGAGGGGCCCTTTCCTCCCTTTAATTTCTCTCTGCTCCCGGGGCTGCCCCAAAGGCCTGGCTTTGATTTTGCTGCCTTTGTTCCGGCAGCCCCAGTGCAGGACAGGGCAGCACTGCGCCATGCCGGCTGTACCGGGTTTTTAACTGACCCGTCCTTTGCCCGGGTTCCAGGCTTTAACCACAGCCTGGAGGTGCAGCTGCAGTGTGGGAGGGCGACATGAAAAGCACCCTAAAAGGGGATGGGGATGGCAGGGACGGGTGCTGGGCTGGCACAGGTGGCACCAGGCGCGGCTCCGGTGGTGCCAGAAGGCACGTGTGATTGGTGCATCCCTCAGCCTCTGGCAATTTTGGAAATATAAGTAAATAAAGCCCTGGGCTTGAATGTCGAGACCAGAAAGGTGCTGAGATGTTATGGGTGGACACCTATAACAGGGCGCTGCAAGGAAATGGGGCTTTGCTGGCATCGATGTGGTTTGTGCGGCTACGGTAGAGCCGCCGACAAAGGCACTGTCTGGAGCCACATGCGATTTGGCACGTTGTGGCGGTGGCACAAGGGTGGCAGCAGGGACACATGGGGACACAGATGCATTCCCACCCCAGCATGGCTGGCACTGGGGAGCAGGGCTGGGCTTGGCTCTTCTGATGGGCGCTGGGTGCCAGACACCGCACACCCTGTCCCCTGCCTTGTTACACGTAATGGCAGCAGAGGGGACAGCACCGGGGTCACCGCCACAGCACGATGCCAAGGGAGCAGCACCCATGAAGCCCCTGGGGAGCTGCAGACCCTTGGGGCTGTCCTAACCCGGCCTCTCAAATCTCAAGCCACTGCCAAAAAGGCTCGTGTTCACCCCAGTGCCTCCAAACCCAGCGGTGCTGGGGACGGGCAGGATGCGTCCCTCACCGACCCCTTCATTAGCCCCCGCAAGCCGCTTGCCTGCCTCTGAGATCAAACCAGTGACCCAGGTGCTTCCTTGCACCTAACACAAGCGGGCTGGGAATGGGGAGGTTTAATGACGAGGCGCTGGGCTAATAGACGTCTGCTGGCGGGAGCAGACAGCTTCCAGATGGTATCGCACCGGGGCAGGGGGATTGGCTGGGCCCGGGGGGGCTGCGGGAGGCAGCAGCAGGCAGAGCCAGCAAGTTGAAATACTTTTTATTGCAGCAGAACCTGCGGTTCTGGTCCTCCACGCTGCTGCTTGCAATAATTAGCCCATAATTAAAAAGAATGGTGATAAGCGGGGTGTTCGGAGGGGCTCGCTGGATCCTGGCATCCCGGGGAGGGCCTGCGAGGAGCGGGGGCAGGTAAGTGATTTGCAGAGGCGAAGAGCAGCGGGAGTGTGAAACGCAGAGCACTGGGACTGGGGGACCCCAGGGGGTCAGTGTGCCATGGTGGGCAGGCCAGGACGGGCAGCAGAGATGGGGAAGGCTCCCAGCAGCAGGAACAGGGGGGCTGGGCAGGAGGACCCCAGGGACCCCCCTGCTTGTGGTCACCCTGCCGCGGAGCGGGGCAAGGCAAGGAGATGTGATAGAGGATGATGCAGGGCGATAAGGTGAGGCGATGCAGCGGCAGGCGATGTGATGTGGGGTGACACGCTGCGATGCGCAGCGACGGGAGGCGATGCAGAGCCAGCTGCTGCGATCTGGGGCGATCCAGGGCGCGCAGCGCCAGGCGATGGGATGCGGGGCAACGCGATGCGATGTGATGCAATGGGATGGGATGTGAGGCCATGCAGGGCGATGAAAGGCGATGCCATGCCGGGCGATATGATGCGGGGCAACACAATGCAGGGCGATGCAATGCAAGAAAACAAGGTGCAGGGAGATGAACTGCAGGGCGATGCGATGCAGGGCGATGTGAGGCGATGCAGGGTGATGCGAGGCAACGCGATGCAAGGTGATACCGTGCAAGTTGATGCGATGCAGGGTGACACGATGCAGGGCGATGCGATGCAGGGCGATGTGATGCAGGGCAACACAACGCAGGGAGATGATCTGCAAGGAGATGCGATACAGGGTGATGAGTCGATGCTGGGCGATGCGATGCAGTGCTGGGTGATGCAGGACGATGCGGGGCGATGGCGATGCGTTGCAGGGAGGTGAAATGCCAGGCGATGCGCTGCAGGGTGATGCGAGGCGATACAGTGCAGGGCAACACAACGCAGGGAGGTGAAAGGCAAGGTGATGCACTGCAGGGCGACATGATGCGATGCCAGGCGCAAAGCAAGGCGAGGTGAGGCAGGACGATACAGGGAGGTGAAATGCAAGGCGAGGCGATGCAGGGCGATGCGATGCGAAGCCTCACGCTGCCGGGCGATGTGAGGCGATGCCGCGGCAGGCGAGGCGAGGCGAGGCGATGCGATACCCCCGTGGCACATGCCACGCTGCCCCTCTCCGCCCCGGCCGCGCGCTTCCCGGCCCACCACGGTGGCCGTGCTTCATTTGAATTCTCGCCTCTCTCTCTTCGCAGATAACGAGCCCGCGCCATGCAGTCCTTTCGAGAAAGGTGTGGTTTCCATGGCAACCAGCAGAGCTACCAGCCGACTTCACAAGATACATCACGCCTGGAGAATTACAGGCATCAAAGTCAGGCAGGGCCCAACTGCGAGCGGCAGAGGCTGGTGGCGAAGGAGTACTACGGTCAGCAGCAACTGCCGTACGCGGGCTACGAGAACAACGCCGTGGAGAAATACCACCGGGGAAACAAGCAATTAGCTGGGCAGCAGCTGCAAGGCAGGCCGGCCTTTTCCAATTATGCCGTGCAGGAGAACAGCCCCTACCCGGCCCGTTATTCGGGGGACGAGAGCTTACAGGCATGGGGCGGCCAGCCACAGGCGTTGCCCGGTGGCGTGGCCAAGTATGAGGACAGCTTGATGAAGAAGACGGTGGCGTTGGCAGGTGGGAGGCCGTACCATGAGCCGGCGGCCGCCTCGTTGCCCTTCCGGACTCACTTTCAGCAGCAACAGCAGCCACAGCAGCAGCAGCAGCAGCAGCCACCCGCGCCTCCTTACCCCAAGCTGCAGCGGCAGAAGCTGCCAAACGACGTCTCCTCACCCATGCCCTTCTCGCAGAGCCCCCACTTCGGGCAGGCACTCACAGTCCTTCCCCGCCCTCGTCCACTTACTCCTCAGTGCCAGGGGGCAGCCAGCCAGCACACTCCTACAAGAGCTGCACGGCACCCTCGGGGCAGCCGCCGCTGGAGCGGCCCCTGGGCAGCGCCGCCAGCCTGGCCCCACGGCCCCCGTGTGCCCAGCCTGCACGGCTACCAGCCCAACCGCATCGGCTACGAGCAGCCCCACAGCCACCCACCACAGCCCCCGCAACCACCGCCGCCACCACAGCCTCCGCAGCCCCCGCAGCCCCCGCAGACGCCACAGCCCTTGCAAGGGCGGCATCAAGCCCCAGAGACCCTCCACTACCAAACCTGGCCAACGTACCAACATTAC
Source organism: Bucorvus abyssinicus (assembly GCA_009769605.1). Lineage (NCBI taxonomy): Eukaryota > Metazoa > Chordata > Aves > Bucerotiformes > Bucorvidae > Bucorvus > Bucorvus abyssinicus. The sequence goes on from CM020044.1 coordinate 14,887,536, forward strand.
AACCAGCCAGGCAAGACCTACTGCCAGGGTGACGCGCCGCCCGTCCGGACACCGGAGCAGTACTACCAGACCTTCAGCCCCAGTGCCAGCCACTCGCCGGCTCGCTCCGTCGGCAGGTCCCCATCCTACAGCTCCACTCCTTCCCCGCTGATGCCCAACCTGGAGAACTTCCAGTACAGCCAGCAGCCGCTGAGTGCCGGCGCCTTCCCAGCTGGCATCACCGACCACAGCCATTTCATGCCGCTGCTGAACCCTTCTCCCACCGACGGAACAAGCCCGATGCTCAATCTGGGAACTGCAAAAACTTGCAAAAGGAGAAGCTGCCTGAAAAACCTGCCTGTCGGACCTGAGCCTGCAGAGCCCTGACGGCCCTCACCTCCCAGGTGAGAAACATCTCCAACACCGTCCAGCAGCTGCTGCTCTCCAAAGCGGCCGTGCCCCAGAAAAAGGGCATCAAGACACCGCGAGGACCCCTGAGCAGCTCAAGGGGCAGCACTGCAGCCCTGAGAGCAGCACTACTCGGCGGAGCAGGTGGGGACACCCCTGTCCGACCCGCTGAGCACCCCCCAGTCCGTCCACGCTGAGACACAGGATGCTGACTACCTCAGTGGGTCAGAGGACCAGCTAGAGAGGAGTTTCTTGTACTGCAACCAGAACCGCAGCCCTGCCCGTGTCAACAGCACTCCAAGGCGAAGCCTGAGTCGGTGTCCACCTGCTCCGTGACCTCCCAGATGACATGTCCACCAAATCGGACGACTCCTTCCAGAGCATCCACGCTAGCCTGCCCCTGGAGACCTTCCCAAGTACGTGACCAATGAACGGGACTGTCCCCGGCTGCTCCTCAGCGCCCTGTCCCAGGAGGAGCTGGCTTCTGAGATCATCGTCCTGCAGGATGCCATCAACGAGAAGGCAGACAAAGCATGGGCCAACTCACCCGTGCTAAGCAAGGAGGCCACCAAGTCCCCCTTCAGCTGGAGAACCACCGGCCCTGCCTGGACTCCATGGTGAAGGGTGCCTGGCCCAGCCAGGGTGACTCCAGCACGCTCACCGAGCCCCTCAAGCTGGACAAGGCTTCGGGGGCCAGCGCAGGGAAGGACTTCGGCGAGGAGGTGTACGAGAGTCCCCAGGTGGAGTTTGTGGCCACCGAGACCAAGGACGCTTTGAAGGACGCTGCCCACTGACCTTCAACTCCAAGCCCAGCATCCCGGCAGCGACGTCGAGCGCGGGAGCTGCTGGTTACAGCTGCTACTCAACCACCACAGCCAACTCGATGGGGTCTGAGAACACCATGGAGCAGTTTGAGTGGCCGGAGGAGAGCCTGGCGAGGCGTGCCTGCGGTGGAAGGAGCTGCAAGCCACCGACCTCCCCAAGGGCTTGTTCCCAAGCAAACTGGTGGGCTCCTGCAAGGAGAAAAAAAATGCCTGTGGCTTGGATCTGTGTGATGGTGAACAGCTGGCCAAGAGCGAGCCAGCCCAGGACTTCGGCCAACAGGCGATGGAGGAGGAGGAGGAGACCCTCACCTATGACGAAGCAGCAAAGGCAGACAGCGAGAGGTGGCTGCAGGACACCCGGCACTGCTGCTCAGCCGGGGACTTCAGCGAGATCCCCATCATCTCCTCACCGAGCTGAAGGAGTCAGACCTGGAGGCGGAGGAGTACTCCTCGCTCTGCAGCTGGCTGGCTCGGAGCGAAGTCGGTGACATACGATGCCTCGCCAACCAGCCCCGGAGATGCCTGCCGTGCTGTCCTCCAGTGAGTTGCCCGTGTCCGCCGAGGAGACTGTCAGCACGGTGGAGAAGGAGAGCTCGGCGGCCTGCCGCGCGCCTCTCCGGCCAGTCCGTCATCCTGCTGGGCCCTGCTGTGGGCACAGAGACCAAGGTGAGAGCTGGTTCAAGTCCTCCCTGCCCCACATCCAGTCTGAGGAGGAGAGCGGCGGAGGGGAGACGTCCCATGTGGAGGCAGCCGATGCTGATCTGCCCCACCATCATGGTGAAGCAGCAACTTGCGCCCGAAAATGCATTGGGGAAGACAGAGCCCATCTCACGAGGCAAGAGTCTCCGCAACAGGGAGGGTCCACTGCCGCTGCCAGAGGGGGGACGGCCCCGGCAGCGCCATGCCGAGCCCCTTCAATGACCTGCCGGCAGCCGGCAGCGTGGCTAACGCTTGCCTGGGGCCCGATGGACAGGGGATATGCCGAGCAAGAACGCCCACAGCCCAAACGCCACCCGGTTCCAGCCGAGGGTCTGCCGGCCGCATGTGCCCCCGCTCCTTTCACTGCCCTCGCCGAGCCTCGGGCGCCAGCCCCGTGGAGGGGCTGAAGCCCCCCCGCGCACCAGGAGAAGCTGGGGAAGAAGCCCGCCTGCGGCATGAAGCGAGAGTGCTTTCAAAGCCATGAAGCGCAGCAGCCGGCCGGCCCCCAAGGTGGTCCAAAGCGCCAGTGATGCCACCCTCCTGGTGCCCGGCTTGGTGGCGGCGGAGGAGGTGGCAGGGCCGACACCCGCCGGAGGGGAGACGTGGTGGAGGTGGGGGAGAGGGACCAGCGGTCGATGATCCTGCGCTCCCCGGACAAAGACGCAGGAGGTTTTCTACACCAAGAGGCGGCGGGGCAAGCGGGCGGCTGATGTCCGGCTGAAGAACTGCAAGACGCCCAAGAAGCTCATCTCCAACAACCACCTCCCACCCGCCTTCAAGTTGGCGGCACCAGGCAGCCCCCACAAGGAGGGCAAGGTGGGCGCCCGGATGAAGCTGCCCAAAGCGGGGCCGGGTATGGGGGGCAAGATGTCCGAGCGGCCCCTGCACTCGCTGAAGAGGAAGTCCACCTTCATCTCCCCCATCCCCGCCAAGAAGAGGAACCTGGTCCTGCGGAGCAACAGTGGTGTGAAGGAGGAGAAGACGGAGGCCCCCACCAGCCTCTTCAAGAAGATGCCCGTGGCCAAGAAAGTGAAAGCCAAGCTGCCCCCCAAGAGCTCCGGGGAAGCTGTCCCAAAGCCGCCCCCCGCCAAAGGAGGCTCCGACGTCTGCATCAAGATCACCTCCCGGGCGGCCTTCCAGGAGGCCACCAAGACCAAAGTGCTGCCTCCCCGCAAGGGCCGCGGCCTCAAGCTGGAGGCCATTGTCCAGAAGATCACCTCGCCCAACCTGAAGAAGTTTGCCTGCAAACCGGCGGCCACGGTGGCCACCTACGGCACCTCCCTGAACCCGGTGGGGATGGAGAGGGAGCGGGCGGGTGAAGCACAGCGGGATGGCCTCGCAGCGGGCGACATGCGGCTGCCCAGCTGGCGGTGGCACAGAAGGCACCCGCCATGCCGGTGGCCGAGCAGCTCTGCCGAAACCCCAACGGCCGAGCGCCGAAGGGGAAGCTGGGCGGTGGGAAGAAGCTCGCCGCCGATGGCTGCCAGGGTGAGGCCTGTGCGCCAGCCACGGGGCCCAGCCCAGCTCCGCCATGGCGGCCCAAGAGCCTGGGGCTCCTGCCTAAGAAGAGGAAACCGCAAGGGCAAAGCGGCGGCGTTGGGGATGGCCAAGGCCCCCCTGGGCCCCGCGCTGCCACTGCTGCCCCGGGAGCGCGCGGCTGGCCCGGGTGGCGGGGAGGAGGTGCCGCGGGAGGGCAAGAAACCAAAGAGCGAGGAGAAGGAGGTGGGGGGCGGCGACGGCCCCAGCGAGGGACGCTCCGCTGCCGGGCCGGCGCGGGGGCCGAAGCCGCGGGCCAACCACTCCAACTACAACGGCTACTCCAAGCGGCAGCGGAAGCGTCTGGCCCATGGCAAGGCCAAGGCGGTGCCGGCGCGGTGCAAGAGCCGCGGCAAGCGGCGGCGGCAGAGCCAGCAGGCCCCGCTGCTGCACCCCGCCGAGCCCGAGATCCGGCTGAAGTACATCTCCTGCAAGCGGCTGCGGGCGGACAGCCGGGCCCCCCCCTTCGCCCCCTATGTCCGCGTGGAGCGGCGCGGCGAGTTCACCACCACCTGCACCGTCGTCAACTCACCCGGCGACGAGGCTCGGCTGCAGCGGGGACCGGCCGGGCCGGCGCCGCGCCCGCGGGCGGCCCTGCCCGCCTCCTCCACCATGCACATGGGGCCGGTGGTGTCGAAGGCGCTGAGCGCCGCCTGCCTGGTCTGCTGCCTGTGCCGCAACCCCCGCCAACTACAAGGACCTGGGGGACCTCTGCGGGCCCTACTACCCCGAGGACTGTCTGCCCAAGAAGAAGTCGCGGCTGAAGGAGAAGGCGCGGGCGGAGGGGCCGGGCGAGGACGCCGTCGCACCCGCCGCGGCCGAGCGGGTGTCCCGAGGGACGGAGGGCGGCTGCGGTGCCGGCGGCAAGGCGGCTCGGCCGGAGGGTGCCGCCGAGGCGGCCAAGCAGAGCGCGCTGCGTTCCAGCCCGCGGGGCATGTTTCGTAGGCTGCAGAGCTGCTACTGCTGTGACGAGAGGACAGAGGGCGAGGAGGCGGCCGAAAAGCCCCGGCGGCACGAATGTCACAAGGCCGAGTCCCCGCCGCAGGAGCCGGTGGGCGACACGCAGGAGCACTGGCTGCACGAGGCCTGTGCCGTATGGACCGCAGGGGTTTTCCTGGTGGCGGGGAAGCTCTACGGGCTGCAGGAAGCCATCAAGGCGGCTGCTGACCTGGTAAGAGCTCGGTCGCCCACCCAGCACAGCATGGCATGGCACGGCATCTCCCGCCGGTCACCTGCCAAAGCCGTTCCCGCGGCTGCACCACCGGCCGGGATGAAAATTAAGAGGGTTGGCCCCGACGAGTCGCCCTGGGAAAGCGGGGCGGGTGTTCAGGCTTCTGGCGAGATCCGTGCTGCCGCGTCTCCGATAGCACCTCAACCCTCCTTGTAGGCGTAGAAGCGTGTTTATGGCGTCCTGCTTTGGGAGGCGGGCAGGTCCCATGAGGATGTGGAGCCCGGTGGGTCGCATCCTCCCACCCAGCCCTGCGTCGTACGGGGCAGCTCGGAGCGGGTCAGACACAGCCTGGAGAAGGCAGGGTGGGAGGTAAAAATGGGCACAACGTGGCCTGATGCCACAGTGATGGTCGGCAGGGGAAGGGGAGCTGGATGAGAGAATGGCCCTGCCCTGCTCCTCTCCCCGAGCAAGGACCATGGGGCACAGTGAGCGAGCAAAATAGGGAGGATGCTGCAGGGAGACCACTGAGGGGACACAGCGGTTTTGTGCTGGGGAGAGGGAGAGGACATCCACCTGGCAGAGATGGGCAAGGGGTCTCCCGCAAGCCCCCCAGTACTGGGTTTGGGGCGGTCTGGCAGCTGCTGCCCTTTCCCTGCCCACGCCACGGGGCCAGGTGCTCCCATCCCTGCAGCACCTGCTGGGGACGGGGCAGGAGATGGGGAACACCTCCACCACCGCCAGCATGGCACAGCCCAGGCCATGTCCCTTCACCTCCACCCTTCCTGCCCCATGGAGGATGACTGCAGGGCTCGGTGCCAACCAGGGCGGCGGTACGGCGGGTAGCAACCTCGTGCGTGGCTGCAGATGGCATGGGCACGGTGTCGCCCACGGTGCGCCAGCACAGGAGGAAGGGTGCTGCCCGGGGAGGGAGGCAGCATGGGGCTGGAGAGGCGCAGGGACGCGGTCGCGTTGCCGTCGCGGCCAGGGCCGTCAGGGTGCTTTGCTGCTGCGCTGGGCTCTGACGGGGTCTCTCTGTCTCTCCGCATCTCTCCTGCCCTGTTCCGGATTCCCGGGTGCGGTTACAGAAGTGCTCGAGCTGCCAGCAAGCGGGAGCCACCGTGGGCTGCTGCCAGAAGGGGTGTCCCCACACCTACCACTACGCGTGTGCCATCGACACAGGTGAGCCCGGCCGCAGGGACAGGGACACAGGGACCCCCGGCATCCTCCAACCCATCCGGCTGCTCCGCAACCCTCAAGCCCTCCCGAGGTCAGGGTTGGCTCGTGGCTGTGCCAGCTAGTGTCCTGAGTTTGGCCGGCCTCAGCTGTGGCTGATCCGGACAGTGGTGGGAGAAGGTGCTGTGTCCTCACCCTTGGGGACATCCACTCCCCTGACAGAGCTTCCTCCTCTCCTCACAGGTTGCTTGTTAACCGAAGAAAGCTTCTCTCTGAAATGTCCCAAACATAAGGTAAGCCCAGAGACCCCCACATACCCCCCCCGTGCTCTGCAGCCCCCTGGGGACCTGCCTCTGGACCACACCCCCCTGGGGACACCACGCACCCACCCTGGACGCTCAGCCCTGCGTGGCACAGGGCATCGCACAGGGCATCGCATCGTTGGGGGGCGAGTGAATGGAGGGTCTGGGACCCCCCACAGCCAGACTGGGGTGGGTTTATCCCCCTTCCCTGAGCGCTGACGGGGTGGGGGGCAATAACTGAACCCATGCTCAAAGTGCACCATCTCGGGTGGGTGCCTGATTGCTCATGGGTGGGTGCCCCTGGGACATCCCACCCTCCCAATGACCAGACCCAGGGGTCAAACACCCCTGCCCCAGCAGGACCACTGGGCTGACCCCCCCGCTTCTCCCTGCAGAGGCAGTCGGTGTAGCCGAGGGACCGGCGGAGGAGGCAGCGCCGCGGGAGCGGAGCGGGGCCAGCCCGGGACGTACTGGGAACTGCCCAGCTGCAGGTGGGCGCAGCGCTGCCCCTCTCCGTGTCCCCCACCGCAAGCCCATTCTGGGCGGGCAGAACCAGCACCAGGTTTTCCCTCCTCCTGGGTCCCAGCAAAACCTGGCCTGGCCTCACAGGAGAGGAGCGGGATCCCCTGGGCAGAGCCAGCACCGAGTTTTCCTTCCTGCTGGGCCCTGGCAAAACCTGGCCTGGCTGTATGGGAGAGACGGAATGGGATCCCCTGGGCAGAGCCAGCACCGGGTTTTCCCTCCTGCCAGATCCCAGCAAAACCCAGCCTGGCCATATGGGAGAGATGGAATAGGATCCCCTGGCCAGAGCAAGCACCAGGTTTTTCCTCCTACCGGGACCTGGCAAAACCCGGCCTGGTTTCACAGGCAAGGAACAGGATCCCCTGAGCAGAGCCAGCACCGGGTTTTCCCTCCTGCCGGCTCCCGGGAAAACCTAGCCTGGCCATATGGGAGAGGAACAGGATCCCCCAGCCCCTGACGGCTGCACAGGGGCAGAAGGGGGGGGGTGGGGGGACTGTACAAGGGGGTGTCCCGGCGATGTTGTCTTACTGTGGGGCCGCCGGACCCCTCCGTGGGTCTCGGCTCTCCATATCTCACACTGATCTGATCTGAGATGTTGCCTTCAGCAAACCTCACGGTGTCTGTCTGTAAATACGTGCGGCGGAGAAAAGTTAAAAAAAAAAAAGACAAAAAAAATGCCAAAAAAAAGAAGGAAAAAAAAGGCAAAAAAAAAAAAAAGCCAAACAACGGCCTGCTGTTTGAAACACCACTCTGCTTTTTCCGTTTTGTTCTTCCATCTCTGTCTGCACCCACCCTGCGGCGGGCAGCCAGGGCCCCACCGGGGTGACGGCGCTTGGCTGGGCTGCTGGGTGCCCACCAGGCTGCCCCGCTCCCTCCCGCCGAACTCCGGCTCCTTGCACCCGCCACCCTCCTGCTCCATGGGGCGCTGGCGCTGCTGGGACGGGGACACCTGGTCCTGCTCTCTGGGACACCCCCAAAACCCACCCTCCTCCCTCTGCTCGGCCTCGCCAGCACCTCCTCTTCAGCTCCTCTTGCTGGGGACGGGCTTTGCTCCCTGGCCTTGTGCGAAACCCCACGGCTCTGGGTGCAAACCCCAGGCTCTGGGTGCAGAACCCCACGGCTCTGGGTGCAAACCCCAGGCTCTGGGTGCAGAACCCCAAGCTCTGGGTGCACCCCCTCAGGGTTTTATCCTGATGCGAGAGGGTGCAAGCAGCCCAGAGATGGCTTCCAGCCCACAGCAGGGTCCTTGCCAGAGGAGGAGGAGGAGGAGGCGGCATTTGCTTCCTCCCTCTGCATGGCCCTGGCTCACCCCTTGCAGCCCTGGGTGCTGGTTTTGCTCAGCTCCTTTGGCTTTCCCTTCCCTTCCCGGCCACCCCAGTGGAACTGGGGTGGAACCCCCAGCCCCATGGGGTGCCCCACCAACTCCCCCATCTCTGCGCACCCAGCGCAGGTAGCAACTCCCCACCCACCCCAAACCCCATCCGACACCGAGCCACCAGTTCCCCACCACCCCTCTGCAAAGCATCCTGCAAAGGTGTGGGGGGGACACATCCATCGGTCCCGTTGCCCCCCAACCCTGCAGAGCCAGCGCCCCGTGTCCCCCCACACACCCCGGCGGCTGCGTCCCCTCCGTCCCACCCAGCCCCTCACCCTCAAGGTTTGCTGGCCACAAAATGTCATTTCAGCAGCTTCCCTCGGACACGGGAGCGAAAAACATGAAAAAAGGAGAAAAGGAAAAAAAAAAGATAATAATAAAAATAATTAATTTAAAGAAATAAAGATAAAAATCCCGTGTCCCTGGCAGGGTTGCCTGAAATCTGGCTGTTTTTAGTGACATCTTGTACATATGACTGTAAAATGGTAAACCGTGTGTATTATATATTGCCTCATTATATAGTGTATATATATGTATACATATACATATATATAATATATATGAAGACTGTAAATGTTAAGACTAGTGTTCTTATTAGTATATTGCTTCACACTGAAGATTGTGTGTAACAAGCTGTTTCTAAAAGATGTTTATTTTCCTTAAGAGTTAAAAAAAAAAAACAACAAAAAAAAACCAACAAAAAAAACCCAACCAGGTCATTGCATTCAGAGCGTCAATAAAGATACAACGATTGTTTTGGAAGTACCTGGCGCTTCCGCGCGTCGCCTCTCTTTTCTTTCCCGGGGTGGGGCTGCAGGGGGTCCCGTCCACCCCCCCAGACCCCTTTGTCTCCAGGTGGCACCGGAGAAGGGGATGCTGCAGTGGGGCTGGGGTATGGAGCGGGGAGACCCCCCCCCCCACATGTTGGGGGACGGAGTGTGTGTTTGGGGTCTCTTGGCACCCTTGTGTGTGCCCCCACCCCACCTATGGGGTGCCCAGTTGGGGTGGGGGTTCCCTGGCCCCAGCCAGGCTCTGTGTGCCCCCCAGGTTTAGTCTCTGTCCCCCCCCGTTGTTGTCCCCCCCGCCCAGTCCAGCACACACCAGTATAAATAATCAGCTTTAATTGTCTGTACAAAACTCTCCAACTATGAAAATACCATTTAAAAAGGCAAGGCAGGGGCGCGGGGTGGGGAGGGGGTGTCTATGTACAAGAGGGGGTGAAGCAAGGTGTTGGGGGCCCCCCCCACCCTGTGCCACCCTTCCATCCCTTCTCCAGAAGCGCTCAGGGTGGGTAGTGGCAGCTCCTAACTGGGGGGACTGGTCAGTGCTGGAGGGGGGATAAACTGGGGTGGGGAGGGGCCCCCTTTTGCCTCCCATGGGCATGGCGAGGGAGGGGGCCCTTAGCTGCCCCCACGGGGCCAAACCTCCTCCCCCCCGCCCCCGTAATGGGGGCAAAGCCGAGCCCCTCCCCACCATGCGGGACCCAGGAGCGGGGCGGGAGGCGAGGACGGGCTCCCACCCTGTGCCAGGGCACTGGGGGGTACTGGGCAGTACTGGGCCAGGCTGGCCAAGCATCCCAGTGCCATGCAATACTATGACAGTGTCACTAGAGGTCCCCACGTCCCATCACCCAGGCGGGGTGGGGACAGGGACTAAGGGGTGACAGGGCTACGGGGTGGCTGAGCCCCCCCGGGGTGTCCCACGCCTGGCTGTGCCACACCGGGACCCTCCCTCGGGCATCACCCCGCCCCTCCCCAACCCCCTGAACCCCCACCTTAAAACCTGCTCCTGCAGAAGTGGCTCCCATCCTGGGGTGGGGGGAAACTGAGGCACGAATCTCCCCAGCACCCCCAGACCCACATCCCGGACCCGAAGGGGCTAGCAGGGGAGGGGGCTGGCAGCGTGCCCCCCACCCCCTGGCTAGCCCGACGTGACAGTGGTGCCGCTGCCCAGCTTGATGATCATCTGCTGGCAGTCGTGCAGCGTCCGCTTGTCGCCCAGTTTCTCCAGCGTGCGGGCGGCCTCGGCCAGCATGCCCACGCGCTGGCCGGGCCCCGAGAGGAAGCTGGGTGGGAGGTAGCAGCAGGCCAGGAGCAGGGCCTCGGCGTGCTCCCGCGGCGTGGGGTGGCTCTCCGGCTCACCGGCTGCGAGGGGAGAGCGGGTGTCAGCCCCGCAGGGCGCTGCTGGAAGCCACCGACCCTCCCTTGGGTGCTCTGGCAGGGTGACGGGGAGGTGCCACCAGCAAAGCCCTCGTATCCCACCACCCAGCGCTGCTGGGGTGCTGCGGGTGGGGGGCAGCGGGGTGTCCCACCCCGGGTCCCACCTGTTTTGCTGCCCTGCACCCCTCTCCTCCGCAGGCTGCGGTCCAGAAGCTGGTGGGTGCGCGTGGGGCTGGCCCGGGCCATGAGCCTGGCGGTGGCTTCGTGCAGGAACACCTGGAGCGGGACGGGGACAGTGAGCACGGCGGGGGCGCGGGGGACAAGGGGACACGCCAGGACGAGGGTTGAGGGGCTCACCCGGCGCATGGCGGGGCGGAGGGTCTGGGCCAGGCGCCGGAGGCTGCTGAGGTCCTGCTGGAAGCCGCGGAGCTCCAGGGCGGACGCCTGGTAGAGGCAACTGCGCTGCTGGCTGACGGTCATCTGCTGCTGCCACAGGTTGGTGCGGGTGACCAGCAGCAGGTCACACAGCAAGAGCTGGACCACCTGGAGCGAGGGGAGCTGGGTGAGCAGGGGGACGGATGGACGGACGGATGGATGGCGGTTTGGGGGTGAGGAGGTCCCTGCGGGCAGGCGTGGCTGCGCGGGACCCCCGCCGGGCTGCACGGCAGGGGCATTGCACTCCCAGTCTGACACATGCAATGCAACTACAATGCACCCCCGCGAGGGCCGGGGGCACCTGCCGGCAGGGCTGGGCGCTCCCCCCCCCCGTCACCCAGGGTGGCCGGCCGCCTTGCCCCCCGCCCCAGCTCACCTTGTCGATGGTGCCCTTGGTGGGGCCGCTGAGCTCCAGGCTCTCGCGGAGGTGGCCGCTGGCCTTCTCGCAGTGGCCCAGGCTGGCCTGGCTCCCGTCCTGCTTGCCCAGCATGGCCCGGACGGCGTGGAAGGTGTGCAGGGCAGCTCGGGGCAGGGGCTTCCTGCAAGGGGGGGCACGACGTCGTCACAAGGAAGAAATTGTTGATGTGGAGGGTGGTGAGACACCAGCCCAGGTTGCCCAGAGAGGTGGCAGAAGCCCCATCCCTGGCACCCTCCCAGGTCAGGTTGGACCTTGGGGCTCTGAGCACCCTGCTCTAGTTGCAGATGTCCCTGCTCACTGCAGGGGGTGGGACTGGGTGAGCTTGGAAGGTCCCCTCCCAACCCAAACCAGTCCATGATGATGAGGTGCCACCCTCCCCATCCCCAATGTCCCCCTGGCACTCACTCGGAGCTCTGCAGCGCCCGGGGCATGGTCTCCACCAGCGGGTAGAGGCGCTCAGCCCCCTCCTCGTCTCCCCGCAGCCAGTGAATGACTGTGCCAATGACGGACGCCCACCACTTGGACACGGGGTCGGTGCCTGTTGGGCAGGAGGGACATGGGAGCGGGACGTCCACCGGCCCCATGGCCCCACCATATGATGTGTCCCCAGGGTGGGGACATGCCGACCTCACCTGTGGCAGCCGCCAAGCCGGAGCTGATGGAGGGCGCGGGGCCGGGTGTGCTGCTGGTGTCGGAGCAGCCGTTGAGGAGCTGGAGGTACTCGAGGGCATCGGAGAAACGCCTGCCGGAGAGGGGCTGTGAGAGGGGTGGAGGGAGCCGGGGAGCGGGGTGGCCCCCCCCGGGCACTTACCCCTCGCCCTGGGCAGCGGGACGGCCGGGCTCGGGCAAGGCCACGCAGCACAACGCCTTCTCCAGGAGGTGCTCGCGGAAGAGCTGGGTGACCTGCGCCAGCGGGTCCACTGCGGCACAGACGTGCCGTGAGCGGGTACCCCTTCACTCCGAAACGGAGGGGCTCGGGGGGGCACAGAGGGCAGGGGGGGTTACCTGGGTTGCCGGCGGAGCTGTAGATGGTCTCCCTCGGGACGCCCTTGACGGCCCAGTCGCCGTCGACGAAGAAGCGGTGGCCCAAGGGGTGGCAGAGCCACTGCATGGCCGGCGGCACGGCCCCGCCGTGGGACAGGGCCACGCGCCGGGCGCTGCAGAGGAAGGGTCGCTGCGGGGAGAGCGGGGGGGTCAGGGCGGCACCCAGGGGACACACGGGACCCGCCCCAGCCCCACGGGGAAGAGGGGGCTGCCCTGCACTCACGGCCAAGAAGTGGAAGCAGCGGTGCAGGCTGGCCTTGACCCGCAGGGCGGCCGCCACGTAGATCTCGGCCAGGGCGGCCACGGAGATGGCGTCGCCGGCGCACTCGGCCAGGTTGACGGCGCTCAGCGCCAGGTTGATGGCCAGGAGGTGCCCCCCGGCCTGCTTCCCTGTGGGGATGGCGGCAGGGGGCTCAGGGACCTTGATGGGGGCCTCAGGGATGGGGAAGGGGGGCTCAAGGACAAGGATGGGAGGCTGAGGGACAGCGATAGAAGCTGAGGGACAGTGATGGGGGTCTCAGGGAGGGCAACGAGGGGCTCAGGGATGGCGATGGGGAGCTCAGGGACGAGGACAGAGGGCTCAGGGACATCGATGGAGGCTGAGGGACCTGGATGGGGGGCTCAGGGACAGACAAGGGTGGCTCAGGGATGGGGAGGGGGCTCAGGGACAGTGACGAGGATCGCAGGTATGGGGTTGGGGTGCTCAGGGATGGGGGTCTCAGGGATGGGGACGAGGGATGCAGGGACACAGACAGAAGGTCAGGGACAGCTACGGGGGTCTCAGGAACGGAGACGGGGGCTCAGGGACAGGGACGAGGGACTCAGAGGGTCCGCAGGGTGCAGGGCTCCCGCCCTCAGCCCCGCTGCGGTGCGTGGGCCATACCGGCGAGATGGAGCTGGTGCAGGCGGTGGTAAGCCATGGCGGCGTCGCGGGCGCTCTGTCGGACGTGGGCGGGGGGCGGCGGGTCGGGGCGCAGCCCCCCGGCGCGGGCAGCCAGCCAGCGGCCCACCCAGAGGCGCTGGAGCAGGTGGCGCAGCAGGGTCCAGAGCAGGCTGCAGGCCAGGTCCCCGTGGGAGGCGGGCAGCGGGCGCCCCAGCGCCCCCAGCGCCGTCCGCAGGTGCTGGGCACCCTGGGCAAAGTCCCCCTGCGCCCCCCGGAGAGAGCGGGGTCAGTGCGGGGGGCGGGGCCAGGGCGGGGGTGGAGCTAATCCGGGATTGGGCGGGGCTACACAGTGGAAGGCGGGGGCTAAGGTTAAAGAAGGCGGGGCTAAGCAGGTGGAAGAGGTGGGTGGGCGGGGCTGGGGCAGGTGGGTGGGGCGGGGACAGGTGGGTGGGGCAGGGTGGGGGCAGGTGGGCGGGGCTGGGGCAGGTGGTAGAGGTGGAGCTGGGGCAGGTGGGCGGAGCTAAAGGCAATAGAAGGGGCATGCAATGTGAAGTGGGCGGGGCCAGCTGAGGTGTGGCCAGGGCGGGTGGGACAGGGGACACCCCGCAGGGCGTGGCAAGGGGTCGGGTCTCACCCGGTCGAGGTCGAGGTCAGCCTGCCGGCGGTGCCGCCAGAAGAGGACGGAGGGCTCGGAGTGGGGGCGGGTGACGGGCTCCCCGCAGACGAAGAGCCGCACCACCGCCCCCAGCACCAGCGCCGCGTTCAGCGCCCAGAAGGCCAGCGTGGGCCACAGCCACTGCGACCACCCCCACGGCTCCTCTGCGTGGGGCAGGGGGTCAGCGCCACCCTACCCTGTGCCCGCCCCAGCCCTGCCGCCTCCTCCACCCTGCAGCCACCCCCAGGGTCTCCATCCCGGTGGTCTTCATCCCGTGCCCACCACAAGAGCGTTCACTCCAGTGGCGTCCACCCCGGCACCCTCCACCCAATGGCCTCTGCCCCGTGTCCTCCCTAGCACCCTCCATCCCACCTCAGCCCTACCCCAAGATGCCCCTCGTGATGGTCTTCACCTCACGTTCACCATGACCACCTCCACCCTGATGGTCTCCACTCCAACAGCCTCCATCCCAACGGCCTTCACCCCATGCCCACCCCAACTGCCTCCACCCTGATGGGCTCCACCCTGACAGCCTCGACCCGGGTAGCCACACACCCACCCCAACATCCTGAACCCTGATGGTCTTCACCTCAACAGCCTGTAGCCCATGCCCATCCCCACAGCCTCCATCCCAACAGCCTTTGCCCCATGCCCACCCTGACAGCCTCCACACCAGTGGCCTCCAGCCCATGCCCACCCCATCAACCATCCCCTGACAGCCTCCATCCCAACGTCCTCCACACCAAGAGCCCCCACCACAGGCTGGAGCTTACCCACAGTGCCAGGCTGAGCCATGATGCTCCTGCTGGGGCCAGAGGTGCCCAGGTTCCCCACAGGGGCTGGAGCACCAGAGCCCCGAAGGAGGGAAGCCAGGGGGTTGAAGGAGAGGCAGAGGAAGACAAAGGCGCAGAGGGCCATGCGGGAGCGGTCCAGCATGCCCTGGCTGCTGGGCGAGGGTGGAGTGGGCTCCTGCTTCACCTGCACAGGTAGAGCTGCCGTGAGCCCCTGGGGCATGGGACACGGATGCGGATATGGGGCATGGTGATGGGGCACAGGGCTTGGGCATGGTGCAGCATATAGGCATGGGGCACAGGGCACATTTTGGGGTACAGAGCATGGGGCAGGGGGGCAGCAGCCCAGCGCGCCCAGAAGGCCCTGCACCCCTCCCTCCAGCCCCAAATCGCGTGAGAAGCAGCCTCAGAGAGCAGGACCAGAGCTCTCGGCTCCTCTCCCCATGGTGGCATCTCCCACGCTTTGCTTTTGGCACCCCCGACGTGACGCAGAGGATCACTCGGTGCAGCGGGATCCCTCACACAGCCCCCCCCACACCTTGCCGTGGTCGCAGAGGGGGCTGTCGGGCTCCGAGTCGCTGCTGCTGTTGCTACTGGTCCCGCTGAGTGAGAGCGGGCTGTTGTGGGACGGCGAGCCCACGTCCGAGGGTGGCGGTGTCGGCATCTCCATCACCTCCGCCTTCACCTCCATGGGGGCCTCTGCCTTGGCCCTGCCGCTGCAGGAGGTCACTAGGTCCTTCAGGGACTCTGTGGGGAGCAGAGCAGGCTGAGGGGTGCTGGGGGGGTACGGCAGTCCCAGGGCTGAGCCCGCCACCTCCCCGAGACCTGCCCTGCCACTCACGGTTCTTCTGCATGGCCATCTTCAGGGCGAGGTTCTCCTGCTTCAGCTTCTGGTTGCTCTGCTGCAGGAAGCGGATGTACTCGATCGCCTTCCTCAGGATTGCCGACTTGTTGAGCTGCCGGGGGGCAGAGACAGCTCAGCCCAAATGCCAGGAGAAGCTCCCCCTTGCCCAGCCCCTGCCCCACTGTCCCTGGGCTCCCACCTTGGCCTCGGTGCCCATCACCAGGTCCTTGAGCTCCACGATCTTGTCGTTGATGGAGGAGCGGTAGCGCTTCTCGATGGCGTTGTGTGCCGTCCGCTTCTCCCCCCGGCTCTGCGCCAGCGTCGGCTTCCCGCTGGGTGCCAGCCGGTTGATGGGCAACTTCTCAGCGTCCACCACCAGCGGCACCGTGGCCAGGATGGTCCCTCCGCTCACCAGTGCCTGCGGGGATGCAGGTAGTGTCGGTGGGGGTCCTGGAGCATCTCCCCACCCCAGAGATCCCCAGCAGTGGGACCTACCGGCACCTGCAGCGGGGTGGCAGAGCCACTGGCACTGCTGGCCAGGGAGGTGATGGTGGAGGTCTTGGCACTGCTGGCATCCGTCTTGACAGCCGTCAGCAGCAGGGAGTCAGCCTTGATGAAATGGGGCTGCAGCAGGACCTGGGGGGCAGAGGGGGTCAGCAGGGCTGGCAGGGGGAGGGTGGGCACTGGGACCCCTCATCCCCGGCCCTGGGCTTACCGGCACCGGCTGGATCTGGGGCGAGATGGGCTGTGGGGCAGCGGGGGCCAGGAGCTGCTGGGATGCCACATTCTGCACAGCGGCGGCAGGCAGTGCCACGGGCTGGCCTGGCTGTGGGGTGGGCAGGGGCTGCCCTGCACCACCGGGCTGCATGGCTGGGCATGGAGCAGAGGACAGTGTTACCGGACCCTCCGGCACCGGCCCACGTCGGGCACCCCCCATGCCACAGGAAGGCATCCCCCCTCCTCCAGCAAGAGAACCCCCCACAACAAGCCCCCAAGCAGAGAGCCCTGACCACCCCCCTGCACCCTCACATCCTCACCGGAGAAGTTGTGCTGGTTCTGGTAGCCCACCAAGGGCTGGGGGCTGAACTGGCCGGGGGATGCAGGGACGAAGCTGGGGGCCAGCATCACGCCGGGTTGGGGCTGGCTACTGGGCACGGCCGCCGGCTCCTCCTTGACCCCCGGGGCCAGCAGAAGCGGGGCCGGGGGCTGCGGGGAGAAGACTGCCATCCCGGGGGGCCCCGAGTACACGGTGCCAGTGGGGGTGGCAGGGGCAGGTTTGCTGGGCCCCGGGTAGGTGCCGAGGGTCCCCGGGGTTGGGGGGAGCCCTGAGGGCATGGCGGTGTCATGGGCACCGAACGGCGAGTCGAACAGCCCCGAGAAGTTACTGTCCGGTGTGTTGATCAGCTGGAGCATGTCTGCAAAACAGGGCCCCCCCCACCATGCCGTCAGCGGCTGCCACAGTCCCGCACCACCCATGGGGCCCCCAAAAGCCCTGGGGGTCCCCGGGCTGGTCCCATGCTGCCCACCCCGCCAGCTCAGCACTTTGGGGACGGATCCCCATAAGCAAAATTCCCCAAGAGCCCAGGAATCTGCTGCGCCTGGCTGCTCATAGCCTCCCCCACCAGTGGGGAAACTGAGGCACAGCGTTTGCAATGGGGGTGCCAGGGTCTGGCTACCAGTGGTCAGAGGTTTCTAGCCCAGTCTGGGGGTGGCAGGGCAGATCTCAGCTTGTTTCTGAGGTCGAGGAGGGCAGAGCAGGGCTTGTGCCCATTCACTTCTCCTGTACTGGAACCCCCCCAAACCCCCAAAGCAGCCCCTGTATCAAGGGGAGGGGGTGCTGGGCTGGCACAGAGCAGGGGGCACACCTGGGACGTGCCAGACCCCTGTGCCAGGCCGGCCTGCCCATGCCCCCCCCCCACCATGAGGGCAGCCGGGCAAGCGCGGGGTTAAATAGCCATGAGGGGTGGGGGGCAGCGGGGGTCCTGTTCTGCTCAACGGGACTTGGGTGCCCCGGGGTGTCCCCATGGACACCCACCCACTGGGATGTCCAGAAATGCCCCCACTGAGGTGCCCGGGATGGTCCCACCGATGTGCCCGGGGATGCCCCCAGGGGCACAGACCCCGGGGTGCCCTCACCGATGCGCAGCACCCCGAGAGGGGCCACGACGAGGAGGAGGAGGAGGAGGATGGCGAGGAAGGGGGTACCTTCAAAGGTCCGCTCTACGCCAGCGGGCGCGGGCAGGATCCCCAGGAACAAGCTACGGCCCCCGCTCAGCCCCGTGCCGGGCGGCGACGAGGCTCCGGGATATTTTAAAGCCATGTTCTGGCCTCCTCCCCGCCGCCCTCCCCGCCGCTGCCCACGCCAGGCCTGGAGCGAAGCCGGCGATGGGGTGATGCGACTCCGCCAATCGCCGCCCGCCGCCCCCAGACAGCCCCGCGGCCGCGCCAAGGTGAGCCCGGCAGCGGGTTACTGCCGGGCACC
Organism: Bucorvus abyssinicus; assembly: GCA_009769605.1. Taxonomy (NCBI): domain Eukaryota; kingdom Metazoa; phylum Chordata; class Aves; order Bucerotiformes; family Bucorvidae; genus Bucorvus; species Bucorvus abyssinicus. The sequence goes on from CM020044.1 coordinate 14,905,236, forward strand.
CTCCCGTAACCCGCCGGCGGTTACCTGGGGTCAGGCACCGTTAACCCGTTCGCCCCGCGCCCCATCGCCCCCCGTGCCCGGTGAGCCCCACGTGATGCCCCAGTACCCAGAAGAAACACCCTGCAAGGACCAGGGGGGGCTTTGCACACCCTCATGTGCCCCCCAAAGACATCCAACCCTCAGCACCCCTCTCTGTCGGGGGGTTTCCCTTCCAGCAGGAAGAGAGACCCCCGCAAAGCTCTCTCATGGTCCAGGGGTGAGTCTGGGGGTGCAGAGAAGGGGTGTTTCCTCCTGCCCCCCCCCTCTCCCCTTTCCTGCTGCCCATCCCCAGGCGTGGGCATGGCTCTCCCAGCCACCCACCAGCTACTTCTATCCCGCGGCGCCCGCTGTCACCCATCGCCACCAGCACGCCCCAGCGGTGCCACGGTTGCCCCCACCCCACTGCGCGTGGGGCAGCGCCACACGGCTGGGGGTCCGGGGGACACCCACGTCCGTGGACGCGCATCCCACGGTCACCTCGGGGTGGGCGCAGGGTCGAGACAACCCAGGTGGCAACACCTCCACGGCGGGACACCCGCACGCCGCGGGGGGAGGCAGGTGGCACCGTGATCCATCGGGATGAACCTCCAGCCACCTCCGGAGGAGAGAGACCCCCTTGGACCCACGAATCGGGGGGTTCGGCCAGCCCCGCGCTCGCCTCGCCGCGTGCTCCACCGGCTCTGCGAGCCGGTGGAGCACGCGGCGAGGAGAGCGTGGCCGGGCTGGCCAAGGGCTACGAAACCCAATTTTTGGCTAAATCCACGGTCATGCCACCCCCGCCATCGGTAAGACCATGGCGGTGGGGAGCGGGTCCTCTTGGGGGATGTCTCCCCATCAGCATCCCCATCCCACGGACCCCCCCTGACAGCCCCGGGGGTTGGTCCAGGGCTGTGGGGGGCAGCTCCAGTGGTTCGGTGGGTGCCGATGGGTCGCAGCCCCCAGGGATGCTCTCGCCATCCCGGTTGGGTGGCTGGGGGAACCCAGTTGTCCTGGAGGGAACGACCGAGAGTAACCTCGCCGGTGACGTCACGGGAGGGGCGGGGCTAGAGGCGACACCATGCTGAGCTTGCGGGGGTGGGGGGGGGTGGGGTGGGGGGGTGTCGTCGGGGCTGTCCCGGCACCGGCGCCTCCAGCCCGGGGGTCCCGGTGTCTTGCTGCCGGGACCCTGCTGCTCCCCGACCCCCCGGTAACGGAGCCGGCCCGAACCGCCCGGCCTTGCACCGACTCCGCGCTCCAGCGGCTCGGTGTCCCCGGTTCCCACACCCCCCACCCCCCCGCCCACGCCGGGCCCGGCACCGAGCCCGCTCCCCCGGCCATGCACCGAGTCCCGGCCGTGCACCGAACCCGCTCCTCCGATCATGTGCCGGTGCCCGGTTCCCTGACCGTGCAGCGAGCCTGCTCTCCTCAACCCCGGCTAAGCACCGAGCTCGGTCCCGGCCGAGAACCGAGCCCCGGTATCGCACCGAGCCCAGCCCACCGGCCATACGCTGAGCTCCGGTTATATCCCCAGCCCGATCCCGGCCACGCACCGAGCCCGGTTATCGTCCCCCAGCCCGGTCCCGACCATGCACCGAGCCCGGTTATCCCCCCCAGCCCGGTCCCGGCCATGCACCGAGCCCGGTTATCCCCCCCAGCCCGGTCGCGGCCATGCACCGAGCCCGGTTATCCCCCCCCAGCCCGGTCCCGGCCATGCACCGAGCCCGGTTATCCCCCCCCAGCCCGGTCGCGGCCATGCACCGAGCCCGGACCCTCTCGCCGCCGCCCGGCTCGGGACGCACCGTCGATGTCGCTGAGCAGGGCCGTGTCGATGTCGCTGGCCCCGGAGAGGCCGAGGGACGGCGACAGCCCCTCCAGGGCCTCATCGTCGAAGGCGAGAGAGCTCATCCCGGCAGCGGCGGCGGGTCCCGGGCAGCGGCGGCTCTAGGAGCGGCGGGGCCGCCCGCCCGCCATGGCCGCGCTGGGCCGGGGAGAGGGAGGAAGGGGACGAGCCGCCAAGTTGCTCCCGCGAACCGTGCCCAGACCTGCTACCGGGCAGGGGAGGGACGGACGGAGCGGAGGGAGCGGGAGCGGGGGGTGGAGGGAGGCGGATCCGCCGCCGCGGCCCGCCCCGAGGCCGCCTCCCCGCCCCGCGCCGCGGCACCGGGCAGGGACCCGCCGGCAGCAGCGGGCGGGGAGCTGCGGCACCGGGAGCGAGGCAGGCTGCAGCCCCCGAGCGGGGCAGCAGTGCCCTGGGGAAGTCACCGAGCCCTGGGGACAGTCCCCAAATACCTGGGCTGGGCGTTCAACCCTGCTTAGCCCCGGATCCGGGCACACGTGGGAGCAGGCAGGAGGGCCGGTGTGGGGAGAAGGGGGTGGCCGTGGCTGCAGATGTCCCCGGCACCTCGTGGAGGACACGTGCTGGGGGGAGCTTGGGCCACCGCCTCACCTCCGGAGGCTTCTGCAGGTCCCGGCGCAGCGGCAGGCTGCGGACATCCGCCTGCCCTCTCCTGGCACCGGGGTCTGGAGCATGACCCAGCTCCGCTGCCCCACGACGGCACGGCCCAGCGTGGGAGAAGCTCCCACAGCCCCAGCTGGGGATGCCCAAGGGCTGGTGCTACCCTGTTGAGCCCCAGATGAGCCCACGCACGCCCGCGGGTGCCGTGAGACGCAGGAACTGGGAACACCACGGCTGGCAGGGCTTGGCATGGGGGTCCCATGCTGAAGTGAGCCCATGTCACTGTGTCTTGCAGCATTGCTGGGAATAACTTAGGAAAAGAGAATACACTGCGACATCGGACCCCTGAAAGTTTGTTCTCTCCTCTTCTGCGTCACTGAGCACGACTTGAGGCTACCTGGGAATTAATTAACCCTGGCTGCACCATCAAACCCCGCCCTGCCGCCCACATGGCGGCACAGCGGGCACCCCTGGGCAACATGGGCATCCCCACATGGCACCCCCCTGGTGTGACATGGGGCTCTCCAGGGACCCCACAGAGCACCCCAGGGTGGGTGGCAGAGCCGTGGGTGCACAGCCTTGCCGGGCCCTCTGTACCCTCACCCCCACTGGACCCTCCTCCAGCTGGGGACGCGAACCTGTGCCCGAGCTGGGGACGAGCCCAGGGAGTCCTGGCTCAGCTCCGCGCCGATGCTGGGGCAGCGTCACCCCAGGTCACTGGCAGCCGCTCGGCCATTTCCCACCCACGGCACACCGTGCTCAAGAGAAACCCTCGAGAGATCCACAACCTGCCGTGGGACGTGCAGGGGGGCTTTGCACGCCCCCCCCCACTGTTTTTGTTCGGGTCGCTGGGGAGAAGCCAGGCTCCATGGCGGTGCTCCGGGAGGAGAGGGCAGGTTGTGGGGCTGGGGAGATGGATGTGCCTTGGCCCTGCAGGGCATGCTCGAGCAATGGTGGGGGTCACGCAGAAGAGGTGGGGCACAGCCTTCTCTGTGAGCCACAGAGGGGGGGAAAACAACACACATAAACACGGCTTTATTTTCACACAATCTGTGGGCACAGGGCTCCTTCCCCGAGCCCAAGCCTCTCCCTGAGCCAGAGGGTCCGTGCACCCCGGGGAACCCCCCCACGATGCTTTCCCCTGCTCCGGGCGACCAACGAGCAGCATCCTCCGTGCGCCGGGGAAGAATGAAGCGCCCTGGCAGCTCGGTGGGATGGGGTGGCTTTGGGGGCCGATGGACGCCACGCGGGGTGGGGCTCCCCGGGGTGAGCTCGGTTGCGGGGTAGGGAAAACCCCGCCCGTAGGACCAGGGCCACGCAGCCAATAAGCGCAGCGGCCCGGAGTGGAGTGATTCTGCATCACGGCTCAGGGCCCGCGATTACATCATGTCGGTCCTGCGGGGATGGCAGCGGGGCCACGTGGTTGCTCGCTCCGGAGTCGCTGAGACGTTTTTCCTGAGAGCAGGCTTGGGAGGAAACCACAGGGATGAGACAGAAAACAAACCGACCCCCAAGACGGTTGGGCTTTTGGCCACCGAAACAGCTCGGGTGGCTGCAGTGGGCTGGGGCGGCTGTCCGGGGGTCTGGTGGAGCATCGCCCCGAGTCGCGCTGGCGGCAGCGACAGGCTCCGGGACGTGCTGTGCTTCAGCGGCAGAGCTCGAACGCGGCAGCTCCAGGCACCCGGCACGCTGCCCCCTCGCTCAGCCGGGTGGGCTCCCCAGAACACGAGACACCCCCCGCCACGGGGGCCAGCACACCTCGGCGCTGTGCTACAAGCAGCGCTGCCTGCCCAGGGCTTTGCTGACGTGCCCCGCTCCCAGCCCTCCGCATCCCCCCTGCTCCGGGGGTTTGTTTTGCTCCGGCAGACCGCGGCGTTAATCATTAATTCCTGTCGCAAACGGATTCAAAGGCTCTTCTCTCCATCACTACCTGTGACCCTGCTCTGTCGCCTCTCCCTTCCCGAGCCCCGGCTCGGGTAAACACGCAGCCAGCCGGACCCGGCGGCACCCCGGTGCACCGTGCAGCCCCCGCTCGTGTTTATTTACCCCGGAGAGAACTGGGAAAAGGCAAATGCATGCGCGGTCACTTCCCATTCACGCCGGGGTCCACAGTCGGTGCCCAGCGCTGGGAAGCTGCGACACGCTCCCTGGCTGAGGCTCTGGGCTCTGCCGCGTGCTCTCGGCAGCCTGCGGTGACCCGCGGAAGCCCCCAGCCCACGCTGGGAGCTCGCTCGGTCGCTGCGGGAGCAGGTTGGGTGATGAGAAGCCCACCAGGGTTCACCAACCCAGAAGGAGCTGCGCTCAGTTTGGGGAGTCATTGGCGGCTGGAGGCTGCGGGGGATGCATGGTGACACGTCCCCGCGTGCTCGTCCTGCTCGTACACTCTTCCCTGTGCACCCGCTTTGGCCCCTGTTGGGCACAGTTTGGGGTTGAGGGGTCTTTGCCTTACGCAGGAGGAGACGGTGCGGTGCAGCCCCCGGGAAGGCAGCAGCCCCCGCCCTGGCAGCCATCCCCCTGCGCGGCGCGGGGCATTTCTGACCCGGGGCTTTTTGTGCGATTTCTGCTCTGTCAGGACAGCGGTAGCTCCGCACCTTTCCAACAGAGCCGGGCCGTGAACCTACCGGAATCTACCCGACAGGGTCAGGCACGTGACCGGCACGGTGGTAAACAACCCGGGGCAGAGCCGGATTTAACGCCCACTAATTTGCAGCTACCGGGAGGGAAACCCATCGGTCAGGCTCTTCCACACACACCCCGTCCCCAAAGCAGCCTCTGAACCACAGGCCACTCGTGTGCGAGACGGAGGGCACCTTTCTGACAAACTGGTTTGATTTTGGCCAAAGTGTCGCTTCTCCAGGCTTCTAAACGGCCGCTCTTCCTTCTCCTCTGCCCATCACAACCACCTTCCTAAATGAGGATGCTGGGACAGGTTCCCGGTCGGTGAGTCAGGACAAGTCACCCGTTGCATGGGCATTGCAGTGCTCGACAGCTCCTTACCCATCACTTTCTAGGTCACCAAGGGCACGAAGTTACCCCGAGGACCATCTGACAAGCCCTGCAAGGTGGGCAGGTGTCCCAGCGAGCACCAGGGTTGTCACCCATGTGCCTGTTTGACCTCAGCCACAAAAGATGTGTCAAAGATTTAGCGAGGAATTAATTTACCAGCAACGGCAACACACCCCTGTGCACAGCGGGACCCACGTGAAGACACAAAGAGCATCTACCGTGGGGACAACCCTTCTCCTGGTGAGGAGAACCGGGCCTCTGTCCTTTGGAGGAACCGAGGAGCTAGTTGCAGATGTCCCTGCTCACTGCAGGGGGTTGGACTGGATGACCTTGAAAGGTCCCTTCCCACCCAACCAGTCCATGACTCTGTATCGTGTTTTGACAGATATCTGACGGGTGCCCAACGGTCCCCTGTGTTTAGGCCGGGCGGTGAAGCGGAGCGAGACAGACGGATGCCACCCTCCAGGTCACACTAGTGTCTTTATTGGAGTATCTCACATGCAGGAACCAAAGTAGAGATGATTTCTGGAGCAAGTTAAACAACGGCAGATTAATACAGTTGTATCGTCCTTAACGTAAACACTTTCTACATGAATACAGCAATGTTTTAGTGTTGGATTTCTCTGCTTTTTCGTGTGTTTTGTTTCTCCTTACAGAGTCAATCTCTTTAAACAGTTATGGCCCCCTTCTCCCCCTACCCCATTCCCGAACAAAAAAATATCCGATATCTTCAGTAAATAAATATTACCCACTTTTATCTGGAAAGCCTACAGCTGTAATATACAGAGAAGCTATTACAGGGGTTACGTTTGTAGGGTTAATGACAGCTCAGAGTCACATGTACAGAACGAGGAGCTCGTACTCATAAAGACACGGAGCAGGGTGAGATGTCTGGCGCGGGTTTGCCATGGGCTAAAGACAACCAGTGCCGCTCGAAAGCCGGCCGGCTCCGGTGAAATGCAACCTCGTCTCTCCCCAGCATGGAGAGGGGAGCAACCTGGGGCATGGCGAGGGGAGCCTGGGCAGGCGCAGCCCGCTCCGGTTTGAGACGGCTGAGTGGAAGGGGCTGGTGGGCACCAGCAACGCCTCTGGGCGCCTGGCAAGGGGATTCCTGCCTCCTCTCCTCAGCTGGTGGGTGAGGGCGGGCAGGTGCCTCCAGCAGCTGAAGGGTTACCTCCAAGGCAGCTATAAATCCACTCACGGACTGCCTGCTTCATTATTTCCATCAAAATAACCGTCCTGAGCTGTTTTTTTCCAGGGTAGGCTCCGTAAGCCCTGCGGTCAGCGACTCGGAGGTAAACAATGACTGAGCTGGATGAGGCTGGCCTGGGGATGGAGATAGCACAAGCGGCTCCCACTCCACTGGGCTCCCAGCAGCGGCGAGAGACTCGACAGCTCACCGGATGAAAAAGCCTGCTGAAATGCCCCGTGTTTGCTCTCCTGGCCTGCGTGTCCTGTCCTCATGGGTGAAAGCTGGAGAGCGGTGAATAGGGAGGAACAGGAACGGGCTGTGTTGACCTGGGGAGTGTTGGCCAAGCTCCTGCGGCAGCTTACGGAGGGGACCGTCACCCCTGCCCTGGGTCTGGAACCACCACCTGGCTCTGTTCTTCCACCACTGGAGGGAAACATCTCGCCACCACAGCCAGCTCTGCCGAGTCCTCCATTTCAAAGTGGAAACGGCCAACGTAGCCCATATAAAACAAGCTGAATGAAGTCCAACAAACGGAAATCCCCACGAAAATCCTTCTTCAGCTTGGAGGTGTAAAAGCAGCCCTGGAGATGGCAGAGCTGGTTTGCTCAGCACACGTCAGAGACCGAGGCCGTGATAATTGGAAGGGGAAAGGTATGTGGGAGGCTACGTGAGGGTCCCAGTGAGGACCAGTCTCTGCACTTATGCTGTTCCCTTTAAGAGACACCGTGCTACGTTTTTATGAGCAAGTCTCCTCTGAGCCTTACCTACATCCTAAACATCCTGAAGGATCTGTACAGCACATTGTTACTTATTACACCTGCCAAAGATGCAGCTGGAATCTACACATGACAATTAAAAAACCCGGAAGGATATATTTAAATAGAAACCATTCATTTCTTACATCTCAGCACATGAAGGGTTAACAGAAGAGGTTAAAAAAACACACCAGCAAGAAAATATATTGACAAAATAAATATTTTAACCTAGAACAGGGTATGATTAGAACTTACAAAGGACCCCGGTAATAATTTAGTGTCACTGAGAGTCAAGCCGCGGTTCCTAACGTGCCTACGAAGCGCTGGGGTGGTGCTTCCTCGCGGGAAGCGGATCGGGCTGCAGCTCCATCCCTCTTCTCGCAAGCGTCGGAGCCACACGAGTCCCCTGCCCCCTTGTACAGCAGAAGCACTGACGAGTGAAAGCGAAGGAAGGATGAATCGAGAGGTCGGTGTTCTGAAGCGAGAAAGCCCTTCCCTTTCCCTCCGACAGTTTGCACCGCTCGGGTTCTCGGCAGCGTGCAAGAGGCCGGGGAAGGTGAGAGATCCTGATACAGGACATTAGGGAAGCTCTAGCACATCTCTTACACGGGTTAAAGAAGGTTTGGGTAAACCATCCCCGTTCTGCCACACACTTTGTCCCCTGCAGTGCTTCCAGCCTCCGCCAGCCAGGTCTGGGGGATGCGGGCTCCAGGTTTACCTCCCGGCAGAGCTTTACCAGAGCCATCCAGGGTCCCCCCAAAATGCTGGGTAGCCGCCGTCCCAGGCTGAGCGCACACCGCCCCAGGAAGGCACCTTCCGGAGTGCTGCCCTACTTCCAGCAAAGCCACTGCTTGTGTGATGGCACCTGCCACCCCTTTGCTTCCCAGCGGAGAGACCACGGGGTGCTCGAGGCCACAAGCACAGAGGAGTCCCTTGAGATGTGCCAACACACGCTCCTCATCTCCCCGCAGCCCCAGCCTCCTCGTTTCAGCTCTCCTCCCCGGTCGGAGGGAGCAGTCACTGACAGCTCTGCAAGATCTTCCAGAAAGGGACCAGAGCAACAACTTGCAAGTCCCAGGACAGGTTTAGCAGGACAGAAAGAAGCATTAACAGCATAACCCCACCCCTTCCCTTTTTGCTTAGGGGTGGGGGAGGCAGGGCCAGCAAACCCGCAGCGGTGGGGCTCTGCAGGGGGGCTCAGTGACAGCGCTGGGGATATCCTTGCCAGTCAGCATCATTTGACAACGTCCCCATGCTTGAGCAATGCGATTATCTCCTCCGCCTTGGCAGGGAAGCTGGATTAACACGCTTGGGATCACCTGATGCGGCCATTTACAGGGTCAATGTGTTTCAAGGATTTAGAAGAGAAAATACACTCTTAAAACACCCACAGAGCTTTCGGCATTGTCAAGAACAGCAACAATTCATTCTGCGCTGGCAAGACGGCTCAGGCAGTCACCAGACACTGTCTGAAATCAAACCGGCGACACAACAGGCGTTTCCTCGGGTTTCTGGGAGCCGGTGGCCACACCTGACACGTTGCAGCAAGGCAGGGTCTGGCAGGAGCCGGCAGTGGGGTGTTTGGCAGCCAGCATCTGAGCACGGGGCTCACCCCACGTGGAACAGCAAGGGCAGCGGATGAGAGCAGCCGTGCAGCCAAGGCAGCCTGTCCTGGCGCTTGCCATTAGCCACAGAGGATGAAACGAGAGAAACCCTCTGCAGACCCACACAAAAGACCACTCTAAAGACCATCAGTGCTGCCATCAGGCCGTTTGGTCTCACGACCTACCAAAGTGGAGCTGAAATAACCACGCTCCGGTAAAAGCTTCTATCACCTTCACATCAGCTGTTTGTAGCACAGCTTCTTGGTCTCGAACAACTTCTGAGGGAGCATCGCAGGAAGCTCAGACATGCCAAGTCAGAAGCAAATGGCTCGTTGCCCAACAACGAGAGCCCTGAGGAAGACGGGCTGGAGTGCTGCTGCCAGCATGGGTGTTCATTTGATAAAGTGCCTCCTCCCTGCCACGCAGCGTGCAGCTCTCCCTTTGATCCTGCCATCTTGCACCAGTGGCTTCCTACAAGGAAGACACCGGGGGATGCAGAGCTGGGTGGAGCTGCCTGCCCCAGCTCTGCCAGTCAGCCCAGTGAGGCAGGCACACACGCTGGAACCCCTCTGGCAGCTCCAGGAGGAGCAGCCCTCTGGGCCACGCCTCTGGCCAGCAAGGGAAGGCGGGAGGGAGACTGCAGCCCCGTAGGAGCTGGGAGTAATAAAGGGGCAGAGGGATTAAAGGATGCTCCAAAAATCACTAATAGCGCAGCCACCATCACCCAACACTTTCTTGGGCCCAAACCTAGAAGGAAATGCGGAGTTTCAGCTCCAGCACAGGCAGGGCTAATGCCTCCACAGCAACCATCTCCCTCAGCATTCTCCTACAAGCCCCTGCGCGCTTTGCCTGTCTACCCTACCAGGCACGGCGGGGACTCTAGGAACCTCAGTTCACACCCAGCCCATGAGCAAGTACCATCCATCCGCATGGATGTTACTTACAACAGCTGAGAGAAATGCAGAGCTCTACTGTCACCGAGGAAGGAATCTAAGGTAAGGACAAAAATAACGCGGCTATTTTAAAAGGCAAACGCACTAGAAAAGATCCTCCGGTGAGAATGCTCTCCCAAAGAGCGCAACGCCTCGCACGCGAACGTTACAGCATCCATGGAGCTCAGCGATTTTCATCCTCGTCAAACGCCGGAGCTACTGGCCACGGCCAGCAGACTGCTTTCAAATTAGAGCAAACCCAGATAAAACACAAGGCAAAAAAAATACCCTGTGAGATTTAGAACATGAAGCGCCACACAAAGTGGGGGGAAAAGCGACCACCATATGGTCCCGGGAGATGTGTGAGTGGGAGAGTAACGGATTTTAACTTGTGAAGCACATGTTGAAAGGGGAACAGTTGTTCCTTGCTGTCGAATCCGACACGAAAGCCAATACATTAACATTTCATCTAAAAATAAAGACACGCTCCTCCTGAACATTCCAGCTCAGTCAATTACATGCTGATCGACGGAGCAGTCAACTTGGCAGGACCGGCCTCCAGAAGAGGATGATCCCTACAGAAATGGAAGGGCAAGGCTGCTCTCTCCCCTCTGGGCTTTTGTTTCATCGCGGTGTGACGTACTCATGCATTCTGAAAGGGTTTTCAGCCTCCAGAGCCGGTTTTGGGCAGCTGGGATAGGAAGGAGGGGATTAAGCGAGTGCTGGAGAATCGTGGTCTGGCAGGAACAGTGTTGGACTTAAATAGAAAGAGGCAGAGCTTGTGGGGGTGGGTTGTTTGGGAAGGGGGTGGAAGGAGAAGCAATCTATGAAGTCAGGGGGAAGGGGGTCATTGTTAGACAAGTCGGAGGACAAAGTGGCCGTACAGCGACATTCGCCTGTGGAGCAGGGGCGTGCGAGGGCGGCTAAGGGCGATCTTCACAGTGCGAAGAGGGCATCCTCGGAGCGCTCCTGCTTTTTCCTGCTGGAAGGATTTGTCGGAGGGGTGGGGGCTTCCAGGGGAGGGGATGGCAGGTTGGGCACCATCTCTGCCGCTTTGGCTCGCTCTTCTAAAAATTTGTCAAATTCTGCAATGCAAAAAAAAAAAAGGAGGAGGACAGGTAAGAACCGGGGCTGTACATTTAGCCCCGGGGACAGAGGTTAGCAGGGTCTGAAATTCCAGCGTCCCGTCGGGCTGTGTTCGCAGGCACATGTGCTTGTACAGCCGGACCTACTCAGGAGAGGACACGGGCGTCCTCTGAGACACCCTGAATCAAACCCACGCGACACCACCGGCCCCGACAGACAGGGAAGCATCATTCCAAAGGGCTGAGCAGCTCGGGGACACATTCCCGCTGGCACAGACACAGTGCTCAGCCATGGAAGATGGCAGGGAAGCACTTAGAGCCGGGAGGGCTCCTCATGCCGCAAATACCAACTTTTTGCTCTGAAATGTTCTTCTCCCGCCTGTCCGAGCACGGAAGCATTTGCTGGGGAATGCCAGGCTGGGAGAAGTCAGCATCTCAGCAGGGATCGGAGCAGATGATTTGGTCTGCGCACTAACCTGAGAACAGCTCACAGCCACGAGCATCTCTGCTTACCTTCGCTGGTCACTCCTTCTTCCAGCTCGTCGCCTTTCTGCAATGGGAACAAAAAGGCATGTGAACACAAAGGCAGCGCTTCCCCCTCACTATTATCCTCTACATACGTTTAACGCGACCAGACAGTTTCCACCACTTGCTTCCACACGTTAACTATCTGAGCAGGGAGACGCGGGGAAATCGCACGGCTCCTGTGGCGGGAGGCCAGCGGCAATGGACAGTTCACTGCACTTCAGAGCAAGAGGACGAGCACTAGAGATGCTGCTGAAGAGTGCTGGTGGATAGCTACACCTTCCCGTTGGACCTGAACGGCAGTCCAGGAGTGCTTCCACCCCAGACACTATGCCTGGTCAGCAGCTGAGCTACAAGAGGCACACAAACACTGTACCAGATGCTGTCTTTTCTGTCACAGAGTCCTTTAAAAAGTCAGGACTGTGATTTGCGTTGTGTCTTCAAAGAAAATGCACTCTCAGCTGACAAAGGACACATGCTGCAAAATAGTTTGAGGCCAACGTTCCTCCTGTGGGAGTTCGTTTTAGACTTTAAACAAAAATACAGCAGCTTTCCTGGCGTCCATGCTGTACACAGACAAGACCAGGGTGGGCTGGATGACAGATCCAGTGGTGCCTGTCCATGAGATACAAAGGCCAGGGGGTCAATGCCTCTCTACCAGCTGCAGAGAACAGTTCAAACAGTGCTTTGATCAGGAAATTAAAAGTCCAAGGATGTGGCATCCTTGGCAGTCTAGCAGGATGTTAAAGATGGACTACTTGAAAAACTCATGTTGAACCTGCTTTGGAAAAGAAAAGTCTTTCCAGAACCTGGCTTCTCTACCAGGAGAGCAGGAACATACTGAGTGGCCTCACAAGGGGTTTTGATGGCTGAGCAGCTCTAGCCTTCTACAGCACAGAGGTCTCCAAAGGAGCACACAGCAGCCACTGCTTCACACGCAGGGGTACCGTTTGCTCCAACGGACCCCCAAAAGACTAAGGAAATAAATAACGATTAGCTGACCTAACCTGTGACTGCCTCCGCTGGGAAGCAGAGAACTGAAATGAACCACTGACAACAAAAAAGGAGGGGGAGGAACCCAGAGAGAAACCCAAAACGCCCCCAAGCTTTCTCAGAGGGTATCTCTATGCTGCACCCACACGTGGTCAGGATGGGGACCGGGGACCCGCAGCACCTGCAATCCCCAGGCTTGTCCAGGCATTTAGGTGGCACTCCTCAGCTCTGCTCTTTTGAAGCAAGACTATCTAGGGGATGACAGATGTACAAAGCTACCTCGGCATCTCTCCGTAAGATCTGCCCTCCTGCTAAATTAATTTAAATGGCAAAGACAGAAGTTTGTTGTTTAAGCAGAGGGGACATGCTACATTCACTGTGTTTCTTTAACAAAACAAGGCCAGTTTGTAATTTGATTTGAAAATGACTGTCTGTACTGAGGCCTGAAAAAACTACCTGCAGCTGAAAACCAGTGACATTTCCCAGACAGCCGCTCAGCCTGCCAAAGCCCAACACCAAAACCCAGAATCTTTGGAAAGCAGGAGCGTTTTCCTCTTTTCAGTACAGTCAGCTCCTCCAGTGCCAGAGCAGAGGCTGACGTGCCGGAGCGTGCCTGCAGCACCACTGCCAGAGCCGGGGAGCGGAGCAGGAACCCCGCAGCTCCCAGCGAGGAGCCGAGCAGGGCTTAAGGAGCAGGGAGTTACCTAGGACCTAGGGACAATATCTGGAGTTGGTAGAATGGATGGAGACAATCCTCAGGGGTACGGTGACCATGAGGAAAGGGTTCAGTTCACTAAAACCAGGTTTAAAAGAACAGTCTGAAACGCAACCCACCACCCGTCCCCAAAGTGCACTTGGTTAATTTGAGTCAGGTGCTTACATTAAAAAACAAGAGCAGAATAAATGTGTACTAGCTGTTCCACTGCTGAACCCAACTGTGCGTTGGTCCAGCAAAACAAACCTCAGACCAAAGGAAAAGCTACTTTTAGTTCTGGCGTTGGTTTGTTTGTTTAATAATTACCAGACAATAATCATTCAGGAGAAACTGAAAGTTATAAACGTTGAAGAGAAGCTGTCATAAATTTTTATTATTGTTATGAAACACGTCAAGATTGTTTGCCAATTTAACAGAGACATCTCCATTTGAGAGGAATCTAAGCCCTGATCCAGCATCTCTTAAAAGTCTCGACGTAAGCGTGTGCTTAGATCCCGTCAGAGTTAACGCAGCCTTAAACACGTGCGGTGAGAACCCAGGTGAACTTCAGCGCATGTTTAAGTGCTTTGCTGTACAGGGACCAGAAACACAGGGCTTCTGGCAGGCAGCTATTCTGTGATGTTAACGTGGAGAAGTGAAAATAAATCAACTCAAAAAAAGGTTTTGATTGAGTCGCTGAACACGACCCTATCTCCTTTTGCTGAGATAGTCCCTTCCAAAGGAAATCAGCGGCATAGATTCAAAGTTTCACTGCCTCCCGTTAGGAGGAGTACCAGGAACTCAGCAATGCATCGCAAGTTACCCGTATTGCTATTGCCCATGTGAAAAATGAAAATATAAAGAGTCTCACCAAGTCGGTACTGAGCCACTCCTCAATGTCATCCATGACAGAGGACTGTGCAACAGGGATCTAGGGAGTGCAGCGAGAGAACAGCAAGGCAGGCAAAAACCAAAACACATCCACAATCATGGCCACAGAGCGATGGAAAACGCCAGAAATAAGATTAAAAAACAAAAACAAAACAAAAAGAAAGATGTAAGATGTGCTGGAAAAAAAAAAAGGCAACAAAATATAAATGGCATTTCAAATAAAGAAACACTTGGAAAGGAAATTATGAACAACGAGGCTAAAAAAAAACAAGAGAAAGATTATGGGGAACGATGTGACTTGATGCCAGCGTAAGACGGGTAACTTCTCGACCACACATTAAAACCATCAAGATGAACTGATGATTCTAATCTTGATCGTGAAAAGCTTTTAAGGGTAGAATACTGGATATCCGTTAGGTTTTGACATGTTAAATTTACACCTTTGATTTTTAAAAATGAGTGAAGGGTTAGTGAAAAGAGGGGCTCAAAGTCTTCAGGCAACACTCCTATGAAAACAACTTGATTTTCTCCGCAGGTGGAGGCGGTCGGAGCCCAGAGTACACGGTCGTGTTTCCTTCCCGATCCTCCTCCCACCACACCGCCCAGCCCTGGCAAGCCTCGGCACTCCAGCTGAAAGCACAACGGTCCCCGCTCCCCGTCCCCGCTCCTCTGCCAAAGGTGACTCCCTCGCAGCGGAGGCAGAGAGCGGAGTCTCAAAGGTGAAGGTGAGGAGGAGGATGGGGCAGCAGCTCCTGGCATGGGCAGAGGAGGAGAGCACGGCAACACTCCTCTGGGCTCCAGCTCCAGCACCACGCCGCTGAGCAAGGCTCCCCGGGGCTTGCCCGTGGGGCCTCCACGAGTGGTTTGCCAAACAGGCGTGGAAGGTTTCCCTCTCTTCCTGCCATCAGACCGAGCGTTACGCTGTGCCGTTGGGAGAGGCCGCGCACACGCGGCACTGGGTGCTGTTTCACAAAGCGCCACGGGCAGCCGGGCCAGCGCAGGGACACTGCTGCGTGTTAGGGGTAGAATTTCCTGACCGAACGGCACCACAGAGGGCTGCAGAAGTAAACAGGAAAACGCCACAATGGAGCTCGCGAGGAGAGCCTGAAAAACCCTTGGAAAGCAGCGCCAGACACGCAGGTTCCAGGCCAGAGCACGGCAGCCGAGCAGCGGGGCTGGCAGGCAAGAGACCTGGAGTGCTGGAGAGGCTTTCCTAGCAAGAAAAGGTGTCGGGGCTGTCCACAGCTTTGCTTAAACCTCTCACGGGAAGAAGAGCTGAAGGAGGCTCTGCAGATGAATTTGCTGGGAGATGGAGTTTTCTCAGGGACTTCTCGCGGGACAGACAGACAGAGGCTGAATTACAGAGGCGGCAGCACAGGCTGATGCTGTTTAGCAGAGCTCCTCAAGAATGTTTTCTTCTCATCAAGTGGCCCTTTGCACCGAGGAGGTCAGTTAAGCCCTTGCTTGAGGGGAGGTGTGCTAAGGTGGGTTAGTTGTGTCGAAGGACTGGACATCCAGGGCTCAACCCAAAGCATCTCCCACCAAGAGAGGCTTGGGAAGATGGCTTGGCTCCGACTCAGCAGGTGCTGGACAAAGAGCACGTGAAGATCCAAGAAGGGGCAGAGGTGCAAGTTGTCATTTTGCCTTCAGCTAACCCATGAAGATCCCAAACAGAAGTTCATGCAGTTGCCTTTGGAATGGGCCAGACTTCAGATAATTTCCCCTTTTTAACTTGCAATGGGGAGCTGAATTATGCATGTACAACACTAACACAGTGTGCTGAAGCTGCTGCAGGCTGGCCCGGATGGCCAGTAGGGAGAGGAGGGCTCTGTGGACACCTTCCAGCACCTTCCTTCCCAAGGACAAGTTGCATCTCATAGAACTGCCTCGTAAGGTTAACAGCTTTGGGAAAATACCGGCTTCAGAGACACAAAGCAATGAATTTATTCAGCTGACAGCAGCCTAAAATCTCTAGCCAAAGTTTTGCTGCTGGCTTAACCCCGCACACAGTTCAGTGATGCTTTAGAAGGTGCAGCCTTCAGAGCTGCTGGCTAGTTTGCAGCTCAGAAACCTCCTTACGTTTCTTTAAGGATAAGAAGATCTGTATGGAGGAGGAGGAGGAAAACACAAGGGATTTTTTTGCTTTTCTGTGAATAAAATCAGAGCAGCTGTTCTAAAAAGTGGTGGTACTGCGGCCCCTGGATTAGGAGGAACAGCCGTTCGAATCTTGGTTATCCTGAAAACACGACAGATGACTGAGCAAGGAGCTGACTCCTGAGAATCGCAGGACTCTGGAGTTTGCAGGAGTCCTTGAAGAACAGCTCAGCAGGGCAGGAGCAGTCAAAAAAAACAAAAAAAGGAAAGAAAAAAAGGAATTCTGCTTTCAGACAGACCTGCTTTATATAACAAACAAACGAAAACCTCAGAAGTGCAAGAACACTTCTCGCAGGGCGTATCTAAGAAGCAGAGAGAGCTGTAAGATAAACAGTTGCGTGTGTTGGCCGTTGGCTATCCAGCACTGACCTTTCAAAAAGCTTCCCCCACCTTCCAGCACGCTCTCAGAAGAGCCACGAGTTTGCACCTATCCACGCTCAAACCCCCAATTTACTTTCCTCAGACTCTGAGCCCCATTTTCCCCACAAAACACAGGTTAAACGTATCAGGTTTAATTTGTTCAAGAATAAAGGGGCGGGGGGGAGGAACTCCCAAGAATAACTGGAAGTTTTAAAATATTTTAGCTTTAACATTGTGCCATTTGTCTTTCATTTGGAACTGACCGCACGCAGAAGTTCATGTTTGGCCAGTCAGTCGGGTATTTGGCAAGAGTCCCCTTTCCACTGAAAAACGTGGAGGGGTGTTTTGTTAAAACTAATCCCCTGCAACACAACAGAAGCAATGTAAAAATAAATTAGCTAGTTTACACATTAAAAAAGACAACAGTTTCTGGGAACAAACAGCAGTGGCAGCCGCAGACTACATGGAAATGGCTCCAGAACGAGAGACCGTCTTGTTAATACTTTGATTATGCAAACAGAGACGGTCTAGTGAAGCTCTCAGTTTTGGCAAGACAGCTCCTGAGATAGCCAGCGCTGGCTGCAAGAGCTGTTTTTATAACGATATTGTGATTGCTTTTCAGAAACTCCATGCTCAAAGTAAATGGAAATTAAGTCACAAAATATTTTTGGGTACTTAAAGTAACTGGCTCTAATTAAAAGTTGGGCTCGTTGCTCAAATTCCTTCTCTATTTAGTCTTTGGAAAAGTCCTACAAATGGGGTCGTTGCAACTGTCCTGAAAGGAAAATGGAAAAGGAGGGCTGGGAGAACAAAAGCGAGCGTTCAATCCCACAAACCCCACAGGAGCCTGGAATTCAAGTTCACACTTATCTACGTTCGATTGTGTTGGTGTTCTCACTCGCAATCAAAAGCCAGAGTATTGCCAATATGTTTCCTCAGAAGTCACAAAATCCAATATTCTACCCTTAAAAAGGCAGTTTAAGGTTATTATTATCACATTTTATTTCTATTAAAAATGATCCCACTGGAAAAGAAGCAGGTATGAAATGACAATTCAAGTCTCTAGGTGAGCTCATTAACACTCTTAAAATGTTTAACAAGGTTCATGCTAATTGTCGCTAGACTACAGTCTTGTAGTAGCTTAGTTAACTCCACTTCTTCCTAGATGTTTAACAAAGCTGACACCAATACCTGGTTAGCTGCTACTCGTTAGTTAGCAATGGCAACGAAAGGTCTGTCGTCCCTACGGCAGCAGGATGAGAGCACTGAGATGCACACGAGCAGCCTGCTCCAGCTTACTGACTGTCTATTGAAAGCTGGCAGGATCTCTGGCCTCAATATTAGAACATGTTTGACTTTACATGTAAGGACTGAGTTAGCTACTTGATCACTGGTAACTGTGTTTACACATCACGTAGACAAGGGGAAGGCAAGAGCTCGGGTGCAGCACGTTCCCCCCAACAGCCTGCTGTGCCCGTACAACGACCAGCCGCTCTGGATCTGACAGGCATGGCCAGAGAGCAAGCGCCTTCCTTCACGTGGGGAATCACACTGGCCTCGCGGAGTAAAATGCCACGGCTGGATGGGTCATGAACCCCACGTGGTCTTCAGAACAAGGGGACATGCCTTCTTGCCTTCAAAAGGGAGAGGGGTCCTCCCTTGCAGAAGAACTGACAACTTCACACGTTTATTTCCACAATTCAAGCACTTTAGTCTCCAAGAAGACGATGTATTTCAGCAGTCTCGTGTTATCCAAGTCATTTCCACATCTCAGATCTATCTCTCTATTGAAGGCACACATAGTGACATCCCACTTTGGTATTAATTTAAAAGGTTTCATTTAATCTTTACTTGTTATCTTTACTACAGAGAGGAGTCTCCTCTCCAGCCAGGTGCGCTGCTGGGGGTCAGGCTGCAATGCTGAAAGCTGTTCCTATCGCTTTCTGTGGATTCCGGTTCAGCTTCATTCCTCCCCTCCCACTGTCCCAAATAATGTCTGTCCTGACCTGGTGGTTTAAGCAACACCTGCTTCTCACTTTCACAACAAATTGGGCATGTAAGTGGGGTGCCAGATTATCCTAACAAATTAATATATTCATGCAAATCTCAACAGGTGCCCAAACTCCTGAGAAGGGAACTGGAATTACCTGCGCTGAAACGTGGTGGCCTTGTGCTAAAGTCTGTGCCTAAGGGCTGCTGGTCAGCCCCCTGTACGACACCTGCGTCTAACTGCAAACCCCCGACCTGCAAACGGATCTGGCACAGGGATGTTAGCTGAGCTGTTCCAAAGCCATGCTCGAGACAGGAACATTTTCTCCAGATATGACTTTGTCTACATTAGTTCTGCAGTTCAGCTGGAAGGGATGAAGGTGTGGTTTGTGTCTCCACATCCTGGCATCACCTTGGCACCAGAACTGAGCCGAAGCAGAGACAACGCTGCCAAATTCACTGGGAGAGTACACACGGAGCCCTGAATGAGCCTGTTGAACTGGGATGCACAGAACTGGAGCGGGGAGAACTCAACCCTAAGCTTAAACGTATCATGGTTGGGAGAGAACAACGTCAGGTCCCCACTCTGGCAGGGGGAGAACACCCTGTCAGTGGTCTCGGTGTTGTACAGGCACAGGCAGCAGCAGCTCAACCCTCTTTCCCCCTCATCTCAAAAATACAAGAAGTTACCACAGAGTGTGCACATTGATAACAAGCTCAGTTCTTCCACTGCTATGGCAAAGGCTACAAAGTCGTATTAATAAATACGGTTAAGAACTACAGCTGGTTAAGAGAGAGATGGAGTTAATGATTAGTTTAGTTTTATTTTAGGTATTTCTCTCTCGTATTTAGCATACAAACAAGGTGACAGGCTTGTAAGAGCAGCGACGGGTTGGACAGCCAGACCCCCTTCCCTCCCCAAATCCGTATGCCTCCATGAACGCTGCAGTATCCCATTTCCAGACTGAATAACCACAAGCCAATGAAGGAATATCGTGTTTGGTTTTTTAATAAAGCAGTGGCATAAGCGGTGTGAACAGCAGGGGGGCCGATTTCATGCTTCCCTGCTCTTGTAAACAGTGGAAAGGCAAAGGAGAGGAACTAACTCAATCACTGGATTATTCATTATGAACATCCACCAGTGGCACAGCGCATCTCCGGCTGCCACCGAGCCACCAAACAGCATGAGCCTCTGTGAACCACAGTCTGCAGTGTCAGAAGCAAAGCAAGTGCTGCTCGCTCTGCGGCTTTTCACTCTCGTGTGGGTCTCTGACAAGCACCAGAATGAAACTGGAGCTCCCAAGGACAGATACCTACAGCTGGGCTTACCCATGTGTGCTGCTGCTGGGTGCTTGCTCGGGCAGGCAGATACAACTGCATAGACATGCGTGTCCCATCACCGTGCGGGCACCAGCCATGCAAGCTTCTGGCAAAGATGGCCCTCAGAAATAATCCGGATTAGCCCTAAATCCAGAAGAATAAACACAAAGGGAATTCTGCGCTGCCCCTTTCTGAACTGAGCTGCAGACAGGGCTGTCTCAGGAGGACTTTGTACAGTTAGGTCACGTTACTGGTACTAATCTCAAACACTTAAAGTGATGGATTACATCATCCAAAAACACAAAATTGGTCTTAGAACTTGGCTTTAAGGCGTAGCTGAGGCTATTTTTTACCTGCCTCTGACTTCTGCACTTAAAGCAGGCTTTTGAACTACTCTCTGCAAGCATGTTGGTGAAGGACAACTTCAAACAAGGTCAAACGTGCACAGATTCAGTGATCTCCAGAAGCTTGATTTTATCAGGGCACTGGCATCACTAGACACGGGAATTCAATCCTTAAAGCCAGAAACACTACTGTGCCTTTTGGAGTCTGAATCCCAGTGCCAGCGGGGTGGAAGATGTCAGTCTGGGTACCAGTTCTCCCATTCCCTTCCTTTCGTACAGAACTACCCCAATGTTGCTCAGCTCAACCGGGTATGACCCTAGAAGCTCCCTATGTTTATCCCACACCAGCACTACTGGAAGAGGCTGCTTTAAAGACACGTAAAAAGTGTCCTCTTTATGAACAAGATCTGTGAGACTTGTGTTTATCCCTCGAAAAGTGGATACTGCATAAATAAATCAAGACAGTATAAGGAAGCAATCGGATCCCCAGGCCTCTTCTGAGGGCAACGTGGGATCCTACGAATGATTCAGTTGGTTACAGGCCTTTGTGCTCTATGAACCAGAAATCTGTGCAAATCTCTCCCTTTGCCCCAGGCAATGTTGTAGGTGGGAAATAAACTCCTTGTACTGTCTGATTTCAGGT
This sequence comes from Bucorvus abyssinicus, assembly GCA_009769605.1. Taxonomy (NCBI): domain Eukaryota; kingdom Metazoa; phylum Chordata; class Aves; order Bucerotiformes; family Bucorvidae; genus Bucorvus; species Bucorvus abyssinicus. The sequence goes on from CM020044.1 coordinate 14,926,196, forward strand.
GGTTCAGTAGGGCAGGACGAGAGGTGAATGAGGATGGTTATTCTAGGAAAAGGGACTGGGGTGGTCAGGAGGAATCGCTTCACTGGTGAAGTCCTCACCATTCCTTGTGTAATTAGCCACTTGTCTATGGGCTCCATGTCTGAGTTCCCACCTTTACCTCTCCTCTGTGTTGAGAACAGAAAGGTCCATAAAGAGAGAAACCACAGCAACAACCCGTGATAATGTAATATAACAGCAGCACATTCAAAGCTCCACATCCACATGCACACACACTCAGAGCTGCCCGGGGTAGCTTCTGGCAGAGGCTGCGTCCCCCTCTGCTGCCTGTCAGCTCTGCCCGTGAAGGGACAGGGCTTGCCCCAACCTCTGCGCTTCCTACAGACAGTTCACAGAATTTCAGCTCTTCCTCCATGCTGATATTAAAAAAATGTATATACACAAATGAGTGACTAGCAGTGAGGCTGATGTTTGTCATCTTCTTAGAAGAAGAAAAGGTGTAGGCTATGCAACCTCCTAAAACCAGTCAGAGTTCCCTGGAAACACTAGTGGAGCTTCCCTTGTTTGTGAAGCTGTGAGCTGCAGCACGCCCTCCTCACCTCCGTGACCTCGGCAGGCAGACTCTGCCCCAAACTCTAACAGCACGACAGCTCTAACGACGGCGGTGAGCGGGAGGGTAAATAATGGCTGTTTGCTGCAGTGTTCTGGCAGTCGTTCAACCTGCCCCTCCGGAAGGGCAGCAGAGGTTAACAGGACCGCTGGTGCATCCAGCTCCTCCGCACAGGTTGCAGCCTGCACGGCACAGCAACACAAAGACTTTCAAGATGGCTTCTTGTCCTTCAGCATCTCACCTCTGAGGCAGGGCCTGATGCAGAGTCATCTCTAGCTCCAGAGGGCCTTGCTCGGGACTGGCAGAGCACAGCGGTTCCAGCACACCAGCTCCGCCAGAACTGGGCTAGCTCAGCAGAGAGCCACTGCTGTGTTTCTGTACCTCCATGCAGTGGGATACCTCTCCTGTCCCCATCACCACAGATAATGGAGGATCTGCTGTAAGCTTTAATGGCTCGTTTCAGCACTTGTGCTGAGAAAAAAAAAACCAAACGGGGGAAATCACTCCAAGTTCATCTACGATCTGTGTAACGCTGGAGAATTGCTTCTTGGACACCTCTCCTCCCAGTTGCGATCGTGCAACAACTCTGTGGCAACAAAAGCAATTCCCAACATGGAAAAGCAATATTAAGAAAACAGTGTATTTTTAGCTCATCTTGTTTCCAGCTGCTAAATCATATTAAAAGACAGCTAATGCCACGTGACCAGCCGTCTCTCTACAGACCCTTCGGAGGACGACTACATTAGAAATGTCGGATGTGCTGAGTTTTACCACTGGACAACTGTGCTGGAACAAGATGTGTGTGAAGAACGTGTTGCAAAGCTTTTGGCTCCTCCCTAGAGCTGTTCTTAAATTAGCTCCCTACCCAAATGAACGCGTGTCTTTCGTTTACTGAGCCCTGCCAGATTTTTGCTACACATGCTGGGGCTGGTAACTTTAGGAGAGTTTAATTTTTATTTCCTTTAAGAAGAGACACCCACGAGCCTCACAACACTTGACAAAATGAGGTGCTTACCAATGATCGAAAGCCTGCATTTCATCAGGACCTTTGAGAAGAGGCTGAAAGTCTCTACAACATCACAGAGCCCAAAGTTCCACAACCCATAAAGCGTTTGCCCCAAAAAACTTTGACCAACAGATTAGCTTAGACACAGCCCTTTGAACTGACACACTCGGGGCAGAGCAGCAGCTACGCTGGTGTGAATGACACGTCACAGCAGTGCCTCCAGCAGAATCGGCTGAGAACAAAAGTGTTAATAAATAAGGACATGACCCCATGGCCACAGGGGAATACGGCTCCCCCTGACCAGTAGCTAAATGTGAGCCCCTTGCGTTTGGTTAGCCAGGAACAAAGAGCAGAATCTCAAATCCTCTCCCAGGTCCTGCCAATAACACAGTTCACTGATACTGGGGGCTTGGGCTGTCATGCTGGCTTCAGGAACTCCTCTCTCACCCCCCTTAATACAGGTCTGCCCCTGCCTCCCCATGCTTCCTGCTTTTCTCTCACTACTGCTGGCATGAGTTCTTGTGGGGCTGAGCCTGAAACTGGTCACAGGGCTGCCCTGGGTTATAAATTACCCTTTTTGCAGGAGGACAGGAAGAAGCAGATAGATTTGTGGGGCGGGGGGATGCTCTGTCAGAAATCATTCCTGAAGCCCTGCTACGCCTGAACTATGGCTGAGGCAGGCAGGCAGCTGGGATCTGACCCCAGCTGGCTCCGAACACGAATTCTCCCTGGCTCAGAGCACAAGCTGCCAGGCACGCCAGCTGCCCTCAGCACTCCTGTTCCAAGTGATGAAAGAACCAGGGCGGGATCAGCCAAGGCATGGGGAGGCAATTCTCCATGGAGGGAGGTGTGTGCGTGCTGTGCTGGCTCTCCCAAGCTCCGCTGGCTCTGCCGTGCTCCCTAGTGGTCAGCACAGCCCAGAATTCCACCAGGAAAAGGCTCGGAACTTGCTCTGAAACCTTAGATGCAGCTGAGTACAAAAGCAGGGCAGTTGTAAAAAGCAGGGTGGCAGAAAGGGGATGAGGGATGATCTGAAAGCTCTTTTCAGTTCTGCCTTCACCAAGGTATGTAGACAGAGCTGCCCAAACTCGCTCTCTCAAACACGTTTCTAGCATCAGTTGCTGTAAGGTGACGGTGTGTGGGCCTCTCCTGCCCACACACGACAGCAAGAGCCTGCCCTGGGACAGACAGGACAGACTGTGTGTAAGGGAAGTTCAGGCAAGGCATGTGAAGCATTAAAGGCAATCTCTCTCCCTGTAACTTGCTTGTGTATTCATGCACTTAGAGCAGTCGAGTAGATTAAGATTGTGTCATCTCTCACAAGCAAAACTAAACCAAACAAACGCACACCACTCTTCACCAGAGGTTCCCCACTTATCCTCTTCAGCAGTGATTCCAAAGAGCTGGACCCACCCTGCAAGCTGCAAGAACACGGCAGAATCCACCCGCTATGATTTTGAAGTCTCTTAGGCTGGTGTGCTAAGCAGCAGCTCTTTAGAGATCATTACTGAGCAAGTACTTGCTCCTAGATATCCATTTCAAAATAGCCAGTACTAGCATGTTGCTGGAATACAGAATGAGATGTCTCAGGCGAAGCAGCTGCGTACAGCTTGGATTCCACGCACGGCTCCAGAGAACAAACCGCAGAGCAATGACCTACCCCTCCTGTGTTCTGTTTTCGAACATCCAGGGCAGACGCCAGTCCTTTGACAGCCTGTGGATCCTCATACGTCACGCTGAAAGAAAGGAACAAAGCGCAGAGCTAGAAGGAAGTCCAGCAGTCACCCCCTGCGGAACGTACTCGCGGCTCTGATTTACCCCTCTGGAAAGCAGAAAGCACATTCTTTTTCTTAACAAGACTTCAAGTGTACTAAGCGTATTCCAGGAAGAGGTGTGCTCTCCACCCAGCAGTTTCAGAAAGCATGTGGAAGCAAAAAGAGTAAGACTGGCATAACAAAAGTAGGCAAATAGGTTACGAGCGTGGCCAAGAGCTAGCAGAGGACTGTGGAAAGAGGCAAAGCTTTGAGGACAACGTTCATTTGGAAGCCTTACCTTGCTGGGGGCATGGGGAGAGGCAGAGGGAGACTTGAAGACAGATGAACCATAACTAAGCAACTACAGTGAGGCACGCAAAGAAATATGCTATTTATAGAGGCTGGATTTTTAAAAAGCTCCTTAAAAGGGCCACGTAGCAGTCAGGTGACAGAGGCAACAGCACCATTTCTCAGAGCACAGTGGTGAGCCATGAGCTGAAGCAGACGCCAACATCTGCTCGTAAATCAGCCCCTGGGAGGAGCCGCATGGCTGAGCAGGAGGAGCACTTTCTCCTCCAGCTTGCTGGCTTCTCCCAAGCTCTGAGGCAGCACCCCGAGGCTCTCACCTACACACTGCGGCAAGTCACACTCATACCCCTACTGCCTTGCTGCTGCCCCATTTATATAGTGTACAATCCAAGGAAGACAGAGCAATCCTCCCTCGTGAAATCACGGGCTGATATGTGCTCCTTGTTCCATTAGCTCGCAGAAGGAGATAGAGGTGCAGCGGGGAAGGCTAGTTTCGTGCTTCATTTAGCACAAGAGACAGAGGGACCTCCATTAGATCTCTATACGATGCATCTCCTTTCTGACTGTACTTCAGGGCTCGCAGGCTGGAATCTCCAGGGGTAACGTACGCCTCGACAGTAGAGCACGTCTTCTCAACACTGATCCTACAGCTGAGGCAGTACCAATGGCTACACTGGTAACTGCAAATAAAAGATCCAAACAAATTTGCTGGCTCAAGTTTTCCAGAGCTGGTAAGTTTAGATAGTCTCTTAAGGTCTGAGCTAAACTATTTAACAACATTTCTTAGTTTGAGACAAGATATTGATCATGTTCTGACTGCTGGTAGCCACTACATCCTCTAGAGTCTGAAAACAAAAGGAGGCAAGAAATAATCTATGACAGAAAAATACCTGAGTGTGTCTTTTACTGAATCTCACTTGACAGGGATCAAAAGATTTCTTAATAAGTGCATAGATTTATTTTACATTAAAATAATTTGACCTGCTAAATGCCCTTGAAAGTGCCAGATTTGCAGCTCTAGAGATGCAAGCCCTATGCATATAAACAAATTAGGGATAGCACGGAGCTGGGCAAGCGACACTGCCTTGACAGCCTGCGAGAGTTTGATTGCTGGGCCAAAGGGAGAGTGTAACTGGATGGTAATTCTGTTTCCAAGCCCTTGATGACAGTAATTCAGTCACCAAAGTATATCCATGACCTTCAGGTGAAGGACCCTTATGCTCCTGTATCTCAAGCACTGGCTGGGTGGATGGGATGACAAGCCTTTATGAGAGGAAGCATCTGCAGAAGTAAAGGCAAGTTCATTTCCAAGTTTCCAGTGAGCTCATTAACTAAGACAGTCAAACTCCATCACTCAGCCTGTCTGCCCTGCCCAGCAGCAGGAACTTCTCCACTTGTTCATATTAATAATGACAACAGGATAGGGATTGGATTAAAAGCACAGAACCATACACCAAAACTGCTTTTTTAGTCTGGAATGAAGTCAAGAAGTTTCAGATTCATGCCCTTCGAAAACAGCAATGCCTCGACTCAAACAAACTCCAACGTACTTCTTTCGCTGCTCAGCCAAGGAACTGCCTCTTGTCTGTGCAAACATGTCGAAGTCATCACGAGGATTACAGTGTTGTAGAGAGCTGAGTGTGCCGCTGACGCTGTTGGTACCCAAGTCTGCAACCAGAGGCAAAAAAAGCGAACCAATGAAATAGCAAAGCAAACACAAGCACCACTGCCATGGTAGCGGAGTGCCAAAGGGACCAAAACCTCCCTGACCCCTAAGTGAAAAACAGCTCCTTGTAAAACCCAGCAGCCCACTGCATTAAGGTCCTGTACTGGGTGTTCAGGTCGGTCACAAGGACCTCAGCAGCTGCTCAGACTTGCTCCCACAATCACATCCGGATTGCCCAGCAGCCCCTGCATGCTGTTCAAGACCCACAGGCCAGTTAGGCCTGAAAAAGTCCATGCACTGCAGCCTCATGCTCACAGCACTGGTTAGATCAGGTACTCACCAAGCCCTGCAAGCTGGGAAGAGAGCGAAGACGGGGCTGCTGAGTTTCCGACCATTGGGCTCACTACAGCTGGAGAGCCAGGACCCAAATCTATTAAGTTATCTTCTGTCACCTCATTCAGTACCTGTTGGGACACAAGAAACACAGCAAGTTACACACACCAGAGATATCTTGCAGTGCAATGTTATACACCAGAAAATGACGGGTGCTTTCTAAAAAGATCTCTCTTGAGTACTGTCAAATGGAGCAGTCTCTTGGGTATATGGTGATGAGCGCAGGTCAGCCACCAAGAAACCTCAGTTTGACTGCTCGGCACAGCAGGAAACTGCTGGAGGTCATCTACGTCTCTTCAGATTTCGCTAAAGCATCTGTGTTCTCCACCTTTTAGCACCGGACCAACATCAGATCTAAGCCAAACTGAATGTGCTACTATCTCCCACATTAGGTATAAACTGTTCTCTGAGACAAAACTTTTTTGTTGTGACCCAAGTTACAATGCAGAGCCAAAGCCTGTGCTAAAGTTTGCATCACACTGCAGCAGGAGTGGCCATCAAACAGGCCAAGTAAATAGAGGAAATGGTTAGAAGGCAGAATAGAAAATCTAATAGTGCCACATCCGAATTCATCGTTCTTTCAGATCTAGAACACTATAAAACAACTAGAGAATAGTTTTCATTGAAAGAGTAATTAGAATGGTAACTCCTCAACTCGGGAAGCGGCGGCTGAAAAAGGAGATGAGAGGGGTTCCTACAATGGTGAGTGGCAAGAAGAAAATTAACCTGGACAGCGGTACTGAAGAAGAATTAGGTGGAGCAAATAAAAATCAAATGTGAACAAAATATTTAGGATATATAAATACCCACATATTCACAGGACCCTGTGAATGTCTAAAGTCTACACGGACTCAAAGGCAATCAAAAAAGTTACTAGAGGAAGGAAAATCCATCAAGGACTGCAAACACAGAGATGTTTCAGTGCAGTGTCTTCCTGAGCTACAAGCTGTCACCAGTGGTTTGCCACGTTCTTACGCTCTTTTCCTGGTACCCAACAGGCAAAAGGTCTGGCACCAGTACAGCCAGTATAGCGTAGCTGCTGACACAATACGTGGTATTAGGTACTTACTCCATTGCTGGCATTTTGTGTGGAACGTCCCGATCTGTATCGTTCAAATCTGTTTAGAAAAAACAAAACAGAAAACCAACATGGGCAAAAGCCACCAATAAACAACAAAACCCATGAGTTTGGGACCAAGCCACGACATGCTTGTCACCGAACTCAGTTTTGGTTGGTTCAAGAGGGAACGCTGAAAGCTGTAGCTCCAAGCCAGGACAAAGGGAAGAGAGTTGCAGCAGCTGCACTCTTGGCAATGCAGATATTAAGTTGACTAATCTGATCTTGCAGCACGCACAGGCCTGAAAAACTTGTCTTTGGTTTTGGTTTTTTTCTTTTTTTCATTAAGTGCTTCGTGATAGACTATTCTGTCAGCCAAGGGACAGGAGGAACTGCAGCAAGATTGATGCAGCAGGATAAGCTGCTGAGCGCTGCAGCGAGTCTTAACTCCCACTTAGCAGCTCCCTCTTGCTGCAATCCCCGTAAATGAGAAGCCAGGGGCTACCACAACCTGCCCAGGCAGCAGACGGCGAGAGGAACAGGCATCAGCAGACCCATGTCTTAAAACGTTCTGGGTCAGCTCAAAGGTTCACAGAGGTTGGTACTTTCCAAGAATGAAAAGTAGAGCTGTGGGATGAACACCCTCGTAGCGCTGAGGGGAACAAGTCTGGCTAGTCGAGATCTGGTCTCCTCTCTACTCCTTCCCCAACCAGCTGGGCATCAGGGGCCACAAACCGAACCCCAGCTTTCACAAACCCAAAAAGCACAGGGGGAAGTACCTCCTGCCTGAGGCCAGGCTGAGCTCCTTCCTTACCAGGAAAAGCACTGTGATTTCTCTGAGGTTAGAATATTTAAAGGTAGTTTCACATGCAACTTCTCTTTTCAGTAAAAAAACCCCATAATATTTATATAATCCTGTGGGTTTTCTTCCAGATGGACAAAATACAACAGGGAATTTCAAGCAAACTAAAATGTTTTCTCAAAGTAACAGAGGAGAATGCAGACTTAAAAGGCAGCAAAACCAAATTCAGGCCCAAATTTCAATTTTAGGAAACTGTGGGTGTTGACTATTACTGGAAATCCAGCTCCCTTAGCTGGAAACCTGAGACACCTCCCACCTCAAATTTCTCACCAAAGACTTATGAGCCACACGTTCGTTTACATCCAAAGCCTCCCAGCGAAGGCCAGAGCTCCTGCCTGAGTCACTGACAGAGCTCGGTAGCCATCCTAGAAATCAGGGTGATGAATGTGGTGCTTTTGGAATAGCAGAGGAGGAACTGGAATTTATTGAGCCGCTCAGAGCAGCGCAGCTCTTCTCCTGCAAATCGCTTGCTGATATCGCTCAGCTCACCTTTCAGTGGATAATGACTAGAAATACATTAGCCCCAGTCAGCACAGTTGCAGATGGAGGAAAATAGAAAAAATAAGGGTGCCCAGACTAAGCCTTAGTGACAATGACACTCTGCCCCTTGTAGAATCATGCTCGCGCATGAAACACAAACCATTTCACATAAAAAGGCACCATTTGTATCAAAGTTTCCCTCCGATCTCCTCTGAACGACTAAATCAAAGACAAAAATCGAGGCCACTGAGTCTTCTTTCCAGCCTTTGCCGTGACAGCACAGACTCACAGATCTAGAGTCTAATTTATTTTTAAAGGCTTGAGAAACAAAGCCCTGTGCTAAGAGCAAGGAACAAAGGGTACTCTTTAGTGCCTCACTCCCCGGGCCTGTCATTAAGGGGAAGATTAAACTTTCCCAAGACTGCCATATCACGTGTCACCTCCTGCAGCAGATGTGGCTGACAGTGCCTTTGTCTAACATGTCGAAAGTCCTCTGACCCACATCCCGCCCCTGGGGACGATTCCTGCAGACCAGCTCTTCAAAACCTCAGCTCTGTGCAAGACAGGCTTTTTTTCCCTGAGATTTTAAGTGCTACTTAAAAACAAAACCCTTAATGCATGAAGGTCACGCCCACCTCCGACAGCTCCCCTTGCACCAGCGCTGGAACTAGAAAGCTCAGAGATCAGAAGACAGAGCTCATGGGAGCCTCCCTAAGCCAGGAAGCAGCACAAGCAGCTGTGCAGAGCCCAGGCTCGCAAGTGGAACTAGCGACTGTGGCTGTGCTATTTTCAGTCCCAAGTCCCTACATCTGCCCAGTTCCACCCAACAGCCACTTGCAGACTCAAGTCTTTGCTGGTTCCAAGAGTTTTGCACAAGGTTGCCCTGCATTTTATGGATACGCCCCACAAAAATTCAATGGCTGGGACAAAAAATAACTCATAGTATTAAAGGAAACAACGGCAACAGGAATGTTACCATAAAAGACCACAAAAAGACTTTGTAAATTCTTTTTGTGGTTTGGTTCTCTGTATTCTGTTACGTTGGACCATCGGCCCAGATGGCCAACTCTTGTCAACTGACCCATTTTACACTGAAGTGAAAACCCAGAATGAATGTAAGTCAGTGATGGAAAAGGCGTCCCACCTTTCGTATCGGAGGAAGACATTATTTAAATCATCATTCACATGCAGCAGTTCCTCTGTGACTTCTTCATTGGACACTCGTGAGATAAGCTCCACAATTCTCTGCTGCATAGCTCTGCAGGTCCGGTTCAGCTCCTGGGAGGGACGTATTGTGCACACACATTCTGATAAGCAGCTAGCAATAAGGAGATTTAGTTGAGCTCTGTTCACAGCCAAACATATCCCCCAGCTGAGAACCACTAAGACAAGTCTATCTTTGCATGATTAAATGTCACCCAAAAGCACATCTAATCAAACATGCCCTTCAAGAGATGATGGCACAAAACCTTGAGAGCCTATTTACAATTCAACATCCTGATTCTTCTTTAACTCTGAGAAAATAAATATCTGTATTTCGGTGATCTGTTTTAAGAATAAAACATGTGAAGACAACAGCTTTCCAGAAGAGAGCTTTCAAGGTAAATTCAATCTGCTCTTTTTGGCAATATCCTCTTTAAAAACTAGAAGATGGACATGGTGGAAGAAGAGGGGGAAAAAGGTTGATCGAGGCTGTCACAAGTAGCTAAGTGTGTGTTAGAAAGAGAAGAGTTGAGGACACAGAACTTACCAACTACCGAGAACATGAGGGTGACCACAAAACAAGGAGCAGTAGCATGAAAAGGTGAGAACTCCACAAACACTTCAGTACTGAACTAAACCTGGACACGTTCCCTTCAGCTGAGCAAATCCACAGACAAGAGACTGCAAAAAGGCAGTGGGGAGTGTCAGAAGAACATTTTAAAGAATATAGAGGAGGGGCATTTATTTTCGAAGTCTCCCATGCCAGGAAATCTAGGTTTGAGTTTGCCTGAAGCAGGAGTTCTCGTGCTTCCGGGACATCTCTTCCATCACCAATTACTTAGTGGAATTCTTGAAAGGCCTCAAGACCAAAGGTCAAAACCGATCTGTAGAGGAGGAACTACAAGAAGAAACGTGACATATGGCATGGGCCACTGATTAGGTCCACGGTTTTAGTTCAATGAGCACTGACATTCTAACTAAAGCATGTCCCTCTCATCTTCTACCCCCCTCCCAGCTCCACTTCACAGCAAAAACTGAGCACTAAACAAGGATGACTTGTTGGTACACAACCTTCGGGATGAAAGCAAAAATGTGTTTGTTTTCCTTGCTTGGTCTGACATCCTAAGCTCTGGATAAATTTCACCTAGTGCAATCCAGCTGCCTTAACAGCTTGAGGAATGTGTTCTCCAATGTCAGTTTTGATCCCATCACTTTAGAAGCAGATTGTGACATTTCAGAGGTTTGTTTGCTGCCTTTCCGAGAGGGCTGACAGTACCTATCTATTCTGCTCAGAGCTGGCTCTCCAGCAAGCTGTTTACATTTGATTGTTGGAGAAAATGTCAGGAATTATTTAAGGAGGAGGGCTATATAAGCCTGAAAGCAAGGCGTCCTTGCATGCAGCACCCTGCTTTCAAAAGACTAACCATCCTTTGTGATCAAAAACGGTCCTCCCCAGCAATGTGAGTCAGACTGAGGACGCACCAGTCAAAGAAGAGAACCGGTTGGAATAAAGCATCGTTGCTGTCACTCCGTTTTACGATCAAGATCTTTCACCTTAAAGCTATGCTGTAAGGTTACGCTGTCAAGATGTTGGTAGCTGCTTCTGAATGTGAGCAAACTGTTCCACGCTGGTTCAGGCTGTCGTGGTTTCCTGGAAGCTTCTTTGGTTTTGAGCAGTTCGACCCAAACGGGCAGTAGCTGAAAGGCTCTTTATTGCAAAGCCTCTCATCAGCTGCCATGATGGCTCTGAGACAAACACTCAATACCGCTGCAGGAGAGAGACCAGGTTTTGGATGGATTTCAAGCCATGATTTATGACAGAGAGCAATTCCCTGCCTTCCTCCAAGCGTACTGCGGTGGGAGCCCATCCTCCCTGCGGGAGGATCAAACCAGAAGCCTATTCCTGAAGCTAGGGAAAGGCAAGAACGATGTTAAGGACAGCAGCTGGATTGCTAGATCACAGTATTCCTCATCGGTGTTCCATGTGGTACTGTATGACTTTCCTCAGCCAAAAGGCCACCCTGCTGCCACTGGCCTAAGGAAACAGGTATGAAGCCTAAGATGAGCTCAGCTCACACCATTTTCCCTCCTGAGATAACAAATGCTGCACTGAATTGAGATTTTTCAGCAAAGAAATTCCTTCAGATTACCCAGCCTAATGCTCCAGACAGCACGAAACTTCACCTGAGCACCTGCCGTAAGACTCTACCTTTGGGAAAAGCTACAGCACCTCTTCCAGAAAGACAGTTAGTTCATAGGTAAGATTTCAAGTTGCAGAGAATCCGCAGACCCTTGGCAATGTTTAGTCCAGCTGGAAACCTGGTTTTTTGCTGCAGAGTGACTGGGCATGTTTTGACACTGTATGAGTGATGATAGAGGATGTAAAAGCAGCAGAATTGCTCAGGGCTCACGGAGCCTATGGCAGTTCTAAGCTCTTCCTGGTAAAGGATGCCTTATATTCAACAATGGGAAAAATTTCTAGCTACATGGAGAAGAAAGCACTGGAACAAGCTTCAAGGGAAGTCAGGAAATCCTTGTCACTGGAAGCTTTAACAAAGAAAGACCATTAAGTGATAAGACTAACCAGGGTCAAGCACAGCCCACACTCATTACGTAAACCAAGCAAACCAAGGCAGTGAAGGGAAGCACCATGAAAACCACACCCCCAGAGAACCTCAAACAGGGAAAGGATCAGAATCGTGTTTGCTAGGAAACTGTTACCTGGAGTAACTCGAGGTCTGACGAGTCCTCTTGTCCAGGTACCATTTCTGTCAGCATTTCAGACATCACTTTTGTATTCCCACGAACAATATCCAGTTCACTGCGCAGCCGGGCAATCTAAATTGGGGTAAAAAGACAGCAAAATACTGCATCATCTTGTGGTTTATGCAGCTCATTTTCAAGAACTGCCTTTGTGATACCTTTGGTTCTGTCTGATTTGATATCTGCGGCTCCAGACATTCTAGCAGGGAAAAAAGATTAAAAGTTTACCCAGGAGAGAATTTCAGAAAAGGGACAGAACGTTGCAGAACTATCACTCCCTATCATCACAAACCCAGACGTGCTGTGCTTGTGCGGAAGGGAAGCAGCTAACACCACACCCCGGCTGTGGTACACCTCGTGTGCCTCACTCAAGCGTGGGACAAGATGTGCAGACTTTGAGCAGGATCTTTGGCTCTTAAGTTATTATTTTTGCAGAGAAAAAAGACGACCCTGTATTAGGGCGTTTGTGAGGGTTTTATGGATGCAGACTTAACTCCCTGTTAGACTTCCTGCACCTGCCAGACACCCTGTGCCTTTAAAGGAGGGGATAACTGCTAACCCACTGCGCACCCGCCAAGGGGACTGGTCCCTCAGAGGGTGAGGTTTCCGAACCACTGCCATGAGGAGGCCACACACAGAAATCGAAAGCCTAGATTTTACTGTCTAAGGGAGGGATGTTTGCTAAGCAGAACCAGACCTAGGAGGCAAGCAAAGTCAAAGGAGTTAAATGAAACTTCCCCTGCAAAATGGGTTCTAAAATGACCTGCTGGAAGAGTCTCACTGCAAAGAATCGTCACCCCAATACCTGTTCGGAATTAGCAGTGATGGGACCAGTCACATTCAGAGCTGGGGCCTGAGGAGCAGGATACGCCGTTGGAGAAGATGAAGAATAAGAACTGGTGCTCATCCTTTGCTGAGACTGTGAGTTGTGCATATTTGCTGCAGGATCAACTTCAGGAACGCTCTGCCACATCAGAAAGACAGGAGCTCAAAAGCTGACTTGTGACAGCACTTGCTTTGTCAGCAACATCGGGCCAAATACACTCAAATATAGAACATAATTGCACCTTGTGGAAAAGGTCGGTGTAGTTACGAGAACAGGCTGGCAGGCTGGCCCGTAAACAGGCAACTGCAACAAAAGGGCATGCCCCTGTCTTTTGACCCAACCCAATTTACCTTTACAAGAAAGGTGAGAAGCACAATAAAAACAAGAGCCAAAAATAAGTAATTCTAATTCCTTTAGAACTAGGAATTAAGTTGCAGGCTTACAAAAAACCGATGCGATACATAGTCACTGAATTTAACTAACCTTGACACAAGAATTATAATCTTTCAAGTCCTTGATCACTTTTATTTACCACTTCAAAGATTCATTAACTTCAGTTTTCAGAGTGAATAATCAGAACAGCCATGATCATTAAGTCACTTCTGAGCAGCAGCTCTGTCAACTTGCCAGACCTAACTTTTCAGAGGTGTAAAATCTCACGTTACAATGAGATCAGCGAGAGATTCAGACTCCGTACGCCTTGAAAAGCCAGGCAGGACTCGGTTCAGGGTTACCACCAACAGCAACAACCATATTTTGGAGCAAAAGGAGTAAATCTCAATCATCCACCCTGCTGGACTGGTGCTGAACAAATCAGTTGCATTTGTCTGGTGGTTTTGTGGCACAAGACAAGTCCACAAACCTCCTCCAAACTCTTTTCTCAGACCGATGTTTGACTCACGGGAGGAGATACCATCAGCTTATCAACTTGGCAAACGCAGCTGCATTATGCTTCCCCTACATGCCCCTTCACTATTAAAAAAAGACCTTCCAGGAGTGAGAAAATGAGCCAAATTCAGAGAAATGGAAGGGGAAAGAAGAGCAGTTATCCAACTATTCAGACATCTTGGGAAAAGACCCCTGGAATCGCAGTGCTGCAGCTTACCCTCTGTGGTGTGTGTATTGGAGACAGAGCATCGAGATCTGCCATGGGAAACTCGATGCCTTTCCTCTTGAGTTCTTCATAAATATGCACTACTCCAGTTAAATCAGGGCTGCTTCGAAAGGCATCAGCCCAAGCCTGGAAAACATGAGGGATTATCCATAAACCTTCCAAACGAAGTTCCAGCTCCACCCTGATCTCAGATACTGGCTACAAAAGCTTTCATTTATTTAGCTTCAAAGGGAGGCTGTAAGCATTAGACCTGGCCTAAAAGATCCTGCAAATATTACTAAGACAGTCACGTACACATATTATTCAAACACAGACAGGAACCCAGTGCTATGGTCAGCCCTGACATCATCAGAATCCATAAACGCAAACAAAAGCCTCCTCCAATCTCCCCTCTTAGCAGTAATTCCTTGCTGATCTTTTCCTGCATATTCCATGGCCAATGACCCACCAGAACAAGTCTCTGTGAAAGATTAAATTGAGCTAAATAAATTCAATGTCAATTTACCTCATTTGTTGCCAAAGAAAAACCACAGCTGTCAAGTTTTCTTTAGTGTTTTATTTGGACCAAAGTGAAATAGAAAAGGTCATTTCTGAGGTTCCTCTACAGTGAAAGCTGCAGCCCCATGAGCAGCAGAACTAACAAAGCCTGGGTTCTTACAGAGCAGATCCAACCCTCGGACACCCCAGTGTGTCAGACAGAGTAAGTTTAAAGGGAGTATTTCCTCCAGCCAGAACACTCATCCCTCCAGCATGAATTCTCTGGTGTCTACAAAGACTTCAATGCACATTGAGCTTTTTCTTCAGTGGGAGGACTAAGCGTTTCTCAGCGCTAGCTGGCCTCCTGTCCTCACGAAGCTGCTAGGAGCACAGTATCTTGAATGCCTCGACCCTCTTTCACTTCTGCTGGAAATTAGCCAAGTATGAAAATTTTAGAAGAAGGAAAAATTGAAATGTTATGACTCAATTAAAAAGGAAGCATTTCACAAACCCCCACATATGTGAGGTAGAGTATCAGTGTGCTGGATCCAGAACTACTGCGAGAGACATGTGTGGGCTCGGAATTTAATTCATGTAGTCATCGGGTTTACGCTAGTTCTTTGACTATTTTTACTTTAAAAGCTGTTTTTAACCACTTTTTATATTTGAAAGAAATCAAAGATAGCAAAAGCAAGATAAAAAATAATATTTATATTTAACTTATATTCCTACTCTGTTCAATTCTAAGGGCATTTCCTACCCTAGAGGTGCCCAGGAGACAATCCATTATCAGTTGCAAGCTAACGATCCTGGGTTTGCTTCTCAGCTTTGTTAAGAGTGAATTAACTGCATCAACAGTCCTGATGCCGTGCAAGCCCAAACAGCCCGACATGAGCCAGAGAAAACAGCTCCGACTGTAAAGAACCGCTCTGTTTCCTTGGAACTGACCTTCCGAACTGTCCCTAATTCTGACGGCGATACTGACTGTACCAGTTACTCTACCCTGGTGCTTTCTCCGCATTTTCCATTTACATAAGAAGTCATCAGTATGATGCCTCTACATACTGGTGTTCCCCACTTCAACCCTATTTGCAAGTAAGAGTGAAAGACGTCGGCAAGGGATGGTCTATTTAATAGTCACTCGGAAGAAACTTCAGAGGCAAAAGCACGCTGTGTGGCTGCCCCCAATTTTAATGAGGCTTGTTTGCCCAGGAGGATGTACCAGCACATTCCCTGTTTCACTGGCTTCCTGTAGACTTTGTTGTAGGCACTAGTGACAGTGAACTCACTTCATTTGCACTCTACCTTTGTAATGTATTCTCTCTTCTGCAGCCCTCTTCCCTGGAGAAAGGAGACACCATCCTTTGCATTCCTCCTCGCCCGAACTGGCAGCATTATCTCCATTAGTGTGTTTCTCGGAGGTCACAAACAGGACTGGATGCTGTTGTCCTAAGTGCTGTCTACACACCTTGTAAGACAATGCCTGTCCTAGACGGCTCAGAATTCAACTGCGCAACAGTAACACCAGCTCTACTTTATGGATAAGGAGCTACACACAGAGCCCATGATCCAAACAAGCATACGAGAGAGGTGAGACGGAATTCAGATCTTCTAAGACTTTGGGCCAGACTGTCAAAGGCAGATACCCAAGGATGCTGCTGTCTAAGTCCCACTTGGCTCCTCAGTGTGCCCAAACAGGTTAATTAAATACCATTGCAAATCTGGCCCCTACATCAGTGACCATCCTGAGACAATTTTTCCAGTGTCGGACACTTTTCAAAAGGATTGAACCCTGGTAGGAACTCTGAAGTGATATGCAAGTCCTTACCAGAGGCACAGCAATAAGGAATACTTCCAAGGCCTTTCAGCAAGGTGAAGAAGGAAGGACAAGCAATATGTATTCCACGCTATTTCACATACACTGGGAAATAGGTTGAGAAAGTGAGACACAGGATGCCCAATACCTCAAAGGAGTCAAATCTCCAGATCACCAATTGGATGGCAGCTCCATCCACCCTTGCTACAGAAAGGCCCAGAGCCGTAGGGTTGAAGACACACTGTTTGACAGATTTTCCCCATGCTTCCAAGTGCTATTAAGCCTCTAATTTCTGTCGTTATTAACTCCCTGATATCAGATTGTAAAAAGCCTACAGAAGGGGATAAATGTAACGTTAGTGGAGCAGAGCTGGGAAGAGATCAGCGCCCTGTAAGGGAGTTAACTCCAACTGCAGGGAGCTCTAAAGAGCAGAGTCTAAGCTGAGCGACGCGGTCGTGACATACAGGATATTTCGGGTGTGCGTGTCCACAGGGCGCCCGAGATGAGTGACTGCCATCAATTCTCTAAACTTGTCAGGCAATCTGGAAAGCCAAGTCCCTTCCCACCCCCAGCCAGAGACACGAGCAGAACCCACCCACAGGCAACTTTCATAATTCTCAGGCTTTTTATACCAGAAGGCACTTAGTACCCAGGGTGAGGCTTTTAGCTCTGTTGCACTGAGTCTACTCAGATAAAGCTCTGTTTAATACATTCAGACCGCCGCTTTTGGGTTGTGTTACAAACACTTCCATCTTAGCTGTGCTGATGATAGGGAATCACTTAAATCCAGGACCCAGTGTAACCAGCGTTCTCTAAAACGCTGCAGCAGAGCAAACAGTACAGAAACACACAGGGTTTCTCTTTATGAGGCAGTATTTAACCTCATCTCCTGGTCGCTGCATGCAGCAGGCAGACACCCGAGGGCTCAGTCAGATGCACAAGATTTGCTTTGAATAATTTCATTAATTATGGTGAAGGGTTTAGAGAACTTATCTTATGAGGAGTGGCTGAGGGAACTGGGATTGTTTAGTCTGGAGAAGGCTCGGGGGAGACCTTATTGCTCTCTACAACTACCTGAAAGGATGTTGTGGGGAGGTGGGGGTCGGTCCCTTCTCCCATGTAACAAGTGACAGGACGAGAGGAAATGGCCTTAAGTTGCATCAGGGGAAATTTAGTTTGGATATCAGGAAACATTTCTTTACACTGAGAGGCATGAGGCATTGGAACAGGCTGCCCAGGGCGGTGGTGGAGTCCCCATCCCTGGAGGTGTTTAAAAGCCGTGTGGATGTGGTGCTGAGGGACATGGTTTAGGGACCCTGGCAGTGCAGGGTGAACAGTTGGACTCGATGATCTTAAAGGTCTCTTCCAACCAGATGATTCTGTGATTCTGTGTAATTTTGTGCTATTTTTTATAAAAGCCTTGAGATCCGAGACCAGAAATAAAGGGACCCCACAGACCCCAGTGCAATGCCCACCCAATTCCCACACACTGTTCGGAAATATTTACATTGTCGAGCTCTAACGATGTTGTATCCGTGAATCCAAACAACAAATAAAGCAGCAGAAATTCCACCGCGTGCTTTGCCACAAAAATTAGAAGCAGATTTGGAAAACTATTTGTAAATACCTTCCCACAAGAAAGACTGCAGCAGGTTTATATCATTTGGAATACGCAGTGTCTTTCCGTCTCTGGTGTATGCAATAGCCTGTAGGAGCTTAGAGATAAAGCTCCCTATAACTGTCAGATTTCCTCCAGGCAGGCACCGATGCTTCCTCATGTGTTGCTAATGGTTTGTGGAATTAACGTGGCTGTTTATTGTTATGCTGCACAGAAGGAGAAGCAGCAGACAGGCCTGTGCCTGCGCTTCCCCACTGCAGGCAAGGATCTGACAGTGCACAATAACCAGGGAAAAGCCACCAAAACCATTTTAGCTCCTATATGGGCATTTGCTTTTCTATAACGATCTTTAAAAGGAATTCAGAATGCTCTCTAATGGAGGGAAACAGCTCCATTTTATGGTCAGCAATCAGACACAGGAAGGTGAGAGATCTGTAACTCACGGCGAAAACGTGCTCCTCTCAAATCTCCCGGCCCCAGATGACAAGCCCATCACAGAAGCAGGTCTCCAGCTTCCAGATGTGACTGTTAAATTGCAAAGCCCTCCATTTCTCTTTTATTAAGTCCTCTCGGTTTACAGTGGAGTGGTACCTCCCTAACTAGAATCCAGACGTTTCTCCCCGGATAAAATATCGCCGCGTGCGCATGGCTGCTCTTCCCTGCCAATCTGGATATACTGTTTGTTTTTACATATAAAAAACCTGCCACATTTTTAATGGTGACAGCGTGTTTAGCGATGCGTAGCACTGAAGCAGACAGTCCTTATTTCAGGCAGCAACATATGGAAGCAGAGACAAGCTGCGTACCTGAATCAGCGCTAGTACTTTATCCTGTACAATCGTGGGGGGATTGTTCTTGGGTGAGATGATTTTCACCAGAACGCCATCTATGAAGTCACGGTTTGCCACTAAGACATGAAAGCGATGGCCACAGTTCTTCACACAGGTCTCCAACACCTACACATAGACAAAAATAAACATTCAGTGCTGGAGCAAAGCTTGATCTCACACATGGAGCCTAGATGGTCAGTTTATATTTTATTTTGTTTTAAAAATTCTGATGGGAGGGAGAAAAGATAGAAGAAAAATTACACTTAAACTCTTAATTCTTCTTTATTTCCCAGTTTTACCAAAAAGCTTGCTTTTCTACACACACATCTAGATTTACCTCGACCACCATTAACATATTGGGCTCTTCCGTGATCTACCTTTGCCTGTTTTCATGGTAAAGACATACAAAGTTTCTTCCTTGTCAAAGCAGAACTTTCCAACCTGCGTGGCTGAATAGCATCGCATCGAGAGCAGGTAAGACAGAGGACATCCTGTCACAGTGAGATATCACCGTGCCGTGGCACTCCACCACCTCCTATGTACAGGGAACACAGCTGGACCCGCTTGCTCTGAGCTATAAGCCATGTTTTAGAGTGGGGAATTCAGGTGAATGATCTTCACTCATTCAAAACACTCCCTTGTGAACGCTCTGACAGGTTAGACTTTGACACGTTTTCCCCCTGCAACCTAGCTAGAGGCACCTTCCACTTGCCATTCAACTGCCATGGCAGAACAGCTGTTGATTTTTCTCTGAAGAACATGATTAGCATGGAGATAAATCCAACGCGTCACTTCTCCTCACAGCCATGCCTAATAACCACTGCGACTCTGTATCTGAGGAGTCTGTAATTACTCTCCTACTTCAGCTACTTTCATCAGCCACGATGACACCGACTCATTCCTGATGAATTTCGCTCTTTCCTGCACGATGGATAATCTCATGGTTTGGTCTTTTGGTAATCTGTCAAAATGACAACCCGGGATAGGAAATGGCAAGAAGACAGAACATACAGTCACGCTTTGTCAGGGAGATGCAACAAGAGCTGCGTGAAAGAATCATACAGATCACCTACCCCCCGCTGTATAACTCGATCTAGTTAGTGCTGCTCATTCCTCAGACCACCGGGACGCAGAGCCTGCTCAGCACCTCGCGTTCGGGGGTGCTGCAGTACCCGGGAAAACCCTGGCTAAGCCCAGCAGTGGGAAAGGTCACTGGGATATTATCTCACACCTTAACAGTGCTGCCTAAATGCAGAGAATATAATTTACACTTTATTGAGTGAAATTAGATCAGCATAAATTAATGCGAGTCTCCTACAGAGATCCATTCACCAGGGAAATTGTGCATCAGCTACTCATGAAGCTGAAAATATGGCAAGTTCATCATCCTCACTTGCAGATATACCCACAGCTGCTGTCTTAGAGTGGAGAAACGGTTGGACACAGGGAGATGAGAGTAGAAGGGAAAGCCCAAAGGTACACAGACCCATTTGGGCTACTTTAACTTTCCTCAGTCGGTACTTGGGACGAATAAGAGCCCCGGAAAACGGAAGAATCAATTGAATCAGAAAAATGCTATGCAAAGCTTCCAGCAACTCTCCCCGAGGAAGTAAGGAGGCAATTGGAGAGAAGAAAAGGGCAGAGCAGTGGCTGCTGAAGCGAATAGCGTGTACATTGAAGAGAGTGCCAGGAAAAGGAAAATGGCAACAGAAAAGGGTTCTGCCCTTTTGAGGCGTTCCAGCCTCCCCCACTCACCGTCAGCGCCAGCATGACCTCTCTGTAATTTTTGTTTCCATTCAGCCTCTTCTTCAGTGCTCGAATGGCATCCTTGGGACTGGAGGAGAAACACACCATTTTTAAAAGCCGGCTCAGAGGCGCTTGTCACATGCCGTACACTGTGGGAAAAGGAGTCCTTCCCCATTTCCAGCTGGACATAAGGGTTAACTTCAGATTACTCCACTACGACCAAACTAGGGTCACGTAGAATTATGTGAGGGGACAAGATATCACAGAAGCCAAGACCAGAGCAATGCCCGAGGCCTCCAAAAAGGCAGGGTGTTGGTCAGTCAAGCGGGAGAGATTGACAGGGACTCAGAAAAAAGTCTGAAATAGCTGAAATAGCACGTACCCTTCTTCTGTCTCGTTGATAATGTCACAGATCTCCATGTTAAGCGTCCAGTCTTCACTCTGCAGAGAGCCATCTGTGGCCTTTTCTGTAAAGAAAAAAGAAATCTTTTCACGTCCTCCTGATTAGGTACTATGCTTCAACCCATCTCCAGTTACTCTGAGCTGAAATTATCCATTAAAACAGGAAAAAAAAAGTCCCCACTGACTTGTAAACAATGTCAAACCTTCCCTCCTGGTTTTAGGGATCAGCATAGAGGTTTCCAGACAGACTCGATTATCCCTCAAGCTCATTACCTTCAGCCCACATCAATAGGCTGCTCTTCAAAGTCTCCTGAATTCCTGGGAGAGTAGGAAAATGTCAGCTAATTCCAACGTGAACTTCTCAGATGCTGCATTGTTGGCAAGTTATGAGGCAGGAACATCTCCCCAAAACTCACACGACCTCCCTGTTCTGGCAGATAACACCTCCACATGAATCGAGGGAGGAAAGGTAGCAACTTGGAAACATAATTCAAGGAAGTCCAGAATTTCAGCATGAGAAGAACCACCAGCACGGGAAAACGTTTAGCGTTTGACAGTTCAGGTCACGGTAGCATTCAGGGACACCCCTTTTTGCCTGGGACTCTCTTACTCCTGTACCATGGTCCCTCAATACCAGCTTGCCAGGGGGCTGGGTGCAGCTTCCCTCTGTCCCACGCTATGTCCCCACTCTCCTCTCCACGCTGGGGCTACGTGCACACCTCTCAAGCGCAATCCACCTTCCTCCCAGCTCCCAAACGCTCCCTTGCTGTTTAGGTAAGTCACTCCGGCATCAGACTAAATTGTGCGGGAAGGATGACCTATAGCACCGTGACAGCAGCAGATGCCAACTGCTGGCAGTTTAATTTATAGATGTCTGCAAGAGTAGCATAACCATAACTTCAAGTAATCAGCTGACAAGAACTATTTCCTCCTTGGGATTTCCTCCTCAATCAATATAGTTCTGTCTAGTGGTGCCGAGAACATCCTCTGAATGTTTCACACCTCTCACTTGGCGCGTTCGAACCCGATCTGCCTGACACTGCCCACACTCAGAGCGCTATCAAGGTCAACAGAAAGCCTGTCACCAGAGAGACCTAAAAAGGTTGAGCCAAATGTGACCTTCTTTGCTAACTTAGCTGAGGTTTTTCTATAGCTCCCCATGTTGGAAGGCAAAGAAGAGAAAACAAAAGCATTTTTTAAAAGCAAAATAAACCAAGGAAATAAAAACTTCTAAACGTTTTAAAGCAGAAACAAAACCACAGGTACCATCTTTCCCAACTATCCTTCCACCTTTACATGGGACCCCAGCCTGTCCCCTGGAACAAAGTAGATTTTGTTGGAGAACACCGAGCTCCAAGGACTTCACACATCTCCTTTTCTCTTTACCTGTGGTGTTTTTCCCATTAACATTTCTGTCGCTGTGACTGAGGACACGGATGCCCACAGACCAGAATTAGGGGACATTATTTGGGCAAAGACTGTGTGTCTGTAATTGAAGTTTCAGTGACTTGCCTACACAAGAATCATGGCTAAAGCAGCTCCACCAAGGACAATAATTGAGTAAGTCTGAGACAAACCAGATAGCTCTGCAAAATCCAAGCAGAGAGTGCTGAAAAGAAGCCATCTATCTCCAGAAGGGAGAGGACACCATGGAAAAGGAGATGATGGAACAGGGGATCATTCTCTGCAGACCTCACTTCCCATTCAGAATGGAAGCAGATCGCTGCACGGGGGCTCACCCACCATCCTCACCTCTATGTCTGCAGCCATCACAACCTCATGGTAGAATTCCCTTTGGCAACGAAAACTCTTTCTGGTTGAGGATAAGCTTCAGAGATGCATGGCTTCCAAAATGTCCAATGAATCTTGGACTGGCTGGTATTGTAATGGACCTTTCAAGGTCATCTAGTCCAACGCCCTGCGGTGAGCAGGGACATCTTCAACTAGAGCAGGGTGCTCAGAGCCCCAGGGTCCAACCTGATCTGGAATGGTTCCAGTGATGGGGTGTCTACCACCGCTCTGGGCAACCTGGGCTAGGGTCTCACCACCCTCAGCATCAAAAATTTCTTTCTTCTATCCAGTCTGAATCTCCCTCTTTTAGTTTAAACCCACCATCCCTTGTCCTGTCACAGCCCCTGCTGAAAAGTCTGTCTCCATCTTTCTGACAGGCCCCTTTAAGTACTGGAAGGTCACACTAACATCTCCCAATAGATACTGGACAAGTTATGGGATATTTTCAATTTACTGCATTTAGACTAAGTTATGCAGGGATTCTCTTATGGAAGAGGCAGGCAGAGCTGTTTGATGTTTTCTGGGATACAGGAATTCACCTTTGTGCAAAGCTACTTGTAACAACCACGTTTTTAGTTGTGTTTTGTTCTTATACTGCACCTGAGGCTTTATCGCTACAGAATGTGATCTGCCGTCCCCTCAACAGAGTCCTCGTTGCTCAGGAAAACATGTTAACATGAGAGAAAACCCCTTAATATTCAGAGATATGAAAAAATCACGACATCTGCTCCGCTGGAGAAGGAGGTCTCCAAAGCTGCAAAGGATTTACAAGCACAGTGCTGCAAAATGAGAGATTTTGCCTTAAATAGGGGCTGTTCCTTAATCTGGGTGTAAGAGTTGCTTTCCTAATCTAGAAGTATATTAACAAATTTGTGTGTTCTTGATAGCATTTGGCATCAGGCAGCGACTTAGCGATATTCATACTTTGGTTCCACTATCGCTTTTTATAAACGCTCGTGGAAAATGCTGATCCTGCACAAGGCTGTGCTAGCAGCCAAGTCACTCGTTGGTCTTGTAAGACCCATTTAGTTAAGGTTTATTTTGGCAAAATGTGTATGGGGCATTGCTCCACAGCTAAAAAGTGCCATTTTGGAGACGGTAGCATGAGGAGATGCTGCTGCAGCACTGTAGGGAGGGTGGCACACTCCTCCGTGGCCTCCAATAACCTCATCATATTTCCCCTCCGAGATACACGAGGGCAAACGAAACCCCTTTTCTCCCAGAAAGTTTGGTTACAGCCTTTTTATTTTTGCATTTCTGTTCTTTAGTTGGAGTAATATGTGGTGGAGACTGCGGGGGTTCAAGACGTAACCGTTGTCTGAGAACTCCTTTCCCCTTGGAAAATTTTTAATTCGAATAAGAGTCGGAAGGTAATTTTAGTCTCTTCTCCAGCGACAGGGAGAGCACGAGCTCCTGTCATCTGTAGTCGTTTGTCCTTTGTCGGGTGTGTGACCCAGATTTGCTGCTGCAGTGCTCTCTCAACTGCTCGAGAGGAGTTCACTG
Source organism: Bucorvus abyssinicus (assembly GCA_009769605.1). Lineage (NCBI taxonomy): Eukaryota > Metazoa > Chordata > Aves > Bucerotiformes > Bucorvidae > Bucorvus > Bucorvus abyssinicus. The sequence goes on from CM020044.1 coordinate 14,950,419, forward strand.
ACTGCAGAGAAGGCAGATGGGCTTGTGTGTGATTTGTTTGAAGAACAGTATTACGCTGCGATGAACTGAAAGCCTGTAGAGCTCTTCCAGAACCAAAACGCAGCAGGTTGTAGTTCCGGATTTCTGGTGAAACAGCTCTGTCTGCACTCACCTGTGAGAGGATCCCAGCCCGACATATCCACAATGCTGTAAATTAAAAATACCCAACAACCTGTCCAGTATTTAATGGATGTTTTGGAAAGCATGCACCTCCCTGAGGCCTCTCCTCCAACAGTACATAGATGTGATGAACAAGATTAAACAGATTTTGGAAACTCTCACAGAACTGCAAAGGAACTGAACGCAAATCACACAAATCCCCTTTAAAAAAGTCACTGCTTCCTCAATCTCTTTTGGCCTCATTAAAAAGCATCTAAATGGCACTAGTTCACACAAGGACTCTGGAACATGACCAAAGGATTCCAGGGTGGCATAAGAAACGTTAAATCACACAAGGAAAAAGGCAGCGAGCAGGAGTCCCTCCTGCCCCTCCCCTCACTGAGCTGGAGAGTTTATGGAATAGTTTAATGGTGTAACAACCGGGCTGGCAGCTCCCAGCCTGGGTACCAAGGGTGCCTCGCACAGCTCCTGACCTGAGAGCAACTCCGGGCGCTGCGTTACCACCGGCTCCGTCACCGCAGCAGGGACCAGGAGTTAGTGTCTCGCACGGAGACGTGATACCACCGGCGAGATTATCAGAGAGTCTCTTGGAAACAAGATGCTATCGGTTCTCACCACGTTTCCCAAATTAAAGCATAAATGTTCTGGTAGAAAGAAAGACAATCTGGCACCCGGTGCCTGACACACCGCAGACCTTGGGCACTGCATATGCACACGCCAGCATTAGCTTATCTCTAGTCTGCAAAGAAAAGGGGATAAAATCGTGCTATTTTTTCATTCACACCTTCCCTCTGAGATCTAACTCTTGTGGTCGCATTTCCACACTCTGTCAAATGGCAGCATCAGCATCTCCCCGCTCACACTGAAATAATGTACATTTATGGTGTTCAGAAGGTGCTGTTCAGGAGTGTAAAGTCTTCAGTGTAAACAGTCTCGAAGCACACACCCCCAGCCAAGCCTTTCTGAGCGATCTGCTCTAACCTGAGAGATGTCACCACGAGGAAATCAAGTCAGGAATGCTTGTGTAACCACCACGTAATAAACAGGCAGGGCAGAAATGACAGAATGTGCTTTTAAATGCAGGGAAAACCCAGAACTGTTACCACCCACCTTGAACCCAGCTCAAAAGTCACCTACCAAACAAATCCTAACACTGGTTGTCCTCGAGAAGAGGCTCTCGCAGCCCTGCTCAGTTCATACTGTATGGACTGAAACAGCTACTCCAGCTGAATGACAACAGCAGGCATGACCAGGGTAAAAATCCTGCTGAAGGGTCTATCTATAAGTATCAATAAGTGACTGTGGGGCTGTGTGATGTTCTTGGAAGAAAAGGTAAGAGTGAAGTTGAACGTTGCGCTAGCTAGAAAGTACGTTAAATGAAAACGGGAGAACAGTGCTGGTTTCTGCCTGAATACCAGAATCTCGTGAATGAACAGAGCTTTTTGTTCAGAGAAATCAGAGTTTTCTCTCTTGGGACTTCTCCAGATGTTGCTTCAGAGACTCTTGATTCATAGGAGAAGAATTACTCATGAAAAAAATCACCTTCTGTTGATGCAAGAGGCAAGCAGACCAACCAGAGAGATCCAAAAGCAAGAAAGTTCCGATTCCAAATTTCTCCCCTCCCCTCCAACAGTGTTTGGTGTTCGAGCAGCGTAAATCATCTTTTTTTTCCTTTTTCGCTTGAAAGTTCAGGAGATCGTGGATGTTAGATCTTTGTCTTGCCTCTGTGCTCCAAGACTGGAATTAACAAATCAGTCAGATGTGTGATATTCCACCCTGCATAATGTGTGACAGGGAACAGAAGCAGCCATGGTATTAGTAGGCTTTTACTTCCATCCTCCTGGCTCCCTCCCTTTGGCGGAGCAGAGCTCGCTCAGAAGTGAGGGCTATCAGCGGAGGTCAAACACAAAATGCTTTTGTAGAACGGACAAAGGTCTTTCAGGGGAAAAAAGTGTTTTGCAAGGCAATGCAAAAGACACAAGATAGCTCACAAGGGAAGATAAGCTGTTGGCTGAGACGATAACATCTCTCCTCTGAGCTGTAGCTTATAAAATCATTCGGCTTTAAAGCACCATCACAATTTGTGACTGCAGTTGTCTCTCCTGGAATCAACAAATCATCGATGACCTGCATGGCACCATCAGTAAGACCTGGGGAAAGACCATACAGAGGCCACAGAAATATATTTCAGCTGTCCGAGCAAAGTGAAGATAGGACTAAGGATCCTCAGCATTCACACGGCTGCTGAGTTCAAGCCATCTGAAACAGAGATACACCCGAGCAACACAGCGGTACACTCCTGGACCTCACAGTCAGTTCTTGCTTTCTCTATGTTTGCTTTTAGAAGGACAGTCACGGACACTTAGACATTACGGTACCCAAAAGGAGGGTTTTTTCCTTTCTATCAAAATGCTGCTATTAAAAAATAATATAAACTCATGCAAAACTCAAGATCAAAACTCAACCCCAAAGTGACTTACTCCTAAAAACCTGCCAGTTTCTTTGTTAGAAAGCGCAGCTCCAAGAGCATTTTTCAATTAGCCACCTCACTGCTCCAAGTCCTTTTTCTCCATTCCTTATTTCACACTGCTCTGAAAACGCTGAGCTTCACACTTCCCAAGAAAAAGCCAGTCAGCTAGAACAAACGGGCTCATGAACTGTGAGGCAGGACAGAAAAACGTGATCTGGGTTGTACTGCTGGAGCACTGGTCACCCCCTTCGACCGCTGTGATTTTGCCATCGATTTCAGCTATGCTTACAGCAAAACTCTTTGGGATGAAGTCATCTATCCTCCTCTCATGGTTTTGCCGAAGTTTCTGATGCTGAATAAATGAATAACCACAGTTTGTAATGACTGCAGAGTCTACAGTAAAACCAAATAGCAAGAGAAGCCGCGGACATGCGCAATCGTAACGGGGATCGAGCCCAAACGCTGCTTGAAGGCACAGCAGTCAACTGGGAACTGTCCTTTTAACTTCCAGAATTTCTTCTTTTTGAAGCTGCAACCCAAATGCCAAACTTCTTCAAACGCGCCTTCCAGACCACACTCACCTGCAGCCATGACTATGTAACACACAATTATTGTGCCTTTTTAAAGAGCACATGGTACTTGCCGTCATGCTACAACATTCCAGTGCTTCAGATACGCTACGGAAAACCCATCGCTCAGCACCTCCCACAGATCAGCCTCTCAGGAGCAGGAACTACAGGTGATTAACTGAGCGTAGGGGGATGGATTAATACGTATGAAACAAATATTAACGGCTGTACAACAAAGAAGAGTTTTTTCTTTCATAGTCAGATCAGAGCAAAAAGAAAAACAAAATAGAAATCCTCACAATATCAGAGTTGGCGAGGGAGCAGATCAGCCTGGCTCGCTTAGTTTATGACATCTCACAGGTCTTGACGCATGTGCAGGTGGTAACACCAGACGGACCTGCCAGTCCTATGCTATTGCATAGGACAGAAACGGCCTGACAGGGCAAGCTAGTCCAGGCAGCTTCTGTCCTCGGACGTTGATCATGTCGGGTACAAACGATGGTTTAGTCACAGTCCTTAAAAGCATTTGGAGGCAGAACGGTGTGTTTCTGTACAATCCAGACTTTTGTTATGGATCTTCTCACTGAATTTCCCCCATCAGCAGAAATTGTGGCTGCTGCCAGCACGCCCCACTGAATGACAGCTGTACGTAACTCACTCTTTTCAAAACAGGTATCAGAGACTCTTCCTTCTTCAGAACAAAGCGAAGACCCTCTGACTTACCCATTCTATACAGCTTTAAAAAAAAAAAAACAACCAAAACTTCCTCCTATGTCCTGTTGGCTCGTTAAAGCGAACATGGTGACCTATGTACCGTAAATAGGTGTTCTTTAAAGCTAGGTCACACAGCAGCAGCTCCCAGCTCATCAAGACATTTGCATGATTCGGAGGCACTTTTCCCTAAAATTCAACCTGCACGGCACGTTTCTTCACCTCTCTCAGCAGTGACCTTGGCCACGATCCCATCTGACTGCAAACCCACGATGCCCAAAGTACGGTGCTGCTTTACGACTGACAAACAACGACCTGCTCACGTCAGGAATCGATATGCTAAAGCCTTCAATCAGAAATGTCAAAGCCGTTTTAAAATATACGTCCTGTATTAATGGGGTTTAATGGATTCGAATGGAGATGTTTACTGTGTGATTTACTGCAGGGGAGCGGCAAATCAATGCTCCCTTATGACATGTCACATCTCATGACAGACTGTCTCCCTGTGCTGTTGGATTGGTGGAGGTGATGGCTCGCCCCTTCCCAAACGTCTATGATCTATTAGGCAACAATTCCAGTAGTCCAATGTCCACTCCGAGTGTCCACGGTTCTTCTCGACAAGCATAAATTAAAACCTTCCAGATGCCAAAATATTCTCCCCCAGATTTGCCTTTTCTGAATTAGACTGTGGCTGCTATGACTTGTCCCCATGACTCCCTGCAGGAGGGTTTATCAGCACAGCATTGTTGGAACAGGTCGCTGCCCTGGGATGGTGACCCAAACCTCCTCCTCCTCTGACCCCAGTAAGGCAGCTGGGGCTGTATACCAAATCACAGCGACATTTAGTCATGTCCACAGGCAGAATTCGGATTGTAGTCTCCTACTTGCCAAAGGGATTTTATATTGTTTTCATTTCTCCAAGAAATTTGATGGGGCACCTTAACCTTAACTGGGGCTACCAGTTCCTGATCTGAGAATCTCAAGTATTGAAGCACTGACACACTGGATGAATAACCCCTCTTCACCAACATGAGAAATACAAAATTTCTTAATAGCTGAGTCTTTGGCTCTGCCCCACCCCCAAAAAACCCAGACAAAGAAACCAGCCAAAGAAGCCAAAAAAATAGTCTTCTTCCAAGTATACCTTAGTAGCTGAGAAGCTTTTCTCACTGGAAAGACAACTCAAAATCACAGAATCATTTTGGTCAGAAAAGACCTTTCAGCTCCTCGAGTCCCCCCGCTCCCCCAGCACTGCCAGGTCCCCCCTGACCCCTGTCCCTCAGCACCACCTCCACACGGCTGGGAAACCCCTCCAGGGATGGGGACTCCACCACTGCCCTGGACAGCCTGGGCCAATGCTTTACCACAGTCAACTCACAAGGGACAACCCCAATATTCCAAAAGAGCTCTTAAACAGCTATCTAATATACATACATGAATTTGTCCTAATGTCAAAAAACAACTGCTGAAAAAACGCAGACTCTCTTCGTTTTATCAGCCTGGACGTATAAATCTGAGACAAGGGGCCGCTGAAAGTAGTGATTCATTTCTCCACGTCTTTGTTAACAAGTATGCCTAAAGGCTCTAGTACAGCGGGTTTGCTATTTATAAGAGTCACACAGAACACCACTATGACAGTTCCTTAAATAAACTGCTGCTTTTTAAAACATTCCCCCCCCCAAAATACAGAAAAACAAGACCACAATACAAAGCAGAAGGATGTATTTGACCAAGAAGATAGTACCAGGAGGTAAGACAGCAGGAGAGAGGAATATTCTACGCACCCAGCTGCGGTTTCACCACCCAGGAGCGCAGGCAGCGTGGATTTACGATTTGATATCCCAGCTGCACAAGAAGTTGTGAGCACTGTCAAGAGCAAGAAGGTGTCCTGAGCTGGCACTAGCTGCCCCGTTCCGGGCTCAACGGCCGGAGATGAGACCGAAAAAACGTCTTTATGAAAAGTTATGGATGATCAGCATGTCAGTGAGCTGTATTTGAAATCTATCAGCTCTTGATGGCTGATTTTGTACTACATGAGTAAAGCAAGTTCTAATAACTCACTTGGGACTTCACTCCACTACTTACAAGCTACGTGCTTTTCATATTCATAAAACAAAACTAATTGCCTTTCATGGATGAAATGTTCTAAGAATTTTTAATCCACGTCAGCTGCAAACTCTAAAAATCCATCCCCATACATTTAAAGCTCCTCCTCCCACCCATTCTCACGCAACATGTTGTTTGCTGCAAACAAACTACAAGGCAAAGATAATCCATCAGACTCCTACATTGGTATTTTGGGGTCTTTTTGTTTTTGTTTTTTTTTTTACAGGTTGCTCCTGAAGTCAATTGCCCACAATCTCACATGCTTAAAATAAACTGAAAACACTAATTACACTTAGTGAGGGGGAAAAAAAAGGCAAAATCTTTCATTGCTGCAAAGAAAGCAGCTACAAGAACGTGTTTATTGTGGCACGCTCCAGCCGATTTTTAAGTATACATGATAATGAAAATGTGTTCCAAACTAAATCAGGCCCCCCTGGCAGCAGACTTCCATGGGCACGTTCCCACATCCAGCTCCCCACTATATCGACAGCTACAAAGGTGAGAGCAGTGTCCTCTGGAAAACCCACGATTATCCCCCACAAACAGGCAGCGAGGAGCCTGCGGGGCTGACAGCTCACGTTTTTGGGTGTGAACAGCTTTGCTGCTCGGCTCTGCAGCCTCCCCTCACACCGCTCTGCAGGGCGACAGCAGGCCGGTGTGAGAGGCAGCGAGCTCCAGTCCCAGTCCAGCTCTCCAGTATCTCCGTGGCTTGAGGATCAGCGTCTGGAACACACTAAGCGTTTTCGCTGCGGGAAGAAGGGAGAGCTGGCTCCTGCTCCACGAGGTAACAGCAGTCCCTTTGCCAATGCTGCTGTCACTGAAGGGCTCCGTTGCCAGCTGTCCCTTCCAACAAGCCAGGCTTGTGATGCCCGTAAGAGCTTAGTGGCTAAATGCTTCCAAACGATGTTCTCGGGAAACCTGCGTGCAAATCAGGCAATGATATTAACGCCACATGAGGGGATGAGCTGAGAAATGCAGCTTTCTTGGCCTCCAATAACCCTATTAAAAATTCTGCTCCATTCCTACAGCCCCGTTTCTCATGTGCCACCACTGTAGATCAGCCTGAAAAAGGCTGATAAATATTAAATGTAAATAGCAGGAGTTTAGATCAAGTATGAAAATGCCTGTTTCTGAGACCATCACTTTCATTTTCCCATTCACGAACCTGTCGTATCTGGTCACTTCACTCTGTAAATCCTCCCGGTCAGGAGCTGCCCCAATACATTTCTCATTCACTGCAATTGCCTGTGTTACATTATACTATTAGTGCTGTAAAATTAAAACCAGTGTTAACGGTATCAGGGGACTGCGGAAAAAAATTGGTCCTTGGACAGTTAGAATTCTAAGTACAACACAGAGTTTGAGCAGGGCTGGTGAACAGTTGGGCTTATTTACCATGAGCAGCAGGAAGCAAACAGCAGCAAATGAAAAGGGCTGATATAGTGCCTTTGGAAAACTGCGGAGTGTGGCTGGGAAGGGAACTTTCCCAGGGTGATCACACAAGATCTTCTGGAATCTACAGAGAACCAGCTCTCCAGTGCTTACGGCTTGTTAATAACCACACAGGAGGTGTCACAGGATACCCAGTAACAAACGCAAGACCTGCAGAAGGTGACAGTGTGACGCTGATGTGCGTTAGCATCACTGCTCCTGCTTGGGAAGGCAACAAGGACCAGCAACGGCACTAGCCTGGCCCCGTTCACTGGTGGCCACCTCAATGACTGAGCTTCACCAGCTCTGGCCAAGGTTAACCTCTTCTGGGCATTCCTGTATGGGTGAATCAAGACAATCAAGACCTTCTCAACTTCTTTCGGGTCTAACGTTCATACACACTGTGCACGTCCTTCCTCGGAGCCCAGCAGCAGCTTCCTGAGCAACCAACAACTGCATAGCGACACCTTTTATGAGCGAGTGCCCTTCAGAGGCATCCAACTGGCCTGAGTGAGGCTGCACCATTTCAGCATTCTCCTGGTGGTCACCAACGGCCTGGAGATGGTTCTGCAAGCAGCGTGCTAACTCTGGTTTGCTTTAAGGGTGCTGGATGTGAAACACCTCATTAGCTGCAGCAAGACTCAAGCCCCTTAAGACTCACGTTCCCTTTAAGGAACCTGGTTGGAAGGGGATTTTTCATACGGGCTATGCCAAGCCATTGGCAGAGATGGGGATTTGAAAGACAGTTTTAATTATAGCAGGTAAAACCCACACGTGATCAAGCAGCGGTGGCAGAAAACCATCGGAACTGAACGCTGACCCATTTGGGTTGTTTGCTGAACTTTAATCGCTTTCCAAGTCTGACAGCTGCTCAAACTTAATTGCTCATTACGCTTGTAAATAAAAACTGATCTCACTCTGATTAGCCAGCCATCTTTGAGTTGCCATAACAACTTCTCGTCTAATAAGTGATTTCAGATTTCCCATTATTTGTACCAGCAGAAAATTTCACAAAGGTCTGAGATCGCTCTTTGCACTGAAATACCCTTCTAATTAGAAGAACCGAGAATCAGTAGCGAAAGGGCAGCTCGAAGATAATGAAAAAACACGCTATTTACTACAACAGCTTAAACACAAGATAAGGGTACCCCAAAACCAAATATATTCCAGCTCCTGCTTAACTCCTACCTTTCACTATCAATCATCTCATTCTCACACACTAAACCCATCACAACTGCTCAGAAAAACACCAGGCAGCACTCAGGGACAGCGGGTCACAAGGCTGATTTCAAGACTCACTCCAGAGGAAATAGTTCAGTCAATTTTGCATATTTTCTCTCTGAATCTTAAATTAGGAACCAACTAACCGGTTAAATTCCTTAACACTCTGTTAACTGATGAAAGCGCTTTTTGGGGAACACTGAGGAGTTCAGATTCTCGACACCATCCTACAAAGGAGAGAAAAGGGTGTGTATGGAGCCCAGCAGATGTCCACTGTACCAACTGCAGTGGAAGATGCTTTGGGAGGAAGAGTTACAATACAGTGCCTCATCTCTGGAGCACCTCCATCAAAAACTTACTTCAGGCTTGACTTCTTGGACAAGTGTGCTAATTAAAGCCTTACAGACATCTGAAAAAAATTAATCTGTATTTCAGTACGTATTTGGTCATCACAGTTTAAGTAAAATGCCTCTGTTAAAACACAGACTTACTCGTTCATCTGAGAAGACAGCGATTGGGAGCTCTCAATTACTGTCAGCCCGTAGGACTTGCCCGGCACAAAGACCTTCCAAAATTTGCTGGCAAAGCTGCTGAAGCTTGCGATTTATTTAATCTGCTCAAGGTGGCTTTTTGTGTGGCTAGGCAAGGAAGGACGCCCTTTTCCTTCCAAAAGGAAAATAAAGGCAGAAGGCTATAACTGAGACAAAACTAAAGTTTAAAAAAAAAAGGTCAGGAAATACCAGATTTTAAAAAGGGACGTCTTCTGCATTTACTCAGCTATGGAAGAAATGTGAAATTTTTGTTATTTGGGTCACACTTCTTGCAGCAGAATTATCCCACAAAAACACAGAGGATGCAACACGCCCAAGTTAACAATATCCTCGACGTTCCTGACCACGTTTGGGATGTAACAACATCTGTCTCGCTTTACGAATAAGAACCCGACGCTCTGGGGTTCAAACACAGTTTATAACACCCGTCGGTGCCTTCACTCTGTGTACGTTTTCTTTGATCTGAGTTTGAACAAAGATTTTCTTCCCAAAGTAATCGAAGCCAGAAGGTTTCTGTGGACCAGCTGGGGAACAGGCTGGCTTGCTCACAAAGAATAAGCAGCCGTACGAACTAACCAAATTATTCAACAGGTTTCTTCTGAATATATTCTCTTTTTCTGAGTCTCCTGATGCTCTCTGAGACTATGCTGCAAACACTGAGCTGCCAAAGGGTTCCTGTCAGCTGAGAGATACAGAACCATGGGTAAATAGTCTATACATAGCCATGCCAGGAATTACCCAAGCACAGGGTATAGACATACACAGACCTTTTTCCTTCTCCAGTCCTTGATTTTTAAATGAGTAGGTATGGAACCTACCTTATAATTCTGGCAGGTACAGAACAATCATACTTAAAATTTAAAGACAGTGCTGTCAATAACAGACTGGATGAGTTTATTTGCATCTGCCCTTCTTGAGCAATGGAGAGCCCCTACGAGTGGGAAGGTCTGGCTCCATGAGTTCCGTGAGGACATGTTTACCTGCAGCAAAGGACCTGCTCCTAAGGGAAGGGAGACCGGGCTGTAGCGAAGCCTTTAGACCAGTGTCGTTTGTGCTCAAGAATCAGCAGTTTTAAAAGAGCCCTTTTCCTGTGATGCTAACTGAAAAAAATGAGCAAAGCAACTGGGGAGAACCAGCAGAATGACTAAGCAGAGACAGGAGATAAGGCCTGTCTATCCTAGACGGAATTTTTATACTCGGCAACAAGGTTTTTTTATGTAGAAAACTAGTAATTCCCCGAGTGGAGACAAATGAGGAAATGGAAAACTACTTCTGGGTGATCTGTGCAGACTCATCAGTCGGTGGAAAATGGTGTTACGCAGGCTGGCCTTTTGGGTCACTTCCCAGCTTCTCAGGGCTCCTACAAGGCTTCGCTCTCCCCTGCGTTCTCCAAACATTCATGCTTTCTATCGCCTATGCATCGCACAAATTCTGAAACCAGAACACAAAGTGCGAAATGATTTACCCAGAGTCAATTATGAAATCCCAGATGAGGAAGGAGACTGCCAGGCCAACCCTGAGGAGCACCAGCTCTGCGGGGTCCTTCCCCATGAAGGATCCTCTCACCAAGATTTCTGCAACAACCGCTGCTGTTCCTCCCTGACCGTTTTCACCGAGGATACCACCACAGACCTTGATCACCTTCAAAGAATGCTTAATAGAAAACTCAGCATAGTTCATCAAGTCAAAGGAAGGTCTAAGTTAAAACTGTTTCTAATTCAACTAAGGAAAACCCATAATACTTGTTTTTACACACAATACTTTCTTTTTTTGGTGAAAATTGGTTTGGATAACATACATAATCAGTTGGAAGGGTCCATGGAGCTTTTCTAACAGTGTGTTTTTAGTCAAGCTTATTTTAAATATGCTGTTTAAAAATCTGTTGGGTACGTGAACAGTGCAGTATCAAACCAGGAACGAGCTGTCCTCATGCTGCAGCCTCTCACGTGTGGGTTTATAGTAGAAGCATATGGAATATACATTCAAGCGTACTGTGCTGGAAGAGATAAAACTGCATTACTCCAAAATACATGCTATAATACCGTCATGAACTACAATCTGCTTTTGTGCCTATAAAATAAATCCAGTCTTAGAAACCCAGTATTAAATGGTATTATACTAATTATCCAGCTTCACACACGTATGTAGTTTCTCCAAGTTGCCAGATTCATGACTCAGTATTTATTTGCTCCTTTAATAGCAAAGATATCCATTTTCCTATTTCATGGAGATTTTCCTTACAACATAATCCATTGTCACAAAGCGAAAGCAGATCCAAATAATCTTATAAAAAACTAAAAGCACTTTATCAGACTCTCTTTTGCATGAGTAGCACATTTCTAGATGAGCAGTGGGAGGTTGGATTTTAAATGACTGACCAGCTACAAGAGTATCTATAAACGTACTTAAACTCACTTCTCGTGCCCTCTTCACTGCAGGCAGTGACAAAATCCACCTTTCTTGGTGAAAATTCACTGTATGCTGTGGGCATCTGATAGCAAGAGAAGTTTCTGCCACCTTTACTGAGAAAAGCTTCCCTTGGAACAGGGCACAACACCTCAGCAGTGATGGGCAAACTCAAAGGGCTCTGCGTGATAATGCAATGAGTGAAGAGAGAGATGATTCAGTCATTCTATTGGTACCCGACTCTAAGGTTACAGCATGCACTTTAAACACCGACTTCTGGTGTTGGGAAAAAGGTTTGTCTTTCAAAAAAAATGTTTTCCTTACAGCACAGCCAAGCTGAAGTTTACTCTGAAGGGAACTTAGGCAAATTGTGTAGGAAGACAAGAAAGACTGGGTTAGTTCCTCCCGCAGGGTTACCATGGGCTGCTCCTGGGACACTTGTCTCTATTCTTGCATGTAGCTGTCAATTCGTTTATTTGGGAACCATTTTTTTTTCCCGAAGACTCATAAAAATCTTAGCATATAAGACACCTGAAAAAAGAGCTTAAGTGCTTCTTATGGAAAGGAAAATAAAAAGGTGTTTATACACCCCCACCACCCCCCCAAAACTGCACCATTTTCTCATTTAATAAGAAAAGAGGGGGCAACAAGCCAGCAGCTCTGGAAACAGACTCTGTCCACCATATTTATTACCAATTTAACAGCCTTGAATGGAAACTGCAAGTGCTGTGATAAAAATCAATTGAGAAGCTGTCTGCCTCACTGTTGCTTCAATAAAGCGCCTCTGTACCTTTTGCTGAAACCCTGGTTTTGTGGCCTCCTTAAACAATACTCGGTGTTAAATCACTGTGCTGTGCCTCCTCTGGAAACAGAGACCAAGTGCCCAGACTGGCCCCTTCAGCCAAACCCCCCCTCACCAACAGGGACCAGGGGTGTCAACCAGTACCGCCTGACTGGCATCTCCACCCCTAGTCATGCAGGACACCTTAATTTCTATTTTATTGTTAAAGTTTAACTCCCAGGACTCTGTGCATTTCGCTCGGGTGCTGGACCTCTCTGCCTGGAGGTCTCTGGCTCCAACTCAAGCAGACTTCAGGCTGCGGCAAGAATGGCTGACTTCAGCAGCACGACCAGAGCTCTCACCAAAACAGACCTCAACGCTCCCATCCCGCCGCCCATTTCACACATTGCTGCCCCAAGGCAGCCCTTCGCACCTGAGGGAGATGGCGGGGCCAGCAGCAAGGCTTGGATTTAAATAAATAAACACTCTCCTGAAGAAAGTCTCCAGAGGGAAAAAGAAAATACTACAGAATATAACTGGTTTTCCTGAGTGCTCGTGTGTAAGCCATATGGCCTATATCAAATGAGCAGAACAAGCAAAAAAAAGGCACCGGTTCTCCACATTCTCGTAATTTAATCCGTTTTAATCATCTCGGATGTTTTCGCTAACCTGCACTAAGGGTATTTGTTCTAATAACCTTGAGTAGAGTGGTGACACTTTAAAGATGGCTCCCTTGAACAAAGAAAAATAAAAATGCGATTTATGGCAGGATGTGGGATCTCAAGGCAAATTCCCGCTACTGTAAATTGCGGCTTTTTCCCCGGGCCAGCCCCTCTCCCGACGGCAAGCAGTCCGTCTTCGCCGTTTTACTACACATCCTCCTGCATCCTTCGCCTCACTGAGCAGGAGCACACGTGGAAATAGTCCTCCTCGAGGGATCTAGTCTATTGTATTCACAGTATCAACTGGAAAAAATAAACAGCCTGGTGGTAAGAAGCAGGCTCACACCCAGTGCCACAAAGGATCATGTCAGCCCTGACGTATTTCGCAACCTACGAAACCCGTGGCACCCAGTTCCACCCTCCAGACTCTTGCTGGCTTCCACACAGACCTTCTCCATGGCATGACCACCCCTCAGCCGGCCAGTGCCATGCAGCACAAGCTGCCAGTGAAAGCTCCAGTGTCACCCCAGCCTCCTCGACCAGCATCGCGGAGCCTGCGAGGAAGCACCAGCCACCAACCAAGGGCTGAAGGGACCATGAAGACTTCTAAGTCCCCTGGGATGCTGAAAAGCACCGTTTGCTCACAAAGCCTTTGGGAAATAATGGATTCTGCCACATAATCCTGGATGAGATTTTTCTCTCTTCACTAAACCTCCAGGTCAAAAGCCACATGGAAGGAGCAGGATGGTTTGAAGCTCAGGAATCTCCCAGGCACATGGCTGCAGCTGACTGCCTTCCACAGCACCACCCTGCTGACAACCACCTCCTCCGCTCAGGAGAGAACCTCACGAGGGGACATAAGGGCAGTTCAGCATCCACGGGTCAATCAAAGCAGTAAAGAAAAATCACGAGGTTTGTAATTAGTAGCCACAATGTAGGCTTATACAGGTTCTGTTGTGTGACCACTGGAAATTAAATAGAGGCTACCGTATAAGGCAGTCCAAAAATCAGGTAGCTTTCAGCGAGGAGGAACCTGGCTGCCATTTCAACTGGCACTTTAGACGCAGGAGACTCTATCCATCTCTGTTACAAATCCACCGAGCTCATCCCAGCATTACTTTCCCACATTAAGCAAAAGAGTTAACATTAAAAGCCTGTCTAGCTTCAGACATTATCCAGATAAAGAGAAGGAGAAAAGAGAAAATCCCTTGTATTACCTCTCTCAGCTCTCCCCAAACCTTCCCTGACATTTCTGTTCTTTCAGACCTGGCATTTATCTGAAGACTTTGTCTGGCCCTAATTAAATCTTCCTGTGAACCACTGCTCCTTCCTGGCAGAGAACGTGCGTTCTTGGTGTGCTGATGGACCTACAGAATTTTCCACGCTTCTCCCTTATGGTGAGTGTTAGGCCTCCCTTGAAAACATCACAACTGTGTTCAACACAATATGTTTAAACAGAAATACAGAATTATTCAGTTTCTTTTAAAGAATGAAGAGAAACATAAGTGAAAATTATATTCCACAAGCTCGCTGAAAACAAAAAGCTGTGGAAACACTGGGCAGCTCGCACCGTCTGAGAACAAGGCTCGCTTTTGTTTTACTCCTGTCTCAGAAGGGGATAACTGGCAGCGATAGGAGAAGCAGAACAATTTTTCTTCCAAAATAAAATTTGCAGCTATCTCTTCCCCCTGGGGATGAAAAAAACAGTCTTCAAGTGCAGCTGAATTTTGCATTATGGGAAGTTGCGTTATAAGCCCCTCACACACGCACCTCACCTTAACTGATCAAAGCAGCTCCCTCGGAGCTTTGTGTCCCTCAGAGCTTTGTGTTCAAAGCCTCGAAGGTGGCAGTGACTCATTCAAAGAGAGCAAGGGGGTGCGAGAGCTCTGAAAATCTTTGCACTCCAGAGTTAGAAAGGCAGGTGGCTAGAAAAGCAGATTTTACTGCTAACCACCCCCAACAATTCTGACTTAAGCCTTAAGGAAGACCCTTTAAGCCACTTACGGATGCTAAAAGAATCTGACGATAACTAGAGGTGAAATTAGTGCCTTCCCTTAACAAGGCGCATTGTGGAAGGCTTGTCCAAGCAGCAGAGCAGCCAGCTGTCCCAGCAGATGTGGTCAGATGGCCCAGCTCAACACAGCAAATCCACTTTAAAATTGTGGTTAACTTTCAGCATTCTCATTATTCTCCAACTCTCACCACTTCTCTCCCTAACAAGAAGAAATAAACACCCCAGATGGCTACAGAAAAACAGCAAGCTATACATATGCTCCGCAGAGTCTGACAAAGCAAGAGTCCAGCCATCTTCGAAGCACCACGCGAGACTCGCCCTTTTAGAGGGTAAAAAGCTCTACGACGGGCTGTCTCTGCTCGTGGGGGTGAGGCGACTACTAAAAAAGAACTTCTGGGGTTTGAGGCCACGACCAGGCCCTCTGCAAAATTTTTCCACTTTAATTTCCAAAGTCTTCCATCATTCCATAAATCAGTGTAAAGCAGCTATAGGCTATACATAGCTATACAGGAGCCTATATATAACCCCCAAATAAGGCATTCGAATTAGTGCTGCTTATCAAACAAATCAAGGAAACTAAGAGCAGAGGGTCACTGGAGAGGGGTGCTAGCGCAACTGGACATCGCCTTGGCTTCGGGGACCGTACGCCACGGTCCTCACACCGTGAGGCAGGAACCCAAGCCAGCCTGCTGCTCCTCCCCACCGCAATGTGAGAGATCTTGTATTTCTTCAGGACCCAAGAGGAGAAAGCGGGAGGTGACAGCAGCCCACCCAACCATGGGCAGGCTGGCAAGAAGCGGTGCCCAGGCTTTCTCCCGTGGCCCCGGCCACGGCAACCCAGAGTGAAACCAGACTTGCCCCAGTTGAGAGTGAACATCTGTGGGAGGGAGGGAGTAAAAGCAGCAACCCAGGAAGGCCTTGGCAAGCCGCGCAGTGAAAGTACACTGAAAATAATTGGCCTAATGTCACCAAAGCATTAGCAAAACCACAATTCAAGCTCTGAGCTGAAAACCAAGCGCATTCTTGTATCTCTAAATCACGCCACCCTCCCTGCAGGTCCAGGGAGGTTTCAACACTTTGGGAGAAAGGTGGCTGACTGACAGGGCTGCTCTGTGACGAGGTACTCACATGCAGGAAAAGGAGCTGGGGGGTGCAACAACTTTCCTTGCTCCATCAACCATCTTGAAGTGGAGCCTCTCCCTCCTCAGGGCACACAGCCTGCCCAAAGCTGCCACTACTCCCATAGCCCTCTGCTCCCCGCAGAGCCCTCCACGACCCACCCTAAACCCCAGAGACCCTAAGGCCTACAGCACGCACCAACCCCAAAAGCCCACCTCCAGAGCCTCCACCAACCCTGCCACCCCAGAGGCCCTCCCATACCTCCACCAGCCCCTAGATGCCTCACCGTCTCCAGAGCCCCCCATTAACCCCCAAAGACACCCACAACACTCGAAGTCCTCCACTAAGCCGCACGGCCCCTCCTCACTGGCTCCAGAGGCTCCCGTGGGCCCTTACAGACCCCCAGAGCATTCCTGGGCCCCCACAGACCCCCCCACCGCCTCCACAGCACCTCACTGACCCTCAGAGCCCTCCGCGGGCCCTCACAGACCCTTCCCCGCCTCCACAGCACCTCACCGACCCCCAGAGCCACCTGCTACCTGGAGCCCCCCACCCGCTCCAGAGGCCCCGCTGGCTCTCCAGGCCGCCCTGCAGCCCCCTGCCCGCCCCCCGGGCCGCCTTACCGAGGCTCTGCCCTACTGGGGTGCTGAACGGGTTTCCCAGCAGAAACTCCATCTTGGGATGACAACAAACAGCGGCCCGGCGGCCCCCCTCCTCCCCTGGCCCGCCCTGACTGGCATCCGCGCACACCAATCGCAGCTGGATCTACCAAGAGTAGCCCGCCTTCTCGCATTCGATTGGGCGGATGCTGGACGCTGCGTGTAGTCATAGGCTAAAGAGCGTGTCCTTCACTGTCAAGCGAGCGGCCCGCCCCCGCGGTAGTCCCGGCCCTTTCCACGCCTTCCGGTTGATGGACAGTAGGAGCAACGCTACTGCCGTTCTCCATTGGGCAAAGGCCAAATCACTCTCAAACGTTATTGAGGAAGAGAAACGTCAATCATACGCGTCTCCTCACGCCCCCGAGAGCACGGTACCAGCACTGATTGGCTGACACGGATTTCTCGCGCTCTGATTAGCAGGCAGCCTTCCCACCCACTCCCTCTTCATTGGTGGTTAACTCTGTCACGCGGCCGCCCTTAGCAACGCGCCTGGGCTTCCTCAGCAACCGGCGCCGGACCGGGCCGGGTACCGAGAGCGTGGAGCGAGCCTCGGGCCTTGGGGACCTGCGCGGTGAGAGGCCTGAGGGGCCGGGATCGGGGCCCGGAGGGGTCTCGGAGGGAAGGCGGCAGCCCACCGGGGTCAGGGCAGAGTCAGGGTCCCGGGGGGGGGTGTCAGGAACATGGCGCTGCTCCCCAGGCCTGGGCTCCTGCCGGCTGTGAGCAGGAGCTTCTTGTCTGGAGTCCGAGCCGCTGCTCGCACTGACACCCTCAGGTGCTGACCTCGTGGTGTGGTTAGATCTGTGGAACCGACACTGATTAAAGAGGCGATGGAGAAATACAAGGGAAAAGGAAAGTCTGGCAGGTCAAGAACAGACATGGACCTGTTGGAGCGGGTCCAGAGGGGGCCACAAAAATGACGTGAGGGCTGGAACCCCTCTGCTGTGAGGACATGGGAGAGAGTTGGCGTTGTTCAACCTGGAGCAGAGAATGCTCCGAGGAGACCTTAGTGTGGCCTTTCAGTGCTTAAAGAAGCCTGTCTGAAACATGGGGAGGGGCTTTTCAGCAGGGGCTGATGTGACAGGACAAGGGGTGATGGGTTAAACTAAAAGAGGGAGATTCAGACCAGAGAGAAGGGAGAAATTGTTTACACTGAGGGTGGTGAGACCCTGGCCCAGGTTGCCCCGAGAGGTGGGAGAAGCCCCATCCCTGGCACCATTCCCAGTCAGGTTGGACCTTGGGACTCTGAGCAACCTGCTCTAGTTGCAGATGTCCCTGCTCACTGCAGCGGGGTTGGACTGGATGGGCTTGGAAGGTCCCTTCAACCCAAACCAGTCTGTCATTCTGTGATTCTATGAAGGATGAATAAACTCAGAACCTGCTATAGCTCAGTCTGTACCGAGCACTGCCATAGAGAGGTTTGGTTTGTTAATGAAAAGCTGTGATGAGGAGAGGACTCTTTAAACCCAGGCATTCATCTTTCCTGTCCTCCTATGCAAAAAACCACCAGAACTTCTTCCATACTTCCAGACATCTTACACAAGAAATAATTTGACTATTCCGTCCTTCATACTGACTCAGTAACTGTGCATGGTTCTAGAAAGGTAAGTAGTCTCACCACCTCCTGGGCCGCATTAGGGGTGTTTAAACGATGAATCCAGCACACAAAGCTTTGCCTGACAGGACTGTCCATTTCCCCAAACGAAGGTGGTTGTGTGCGGTGCTGTATATGGACTGAACAAGCCAGCTGTTACTATGGATCTGCATTAAATTCCACTTTCAGAAAATCACTGTTATTGTTAATGAATTTTCTTCCCTCCTCCAATTAGTTTTCACTTTTAATATGGTGTTGGCATTTAAAATTCAATTGTTATTTTTCCTATGAAATACACATCTCTTACCCTTCAAATCAGACTTGCCTATAACGCAAAAATGACCATTTAAAATGATATTGAAT
Source organism: Bucorvus abyssinicus (assembly GCA_009769605.1). Lineage (NCBI taxonomy): Eukaryota > Metazoa > Chordata > Aves > Bucerotiformes > Bucorvidae > Bucorvus > Bucorvus abyssinicus. The sequence continues at coordinate 14,969,232 of CM020044.1, forward strand.
GGCACACAGAGCCTTAAATATACCCTCTTCGTGAAGATGCATTTCAGCAACAGGTGATTCCCATGTGACGGACTGTTGCTGTTCATGGGTACTGCACGGGGCCTCCTTTCCTGGCCTGTTTATCTGGCCAGATTCTGGCATTCTTCATGGGAAACACTCTAACTTCATGGAAAACACTGATGTGCTGTGGAGTTTGTGTGTGATCATGTCTGGGGCCGTGAGGCTGTACTTAAAGTCACACCAGTGACTTGGTGATAGAAGCCAACCCTGTCTTTGCCATCAGCTCTGAGGTATTAGACCTTCTTCATGCTCAGCTCTGCCCTTATGCCCTTGGAACTGTCAGGCCTGGTCGATGGACACAGTAGCCAGGCAGTGATTTTATTTATTTTTCTCCTCTGTCCTTTAAGGCTGATACCATCTAACAATGAGTCAGTCAGACAACAGCATCGAGCCAAATGTTATCGATGATGACATGGTTCAGAAGGCCGTGGAAGAGCAGTGTCCAGAGGCCATAGGAAATCTTGCCGGGAGGGGAGGTATTGGCTTTAAGGATGTGACGGAGCTACAGCTTAATTTTAGAAGTGAGTATCAGAATATATACTTCTTTTTCTTCTTCTTTTGTTAGAGGGTGATGGAATTAAGCAAGAAGCAGCTAACTGGCAATTAAAGAATCATGATTAGCTTGGATTTGTTATGTGGAAAGTAACATCTGGACTTTTTAGTCCTGCCTGTATGAAGCAGTTTCATTAGAGAGAGCCAGGTGCTTTTGCTAATGGGTGACTTTGAAGCTGCTGTGATTGTCCCTCCTATTCTTATTTAACATTTATATTCTGGTGACACCTACAGGCCACAGGCCTGTTGGGCCCTTCTGTGCGTGGCCAAATCAAACCCTGGGCAGGCTCGGCCGTGGCTGGCGGTTATGTGAGAGCTGTTTGGTAGATTATGGTGATTACAGTCCAGCTCGGTGGCTTCCTCTGGTCATCCATAGCATTATCGCAGCTTGCCTCTTGCTGTGAAACCGGTCATAAACTTGCATTTGAAAAATGAAAAGGAAGAACATTTGGTTCAATATTTAAGTATTTTGGGGGTATGTCATTTCATGGGCAAAAATCTGCTTTTGATTAATCATTGTGCTCCAGTAAAATAATGTGTGTATCAGATGAGTTCCTTAGAGCAGTCTCTGTGACCTGATCCCGCATGTGTTTGTTTGCAAATACAAAATACAGACCTGTGTGAACATTTCGTGTGTGCAATCCCTTACTTTACTCTGCACTCACTAAATGACAGCAGCAGAGCTGCTAACGAAACCCTCTGGGAAGCCATTGCAGGGCAGGGAGAGAACTGGGAGGGAGAAGATTCTGTATTTTCTGTCACCTTGGTCCTAACGTTTTGCTGTAGTGCCCAACGGCCTGCCCTTGTGATTCTGTTTTTGGAGAGAGCTAAATGCAGGGATATTGATTAGTTCTAAACTGCAGCCTTCGCAGAAAGAGACCCCAACTCGCTCTCCCATGAGGAGACTCCCAGGAGCAGCAGAGTGATTTAGGAAAGCTGTAGCTGCACACTGCTAGCCTGCAAACACAGGGAAAAGCCTCATCCCAAACCTCCCTTTTGGAGCTGGGAAGGAAAATGAAGGTCAAGGCCTCCTAGCAGTGGACTCATAAAGCCACTCTTGACTGCAGGGCCATAGTCAGCATCTCCTCAGCGACTTGTTGGCATCACTGATGAGCAGTGTGCACTGGTGCAGGACACTGAGGTTAAGTGGGCTGTTTCATTGAATCTTGTCCAGCCAGTGGACCTCTCAGCTCTCTAGGGCAGTCATCACATGCTACCGTAATCTGCTGAAAGTCATTTTGGAGGTAAGAGTGGACACGGTTTCCTTAAGCAAAACAGCGTGTCTGCTAAACCGAAAGCTGTCTCACATGAAAAGCTGTTTACTTTTATTTTTTCCCTGTGACTTTAGATATCCTGCAGATTGATAATCTGTGGCAGTTTGAGAATCTGACTAAGCTGCAGCTGGACAACAATATCCTTGAGAAGATAGAAGGTCTGGAGAATCTGGTTCACCTTGTATGGCTTGGTAAGAGACAGGCACTGAGGTCGGATGCCTTCAAAAGCACAAAGCAAAGTCAGGATGTCGCATTCCTTCTCAAATAGGACTGATAGGAGCTTTCCCAGGGAAGGCTGTCAGCTGTCGGGGTGTCTCCTCATTTGACTGTCAAATGTCAAAATGCCTGAAAATGAGCACTGCGAAACCTGGTTTTAATACATTTGGTGTGGCAGGAACAGGACGCTGAGATTTCAAGGTTGATTCCAGGGTTTGTGCTTGTATTTGGAGGTGAGTTTCAGAAATATTTATGGAACCACCTCTGTGATTTAGAAGCCTGTATTCTGTTTTCAAAGCTAATGCAGCATTTCAGAGCCTAGAAACCACTGACTTTACCCCGCTGTGCTTAAGGGTTTGTCATCATTGTTCCAAGGAGTGCCCATCCTCGTAGTCTGATGTGATTCCTTTCAACCGAAAACCCAGGATGCCAACAGCAGCACCGCACAGTGAAGTGGGTTTAGATGCTGGGCAGAGTGCTGCTGCAGAGCCATAGCTTAGAGCATTCTCTGGCAACTACAGCCACTGGCAGCGGAAATACATCCCCAGCCGTCTTGGGAAATAGCATGTCAGGCTTCGGTTCATCAGCACATCTTGAAATGTCGAATGGGTTCTTCCGCCCGGTTGTCTGCGCTGCTCTGCTGCACAGATGACGAATGTGCTTATGTATGAATCAACGGCTGATCGCCATGGGGTACGCAGGGCGTTTTGAAGCACGCCTGTGGGTTTAGTTTGCCCAAAGGCTGCAGTGGTTCAGAAGCTGCTGCGTGAGTGTCTTGGCCATCCAGGGGCTGGGGTGATGCAGACAACCCTCTTTGGACACCTGAATCACTCAGTACTGGCCTGAGGGCAAATGCTGCCCTTAGTCATGATGAATGTAGGTGTTCAGACAGATGTTCTGGCTGGATAAGAGGAATTATCAACAAGTGAAGTAGCTAAAGTGAGTACATGCCTTTGCATACCTCCACTGAGAACAGGGCGATGGGGAGTGTGGGACTGGCGTACGTTGGTCTGATGGGAATGACTGTGACAGTGGGCATCACTGTGGCAGGCAAGAGTCTGCAAGAAACAAGGCAAGGAGGGTCAAATTTGTCACAGAAATACCCCGCTTTTAGGGCATTTCTCCACCACTTTTCTTGTATTTTGGGTTTCCCCATATGGTAGAAATCCCTTTCAGGATGTGTACGTGGACCCTACATGGAATACCTTCAACTCTCCCTCTTGTTTAAAAGTTGTGTGGACAGCTGCAAGGAGGAGAAGTGAATGAATGATGATTTAATGCCGAGCCTTTCCTGTGGGACACTGAACACCCCCGAGCAAAATACTGCACATAAAGTCCTAACTCCAGAACCAGGCTAAGTGCAAGGTCTGAATCAGGGTGTTCTGCTATTAATAATTTCACTTTTCCTTGTAAAACTTTTGATTTCTAAACTCTTCCCCAGACTTGTCCTTCAACAATATTCAGGTAATTGAGGGCTTGGATTCCCTTGTCAAACTGCAGGACCTCAGTCTCTACAATAACAGAATATCTAAAATCGAGAACATGGACACATTGCAAGAGCTGTGGATTTTCTCCATAGGGAAGAACAACCTGACCACTCTGGAAGATGTGAGTGCTCCCTGTCTTTGCAAACATTCCCTGTCAAAGGATCAAATACTCCAAAGCTGACATTTGCCACTGTGTCCGAGCCCCTCTTTAGAGAAGGAAATTCTCCTTAGGATTTCAGTGCCTCTGTACATTTTGGTTTTGGTAAGCTGTTCCAGCTTTAAGTGCTTACTACAGCTATTTCTCTTCTAGATTACTGACTTCTGGGGGCCTGGTTCTGTTACTGCTATCAGCCATGGCAAAATTCCTATTGCTTCTCCTGAAAGCTGGAAAAGGAATAAGTAGCAACACAGGAGAAAAGGAGGGAGTGGACACTAGGATTTATTTGGGGTTCTTTTGAGGGCAGCTTACCAATCTAAGACCCCTGGTTTGCCCAACCCATCTGCCTTCTCTGTGCATCCATCGTTTGTATATTCATGATGTGTATTTAAGTAGTTCCTTTCCTGAAACACATAATTTAAGGTCACTGGTGTTTGGCAGCGGAGCAGGATTATATTGCAACATAACAAGAGCAGCGAGTTTCAAAGCTGTGCATTTCCCCTGCTCTGGGAAGCACAGCAGTGGCTCTTTCCCCTCACGTAGGTGATCTATCTCAGGAGGTTTAAACACTTACGCACCCTGAATCTCACGGGGAACCCTCTCTGCGACGACGAGCAGTACACGCTGTTTGTTGTGGCTCATCTTCCAGACCTGGTATACTTGGACTTCAAGCTCGTGAGGGACACCACGGTGAGCATTTCTGCATCCCCTGCGTGTGAAATCGGGCAGCTTCATCTTACAGAGCATTTGTTTTCTTGGTTTGCCAGCAATATCCTGGCATTCAGGGCAGGTTCCCTGCAGAAATTAGGCTTACAGGAACATGCAGTGTTTATTCTGCCTCCACCTAACAGCTGTGAACCTGCAGGCCAAATTCTATCAGATCTGACAGAGGGGTAGAGGTGTCAGGGGCATGATGTGAAAATCCACAGCTGTGTCGGGGAGAGGGGCCCGGTTAACGTTGCTGTGGAGAGGCGGAGCGTGACTGCAAACTGCCTTAGAGATTGGGGAATCTTGCAGAAGATTGGTCTTGAGACATGGATCCAGGGGAAAGGAGGCTGGTGGTCCTGCTGCTCACCGAGCACTTTGCTTCAGTAGCAGAGGACAGACCATCCAGGCAAGCAGGGGCCATCGAATGCACTTTCCACTCTTGATTTCTGAGACCAAGACAGTGCATCCGCACCAGTAACTTGTGGGGCTGCTTTGATCCCAGGGCTCAGAGGAACAAAGAATGGCTTCTTGTTTGGGCTCTTTTTTTTTTTTTCAGTAACCAAAGATTAATTGTAGGTTTGCTTGGCACAGAGCAGGAGCTGTACTTGGAATATAAATCACTCTTACCATAGGACTGGGAGGGCTTTCCAGGTCGTTGAGTCCAGTCCCTGCTCGCACAGACAGTACGTCATAGAACTGCATACTTAAATTTGTCAAGCTTCACTTTCCAGCTAATTAGGTTCTTGACCTGGCTACTACCTTGCCAACCACTCCACCGAAGAGCTTTCTCCTCCCTAGTAAATGTATTAAACTCACTAGCTGATCAAATCAGAGCTCAAATTCTAGAAGTCAAAACAGGGCCTCCTGCTAAAAAAGAAAAACCAACCCTAAAGATGAGGAAATGGGGAGAGAAAAGTTTCCTGGGACTGAATCAGCACAGGTTGTAATATCAGATGGAGTAACATGCCACAAAAACTGGCATGAGGAATGGATTAGAAACTCCATAAGTAGTTTAATAAAAAGCCCACAAGGAAATGGAGATGCAGAGGGCACGCAGGTGCATTTTCTAGAAAGATCAAATGCTTGTGCCCAGATTTGTTGAGCAATGCTGGATAATCTGATAAAAATATTGTCTTTGTTTGCAATTCTCAGCGAGAAGTTGCAGCTTTAAAGTTTCAAGATCTTACTGAGCCATTGGAACGTGAGGAGGCTCAGGCCCTGGCACAGCTGGAGGAAAAGCAGGTGAAGCAGAAGGAGCTGGAGTACCACGAGGTGTGTTTTCGGTGGCTGGTTGTGTATTGTCTCAGGAGAAAGAAGCACCACATGTACTGACTTCACTTGTACCTGCTTGAAGATTTAATGAGAGGTTAACATCGACTGTGCTAAAACCAAGGCTAGGATTAATCTCTGTGATCTCTGAATCTCATCTTTTGAATGAGAACAGGAACTGCTGTGCAATACACATGATGTGGGGGAATGTAATTCTTTTGGCTGAACAATGAAACTGCAGATAGAGACCCTGCGAAGCTAAATAGGACAGCATAGCCCAGGATCTATCAGCCTGACACGAGATTAAGGAAATTACAGGTCTGAGGGAACTGTTAGCATTTTCATGGTGCAGTGACTTTTTTTTCTCCTTCACACTACGTTAATGCTTTTCATTAGTTTTATGGTGAAACTCTTCAGGGCTTTCAGAGACCACTGTGGTGCTGTGAACAGACTGAAAACAAGCCCAGGCAGAACAGTGCTGTCAGTTATGGCCTGGCTCTGTATTCCAGACCTCTGGAAGATCAGACCAGCTGCAGAGCAGGACATGGTTAAGTGGCAGGGAGGACACCTGCAGCTCTTCCCTCCGCCCCTTGCCACAGTCCACTGACTCCTAACTGAAAGGCTTAACACCCTTGCAATAAATATGTGATAATGTCGTGTAAGATTCAACAATGTTTTCTAGCCTTAGGCTGGAGAGTTCTAGCAGCAAAGCCACGTGTGAACCAGGATGGTTTTCACCCAGTCACAGGGTGCTTTCATGCCTAGGTTGGTTTATCTGTTGTGTTGGTATCACTGGGTTCCTCTGCTGGTAAAGTGCTTATAGCAGAGACACATCCTGAGGACCGGCAGCAGGTTGGCACTCTTTATTTTACTTCCATTGCTGGTTTGACTCACATTGCTGTGATTCTCTTCAAAGACAGCCTTTGTGGAGCACCTGAATGGCTCGTTCCTGTTTGACAGTCTGTATGCAGAGGATGCAGAAGCTGCCAAACTGGCAAACCTCCCCGGAGCGGGGGACCTGCTGCAGGCATATCCTTCCTGGGTTTAGTACACCTACAGCTAAACTGTAATGCCTCGAGTTAAGGAGGCGCATCCACAGGGACTCTTCGTGCGTTGCTTTTGTCCAGGGCTGAAAGCTACATTGATCTAAGATCTGAGACAGTCTGTGTTCAATTTTGGAACAGTACCAAAAAAAACCACTGCAAGACCGTGAGACCGCTGACAGCTTTAAAGCTCGGTATCTCCTGAAATATGAGGGCTACAAACAAATGGTTTGTGTTACTGGCAAGCTGGCCAACCCAGCTTGAAACATCCCGTTTGTAAAAGCACTCATTTCTATCACCAACAGGTCAGGAGATTCCAGCGCTTTAAATTCTCCCCGTTGTAATTACCATATTCCTCTTCTTTCGCTCAAATCAAACACGGTTTCGGTAGCCGCCTTTTCTGACCCTTCAAGAATCACGGCTTTGTATTTTCTTTAAGTCTGGAATCCACTTAAAGTTTAAAATGAGCTGTGAGATAAATCTCTGCCGGTTAGACGGGAAGAGCGCAGTCGCTAAAATCATGTTGAAATTGAAGTGGTAGGAGATAGGAACAGACTAATCAGAACGAGATGAGTCGCGTATCTCACAACCTGCCAGAGCTGGCAACGTGAAGTTTTCAGGCCAGCACTTTTTTCTGATCGCGGCTCCTACACGGGGGATCAGTGAGCAGATGCTTTTTTTCCACTTTTTTGCTTTTCTCACTCAGATTAATAGAGCGTTGTCAAGGCCAGTAACTTGACCTTCCTTAAAATTGCATTACACTGTTGGGGAAAAATGCATCACGGCTTAACTACAATAGATTCTAGAAACAATTCCATTGCCAAGATAATAGCAGAAGAAAAATTGACGTTATTTTTCTGATGCTACCAAGTCAGTGGTTTATTCTGTGCTCTGGCTGTAGGCTCCAGAGCTGTATTTATTAACTACGCAGGCACTGTATTCGCACTTGTGAAGACAGATAGGGTTGTAGGCTCCATTCCGCTGCTGTGTCAGAAGAGGCAGAGAAGTGTATGTATCTGCTGTTTGTCCTCAAGGCCTTTTCCCCCCACAGCTTTCTCCATACCCTTAAGACAGCAAAATCCTACCCATAAATTGTGGATGGATGACCCAGTCCTGCCACAGACGGAAGATTTGGCAGCCGCTCCCAGCAAGAACCACGGAGTTTACATACCGGTAGCTTGTAACTCGTGTTGCTGAAATTTGCAGAGGTAGAAGGAACATAGCGTGTTGCTCCACTGAACAAGCAAAACACCTTGACTCTGGTGTCACGTACAGGAAGGAGTTTGTCTCCGTTTGTCAGAACCTATTTAACTATGGTCTGAAAGAGCATGAAAAACGAGAAGCTGAAGTCTCCAATTTCTGCAAAGGCCTTAATGAAGCATTAACAGCCAACCAGCAAGAAGGCAGGAAAATAATCCTAGACTTTGAAAACAGGAACAAAAGGGTAATGCTGTTATACTTTGTTCAGTACATGATTTCTCTACATCCTATACCAGCTTTGCATTTTACTGACTACGAGGGTAACTCCATTAAAATGAGGATTTACACTGTTGTAATAGGAATTGGTACTTGATCCCTAACGGCAGAGTCACAGAGTGGTTGAGGGTTGGCAGAGACCTGTGGAAGTCACCTGGTCCAACCCTCCTGCTCAAGCAGGGCCACCCTGAGGACCTGGTCTAAACAGCTTTTGAATGTCTCCGAGTATGGAGACTCCACAGCCTCTCTGGGCAACCTCTGCCAGTGCTTAGTCACTGATCTGCCTTTACATGGTTTTTAGAGTATAAATCTATACCAAGAAAAATTGTGTAGCTGATATCGTGTCATTAACTAACATAATGATAAAAGCTTTTTAGTATTTTATGTAAGAAAAGAATTTGGGGGGTTGAAGTTGCAACCCTTTGGGCAAACCACAGCCAGCTAATGCTGACAGCCTTCACCTATACTGGAAACTCAGCGTAGGAAAAAATCAACATGTCATAGTTCGAGGCTTTACAGAAAAAAGGTGGCTAAACATGGAGGGGGGGGCGGGGTTCACTTTATTTTTGCCATCCAGAAAAGTTACTGGTCTTTAAGAAAATGGAAATGCTCAACCTTTAGTTTAAGTATTTTTCATGAAGTTGATTTAAAATATAGAGACTTGTCAGATTTAATGCCACTTCCCTTCTCTTGAGGCTTCCAATAGCTCTTCTGTCATTGAAAAAGGGGGAAGAAAAGGAAGGAGATTGCAGGGTTATTCAGTTTGTTTTCAAGTAATTTTCTGCTTCATTTCATTTTGTCAACAACCGCTCAAAGAACTTTAAAAAAAAAAAGAGATAAAGTGATTGTAATGTATTCCGACTCTTTTTAAAGCAGAAACTATCTTTTTTCATTCTGTTCAACTAGAGCCACCCACTGTGGCCGCTAAGGGCGAAGCTTCTAGCGGGATCCCTTTCTGACCACGTATAATAGATGGATCGTGATCTTGTTTCCACAGAAAAAATAAGGGGGGGCTAAAGCCTGGTGACACTGTCAGCTGAGCAGAGCAAGTCCCTGGCAGCTGACAGCAGGCAGAGTCACGAGCGCTGGCTGCCTTTGAAAAGCAGGTCACTGTTATTCAGGTGCCTTGTCACAGGCTGCTGTGTCACCCTGCGCCTGCTCCTCGGACCTTGCTGACTCACGCCGGCACACCGACTCCATCAGCGCTCGGCCGACGTGAGATTGCAGCCTTACCACAAAGATTGAGATGCATATTCACTGAACTTGCACTTCAGTTCCCCCCATATCTGCCATTAAAACAAACCAACAGAAACCCCCCCAAACTAAACAAACCAACCACCCCCCCAAATCAAACCCAAAGAAACACGGCTGAGGCCAGATTGTGGCCCTTCGTCTTTGTCCGGTGACCTGCAAGGCTCGGGAAGGAGCTGCAAGAACCGGACGCGGTGGTCAGCGTGATGGCTTTCCTACGAAAGCTGGAGGAGTCGGTGTCAAACTTGGATGCTGTATTTCATCAGCGTTTCCCCGTTCATTTAAGGAGGAGTTCGGGAGGTGCAGAGGTCCCAGCAGACTGCGGTCCGTAAGCCGTCCGCAGGGGCCGTTTGTCTCGCTGTAATCCCTTCATCTAACTTGGGTAACCTGTGAAACACCTCTGTGCTCTGAGGTTGGTTAAGGAGCAAAGAAGCATTAAAGGCCTTGAACTTTGAAGTTACTGCTCCCGGAGGTGCGGCTTGAATGGCTGGGGAGCTGTCTGAGCCTCCAGACCTGTTCATGTTAGAAAAGAAGGTTCCTTGCTCTCCCCTTCCCCCTTTTAACACTAGGTCTGGGGGATCTAGTCCATTTTCAGTCTCAGCAATGGATTTTGTCAGAATCCTCTGGTTTAGCCCGTTCCATTCCCTCCCAGGAGAACTGGATTAGACCTCTCAAAAGATGTATATTTTTCCTTCCTAATAACGTTCGGTTGTTAACTTATTTTGAACAGACTTGAAAATAATATGTGGCTCAGCACGAGGATTTTTTGTGATCCGAGAAATCATAAATCTTGTCTGATACAAAACTGACGTCAATATTTAATTCTGAAGGGCAATAAATCCTTGCTGCAAGAGGAAGGCAGGCAGTGATAGGTATTCCATATTCAGAATAGTAAATCCTGACCCTACGGAAGTCAATCAAGATTCTCCTTGACACCAGGGGGATCAGGATTTAGGCCGGCATTTCTTCCCACCAAGTCAGTGTTAATCTCTTCTTCATGGCCAGCAATGCTGAGAATCTAATATTTTAATTTTTTTTACCTGAAATGTGTGAGGAGGGGAACCAAAGCTGGAAGCATAGAAGGGGCAGAGTCTTCTGCTGACGGGAGGCTGAGGACGCGCGTTCCCCACCTCCACCAGTTGCCCCCGGATCGGCAGCGCAGCCGCGTACCTCCGCGCTGTTGACTACCCAGCCTGTAAATCTGGAAGCTTCCTGAATCATCACATTTCGTTTCAGCTAATCAGCAGTGGGAACTTTCCTCACATATGTAACAAGTTAATTAAATTGCAATGGAGTGCTGAACGCAAACTGTACATAATTTATGTATCTCTCTCTGTGTTTAGAAGCTGGATGAGATTCGTAACGCCAGTAGTTACGATATTCCTGAGTTGAAACGAGCCACGTACAGGGAGGACATTCTTCAGCTGTCAGAAGCCCTCATGGCCTTGGAAATGCTGATAGCTGACCAGCTGGAGGTAAGGGTCAGCCACGCTCCAGCCAGAAGGCGGGGGGTCACTTTTCTGGCACTGCACCCCTCTGTTCAGCAGCCCCTTGCACAAAGACAGGGGCACAGCTCCTCCAGTCAGGCTGATGTTCTGTCTCACTCTTTCTCTGCTCAGAGTTGATCTGGGTGAGATCAGGCCCTGGACGTTTGATCCATTGCAACAGATTTCTCAGAACACAGTATGTCCTTTGCATCCAGCCAGGCTGGTTTCCTGGGCTTTAGAGAATGGGACTTGAAATCATCACGTCATTTTATAGGTCTGTGTGCAGAAGTCGCTGCAAGGCGTGGGGTACAGGTTTGTTGTAATTCTTTGAAGCTGATCTTTGCTGTGACTAAGATGACACACGCTCCTGCTCAGCTCACTGCATTTGCTTGTATAATAGCTGCCTTTTTTCTCACCAGACTTTTCCTCAAAAACTAGGGCAGGGCTGCTAATGTGCATCTTCAGTTAAAAAAAAAAAAAAAAGAGTAATCTGTTTAAAAATTATCAGTTCCACTGCAAGCAGATACAGTGGTTTACTTCTGTGGACGTGCATGGCAGGAAGCAGCAGCTCAAAATGGATTCCTCGCTGCCTCAGGATTGTGTCTGTTAGTGTTTGCTGGATTGGTCCTCACGTAGCTGCAGCCCCTGATGGGGTGAGCCCAAGTGTTTCTCCCTGGGTGGAAGGCAGAAGCGTTTCTCTCCGGGTGACTGTGTTTGAACTGTTGTACCAAGCCGTTGAAGTGTAACACTTCACAGATTCTCCATCAGCCATTTCTGAGAGAGGTAATTGGCGGCAGCAGTTCTAATTTCTGAGGACTGAACCCAAAGCTGCGGTAAGCCCAGGCTGTGCTCGTGCTTCCGACGAGAGGCTCTTCTCACATCCAGGGAGGCTGCGGCATGGCGGTGTCTCCGAATACAGCTGTCTCCATGCAGTGCTTAGGGGAGGGTAAAAAAGGATCAGCTGCCTTGCTGCAGACGCCGAGTGAAGGCATCATGCAGTCAGCTTCCCACCAACAAACCGGTTCTCATTTTCTGTCCCCAAAGGAGGAAGGAAAATCTTGCAGCACTTTCAAAACACTTCAAATGCTCGAGGCAGTGCAGTTTCTAACTGTGCTACTAACAGCAGTGAGCCCAAATTATAATCAGTTGTAGATTCTTCCTAGACTCCCTGACTCCCTTTTATGTCTATGCAAGTTTTCATCGTAATATTTCCTCTTTTTCCCTCTGTTAAGGAACTAATGAAGGATTTTAAAAGCAATGTTGCTGACATGGCATCAACATTCATTGAAAACGTTAAAGGGATATATCCTTTTGACAGTACGTTGGCCAGGACCTCCCGTGACGTACGTATATCTCATCCCTAAATCCCGAAATGAGCCATCGGTATAGAACACGGCTTTATTGTTTTCTAAATCAACACAAAACGTCTTTTCCCAGCTTTGCAGGAACGGCCGTTTAAGGTGCCCAGCTTCTTTCTGTGGAGTCTGGAGAGCACAAAGGATCTAAATTCTCCTGTGCTGAGGATCTGTAGGACCTATGCAGCTTTCTCCCCCTTGGGAACCTTCCCTTCTTCTCCACACTGGGAAGGTCTGGTTAGGGTGTTTTCTAGGTGCATTCTTGCCTTAGCAACCAAGAAACCATCTACAACTCTTGTTGAAGTTTCTTTAAATGCCCTTCATTTTTGTCTTGTTGACATCTTCTGGAACAAACTGAGGTGAGAATACCAAAATGCTTCAAATACAGAGATCTGTTGGCCTGGTGCAAATAATTCCAGAGCTTAGCTTCTGTCCTGGGAGGCCTCCCTCAATTTCCTCCGCAAACCTGGACTCACTCTCAGTTTTGCTTGATATATGGCAGTGAGGATGAGAGCCAACGTGCAATTAAGAGCAGAAGGAGTATATCCTGACACCACAGCAGCTTCTGGCAGCAGCCAGGCTCTTTCCTGTGGCAGGACACTCAGTCTCTAGTTACAGCAGGTAATTTTATCTCTTAAGAGCGGTGTTGTTAGCTTTTTCCTTAACCATCTTCTGTACGATGACCCAGTGCCGGGACCTGGAAAACCGTCACCATGAAAAGCTGCTGGAGATCTCCATCACCACACTGGAGAAATCAGCCAAGAACGAGCTCGACGAGGATTTGCCAGCTGATGTTCGAATGGTGAGGGCACCAAAAAAATTCATCTCTGCTGGGGAGTTGGTGAGGAGGCCACAGCCTCTTCTCAGAAGGAACAGGGTTTCCAGGAGGTCAAGACAGCTAAAGCTGTGGCTAAACCAGCACAAATCCTCCTCCCACGAGGCCCCAGCCACCTGGCTGAACTGCAGTGCCCCCAGACATCAGTGCTGCCCAGGACAGAGGGTAAATGCACTGCAGGTTTCCCCGGGTGCTGCCAGAGCTGGTGGCAGCAGCCCAGGAGAGGTGCTGAGGAAATCACCCCTGCCTCCAGCACAGCTCCCTTCTCTGGCTGATTCCCAGACAGCTCCAGCCCAGCAGGCACTTAAGCAACGCCTTTGCTGCCCTCGCAGCTGCTTTTGTTCAGATTCTCCCCACTCCCACAGGGGAATCCCAGCACCGCTCTGACCTCCTTGAACCTCAGCGATTTCAAAAGCCCTTCCTGGAGCTCCCCAGCCTGTGAGCTGCTCTGGAGGTAGGACGTGACATTTCAAACGGAGCCTTCCCCTGTGCCCTCAGTCTCGCTGTGCCAGCAAAGATCCCAGGAGCCTTTCGGAAAGCGCCGAGATCGTTGCGGTGCTCCAGTCAGCAACGCTGCTGACCTTTTTGCCTCCATTATTCCTTCATTTAGTGGCTAAACAACTCGAGTTTTCCATTCGCTGTGGTTTTGCTCTGTCCAGATTAGCCCTGCCCTGCCGTTACTCCAGGTAATCGAGAGCTGACAGACACAAAACAGACCCCTCAGCCCCCTGGGGCAGTTCCCTGCTTTATGGCCTGTGCAGATGGCTGCAGTTCCGGCCCGTGGCTGTGCCCCCATTTTGCCTCGCTGCCATCCATTTCCACCCAGAAGCAATCTTCATTAGTTCAACAGCTGCACTCGGCTGCAGGTCAGGAGGAGGGTCATTACGGTTTTGTGAAGCCACCCTCTATTTAGAGCTGCGGGGGAAGTTACTGCTTCGATTAGAAGCTGGGATGCTCCAAAACCCGAAGATTTACAACCAGTGCCACCAGTGCAAGAGCCCCATTTAAGAGCAGTTTTCCCGTTTGCCGCAGAGCCCTCCAGAGCCGGCATTTGCTCCCCGCGCTGGCAGGCAAGGCCAAGGGAGCTGCCTCTTTCCTCAGTTGCGTTGGGGATCATACAACGGCAACAGCATCCAGGCTTGTACCAGCACTGGTGCGGCCAGCAGGACCAGGGCAGGGATTGTTCCCCTGTACTGGGAGCACTGGTGAGGCCACACCTCGAATCCTGGGTCCAGTTCTGGCCCCTCACTCCCAGAAGGACATTGAGGGGCTGCAGCGTGTCCAGAGAAGAGCAACGGAGCTGGAGCAGGGTCTGGAGCACAATGCACTGAGGAGCGGCTGAGGGACCTGGCGGGGTTGAGCCTGGAGAAAAGGAGGCTCCGGGGAGACTTCTCACTCTTGACATCTCCCTGAGAGGAGGTTGGAGTGAGGGGGGTCGGTCTGTTTTCCCGAGGAACAAGTGACAGGATGAGAGGAACCGGCCTCCAGTTGTTCTAGGGGAGGTTGAGGTTGTCCCTGAGGAGCCATTTCTGTCCCGTTGGGGTTGTCCCGGGCTGGCCCAGGCTGCCCAGGGCAGTGGTGGAGTCCCCATCCCTGGAGGGGTTTCCCAGCCGTGTGGAGGTGGTGCTGAGGGACAGGGGTCAGGGGGGACTTGGCAGTGCTGGGCGAGTGGGGAGACTCAAGGAGCTGAAAGGGCTTTTCCAACCAAAATGATTCTGTCATTCTATGACAGCAATGTACTCCATCACACCGCGGCGAGGCCCAGATACCTCCTTGTGAAGGGCAGAGCTCCCCGTTCCTCCCAATGACTGGGGCTTTGTCCATCTCAAACAGAGGGCTGATTTTCTCCCCCCCACACCTCGCAGTTACTGTGCTGCTCATTCCCAGCTCCACTGCTTTTGCTGCACACCCGCCCCCTCCTCTCATCCGGTCCTGTTACCTCCTAGCTTCTCGTGGACAAAACCACCATTGTCAACACGCTCAATGCCTCCCATGGCATCCGCCTGCTGAAGATCAGTAAGCAAGAGAGTGACATTCTCTGCAACACCTACCGCTGGCAGGCCTCCGTGACGGAGAAGGTAGGAGACCCTCCTGCTTAGGGGTATGGGGTGCTTACAGGTCTGGCCCAAGCAGTGGGGCCACTGCTGGGAAAGATGATCCCTGACCTTTGCTGGAGCTATCTGTGCTCCAGGGACCCTGGCAAGGGGTATTCTAGAGGCCTGGCCCAGGCTGCCCAAAGAGGTTGTGGAGTCTTCTGCTCTGGAGAGATTCCAAATTCACCTGGATGCCATCCTGTGCAACCTGCTCTGAGTGACCCTGCTTTAGTGGGGGGGGGGTTGGACCAGATAATCCCCAGAGGTCCTTTCCAAGACCCCCGCCCCCCAGTCAGTGATTCTGTGAAGGGACCCCGGCAAGGCTCCGGGTTCACTGCTTGGTTTCAATCTGTTCAGGCTTTCCAAGATGAGATCAACAGAAACCGCGACCATGTCAGAGAGATTGTTCAGTACATCGACAACCTCCAGGAAGAGCTGGATAACATAGAGATCCTGAGGCCGATGGAGTAGGTATGCCACGGGCTGGGGGCACACAGGACAGCCCCCAAGCAGGGACGGCTGCCTCTCTGTGCCTGAGCCGCCTGGGACATCTCAGGCCAAAGGAATTTCTTCCATCCCACCATAAACAGCAAATAAACCCCCCCTTCTCGACTCTGGAAAAGCACACGAAGCTCTGTCTCTTCCATCATGCTGGCAGGAAGGCCGTGCAGACAGAGCTCAGACCTGGTCACGAGGGGTTATGGATCGGCTGTGAGCCGATTGAACCAAATCATCGCAGCATCCCCTGCCTGAAAGCTCTGGTACCTGTGAGCCACAGGCACGCGGCAGCAGCCTGGGAGAGGAATATTCTCCATCAAAGCACCCCCAAGGTAACAGCAGGTTTCCAGCTCAGCAAGCACAAGGCTGGCAGGGGCTCTGCGTGCCTGGGAGCCTCATCTTCTCACCACCTCTCGTAAAAGCAGCTTTCTGCAGCGTGAACAGAGCAGCCCCCAGCTAGCAGGAAGGGAAATCAATGGTTCCACAGGAGCTCACACGCCGCTGCTCGCAACAGCCAAGCGAGGAGTCATTAATTCCCCTCCTTGCTCGGTGACAGCAGCTGCCACACTTGCTTGTGAGGGCAGCGTCTGAGGAATGATGCTGGCCAGGGTAAGCAGCAAGGAGAGAGGTGGGAAGGTTAAACGAGAGGGTGGCTGCACACGCACTCTGGGGAGAGCCCGGGTCTCTCTCAAAGCGCCGTGGCTGGTGCTGCCTGTCACACACAGCCTGAGCCCGCAGCACCCTCTGCTTCTGAAGATGGCAGGAGCCCAGGCTCCCTCCCCACATCTCGCTCCAGGACTCCGCAGTCGGCTCCCTGCCACTCCTTGGCTGCAAGGACAGGGCACCGAGCCTGGAGAGGCTGACACAGAGCTGGGATGGAGCAGATCTTTTTGGTAGGCAGTGTCTGCTCGGCTCTGCTCTGTGGGTACTTTTCTGCCTGCAACCACCCCAGCACCTGCGTAGAGCCCGGCCCTACCCCAGGGTTTGGTGATGAAAACAAAGGCACACTCAGCAGCGCTGGCTTTCGGTCTCTAGCAGGGGCGTGCCTTTAATGAAGCGGAGAGACCCCGGTGTTACGTACAGGCACACTGAGGGATGGAGAACAGATGCGACGGAGTCTGTTTTCAGATTTCCATAACAAGTGTGTGTCAGGAGCTGGCAGAGATGAAGACGTGTGGCATATGCTGGGTATGTCTGTGCCGCGCCCTGCCCAGGAAGCTGTTTCTGTGCTGGGAGCTCCTCTGTGAGTCACAGACACTGGTAATGGACAGAGCTGCTGTTGGGGCAGGCAGAGGAAGCTCACCTTGACCTTTCCTCCTTGTGAGCTCAAAACTGCCGGCGCTGCACTGCGGCAGGCGGTCCCAGCAAGGAGCTGCCCGCCAAGCCGCAGCTCCTCAGCCCGAGGCTGATCCCAGGAAAGATGTGATGGTGGTTACCGTCCCCAGCAGGTCACAGCAGCAAGTCACAGCCAGGCTTTTTCCTCCAGCGCCCAGCCCTGCCACCTCAGTCCTGCAACAGCTTGTGCTTTACAGTTGAGCTCTCTGAGCAGAGGTGAACAAAGAGAGTCCCAGCTGCTGCACGAGCGCGCAGCTCGCACAGATCGTAGTCGTGGGCCCACTCCACATTGCCCCATCGCTGAATCTGAAGGAGAGGACGAACAGGAGTCAGTTCAGTGCTGGATTATAGGTAGAGCGGCTCAGCAACTCTCAGGATCCCTGCTCATGTTTGTGAAACACAGGTAACCCCCCAGGAGCTGTGCTGATCCCTGACTGCTGGGGCAGGGTGATCTCCACATGAGTTTGGTGCAAAGACATGCTCCATCTGTCCTGGGGTCTGAGGCAAAGCCCCTTAAAGGGAGGATGAAAAGATTCCCATCAACTTCAGCCACTCTGGGGTCAGGGAGAGCTTCACGCCAGGCCAGTTTCCAGCAAGCAAGTTATTAGCTTGGTGTCTACCAAAGCCTCCAGGCTGGATAACCCATGGCAAGAGAAGCCAGCCATGACTTTGCACTTCAGATTAGGGAGGGAGAAAAGCACCCATCTGGGTTCTGTGAACGGAAACTGGCAGCCCCGCGAGCGCTGCAGGCTGTTGTGCCCGTGGAGCTGCTCGACAGCAGCACACTCCAAACTCTCTCAATCGGGAAGACTGGTGGAGTGGAACGTCTCCTGCAACAGCAAGCACTTCCCTTGCCAGTTATGTGTGGCGGGAGATGCATTTGTCATGCTGAGATTATTGCTATTTGAATTATAGGGCTGGTTTGTAACATAATTTACCTGGTATTCTTCCTCCAGGCGAGACAGCAGCACGGCTTTCTCGACTGTAATGTGCCTGTCAATCAGCCCCATGGACAGAATCAGTGATTTCAGCTGGGTGATTACATATTCTATACCTGGAAGGGAAGAACCCAAAATAAACAAGATTCGTGGTTGTTTTCTGCAGCATTACAGCAGTGTCTTCACATGCTCTGAACAGACAGTCAGGGTGTGTATCTCCTCAGGGAGGTCACAGGGCCAGAAAATCCTCCCCAACTTGCATCTGGGCACTTCAGCATCAGATCTGCTGCTCACAGCAGACACAAAGCGCTGCTCTGGCCACTGTCACTGCAGTGACAAAGGCTGTGCCTTAGAAACCACCACCTTTTATTCAGCCACAAACGCTCCCTGCGCAAAGTCCAGCCCCGAGGATTCTGGAGCTCAGCTGAAAGTCCTGGCTGAGAGGGACACAACAGTCTTTGGTGCTAAAAGAGCTGCCCTCTTCTCTCACCACTCCTAGAAAAACACCGTGCAAATGTCATGGTCTGTCCTGCCCGGGGAGTGTCAGCAAAGGCCCCAGCTGATAACAGAGCAGAGCTCTTTCCTGCCACACCACCAGCTGCTGGCTTGCCAGACGCCCCTCTCCAGGGAAGCACAGTGAGCACCTGATGGCTGAGGGACCTGAGCAAATCCCACAGACACGCAGCCAGGAGAAGGAGGAAAGATGGGGTTGACGCTCTGCTGAGCACTCACAGTTCAGCTTAAGCTGGTGGGAAAGGGAGAAGCCCGCACAGGGACAGGGTCTAAGGGAGGAACTGAAGTCGGACTCATCCTGCGCTGTCAGACCTTGGATTTCGGGTCTAAAGTTGACCAGCTGCCTGGAGGCATATGCCTTCCTCTTCCACCCTGCCTACCCGTATTACAAACTGGGAGACGAAAGGATTAATCAAAAAATACCTCTGCAGGGGTAATGGAAAGGCTTTGCAAGCCCTGTCCCAGGAATCAGCACCGTTAAAAGATAAACCTCAATCCTCTGTTATTTCAGTAGGAAAGAAAAAACAGGACAGTTGCTCTTCTCCCCCATGGAGAGGAACTGCCTCCTCCCCTGGCACAGCAGAGGGGTCCTGGCATGGCCGCTCTCACCTTGCAGGGCCCACATGTTGTAGGATGCCAGATGGCTGGTGAAGGTCTCCTTGGTACTGGCAGGGATGTTTGGCCCCAGGATGCTGGTTGAGGAACCAATTGCCACGTTGTACCTGGAAGGATTGCCCAGCCCCTTAGAAAAGCACAGGGCTCGTGGACCTTGCAGCTCCAGCAGTCACAAGCACTAGAGCTCCTGGCCTCAGCAAGGCAAGGCATCAGACAGAAACATCTTACCTTTTCTCTGCCCAGGCGACAATTGGGTCCCATTCATTCTTCTGCAGCTCCACCAAGGCAGGTGGCTCCTCCACACGATAGCTGGGACAAAACCACGCTGGATGTTTACTCGCCAGCTGCTGGGGTGCACCTTGGGGAGGGAAGTTGACCCCCACCAGCCCGCAGCAAGGGGAACAAGGGCCCGTGTCCACCCAGGCAGTGGCAGCAGTGACTAGGAACGATCCGCCACCCTTAGAATCACAGACTGGTTTGGGTTGGAAGGGACCTTTAAGGGTCATCCAGTCCAACCCCCTGCAGGGAGCAGGGACATCTGCAACTAGAGCAGGTTTCTCAGAGCCCCAAGGTCCAACCTGACCTGGAATGGTTCCAGGGATGGGGCTTTTCCCACCTCTCTGGGCAACCTGGGCCAGTGTCTCACCACCCTCAGCGTAAAAAATTTCTTCCTTATGTTTCTCTTCCCCAAATTCAGAGCTGTTTGTTGTTCCAGGAAGGACAATTCTATCTTACTACGGAACACAGCAGCAAACTGGCCAACAGAAAACTGCAGGTAGCCCCAAGCCAACCAAGAGGCACAGCGAGGTTTAGCACTTGGGGCAGGGGACACATCCCACTAGAACTCTTGGCATGGGGCCACCCCTCCCACCTGGCCTTGCCCAGCAGCTCCCTTGGCTCTCCCCGCTGCCAGCCAGACCAACACCAGAGGCAGGCGGGGGAATCCTGTTCCTCTCTCCCCACAGGAGCTTAGCAGCTGCCAGTGGACACCTCAGAGGCTGGGACTGTGAGACAGGCACTTGGGCGTGAAAAGACTTGATCCTGCAGCCCAAAGGGACTCGAAGGAACGAAGGGCATTTTGTTACTGAGCATTTTGGGTGGCATGTCCTGGCACAGGAGAACCAGGGACTGGGCTGACAGATTCCCCCAGGCCTTCCAAAGACCTCTGCCCCAAGCAGATCTTCATTTCCTGCTGCTCCCACCCTTGCCCAGCACAGAGGTGTCCAAAACAGAGTACAGCAGAGGACTGGGTCCCTGTTCTTCCCCACACCTACACCCTCCTGGTACCCAGACTTCCACCAGGTTTGCAGACACGGGCCTGGCCTAAAATAATTCAGATCCTGGGGCCAAACGCAGGGCAGAGCAGAGCCCTGCCATGGCTGGGTTACGACAGATGTTTTCCCTCTCTTCCCCTTGCCAAAGCAGTAAGACAGCCTTGCCCCCGTGCCAGCAGAGCCCCCGTCTCGTACCAGATGGTGTCAGTCTCCAGGAACTTCACGGCTGCGCGGATCAGCTGCGTTTTGTTCCGCTGGGTGGGATTGTCCAGCGCTGTGTTGCACAGTGTGGTCTATGGGATGAAAGCACTGTTATTCGAGGCTTGGGGAAGCAGCAGCTCCCACTGTACAACACCAAGAAGAAGCAGGGGAATTTGGGGCAGACAGAGAACCGAGGGGCACAGCTAAAGGGAGCTGCAGGGCCAGAACATAGCTGGTGTAATAGGATCTTCTCACTGATTTCAAAAGCCTCGGGAGCCCCATCAAGCACCAGGGCAGAGAGCTCACGGCCTGCTCTTCGTTTCCTCCTCCCCTTGCTATCCCAAATAACACTGTCCAGCCCCTTCTCAAGTACCCCCAGTGACACAGACTTCCCTTAGACAGTCTCCCAGCTCCCAGCCAAAGTCCCCACCTCTTGTCTCCATTTCTGTGGCATTAGGAGAACCCGCTCTTTCTGTGTCCTGCGTTTGGGGGCTGTTCTTACATCTACATCATCACCTCCACCTCAGGCCAAGCCACACCAATTCTACTGCCGAGGTCTCAGCGTCCCAGCCTGCCCCACTCACCAGATGCATGGTGTAGAACTTGATGGTGTCTTTCTGGGAGTCCCACTCCGTGGCCACTGCAATGGCCAAAGCCTCACTGGGGACAGTGAAGAGCTTGCCCTGGGGCGTTTTCAGCTTTCGGTGGTCCAGGTTTATTTCAAAGCCTCCTGGGGAATCAGAGTAGAAATCCTGGGGAATCAAAGAGGAGCATGCACTAAGGAACAACAGACAACCCCTCAGCAGGAACAGATGCAGAGCCAGAGCTGGCAGGAGCGCAGGACCAGGGATATGCACATTTCCCACTATCATTTTCACATACTTCTTCCCCCAAACAGTTTTGGAAGCAGTTTCCCACCACAGTTTTGCTATAGATGAGGAAAGGGCACAGCAGGCTGGTGACATATATCCTGCTGGCACAGCCCGGATTGAGGGCATGCCACACTCTTGCCAAAGTAGTGTGAGCTGATAATGTCCTTCCCAGGGACCAGCCCCTTCATCCTGTCCCTGTGGCCATACTCACCTTCTCCTTGCGAGATGCTCACGTTCTGGTAAAACCGCTTCCTCTCTGGGGGCAAGAACAGAGCCGTTCAGAGGGCAGTTAGAGGTTCAGTCCCTTCCCCTGCTCCCCATCAGAGCCCACAAGAGCCTTGGTGCTATGGAGGTGGCCTGGCCACAAAAATCCATCCAGCTCTTCCAGTCCAAACACTACACCACTTCGGCAAGCTGCACTCAACTGGGGAATCACCACAAAATGGGGAAAACCAGAGTGTTGCTGTGCACAACCAGTCCTGAGTCACATCAGTGGACTGCTGACAACCCACAATGTGTAACTGCAACCGCAGCCTCACCTTACACAGAACAAGACTAACTTTACTGCCCTCAAACCTACACGCTTCCAGCAAAATCTGCGGAGGGAATATGTGGTTCCATTCCCCCCAAACGCCTAAAACCCGAAAAAACACAAGAGCAAAGTGGTGCACTGAGGACTTGGCCATGCTGCCAGTGAGCCTCAGCTCCAAACCATCACTAATGCCAACAGAAGGGTGTGGGGTGAGGCCCAGCCCCTGGGCCACGTTGCTCAAGCCCCTAAAAGGCCTTAAGGAGCCTGGGCCCCTCGGGGCTCTGCTGGCCCCCCTTCCCTGCCCCACCGAGCGGAGGGTCTGACCACTTCCACCTGCCCCGAGGGCGTCGACCCCAGCCCTCGCCTGGCCCGGGGTGATTCTGAAGGGTGTCACCGCGGGGGTGGTGGTGGTGCACAGCGGAACCAGCTCTGCCAGGCCAGAGAAGGATCCCAGATCCCAAAACAGGCTGAGGATACCCCAGCACTTCCTCACCTGCCGGCGGGGCGTAGGCCCGGCCCCCACCCGGCCCCGCCAGGCCGCTCCCAGCAGCAGCAGGAGGAGGAAACAGTCGGGGGGACCGGGCAGGCGGAGAGGGACCCCATAGCAGCCGGCGGCATCCACGCCACATCGCGGTAAGAGACAATAAACCACCGCCGTCCTCCCGCCTCAGCGCAGCGCCGCCATGCTGTTGCGATGTCAGCCAATCCGCAGCGCGAACGCTTTTTGACCCTTCGGCCGCCCCGTCTCGCCGCGGAGAACTACATTTCCCAGCAGAAGCCGCGGCAGCGCCTGTCGGGAGGAAACGCGTAGCCTCGCGGCCAATCAGTTCCTGGCCCCGCCCCTCCCGCAGCGCCCGTGAGGGCCAATGGGAGCGCGCGGAGGCGCTGCCGGGAGGCCCCTGAGCCTGGCGGCGGCGGCCCGGGCGTGCGGAGAGCGGCGCGGAGCGGGCGGTGGTCCCAGCCGCTCTCGGCTCCCGGCCACGCTGGCGCCTGGGGACCCTCCCGAGATGCCGGTGCGGAGCGAACGGTGCCGCGCTGGCGGGGCGGCGGCGGGGGGTTCGACCTCTTCGCCTCCCACCGGCGCGGCCGCCAGCAGCCTGGTGCCGCCGCCTCCCATCAACACGGCGCAGCCCGGCGTGGCCACCTCGCTGCTCTATAGCGGCGCCAAGTTCCGCGGGCAGCAGCGCAGCAAGGGCAATGCCTACGAGGTGGAGGTCGTCATGCAGGTGAGGGGCCCGACGGCGGCCGCCTCCCCGCACCGGGCCCGATGCGGCGGGGTCCCGCTCTCCTCGGGCCGCGGGTGGCCGTTGCCGCCTCGCCAGTGGGCCCCCCCCCCCCGCCCCGCCTCGGGCCGCGGCTGGCCCTTACCGCCTCGCCGGTGTCCCTGCCTCGGGCCGCGGGTGGCCGTTGCCGCCTCGCCGGTCCCCTCCTTAGTCCCGCCCGCCCCCCCCCCCCCCCCCCCCCAATTCCCTCCGGGCCCCTAAAGCCGCAGTTGTCTCGTTTCCCGTCCTCTCAGGCCCAGTCGCCTTATCTCCTCCTGTGGTCCCTTGGCTGCCACCGCCCTCCCCGTACTCGTTCCCTTCAGGCCGCCGTTGCCGGCCTATCCCCCAGCCCGGCTCGCGTCGCTGTCAGCCCTTGCCCGGTTCCCTCAGACCTTGTGTATCCCATCCCCGGAGCCCCATCGAGGCCTGTGGCTGAGAAGGGGGTACCCCTTTCCCTTCATCTCAGCATCCTCAGCCCACTCAGCCCCAGTGATGCGGGATGGGCATGGCAGATGCCTCTGGGTGACCCTTCCCTCAGGCCTGGAAAGGCCTGTGGGCCTCCCTGCTCTGCTCCCCTCTGACCTGGCAGTTCCTCCCTGTGATTCCCCTGGTTCCATCAAGCCCAGTAAAGGCTGTGGAGGGATCTCTATCCCCCCGTGTGCTCTCCCTTGTCCTCCTCCTCTCAGGCTCCAGGAGAGATCCCTTTTCCTTAGAGCCACCTTCTTGCTCCCTTCCCCTTGCACTCTGAGGTGGGCCCACTGCACTCAGGCCTTTTCTCCCTCCCCTCTTTGCCCCATTCCCCTTGGAATACCTCCCCAATTCCCTCTGGGCTCTGGAGTGGCCGTGCACCTCCTTACCACAGGGCAGGAGGGTCAGTGCTTGGCTCAGCATGGGTATTGTCCTGAGAAGCCCCTACCAGTGGGACTGGCTGGGAATCAGCAGGAATGCAGACCACAACTCAGCTGGACCTGGGACCCAGGTGTCCCATCCCTGGGGTGTTGGAGGCTCCCCCGGGCTGAGCAAGGAGCTTGGGGCGATGTGCAGTGGTTTGTGGCAGGAATGCAGCCAGACAGCTGCAGTGCCTAGCTGTGCTGGGGCATGGGACGCTGGCTCGTATGGCTTTCCTGCTCCTCCCCACAGTCATTGTCACCCTGTGTGCTTTATTTTTAGTCCTAGGCCATTGGCACCGTCGCTTTAGGCAGACTTGGTGATGTTGGAGTCCTTAGAACGCGGGCGAGCCAGGCATCTGAGACACGCTTTGCTACAGAGAACCCCGCGAGTCACACCTTGGCTCCCAGTTTGGTTGCATGGGGTCTGGGGGACTGTGGTTGAGCGTGTAGCGAGGAAGCTGGGTGTCTGTGCTGGCATTGGGGAGCAGTGTCAGAGCCCTGGGGGCAACAGAACGCAACCAGGAACCTCCCAGTTTGCTGTGCTGGGGACATCCCATGGCTGCTAAGCTCCCCTGCCCGCTGCCTCCTCGCAGGGGCTGGCGGTGGCTTTGTGCTAAAAATGCTGCTGTTTTGGGTGTGTCAGCTGAGCAGAGGTGGCTGCCTGCTCTCCCTGTGCAGAGAAGTGCTGCTTCTCTTTGATTGCAGGTGGGGAAGATCCATCTTCTCACAGCTGATGTTTGCACTTTCCCAGATAACTCGCTGCTGGCTTTGAAAACTGATCCAGAGAAAAGCTTGGAAAATCCCCGTTTTTTGAGGTGCTTGGAAGAGACTCAGCCCCCTGCGCAGCAGCGCGATGCAGCCGTGTAACTCAAAAGAGCGGCGTAAAACCCATAGATCTTGGAGGAAGGCATCTCAAAATGCATGAGATCTCATCTGGCTTCTGAGCAGGCTTCTGCGAAAGGGCAGAGAGTAGGGGCAACGTGTTAGAGGGGCGCAGGTGGTGAAGCTCCAGGCTGTGCTTTCTGAATTCTCCAGTAAAGAGATGCTTTTTACTCTCCTCTCACCTGAATGCCAGTTCGCTGGTAGCGGTTGACTGGGAAATGTGGGGGCTGGGGGTGTGGGTGGTTCTGCCAGTGGTGCTGTCACTTGGAGACAACTGTGATTCCGCTTCCTTCTGGGTGGAGAAGAGGGAGTTTGCTTCCTGTCAGAGACCTCTGAGCAGAGGGTGCTGCCTCGGTGTGATGAAGCTGGGAGCAGGCAGGATGTGGAGCCTGTCAGAGGCTGTAAATAACCTTCCCAAGTGGTTCTCAGCTGTGGGGACGGGCTGCTGGTGTAAGCACTGGGCAGTCTGTGCTGCCTGAGGCTGAAATTAGCCTTGGAGGGGTTGGAAACTGCTTTGTATCTGTTGCTGCCTTCGTGCCTGTGCTTATGGTTGGACTTTGCGCTCTTTTCCAGCATGTGGACATGGAAAATTCCTATCTCTGTGGATACTTGAAGATTAAAGGCCTTACAGAGGTGAGTGTTAACCACAAAACAAGAAGAAAAGGTGCTGTGTAAGGGCTTTTCTGGTTACTGGTGGGGTGGGAAAAGCTGCCAGCAGGAATAGGAAGTGGAGGGACTGCACATAGAGTAGATCTGACCACAAAATAGTTTAACAGCGTCAGTCTGTTGTTCTTGGCATGTTGAGCAAGTGTGATGGGCCTCGATGGGAGTCCTGAACTTTCAGGTGCAGCACGTGGGAGCTGAGCCTGCCGTTCCCTGCCTGTGTTCTCCCAGTTCGGTGTCAACACAAAACTGGAGAGGAGTATCTTCCCCTGTGGTGTGGGGTGGCTTAATACAGCCCTGGGGTTTTGCAGGAGTCCAGGTATCTGCCAGGGAGTGGTGCTGGCTGTAAACAGTCACTTGTCATCATCCAGCCAGGAGCTTCCCCATGGCCCAGCTCTGACATGGCTCCTGCTGGTTTCTTGACCTGAACAGAGAGGCTGGAATAAGAGAGTGGAGCTATGTTGCGTTTGGAGTGGGGTGAGGCAGGACAGGAGCACTGGCCTGGGATTGCCCAGGGTTCTTCCTGCTGAGCTTGTGCACCTCTGACTGCATTTGAGTTCCCAGATGACCAATCTTCTGCCCTCTCGTTCATCTCTCTCCCAGGAGTACCCAACCCTCACCACATTCTTTGAAGGTGAAATAATAAGTAAAAAGCACCCTTTCCTAACGCGCAAGTGGGATGCTGATGAAGATGTGGATCGTAAACACTGGGTAAATAAATCTGGGGGAGCAGATGTGGGTCCTGGCTGAGCAGCTGGTCTGGAGGTGAGGTGCAATGTGTGCCCACG
The DNA here is from genome assembly GCA_009769605.1 of Bucorvus abyssinicus. NCBI lineage: Eukaryota > Metazoa > Chordata > Aves > Bucerotiformes > Bucorvidae > Bucorvus > Bucorvus abyssinicus. The sequence continues at coordinate 14,995,758 of CM020044.1, forward strand.
CAAGATATGTCAGAGAGGCCTGGAAACCTCCTTTTGGGGCATTTCTCTCCTTCCCCCACTGGGTTCTTTGCAGCTAAAGGCCCTTCAGCAATGATCTGTGAGAAGGGAGGGGATGTCTTGCTGTCCACATGCCGGCCCTGGGGTTGGAAGGGAGCAGGTGCAGGAGCAATCCCCATCTCCTGACCACCCCTAGGAGAACACGCTCCTTGTTTTGAAGGCTCATTGTGAAATGGAGAAGGGGAGAGGGCCCCCCCAGCTCAGGCAAAGCTGTTGGTACCCGTGTCTCAGCTCTCTGCTATGTTTCTGTCAAAATACCTTTTTCCTCCTGAACAGCAGCTGGCACTAGGGAGCTCTACTCCTGGAATAAACATCCTGGGTTTTTTCTTTTCCCTTTTGTTTCAGGGGAAGTTCCAGGCATTTTACCAGTATGCAAAAACATTTAACTCTGATGACTTTGATTATGAGGATCTGAAAAATGGGGACTATGTCTTCATGAGATGGAAGGTAAATGCCTCATGTCTCCTTCTCTGATGAGCCGCTTACAAGCGACTTGCAGGCTTGTGGGGCTTGAAAGCCTTTTTAGTTTAATGAAAGATCTCACCCTCCCAACTTTGTTACCCACCACACTTGCACATTCCAGTGTCTAGCCAGCTAATTGTGTCCTTCAGGGCTGCTGCCATGGCTAAAAACACAACAGGAAAATCTTGCTTGGTGCTGCTGCAGAGGATGAGAGGGCTGATGGCTCCGGGCCCTGTTTGGTGCAGACTGGCCTCTCTTCAGCTGAATTAATTCCCCTTTACCTGAGCCTTCTGCAGCTCCACTGGAAGGAAATCATAGAATCACAGACTGGTTTGGGTGGGAGAGGACCTTTCAAGCTCATCCAGTCCACCCCCCTGCAGTGAGCAGGACATCTGCAACTAGAGCAGGTTGCTCAGAGCCCCAAGGTTGAACATGACCTGGATTGGTTCCAGGGATGGGGCTTCTCCCACCTCTCTGGGCAACCTGGGCCAGTGTCTCACCACCCTCAGCATAAACAATTATTCCTTATATATAAAAGAAATCTCCCCTCTTGTAGTTTAAAACTGTTACCTCTCGTCCTATCACTACAGGGCCTGGTAAATTGTCTCCATCTTTCTCATAAGCCCCCTGTAAGTATCGAAGGGCTGCAGTCATGTCTCCCCGGAGTCTCCTCTTCATCCTCAGGCAGCTCCGACTCCCTATTTTACAGTTGGCTCCTGGTTTGCAGGAGACAGGTGTCAAACTGAAACTGATCTTGGACACTGGTGAAACTGGTGCTGTTTTTCATTGTCCGCTTCCCTGTGAGGTGCCTCCAGTGGAAGGTGTTGAAAGAACATGCTGTCCCTGTGCTCTGGGCTGCTGCAAGAGCAGGGAGTGCTCAGCAATGCCTTCATGTTAAGGGGTGCCAGTATTCAGCGGGGGAGGGCAGATTGGGGTTGGGGGGGGCTGTATTTGACCATTGTTTTAAAATACAGCCTGTATTCTGCGTGCAGGAACAGTTCCTAGTCCCAGATCACACTATCAAAGACATCAGCGGTGCTTCCTTTGCTGGTTTCTATTACATCTGCTTCCAGAAGTCAGCAGCATCTATAGAGGGCTATTACTACCATAGGAGTTCAGAATGGTAAGGAAGCTCCTCTTGCGGTCCTCAGACCAAGCAGTGACTCCTCTTCGGCTCCTCTGCAGCCTTGGGAGTGTCCAGGCAATGCTTCTCTGGCCTGGGAAGGAGGTTCAGGCTGGACCTTGGGGTGGAATGGATGGCGTGTGTGCTATGCTTGGCCAGAGCAGGCTAGTGCAGCCCCTTCATGTGGTGTAAAGCGCTGCCCTTTTTGCCTGGAGGGTGCTAATTGGGCTGGCAAGGTGGAGCAAGGGAGATACGAGGTCTGGAGATGTGCTGGGACCCAGCAAAGCACTCGTCTGTCATAAGCTTCGAGCTTCTCAATGCCAGAGGATGTTGGAGGGGCCTTTGAGAGGGAACTCGGTGCTTTGTCACCTCTAACAGCTCAGCCATTGCTCCCTTCAGGCAGAAATGTTAGTTCAGGGCTTTGTTACTCCGAGGTCCTTGGGCTGTCACTATAAGACAGGGACCAAAGTGAGTTGGTTGTTTCTTGTTAGATCCAGCTGTCTGAGGAGTAGCCATGGAGAGCTCTTTGCCCTCTGCCAGCCTTGTCCTGCCCAGCAAGTGAGTCTGTAGGGTGGCTAGAAGTTCGCAGGGGAGAGACAGAGCCCCTCGAGCAAAGCTTTCAAAGACCTGAGTGGAATTTGCAGTTGTAGCAAAGACCGTTTGAACATGAAAGTCGTTAAACTTCAAAAGGTGTCCAAAAAACCCAGGGCACCTCGAACGCAGCCTGGCTGCAGGTAGCACAGAGCCACGGGAGTGGGAATGAGGAGTGATGCCGAGGCCTCGGGGGGTTTTGGCACCGGCAGTGAGTGGATATTGGGTGCCTGAGCACCTCTGAGGCTGTGAAGGGGAAGAGAAGACACTCGGATGTCTGCTCTGCAGCTTGCTGAGCACTCAGGGAGTGCTGTTGCTCTGCCTAACCCTCTCCTCTCTTTTCCTCCTCCCCCAGGTATCAGTCATTGAATTTAACTCACGTTCCTGAGCACAGCGCTCCTATCTACGAATTTCGATGACAGCTGTCCAGAACTGGGACCGCATGGAAGCAAACTGGGCAGGAGAGCGTGGCCTGCCAGGAGAACTGTGTCCCCGTCGGAGCGTGGGACTGCACCCGTCTCTCCTGCCCCTCGGACTCGCGCGAGAGAGCCTGGATGTTCACCCACCCAGCCCAGGGAGCACAGCTGCTGGAGCTTGATTCTCCCTCCCATTAAGTGGCGATTTGATCTTTACTCTGGTTTTAAGCCTCCTTTAAATGCACTTTCTCATTGCACAACTAGTTTCTCTGTCACTGAAGTTCCTCCCGGCTCTCCTCTGGATCCAAGTAGCTGGAATCAGTGGTCTGTCCTCTGAGTAATAAGAAAATACAAGCTTGGCGCTTATATTTTCCTTGTTACAGCTTGATATGGGTTGAAATCGCCAGGACTCAGGTTTGTTGCCCGGCTCTGATGCTCCCAGAGCCGGGTCCCGTGCGCGAGGTTCTGCTTGGCAGAGCGTTGGGGGAGCATTGGCTGGGACAGATCAGGCTTGGAGGAGTCTTTGCTTCGTGCTGGCTGACGAGGTTGGCTGGAGCTGCAGAGCTTTTAGGAATGCCGGGAGCTGTCCCGGTGTCTGGATACGCCACTGGGAATTAATTTGATGTACAGATTTCCAGGCTCTCAGTAAAGTGGATCTGAACTCTGCTTATAGGTGTATATTTGCTCTTTACTTAAGTTAAGGGTAAAAAAGGAAAAAAAAAAGCGGAAAAAAAAAAATCCCAACTTTTATTAAAAAAAATCTATATTTTTATGGTTCCTTTTCCGAAGGACCCTATGGCAGATGCACAAGTACTCGATTGCATTTTACCGTTTTCACATTGAAAACCGGGAATGTTCGTTTTTCTACCCGTGTGTGTCACCAGCCAGCGCCTCAGGAGGGGGACTGGAGCGCCCACACCGAGCAACGTCAGCTCTGGCACTGCTCAGCGCTCGCGCTCGCTCTTTGTGCTTCACCCCCACCACTGCTTGACACCTTTTTACAGGGGAAAAAAAAGGAAAAAAAAAAGGCAACAAAAGAACCCCAGTAGCTCTTTTCTGCCTCGGAAATGTTTCCAGTGACATAACTTCAGGCTCGTGTGCCAAAGCGTGTGTGTGTGTACGCGCGTGTGGGGTTTTTAAAGATGTTTTAGAAGCTGGCCGCAGTTGCGCGTTTAATGTGACAGTCCCACCCGCAGGGCTTTTGTGAGAGTTTCATTGGCGTGGGTTTTTTTCCCAGTTGTTTTAAAACTGACCCCCTCAACAGCTGTCGAGGGTGGGTTTGGGGAGAGGAAAGTGCAGCCTCCATGTACCCAGCGCTGAGGCTGTTTGGGTTTCCTTAGCTGACTTTCTTCCGTTTGGTGTCTGTCTGGTTTGTGGCAGCGGCTGAATTGCTGGTTTAAGCCTTAACACGAAAGTACCCGGGTCGTGGTGAGCCTGTTTCCTCTGTTCCAAGTCGGGATCTTGTGTGATGGGAGAAGCTGCCGGGCTGGTCTGATGTGGAAATCGCCCGCCCTGTGCATGCTGTTTGCCGTGGAGGAATCCTTTTCCCTGGTGCAAACGGAGACAAATCTTCTCATGGAAGAAGGGGGGACCTGGCCCTTGTCTTGGCCATTGCTGTTAGATTTGTAGAGCAGCAGGAGAGCGATCCAAGGTGCGGAGGGAGAGCAGCTGCGAGCAGAGCAGGTAGGAAACCCATTCCTGTTTTATTCTGCTCCTCTCTGGCGGTGGGGAGAGGGTTTTCCTCATGGGTGAGACATCCTGGTTTTAGGGGTGACAGGTGGCGGTGCTGCCCCACATTGGACGTGGGGGTGAAGCCTCCTCCCGGGTGCTGTGTGGGTGCAGGGATACTGCTCTGACGGCTCTTCGTGGCCCTCTGGAGCTGCGCATGTGCAATATTGGTGGCGATGCCAGTCCCCTTGTGCTCCCCAAGTATGGCACTTTGGGTTTCTGACGTGGTTTAGTTGCTTAACACTGTGGTTGTTGGCAGAAGCTGGGTTAGGAAGGGTCCTGGAGTGGTTTAATATGTGTAATGACCCCAGAACCTCCCAAGTTTTTATTTGAGACTTGATACGTTGCGAGAGGGGTGGGGAAGGAGCATCCTGCTTGTTGCCTGTCTCCTTCCCCCTGTCCTGAAGCCAATTTGGGCTGAAATCCAGAACCGCCGGGGTGATGCCGCCCCGTGGGATGCGTGTGGCGGGTGCAGAGGAGGTCGTGGAGCTGAGAGGTTTGCAGGGGCTGTCGTTGCTCAGAGCTTCCCGCCTCTGGAGCCTTCGTTTTGGTTTTCTTTTTCTTTGACCCGTTTGACGAGCTCAAGGAGAGATGTTACGTATGTCGTGGCGTGGCGAGAGAGAACTGACGGGGGTGCAGAGGTAAGAAATGGGGTGTTTGGTCTTGGCAGAGGTTGCGATGTCTCTTTGACCCGCGGTGGCTGCAGGGGGGGTGTACGCGTGGACAGGGGCTTGGCGCAGTGTCAACGTCCACATTAAACATGAAATGTATTTAAGGAGCCTGTGTCTGTGTGTGTTTGTCAACCAAAGCGTTTCTCGGTTCCAGAGGAGAGCTGTGCTTCATCTCCACCCTCGAGGGTTTCTCCAGGAATCCAATGAGCTGCTGATTTGCCTTAAATACAGGATTGGGCCTTAATTAGAGGAGTGGGAGGGGGTGAGGCCTGGTGGGGGGGATGTCCCTCTGCAACCTCCCGGCTTCCCTACAGCTTTCCCTAAAGCAGCTGCCGCTAGACCCCTCCTTAGCTTCATTCCCCGGGCAGACCGTGGGTGCCCACTCGTGCCCCCGAGGGTGGCGGCGGGCGGAACCCAGGGCGCGGGAGGCGGGAGGCGGCCGGAGCGGTGCGTCGGGTGCACCGCACAGCGACGCCCGGCGATGCGCGGCCCGGGCGATTGAGGGGGACGGACGGACGGGCCGGCGGCACTTCCGGTGTGCGGCGTGTGGGGCCTGGGGGAACAGGCCGGGCCAGGCCCCACCATGGGTATCCTGGAGAAGATCTCCGAGATCGAGAAGGAGATCGCCCGCACGCAGAAGAACAAAGGTCCGGGCTGGCGGGGCGGTCGGGGGAGGACAGAGGCACCGGGCGGCGCAGAGCTCCGGCGGGGGGGCAGGGTGGGGGTAGGGTTGTACAGGGGAAGCAGTGACTGGGGGGTGAGGGGCTGGAGGGGTCACAGGGGCTGGGGGGCTACGGGGAGGCTGGAAGGGGGGTCCGAGGGAAGAAGTGATCGGGGGTATGAGGGGCTGGGGGGGACAGAGGGGCTGTAGGGTTGGAGGGGCTGGGTGGTTATGGGGGTCTGGCGGGGAAGAGAGGCTGCTGAGTTATGGTGGGGCTGGGGGGAGTCTCGGGAAAGAGATGACCGGGGATGTGCGGGGCTAGGGGGGGCAGAGGGGCAGCTGGGAAGAGGTCCGGGGGAAGAGGTGATGGTCTGAATCATGGGGGAGGTGGTTCGTGAAGCTGGGGTGGGGTGTGGGGGTACAAGGGGCTGGATCGGGGTGCGTGAGGGACTTGGGGTGTTGGGGGCTGGGGCAGGTGAAGGAGCAGCATGAGCCGTGAGGATGGGTTGGATGATGCGGGGGACTGCTCCTCCTGGCAGCCACCCTCTTTCCCACGGTTGGTGCCCTGGTCTGTGGGGGTGGGAAGCCACACAGCTGGAGGAGGTACAGTCTGGAGCCCCAATAGCACCTTCAGCGCCCCTCAGAGCTGGGCTGAGGACCCCAAATGCTGCTAGTGCAGGGAACCCAGGGCTGTGTGCTGTGGGGTCCCTGAGCTGGTGTTTGAATGCCTCCATGGGGAGTCTGGGGGGCAGAGCTCCCCTCGGGTTCTGCCAGAGCGGGTACCCAGCACCTTGCTGCTTCTGGAGGCTTTAGGCTGTGGTAAATAATGGGAAGGAAAAATATTAACACCCATAACCTCCCGGGTTTCTTACCCTTTGCTGTTACAAAGGGAAACAACTACCTTCTTTTTTCCTGTATTAGGTGTAAATTCAAGAGTTTTGTTAAGAATAAGTCTATAAAGTACTTTCACCCATGTGAGCTCCAAGTTAAACATGTCTTTTCAACAACTAACAAGAGCAGGGGAAAAAAAATCCCTGGATTTTTGGAATGCTGAGTGTGGCTGGATGTAAGGAGGACCTTTGCTCAGGAGCAGCCATTCTCCCCGTGGCCTCTCCCTCCTTAACTGGCTCCTTTCTACCCTTCATCTGTGCCTGTGCTTTCCCTCTGGCTTTGCTCCTTTTAGCCAGGAATTTTTGGGCTGCTTTTTTCCCTCGCATCTTATACCAGAAGGTTTGTTCTCGATGCCCAAAAGCTAAAGGTTGCAGAATGCCTGGGGGGGCCGCTCAGGTGTGCGTGTCAGTGGTTAAACATTGACGACAGCGTCTCCTTTTAGGAAGGTTCTGATTTCTAGGAGCAAATTATCAGCAACTCTCTATTCACCAGGGGTTGTGTCTGTGTTCTTCCAGCCACCGAGTACCACCTCGGCCTGCTGAAGGCAAAGCTTGCCAAATACCGAGCTCAGTTGCTAGAACCCTCCAAATCCTCGGCCGCAAAAGGAGAAGGCTTCGATGTGATGAAATCTGGCGATGCCCGGGTGGCTCTGATCGGTTTCCCTTCTGTGGGTAAGGTCAGTGATTGATAACCACGTGCCATGCGTGCTCCCAGGTGGTAGCTGGCGCTGGCTGTAAAGCAGGTTTCCATCCTCGTCTTTCACTCCCTTGCCGTGAGCTCACATGAGGTTGTTGTGTGCTGAGAGCAGAACGTGAGGGAAAACACTCCTTTGTGTGGTGCATGGGGCCCCACAGCGACGACCTGAGCCTCAGCTTTGCCCAGCTGGGAAAACAGGCGAGAGTGTGGGATTCACTTTCATCACCGCTTCAGTCACAGAGTCATCTGGCTGGAAGAGACCTTTAAGATCGAGTCCAACCGTTCACCTTGCACTGCCAGGGTCCCTAAACCATGTCCGTCAGCACCACATCCACACGTCTGTTAAACACCTCCAGGGATGGGGACTCCACCACCTCCCCGGGCAGCCTATTCCAATGCTTCAGAACCCGCAGTGTAAAGAAATTTTTCCTAATATCCAACCTAAACCTCTCCTGGCTCAACTTGAGACTGTCTTCTCTCGTCTTGTCACTTGTTCCTGGGGAGAAGAGACCAACCCCCACCTCGCTCCAACCTCAGGTTAGGGAGTTGTATAGAGTGAGAAGGTCTCCTGTGAGCCTCCTTTTCTCCAGGCTTAACCCCCCAGGTCCCTCAGGCACTCCTCATGAGACTTATTCTCTAGACCCTTCACCAGCTTCGTCCCTGGACCTGGAACAGCCCTGACCCCCCAGGAGCTGAGGAACACTTTGGTGTCGCTTGTTTTGCTGAGCATTACCTGGTGTTTTCCTTTGCCCATCTAGTAATGCTGATCTCTTGCCTTTCAGTCCACATTTTTGAGTTTAATGACCTCAACGGCCAGCGAAGCAGCATCTTACGAGTTCACAACCCTGACATGTATCCCGGGTGTCATTGAGGTAAGTAGGACTCTCCTCCCTTCAGCTCCACGGTGCTGGTAAGAAACCCAGACATGTAGGTGTGTACGTTCACACCAGTTACACTTGTGCTACCGCAGTGATATCCAAAGGTCTTGGCCGACTCTGCTTTCAACTTCAGGAGGTCTTGAGGGCTTGGGTGTCTCCTGCAATCCGTGGTGCTGGTTTAGCACTTCCCTAGGCAACACAACCCTTTGTGACTGACCGCCTGAGTGGGGTTTTCATCTGCTGCCATTCCACTGACCAGAGCAATATGACAATTCTCAGCTGATTTTTTTTATCACTGCTGCTGGAGCTGTTGACCAGATGGCTGAAAACCATGACAGATTTGTTTTAATGAAGTTGCAGAAGAGGCAATCTGTCCTGTGATCAATTTGGAAAGGAAGTACAACTGCTCCTGTCCTTGAGGAGTTTTATGAGTGGTGGCCTAAGCATCCATCAGTAAAGCAAACAATAAAGGGCATCAAACTGAAAAGTGTCCAAGAATAATCACAGAAGCATTTTGGTTGGAAAAGCCCTTTCCCCTCCTCGAGCCCACCCGTTCCCTCAGCACTGCCAGGTCCCCACTGACCCCTGTCCCTCAGTACCACCTCCATGTGGCTGGGAAACCCCTCCAGGGATGGGGACTCCACCACTGCCCTGGGCAGCCGGGGCCAGGCCTGGACAACCCCAACAAGCAAGAAATGGTTCCTCGGGGCCAACCTCAACCTCCCCTGGAACAACTGGAGGCCAGTTCCTCTCATCCTGTCACTTGTTCCTGGGGAGACTGACTTACCCGTTGCTCCAACCTCCTGTCAGGGAGTTGTTGAGAGCCAGAAGGTCTCCCCTGAGCCTCCTTTTCTCCAGGCTCAACCCCCCCAGGTCCCTCAGCCGCTCCTCAGCGCACTTGTGCTCCAGACCCTGCTCCAGCTCCGTTGTCCTTCTCTGGACACCCTCCAGCACCTTAATGAGAAAATCTGGGTCAGGATTGGAAGCAGAGTTAAATAATGAAAGTCACGTTGTTGGTGTTCAAACAAACCCGAATGCTGTAACTCATCCAAGTGCAGCCAGTCACTAAAGCCCTTCCTGAAGCCTTTGCTGCAGTAGCAGCTCAAGAGCTGATGCCCCCGCTGGTCTGGTGAACTAAAGTCTCCCCTGTTTCCTGGTGCTCTGATCTGTCTCAGTGCGAGGTGGTGGCTGTGCTTTCTCGTTAGCCCACGTAAGGGCTATGTTTTCCTTTCCGTTTCACTGGCTTGGGATAACGGGACTGTTGGGCTTTTTCCCCGGTGCTTTGTCGAGCCGCAGCCACGTGAGGCTTTGGGAGATCGGGGCCTAATAGTGTGCAGGGCTGGTTGCTTCGACAAACCAGAGCCCTGGGCTTTGTGCAGAGCTGTCCTGAGGTTCACTCAGCCCCACTCTGCAGGCTTTGGACCCCGGTGCACGCTCGGGGCAGCTCAGGTGCTCTGCACAATGCTTTCAACTTTCTCTCCTTCTGTTTCCTTTCCAGTACAAAGGAGCCAACATTCAGCTGCTGGATCTGCCTGGAATCATTGAAGGAGCAGCACAAGGTTGGCTCATCTCAGTGTTAATGTTAAGCAGGGATTTGCCCCCCAATAGTGCACCTGGGGGTCTCAAATGTTCATGGGTTTCCTGGGCCAATAATCCCCACATTGGTTTGCCAAATTTTGAAGTCCTTGCTCTTATGTGAGGCACGATTCTCATCCCTGAGCCCACGTAGGGTTCTATATGGAGCAGAAAGATGCTTTTCTGGAGGTGGGAGCCAAAGCAAGCCAGTCGCTTCTCACCTTCTTGCGTGAGTGTTATCTTGCTCATCTGTTTCCTGGTGCAGAGGAAATCTAAAGAAAGATACTGGAGAGGCGGAGGGGGAAACGGCAGCTCAACAGTAACCCCTTCTGACTAATTTCCTGAGTTCCTGCCAGTCCTCCCATGACTCCTGATTCTGGGAAGAGGGGTTCTGGTCTGCTGGTCTTGTCTGAAGCTTAGTAATCATGGCAGAAGAGCCCTGAGGAAGCTCCTGAAAATCTCCTAATGGTCTCTTCTTGGAAAGGCATGGCCTGGTTAATACGGTCTCTCTCCTTTTTGACCAGAAATTATATGTATCCCTTCTGCACAGGGGCCTTAGGCCCACCATCACCATCCTTGTTTCGCTGCAGCTCTGCAGGGCAGGAGTCCCCGTCGGTCGCAGAACTCATAGCCGGTTTCTCTTGCTGATGGACAGCTGTCTCCTTTCTCCTCAGGGAAGGGCAGAGGCCGGCAGGTGATAGCTGTGGCCAGGACAGCAGACGTCGTTATCATGATGCTGGATGCCACAAAGGGTGAAGTACAGAGGTGAGAGCGTGCTGCTGAGTGTGTGGAGCCAGATCCAGGGGTTCCCAGAAACGTGCCAGCTCCCTGTTAGCAGGGGCTGTTGTGACAGGACGAGGAGTGATGGGTTAAACTGAAAGAGGGAGATTCAGACTAGAGAGAAGGGAGAAACTTATGACACTGAGGATGGTGAGACACTGGCCCAGGTTGCCCAGAGAGGTGGGAGAAGCCCCATCCCTGGAACCATTCTAGGTCAGATTGGACCTTGGGGCTCTGAGCAACCTGCTCTAGTTGCAGATGTCCCTGCTCTCTGCAGGGGCTTGGACTGGATGGGCTTTAAAGGTTCCTTCCCACCCAACCAGTCCATGATTCTGTTGAGTGTGAGATGGAGGTTGTACTCCATCAGAACTGTGCTGGCGAGCTGGCCAGCTGAAGGATCGTTCCCACAGGGTGGTTGTTCGGAGCTGGGGATGTCAGCCTCCATTTCCACTGCAGACCCTGTCCTGCATTCGCTGTGGATTTAGGTCGTAGTGGAAGCTTATGGCAAGGGGTACCAATATGACAGTCAAAAAGGAAAGGGGTGGGTGTCATCCGGCTGCTCTCCGTCTCACGGGTGCTAATGCACAGTGTCCCTGCAGGGCCCTGCTGGAGAAAGAACTGGAATCTGTAGGAATCCGGCTGAACAAAAGCAAACCCAATATCTACTTCAAGGTGAGGTTTCCTGGGCCGCTGCCAGGCACAGGCTGTGCTCGCTGCCTGCTCCAAGCCAAGGTCACTGCGTGCCGCCCCTCATGTTGGACAGACTCATGGGGGGGTTGTGGATTTTGCAGGTGGTTCTTAAGTTGCTTTATTGCCTCCCTGCAGCCGAAGAAGGGTGGAGGTATCTCCTTCAACTCAACTGTCACATTGACTCAGTGCTCTGAGAAGTTGGTGCAGCTCATCCTCCATGAGTACAGTATCCTTTCCGAAAACGAGGACCCTCAAGCAGCTCGTGAGACAAGTGGTTCCTGCTGTGGGACAGCCTTGCTGTGTCCGTGGGGCTTGCTGGGTTCACCACAGGCTTTCACGAGCAAGCTCGGCCCATTGGCCCATAGTGGTGTGTCGATGTGGTGGAATTTGAGCCTTGACACCATTCACCTCAGAAATCTTCAATGCTGAGGTCCTCTTCAGAGAGGACTGTTCCCCTGACGAGTTCATCGATGTGATTGTAGGCAACAGGGTCTACATGCCGTGCCTCTACGTGAGTATTTTCTGCCACACCGAGCACCTCGGTTCTGTGCTGGAGAATCCTTCTGGTTCCTAAAGCAGCACCGGTTTGGGGATTGAGGTGGAAAGCCCAGCTCGACAGGGAGCCTTTCATAGTCTTTACGTGCGTGGCTGTGCTGTGGGTTCCCTGTGCCCTCTTGTGGCTGCCTGCCGTGGAGCAGCTCCAGCAGCGTGTCCCTGTGGTGTGGGCTTTGCTCCCGCTGTGCCTTCCGCCAGCTCTGTGCTTGGGTTTGCGCTGCTGGTCCCTTGTGCCAGAGGTCACTGAAGGGCTCTGTTTGATAGCGACTGGCTCTGTAGTGAAATCAAAGATACTGGAGAGGCTTTAAATCCCCAAATTTGAATTTCCATTTCAAATTTCAAACCTTTCGAATTTTAACTGTTTGTTTTACTAGGAGCTTTGGCTTGTCCTGATTCAGACGCTGGAACTACCTTGTTTTACCTACCTGGGCATGTCTTAATTCCTTGCAGTGTTGCTGAACTGGCTTCCTAAAGGGTGTGTTGTTTTCCCTGTCCGTTAGGTTTATAACAAGATTGACCAGATATCAATGGAGGAAGTGGATCGTCTTGCTCGCAGACCCCACAGCGTTGTAATTAGGTAGGGGCCTGTCACACTGCCTGACATGCTGGTCCCATTCCATACCCCTTTCTCCAGCTTCTCCCAGGGCTGCCCACAGCTGCGGGGGTGAGAAGCAGAGTCGCCGTGTGGCTTCTTCTAGGCTTCCTTCCTGATTTATCTGCCTGGGACTTTGCTGCTTCGCCCTTCAGATAGCCCCATTTGTATCGCCTTGTGTTTTTCCTTTCCTGGCCTCACGGAAGACTTTCCCTGCTGTTCTCTAGTGCTTTAATAAGCCATTTCACCTTGTTCTCATGGATCCCTGACTCACAACAACAGTAGACTTAGAGATGTTCCTGGTGTTTTGCAGCTGTGGCATGAAACTGAACCTGGACTACTTGCTGGAGAAGCTCTGGGAATACCTGGCACTTACCTGCATCTACACCAAGAAACGAGGCCGTAAGTGACCATTAGCTGAACAGAAGGTTCCAAAGGGCTCTGCTCCTTGAAGGCAGATGGCGGGGTGTGACGCCTGGCTGTCAGCGATCTCTCATGTCTTGAAAATGCTGCAGTTACGCTCTCCCTAAGCAGCTTTCAGCTCTTGGGAAATGCTGTCTGTTCCATCACTACCCAGGAGAGGTCTCCTGTTCCTCCTCGAGAGGTTTGGTGATTCCACGCCAGGCTCCTGAGGCTCAGGCGTGCCTTTGATCCTCCTTTTGCTTTCCAGTTTCCCTGCAGATTCTCCCAGTGATGAAGGCAGCTCTATAACTTGTTCCTGTTTGGCTGTGAACAGCCGTGACTAAACTTGGGTGGATGTGAGGAGATTAAGGAACTTCCTGTGAGCTTGTGAAGCTTTGAAATCTCGGGGATTTTACAGAAAGCTGCAGAGTGGTAGGGTTTTATCTGAGCAGGTGTGGTTGGACTTGAGTGGGTTGGTTTGCCCTCAGTGTTTGGAATGGAGTTGGAGCAGGTGGGTCGTGAGGAAGCTGTTGACTGGTGTGGGTGACTGTACTGGTGGCTACTGGAGTCTGTGCAGACTGATTTGAGTACCCAGAGCTGGCAAGTGTGACGGGAGGAGGAGTTTGGGAGTAGTAAGCTCAGGCAATGTGAGCTGGTGTCAGCATATTCGAACACACTTGACGGAAATCCAACGCTTTCTCCTCCCTCTCCTGCTTTTCCACAGAGAGACCAGACTTTACCGATGCCATTATTCTCCGGAAAGGGGCCTCTGTGGAGCACGTGGTAATTTCTCTGCATCTTTTATCTTTCCTTGTCTGTAGAAGATGGGTCCCTCTTGGAGCCTGCTGTGGTTTGTGCTTCATAAACACTGGCATGTCCTGAGCTTTACTTGGGCTTCTGCTTTTGTTACCTTTGCTGCTTCATCTGCCTCGGGCAGCTTTTCTGGCTGCTGTGAAAGGGTAAAACCAAAATTACGTCATGCAGTCCAGTGAAAAAGCAGCGGAACGGGGCTTTCTGTGGATGGGCGATTCCTGTGTTCTTTTACGTGCTGTTAACTGGCTCCTAAAGTCACTGTCATCATTTCTGATGTAGACCTGATCTGCTTCTAGTTCCTGGATATTGAGCACGTTGTAGGGTCACTGACCTGCCTGTCTGTCTGTCCTGCAGTGCCATCGGATTCACCGGTCGTTAGCCAGCCAGTTCAAATATGCCTTGGTGTGGGTAAGTGTGGGAAGTACACAGAACCCCTGCCCTCGGGTGTCTCTGGTCCCTTCCTAACCCTTCCCCCCCTCTTCACTTTAAAGGGGACGAGCACAAAATACAGCCCTCAAAGAGTGGGCTTAACCCACATGATGGAGCATGAAGATGTCATTCAGATCGTGAAGAAGTAACCCTCTTTGCTGCTGCCTGGCCTTGCCGTTTGTCACAAGAATTGGAACTGACCACATAAAAATGAAACAAAACTGGGGGGGGGGGGGGGGGAACCAAAAAACAAAAAAGAGAAAAAAAAAGGAAAGAGAAAAAGGGAAACATGTTCCACAGCCAAGAAAGCTTCTGTGAAGCTCCTTCTCTTGGAGAAAGGCAGAAAATGAGGCTATGCTGTACTTGCAGGTGGGGATGGGGAAGGTGGGTTTCCATCTTGCAGCATTCCAGCTGAAGTAACATCTCCTGAAAAGGAGCTGGTTGTTGTTGGACCAGGATCCTGCAGCCAGCGATGTCCTGCCCCTCGTGGGGTTCACACATGGACCCATGTGTTAACCTTGTTGAGCCAGGGAGAAGTTTATGGGTTTGTGTGAACAAATCTGGCCTGGTGCTTTGGGACAGGGAAGCCTGGACTGAGAGAATGTTGCTGATGCTTTGCTGCTTATCCCTTCATTTAATTTAAGCGTTGGATCTGTCACAGAAACAAAGCTCTCCCTCCCCTGCTTGCTGGACACACTGTCTCTGCAGCTTCCAATGTCGGAGACTTCAGTCTCTGCAGCCAAGACTGATGGTCCCCTCTCAGCTAACATCAAACCGGGGCACCCTGTGCCTCTCCTTGGCTCCGCAGGAGGGTTTGTGAGACATACCAGTCCAACTGGTACAGAGGGAGATGGGCAGCAAAGCCACATTAGGGAGTGATTAACCTGGCCACGCTGCAGCAGGGTACGATGGAAGAGCTGGGGGCTGCAGTGAGGAGTCGCTGCTGGCGTATGGCCCGTCGAGGAGCTGTCCTGGGGGTTCCTCCTGTGCTCTTGTCCTGCCCGTTAGTCCCCAGAGTGTTGCTGGAGCTCTTCTTTCTCAGTCATGCCCCTAAATTCCAGTAAACAGCTCTTTGAGCTCAAAGCACCATCCCACACTGTGGGTTTTCCCCCAGCCCTGTTAAAGGTTGTTGCTTTCCTCAGAAATGTGGGATTTTTCTAGTCCTGCTTTTTCATTGAATCCCGCTGCTGAACGATTCAGAGTGCCTGACAGAGAGCAGCTCTTTCCCTCCGGGATCACGAGTTGCCAATAGCTTTTATTTTCTTTCACTGAAAAAAGGGTTCGGTCTGACGTGGGTTCATCACTGCGAGGACAGGTCTGATCACGAACTTGTCTGAGCAGGACTCCTTCCCTCTCCGTGCTCCTCCCCACCCCTCGCAAACTGATCGAGCAGAAATGGAAGGATTATTTTATTTGAGGAAATAAAAGTTGCTATTTCATGTGAACTGGAGGTGTCTGCCTGCAGCAGGCAGACGCTTTGGTGTGTTTCCTAACTCCGTCCTTTACCTTCAGCCACCTGAGGAATCCTGGATGCTGTTGTGGGAGGTTGTGGGTGCTCGCAGGAGGCTGAAATGCTCGGTGTGACTTGCTAAACCACGTCCTTGGTCACTCAGCGCCAACCCCTCGCTGTGTTTGTAGGTTGTAGGGAGGTGGGGGTTGGTCTCTTCTCCTGTGTTACGAACAACAGGACGAGAGGAAATGGCCTTAAGTTGCATCAGGGGAAATTTAGGTTGCATATCAGGAAACATTTCTTTACAGAGAGGGTCATTAGGCATTGGAACAGGCTGCCCATGAAGGTAGTGGAGTCCCCATCCCTGGAGGTGTTTAAAAGCCGTGTAGATGTGGTGCTGAGGGACATGGTTTAGGGACCCTGGCAGTGCAGTGTGAACGGTTGGACTCGATGGTCTTAAAGGTCTCTGCCAAGCAGATGAGTCTGTGATTCTGTTGGGGCTTCCCGTGGACCAGTCTGGCAGCGCTGTCATTGAGAACCCCTCTGTCTAATTAGCCTTACTCTTCATTTAGGAAATTGGGCATTTTACCCTGTTCAAAATGAGCTGATCCACCATTAAATGTGGAATGGGGATGAAGTAAAAATAGTTAAACCAGATGCAGCTCCTTATTTTCTTTTTTAGTGGGAGCAGCTTTTTTGCAAGCCGGTTTATAGCTGTATTTGCAAACCCATTTAACTGCAGCATCGCTTCTTCCAGACTCTTCCCTAATCGTTCTGTGCCATTAAAAGCTGCGAACGCAGCGGTTGGGTGCAGGAGTGGGTTTGCCTGAAGATCCCTTTGAAGGAAGATCCAAAGGGCAAGGGAGAAAATCTGCAGCGTTGAGGATTTTACTGCAGCTTCAGGCCAGGCAGATGTGCTCAGAGCCTCCTTGTTTGGAGAAACGCTTTTGTCCGTGCAGGGGCAGGAGCTGTGGGTTTGCTCCCGCCAAAGAGCCGCATGCTGCGTTTTCCCCACTGTGGGAGGGAAGGGTTGGCTGGACGATGCTCTGGGCAGCCTGGCTGGATCTGCCCTTCTGCCCCACAGCCCCCTACCTCTTTCCTCCTCCCCCTCCTTCGTTAGGGCCTGGAGGGCTGCGATGCTGCTGCCCATCCCCGGGCCGGCTCTGCTCACGGAGCCGCGCTGTGGGTGTGAAGCGGGGTGGATTGGCTCCAGTACAATCTGTCAGCCACCCTCCATCTAGCCCTGGAAACAGCGGCGGCCCGAGGCGTGCCTTTTAAAGCGCCTGTTCCAGGCAATCAAGCAGGTTTGATTGGCTGAACACTCCTTTTATAATTTAATTTAGTCAGGAATCGTTGGCGAGGTAATAAAAAGAGACTCTGACTCCAAATGCATTCATTTAATTCAATGAGAGATGGTGACTGCGGCGGGCTCCCCTCAGCCCATCACGCTGACGTCTCAAAGCACCACTCGGGGCTCTAGCGAAGAGCCACGATCCACAGTGACAGCTTAATTGTTTCAAACGCTGACAAGGGTCACCCCAAGCAGCCATCGTGCCTTGCGTGGGGCCGGCTCAGGAGGCTGTGGTGGGGAGGATTTACGGCTGGCAAATGGTTTGGAATTCCTCTGGTCGCGCCTGCTAAATGATGAAGCTGCCCCTTGGGGATGAGGGGTATTGATTGTAATTTGCAGTTAAGCCCTCGCTTTCTGAGGCATCAGCATCATAAATACCCACCGCATTATGGCAGGGACGTGGCTCTGCGAGGAGGAGGGAGCAGAGGTTTTTTCCGGCTTGGGTGGTGCAGCAGGATCGTCTCGCTGCCCCTGGGGTTGGGAGAGCTGTGGGCTCCATCCCTGCTGGTCCCCAGTTTGGTGTGATGCAGGAGCTCAGTGCTGGAGGAGGGGAGGGTGAAGCTTTGAGGCTCTCTGGGGGCTCTGTGAAGGCGGGCAGTGATGCCCTGCTCGTCCCCAGGAGGAGAGGGTGGTCCGGTGGTGTGGGGATGATGGGTGTCTGGGTCCCTTCTCTGTGCCCGGCCTGGGGAGCCGGTGCATGCCAGCCCTGCTTTGGAGAGGGGAGTGTCCACCCCCATGTCTCTGTGATGGGTAAAGGCCATTCACCAGCTGTTAACATCTGCGGTCATGATACAGAGGTGGTGTGGGGACGAAAGGGGCTGCGGGACTGTCCAGGGAGGAAGGGATGGGGACCAGGGGATGGGGCCGAGAGCTGGCTGCCCCTTCAGCTGCTCCACCCCGACGCTTCCCAGCTCTGCAGACAGATTAGCTCGTCCCTCCACTCCCGAGTGGAGATGAGAATAATAGCAGTCATCAAATATGCATTGGATGGAGCAGCCTGCAGCTGCCGCGCAGCAAATATGGTCCTGCCGCTGCCAGGGGAGTGACGGTCCCCAGTGGAGAGCGAGGCGGAGAGCGAGGCCGAGAGTACGACACCGGCAGAGCCAGGGGCTTCAGGCAGCACCGAGCCGGCCCGGTGCCATGTGGGCGAGTTAGGCTACCCCAGGTGAGTGGCCGCGATCCCCCAGCGGGGTGGCGCGTCCCTTGGGCTCATGGAGGCCACATTGGGAAGGACCGGGATGGACCTTTGAGTGTGATCTTGGTCCTTAAGCAAACGCTGTGGCATTGGGCTCGGCTCCTCAGTGTCAGCATGTACGGTGTCCCCTCATCTCTGTTTGTCCCTGTCTGCTCACTGCCTTATCTCACCTTCCGATTCGCACCTTCCCCACAGCCCTGGCATTCCTGGCAGAGTTTCTTCCTCTAAACACCCGATGAGCCTCTGCCCCACCTCTCCTACCACCCGTTCCCCAAATTCCTTCCATCTTGGGGCTGTTCTACCCCAGCCGAGCTCTGCAGGGCCCCCGGGCTCAGCTCCAGGGCCAAGGTGATGGCACAGAGCTGTGACTTGGCTCCGAGGGCACGAGCCAATGTTCCTGGGTGCCGGCCAGCGCTAAGCCCAGGACACGTCATGTCCAGCTGGTCTCTGCTTCCAGCATCTGCTCCAGGCTCTCTCCTCTCTTGTGGGGCAGCTCTTGGTGTCAGGCGGCAGCCGGCAGGCAGGGATGTGGTATCACAAACCGAGGTCTCCATCCTTGCTTTGGAGGCAGTAACTGGAGGGGGTTGAAATGAACCAGTTCAGGGGTGCGATGGGTGCTTGGGTGGGCAAGGAGAGACCCCCTGCTACCTTGGGGACTTGGAGAGCCATGTTGCTATCACACTGCCCATTGCTGGAGGGATCCAACCTGTCCCTGTGCTCCCAGCATCCAAGTGCCTCGTGGCTGGAGCAATGAGAGCTGTGGCAGGGCTGCAGAACTGGCGATGGGAAAGGGGACGGGATGAGAGATGCTGCAGCTGGGCTGGCTCCGTGGGGCTGGAGCACAGAGCTCCCATGAGGCGTCACTGATGTGGCCGGCATGGTGTGGAGTGGTGGCACAGAGCCCCCCACTCCAGCTGTAACTGGAAACAGGCTGTAAGCAGACCCGGGGCCGGCTGGTGACCGCAGACCTGCCAGGAGACGGCGGAGCTGCCGCCCCAGGAGCTCTGCCTGCTGATGCTGGTGCTCCAAAGGTACAGTCCTGGGCAGCTGCGCGTCATGCTGGGCTGGGGCAGGTGAAGCAGAACCTCGGTGGGCAAAGTCTCCCTCCCCTTTCTGCAGCCAGCGCTGGCGTGGCCCTGAGCTGTGGTGGTGGGATGGGGGCTGCCCTGGGCCATGTTCTTGGGATGAGGTGGCTTTCCCTTGCTCAGACACGTGGCTGGAGCCGTTCAGAGGATGCTCTGGGCATCTTCTCCCAGTGCCCCGCTCCCCATTGCTGCCCCAGGTATCCCTCACTGCCAACTGTTGCACCCAGGGTCCCTCCCCTGTCCTGCTGCTGGATGTGGCCATGTCCAGACACCCTGGAAACAGCTGCCAAGAGGGTGCCCCATGGTTTGGGGTTCATGCCTGTGGGTTCCCCCTCCAACCCCCAGCAACTGCCACCATCCCTGGGCACGAATACCCCTTCCCCGAAGGCAGGTGAACACTGTGCCCATGGATGAAGAACCTGGGGATGTGGGTGGGGGATCCAGTGTGGGGCTGGGACTGTGGAAGGCAGTCCCTGTGTGGGGCAAAACCAGGCTGCCCACTCTCTCTTGCTCTCCCTTCCTTCGTGTCTCCTCTCGAGAGCCCTTGTCACACGTCTGCACAGCCACAGCAGTGGCACGGGGAGCTGTGTCAGGGGCATAAGGGCACAGAGCATCAGCAGCCCCTCCTCTGCCCTGCCCAGCTTGGCTGAGGTGTTGGGGACAGAGGTAGGGACCACTGAGGGCAGTGGGATGGAGGTGCGGACCTGCAGCAGCTTCTTGCCAGCTGGGTACCCCTTTGCTCGCTGCCAGCAGCTGAGGGAGGGGCCGTGTCCGTGTCCAAGGTGGTTCCCCGACACATTGTGGTGCCCAGGCATCGTTCCCTGTGCCTGTGCCAGGAGGAGGGATGATGCCGTGGTGTGGGCCAGGGCAGGGCAGGCTATACCAGCCCTGTACAGCACAGTGGGGCGGCAGACCTGCACGTGGACCAAGCCAGTGCCATGATGGGGCTCCTGCGTTGCTCGGTCTCTGCTGATGCTCTTCCTGCTGATCCTACATTTGTGCCACCCCATAGAGCCTCTCTTGATACCTGCCAGGTGCCTCCCCTCCTGCTCCATCCCTCTGCTCTCCCTGCATCGGGGCAGCCTCCCTCCGTGCAGATCCAACCAGGGTGCCTCCAGCCCAGAAATTAATGCAGGGAGGAGGCTGAAACCATCATATCATGGCTGATACCCCCTCTGCTGCAAACGTGGCAGGGAGGTACCGGGCTGGGGAGAAGACAGTGCCATGGGGTGCCAGCCACGGGGCTCCCCTGCTCTTAGAGAGGCCAATGGGTTTGGTCCAGTGACCGCTGCTGGTTCTTGGGTTCCCCCAGCTGCACAGCTGGAAGATGCTGCTGCACCTCCCCTGGGTCTCCCCAAACTACCTGCTGTGAGGGGGTGGAGGAGGTGCTGCCTCTGCCTGCACCGGTCCCACCGCTGCCCGCAGGGGATCTGCAAGTTCCCACCACTGCTGCTGAAACTTTCATGAACCTGCAGCCGCAGGAATCCAGCCCCGGCATTAACATTTGATGTGGTCACCCCGCGCCTGGGCACGTGTGTGCGCAAACATGCCGCTGGCATCACCACGGGGCACACGTGTGGCACACGCCAGCCCCCTCGCCAGCTGCGTGTAGGCACGCGTGGCACTATACACACACACGCAAGGTGTGTGGCACGGCATGAGGGCACCCCCATGGGCTCCTGGCTCCTCTCTGCTTCCCAGTGGGGCTGTGGGATTTGGTCTGGTGGTGGGTTCCTCCTCCGCCGCGCACCCCTTGGTCATGCTCCTGGTGCCGGGGTGGTGCGTGTCTCTGCAAAATTTTCTTCTCTCTCTTGGTGCCGCGGTGTGGCTTTGCAGTATCAATCGGGTCCTCGGGCTCCATCCCTGCTCTGGAGGAAGAGGCTGATTCTCCAGAGAAGAACACAGGGAGGCCTGAGGCATAGGGAGGTGGCAGGATCTGGTTTTGGGGTGGTGATGGTGCTCTGTGCCATCTTCTGCTGTGTCCCCCAGGGGGATGCTCCCGCCATGGGGGCCCTTTCTTGCTCCTTTGGAAAAGTCTCGGGGACGGAGCGGCTTATCCCTTACATTATTCATGCCATCGTGATCCCTGGCGGTTGGGTTACAGCCACCAGCCCCACGCTGTCTGACTCGCAGGGTGCCGCAGGAGGCAGGAGGCAGCTCCCGCCGGGCTGCGCCGGGGCTGCCGTCCCGCCGCCCCAGCGCCATGCCAAGTGGGGGGCCACTGGCGGCCAAGGGAGCCACGCACGGGCACCTGCCTCGCCGAAACCAGGCGCAGGTAAATACCCCCCTGGGGCAGGCTGCGGGGTCGGGAGCTGGACAGTGCGCTGGGACCTGTCTCGTGCCGGTGTGGGGCATCATCTGCCAGGGGCCTCCGGGGCCGGAGCATGAGCACCTGCCATCGCCGGGATGGTCGGCAAGAAGGGGGAGCCCAAAAAGGATGCGGAGGCCAAAGGGAAGGGGGGCAAAGGAAAAGGGAAGGATGGCAAGAAGGGCAAGAAGGAGGTGGCCAACGAGTCGGAGGAGACCTCGGATGCAGAGTTGCTGAAGGAGGAGAGTGAGGAGACGGAGGTGGTGGAGGAGGAGGAGAAGGACAAGGCAGCTGTAGAGGAGCCCAAGAAGGGGAAGGGGAAGGAGAAGAAGGGGGTGCTCAAGGGGGTGGTGGCAAAGAAGCCAGGCCGGGGGAAGAAGGTGCAGCTGGAGCCAGAGGAGGAGGAGGGTGAGAGCGATGCTGCGCTGGGCAAGAAGAACCTGAAGGGCACCTCCAAGCTGGTGATGGGGCTGGCGGCCAACAATGCCAAGAAGAAGAAAGGGGCCAAGGGTGCGGAGGCCAAGGGCCAGCCCAAAGACTTGGCGGAGCCCAGCCTGGCCGAGGAGGAGAAGGAGGTGGTGGAGGCAGCGCCGAAGGCCAGGGTGAAGCAGGGCCTCCGCAGCACCTCGAAGCTCTTCCTGGGCTTCAAGAAGCTGGGGCTGCCTCGGCCCAAGAAGGGGCAGTTCAAGAACACATCCCGCTTCTTCTGGGGGCTGCAGAAGCACAGCACTAAGAGGAGGAAGAAGAAGAAGAACAAGGCGGTCCTCAAGTCCACCTCCAACCTGATGGTTCGCTTCAAGCACGTGGGCAAGAAGAGGAAGGAGGCGGCCGCCAGCTCCCCACCGGCAAAGCCATCCTTCCTGCTGCTGCGGCGGGGCGGGCAGGCGGCCGAGGATGGCGCGTCCCTCTTCCGCCGGCGCCCGGAAAGGAAATTCAAGCCACGGGCGCAGGTGCTGAGCAAGGCGGCCGCCGCCACGGGCTGGCTGGCCAGGAAGGTGCTCTCCCGGCGCGGGCGGCTGGCGGGGGGCGGCCGGGTGGCCGACACGGCCTGGCTGTCCCGAATCGGTGCCAGGAAGCTGCCGTTCCCCGCAGAAGACGAGATCCTCAGGCACCGGGCCAACATGAAGCGGATCCCTGGCGACAGCGGGCTCTCGGCCCCTGGCGCCGCACGGCTTGACCAGGAGAGGCACGGCAGCACGGTGCGGCGTCTGTCCCAGCGGCGCTCCCAGCACAGGCCTGCGCAGCCGCCGGTGCCGCGGTACGGGTGGGCGGAGGAGGAGGACAGAGCCTACAGCCGCCGGCGTGGCTACGCCAAGGAGGAGGATGGAGCCTATGGCTCCCGCCGTGGCTATGCCAAGAAGGAAGATGGAGCCTATGGCTCCCGGCGTGGCTATGCCAAGGAGGAGGATGGTGCCTATGGCCCCCAGCATGGCTACACTGAGGAGGATGGAGCCTATGGCCCCTGGTGTGACTACACCGAGGAGGAGGACGGAGCCTATGACCCCCAGCATGGCTACGTCGAGGAGGAGGAAGGCTACATCCAACCCCCAGCCTACGTGGCAGGGTACGGCTTCAAGGATGTAGTGCCGACCCCCTATGGTGACTATCCCGGCGATGAGGCAGAGGAGGAATATGGCTTCGACAGGGGGTTTTGCGAGGAGGGCGACCCACTGGGACACCCCTACAGCTACTCAGAGCTCGAGGATGAAGGAGTATTTGGTGGCGGGTCCTCCCTTGCCCTCTACGACCCTTACGGCAGTGACCCGGAGCACGGCGAGGAGGCAGCGGAGCCCTTCGGCTACAGGGGAGACCCCTATGAGGACTTCGGGGACCCCCTTGCTGGGGGGTACACGGGGGGCGAGTACCCTGAGCACCGCATCCAGTACAGCGAGGCGGGGTGGGCAGCGCACGCCCAGTCTTCCTGCAACCCCTACGCCCTGGGGCTGGAGGAGATCGCCGAGGCCGAGGAGCCCGAGGAGTGGGAGGAAGAGGAGGAGGAGGATGGGGAGTATCCCTTCTCCATCCTCAGCGCCTCCTCGCTCCGCGGCATGCGGGAGACGCTCTCCTCGAAGCTCTCCCTCAACAGGAAATTCAGGCTCTTCCCCCGGCCCCAGGTCAAGCTTTTCGGCAGAGACCGCCTGGACATCCCCCTCCCGCCATCCCCCCACCTGCCCGCCACCCGTGACGAGGATGACTACGATGAGTACGAGCCACCACCGCCAGCCCCCAGCCCCACGGCATCTCCGGGGCACTGGGCTTCGGCAGCGCGGGCGTGCGGGAGCCCTCTGGGCCAGTTCCTTCAGCGCTCCCTCTCACAGCCCCCCAACCGCCCGCTGCGGGGTGCGGGGGCACTGCGGGAGCCCCGCACCCCCCAGCCCTCCTACAGACGCTCTGGCCGCAGGCTGGGGGGGATGGAGAGTGCCGGGATGGGGGGCCAGGACCCCCCACCGCGAGCAGCTCCAGCCAGGGACCCTTCCCCACCGGCGGGGTCCTGGGGTCAGCCCTCTCCCCGAGACCAGGGGCCTGTGCGGTGGCCGTCGCTCCGTAACCCCTTCGCCAACCCTGGCCGCTCCTCATCGCCGCCGCCAGCCCGGCAGCGCCCTGGCAGCGTGCGGACCGAGGGGCCACGGCGATCCTCCTCCCTTGGGTCCAGCCTCCGGCGGTTCGGCCCTGAGCCCCCCGCTCCGCCACTGGCTGCCCCCCGCTCGCCGGGGCTGCTGGGGAGGCGCTCGGGTGCACCCGCAGCGGGGTCGGCAAGACCCTTGTCCCCACGGCCATCGCAGCGGAGCAGCCCCCCTGGGCTGCCGCTCCCCCAGGCCTGGCCCCGGCTTCCTGAGCCCCCCACCAAGGCTGTGAAGCCGCTGCAGAGGACCCCCTTCCTGGCACCGACCTCCCGCCCCGGCAGCCGCCGCCTCAGCCGCCCCAGTCCCTCCTGGGATGCGGAGCTGCCCCCCTGGCAGGGTGATTCACGGAGGAGTCTTACCGGGGTGCCCCCCCCTCCCAGCTCTGCTCCCAGCACCCCCAAAACCTTCATCCAGCGTATTGGGCAGCCCCTTGCCGGGATGGCCCCCCACTCCCCCCAGGCGAGGCCATCTCCAGCCGAAGCCGGGGGCCACAGCCCCTCGCCGGGGCACTTCACGGGGAAGTCGCTGGCATCACTGCTCATGGGGAGCATGGCCCCGACTGATGCCGCCCCATCCTCACCGCCTGCCCGCTGTCCCTCCACCCCCTCGCCCTCCTCACCCCAGCGCCCATCCCGGCGGGATGGGAGCACCCGGAGATCCCCAAGCCCACCGGCGGGATGCTGGGGCTGGGCCGATGCCAAGCGCCCCATCCTCCCCTCCACCCCACGTGGCACCCGGAGCCCCTCACTGCAGCATCGTGCCGCTTTCCCAGCGCCCCGCAGCCGAGCCCCCAGCTCGCCGGCTGCTCCCCGCCATGGCGCTCGCACCCCGGGGCTGGCGGAGGCTGTTGAGGGCGACGGGGCGGCCGGGGAGGAGGGCGCGGGACGCTACGCGGTGGTGACGCCGCAGGTGCAGAGGTTGGGCTCCTTCCGGCGGGCGTCCCGCATGTACAAGCAGCACTGGTCCACGCAGCACGTCGTGCGGGTGCGGGAGATGCCTGACGCCTGGACGGCCGAGCAGGGGCTACCCCGGCAGCCCACCCAGCGCGGCAGCCGGCGGTGGGCGAGCCAGCGGGGAGCCGACATCGCCCGCTACCTGAGTCGGTGCTCGCCGGCGGGCGGCTGGCGGGACAGGCACCCCTGGGCAGACGGGTACCTGGGCACCAAGCAGCCCTGGCGCAGCAAGGTAACGGCAGCGGGGAGCTCGCCGCGGGCGCCGGCGATGGGACGGAGCCGGGGGGCGAGCCGGCAGCTGGAGGGACCCGGGATGGGGTGGTGTGGGAGATGGCTGCTGGGCCACAAAGCCACTAGTGCCGGGGGGTTTTGCAGCGCGCAGGGTGGGGGGTAAGTGGCGCTGGGTGCAGAGGGTGCTGGCGGGGGTCCTGTTGTGGGCAGCGGGCTGCAGGGGGGGTGGTTATCACCCAGTGTGTGTGTGCCCCCCCATGCATGGCCCCTTTGGGGACACTTGACGCTGGCGTATGGAAATGCTGAGACCTGATCTCTGCTGGGGCGGGCGCGGGTGGCCCGCTGACCCTGGCCGGTGTCCGCTTTCCTGCTCGCCGCCTGGCCGCCCGCCAGCATGGGCTCCTGCGCCTCACCCGCCCTGCAGCACCGCTGCGTGTGGCCCCATGGCTCAGCCCCCCTCCCTCGACTCCCCCCCAGAGGTGTCACCCTGCCTGGGGTCTCCATCGCCCACCCCCTGCAGACCCCATAAGGGTATGGGTGAACCGCGGGGTGTTGCCATGGGGGTGGCACAGCTGTCTCAACCTGTTCCCACCTGCCCACAGCGAGTGAGACGGGGGCTCTCTGTGACCAGCCTTTCCTGGGGCTGTCCCCAAGGACACCTTGGTGGCTCCATGTCCCCGTTCCCAGCACTGCTGCTCTCCCCCAACATCCGACTTTCTTGCCAGGGGATCCATTTCGGGGCCATGGGATGCTTGCTTGGGGTCCCTGCCACCGCTGGCTGTAGGATCCCTGGTTCAGGGTCACAGACGGTGGTTTTGGGGTGGTGGGATGGATGCTGGAAGGCGGTTGGCACAGCCCTGCCGTGACAGTCGGGCTGGGTTGCTCCGTGCAGATGCAGTCGCTGTGCAGCCTGCCCATCGTGCGGTACCAGGAGCCGCAGGAGGAGGACGGCCTGGAGGACATGACCCAGCTGGAGTGAGTGTCCCCGTCCCCTTCACCACCCACCGTGACCCAGGGCCGCTGGGGCCAACTGGGCTGCAATCCCCCCTCCATGCACCCCACGGCCCCCGCTGCTCCCCACCCTGTCCTGACACAGGGTCAGCTCCAGCTGGGGACATGCTGAGGGACAGCAGACCCCTTCTGTCACCCTACCACCCCCTAACGCAGCCTCTGCTCCGTGCCAGGGACCTCCAGGAGGCCGCGGTGCTGAGCAACATCCGGACGCGATTCGAGCGCCAGCTCATCTATGTAAGCTTAGGGGCGCATGGTGTCCCCCAAAGACCCCAGACGTGTGGTCTTTGGGGGGTCATCACCCTATGACAGCTGACAGCCCCGAATGTCGCTCTCCCACAGACCTACATCGGCAGCATCCTGGTGTCGGTGAACCCGTACCGGCTCTACAACATCTACGGCACGGAGCAGGTGCTGCAGTACGAAGGCAGAGCCCTGGGCGAGAACCCGCCGTGAGTACTGGGGTGTCCCCTACAGGGACGGGGGCATTTGCACCGCCGTCACCCACCCCTGGGTCCTACAGCAGCACCCAGGTGGTCCTGTACCCCTGAGGAGCCTCTGTCGCAGGGTGCTGGAGCGACCGTGTCCGTGCGTGGGGGTGGTCGGGGTGCAATGCAGGTCCCTGTGCTGGGGTGACGTTGCACCGCACCCCCCGCCTCCGCTTCCCCCCCACCCCAGGCACCTCTTTGCCATCGCGAACGTCGCCTACTCCAAAGTGATGGATGCCAAGCACAACCAGTGTATCATCATCAGGTGGGACATGGCTGGCCCCGTGCTGCCACCAGCCTGGCCTGGCCTTGGTGCCGATGGGTGCCACTGGGGATGGGGTGCTGGCTGGGTTTGGGGTGGGCACAACCCCCCGGTCCCCTGCTCGGCTGGTGACAGCCCTGGCCGTGTCCTCTCTCTGCGTTTCAGTGGAGAGAGCGGCTCGGGGAAGACCGAAGCCACCAAGTTGATCCTGCGCTACCTGGCAGCCGTCAGCCAGAAGCGCAGCACTGCCCCGCAGGTAGGGCTGCCATGGGGACATCCCCATCCCCTTGTCCTCTTGTGCCACCTCCCTGTGCTCTCCTCCATCCCCTTGCTCATGGCTCTGCTGCTCTCTCCTTGTCCCCACGCTTCCACCTGGACCACCCCAGATAGAGGTACTGGGCAGGGAGACAGGTGGGCTGGGAGAGTGCAAGGGGACTGAGTAGGGTGGTGGCATCTCTGCCACGTCACCGCAGCTGCGGGGGGATGGCGGGGATGGACAATAGGAGCTTGGGGTCCCTCACTTTCCCTCATCCTCGCGCAACCCCATCGTGGTGTGCACCTCAAATTTTGGCACCCATGGGTGTCTGCGCGGGGCAGGAGGTGGCAGGGAGGGTGGCATAGTGGGAGAGTGACAAGGGTGGTCCCTCTGCCCTGGGGACAGCCTGTGGTGTGTCGGGGTGCCCGGGCTGACCCCTGGTCATTCCCCATCACCGCGGCAGATCCTGGAGGCGACTCCCTTGCTGGAATCCTTTGGCAATGCCAAAACTGTGAGGAACAACAATTCCAGCAGGTTTGGGAAATTCGTGGAAATTTTTCTGGAGGAGTAAGTAACGCTGAGCAACCCCGTGCACGGCTGCCACCCCCTCCCTGTGACCTCTCCCCTGCCCTGGGGGAGGTCCCCCAGCCCGTCCCCCAGCCCCGCTGCCAGGCTGTCCCTTGGCTCTGGGGTGGGACGCACATGGGGATGATTTTGGGGACAAACCTTGGTGGGGGAAAGGTGATGTCACCTGCGGACAGGCAGTGTTTGCTGTCCCTGGGGTAGGGAGAGGGAGGCTGTGCCCTGGGCTGGCACCATGACCCTGTCCCCACAGCTCAGCCCCACTGATCCCAATGGGGGGATGTGCCCCATTTCACCCCGGGCTGGAGCAGCTCCAGCCCTCGCTGGGGAGCTGTGTGTGGGTAGATCTCTCTGCCTGCAGATCCCAGCTGGGGGCACCTGGGGGACTCCCGTGTGCCAGGGACAGCATTGGGGCAGGGTTGGGCACTGTGGCGGGGGGACACAGCCCCTGCCTACGCCAAGGTTGCCAGCCTGGTGCCCTCTCTCATCCCTGCAGCGGCTTGATCTGCGGTGCCATAACCTCGCAGTACCTGCTGGAGAAGTCCCGTGTGGTCTTCCAGGTGGGTGGCAAGGGGGGGTCCCAGGCTTTTCCCACCCCCACCATGGTGCCACCCCAGCTCGGTCCTCTGCTCCCCAGGCCAAGAGCGAGCGTAACTACCACATATTCTACGAGATGCTGGCCGGGCTGCCCGCCCAGCAGCGCCAGCAGTACTGTCTGCAGGGCGCCGAGACCTACTACTACCTGAACCAGGTAGCGTGGTCCCTGCCCGACCCCCCCACGCTGCCTGTTTTGGGGGGGTTGGCAAAGCTCCGTTGGTTCCTGAGTCCTCTTGGATTTGGATGGGGAGGGTGCTCAGGGCAGGGTGGACGCCCCCTGGGTGCTGCCCCACCCTGGGGGGACCCACTGATGGCACCGAGGGGCTCATGCCAGGGTGGGAACTGCGAGATCCCCGGCAAGGATGATGCGGAGGATTTCCGTCGGCTTCTCAACACCATGGAGGTGCTGAGCTTCAGCGTGGAGGAGCAGAGCAGCATCTTCCGCATCCTCTCCTCCGTCCTCCACCTGGGCAACGTCTACTTTGAAAAATATGAGGTACGCCGAGCCGAGCCACGCTCCTCAGACCCGATTTGGGATGAGGTGGAGCAGGGGGGGTCGCTGCATCTCACCGCCTCTCCGTGTCCCGCAGACCGACTGCCAGGAGGTGGCCACGGTGGTGAGCGCCACAGAGATCCGAACAGTGGCCGAGCTGCTGCAGGTCTCCCCTGAGGGTCTGCAGAAAGCCATCACCTTCAAGGTGACGGTGAGTGTGGGGTGGGGGGCACAGGCAAGGAAGGGGGGTCCCTGGTCCCCAGGACCCTGGGGAACCATGGCTGGTGTTGATAAAACTCCATCACGCCATTGGTTTTGTGTGCCTCAACCAGGAAACGCTGCGGGAGAAGATTTTACCCCCCTGACCGTCGAAAGTGCCGTGGATGCCAGGTAGAGGGAAGGGGGGGGCTATGCTGCGGGGGGCATGGGGAGTGCCTGGCCCCTGGGGATGGGATAGGAGGTGAGATGCCAGGCTGGGAGAGGTGACAGTCAGGACACCAGTGTGGGTTGGGCTCTCTGGTGATTAAAACCACCCCGTGCACGATGTGGGGCTGTGATGGGTGCTGGCCACAGCGGTGAGGTGTACACAGTGCCGTGCCGGAGCTTCAGCGCTCTGCTCGTCTGCCCCCTCCCCAGGGATGCCATTGCCAAGACTCTCTACTCCCTGCTCTTCGGCTGGCTCACAGACCGCATCAACAAGCTGGTGTACCCGCGGCGGGAGGCCCTTTCCATCGCCATCCTGGACATCTACGGCTTCGAGGTGAGCAGGATCCACCCTGGCTCCATCTGCCAGCCCCAGGGCTGTGGGATCTCAGGGTCTGCAGCTCCTTCTTCTTGCAGGACCTCAACTTCAACAGCTTTGAGCAACTATGCATCAACTATGCCAACGAGTACCTGCAGTTCTTCTTCAACAAGATCGTCTTCCAGGAGGAGCAGGTGGGCTGGGGAATGGGGCTGGGCTCTGCCCCCGTGCTGAGCATGGCCGCGGGGCCGGGGGCGCGGGGCTGACCGAGTGCTCGCCCTGCAGGAGGAGTACCTGCGGGAGCAGATTGAGTGGAAGGAGATCCCCTTCAGCGACAACCAGCCCTGCATCGACCTCATCTCCCAAAAGCCCTACGGCATCCTCCGGATTCTCGATGACCAGAGCTGCTTCCCCCAGGTGAGGGGCTACCCGGTGCCGAGGCAGCGAGGATGGCAGCACCAGGTGGTCACCGTGCCCGCTGTGACACCGTGGCCCATGGCTGCTCCACTGCTGGGCTGTTCTGTGTGACCTGGGAAACCCCCTGGGTTTCTCCAGGCTGGACAAGCCCCAGGAGGTCCCAAGTTGGTGCTACTGGAGCAACTTCCCCCAGGGGACTTGCTTTTGTGCGAATTACTAAAACCCCTCCCCTAGCTACCCTATAAAAGAGAGAAGGGTGGTTGCACACTCTCTGACGATGGGGAAACTGAGGCACGGGGCAGCAGATGCCCATGACCGTGCAGGTCCTAAGTGGCAGAGCTGAAAGTGGGGTCTACCCCGTTGCCCAGGCACCCCCTGACCCGTTGCCTGCATCCCTGCCTGAGCTGTGTCTCACCCCCACATCCATCCCCAGGCCACTGACCACACGTTCCTCCAGAAGTGTCACTACCACCACGGGACGAACCCGCTGTACACGAAGCCAAAGATGCCGCTGCCCGAGTTCACCATCAAGCACTACGCAGGGAAGGTGACCTACCAGGTGTGTGGCAGCAGGATGCTCACCTGGGGGTTTAAGCAGAGTTAAAGAAGAGGTTTGTGGGGTTGATCCTGCACCAGGGGGTGAGGGGCAGCCCATGGGGTCCAGCTGGTGACCCACCATCCCAGCCTGGAGCTCCTCGCCTCCACGCTGCCGTGCCACCGGGCTCCTCACCACCAGGTTTTGCTCTTTGACAGGTTCACAAGTTTTTGGATAAAAACTACGACCAGGTCCGTCAGGATGTGCTGGACCTGTTCATCAGCAGCAGGACCAAGGTAGGGCCCTGCCCAACCCTGGCTCTGCGGTGCTGGGATGACATCGGGCACGGATAGCCCCCTTCCATACACACCACCAAGCGTGTGCCCCCATGGCTGGTGAAGCCCAGGGGGACCAGGAGCACAGGATGCCTCCAGCTCCACAGGGTCCTCTGGGCTTTGACCCCTTAAGCATTGGCAAAAACGGGTACATGGGCTGTTTCTGAGTATCCTCATTCCCAACCCCATCCCGGGAATCCAGCCACAAATAGGGGATGCAACTCACTCATGGCTGGGCAAAAATGCAGGGGCCAGGCTGGGAAAAGGAGCCAGGAGAGCTGCACCATCCCGGCCACCTTCCTCCTCCCTAACCCTTCCCATCTCCCCAAGGTGGTGGCCAATCTCTTCTTCGGCCATGCCCAGGTGATGGCCCGGCAGAGGAGCCTGGTCAGGAGGAGCAGCACCAGGACACGGCGGTACAAGGCCCCCACTGTGGCCGCCCGGTTCCAGCAGTCGCTCCTGGACCTGGTGGAAAAGATGGAGAGGTCAGGAAGGGCGGGGTGGGCAGCCAGGCCGTGTACCGGGCTGGTGGGAGCAGGGCGACAGCCAGACCTGAGCCTGAGGTGGCCAGGCTGGCTTTGTCCCCTGTCCCCTATGGCCAACGGGGTCTCTCTGGTGCAGATGCAACCCCTTCTTTGTGCGCTGTCTCAAACCCAACAACAAGAAGGTGAGAGCTGGCCCAGGGCTTTCCTGCCCGTGGCGATGCCAGTGCTGCCCACCCTTGCCAGCACAGTGAGCACAGTGGGCGCACGGTGGTCACGGTGGGTCTGCATTGAGGTTTCTCCCCACCTCCTCCCCAGGAACCGGGGCTCTTCGAGGCCGACGTGGTCAGCAGCCAGCTGCGGTACTCGGGGATCCTGGAGACCATCCGCATCCGCAAGGAAGGCTTCCCCATCCGCATCCCCTTCCTCCTCTTCATCGACAGGTGCCTGGGGGCTGCAGGCTGTGCTCAGCTGGCCTGGTCAGGGGAGACCACGGAGCTTGTGGGTGTTTTGGGGAGCAGCGTTTGGCCCGGGGTACCCCTGTGGTGGGAGCTGGGAGCCCCCGCTTGGGTGCACAGCACCGGGAGAAGCTGCTTTCCCACGCACGGTGCTCATCACCACGGGGAGGGTCTGTGCAGGTGTCCCGGTGAGGTGCTGGATGGTGATGGTGTTGGGGGCTCACCCAGGTACCGCTGCCTCGTCGACATGTGGTCCAGCGTCGTTCCCAACGGCGCCAACTGCGTGGAGATGCTGAGGAACCTCTGCCCCGTCAACCCCAGCATGTACTACGTTGGCGTCAGCAAGGTACCATCCTGGGGAAGGCGGCTTGGCTCCGGCGATGGGTGGCCAAGGCGGGGGGGTCACGGCGCCACCCCCGCTCCCAGCTCTTCCTGAAGGAGCAGCTGTACCAGGCACTGGAGAGCAAGCGAGCCCGTGCCCATCACCTGGCTGCCCTCACGCTCCAGCGCTACGCTCGCACCTTCTTCATCAAGAGACGCTTCCGCTCCCTTCGCCGAAAGATTGTCCTCCTGCAGAGCCGGGCGCGGGGCTACCTGGCCAGGTGGGGGTCCCGGGGAGGGTGGTGGATGGGCACTGGTGGGTGGCAGAGGGTGACGGGTGCCCTCCCGCAGGCAGCGGTACCGGCGCATGCGACACACGCTCATCAAGTTCAGGTCGCTGGTGCACATCTATGTGAACCGCCGGCGGTACCTCAAGGTAAGGCAGGGGCTGGACATCGCGGGGGGTCCTGGGTACCCACTGCCACCCTGCTGCATGCTCAGAGGTAGGTCTGGAGAGGACAGAGAGGCACTCGCAGACCAGCGGCCCCCCAGACCCCATCCCTACCACTTCCTCCATGCCCTCTGTCACCTCTTTGGGTGATGGCGATGCTGGGGGCAGGCAATAGGGTGCTGCTATCTCTGGGTCTCCCTCCTTCCCTCCTGGCGGAGGCTCAGCATGGCTGCTCTGCTTGCAGAGGAAGGAGGATGCCCGCCGGCGGGCAGAGGAGGAGAAGGAGAGGATGAAGCAGGTAATGGGGTGTGGGTGTGTGGCACTAAGGGGCGCACCCATGTGTGATGCACGTGTAACCCCTGTTGCTGTGCCCTCATCCCCACGTGCTCGCCCGTCCCTATGCTGCCAACCGAGGCACCCATGGGTGCTAGGAGCAGCGTGGCGAGCGGGTGCACCCCTGTGCTGCGCTGTCAGGAGCTGACGAGGAGGGAGGTGGTGGACGTCACCCACCTGGAGATCCCGGCCGAGCTGATGGGGCTACTGGAGGCCGCCGCAGGTGAGCGGGTCCTGCACGGCCGCCAGCACCGCTCCCAGCCCCTTGTCCCCATTGCCGCAGCCCTGCCGTAGCTGCCCGCTGTGCCGCAGCCGCCCGGGAGGTGAATGCCGGCTGCGTGGTTCTGGTGCCGCCGCCGGCGCTGCAGCCCGACTCCCAGCTCACCCTCCCGCTCGACATCAACGACTACCCCATGGCCAAGTACGTGCGGGGCCATTTCCAGGTAAGGCGGGCGCCGCGGCCCGGCGGTGGGGAGCCTGTCCCAACGGGCAGCCAGCTTTCGGGGAGTCCTCGGCGCCCCACTCGTGGCTGAGCGGTTAGATTCAGGGTCCCCGCAGCGGCTCCCCGCACCGTCCCCCCGGGATCTGCTCCAGAGATGCCCCGGGGGTGCAAGAGGGGCCGGATCCGGGGCGGCTGCGGTGCTGCAGGGAGCCGGCTGCTGCCTCCTTCCCTCTCTGTGGGTTCCTGTCGTCTCCAGAGGCCGGGGGGACCCCGCTGAGGTTATCAGAGAGAGACCGGCCGAGCCCTCCCTCGGTGGATGCCCGACGTGGGGCAGATCCGGAACCGCTGGGGCGGGAGACCAGGTCACTTTGCTCCCGGGACCTCGGCTCCATCCCCAGTCACTTTGCCTCCTTCCTCCTCATCCCATATTTTTGCCGTGTGTTTCCCAGTCCCTGGCATCCCAAACGACGGCGCCAGGGCTGGATCCTGCTCTCAGCCTCACCGAGGTGCCGGCATCTCTGGTGCTGCCAGCACAGCCTGGGCCCGTCCCTGTCCCGCTGCTGGGAGAGTGCCAGCCCCATCCTGCACCCCAGCCCTTTTGCAGCCCCATAGCCCCCATCCAGCATCAACGCCATGCTCAGCACCGTGGGGCTGGTCCCTCATGGCCTGAGGCTGTCCCCAGGCCCCGGGTAGCCACGGGTGCGGGTGTCACCGCAGGAACCAGCGTTTGGGATGCTGACGGCCCCGCTGGCAGCCCCCCTCACCCGGCTGGACGAGGAGCTGTGCCACGAGGCGCTCAGCCTCTTCCAGCTGGTAGGTGGGACACCATAGGATCCAGCACCGCCGTCCCCTGCCCGCTCCTTGCCCGGGGCTGGAGGGAGGACCTCGCTGTCCCCGCGGCAGATCCTGCGGTTCATGGGGGACCCGGGGCTGGGTGGCCCACAGGAGACCCTCTTCGGCAACTACATCGTGCAGAAGGGGCTGTCGATGCCGGGGCTGCGGGACGAGCTCCTGGCACAAGCCGCCAACCAGGTCTGGCGTAACACCAACGTCAACAATGAGGAGCGGGGCTGGCTGCTGCTGGCCGCCTGCCTCAGCGCCTTCCCCCCCTCGGCAGCCTTCGACAAGTACCTGCTCAAGTGAGCCGGGGCTGGGGACAGGGACGGGGACTGGGACCCTCGGGGATAGCCTGGCACTCGTGCTTGGGGACGCTGCTGGGGCTCTTCAGGGGCTCTCTGGGCCAGCCTGGCACATGTGCCTGGGGATGCTGCCCAGCTCCCTCCAGAGATGCTCTCAGGTCCCTTCAGGGTCCCCGGGGCCAGCCTGGCACATGTGCCCAGGGATTATGCTCAGGTTCCTCCAGGATCCCTTGGACCAGCCTGGCCCACGTGCCTGGGGATGCTGCCCAGCTCCCTCCCGCAGCATCCTCCCTTGCCCACAGATTCGTCTCTGACTACGCCTTTGCCGGCTACAAGCCGGTGTGCCAGCGCAAGCTGATGCAGGCCATGGCACGGTCGCAGCTGGGTGCTGCGGCCGCCCGCGCTTACCCACCCTCGCTGCTGGAGTGGACAGCGAACCGGCGGCAAGCCAGCATGGCCCTCGACCTCCACTGCTTCAATGGTGCGGGGCGGTGCGGGGCTGGGGACATGGTGGCAGTGAGGATTGGTCTCAACGTGACCACCCCGGCACGGGCAGGAGGGGACTGGTGGGACCCGCTCACTGCCCATCCCTCCCCAGGTGACCAGTTCTCCTGCCCTGTCCACTCCTGGAGCACGGGCGAGGACCTGGCAGGGGATGTCCTGAAGCACAGGTACCTGCTGGACCCACCCCCCCCCAACCCAGTGGGGTGAACATGGGGCACAGCATCGCCCCAGGGCCATTTTGGGTGATCCCAGGAGCTGGGAGCTGAGATGCCCAGCTCGTGGGCAAGGTGTCCTACAGAGCCAGGGTTCTGCTGGCAGCTGGTGCCCGTCCCCAGCACCCTACTGTTGGCAGGGGGCTGGCGGAGGGCTGGCATGGCTGGTCTGTGGCCATGAAGGCAGGTGCCCAGTGGGCCGAGCTGGCTGGCCACGACTATGTCCTGGACCTCATCTCTGACCTGGAGCTGCTCCGGGGCTTCCCCAGACAGAAGTCCTGCTTCCTCGTCGCATGGGAGGGGGCTGAGAGCCACGGCAGGGATAGCCAGGCGTAGGTACCCGGGCAGGGATGGGTCCACCGCTGCGGGGCTGGTGGGGGAAACAGCAGCACTGGGCTGGATGGGTGCTGGCAGATGCGTGGGTTGAGGTCCTGGCAGGGGGGGTGGATCTGGCACCCAGGGGGGGCGCGATGAGCGCATCGTCCCTCTCTGCAGGGTGCTGGGACACGGCTTGGATTTGGATGAAGTGCCTCCTCCCCCAGCCATGAAAGCCCCCACGTTGCCATCCCTGGAGGGGTACCACCCCCATGGTAGGGCATCATCCCCCAGCCCAGCCCAGTCCCCTGGAGCTGCTACCAGTGAAGCTCTGCCACACGGGGGAAGCCCTATCACCGGCAGCTCATCCCTCCTCATCCCGCCGCAGATGGGGAATGTGGGGAGCCACGCGGCCAGAAGGGTCTGGACCGATACCTGGACAGCCTCTTTGACCCTGTGCTCTCCTACAGCAATGGGGTGAGAGGGGCATCCCCTCGCCTGAGGCAGAGCTTTCCCAGCATTTTGGGGGGGCAGGTGGCTTGGCCTCCATTCCCTGATGCCTGTTGCCCAGGAGCTGGAGAAGCCGGCCGCTGTCTCGCAGAGGATGAAGGGAGGAGGTGGTGTGGGAGGGGGGGACGGTGGCAGTGATGCCGAGCGGAATGGACCCCCTGTCCCTGCGGACATGCGTCAGCCGAGGGGTGAGTGCCCCGAGCACACCTGCATCCTGACCCACCTCCCTGCCTCAGTTTCCCCACCTGATCCCTGGTCGCTGCACCCAGTGCCCCACCGCCCTGGAACAGGGCTGCAGGATGCTGAGCTCTCCCACTTTGCCCTCGCAGGCGTGGAGCCAGCCCCGTCCCCGCAGCGCTGGGCAGATGCCAACCAGCCTCCTGGGTCCCTGGTCAGTGGGGCGGGGCCATGAGGGGCAAGCGCTGCCTGGCCCCTGCTGAGGGGCAGCTCTCCCTGGGGATGGGGGCAGCTGGGGGAGCTGGATGCTGATGGCACGGTGTCCCTTGCAGGGCAGAGCCGCAGAAGGGACACCAGCCCGTGTCCCCCAGCCCCGGCCCTACTTGCAGAAAGCTGGTAAGGAGTCCCTGGTGCAACTGGGTGGCAGTGGGGGCTCACGGCACCGAGCTGTGCTGGACCCACCCTGAGCCACATGCTTGGCCCCGCAGCGCCCGTGGGCCAGCGATGGCCCGGCGAGCTGGTGCGGCATTCCCGGCTCAACTCAGAGCACTTCCCACGGCCCACACATGACATCCGTAACATCATCCGGCAGTGCCAGCCGGCCCCCCGCAGCTCCCAGCCCCCCAGGTACCCACCCCAGTCCCCCAGCCGAGCCGCGGGCTTCTCCTGCCTGCCCTGATCCCGTGGTGCAGGCGGTGCTGGGGTGCAGGTGATGCCAGGGTGAAGGTGACGCTGAGGTGATGTCAGGGTGAAGGTGGTACCAGGGTGAAGGTGACGCTGAGGTGATGTCAGGGTGAAGGTGGTACCAGGGTGAAGGTGACGCTGAGGTGATGCCAGGGTGAAGGTGGTGCCAGGGTGAAGGTGGTACCAGGGTGAAAGTGACGCTGAGGTGATGTCAGGGTGAAGGTGGTACCAGGGTGAAGGTGATGCTGGGGTGCAGATGACGTGGGGTGCTATCTCTGCAGCAGGCTCTTTGGGAAGAAGCTGGACCCCCACGAGGAAGCCATGCAGATCCTGAAGGAGCAGCTCACAGCAGCCCGGGTGTCACCGGCTGTGGTAGGGATGCAGCCACCCCATGTCCCCCACGGCTGGAGGAGCCACCAGCCCCAACCACAGCCTGTTCTCTGCCTTGCAGGCACCCAAGGAGACGGTGGCTGCGGTGAAGCCGGTCACCAGCAGCAGGTACCAGCTGCGAGCACCGACAGGGCATCCGGCAGCCACCCAGTCCCCAGGTATCGCAGGGCAGAGCTGTGGCATTGGGGGGGGCCAGGGTGCAGTGGGGCACCTCATCCTTCCTGGTGGCACCAGGTGATGCCTGATGTGGCCTGATGTGCCTGGCTTTGCAGCATCCTCATGGGATAACCGCTGTGCCCGGCAAAACCCTCCCTGCCCCACAGCTGCCCCCGGTGCCTCAGTTTCCCCAGGTGGAGAGGGGCTGGTGGTGGTCCCCCACCGGGGCTGTGCAGGGCTTTCCATCCCTTCGCAGTCTCCGTCTCACGGGAGCTCCCATCCGAGGGGCAGCAGGTCCAGACCCAGCTACACCGGAGCTGCAGCGAGGACTTCTACACCTACCACAACGTGCCCTGGAAAATCTACATCCGCAAAGAGGTGCTGGGGTGGGGATATGGGGACAGGCTGGTGTCGTCGAGGGGCTTTTCACCGAGCTCGAGTTCCTGCTGGGCTGGTCTCTCTCCTGGCAGGTTTTCTACCCCAAGGACAACATCAACAACCCGCTGCTGCTCGACCTCCTCTTCCGGCAGGTGAGGCACCGAGCTGGCCCCAAAGCCCTCCCCGGGCTGCCCCGGGAGCTGGGTATCCCCCTCCTCAGCCGCTCCGCTGCTCCTCACCCCTTTTTCCTCAGATCTTCAACGATACGCTCTCCGACACCTGCATCCGCATCAGCCAGGAGGAGCGACTCCGCTTGAAATCCCTCTTTGGTAACGCACACCCTTGCGTCCTGCTGCCCCCGGGCTGGGGGGCTCACACCTGGAGGGGGGGACCAAACCTGGGGGTCTCACCCAGCCTCTCCAGTGCCCACCCTCATCTCCTGGGCAGCTCCCAGTCACAGCCCACTCTGCTTAAAGCCAGGGTAGTTTTGCCTCCAAATGCCATGAGCCCCCAGTGATTCAGTACTCCACAAAGTCACGAGTTGTGTCAGGTCTCAGCCCAGGAGGCACACATCCGTCTCTCCATCACGGTCCTGCCAGGCTTAGGAAGGGGATGAGCAAGTGCTCTTGTTGTGAACCCCGCGTCCAGATCCCCCCCAGGGAGGGGGGACACTCACCACAGGGTGTTTCTCCCTGCAGCGGAAAACAAGCTGGACTCCTCCAGCCCCGTGGCCACCGAGAGCGTCAAGCGGGAGATCATCGCCGCGGCTCGGGACGGCTGCGAGGTGTATTTCTCTCGCCTCTTCCCCGCCACGGTGAGGGTCTGGCCATGGGACAGGTCGGGGTTTTGGGGCATGGCATCCCCCCCGGCTGAGGCAGCGTCCCGGTCCTCAGGGCAGCGTGGGGACAGGCGTGCAGATCCTGGCCGTGTCCCACGCCGGCGTCAAGCTGCTGCGGCTGGTGAAGGGCACCAACGTCGCCGGGGAGCAGCTGCGGGTGCTGCGGGCGTACAGGTGGGGGTGAGGAGCCCCGGGTGGTCGGGGTGGGATGGGTGCTGTGGGTGCCGGATGTTTCAGCCTCCCCTCGCCCTGCCCCAGCTACGCCGACGTGCTGTTCGTGACCACCCCGTCCAGGAACATGCTGGAGTTCAACCTGCGCAGCGAGAAGCTCATCCTCTTCTCACCCAAAGCCCCCCAGGTCAAGGTCATGGTGGACCACTTCATTACGGAGCTCAGGAAGGTGGGGGGTGCCCCGGAGCCAGGGTGGGGTAGCTGGGGGCATGTCCTGGGGGCTGGACCCTGCCTGTATGCCCATGTTTGGGGGACCGAGGTGGGCAGCGATGGGGAATCCTGCAAATGGGACTGTGTATGCGGTGAGGGTTTGGAGGGGTGGTCCTGCGGCTGTGGGTGCTGGGTGGGCTGTGGGTGCTTGTGGCTGTGCCAGCCCCCCGTGTGCCCAGGACTCCCAGTACGTGGTGGCCGTTAGGAACTACAGCCCAGGGGACGGGGACCAGCTCAGCTTCCACAAAGGGGACATCATCCACCTGCAGCCGCTGGAGCACCCTGAGAGAGGTGAGCGGCCCCCACAGCCCCCTGGGGCGAAATGCCCTCAGTGGGGGGGCACAGAGGTGGCAGGACTGATGGTGTCACCAGCCCCTGGAGGTGGCTGTGCCCCGGCCTCGCCTCCTGTGACACCCCATGATGTCCCTGCAGACCACTACTATGGCTGCGTGGTCCGCAAGAAGGTGATGTACCTGGAGGAGCTAAAGACAGGCACCCAGGATTTCGGTGGGTGCCCTGCTGTCCCCCTGCGTGTCCCTGATGTGTGTATACAGCCCCGAGCTGTGTCCCCTCCTGGGGCTGGGGCACAGGACAGGATCCTGCCTCTGCCACCCCTCAGTGGGATGGTTTAGGCTCCTTTCGACACTGACCTGATGCAGGGGGATGCTCCCCTGTGGTTCCCACCCTGGGTGGCACCGGGTGCTGCCCCATGTCCCTGCAGGCGCTGGGCTCTGGGGCCCCTGGTCTGTGCCTTTACCTCAAGCAATGCTAAAAAGCAGCTGTTTCCACCCAAAACCTGTGGCCAGACCCCCTGGAAGGGACTTGGGGTGCATGAAGGGTGTGGGCAGAGGCTTTTCTGGGGGTGACCCCCAGGGCTGCCAGCCCAGGGCCATCCCCACCATCTGCCTGGTGCAGGGTGGAAGTTCGGGGCCATCCACGGCAGGTCGGGGCTGTTCCCCGCCGAGTACGTCCAGCCCGTCGCAGCCCCCGACTTCGTCCATTTGCCGGCGGAGAGGAAGGAGGAGCCCAGGGACAAGCAGGGCAAGGTGGCAGCTTCGGCAGCTGTGGCCGTGGCCGTGGCCTCCACCGCCGTGGCTCAGGAGCTGGACCGGAAAACTGAGGTGGGTGCTGGCCGCGGGGCGGTTGCCGGCATGCCGATGGCAGTGCCCGGTGCCCACCGCCCGGCTCCGCAGGCGGTCCCCCGCCAGCACTGCCTTTGCGGAGGGTCCGGAGGCAGATGGCGGTGAGCAGCTCCCGGCCAGAGCAGGGACTTGCCCCATGCTGGCCTTTGCCCGGCGATATTTCCGTGCGGCACGGCATGGGACCACGTGAGTGCCCGGCAGCGGGAATGGGGACACCCCATGGCGGGGACACCCATGCCCAACCGTGCCCTTGTCCCTCTCCCAGGGAATCCCATGGGACCAAGGCCAAGAGGGATGTGCCCAATGCGCTGGAGATGCTGACGTTCACCAAGGTATGGGAAAGAGGGTGCCTCAGGATGCCCCTGCCCTGATGCCACCCATGGGACCCCCGAAGTCCTGGTGTGCTCAGGAGCTCCCTGAATGCCACCCAATCCGCATCTCATCCCTCCGGCTGCTCCCGGGAGCTGATCCTCTCTCCCTCCAGACCCCCATCCAGGAGTCGCTCATTGAATTCGTGGATTGTGGCACCAGCAAACTGGCCACCGAGGCTTTCCAAGGTAGGCTGCAGGGGGCACAAGTGCCCTGTCCCCCTGCCCCACTGTCTGTCCCCAGCCCCTTCCTTGGAGGAGGGTGGGGGCAGGATCGGGGTGGGCAGCTGAGGTTGGCCCCAGAGGGGTGTTTAGCTCTCTGGTTCCCACTGCCGCCATGTGCTCAGGTGTTGCCCACACCCGGGAAGCGTGTCCCTGGGGAAGGGATGGCTGAGCTGTGTCACCGTGTGGCTTTATTTGTCCCCAGCCGTGATGAAGTTCATGGGTGACCTCCCTCTGAGGGGGGCAGACGAGCTGGACACTGTCTGCGCCATCCTCAAGGTAAATCCTCCACGCGGGCGGTGAGTCCTGGGGTGGCCCAGGCAGGGGCTGGCAGCCGGGTGGCAGCTGTGCCTGTCCCCAGCTGTGTGCGGAGCACGAGGTCCCTGCGGGACGAGCTGTACTGCCAGATCATCAAACAGGTCACCAACAACACCAGCTCCAAGCCGTGAGTCCCTGCGCCCGTGCTGTCCACCCCGGCTGGGACAGCAGAGGCTGGCACTGGGGACAGTTGTGTCCCTGGCCAGGCTGAGCTGCCCCAACGGGGGGGAAGACTCGGGGATCCCATGCTCGTAGTGCTGCTCCCTGGAGCGATGGGGTGCTGATGTAGGTGCATGGGCACCTTCCACTTCCCCAGGGGCTCAGCTCCGGCTCTTCCTGGCAGGGACAGCTGCCAGCGGGGCTGGAGGCTGCTCTATATCCTCACCGCCTACTACAAGTGCTCCGAGGTGCTCCAGCCCTTCCTCCTGGCCTTCCTGCAGGACGCCAGCAGCCCGCCCGGAGCTGCCTTTCCAGGGTGGGTGCTGGGTGCACGGTGGGGAAGGACGTCCAGGGGTGTCACAGGGGGCTCTGGAGGTGCTTTAGCAGAGTCACCATCATGGCTTAGCCCCGTCCTTCAGCCCGGTCCCCGTCCCAACAGGCATCGCCAAGCCTGCGAGCAAAACCTGCGGAAAACCTCTGCAGTTCGGTGGCCGCAGCCTCTTCCCCAGCAGCATGGAGCTCAGGGCCATGGTGGTGAGGCTGGGTGCTCCTGGGTGCTTGTGGGCGTGGGCCAGGGCTGATGCCAACTTGAGAATCCCCCCTGGAAGTCCTGGGATCCCCCCATGGGCTTGGGATCCCCCTGGACACTGATGGCCCCTTGCTGGCACAGGGAGCACAGCCCTTTTTGGGGTCTGCTCTCCAGGGGCACCGCTCTGGGGGTGCCCTGAGCTTGGAGGGGTCCCTGGTTCTGTACACATGGGGTGGGGGGGGATGATGGCTCACCTGGGAAGGATGGGCAAGATACAGGATGATCCTCATGGGATAGCTTGGGGATTCGGGGTATCTTGCTGTGTGAAGAGCCCCCTGCACCCCAATATGTCCCCCCTATGCAGGCGGGACGCAGCGCCAAGCGCCAGCTCTTCCTCCTGCCCGGTGGCATCGAGAGGCACCTCAAGATCAAGACGTGCTCGGTGAGTCAGAGGGAGCAAGAGCCTTGGTGGACGCCAGGCTCATGGTGACACCCCGGCTGTGGGCACCCTGAGGGTGTGGGTGTCCTCAACGCAGGACCCATTGGTGCCCCGAGTGCGGCGGCGGGGAGGTGGCCCCATCTCAGCTGCTCTGTCCCCGTGCCCAGGTGGCTCTGGACGTGATCGAGGAGCTGTGCGCGAGATGGGGCTGCGTCACACGGAGGCTTTCGACGAGTACATCCTCTTCGTGGTGACCGACAGAGGTGCGGGGCTGGCGGGGACGGGGTGGCCATGCCACCGGCGGGTGCCACGCGTGACACCGTGCTGAGGCTCCCGGCGCGCCGCAGGGCAGAGCGTGCGGCCGCTGACCCGCCGCGAATACGTCCTGGACGTGGCCGCGGAGACGGAGCGCCGGGACGCCAGCTACACCTTCTGGTGCCGCCGCGTGGTCTGGAGCCAGCCCTCAAGTTCGACAACGAGCTCTACGTCACCGTCCACTACAACCAGGTCGGGCCACCCCGCCAGACTCCCCCGGGGCCACTGCCCTGTGTCCCCCTCAAAGCGTGCCCCGTCCCAAGCCATGTCCCTGCGCTCTGTCCCCCGCCAGGTGCTCCCTGACTACCTCAAGGGGCTGTTCACCGTCTGGCCGCCGGCGAGGCCGGCGGAGCAGCACTTCCCGCAGGTGGCCAAGCTGGCCGCCCTCCAGCACCGAGCCAAGGACCGCCACCACCTCCCCACCGCGTACGGGCCCGGGCTGGGGGGGGCCAGTGGGGTGTGGGACCCGCCGGCCGGCGCCAGCCCTGACCTCCGGCTCTCCGCAGGCGGGAGGTGCAGGATTACGTCCCCCCGCAGCTCTTCCGCCTGCTGACGGCCCAATCCTGGCTCCAGGCGGTGACCCAGCACATGCAGCAGGCGCAGGCGCTCAGCGCCCACCAGGCCAGGGCGCAGTTCCTGGGTGAGCCGCCATGGGACGGGGATGTGATGCTAATGAGGGGGCCATGCTAATGAGGATGAGATGCTAATGAGGATGCGATGCTGCTGGGGATGCGATGCTCAGATGAGATGCTGGGTGGGATGCAATGCTGCTGGGTGGCTCCTCCACCGGGAGCCTGGGACAGGCAGAGCCTGGGGTGCTGCATGGCCAGTACAGGACCCCTCGGCTGCTCCTGGGCCGATTCTGTTCCTGGTCCAGAGCCTGAAGTGGTACAAGGCTCGAGCTGACCCAGCTGGTTGGGACCCTCAGCGGAGCCCCCCACGAGTGCTGAGCCCCCCGTCCTCCTCCCTGCAGGGCTGCTGAGCGCCTGCCCCATGTTCGGCTCGTCCTTCTTCTACATCCAGAGCTGCAGCAGCAAACGCCATCGTCTCGCCCTGCATCCTGGCTGTCAACCAGAATGTGCCTCAACTTCCTCAGCAAGGAGACCCACGTAGGTCGTGGGGTGCTGGGGGGGGGTCACAGAGTCCCGTGGCACAGAGCCGGGTGGCACCGTGAGATGTGATAGAAGATGGGGGGTGATATCCCTCTCAACAGAGGGTCCCTGGTTGGCCCCCGCAAACCACCCT
This sequence comes from Bucorvus abyssinicus, assembly GCA_009769605.1. Taxonomy (NCBI): domain Eukaryota; kingdom Metazoa; phylum Chordata; class Aves; order Bucerotiformes; family Bucorvidae; genus Bucorvus; species Bucorvus abyssinicus. The sequence goes on from CM020044.1 coordinate 15,039,651, forward strand.
GTGCAGGGGGGGACGCATCACTGGTACCCTCCATCCTGTCCCTGACTATACCCGCTCTGGTCCTTGGTCCCCTTGGTGAGGTCCCCAGGGCACAGGGGCCACGCCCCCGCTCGTCCCCCTCCCCAGGAGCCCATCGCCAAGTTCTCGCTGAAGGAGATCCAGTCGACGCGGACGCGGCGGCCGACGGCCGGGTCCAGCTACCCCTACGTGGAGATCACGCTGGGCGACCTCCTGGCCCAGGGCATCACCCAGCTCCAGCTGGAGCAGGTAGGGGACACTCGGGGCGTGGGGCGGTCCCACGGTGAGTGGCACGGCCACTCACGGCGTGGTCCCCCTCGGCAGGGCCTGGAGCTGTGCCGCGTGGTGGCCGCGCACATGGAGAGGCTGCTGGGTGCCCGGGAGAAGAGGCTGACGCTGCCGCCCAGCGAGATCACCCTGCTCTGAGCCTGCCGGGACCCCCGCCACAGACCCCGCCACCGGGGGCAGAGGATCCGGGGTGTCCCCAGCCTGGGGCCACCGTCCACCCCTCTCCCTCGCTGTTGTTCTTGGGGTTTATACACGGCCATAAGCCCGGCCCGACTCAGCGTCCATGGTTTTGTGCTGCGCTCGCTGTTGGAGTGTGGGGGCTTGCTGCTCCCGTGCCTCAGTTTCCCCGCTCCTGTGCCTCAGTGTCCCCACCCCCGTGCCTCAGTGTCCCCACCCTCGTGCCTCAGTTCCCCACTCCCGTGCCTCAGTTTCCCCACCCCCGTGCCTCAGTTTCCCCGTCTCCGCATGCATCAGCCTCCCCCAGCCCTGTTCCTCAGTTCCCCGCCCCGTCTCCCCGTCCGCAGTCCCAGGGTGGGGTTTCCCCGGTGCCGGGAGGGGCTCATTCCCATGCCAGCTGTCCTATTCCTCCCATCCGCCAGGGGGCGGTCGCGCCCCGCCGCCGCGCTCCCGCAGGCACCTCAGCGGCCATCCCCAACCGCCCACACTGCTTCCGTTAGGCCCCCGCGCCGCCCGCCAGCCACCCAATCAGCTGCCAGCTCGGGCCGCTCGCGCCCGCCCCTTCGACCAATCCAACGCCGCGCCGGGAGGCGGGGCGGGGCGTCGCGGCGCTGCCGGTACCGTACCGGTTACGGCGTGAGGCGGAGGGCGGAGGTGGCGGCGGCCGGGCGGGGCGCGGCCTCCGTACGTGCGTACGAAGGGGCGGGGACGGGAGTGAGGGGGGAAGCGGCGGTGGCGGCGGCGGGGCGCGTGCGCGGCGGGGCGGGGCGGACGCGGTGGGCGGCCCCGCGGCGATCCGGGATGTCGGGCTGGCTCGTGGTGACGTAGCGCGCCGCGGGAAGGGTCGCGCGACACCCCCGGTTGCCGCCGTCCCCTCCCTTCCCTCGGCCCGGTCCGGTCTCTCCATCTCCGCGCTTTCCGCCCTCTCCGCCATGGGCGGCACCGATGCGGCGGCGGGCGGGAGCCGGCCGGGGGGTACCGTGCCGCGTGCCGGGCCGTCGGTGGGCATGCTGCACTAGGCCCGACCGCCGCGTGAGGGCCTCCGCCAGGCACCGACAGCATTGTTACCCGTCAGGAGGGGAAGGCCGTGAGTGTGGCGAGCGCCGGGCCGCCCCCTTCTTCCGGGAGGGGCGGGAGGCAGGAGGAGGAGGGGGTCGAGAGCCGTGCCGCCCGCCGGGGAGGGGGGGGGGGCGCCGTCTCCCCGGAGCGGGGGGTGGAGACTGGGGGTGTGTGGGGGTGAGGTACCCCGGCCCGGTCCCCCCGTGCGGGTGAAGGGGTGTCCCCGTCCCACCTCCCCGTTCCTCCCGGGCTCTTCCAACGAGGGCGGCGGGTGCCATGAATAGCACTGCTGTGCGTCCCCCGCCGCCGCACGCCGCCCCTGCAGCGCCGGGATCGATAGAGGCGGGGGGCTGCGGACCACACTATGGCCCGGCACCGGCTACACGGGACCTGCGAGAGAAGCCTCAAGTCCATGATGCCCCTACCGGGACGGCCACAAAGGCGGTGGCGGTGGCGGCGGCCTCCCACGGGAGCCCCCCGACCCCCCCTACGATCGCAAGCGGCGGCACCAGGAGGATTCCGGTTCCGAGCACAGCGACTACGAGGAGCAGAAGGAGGAAGAAGAAGCTCGAAAAGTCAAGAGCGGCATCCGCCAGCTTCGCCTCTTCAGCGCTGAGGAGTGCGCCAAGATCGAAGCTCGGATCGAGGACGTGGTGTCCCGGGCGGGAGAAGGGGCTCTACAAGGAGCACACATGGATCGGGCACCGCTGCGGAACAAGTATTTTTTTGGGGAGGGCTACCACCTCGGGTTCTCAGCTCCAGAGACGAGGCCCTGGCCAGGAGCGCCTGTACCCGAGGGGAGAGGTGACGCCATCCCCGAGTGGGTGCACGACCTGGTGATTCAGGAAGCTGGTGGAGCACCGGGTGATCCCCCGAGGGCTTTGTGAACAGTGCCGTCATCAACGACTACCAGCCAGGGGGCTGCATTGTCTCCCACGTGGACCCCATCTATCTTCGAGAGGCCCATCGTCTCGTCTCCTTCTTCAGCGACTCGGCGCTCTGCTTCGGGTGTAAATTCCAGTTCAAACCCATCAGGGTTTCGGAGCCCGTTCTCTGCCTGCCCGTGAAGAGGGGGGGAAGCGTCACGGTGCTCAGGTAACTCGCCCGCGTTGCCGAGGCCTCCGCGAACGTGCCGGGGCTGGGTTGTGTAACGCTAATCACGAGGCACGCGGATGCACACCCCGATGGCGGCTCGGCCTTCATCTCGCGTGCAGGTCTCGCTGGGGGGAAAGGGTGAAGGAAAGGATCTGGGCGGGGGGTCCTGCTGCCAGTGGTGGATGGGCATTTGGGTGGGTGGTGGATTGTTTGGGGGGCTGGCTGTGAGGCTCAAGCCTGGTCCTGGCAGGAGCGTGGCTACTTTGCCGTAAACGATTATAATAACACATCGAGACACAAAATGGGATCCTCTGCCACAAGAGCGGGCAGAGCAGCTGGTTGGGACCGGGCTCCTGGGTCTATTCTTACTCGGCCGGTGCCTCCCCGCCATGACCTTAAGCATGGAGAGAGGAGGTTGCGAATGGCCTCGTCTTACCCAGTCTGTGAACTGGGAATGCTGAACCCAGTGCTGATGGGGAGACCGGAGCGCAGAACCCCATGGGACTGTCGCTCGGGAGCGCAGCGGGTCACGGGCACAAGAAGGGACTTGATACGTGTTCTCGTAAGCCGGGGAAGAGCCGTGGAGGTGAAATGACCTGCCCAAGGTCACGCAGCCGGCCGGTGGTAAAGCTGGGATTGGCATTGGGGAATGCCTGCTTCCTAATCCCGCTGCCTCCCCGTATGCGCTGGGTGGGCAAGCAGGTAAGGGGACAGGCAGGGTGAGCGCAGGCAGGACCTGCCGGTGTCCAGGGTTTAGGGAGGGCGGCTGGAAGCTGGGTGCTGGGGCTGCGTGACGCGGTGAGCACCAGCGTCCTGAAGGGTCAGAGTGCTCCCTGCCAGCAGTGGGGACCGCCCGGGGTCTGCCAGCAGTGCTCGGAGCCACCTTCTCGTTCGAGGGGTTATTTTTTTGACTGGTGAAGGTCCAAGGTGGTTTTCAGAGCTCCGGGGCCGTAACACAATCTCCTGCTTTGGCTTGTAAAGCGATCGCCGCAGGGTTCGGGAAGGAATTTCCCCCCCCCACCAGTCCACCCAGCCTCGCACCGTTGACTAATGCATCAATAATAAATGCCGAGATCTCGCGTCGCTTTTATCTCGGAAAAGCTGCACAAACATTAACTAATCCTCGCCATACCCCCGGCGTTAGGTAACTTCTGCGGATTAGCGAGGGGTGAGCGAGGCTGCAGAGGGAAGTGGCAGCGGCACTGAGATATTTTCTCATTCTCCGGTGGCTTGGAGGGGGCAGAGGTCAGGGTGATTTCGTGAAATGGGACTCAGGGGGGACGACCCGTCCTGCTGCGTGGCCTTTTACCGCAGAGCAACCTCCATCCCCGAGGATGGAGAGTGCTGGGCGTGAGGCGACTGCTCTGCTCCCTGGCTTCTCTTAGACACCAGGAGGGAAACTGTGCACCCTAATTTCCTGCTGGTGATGAGACCCCTTGTGCTGCCTTTCTGCGGCGGGTCCTGGGGTCAATGGTTGTCCTTTCTTTCACAGCTGGAGGTCTGTTTTTTTTTAAGGACAAGTGAGAGTTTTTTCTTGCTTAGAAGCAAGAAAACAGCCATTAAGGCGGGTCAGTCTGAAGACTTGTAATCACCAGGAAAACTCCCATGGACTTAAGTCTGAAATAAGATCAGGACTTCGCAGGAGGATGGTGAGAGAGGGAGAGATGCTTTTCTCTGCTCCAGCACAAGAATGATGTTTTCTTGTCCCCCAGCGCTGCTGGGAAGAGGCAACTTGGCTCCGGGCTCCTGAGTTGGAGCAGGGCATCTCCCAGACCTGTGCTTGGGTGACGGAAGATCTCAGTCGAATTTCATCTCAATCAAATCAATCGAAGATCTCCTTTCCCTCCAACAGCAGGGCTGCTTTCTGACCTACCCACCCACCCATGGTTAGATCTTCTGCTTTCCAGCAAATAATAGAATTTAGGGGGAAAAAAGGGGGGATTACTATAATTACAGCAGTTAGCAGATACTTAGCACTCACTTAAGGGAGTTTCTGCCCAAGTGATTGTTCTGTGGTGATATGATGGTGGCTGGATGCAAGTTTCTCGACTCCAGAAACTTGAGTTCCCATCTCTTTGTCTTCCTCTAACCCCAGCCCTTCTGGAGGAGCGTGGAGAGGTGCAGACCCTCGGTGGGCTCTCAGGCGTTTAGCTCCGAAATCCAGCCCTGGGTCATGTTTAAGTCAATTACCCAAACTTGGCTTTTCTCCTCTTGGTAAACAGTTGCTGAAGGCAGTTGCCCTGGAGATCGGGAAACGGCGCAGATAGAAATGGCACGCTTGAAATGTCCGTGATTCAGACAATGCTGGGTCAGTGGCTGCTGCTGGCATGTCCTCTTTCGGGGGAAGCCACGGTAGCCATGTGGAAGCCGTGAGGATCTAAAGAAAGTTGCTGGGTCTCTCTCTTTGCCCCCACGTCGTTCTCAGGCTCTCATCAGGTCATGCCTGTCCTGTCCCTGCTCTCAGCAGCTGATTCCAAACTGATTTGTAGGCACCCACCCGGCTGGGAGTGTGCAGAGGGGCTTTCCCCACATCCCTCCTGGACTTTACCTGCCGTGAAGCAGGCTGTGGTGTTTGCAAATGCTGAACCCCCCTCAAACTCAGACCTCCAACCGCAGGCTGATGTTTAGAAGGTGGAACAGAGATTCTCCTGCCTGGGCTGGGCATCTCTGCCAGCAGAACAAGGCTGAGCCACCCCATGACCCGCTACCGAGACCTTTGCTCTTCCAGCAAAGCCCTTTTTCCTCTTCTTTCACATCATCGGTGAAGATTTGGCCTTTGTCGGTTTTGATGTCTAGAAGCAGACCTCCTCCAGCCCCCTCTTCTCCTGCAGCCCCAGGAAGCGACTGCTTCTGCGGTTTTGTCCTTCTGTCAGCCAGGCCGAGAGAAAGCAGCGGCAGTGCCTCAGTCTGTGCCGCTCTTCTTGGAATTAGGCTGATTCAGCCCTGTGGACCATCCGGTGTCTGCTGGGCGCTGCTGGCTCGACTGTGTTAGCGGGTTTTCTCAACAATAATTTGATAAGCATCAGTCGATAGAAGCGGTGAGAGATGGAGGAATTTGCCTGTTCATCTGCCTTGACAAATGCTTAGGCTGGAAAAAAGGGGGCTGGGGGTTGCAGAGCCAGCCGCGGTGTGGGATTCCTTCTCTGCACTGTGCTCCACTGTTGTAGGGAACAAATCTGAGCCCCCAGCCAGCTTTTGTTGAACTGCTGGGTATTGCTGGGCTTCCTCCTTCCCTCCCTCGTCCTCCCATGTCTGTAATCGCAGTGGAAACACGGTGATCGTCTCTCTGGTTGTCTCGAACAGTGCCCGATGGTAGCAGTCTCTGGAGGAGGAACCTGCTTTCCTCCCAGCTGGAGGAATCTCTCCACAGCAGCCTGGGTTAGATCCTTTTCCAGAAAAGTTTGATCCCTCAGAACAGGCCGCTGACGCAGAGGAAGTTCTGCGTGCGCCAGCAGTGATCAGGCAAATAGATTTGTTGAAGCTCTGCTTGAACCGGTCCGTGTCACATCTGTGGTCTGTGGCAGCAGCTTTCCTGAAGCACAAGACAAGCCTTGAGCAGCTCAAACCCCATGATGGGCTTGTGCGTGAGCTCCCTCTGAGCTGACCTAGCCTAGAAAGGTTTCTCGTTAGAGACTCTGCAGAACTTCAGGGCCTCCTTTCTGGTGATGTTTGTACAAAATAGCTACTTTCATCTCTGGGGCAATCAGTTACGTGGTGGCTTGGCAGCAGCTTTCTGGACTCAATAAAGAGACTCAGGGAGGAGCTGGGGGTGTGAGATCTGACAGGTAGGAACTGGTGTGTTAGTTGGGGAAGTGTGTGGACAGCATCTGCATCTCCCCGTGTTCTTTGGGAAGATGCTTTAGGCTGGAGACATCGTGCTCGGGTGTTCTCATGGGCACCCATTTAGGGTTTTTATCTCTTACCTCATGCTTTGGGGAACAGGAAATCTCTGGGTTGACCCTCGCTGTCATGCTGGGTGTATTGTTCAGTATCTGCCCCTTCACCCATCATCAGGACACGGCAAAGCCTGGCAGTGGATGAAGAGTTCTGAAGCACAAGAGATTCTGACACAACCAAATAGTCCTTTTCTTCCATTTCTCTGCCTGGTGCCCGTGCGAAGCCCTTTGCTGGAGTGCCACGCAGCGAGATGCCATCACTACACCTGATACAGTTCAAGGTGGGTTCTCCCACACCAGCGTGGCACTGGGGCAGGCTGGCGGGTCCCTGTTACCCCTCAGGCAGGGGTACTGGAGCTGTTGTGTCTGGGATCACGAGCTCTGCCTGGCCTCACTGAGAGTGAGCTGAAAAGCGGGTTCCTCCCTGAGGTATGAGGACGAGTGGCCAGGCTGATACCTCGTGACGCAGACCCCTTTCCTGATGTTCAGGGTGTCGTCGAGGATGCACCGAGTTGAATGTTAACGCGGCTGATATTAATGAATTCGCTGGAGCTTGATGCAGAAGTTAGTGGAACATAATAGAGCGTCGTTACCAAGCCCCTTCGCATCACCTGTCTTGTTCTGCAGTGCCCCGGGGGACAGGGGGGTGGGCATCAATGCCAGTTTGAACCGATCAGGTTTTAGACTCTTAACTCTCTTCCCAAAGCAGTAAATCCATGGTTGGGAGGTGCCTTTCTAGGGAGTGGGTGGGTTATCTAATCAGATAAAGGAAACTTGGTCCCATCCTGAGACAGATCTTGTGTGGGTGAGCGTCCTGAGTAACCCACATGTCGGTGACCCCAGCCGTGCTCCTGCAGGTCTGGCTGCCAGCAGCTTCCCGGTAAAGCCTCATGGGGAGAGTGGGCTCGGTGATTTCTGCTGCGCGTTAAACCAGCGTGGGGGTGTGCTGCATTGTGTGCTTGGGCTGCCTTCGCCCAGGTCATTCCTGCCCTTGTCAGCCATTTCAGGAGGCTCTGAAGGTGTTTTCACTTCTCTTTTCACCCGTGCTGGACTCTAGAAGGCTCTTTGAAGAGCCACGCTCCAAACAGCAGGTAGAGGGCAGGCCCACCTCGTGAACCAGCGCCTTCGCACCCACATGAGTGGTGAGACCTGCTCCTGGCAGGGTGGTTTGTGTGTGATGGCCGCTCTCCATGGACCCGCCGCAATCTCACGTGCCACACCGGGCCTCAGGGCTTGTGCAGAACAAGCCAAACCTTCCTGTGTGCTGTGGGTGGTTGGGCCCTCGTTGGCTGTGGCTTTTCTAGAAATGCGGAGTGGGTAATGTCAACTCATACAGCCAAACACTCTCCTGCTGAGAGCGGCTGCTGCGCAGTGAGTGGCTGCTTGATCCTGTTGTCATTTTCCTCGTCCCACAAGCTGTTTCACCCTGTGACAGGGCAGTTTTAGGAGTGCAGCTTCATGCGCTGGTCTGGATTTGAAGGTTACCCCATGTCCGTTGTCTTGGGGTTGGGCTGTGTTGGGGGTAATGTTTGTACCATGGCTGAGAAGATGCTTTGGAGCGCTGTGCTGATTTTTTTTTTGTTTCCCCCTGTTTCTAATCTCGTGACAAATGAATTGGGCTGAATTCACACTCCATAAACTCAGTTCCTACATGTCCTTATTTCCCAGGGTTGTGGCAGGTGGTAGTTTCCTCTGGCGTAGGCTAAAAAACGGAGTCCAAAAAAAACCCCAAAAAGGCCCTGCCTGTCCTCATTCTTTCCTGAAGTTTCTTCCTTCCTGTAAGTCTGCGTCCCGTGTGCCTGGGGAATGGTGTTTGGAGGAGGAATTCCTGGTGGAAATGTGGAAGTGACTGGCCAAGCTGAGTTGTTGAGGCTGGTGACCGCTTTCTGCTTCTGTCTCATCTTTTGGACCACGGCTTTTTGTTTCTGTTGTCAGTGGATATGCAGCCGATGAGATTACACACTGTATTCGACCACAGGACCATCAAGGAGAGAAGAGCAGTCATCATCCTTCGAAAGTAAGTGTTGAAGCCCTCCAGACAGTAAGATAAACTTGGATGTGGTGCTGTGATGTTTCCTAAAGTGCTTTTGAAGAAACGCTGTTAAACCACCTGGCTGTGAATTTGCTTAGGTGTCACCTTGATTAGGTGTCAGTCTGGTGCTTGCTTGTGTCTTGCTGTACGCATCGCTTGGCCAGTGGAAGTAGATGGAACTTGTTGCTGTGGAGTTTATCACTTTTTGGCTCTGTGCAGCCGTTCTGCATCGTCATGTCTGGGTTTGCAGGCGCTCTTTGTGTCCAAACACCTGGCTGTGCTGGCTGCCTGACTCCGAGGATATCTCAGGCTCTGCTTTGGGCTGTGTGTTCAGGTGTCTGATCATACTGTACCCACACACAGGTTACCTGGACGTCCTTTGAAGCTGATGCTTGCAATGAAGAATCTCCTATAAAGGAGATAAAGTTTCCTGGTAGAGTGGCATGTGTTTCCTGGGGAGAGGGGAGGAGGATGCTGCCTTTGAAGGGGAATGGATGCATTGAATTTAGTGATCGCTTTATGGAGCTTGTCCTTGGAGTCGGTGCTGGGAAGCTGGGCTCCGTAAGCTGTTCTAGAAGATGCGCTGCTTTGATGGTGTTTCATCAACCAGTACTTGTTCCTAAAGCTCATGAGAAAATGGAAAAAAAATAAACCAACCCCACCTCAGACTCCCTCAGTTTAGTCCCCAGAAATGTCCTCTCTCATCAGTTTCTTTCTACTAGGAGACCACAAGATGTGATTGCCACGCATTGACCCATGCTGGCTGTGCTTTAGAAAGTCTTAGCGGTAATTCCACTGTCAGAAATCTTTTTGCGAGTGAGAACACACGACTGGAGTCCTGTAAAGCCGGCTGAAAGTGTGGCCATGGGCGGCAGAGCTGCAGCTGTGGCCCAGGCTGGCGTAAGGCTAGTGGGTGAGCGGTCTAGATTCAGACTCGCTGGGCTTTGGGATGGCTTAGTTGGTTTAAAACAAGTCTGGCAGTGTTGTGAAGATATGGCGTGAGGCCAGCGGAGTGGAGTTGGACATCTGGTTAGAGAGACGCATGGAGCGGAGGCAGGAAAAACACCCTGAGGCCTTGGCCAGGCAAACTCAGCACAGACTGAGGGAGGCAGGATGAGATGGGGCAGGTGAGAGAGTGGGATAGAAGAAAGACAGAGAACGGAACCGCCCGATGGCTGGTTATTGCCGTGTGAGAGGTGAGGGCGTGGCGATAAGAGCTAAAGGCTGTTGACGTTCATGTTGATGGTTACTGCAGCCAAGGGAAAGCTGACGAGCACCAGTGGAAGGCGTCTCCAAATCCTGGAGCTGCTTTAGTTGGGCTTTGGGATGGAGAAGCTGCTTGTCCTGGGCTGTGGAGCAGTTCCCTAGAAAAGACACTCAGCTAAATCTACTGAAGGTGCCCAAACTGGTGCAGATATCTAATGTAAATCACTTCTACCTCTTGCTTTCGCCAGCCTCTGTAAGCTGAGGGTGTCGAGGCATTTCAGTCGAGCCCTACTGTCCTTGAAGTGTGGCTGGATGAGCACCTGGCTGGCTGAGCCAGTGCGTCACTGCTGAGCAGACCAGCCCCCTTAGCTCCTCACAGAGCCATACTGGTTTGCTTAGCCGTCCTTCTGTAGCACCCTCTTCCCCTGATTTTAGGGCCCTGATTCTCTTAGCGTTAGAGCAGGAGTGTCTCTGCCCTGTCATACGCAGACAGCGACGGGCTGAATTGACTGGCAGGCTGAACAAAACCACAACAGGATTTTATTTTTTTTTATTCTCTTGAGCAAAGCGGAAACCCCCTGGTAATTATTTTTGTGTAATCTCTGCAGCCCTGGTGAACGCACGGCAATTGCCTGGTTGCCAAAGGGTGTGCTCCGATTGCTGCCAATAGAGCTTATTAATTGCTGCTTATCCCTTGTGACGGCGGCCATCTCCTCGCCTGGTCCCTGTGTGCGCGGCCGGACCGTGGTGACCTTTGTCTGCGCTCCCCGTCCCCACGGCCTGCATTGCCGCAGCGAACACCGTTCCCTGCTCCCGGATCATGCAGGGCTGAAACAGCGTGTTATGCAACCAGGAAAAAAAGCCAGCTCCTTCTACTGGTAGCCTGCTCGCACGAGAGGCTTGGGAGCAGCCAGCAGCCTCGTAAAACTCCTCTTCCTCATCTTTGTGGTGAGAATCAGCCTCGAGCTTTCCAGCAGGATCAGTTTGGGTCATAGAGCAGCATAAACTTTGCTGTAGTTTGGAGCTGGAATATTCAGCTCTGTAAAGGCCCCCAGAGCCTGCTGGGCCCCAGACGTTTTGAGTCGGGCTCTGCGCTCGCCTCTGCTCCAAGCGCATGGTTCTAGAAATGTTTTTTGCTGGCAGCAGCAGGAGAACAAAGCGGTGTGAGCTGGAGAAGTGGCTGGGTTTGCAGGGCGCTCCGGAGCGGTGTGGTTACCAAGTAGGTCATAAACACTTCAGTCGCTGTAGCGTGATGATATTCACAGCGTTTCCTGCGTACTGGAGTGCGGGACTGCGGGGAGCCAGCAAGGTTTGGAAGCGAGAGCCTGGGAGGGGAGGAACGGTGCTCTGAATTTCATGGATTGCTGAAAGAGGCAGGGGATAGAAATGAGACCTATTGAAGCGGGTCTCAGAAGTCATTTTAGAGGGCTGCTGCTGCTGTTTGTAAGCAGTTACACCGAGGAGTTAGTTGTTTGAACTTGGTTTTGGTAGGTAATTTACTCTCCATTTTAGTAGAGGCTCTCCTCATACCTGCTGCTGCAGCTCTGTGGACAGAAAGCGTGTGGCAGGTGTTTCTTGCCCTTGCAGTGTGTTTGGTGGTTTGTTTGTTTAATTGCAGGCCTGTAGTATTTGAGAGGTATTTAAACCACCTAACTTGTCCAGGACAGGATCCACGATGCCTTTGGTGTTCAGGCTGGACTGGGTCCAGCCCCGGAGCTGCGAACAGCTCAGGATGACGGTGCTAGGGAGCAGCGCTGGCTCCAGCCTGGCAGCCGCCTGCGGAAGCATTCCGTGTTTCTGGCACGCTGGGCAGACGTGGGCTGCTGTGCCCAGCTTTGCCTGTGCCAGCCTGGCATCGTCCTGCTTAACTGGAAGGGCTCTCCCTGATGGCAGAGGGTAAGTTGGCAACTGGATCTGCTTCCTAACAGGAGTTTAGGATTCTGCTGAGAAACATCCCTCAGGAGCTGAACTTCAGCACTAAAGAGCAAATAGTGATTCTCCCCTTTCTTTCACCCAGAGCCCTTCTGTATTCAACCCTAATTCCAAGGAGGGAGGGAGGCTGCAGCTGCAGTATCAGGGTGCCTTTCCTTCTGGGAAGTGACTTGGATCCTTCTGAAGCACCAGCACCACCTTTCAGTGTGTTTTACCCATTCTTAGGCTTCAGTCTGTGTTTTGAAGAGAGCAGAGCTTGTAAGCTGTGCTTGGAGATGGCGATAGCACCATGAGAAGATGCCTGCACTCAGGTTTTCATTCCTGCCTCTCAGCCTGCTGCTTCCCTCCACATGTGCGTGGGCTACAGCGACAGTTCTGCTCTGGGACAAGCTGTGCACGCTCTCCGGTGTAGCCCGAGCATGTGCTGTGCTGCTGGAAGGGATACAGCGCAGCTTCTGATCACTAGACCTTCTCCTGACTCGTATTTCGACTCTTAGTCAAGCCGAGAACCACCTGACCCCTCGAGATTATGAGGCAGGAGGGAGTTTCCAGATAGCAGCAGCTATTACTGTTGTAGGTGATGATGAATTTCTCAGGGCATCTCCCAGGTGGCTTAACTGGAGCTGCCAGTTATTGACAAGTCACTGTGATTTCACAGGGGTTCCAGCACCTCGGCTCTGTATCCTGTAACTGGGGTTGCAGTGAGCCCAGCACCGCTTGTCCTTACCTCATGACTACACGTGTCCTTCATGTTTCTCTAACCAGGGCAGCAAAGGGTAAAGCTGAAGGTGCACGTGCCAGAAAGCAGCTGCTCGCTCCTTGAGCGTGATATCCTGACCCTCTTCCTGAGCTCTGCGGCTGGGATTGAGGGTTCTGCTTCAGCACATCTAGGACAAGCGTCTGCTGCAGCAGCGCGCTGGCGGTCCTGTTGAAACTCCTTGCAAATTCTCTTCTCTTTAAATATTTGCAGAACAAGACTAGATGCGCCTCGATTGGAAACAAAATCCCTGAGTAGCTCTGTGTTGCCACCAGGTTATAACTCTGACCGTCTCTCGGGAAGCAACCGGGACCAGATCCTGAACCAAAGCGGTCCCATCGCACAAGCAGATCCGGACGCTGCTCACAGGTAGGACGGTCTCTCCTAAGAGCAAGGTTTGGGTTGGTATCTCTAGGTCAGCGCCCGTGGTTCCTGGCCTCTGACAAGAGAGGCTGCACAGCTTCAAAACATCCTGCCTTCTGCCCCTCCCAGGTGCGTTCTGCGGGGTACAGCTTTGTTTTATCAGAGTAAGGCTCTTTACACGTTCCTCCAGGCTTGCGGGGCTAAGCTCTGGCTGTAAGCAGCTTACATTGTTTATCCGGAGGTAGCATAATGATAGAAGCAATAGGTTTGGCTGCGTCTTGATAACGCAGTCATTCAGAACAATAGTTTCCTGCAGCTAATTATTTTTGACCTCTATTGCCAAGCAACCTGTGCAGCTGCATTAAATGGTGTTATGAAAGCAGTCTTGGGAGAGAACCTGAGGTTTTGCTGTCTGGGAAAGGTGAAGGCCATCTCGGGAAGCTTCTCAGCCCTGTTTTGGTTCCCGAGCTGCGTGTGTATATTTTTGTGTGTGTAACCAGACTGCGAATGCGTAAGCCTGACCTTCAGGGAGCTCCTTGCTGAGGTTTCAGACAGCGGGAGCTCTGCGGCAAGGCTTCCCTGAAGCACCACCTTCTCCCGATAGCCGTGAGTCTGCCAGCCCTCACGCAGTATTTCTGCTGTTCTCCAATCCCAAAGCTTCCAAGGATCGAGACAACGTTCTCTGTGCATCATATAAACCCAGAAGCTGGCTTGGTCCCCGGGCTTGGCTGCTGTGTGGGTCCCAGCCCATGTCTCAACCTGTCCTGGAGGGAGGAGGGCAGAGATGGCTTGTTTGTGAGCCGGGTTCATTCACCAGTGCTCTGAGTGACAGGGAAGATGCGTTGAGGAGAGGAGCCAGCTACCCCCGAGCACACAGCGGGCTGGTGCGTGACTGGAGAGGCGATCACGCATGACAAATCTGCAGATCCCTGAGAGCTCTTGTACAGCCTGATGTGACCTTAGCGCTGGGGCTTTGCTTGCACAGACGCCTGCAGCAGATGAGTACCAAACCCATGTTTTTTCTCTTCCTCTGGCCTCAAAGACTCCAGTATAACAATAGGTAAATAGCATAGAGATCGCTAGTAGTACTTCTTAGAGGAACTCGTTAATCAAATTAACTCAATAAGTGCTCTGTGCAGCCCCCAGCCCAGCTCTGTACAGAGTGATGGCAGAGGAGAGCAGTGGCAGCTTTGCAGTGATAACAATTGCACTAATGTTTGAGAGAACTAAGGATAGGGCAGAGGAGCTGGGAGCCGTGGGTCTCATCCTGCACCACAAGCACCCGGCAGCTCACAGAGGAGCTCAGCTCCGTCTCTGGGTTCTGCCGTGGGAGAAACAGACTGCTCTGCCTAGGGGATGTGTCTTGGGTCAACAAGCTGTGCTTAAAGAGGTGATGGGGGCTGTTTGTGAGTGTTCCTGATGGAGCTAAAGACCAAAACTTGCTGGGGGGAAGGGGAAAGACCTGCACAGTGGAAAGTAAAGCTGAGCGTCCCCATGGGAGGTGCAACCTGGTGACCCTCTTCCTGCTCTGGTGGGCGCCCAAGCACCAGGCAAGCAGCGTGGAAACACGGTCCTATCTATCACTTAAAGGATGCGAAGCCGCAGGTGTTGTCTGCGCAGGGAATGCTTGCAGTCCTGTGGTGGATGGGCTGTCACCTCTGCTTTCTCTCTCTCTCTCTCTAGGCCGCGGATTCTAGAAATGGATAAAGAGGAGAACAGGCGCTCGGTATCTCTTACCAAAACATAGGAGACGGAGCACTTCAGCTCCGAGAACTATTGGCGAAGGTCTTACGAGTACACGGAGGACTGTGACGAGGAAGAGGAGGATGGCAGCCCGCCCGAAAGTGAAAATGAGGCGACACTGAGGATTGCGCTTCCAGGCTCATGGAGCTGGCGAGATTGGCCTCCAGTCTGTGAAAACTTTCTCCTCCCCTGGCTATCTTCCATCTAGCTTCAGTTTTGGTTTTCCTTTCAGGCTGAAGAGTAAACAGGAAGGATCTAGCGATTTGTTTTTATGAATGGAGGAAATGCTGAGACGTACGTAAGGACGGAACGTGTTCAGTGCCCACGGTGGCCTGGGTCATGGGTCAGACGGGCATCTCTCCCTTAGGAAGCAGATAAAGTTATGCCAGGCTGTTTGTTGGGATTTCTTTTGAAAAAACACCAAAAAGTTTAACTGTTTCATTGCGCAAGATTCGAGAATTGTATTTTTTGTCTTTTGCTTTAACTTTCTTCCTTTCCAAATGTTCTAAGTATGATGTTTGACCCCAGGAGCTGAAACTCTCTGTGGTGGCCTCGTATTCCTTGCTTCACCAAAGGGCTCCTTGGTCTGCTCCTCCCTAGTTGTTGTTGGGTTGTTGTCGGTTGTTGTTTTAAGGGTGCCCTGCAGTAACTGGAATTTGGACGCTTTGCAGGACCCTTCTTACTGCGATTGATTTCATAGGGTTTAGGACATTTTTGTTGCACTTTAGTACCAGTTTTTAAATGCCGTAGGTTTCCTTCCAGTCCCTTTTCCCAGGCCAGGGTGGGCTTGCAGCCTCGTGTCCCTGTGCGGCCCTCTCCGAGAAGAATGTACTTGAGCTCTGGTTTCTCAGTGCTGGTCTGACCGGGCGTATGGTTTGGGGAGGAGGAAGGAAACGTGGCTGAGGCTGGCCCAGCATTGACCCGAGGTCCATATTGGAGCCCCGGGGCTGCCATGTGAGTGACCGCATTGAGTCCGTGCTGCTTCCCAGAGCTGGGGATAGCTGAGAGGAGTAGGAGAGATGCTGTGCTTGTGAGGACGCTCACCCTGGGACCCTTGAGAAGAGCTGTCCAACCACTGCCTGGGGTCTGGCTTTCAGCCCCACACCCCTTTTAGGTGGAGAGAGTTGAGACGGCACAGGCATCCCATCCGAGGGACTGGCTGTGCTCCGCCAGAGCAGGAAGAGGTGTTGCCGGGCAGCTCGGCAGCGCTACGTCCCTCCGAGGCTGGCTCTGGGAGCGAGGAGGCTGCGAGGGTTTGGTTTGGCCCCCATTTGGTGTGTTCAGCCGCTAGTGCCACAGCTGTTGCCGGCCTCCTCCTGCTTATTCCTGCCTGTACTCCTGGGGCAGGGGTTTTTCTGGTGGCTACAGAAGATGCTGAGAAGAATCGGGCTTTTGGCCCTGTAGAGTTAGCATTAGAAAATCATCCGCCGCCGCCTTCTCCACCTGGTTTGTGGCAGCACAGACTGAAGCCTTGGCATTTGGGGCCCAACACCATATTTAGAACTGTGCTTTTAAGAAACTTCCTCCAGTTGATTCTTTGACCCCAAGTGTGGCAGTTTAAGGAGTAGTCTTCTTATTTTTAAATTTTTACTGCTTTGCCCTCCCTCAATGTAGTTTTTCTTAGTGTCGTGTCCCCCCACACTTCCTGGTCTGCACGCTTGGCAATAAAAAGATGTAATATATTTTGAAACCCGTTTGCGCTGTCTTGAGGGGCTCCTAATCAAACCAAAACCTCGGGCATTGTTTCCCGGGGTGCTGTTCCTTGGCAACTGAGCACGTTTGCTAACTCTGGGTCCTTTTCCTTCCCTGCTCGCCTGTTGATGGGGTTCTGGCTCAGGCTGGATCGAGCGATCACATCAGTACAAAGGAAATTCCCGTCACCTTCAGCACTGCTGATCTGGGGAGGGTCCCCAGGGCCTGTCTCTGATTCTCTCTCTCTCCGGTGAGAGTCCTGTGGACTTGGTGCAAAGGTACGGGCACCAGCCTCACTGCCAGCCTTGGGAGAAACCTTCGTGTCTGCCCAGAGATCTGATGGTTCATGCTTCTGCTGCTTCTGAAACCTTCAAGAAACCAGTTTCAGACCACACTTAGCATTGCAGCTGTGTTCCTCACCCACCCACCTTTCTGCAGAGACTCTGGGCCAGCTCTTGGCTACAAAACCCCTGGTTTGGAAAGCTTGGCATTCCTCTGACAGCAAAACCGCATGTGGGGAGCAGCGATCCCTTCTCCTCCTCATGGCTGGGCAAAACACCCCCAGCAAGCCGGAGACCTGCTGGTGGGATGCCTGGCAGTGGCTGCTTTTGTCTTTGTGAGATTCATCCTGGATGTGCCCCATGGCTCGGTCTCTGCTGAAAACTGAGCAAGGTATCATGAGGTCTCACCTCTTGCGTGGTCACTACCATCGCCCTGCCTTGGGTCCGTGTGCCGGCTGTATCCTTCCTCTACCGGTGTGTTTCGGTATTCCGCAGTCAGGAGCTTTCCCCCCTTCCTCCCTGCCCCGCATCTGTGCGATGGGTCTGAGCTGGTGGCCATGACCAGAAGGGCCAGGAGTTGCTCCTCGCTGGAGCCACTCTCTGTTTCTTGGTTTCAACCTGACTGGTTAGGCTTGGCACCTTGGAGAGAGAGAGTGGGATGCAAACCGGTTGGACCCGTAACATCTCTTGGGCGAGGAGTCCCCAGCATGTGGGCAGGGCACCCTCCCACTTGTACAGATGTTTTTCTAGACGTACACGTGGTAGATAACATGTTTTTTTAACTCTTTTGCACTGAACAACATCAGAGGTTGACACCTTGATTCGAAACTAGAAGACACTTTTTCACGTGGTTCCAGAATGTCTCGATCCCTTACTGTAACCTGTCTGGTAAAACTGGGGCTCGAAAGCACTGGTGATGTCCATGGTTGTCTTGGCCTGCTCCAGGCTTCAGGTCAGGCTGGTGCAATGGGTCTGGTGCGGAGCGTGGAGGGGGGTGAGCTCCAGTTCAGAGGCACAAAACTTCTCCCGGTCTGCTCCTGCGGGACAGGCTCACGCACAGACCTGACCCCTGTCGGCTTTGTCGTGTGTGTCTGGTCTGGTTGCATGGTCCCCACCCTCTCCATGCACCCTCAGCGTTTCAGTCGTGTCACTCAGCCCACAGCTGGGAATAAGGCTACGGCCAGCGTGACGAGCCCAGACCCACCACCCAGACCATGAGAACGGGCTTTTGGGAGGAAGGGTGAGGACAGCGGGAGTTCATCCCAGCCCTGGTGGGTTAATCCCTGCTTTTCTGCACAGAGCAGGAGGGAACTAGGGCTTTCCTCCTGCGCCTGGAGAAGACCCGGTGGTGGAACTAAAGCTCTTGCATTACTGGCTTGGGCTTGTTCTGTCCGTGGGAAGGAGGAAGGAAGGCTCTTTGCTGGTGGTAGAGGTGAGGTGACATAGGGAGAGGCTGTCGGTGTGGCCACATCTGGCTCCACAGCTGCTGAACTCTCATCCAGCTGTTACAGGGAGCTGCCATCCCCATCCCTGGCTCATGTTGGGGTGTCGCTGGGGCTGCCGACCCACTCTCCAGGCTGAGCCGGTGCCGGCATGAGCTGATCCTGCCGGTGTGAGCGCTTGGACCATTGGTACCCAGTGCTTACCAGTTTGTGTTCAAGCCCCATGGTCGACACCGCTGAGCCTCTGGGAAGGGCTTGGGGTGGGGGGGGCCGGGGTCTGGACCCCCCGCCAGCGGCAAATAGTCTTTTACCTCCTAAACTTGTTCCCTTTCTGGGCAGGGAGAGAAATGTTTGGCGAAGAAGTTTGTCTCCTCCTTCCCGTGCCCCTGCCCACACTCAACACCTTCCGCTGACTTTAATTTTGTTTGTTTGTGGTTTTGTTTTTTTTTTTTAAAGATTCTAATTTTTGTTGTTGTTACAAATAAAAATAAGAAAAAAACAAATAAGAAGAAAGTGGCAATATTTTTTCTTCCGGAAGCTTTTCCTAGGAAAAAGCGTGGTTGGTAACAAAGTTGTACAGTTCTGAAGTTTGAGATAACGCGAAGTACCGTGTGAAACGCTTGTAAATGGGGCAGAGATTATTTTATTGTACAGTCTGACGCGGGGGGAATCTTTTAACTCCAGTTGATTCTGAGGAAGAATTTGGTTCTTCAACCGTCAGGGGTTGGAATTTCATGGTTTCATTATTGTTTGGGTTTTTTTTTTTCTTGTATAGATTGCTGCATTAATTGAATAAAAGCAGAAAGCATCGCTCTGCCTGCCTGTGTGGTGGTGCCCGGTGGCTGGGACCCTCGCTTCGCTCTCCCCGACCAGAATCAAGGTTGCGGGGAACCGCTGCTAAATAAAGGGAGTCTCTGGCTCCCCGAGGACTGAGGGGGGCCGAACGCGGCCTCCGTCCCTCCCGCGCGCTGCCCCAAGAAAGTGGGGAATGGGGCTTGCTGCACTCCTCCTCCTGCTCTTCCTCCCCAGGGAGCAAATGTGGACCCTGCCCCATCGCCATGGTCCCAAATTGCCCCAAGCACCCCGGGGAGCAGGGGACTGCACCCTGCGCTTCGGCCTCATGTGGAGCCCCTCACCCTCCCTGTCCACTGGCTTCCTCCTGCAAGAGTGAGATGGTGGTGGGTGTGTGGCACCAGAGAGGGGGTCGCGTGGCTGGATGGGGTCTGTGGGCCTTGCATTGTGGCTTCCTCCTCCTCAGTAGGTGATGAGCTCCTCCTTGATCCGGCCTTCCTCCTCCTCTTCCTCTTCAGTAGTGAATGAGCTCCTGCGTGATCTGGCCTGCCCCCTCCTCTCCCTCCTCTCCCTCTCTCTCCCCTCCTCTCCTCCTCTCCCTCCTCTCCCTCCTCTCCCTCCTCTCCCTCCCTCTCCCTCCTCTCCCCCTCCTCTCGCCCTCCTCCCTCCTCTCCCCTTCCCTCCTCTCCTCCCTCTCCCTCCTCTCCTCCTCTCCCTCCTCTCCCTCCTCTCCCTCCTCTCCCTCCCCCCGTCCCTCCTCTCCTCCTCTCCTCCTCTCCCTCCCTACTTCTATCCCTCTCCCTCCTCTCCCTCTCTCTCCCTCCCTCTCCCTCCTCTCCCTCCTCCTCCCTCTCCTCCTCTCCCTCCTCTCCCTCCTCTCCCTCCTCTCCCTCCTTCCTCCTCCCTCCTCTCCCTCCCTCTCCCTCCTCTCCTCCCTCTCCCTCCTCTCCCTCCTCAGCAATGAGCTCCTGCCCAGCCACCCTCGGCTGTGCACTGGGGCATCACCCTCCCACCACCCCAAAAAGCTGTCTCACCCCAATGTGACATCTTCCCCCTCACCGCCTCGGGGCCAGGGTTAGTCAGCAGGGAGGGGAGCCCTGCCCTGCCTGGGGTGACTCACCCCAAACGGATGCCATGGGGGAGCCATGGTGGGAACAATCAGGTTGTCAACAGGGGACAAGGCCTGAATATTAATGGTGGAAGCCAGCAGGGTGCTGAGCCCCCGTGCTAAGCACCCTACTGCCATAAGGCCCGTAGCCGCCATAAGGCCCGTAGCTGCCATAAGGCCCCGTAGCCGCCATAAGGCCCCCGTAGCTGCCATGTCCTTGAGGCACCCCATGGCTGTGGGGCCTATGGGGTGGGATGAGGCCCTGAATCCAGGACACCCCCTATGATGGTTGGGGAGGGGCTTGTGAGCAGGATGAGCGGCTGTGGAGGTGCCCTCGCTGTTCTCTGCCATCGCCCCGGCGTGGGAAAAAAAAATCGAAAGAGGTAAAAAGCATGAAAAGAGAAATAAATAAAGGGCCCGTAGCGCTGAAAGAACTACAGAATCCCATCGTCCCCCGCTGTGGCGCATGCGTAGGAAGGGCGGGCGGGGCTGCGCGGCGCTGGACGGGCGGTCGCGAGGTGATTGGCGGTGAGGTCCTGTCCGTCAGGGCTTTGCCCCGCCCCGCCGCGGCGGTGCCTGCCCCGGGCTCGGCCGCGCGGCGCTCGGCGCTCGGCTGCGCGCACCGGGAGCCGGTACCGGGAGCGGGGGACCCGCACCGGGGACCCGATCACCGGCACCATCCTTCACCGGGGACAGGTACTGCCAGCCCCGTGAGCGGCACCGGTACCGCCCGCCCCCGGTACCGTCCTCGTGGATCGCCGGCCCCGCCCGCCCCGCCCCGGTCCCGCGCTCGCCCCGGCCCCACCAGTATGAAGGTTTCGGTTCCGGCGGCAGGGGTGCCGACCCGCACCGCGACCGCCTCCGCCACGACCTCTTCGCTTCAGCAAGGTCTGCTCCGGGGCGAGGTGGGGGGGGCGGGGAGGCGCGGGCGGCGGACCCCGGGGGGGGTGGGGCCCACCGGAGATTGGAGCAGGGCCTCGGTGGCCCTTGGAGCGGGGTGCGGGCAGCCCCTCGGTGCCGCAGGCTCCGGCACTCCCGTGGTCGGGATGGAGCCCCCGGGGAGAGAAGCAGCGCACGGGCACCGCCCCCCTGGGGACCAGGGTGCCACCCCCGGGGAGGGACGGGCGGTGGGGAACCACGTACCGGGACCCCGCGCTCTCCCCGTGAGCAGGTGCGGGTCCGGGGAAGGGGTACCCCCCAGGGGAGC
Source organism: Bucorvus abyssinicus (assembly GCA_009769605.1). NCBI lineage: Eukaryota > Metazoa > Chordata > Aves > Bucerotiformes > Bucorvidae > Bucorvus > Bucorvus abyssinicus. The sequence continues at coordinate 15,060,739 of CM020044.1, forward strand.
AGCGCGCACCCGGGTGCAGGGGGCCCACGGGTGCAGGCTGTGGGGGTCCCCCCGGGGAGGATGCAACCCCCGGGAGTGGGCGCCGGGACCCCCGGGGGCAGGGGGCTGGCTGGGGGCGCAGCAGACCGCCTCGGGGCAGGATGCGACCACCGCAGCGGTGGGACAGCCCCCTTCCCAGCCCCCACCGGGGTGTGGGGGGGGGGGGTCCCTGGAGCTCCCCGCTTCCCACACCGGCCCTGCCCCAGGCCTCGCTCACTGGTGTTTTGGGGTGCCCCGTGCCTCCCCCTGCCGCATCTGGCTCCAGAGCATCCCTGGCTGCACCCCCACACCCCCATGGAGGAGCTCAGCCCCTCACCCCAACCCCCTGGGGTGGGATTTGGGGGGGCTGGACCCCCTGTGTCAGTAGGAGGGGCTGTGGTAATGACCCCTGCGACTGGGGTCTCCTGGCACCACGAGGTGGGTCTTGGGGATCATCCTTGGGGGACATCGGAGGCCCAGAGCTTGGTCCCCTCATGTGGGGTTGGGACATCCCCCCTGGGCTTGTCAGACGACCAAGGAGGGACCCTGCGAGCCGTGGGGTGCCAGACCCCTTCCCTCGGCGCAATCGGCAGGGACGGGCTGTGCTGGCGGGTGCCCCCCTGGGGCTCGGGGTGCCCCATCCCGGAATCCCCGCGGTGTTGGGTCCGTCCTGTCCGTGTCTCTCCATCCGTCTGTCTGTTCCATCCTTTAGCAGCATCTTGGGTGCCGGCCCAAACTCCACGATGAGGGCTGTGGCGTGCACCTGCAGGACCCCGGATTGCCCCACAGTGGGGCTGGAATGGGAGGTGTTGGGGTGTGCCGTGGCGGGGGGGTCAGACGCCAGCAGCCACCGTCCCCCGACTGCTGTGGCTGAGGGTCTGGCCGGGGCACAAGGCTCAGCCCCACCAGAGCCCTCGCTTTTGGGAAGGCTGGTCCTGTGGCCAGATCCTGCCTTAGCAGCACCCTGCGGGGTCTGCACCCCGCGGGGTGTCCCGGGGGGGCGGCCGGGGAGCAGCCCTGTTCCGGCCGGCCAGGCGCTGGGGCTGCTGGCTGCCCACCTGCCTCCCATTAAGGGTTGTTTTTCGTCCCGAGCTCCAGATCTGCCGAGGATTTGCTGTAATTTGGCCGGGAGCACATCTTGGCCGGGCCGGCACAGCCCGCCGGATGCCGGGCGGGCGGAAGGGCTGTGTGCGGGGACCCCCCGTCCGGGGCTGGGGGTGCGGGGGGAGCTGGGAGAGCACTTCTGGGGGGTCTTTACCGGTGTCGTCATATTGGTCCCCGGCCTAAAGCGTCACTGGAGTGTCCCTGTGCTGCTGCTGTCCCCCAGCTGCCATCCTCCAGCGCAGGGTGCATCTGTGGCGGGTTTCGGGGTGTCCCTGCATGGGCTGCCACAGGGACCGGGACCCACAAGCATCCACTAACTCACCCCCCAGCCGGGTTGGGAACCCCTGGATGGGCTGGGGATGTTGTCACGCTCCTAAAAGTGACCCTTTGGAGGGGAGCGGGAGCTGTGGGGTGACGGTGGCTGCGCCGGCGGGTGCGAAAAGCCACCCCCGGCCGCCCCAGACAAAGGGAGCGGGTCAGGATCCAGCCAGGCTGGCTCCGGTGGCTCCGTATCGTCTCATCGCACTGTCACCACTCAGCCGAGCTGCCACCTGGGGCTGCTTCCCCTTCCTGCTCCAGGAGCCCTGCAGTGCCCTCGCCGTGGGACGAGGCGGTGGGTGCCCCCCGCATCCCCCCGTGCCAGGCGGGGAACCCCTCCCCGGTTGGCGAGCCCGGGCACGCTGTGGTTGCCGGCCGGGACTTCCTTGGGAAGGTGCCCGCGGGCGGCACGCAGCTCTGGTGGAGACGTCGCTGGCGGGTCCCGCTCGCCTGGTTCTGCCACCCGGCACCGCGGGGTGTCGCGGTGGGGGTGAACTGGACCCCGCTTGCCCCTCCTGGGACATCCACACCTCGGGCATGGGGTTTGGAGTGGGGAGTCCCTTCCCCAAAAGTTCCGGTGGGTCGTGGGGTGGCTTGTGAAAGCCCAGCCCTACCCTGGCCCATGGTGTGGCTCTCGGGTTTGGTCTCTTTTGGGGTGTCAAGTGGCAGTTGGGTGAGGAGCGATGTCCCCCCCATCCCCACGGACACCCTGGGTGGCAGCGGGGGACAAGGCAGCATCCTCACGATCCTCCATCATGGGGGTGAAGCTCAGGCCGGTGCAGGATCGGAGCTGTGGGGGCGAGAGGGGAGGCAAGAGGGGTTCGGGAGGGCTCCGGAGCGGGGCGTGCGGGCTGTGACCTGCCTGTCCCCACTGCAGACGGTGGAGCACGGCTTCCCCAGCCAGCCCAGCGCCCTGGCCTACGACCCGGCCCTGCGTGTCATGGCCATCGGCACCAAGGCGGGAGCCATCAAGCTGTATCCTTTTCCCCCCTCCTCAGAGCAGGAGGTAAGGACCACCCCCCCCACCCCCCCCGCCCCACGGGACACCGGGAGACGTGGCTGTGCCGCTGCTGGCCCGTCCGGCAGCACCTCGTCCCCCGCTCCCCGTCTGTCCAGCTGGGCTGCAGCTGGGCTGGACGGAGCAGGGAGGGGGTGGCCAGAGGAAACCCCCGCCTAGCCCAGAGTTCTGGGGCGGCAAACGGGCTCGGCCACCCCGGGCGGCATCGCAGTGAAGGGGGTGCTTCCCGGTGCCGCCCCCCTTATCCCGGGGGGGCTCCAGTCCGTCCCAGCCTCATCCACGCAGCATTTTAGGGGGGCGGCGGGGCCTCCGGCCGGCTCGGCACTGGGCTGGGGGGGCTGTGGTGGGCGCGGAGCCCGCTCCCGGGTGGGGGTCCGTGGTGGGGCTGGGGGGGGGGGGACACACATACACAACGACGCGGGGGCTCGGCCGGGCTTTGTTGCCGGCGGCGTGCAGGGAGACTTCAGAGGGCTGCTGGCGGGCGGCCAGGGCTGGATGCGGCCCGCGCTCGGGGGCCCCGCTCCGCAGGAATGCGGGGTGGGCGCGCGGGGGGGACGCGGGGGCGCTTGCACCCGGATTGGGGTCGGGGTTGAGTTGCGTGGGGGGGGTCACCACGCTCCCCCTTCCCCAGACCAGCAACTCGCTGCCTCCTGAGCACAAAGATGGCGTTTTTTTTTTTCCCCGCTGAGGCCGTCCCGGTGCCAAGCCCGGCCGCGATGTCGCCAGCCGCTCCGCTTGGCCACCTCGCTATGGGGTGCTGGCTCCGGCCACCCTCCCAGTTACGCACCCCCAGCACCGCGGAGCTGCCGTTGCAGGGGGCTGCAGTGCCCTGAGCATCCTCTACGGGGATGGTTTTGGGGTGGTACCCAGCTCGTAGCACGGTCCCTGCGGCCGATGCCCACCCAGCCCCACACCGGCTGCCGCCAAGAAGGTGCTTCTGGAGGTTCATGGTGCCGGGGAAGCTGGGGCCTGGGTGAGGCAGCAGCCAGAGCTGGCCTGACTGGTGCTACTGGTTAGTGGGGGCACCCATGGGTGCTGCCCAGCCAGGCTGGGTGGATCTGGCTGCCGACAGCCTGGCATCGAGGGGCTGCTGCTGCCTAGGGGCATTTCTTGGGGCAGCTGGGGGTCCCTGGGCTTGGACCCCATTGTGTGGAGCTGGTGCCACCATGTTCTGTGGCCGCTTGCCCCGAGGGCTGCCCTCCTTTCAGCCTGGGGCACTGTTTTGGATGAGGAAAGACCCCGGGTCAAGTGAGGATGGGTTGCATCCCTTGTCCCCCCTCGCACACCTGGTTTGGCCTCCCCAAAGCCTCGCCGGCTCTGGCCCGGCTCAGCAGTGCCCAGTGCTGCCAGACAGCTCCTGCCTGTCCTTCTGGGCAGAGCCGCCGGGCTGGTTCCCTGCGCCAGGGGGCAAAGACCCCAGGGACTGGCTGGCGGAACCCCCTGGCACACGGCGTGTCCCGAGAGGTAGCCCAATGCACCGGCAACACTGGGCTGGAGGAAGCAGCTCACCAGGTCTGGGGGTGCTGGAGAGCCACCGGGTCGGGGTACACCGTGCGGTGCTGGAGCTACCACGCGGGTCCTGCCCCCGGTTCCTGCTGAGCGGCGTCACCGGCGAAGGAGCCGGGACCAGTCGGGTGAGTGAGGCCGTGCCGGCGCATGCCAAACCCCACCCTGCTGCCGGTGCATTGCCGGCGCCTCGGCACGGCCGTGGCCCTGCGGCTGAGGAAGAGGAGGGTGGCGGAGGGCAAGAGCCGGCCTGGCCCTCGCACACCCACCCCGGCCACGTATCGGCCGCGTCCTGACCCGGGGCGTTGCGGCTGGGGCTGCTTGGTGGATCCCAGGTGGGGATGGTGGTACTGAGGCTGGTGCCAGCACGGGGTGCTGCCGAGGATGCTCTGCCTTGGCTTGACATGGGGCTAAACTGGTGCCTGCTGGTAGACCTGGGGAGAGTTTGGGGAGTCTGGGGTGGGGGGGTCTCTACCCTCGTTGTTTCTTTGACGGCCCCCCCAGATACGGCGCACCAGGCGTGGAGCTGACGGGCTTGCACAAGGAGACGGCCACCGTCACCCAGCTGCACTTTCTCCCAGGCCAGGTAGGTGGGTGTCCCCGGGGGGGGGCCTGGTGGCAGCTCCCCCAGCCCCCCACCCACCTTGCTGTCATCCCTCCCCACCCAGGGCTGGCTTCTCTCCTTGCTGGACGACAACACGCTGCACCTCTGGGAGGTCTGCCAGAAGGACGGCTGCTCCCACCTAGAAGAGACCCGCAGCTTCGGCCTCCCGGGACGCCCAGGGTCCGACAGCGCTAAGTCCTTGCCTGGGTGTGGGGGGGTGGTTCCCAGCTGCTCCCCACCTCGCCGTGGGGCTGCAGCCAGGAGCAATATTGCTGCTGGCTGGGAACGGTGCGTGGGAGCAGCCGTCCCCGCTCAGAGCAGGATGGTGGCCAAGGTCCAGGGTGCTCCTCCAGTCCCAGCTGGGATGATGGGGAGCGGAACAGCAGCCTTGGGCTTTTTGTAGGTGCTTGGAGGGCCAGGGGGTGATTAATGGCTCTAATTGCTGTTAGCGCTGAGGCTGTCCCTGTCCCCATCCTCTTGGGCTGGTGAGGAAGGGGATGCAGCGTCAGGGTAGGGGAGGTTTGGGACCCAGGGCGGGACTGATGCAGCTCCCCACCCCGCTTGCCCCTCCAGCTGCTCCCCCGGTATCACGCGGGTGACGGTGGTCCTGCCGACGTCGGCCAGCGCTGTGGCCTGCCTGGGCACCGAGGGGGGTGCGGTGTATTTCCTTGCCCTGCCCACCCTGGTGCTGCTGGAGGACAAAACCCTCTTCCCGGATGAGATCCTGCAGAGGTGAGCCCTGCCAGCCCTGCGCCCCCACCCCAGCACCCCCAGTGTGCCCCCTGAACCCACCTGTGTGTCCCCCCCACGCAGCGTCCCCGATGACTACCGCTGCGGGAAGGCGCTGGGGCCGGTGGAGTCCATCCAGGAGCACCCGCGCGACGGCAGCTGGCTCCTCATCGGCTACAGCCGGGGGCTGGTGGTCCTCTGGGAGCAGAGCACACGCGTCGTCCAGCACCTCTTCCTGGGCAACCAGGTACCGGGAGTGGCGGGGGGGTGGCGGGGCCGTGGCCTCGCATGCGTGTGTCCCTCTCAGTGGTGGGTGTCGAGCTGCTCCGTGTGCTCCCGCAGCAGCTGGAGAGCCTGGCCTGGGAGCAGAGCGGGAAGAGCATCATCAGCTCCCACAGCGACGGGGGATACATGGTGTGGGCGGTGAGCGGAGCCGGCCAGAAGATCCAGCAGCCCGTCATGTCCACCATCCCCTACGGTACGGGGAGGTTCCGCGGGGTTGGGGACTGATCGGCCCATCCCGGTGCTGGTGTTAGAACCACGGGGTTGATGTTTTGTTTCAGGGCCATTCCCTTGCAAAGCCATCAGCAAAATCCTCTGGCGGACCTGTGAGTCGGGGTACGTCCTCATGGCTCTGGCGAGTCACCCCCCAACAGCTGGGCTGGGCATGGGGTGGGGAAGATGCCTTGTGGGGTCTGAGGTCTGATGGAGGCTACTTCATCCCCTCCCCAGGAACCCCTTCATCATCTTCAGTGGGGGGATGCCACGGGCCAGCTACGGCGACCGGCACTGCGTCAGTGTGCTGCAGGGCCAGACCCTGGCCACGCTGGACTTCACCTCCCGTGTCATTGACTTCTTCACCGTGCAGAGCGCCGAGGCCACTGAGGGAGGTATGTCCCTGCTGGGGCAGCCCCGGGGAGCAGGGGATGGCAGTTCCTGGGGGGTTCTCTGCCAGCAGCAGCCATCTCCCTCCTCCTCAGGCTTTGAGAACCCCCGTGCCCTTGTGGTGCTGGTGGAGGAAGAGCTGGTGGCCATCGACCTGCAGACACCGGGCTGGCCCACCATCCCTGCCCCGTACCTGGCACCGCTCCACTCCTCCGCCATCACCTGCTCCTGCCACGTCTCCAATGTCCCCCTCAAGCTCTGGGAGAGGATTGTTAGTGCCGGCGAGCAGCAGAGCCCCCGGCTCTCCTCCATGGTGGGTGATGGGGATGCAGCCCCCCAGGATGGGTTGGTGAAGGGGTGACACTTGGGCTCCATCTCTCCATCCCTTCTTCCAGGCTTGGCCCATCGATGGGGGAAAGAACCTGGCCCAGGAGCCCACGCAGAGGGGGCTTCTCCTCACCGGGTGAGTGGCCTGGCTGCAGGGAGGGTGTCCTGGGAAACCCGAAACATGCTGGGACACACACACACATACCCCTGCCACCGCTCTCAGCCCCTTCCCACGTTGGGGGAGTGGGATGGGGTGATGGTGGGATCCAGCCACTCTTGCTGGGTGGGCTGCTCCCCTCTCGTTCAGCTTGGTGGCCAGGCAGGAGTATGTCACCCGCTGCACGGTCCCCGCCTTGTCCCCCCGCTTCCTGGCACGGTGGCTGCCAGCACACAGGCGGCTCTTGTTAGCCGGGCAGATGTCAGGGCCCTGCGCTAACAGGGCCTCCCTGTCCCCACTCCCCAGGCACGAGGATGGCACGGTGAGGTTCTGGGATGCCTCGGGGGTCTCCCTGAAGCCCCTCTACAAGCTGGGCACCGCCAGCATCTTCCAGACAGACTGTGAGCACAACGACAGCCTCAACCAGGCGGGCGAGGAGGAGTGGCCGCCCTTCCGCAAGGTGAGGTCCCCAGGGTGGCGGGGGCGGGCACACACGGACACACAGAGGCGGGCACGGAGGATGCACCCGCCGGAGCCGTCACGGCTGCTCCCCGGGGACGTGTCCCCCAGCTCGGGGTGCAGCTGCCGTGTGACGCCCCGTGGGGACACAAGGGACGTTTGTTCCTCGTGCCCCGTCTCGTGGGTCTGCCCCAACGTGGGGGGAGAGCCGGGGGATGCGTGGGGACAGATCTTTCCCGGGCGTGATGCCCGCGTGCTGCAGCCGGTACCCACCAGCTGGTTGGGAGGGATGTGGGGGTGCACCGGGGAGCTGTCCCACAGCTGTGTGAAGGTGCTGGGGTCCCCCCAATCCCTCCCGCAGGTCGGCTGCTTTGATCCCTACAGTGACGACCCGCGCCTGGGCGTGCAGAAGATCGCACTCTGCAAGTACACGGCCAAGATGGTGGTGGCCGGCACGGCGGGGCAGGTAGGGAGGGCGGCAGGGGGCAGAGCAGGGGCTGCTGGGCACCTCTTGGCGCCCCCCTCGGGGACAGACAGTGTGAGGAGGGGGCTACAGACCCCACAGACCCCTGTGCTTCTCCGTGAAGGGCTCCTACCCATGGGGTTTAGCCCCTGGTGTGCAGGAGTGGGGCTGGCATGTGTCCCCCACCGCCTGTCCGTGTCCCCCACCGCCTGTCCGTGTCCCCCACCGCCTGTCCGTGTCCCTTGCAGGTGCTGGTGATGGAGCTGAGCGACGAGAAGTCGGAGCACGCGGTCAGTGTGGCCACCGTGGACCTGCTGCAGGACCGTGAGGGCTTCACCTGGAAGGGCCACGACCGGCTGGCCCCCAGGAACGGGCCCCTGCCCTTCGCCCCCGGCTTCCAGCCCAGCGTGCTGGTACAGTGTGTGCCCCCCGCTGCCGTCACCGCCGTCACCCTCCACTCCGAGTGGAACCTCGTGGCCTTTGGCACCAGCCACGGCTTTGGACTCTTTGACTATTACCGGCGCAACCCCGTGCTGGCCAGGTATGGTGGGGGGAATCAATGCTGGGGACCCCTGGAATGATGTGGCGGGGGTCTGGGTGCTAAGTGACGGTGCTGCAGGTGTACGCTGCACCCCAACGACTCGCTGGCCATGGAGGGGCCCCTGTCCCGTGTGAAGTCCCTCAAGAAGTCCCTGCGGCAGTCCTTCCGCCGCATCCGCAAGAGCCGCGTGTCGGGCAAGAAGAGGCTCAACGCCAGCAGCCCCTCCAGCAAGGTGGGCATGGAGTGGGGGCCGCCACGGCTGCTCCTTGTCCCCACCAAGCAGGGGCTGAGCCCTGTGTCCCCCTCCCCAGGTGCAGGAGGCCAACGCACAGCTGGCTGAGCAGGCGGGACCCCCCGAGGTGGAGATGACGCCCGTGCAGCGGCGGATCGAGCCCCGCTCGGCTGACGACTCGCTCTCAGGGGTGGTGCGGTGCCTCTACTTCGCTGACACCTTCCTCCGAGACGGTGAGGACCCTCCTCCTCCCTGGGAAAAGCCCCCAAGCTGGGTCTGGCTGGTGCCACGCTGTGGGGAGGGGGCTCTGACGCTGCTGCCATCCCTGCAGCCGCCCACCACGGCCCCACGATGTGGGCAGGGACCAACTCTGGCTCGGTGTTTGCCTACGCCCTGGAAGTGCCGTCGCAGGAGAAGTTCTCGGAGCGGGCGGTGGAGGCGGTGCTGGGGAAGGAGATCCAACTCATGCACCGGGCGCCGGTGGTGGCCATCGCGGTGCTGGACGGGCGGGGGAACCCTCTGCCCGAACCCTACGAGGTCTCACGGGACCTGGCCAAGGCCCCTGACATGCAGGGCAGCCACTCCATGCTCATCTCCTCCGAGGAGCAGTTCAAGGTGAGCGTGGGGCTCGGCATCCTGCTGCGGTGGGGATGGGACCCACCACCAGTTGTCCCAAGTCCTTTGGGTGTGCCCATCACCTTGGGCATAGGGATGGGGCTGGAGGTGACTGGCCAGGTCCTGGGGACTCCTTCACCTGTCCCCAGGGTGGTGGCTCCGTGGGGAGGTGCTGCCCTTTGCCAAGAGCTTCCATGATGGGAGGCTGTGGATGCCCCACGAAACCCCGCAGCTTCCTCTTTTGCCCCCTCACCTGGCTCCTCTCACCCCCCAGGTCTTCACGCTGCCCAAAGTGAGTGCCAAGACCAAGTTCAAGCTGACGGCCCACGAAGGCTGCCGGGTGCGGAAGGTGGCCCTGGTGAGCCTGGCCAGCGCTGGCTCCGAGGAGCGGCTGGAGAACTGCCTGGCCTGTCTCACCAACCTGGGGGACATCCACATCTTCACCGTGCCCGGCCTGCGGCCCCAGGTCCACTACAGCTGCATCCGTAAGGAGGACATCAGCGGCATCGCCTCCTGCGTCTTCACCAAGCACGGCCAGGGTGAGGCCACCAGCCCCGTGCTGGGACTCATGGCCCTCACAGAAGGGACGTGAGTTCCTGCTGCAGCCCCACAGCAGGTCCCTGAGGCTCTTCCATGTACCCCCACCTCCAGGTTTCTACCTAATTTCGCCGTCCGAGTTCGAGCGCTTCTCGCTGAGCGCCAGGAACGTGACAGAGCCACTGTGCCGGCTGGAGGTCTCCCGGCTCCAGGACACCTCCTGCCTCAGGTGGGATGTGCCCCGGCGGCGTGGGGGCTTTGGATGGTGGCCCCCTTGTACCCCTACCCTGTGGCACCGACTCCAGCAGTAACTTCTCCCCACGTTTTCTTGCAGCAACAGTTTGACGACACCACCGAAGCTGCCGCAGGCCAACGGCACCCACGTCCCGCGCAGCCCTGAGAGCCGATGCTCCCCCAGCGACAGTGACCGTGAGTGCCCGCCCCCCCACCCCGTCCCTAGCACATCTCGGTGGGCCCTGCCCCGGGGCTGGCCCCGTGCCGTGGCTGCCTCCCAGCCCTCCCATCCCCGTGGTTCCCCAGGGTCCCCCGAGGAGCACCTGGCCGCCTTCTCGCCCGGCCCCATCGACTCTCCCAACAGCAGCATGGAGAACCCGCTGGACACCACCGGTGAAATCACCGTGGAGGAAGTGAAGGATTTTCTGGCGTGAGTGGTGGGGGGACGCGGTGTTACCACGGCGGTGCCACCGGCTGCCTCTCACCTCGCTCTGCTCCAGGTCCTCAGAGGAAGCAGAGAGGAACCTGAGGAACGCCAGCGAGGACGAGGCCCGGCTTGCGGGGATCCTCATCAAGTGAGGTATGTGAGGTCCCCAGGGTGGGCACGGGGCGGGTGGTTTCGCGCCACGCTGGGGATGCAGCTCTGTCTGCAAACCCTGGGGTGTTGCGGGGTTCGGGGCTGGCACCTTGGTGCCGTGCCCCGCGGGGCTGGGGGATGATCCCACCCATCCCAGGGAGGAGGAGGGGACTGAGGTCCTTGGTGGGGGCGGCGTGTCCTGGTGTCCCTCCCCTCCAGTCCCCATCTCAGGGCCATGTCCCCCACAGGCATCGCCGGCCTCTCTGGCCCATCTCAGTGCTCGGATTCCCGGGATGCGCGACTCGACTGGACCCCCCCGCGCCCCCTCCCCGCATAACGTAGACTCGTCTCCTCTCTAACAGCCGCGCCGGCTGCCGGTGCGCCCCGACTCTGGCACGTTCCGCCCCCCCCGTGCCCCCCAGCCCGGTCGTCCCCCCACGCCGGGACCGTGATGCACAAACTCTTCCCGGGGAAGATAATTCTCTTTTTTATACACGGTCAAGTGTCACTGTCCCAACTCGAGCCCCCTTCCCGGGGGATGCTGCTGCTTCCCTGGCTCCGTGGGGAGGGCTGGGGCTTGTGGACGCCCTTGTCACCCTGGTTTTGGTCTCTTGGGGGTCTTGGCCCCCCTGTCCCCTGGTCTGTGTTTACATGCCCGGCTCCCTGCAGTTTACAGCCCCTTCCCTGCCTGCCGCTGCTGCACAGGGACTGTCCCCAACCCGGGGGAGCCCAGCGTGGACCCCAGGTGGGCACTGATGGGTTTGAGCAGCCCAGGGAGGGGGCACGGGGGGGGGTCACAGGTGGCCTTTTTCTCTTAGTGGCTTCTCCAAGGGCTATTCTCCAGGTTGGGCTCTGTGCCTGCTGCTCCTTTCTGACACTAATTCCTGCCACGGGTGGGTTTGGGATGGGATCAGGCTGTGGGCGGGGGGTAACACCAGCTCCTCACCCTGGACTGTGCTGGTGCTGGGGTGGATGGGGGCTGCCCCACCCTGCCTCCTGCCCCATCCTGGGGGTCTCACTGTGCCAAATCCCCTCTGGGCTCCCCAGCCCGGCCTCGTCCTTGCCGGGGGCTGCGGTGACACTGGCTCTGTCCTCCGCTGTGTGGTTCTGGGGCTCAGCCTGGTACCTGCCCCTCTCCTTTTGGGGCTCCGGGGCTGTTTTGGACTGCCCCGGGCTCTCTTATGGTACGTGTGTGGCTGGGGGAGGGTCCGGGCTCCGTCGCTGCCTGCCGAGGCCGGGGCTGTAGCGTCCCTGGTAGAACCTCCCCCCCACCTCCATCCTTTTTTTGTTGTTTTGGTAAGATGAATTTAGCATTGTTTAGTTATTAAAAATACTGGTTTTTAATATTGAAAATAAAGCATTTAATATCAACTGCCCAGGCTGTGGGTGTTGGGGGAGCAGTGGGTCTGGAGCTAGGTGGGTGCTGGGAACCCCCCCTGAGCTGTGGCAGAGGGGCAGGATCAGGGTGGGGGGGACCCCACTTGGGCGCAAACAGGTGCAGTCAGAGCTTGGCACAGCCTCGAGGTGAGAAGTGCAGCTTTTATTGATATGATACCGCTGGGCTGGCCCCTGCTGGGGGTCCAATCCCCCTCAGGACAGCAGGGCTGGCTCTAAGTCCCCTCGTTCCCCCTCCAGTGCCCTTTAGCAAAGCATCCTCCCACCCAAACTGGGGAACGCTGCTGTCTACCCAGTTGCAGGGGGAGCTCGGCACTGGTTTGGGGCAGCAGCAGCCCCAAGCAGGGTGTAACAGGGGCCTGCACCTCCCTGTATGCCCCCTCCCCAGGGAGGGAAGGGGCTGTGCTGGGAGAAGGGGGGACCAAGGGTCAGCCCCAGTGCTCCCAGCTCAGGGAGAAGCGGCTCTCAGTCGAGCTCAGCTGGGAGCAGGCGTGTGTGGCAGCGCAGGGTGCCCGGGAGGGTCCGGCCATGCCCTGGAGGGGGGCTGTGGCCAGATGCCCCCAACCCTTAGGCGGGTGGCTTGCGGAAGATGCTCCAGGCGTGGAAGCAGCGGGTGAAGGGCCAGGGCTCGTTGCCTTTCCGCACCAACCGGAGCTTGCAGGGCCGCGTGGGATCCTTGGAGCGCATGTGCTGGATGTAGACCTGGGGCAGAGCACAGCCGTGGGGGTCCCCAGCCCTCACCCACCTCCGGGGCTGGCTCTCCCCAGCGCAGGAGCTCTGCACCACCATGCATGGGGCAGGATCAGGGCCCCAAGAGGAGATGAAGCCCAAATCCTTCCCCTTCTCAGCAGCAAGCAGTGGGAAGGTCCTACCTGGCATGCCTTGAGGCTCAGCTTGATCTCCACTTGGCTGGTCTGGGTACCCACCCACATGTAGACCTGCGGGAAGGACACACAGCCGGGCTCAGCCCATAGAGCTGCTGGCAGGATCTGCCGCCCTGGTCCCAGGACAGCCTCACGGCCCTGGCTCACCTCTCGCCCGTTGTCCAGCAGCATGATGTCGTCGTCAGCCAGGTCATCCTGGCAGAAATCGGAGCACTTCTCCGACACAGAGAAATAGCCCTTCTCGTTGGAGCACCTGTGGGGAGAGCCGGATGGGGCCACATCAACGACGTGAGTTTGTTAGGACTCAGCCCGCGCAGAAGGAAGGGATGGAGCAGCTTGGCTGATGGCCAGAGGTGGGAGAGGGACTGTGCCTGCCATGGGGAGCTGTGCTCTGACCAGCTTGGGAGGGCTGAGCCCCTGGGAAGGGCCAGCATGGCCTGGGATGCTGTTGGAACCAGCATAGACTGGAGCAGCCCTGCCTGGCCCAGGACCCACCTGAAGAGCCGGGAGTGCTTCATATAGTCGGCATCTTCATCGTACGGCTTCTGGCTCCCGATGCCCACCCAGAAGAAGTTTTCAGGCTCTTCTCCCTCGTTGATGACCTATGAAGGCAGGGACAGGGCTGAGCGTGGCTGTCCCGTGTCCCGGTGGTCGCTGTCACCCAGGTGAGCTGGCACCAAGCCCTGCCGTCCCCCCAGCCACTGACCTGCTTGCTGTAGGAGTCGTCAAACATGTGGTTCATGATGTCCTCGGCCAGCTTGGCCTCGTCGGGGTCGGCTGCCCGGCCCACCCAGGTGTAGACGATACCCTGGTTGTCTGTGCTCTCAAAGGGCACCTGGGGGAATGCAGAGCGTCAGGGCTGCCCATGCGGGGAGGGGGCCAAGGCGCCGAGCACCCCTGAGGATGCTCAGCCACGAGCAGCACCTTAAGGATGAAGCAGAACTCTGAGTTGAGCAGAGCAGAGTCTGTGTTGATCTGGATACACCTAGAAAAGGGGCCCACAAGGCACAGTCAGTAAGTTGTGGTCCCTGGCACGTACCTCCCCACCCTGCTGGGAGCCCCAGCACCCCATGGGTGCCAGGAGGTCTGACCTGGTGCAGAGGGCCCCGCCATTGGTGCGGATGTGGTAGAGGCTGGGCTGGGGCGGGCTGGCCCTGTCCTTCCGCTTGCCCCGGTGGATGACAAACCGCCTCTTGAAGTGCGAGAGGAACTTGGGGTTCTCCTGCTGCTGGGTCATGCGCACGACCTGGCCGGGGGCGGTGGGTATCAGCAGGGCCGTGGGGACCCCTCCAAAACAGAAGCCCAAGTCCCAGCTGCACCCCCATCTCTGCTGCTACCCCCTGCCCGTAGCCTGGGTGGGCAGAGTCGCAAAGCTGGGGGACCCCTGTGTCACCCCCCCAGGAGTGTGAAGCCGGGTCACCTCCAGCTTGCCGGGGAAGAGACTCTCAAACTTCTTCTGGAGGCTGAAGGTGAAGGTGAGCCAGCCCATGTTAGAGGCCTCCCGGCCCTGCCAGAAGTAGACGATGCACTGGAAGTCTTCCTCAGGCTGCTTCTCCTCCTCCTCTTCCTCACCCTCCTCCTCCCCTTTGCCTTCACCCTTCTTCTTCTTCTCCTCTTCCTCCTCGTATTCCACCGGCACCCAGTACCTGAGGGCAGGAACAGGGAGGTGATGTGAGGGATGCAGCAGGGTGGCGGTCTGGGCAGGGAGATGGGGGACAAGGGGGTCCAGCAGCCCCAGAGAGGGGACGAGCTGGGTGTCACCTGCAGAGGAAGACGTAGCAGTCATGGGTGTGGAAGTGGCCAAACTCCTCCTCGGGCAGACGAGCGAATTTCTTGCCCTCCAGCACGAAGCCCTCCATGCCATCCAGGTCCTCGTTCCACTCCTCCATCAGCTGCTCCGCCTGCAGCCCCACGTGCTCCATCAGCCAGCAGCCCCCCAGCACCGTGCGGGGGGACATGCGGGATGGTCCCCAGCCCTACCTCGCTCAGGGGCATGGGGTGCTGGCGGGGCAGGAAAAGCGCCGTGAGGTCGGCCTTCATCTGGTCCTTCTTCTCGGCATCCTTGCGGACCTTGCCGGCGAGGCCGCCCTCCTGGAGCACTGTCTCGGCATTGCGGGTGTAATCCACGCGCAGAACGTCATCCCAGTTCTTGAACTTGGATTTGAACACCTAAGTGGGACAGCAGGTAAGGCACCCTGGGTTGCAGCACCCACCACCTGCTCTTCGCAGGCAGGTGGGCTGCCGTACCTGGCACTCGGTGCCCTCCAGGTTCCTGGTGACCATGGCGTGCTTGGGCCGGTGCAACATGCCGCAGAGCTCCTGGCTCAGCTTCAGTGCTGCTGCCCGCACCAGCCGCGACGACTTCCTCCCGATCCAGATGAAGACGTCGGACCAGCAGTCCAGGATGTACACGCTCTTGGTGTCCAGCAAGCTCTGCAGCTGAGGGCAGCGTGGGGAGAAGAAGGGGGTCAGGCACCCGCCAGCTCTCCTGGCTGGAGAACGTCCTGCTCAATCCCAAAAGACAGCCGGGAAGAGTGGAGCATCCCCCAGCCAGGCCCTGTTGGCCGAACCTGCCTCTCCCAGGGCACAACTGGAGGCAGAGGGGGCATGAAACCAGTCTCACTGGTCAGACTGGGAGAACCTCCCCACCCCATCCTACCAGGCGCATCTCTGGCAGCAGATCAGCCTTCAGCCTCTTCTTGTGCTCCACCGAGAGCTTGTAGTTGATCTGGGGCAGCTCCAGGTAACCCAGGCCCAAGCCGACCTGCGGAGGGGACGGGGACAGGGATGAGGGGGGGCTTCAGGGCCCCGGAAGCACCGACAGCCCCTCGGATGGCAGCTCCCCACCTTGTACAGCTTGGGCTTGTGGGGCTGGAAGTCATCGGGGACGCAGGGACGGATCTCCTCGGGCTGCCCCCCCAGCACCTCCCAGAAGTCGGGGGTCTCCTGGCCCTGGGTGAGCAGTGTGATCTCTGCCTTGCCCTTCCGCTCGTTCTTGTTGATCTTCTCAGCGAAGAGCCTGCAGCGGGAGCAAATGAGATGGTCCGTGAGCTCCCCACAGCCCCCCGGACCCCTCCCCGATCAGCCCTACCTGGCCTTGGTGGTGCTGCTCAGCGTGGCCTGGCTCCCGCGCCACACGAAGAGGTTGAGGCCATGGTCCAGGAGGAAGACGAACCTGGTGGGTGCAGAGGTGAGGACAGTCAGGAGACAGCGGAAAGCCCACGTGTCCTCCCCACCCCAGAGGTCCTTGCAGAGCTGCCCAGTGGGGTTTGGACCCACATCCTGGTCGAAAGGTGCTGGCACAGCCAATTTTCACCACAGAGCTGCAGCTTGAGGTCTTGGGGTGGACCCTGCCAGCACTCTGTCGCCTCTGCAGGGCCCCTGCGTCCCCTGGCCACTCCTCCTGCTCACCGGGGGTCCAGCGATGTCCCTTTCAGTGCCACCGGCTCCAGCTTGACGTTTTTCTTCCCATAGACACGGTACAGCCTGGGGGAGAGACGACCACAGCGGGACGTGGGGCACTGCCTGTCCCACGCGTGCCCCCAGCCCCTGGCCCCAGCGGTACCTGGTGACATATTGCGTGTCCTCAACAGTGAAGAAGCCGCTGGCCGTGCCGCCCTCGATGTATGAGATGTCATTGTCAAAGACCTGGGGGCAGGGAGGGAGGGGGTGAGGGTGGGAGAGGCAGGACGGGGGCTACGGGGGCGGCCGGGAGTCGGCCTCACCTGGAGGAACTCGTCGCTCTCGTCCCCCATCTCCTCCCGGATGCTGCGGCACTCGGCGCCCAGGTAGTTGCGGAGGTTGACGGCATGGATGGCAGAGCAGGCCTTCTTGTCCAGCGTGGCTTCCTGCCCGATCCAGTAGTAGATCTCCCAGTTGAGGGAACCGTTCTCATCCAGGAAGGTCTGGGGAGGGACAGGGTGTGAGATAGGACGGCTGCAGCCCCGGGTTGGGGACATGGGGGACTCTCAGTCCTCCCCAGGTACCTTGAGCACGATGTAGCAGTCGGCCTCGTAGAACTTGCCATGGAAAGCCTCATCCACCAGCGTGGGCACAAAGTTCTCGATCTGCCAGACGGAGACGCCGGGCAGCTGCCCCACATCCTCGCTGAAGAACTCCGAGTAGTCCAGCTGTGGCTTCTCCAGGCCCTGGTCCCAGCGGCGTGTCTTCAGGTCTGGCGCCTTCGCCTCCCCGCTCTCCTGCGGGGACGGGGACAGGTCACTAAGCTTGGAGCAACCGGGTCCCTGCTGGCACCCGGGTGGGCCAGGGGCATGCGGTGCTGCTCGAGGCCCCTCTCCCACCCCAGTCCCTACCTCTATCTTCTTGTTCTTCTCCTGGGCCACGTCTGACATCCCCTTCAGCACCTGCTTGGCCTGGTCGTCCTGGGCAGAGTCTTTGCGTCGCCGGAGCCGCATCTTGCGGGCCAGTGGGTCCTTGGTGCCACTCCCTGGGGACATGGGGACAGGATGAGAGGCCACCCATGCCTCATGTGGGACACGCCATGGGGCACAGCTCGTTTCCCAGCCTCTCCCAGTGCACTGCCTGGGGTCTACGTCCCTGCGCACTCACCTGCCGCGGCAGCTGCAACAGTGGCTGGGGAGGCTCCGGCCAGGCGGAGCTGGTTCTGCAGGGAGAAGTCGATGTTGTACCACTCTGACGTCTGATCCACCGGCTTTGGGGGCATCACCAGGTTGGGGTTCTCGCGCACGTCCAGTATCTGCCGAGAAGGGGATGGGACAGCTCACTGCTCTGACGCACAGGGACACTGACGATGTGGGGTGGGACTGGAGACCTCCGGAGCACCGTGAGCTTTGGTGAGGTGAGAGGATGTGGAGGGAGCCCCAAATCCACCACTTTCCTGGGCTGAACTGTGCCACAATGCATGTATTGGCCCCAAGACTCCCTGTCCTCACCTCGCCCCATCCCACCCTACAGCCCTGTGGTCCCAGGGACGTGCTGGGGCTGTGGTGGACCCAGCCCAAGGTGAAAGGGGTGTGGGGCTCCAACCTCCATGTCCGTCAGGAAGTGGATGGCCTCTGGCAGTGTCACCAAGCGGTTCTTGTTCAGCACCAGCTTCCTCAGCTTGGAGCATCTGTGGGACCAGAGCACCAGAGATGATGGAGCCAGCGGCACGTCCTTCAGGGATACTCAGAGACCCCATATCACCACAGAGCCTCCATGTCCCCTCTTGGTAACAGAGCCGATCTGGCTGTGCGGTGTCCCCTACCTGCACAGACTCTCGGGGATGAGCTCCAGGTTGTTGTTGGCCGCCATGAACTCCTCGAGGTTGACGAGCTTGCCAATGCCTGAGGGGATCCCGTCAAAGTCGAGCTTGTTGGAGTTCAGGTACATCTTCTTCAGCTTGGTCAGCTTGCAGATGGCCGACTGGGGAAGGAGGAGATGGTTGGATGAGGGAGAACCAAGGGCATAGAGGCACGGGAAGGGATGCCATGGGTGGGCAGGGACGTACAGGCAAGGAGGTGAGCTGGTTGCGGGACAGGTTGAGGGTCTCCAGCTGGGTCCACTGGTCAATGCAGAGGGACAGCTCTGTGATCTGGTTGCTGCTGAGGTTGAGGCGCCGCAGGCTGCCCAGGGTGTAGAGGCACTCGGGGACGCGACTGAGGTCGTTGCAGGACAGGTCCACATCTGGGGGAGGATAATGGGGTGATACGGCTGGCTGGACCCACGCCAGGGCCAGGAGAACCCCTGGAGAGCCCTGTGGGGCTGGGTGCCCTGGCCCTACCTGCCAGGTTCACCAGGCCCTCCAGGCTGGTGGGCAGGTTGCTCTGGGTGCGCTGGGTGTTCCTGAGGTGGAGGGTCTGCAGGGCCGTCATCGCCGGGAGTTGCCTGCAGACCACCGAGAGAGCGTCAGGACTGGAGGAAGCACCTGGCCCAGCCCTGGCATCGTGGGATCTGGCCTGGGAAACGGGGTCTTACCGGAGCTGCGCATGCAGGAGAGGGTTATTGTTGAGGATGAGGGTCTGCAGGTGGACCAGGCGTCTCAGCTGCGGCGGGAGGCTCTCCAGCTTGTTGTTGCTCAGGTCAAGGTAGAGCAGATCCGTCAGGTTGATGAACAGCTGGTTGGGGATGGTGTCGATGCTACAGGGAGATGGGGATCTTCAGGGCTGCCTGGGACCTGCACCAGCCCTGGGTCTCCCTCAAAGACAGGCAGAGAGCAGGACCCAGAGCAAAGGGGGGTGACAGATGGACATGGACATGGCCTGGACCCACCTGTTATGGCCAAGGTTGAGGACCAGCATGTTCTTGGCATTCTCCAGTTCCCGGGGGCACTCCGTGAGCTGGTTGTAGCTCAGGTCCTGGGGCAAACAGGAGAATGAAGCAGGCATCACCCTCTGCCCCACACCCAGCAACCACCACCCAAACCTGAGGAGCATCTCTGAGCCCTGATTTACTCTCTGCACCTTTCCCCTGGGCTCTCCTCAGTACCCAAGGGGCATGAGGGGCTGCTGAGGCGCAGGTGCGGGGTCTGAGCTGGCTCAGAGAATACTCTGCACCTACCAGCACCGAGAGATCGTCCAGCTGGAAAATATCATCGGGGACTCCCGAGTTCTTCAGGCTGTTTGCACGAGCCACAATCGCCTTGAAAGGGGAGAGAGGGGCACAACTGCAGCCACCCCCCACCTCTGCGCCTGCTGAGCCCCCCGGGGGGCCAGGGATGACCCTCGTGTGTCCCCAGAGGGACACCAGCCCTGAGGCAGGCGGGATGTGTGAGGGGGACGCTCACCCGGAGGCAGGGCAGGCCGGAGAGCTCGCCGTGGAGCGTGGTGAGGCTGTTGTGGCTCACGGAGAGGTGCTCCTGCGAGGAAACCCCAGAGAAGCCCCCAGTGAGCAGAGAGAGGAGCCGGGGCTGTGCGGGGGCTCCTCCATCCCGGGAGAGTCGGGGGCTTACGGAGGGATGGGGTGAGCTCAGCCCTCAGCCACAGAAGGCTGCTGGGATGCTCCCAGTCTCAAACTGGGCTAAAACACTGCCTCTGCAGACCTGGCTGAGACACCCCAGCCCTGCTGCAGGGTTCGGGGTGCTCTGGGCTGCTACCGAGCCTGAGCAAACAACCCCTTGTCCTTGGAAACGCTTCTCACTGGGTGATCTGGAAATGGGCAGACACGTGGGCACCAGCGAGGCAGCAGAAGGGCCCAGGGGAGATGTAACTGTCCTCTGGCATCGCCAGCCTGGCTGCTCCCTGCTCAGGGAAGCGAGGAACTGGCAGAGCAGGGGCAAGACGCCAGGTTTTAAGTCTTGCTGTGGCCCCTGAGCATCTGTCAGGAGCAGCACGAAGGGCTTCCCCGCTCGCTGCCAACGCACGGGGCGCACCCAGCACCGCGACGAGGGCATCGGGCAGCATTGAAAGCGTTGTGTTTGCCTGACACCAGTTTAACGACGCCCGTAAGGCGCTGCAGGACACCGCCAAAGCAAAGCTGAGCCACAGACTCCACCAAGGGCCTGGTCGTGCACAAAACTCGAGCCGCCCAAAAAACAAAGCCAGGCAGCTGCCAGCTGCTGCCCTTTATATCTTTTAGGAAAGGAGGAGGGGAAAAAAGCCCCAAACCTTAATCCTCCCTACACCAAACCTCCATCCTTCCCTCCTATTAAAGGACAGAGGATCTAAGCGTGGTTTTTAGGCTGGTTTTCTGGGAAAACAAGGTGAAACGGAATACAAGTCTGTCTCAACCCCACTCCTACCAGCTCCTGCATCCAATTTCAACCACATGTCGTAGCTCAGCCCTATTATTAGACACCAGAGCATCCGCCGATGAGCCATGGGGCTGGCAGGCACCAGGCTCCCAGCATCGCTGCGCGGGGCCCCCCCGTCTGAGCCCGCAGCCCCAGCGGGAGCCATCAAGCCCCATCCTCTGCCCGAAACATGCTGCTCACCAGCTTCTGGAGGGCAGCGAGTTCCTCGGGCAGGTAGCAGAGCCCCGTGCGGTTCAGCTTCAGCCAGCGCAGGCTGGTCATCGCCTTCACATGCTCTGGGAAGTAGCCACCCTGCGAGGAGGAGGAGGAGGGTGAGAAAACCATCTGTCCCACGGAATGGATAGCTGGGGACTCCAGTCTGACCAGCCCTATGAGGTCAGGGGGAGGCCTGGGATCGCCTGGTTTTATGGGATTGGGAGCTGGGGGACCAGGATCACCCAGTTCTATAGAATTAGGACCTGGAGGGACTGGGATTGCCCAGTCCTTTGGGACTGGGACCTGGCAGGGGCTGAGATCACCCAGTCCTATGGGACTGTGACCTGGGAAGGGGGCTGAGATCATCCAGTCCTGTGGGATTGGGACCTGGTGGGGTCTGAGATCACTCATTCCTGTGGAATTTGGACCTGAAATCACCCAGTCCTATGGGATTGGGACCTGGGGCAGGCTGAGATCCCCCAGTCCTGTGGGACTGGGACCTGGGGGCCACCATCACTTACCGTCTGGGGTCCCATGGGTTGGGGAGGGGGAGTTGCCCAGCTGTAGAGGCTGCGGCGTAAAGGATCATCGGGCCCTACAGCGCCTATAGGGCCAGAGCTGCCGCTTGACGAGCACCTCGGTCCGGGGCCAGCAGCAGAACCGGGGTGGGCGACATCGCCCAGCTCCAGGGGACCGTGGGCGGGCGGGGCCTGACAGAGCCCTGCGAGCTCCGGAGCCGGTCGCGCCCGCGGCCTCGGGCCGGGCTGTATCCCCTCCCGCGGTGCCCACCCTTCCCCCCTACCCCGCACCTTGAAGTCGTTGCCGCTGAGGTCGACGCCGCGGACGAAGGGCAGGACCCCGGTGGCCGCCATGGCGGCGCTGGCGGCGGAAGGGCGGGGGGACCCGGCGACACCACGGCTCCGCCCCGCCCCTCCAGGCCACGCCCCCTTCCCCCTCCAGGCCACGCCCCCTTCCCCCTCCAGGCCACGCCCCTTCCCCCTCCAGGCCACGCCCCGGCGGTGACGCTCCGCAGAAGGGAGCGGAGCCGAGTGCTACGTTACAGCGTGGGTGGGCGTGGCCGCGGCTCGCCGCGCTCCTATTGGCTGGGGCCGCGCCGGTAGAGGGGGACGTTGCGGGGCGTGCCGGTGTGCGCGCTACCGGTAACGGGGTGAGTGTGGGCCGGGGGAGTCCGGAGCTGCGGGGTGGTCGTTCCGTTCCTCTCCGCTCCTGCCCTTGAGCGGGTCGGGGCTCGGAGGAGGCCCCGGGCGATGCCAGCGGCCCTGGGCCGCCTTCCCCCGGCAGCGCGGCCGTCTCCGTCCCGGTCCCTGCCGGGGGTATGGGCCACGGTACCGCCACTCTCCACCGCCAGCACCGCCGGTTCTTTCCAGGCGAGCAGCGGGTGACCCTTCAGCGGGGTGACCCTTCAGCGGGGTGACCCTTGCTCCTCCGCCGCACCCAGGAGCCTTTGCCCCGGAGGCGGAGGGAAGCGGGTGGGGTGGGTTCCGCCAAAACCCCCGTTCCCCCCAAACCCCCCGTCCTACGGGCTCGGCGTCCCCTCCGTCCAGGGTGACACCCCCGCTGCTCTTCTCCGCCCCGACTCTGCAGGGCGACCATGGCCGAGTTCACGCGGCAGCGGGGCAAGCGGCAGGAGGACGGCGGGCTGGGCAGCGTCCTCGACCTGCTGTTGGCCAACGCCAGGCTGGTGCTGGGGGTCAGCGGCGCCGCCGTGCTCGCCATCGCCACACTGGCCGTCAAGAGGGTAAGGCTGGTGCGGCTGCCGGCGTGGCTGGGAGGACAGAAGTGGGGCTGTGGAGGAGAGATGCTTTGGTGCCCGGTGCAGTGGGGGAAGATGCGCCACAAACGGAGCTGGACGGGAAAAACGGTGCCGGTGGCAGCGCCGTGGGGACACACGCGGCCCCACACTCCTGGAACAGTGTGTGTTTGGGATGAGGTATCTCATCCCAAAAGGCACCTTGGGTTTAATTCACATGTGGAAACCTGATTGTTTTCCACTAAAAATCTGCAGGAAGAAAACATGCACCTTTGGGGCCCCCAAACTCTGCATTTTGACTAGTAGAAGCCCTGCATGGGGCTGTGTGGAGCAGAGGAGCTGTTGTCCCCCTGGGTTCAGGCTGTGACCACGGGGAAATGGTACAAAGATAGTAACAGCTCATCCACGTGGGTTTTCCAGCTGATAGACCGAGCCACCAGCCCTCGCGACGAAGGCGACCCCAAAGCTGAGCAGAAGACCCTGGAGGAGAGCTGGCAGGACTTGGCCTTGATCAAAGCCACAGCAAAGCCTCCCAAGAAGCAGAGGAGGGAAGACCTCAGTGAGCCTCTGCTCTCTCCAGCTCGGCCGCTGGCGCCAGGTGAGGCTTGCGGTGCACGTGCTGGTTCCCACCGTGGTCGGGAAGATCAGCTTGATGTGCTCCAGGCCGGCTGCAATGCTGCTCCTGGTGCTCCATGTTATTTTTAGCTCGGTGTCCGGAAAGCCAACCCGGTTGTGCCCTCCCTCCTGGGAGGCTCCCGAGCCTCGGCCCCTTTTTAGGCAATGCCTGTGGTAACAGCACCTCCGATAAGGTCCTGGGCTCCACAGCGGAGGGGCGGAGGCTATCAGGCTTTGTCTCCTCTGGATCGGGGTCTGCTGGCTCGTTTTCTGGGTCAGCGCTGCCTGGAGGAGGGTTCACTCAGGAGCTGCCGTGGACAAAAGCTGCCTTGTTCAACACGGACAGTGTTTTTCCAAGTGGGAAAGCAGCCCAGTTTGGTGGCATGGCAGGGCCTGAGATACCGGACCTGGAGCGGGATCATTCGCAGGGCTCAAGTGAGCAGGCAGGTGTCGGGACAGGTTGGATCTGCCTCAGAAGCCTCAGTGGGGCTAAGGCTCGCAGGGACCCTGGCAGCGAGTCCCTTGCCTGGCTGGTGGTGCTTGACCCAGTTTGCCCATCTCTAGCTGGAGGGTGAGGCTGGGTGCTGTTGGGTTTTGAGGTCAGTTTGGGCTCTGCCTCAGCTGAGCAGCGCTGTGAACATCAGAGGACTCAGCGGTGGACCTCTTGGCAAGGTCAACCTCTTGTCCAGAGAAGTGGGCTGAGAGCTGGGCACCCAGCTCGCGCCCACAGCCAGGAGAAGCTGCTGCTGTAGGTTGCAGATGATCTGCTCGACCTGTGACTTCTCCCTCCTCTCTGCCCCATCCCCTTCTCCCAGAACCCAGGGTCAGCTCTGCCCCTCCGGAGACTCCTCAGGTGGAATCCACCCCTCCACGCTGCCTCACGCTGCAGGAGAAGCTCCTCTCCCACTACAGCAGCTGGTTGGCCGTGCCCAAGGTGGAAGCCTCCCTTGCCCCGCAGCTGGCCAGGAGCATCTGTACCCAACTGCAGAACTTCCTGCGGAGCAAGTGCCCCGAGCTGCCCTTCGGCAGCCTCTTCCTCAGCGGTCCCCTGCTTGATGGCCTCGGGGCTCCGGGAGCTGACTATGTCCACTTGATGCTGCCGGTGGTGCTCGACACTGCGCTCTGGAGCCTCATCCCGGGTGAGGACACCGTGGTGAGGAATCCCCAGTATTGGATGATCAAGAGGACTGATCTGGAGTACTTCCCTCGTGGGCGCAGCCCCTGGGACAGGTTCATCGTGGGTCAGTACTTCTCCTCCAACGCACTCAATGAGACCCTCCACAAGATGCTGGTGGGCTCCATCAACTGGCCGGCCATAGGCAGCCTGCTGGGGAGCGTCATCCACCCTGTTGTGGCCTCCCAGGAGCTGAAGCTGCAAGTCAGACACGATCAGGTTGAGCTGAGCATCACCCTCTTCCCGATGGTGGAAATGGAGGACAAGGTTCTTCTGTCTGCTCCTCCTGAAGGACTGGTGGAAAACCTCTGGCTTGAGAGCTTTCACAGGGCGGAGGTCTTGAAGATGAAGGAGCTGGATGCCAGCGACTCTGGGGCTCGGCAGCGCTGCCTTCGCATTCTGAACAGCATCTGCAGGAGCCATCCTGCCCTGCACAAACTGAACGGCAGCCCCTTGACCCATGTTGTCCTTCACCTCAGTGCCACCACTCTGGACTGGGCAGAAGAAAGCCTTGCTGACAGGTTCCAGGAGGTGCTTGAGGAGCTGGTGGGCTACCTGGAGAAAGGGGTCCTGCCTTCCTACTTCAACCACAAAATCAACCTCTTCTGTGATCTGTTGGAAGAGGAGATCGATGAGATGGGCTTCCTACTCTACAGGGCTGTATCGGAGCCGGAGCTGCTGCTGAAGGAGAAATGACAGGGGTGAGGGGAGCTCCCGAACACGGGACGTTCTTTGCCCGTCTGCTGCTCCCCGCTGTGAGGGCTGCGATGCTTCTAGTTGACTAGTCAGTAAGAGGTGACATTCTTGCACTTTATGAGGAAAAAAAAAAAGATATATATTTCCTGCCTGACTAAAAGGTGCCTGAGCAGAGGGAGGGGTTGGTGTGCGGAGCCTTTGGCTGGGAGGCTCTGCCGAACCCGGGGCCAGTGCAGCCCACACCTCGAGCACCTGCAGGTAAGTCTTGTCCACTGGGAGCCGGCGTGAAGCATGTGTGGTGTCCAGTTCCCAGTGTCCTCTGCCTGTCCCAGCTGTTGGGCTCCCCTTGTGCTCTGAGACCAGCTGGAGCTGGATGGGAGCAGGTCCTGGCTGCTGCTGGGTCCTGCACACCCCACTGGGTCCTGGATGCTGGGTGGGCCCCTTCACCAGCACCCAGCTTGGTCCTCCTGTGCCATGCCCCTTGCACCTATGGGACAGGAGCATGTAGGGTATTGCCAGTCTGAAATAAGGCCCCAGTGATGACCTGGGTGGTTGTCTGGGCACCTGAAGGTGCAGATGGGGCTGTGGGTTTATTCTTTGGAAACCCCTTCTGCTGCCAAAAGGGACAAGCTCAGCTCTACCTCTTCATTCTGCCAGTATCAGCGTGGCCCCGGGGAAGGGACGTGCTCCCAGCACAGCGCTGGGGCTTCGCGGCCCTCATCCCACAGTGGTGTTGAGCTGGAAGATGTCCTGAAAAGGCAGTGGCAGGAAGAGAACTGCTGCCTGCCAGGAGGCTCCTGGTGTCAGTGCCTCGATGGAGAGGGGCTGTGTCCCCTCCCCAGCAGGTGCGTCGCTACCAGCGTCTGCCCCTGGGTACTCGCTGCTCTGCAACAAACCACGGCATCCCCTTCCAGTCTGTCCAGTGACCTTTTCGTGCACGTTTTGCTGCTGTTTTGGGGTCCTACTCCCCCGGAGCCCCACGGTATGGGGCAGGAAAGCAGGACAGGAGCGACGCTGCAAGAGAGCGCTTGCAAGAACTGAAGCCATTTATGCTTTTATGAAGGAGATCTGTTTTTGTTGGGGTGTTTTGTTTTTGTTTGAGTGTTTTGTTTTCGTTTGGGTATTTTGATTTTGTTTTTCCTTTGAGTGCCTGCTAGGGAGCTTTGGTTCTGGCTGCAGTCCCAGGGCGACAGAATATATTCTTCTATTTAATGGGAAGAGCTAGTTTTGCACACTTGTGGAGATGGAAAAAAAATCCTGTGGATTTCAGTGTGAACAGCTGTTGTGGTTTAGTTTTCTTTACAGCTATGGTCTTGTTTACGGGAGGCAAAAAAAACCCGTGCTTGTCCTCCCAGTCTGAAGATCACTTTGTTTGTTTCTCCAAACCACTTCCCAGGTATTAGCCATGAGAATAAACCTTCCCTGTGTACGTTGGTTCTCGTGTCAGCTGTTTTGTCTCCTTACCCATGAAGCGATGCTCCAGCTGGGGTGGTGTGTCCAAGAACCACCCTCCATGCGTGGGGAGCTTGGTGGTGCTCAGCCCCCAGCCTGCAAGGCCCTTCTCCTCTTCCAGAGCCTGGCTGCAGCGCTTGTGCCATTTACCGCTGCCTCAATGCTGACCTGGCTTAGACCAGGAAAGCTGGTAGCAGCCGATGCCCTTGGCAGCGCTTTCCCCCCTGCCCATGTGCTACAGGAGCTGCCGCCCGGGTTCCTGCCGCGCTTTCACCAGCTCGGTGGTTGCATTACAAAGCCTCGTAATCCTGTTATTTTAGCCGGCAGGTCTGTATTTTTAGGCTGCAGCTGTTAATCGTGGGAGTGAGGGGTACAAGGAAACGCAACCTGAGTTCTCCTGACCTTATGCTACAGATTCAGGCCTGATAGCGATGGCTCCTCTCTGGTGCAGACCTTAAAATGAATTTGTGCTGCTGTGGTTTCCTCTGCTTGGAGTTCTACAAAGCCTCCTGCCTGTCCTGGCTGCTCCATGCCCCTCCGTACTGACCACGAGGAACTGCTCCGTGGCCAGGAGCAGGGTCCTGAGAAGCATCGGAGGCCCTGGAGGAAAAACAACACTGTCCCCTGGCAGGAGAGGACACAGGAACCTTGCGGATCTACTGGCTTTGATGTGGAGAGGAAGCCCCAACAGAGAGGGAGGAGGCAGCCCGGCTTCCCAGGGAGTTCAGGGTAAACTGAGTGCAGGAGAACAGACCCTCCCTTCAGTCCAGGCCTGTCTGTCCCTGGGTAGCAATGCGACAGCAGACACAGCTGGTGAGATAAAGCTGCTTTCCCTGTCTCTGTTCCCTGTAAATAACTGCGGGGAGGTTCCGCCAAGAAAGCTGCTGTGGTGGTCTGATGAGTGAGCAGTGAGAGCGAGACTTGGGTGGGTGCTTTTACGGTAATTGCTGAGCTATTTTAAGTAGGAAAAAATAACAAGGCAAAGTTAAGATGTCACTGTATCAGATTTTAAAATTAAATAATCTTTTTAATAAGAAACTTATTAGCTTGACAAAAATAACTCCCGTTCGCTAGCAGCATCGCAGAGGCTCCAGGTTTGAGGAAGAACTCTGTAACAAGTGCCTAAAATGAAGGTTTTTCCCAAGCGCCACAGCTGAGCTTCCGGGTCAGAGCAAGCACCTGGTCCTGCTCCTCTGCCCCCGGCCCTCCTCCACTGCCAGGGACAACCAAGGCAACCATAACAAAACGCATGTTGCATCAACTTAGAAGGGAACTTAAAATAAGATTCCACACTGTGGAAAGCCAGGGGCTGGGAAGAGCCCGGCAGCGCTGGTGTCTGTCCCACGACCCACCTCTTCTGCCCGGAGAGAGGCTGCATACGACCACCGCCCCAGCAGGAGCTGTGGGTGGACTCAGTCCAGCGTTGTTTTCTCGGCAGGTTCTGTTTCCAAATGGTTCCTTGAAATGGTCGGACTGTCCCAATCTGCTCAGCAGAAGAGCTGCTGAACCCAAGGGCTGACACCAGTAGTGGAGCCACCTCTCAAGCTGGTTGAACGCTCGCTGCCCAGGCAGCTAATGGTGCGTGAGGATGGGATTGCTTGGCAGGAGCAGCCTGCCACCAGCCCTTCTCGTCTCCTTTCCAGATTGCAGTTTCTCTCAGCAGTAGTTGCTCCTCCAGCAGCTCGCAACCCTGGACCTTCCGGGCTCTCAGGAGATGGCTGCTCAGGCTCAGTGGTTCTGAGGGCAGGTTTTCCGAGTGTGGCCAGGCTGGTGGCAAATGCTGCAGGTCCGCGGTTTCTTGGCGGTGGCTCCTGAGGAGAAGCTGCTTGGTCTCTTGGCTTTACTTCCCAACTCTCTTGAGTACCCGCCGCTGCCAAAGTGCTTCATGGAGGCATCTCCAGAAGGCCCTAGAGAGAAACAACTCATGTTTAACCTTTGGAAATGTAAGTATGTGGGAAACAGAAGTTCAGATCGGCAGATCAAGGGTTTTACTAGCCCAGCCACTCGGATTATTTTCCTGAAACTGAACTTGCTTCAGGTTTGTCCCCACAGTTAAATGTTGCCCCTTTGTCTTGCAGCATTAGAGAAATGTGGGGATAGAACAGGGGACTCAGACCTGCCTGGTTGCATGAAGTACAACCAAAACATGCCAGAGGGAACCTTTGGGGTTTAACTCACTTTGAAAACTTTACCCCTTTAGGCCCAAATGGTCTGAGAAGGAAGAGGCCAGAGCTGAAGATCTCCCTCAGACCACACCTCCACCTCTGCACTTTGTGTCCCTTTGTGTCAATGCGCTTTCTCTCGCATACTTATCTTGTGATTATTTATTTTTACGGGTACTTGTTTTCAGCATCTTTCTGCAGCAGCCACACTTAGCTCTGATCAAAGCTTCGGGCAGACCCACCCTTTCCTCGCGTTCCTGAACCAGGGCAGAGGGAGCAGCGCGGTTTCCCCAGCGTGACAGAATGGGGTTCCCAAACCCCAAAATCGCTGCATCAGCTCCATACCAAGTCGGTAACAGCTCTTGCAAAGCTGAGCACTGTGACTTCCTAGGACAAATTCCCGAACAGACTGTTGGGAATAGCGTTGGGCTTTATCCAACGAGTCACGGACAGACAGACACTCAGGCTTACTGTGTGTAGAAGCCAAGCATCCTGCTGGGAGCTCACCAGATATGTGCTAGAGGACATATCCTGCTAGCGCTTGGAAAGGTAAGCAAGGCTTAGCTGTTACAACCAACATTTGCAGTGCTCTAATGCTGCTGACAAATGCCCTGAAGACAAGCCTGAAGCCTCTTAAATGTCTTGCCCCCAGCCCGGCCTTACCTGGTGCCATGTTTTCATCTGCCCACTGGAAGAAGCCACACTGCTGCTCCCGGGGCTTAGGGCAGGTGTGGAACTGCCGCCCCTTGTTGGGCCCGTCCTTTTGGACGGTGCGTGTGACGGCTGGCTGGTCGCACTTGCAGACTGTGCCTCCTCCTGGATCAGAGCTGCTGCTTCCAAAGAGTTCTGGGCCTCTCCCTCCTCCTGGGTGCCGAAATCCCACCAGGCCCTTTCCTGCAAAGGGCTGGGGCGGCACAGAGCCCCGTGGAGCTGCATTGCTTCTGTCCTCTGGCTGCTCATCAGCCCAGAGGAAAAAATTGCAGGTGCCAGTGCTGCATTTGTAGAACTGCCTGCCTTGGTTGGGCCCTTCTTTGCGTACAGTTAAGAGCAGGGCTTCACTCCCGCAGTTGCACACCACTGCGTTGTTCCCATCGTCTGGGGCAGCTGAAGGAGCAGCCCTGGGTGTTCTCGTGGAGCTCAAGGAGAGATGTCCCAGGGCTGGGTTTGGGGCGCCCCTCACATGCCTGTTTTCACCAGTAGCTCTGTTAGAAGAGTTGCTGGCCTGCAAGTGGTTGGTCTGCTGGCTGGCTGATGATGTGGGTTGGGACGACCTGTGCAAATACTTCAGGTCCAAGAGCTCTCTCAGCATCTCATCACAGCCTCCGATGCAGCCAACAAACTCGAGAGGCATCACGGGTGGAACGCTGCCTCTCTTGAATTTAAACTTCAGTCTAAAAGGAAAGGAATCAAAGTCTCCCAGTTCATAACTCCTCATTGTCAGACCTTGATTTTTTTATTTTGTTTTATTTTTAAACTCTGCTATGCTGACACCAGTTTCCCCAACCCTCTCCTTTCTCCCATCAAGCCACGAGAGTGCTGCTCCAGCTTCCCAAGACTGGAATACAAAGTGGTTGCCCAGCCTGGTCCACAGAAGTCTATGGTGCTGATGGTTAACTCGTCACATCTGAGGGGCTGCGTTTCCCCAGGGGTAACTGGTACCACCTACCTGTGAACTGGATGTGGTTTACACACATCACAGATGCTCTCGTCCCTGGCTACGTCCAGCACGAAATCAGGAAACCAGACTGCGGATTTACAAGCTGGGTAACCCGTGCAGCTGAGATAGAACCTGCCATGGGACAAAGGCACCACGTGAGGAAGAGCCAGCATCAGGACAGTCACTGATCTGTTCTCCCATCTTCAGCCATCAGGAATTGTCAAAACAACCATTTCTAAGGGGAAACACGTACTCAAGGGGGTGGTTCAGCTCAGCCCACAATGCCTAGAAAGACACAAACCAACACAAGAGCTACTTTCTACCACAGGGAAGATCACCAACCCGCCATTCTTCTTGGTCTTCAGCACCATGTCGTTGTTGCACTGCGGACACTTCCGAACAGAAACGGGCATTGCTGGGTAGACCTCCTCTTGCTCTGCAATTTCTGTGGCTTCTCCAAAATACTGCGCCAGGGCCTGGTCCAACCTAGAAAGAAACAAGCCAAGAATCCCATGTGTCTCCTCTGCAGTGAGGCTGCCCTCCACACAGCCCCTCTGAGCTTCTCCACACCTCTGGAACAGGCTTGTTGTCAAAGAGGACAGTGCGTGTTGCCATCTCCTTCAGCCAGCTCTCCATTTAATCACAAGGGTTTAAACCAAGATGAGCAGTTAGTTGCCACCAGCTCATGACAGTGTGCCAGGCTGTGAGTCATCCCTCCCATGCAATGCCCATACACACTGGGCAGAGCTCCAGGGACGCAGTGTGACAGGACCCCGCTCCAGGCTGAGCCCTGGAGAAGAAGCCAGCACCTCCCTGAACAGCAGAGTGAAGAGAAGATGGCAAAGACAGCACTCACTTGTTGGCTCTGGCCACAGCTTCGATGAAGACCTGCTTGTACTTTTGGACCTGCTGCTGCAACACCACAGATTTGTCTTTTTTCCCCTCGCAGATCAGTTTCAGATCGGCCTCCAGCTCAGCTCGAAGGTCAGGCTTGGACATCTCATAGCCCATGGAATCGTAGCCTGAGTACAGACCACACAGTAAACGAAAGGAAGGAGCAAGTAGGGAACCTGCCACCTTCCTCACAGGCACTGCCCTTACCTTCCACCAGCCCCATGCCCAGGTGGCCAGGGAGGAACCGCTGATCCGCTGTGAGTCCCACGTACATCCGTGTCTTAATGGTCTCAATGTGCTCAGCGTGAGTGGCATCAGTCCCTGAAAGCAGCCAGGTTGTGAAGTCAAATTAGGTGCCAAGAAGTGCTTTCCCCTGGGCCCGGTGCAGAGTGCAGGGTGCTAAAGGGATGAGGAAGCAACTTCTGGTCAGGAGCACCAATGCCCTCGTGTCCCACTGGCACTGAGGCCAACAAGGTGCTGGCAGGCACACCCTGGGCCCTCCACTGCACATCTCCTGAGGTACTGGAGACACTCTGCAGGCTCCTCAGGACCTTAGGACTTTGCCTGCAGGTCTCTCCTGTCCCTTTGTTCTGTACATTTAAGTAATTTCTTGTCTGAAGCGACATCTAGAGAATTCTCTACTCTGAGGGTGGGACAGAACTGGGGTCAGAGAGGTTGAGACGAATCTCATGAACAAAGCTCTCCCAAAAGCATAAGATCGTGCTGCCAATACTGACCAATGCCATGTTTCTCCATGAGAGCAATGAGATCGGCTTCCGTGAGGAGCAATGGAGGGCTGGTTTCCCCATCCACCATCTCCACTGTAGTGGGCTGAAAGCGAGACCCTTTCTGATACAGTGGGATAACCTGAAGGGAAGGAGAATCTCTTTGAAACTGCCTTCTGGTCCATTCACTGCAGACAAAACATCACGCTAACAGCAGGCCAGTGCAGGAAGAGAACAGCACCCTGTTCTGGAGGAGATCCAGCCTCAGGGTCTTCAGGATTAGCCAGTGACGAGCCACCAGAGATACCACGGAGCAGCAATTGCAGCTCCTCTTGGTGAGTAAAGTCAACCCCCAGCTCTGTGTGGTTTCTGCTGCGGTGTTGGAAGGGGAAGAATCTCTCCAAAGCTGGCACGATAAAGCTGCACAGCAGAGACGGCTCTGAGAGGAGCAGCCAGCGGGCCAGAGATTGCCAAAGGACTGTCTGTAGAGGGGGCTGACCTTGGCAGCGCAGTGTGATTTTAAACCCCAGGTCCTTCAGCCTCTCCCATCTTAGTTTCTCACGGGTATTACCTTATCGCTCCACTTCTCATAAGGGTAGACCTCCAGATAGTTCCGGGCCAGGATCATTAGGCCTTGAGCAATGAATCGCTCGTTAGCAATGTCAATCTCCACAGTTGTCTCCTGTCCTTTGGCATCTTGTGAGCAGCAAGCCAAGAAGTGGCGCACGATGAACTCATACAGTCTCTGCTCACTGCCCTAATACCAAACAGGAAAAAAGCCGTCAGCGTCCCCTGTGTTCATGAGATGTCAGGAAATACCAGTGAGATCTCAAGTGAGCTCATCACCATATTTTAAGACTTTTATTTATCAAGCAGTACAACTCCCCCATTTTCTCTACCTTTGTTACACTCACCTGCAGGTTTGCAGCGTATTTTGTGGGGTGAATGGGAGGGTGAGCCTGATCTGATTTGGTTCCGCTCCGAGGGGTTGGCCCACCCTGATCCAAAATCCTCTGTGCGAAT
This sequence comes from Bucorvus abyssinicus, assembly GCA_009769605.1. Taxonomy (NCBI): domain Eukaryota; kingdom Metazoa; phylum Chordata; class Aves; order Bucerotiformes; family Bucorvidae; genus Bucorvus; species Bucorvus abyssinicus. Next base: position 15,093,417 of record CM020044.1, read on the forward strand.
GCTCCCCAGTTTGGGTCCTGTGTTTGCTGCTGTACCAAGGTGGAGAGGTTCAGTTCCTTGGGGAAAACATTGGTCTCGGTTCGAGGGTAGCTAATGAACCTTAGGGAGAATGACAGAAGAGCGTTTTAAGAGGTACTCCAAGATCCTTCCTTTTTGGACTACAAAGACCATTTACTTTGGAAAGAATTAAGTTTCCAAGCCCAGTCTTGCTTTCTTACCCTTGAGTATAAAGTTTTTCCGCTATTCTCATGGTTTCCTTTGCATTTATTTTCAGTTTGCGAGAAGCCAACTTCTCAAGTTCCTGCATTGGGAAAAGCCAGAAAAAAAAGAAGTATTTGTGAGTGAGGAGTACAACATCTGTTGAGAGCTTCTCTCAGATCAGTAAGCACAGTTCAAACGTACCACGGTGTCCAGGGGCAGGGGCCTCCATTTGCTCTTTGGTTTGCTCACAACTTCAACCACAGTTGCTACCGGATCCTAAAGGCAGAGAAAGCAAAATCCCCTTCAAGACTTTACACAGACTGTTCTTTAAACGTCTGGAGCGAGAGGGATGCAGGAAATATTTGGCTGCTACTGGATTACTCAACTAGTTACCAGCTCTCCTACCTCCATACATATCTGGTAGAGGACCAGGCACGCTGTGTGGTTAAAGAGCCGGTTCCTCTTCCAGTTGAAGACCACACTGGCGTCTTCATGGTCGTGTGTCACTGCGTTAACAACAGAGCTGAGTGATACAGGAGTAACACGAGGGAAATGCAGAGAGGATGTGGGGCCACGCTTCTGCTTTGGGTGCTGGGTAGTGGTCATGGCCAAGGAGAGGAAAGCACCTCTGCAGCGTTGTTTGTTTGCTGCCCTCATGTTTTCCCTTTCTGTAGGCACCAAGCCCTTCCTGACGGAACCCAGGACTCACTCTCCCCAAGCATACCTTTTATTTTATAGAAGGCTTCCGGGACGAAGGCCTGGATGGCTTTAAAGCGTTCCACTACAAACCCCAGCGTTGGGAACTGGCAGCTGCCATAGCTGATCAGCTGATCTGCTAAAATGTCAGGGAAGATCTTCCGGAGCCTCAGTGTCTGGAATCTGGTGAAGGCAGCACCTGAGAAAACAAAACGGACGCCAGAATTGAGTCCTGCAGCAACAGAGGAGAATCACAGCACTTCAGATGGTCCTTTTTAATACTCTGAGCAGGAATTTTACTCTAATTTTAATACTCAAAGTTGCAGAAGGCCATCAGTTCCATGTGAGCTATGAACATTTACTTCAAGGAGCATGTTTCCAGTAAAACATGAGATGCGATTTAGAACTAAAAAAATCTGATTTATGCCCCTAGAGAGGGCATTTCTGTCTTGTGCTGGGGATACCGTAACAGACAGTTTCTCAAGAGCCCTTGCTAGGCTTTAACACGGTGCATTCAGTGTGGGTAGGCAAGTGGGGAAGAGCAGACAGACTGCTACCTCATTTCTACAGCAGCCTAAGGGAGTTCAAGAAATTGTAGACCATACGACACACAGACACTGATAACAAAGCTGTCCCCTGCCTACCACACTCTTCCTCACTTCCCTTTAGCCGAGGTGCATGTGGCAGCTCAGGCCTGGCAGCCTGCTCTCCCCAGCACGTGTTTACATACCTATCCTGAGGTCCAGCTCTTGCCTGACGTCCACAGCATCGCTCGTTTTCTGATCCGGTTGGGTGAGGTTCTCGCAGGCTGTTCTGACAGCGTGAAGGGTGATCTCTGAAAAACGAGCTCGGAAAACCTGGAGGTTTGGCTTTACTATCAGAAAACAAATAACAATCAAAGAGTGACTCAAACATCACAGGAGCAATAATAGATTCTTCGAAAGAGCCTGCTGCCAACCTACTCTACAGCTTTCCAGTAGCTGAATATATTTCTGGTCCATCGCAGCCACATATGTATCAGCACAGCAGAGACATGGACCTCATGGAGCGGGACCAGAGGCCACAAGCGTGATGTGAGGGCTGGAACCCCTCTACTGTGAGGACAGGGGAGAGAGTTGGGGGTGTTCATCCTGAAGCACAGAAGGCTCTGGGGAGACCTTAGTGTGGCTTTTCAGTGCTTCTAAAGATGTCAGAAAGCTGGGGAGAGGCTGTTCAGTAGCGGCTGTTGGGACAGGACAAGGGGTGATGGGTTCAACTAAAAGAGGGAGATTCAGACTAGAGAGAAGGAAGAAATGTTTTATGCTGAGTGTGGTGAGACACTGGCCGAGGTTGCCCCGAGAGGTGGGAGAAGCCCCATCCCTGGAAACATTCCAGGTCAGGTTGGACCCTGGGGCTCTGAGCAACCTGCTCTAGTTGCAGATGTCTCTGCTTACTGCAGGGGGGTTGGACTGGATGGGCTTTGAAGGTCCCTTCCAATCCAAACCAGTCTGTGATTTATCAGAACTACAGTCAATATATTTATCCTGGATGCAGTACAGCTGAGAACACGCCTGTTATGTGCTCTCTGAGCAGTGATACTTGTTACATCAGCACTTTAATGGAACTCAGAGTGATGCAGAAGATGCTCTACGCACCAGCTTTGCACACGTGGATTATCTCAAAGCCAATGTTCTCTCCTTCTCGATCGCAGTCAGTCCAGATCATCAGAGCTTGGCACTGCTGGACTTCTCGTTCGAGGGTTCTCTGAGATGAGACATACAGTGAGACACACCAGGCCCCTGGCTTTGTCATCTACCTCAAGAATGACTCGCTGAACTTGAAGCACAGTGTGTATCCATAGAGACTGACTGCTGCAATAACATTTTGTAATCGTGTCTCATGAGATCAGACAGCTTTCAAAAGAACTGAGTTGTTTATTTACATCGAGCTCTGCAGAAGAGTATGGCTAGATCGGGTTGCCCTACAGCCTGTTTTCTGTCAGTTTTTGTAAAATCAAGACACAATTACCAGTTCTACCTTGTTGGAAAAAACATTTCTACTTGTAGCCAAGAAGTTGTTCCTTTACTGCACTTGTACACATGTGATCAGTGTTTATAGCACTAGGAAATGCAGGAGGAATGTGCTAAACTCTACAACTTCCATGTTCAGGACGAAGGTTCAATCCTCCTCCTGTTTGAGACAATATCGGTAGATCTAACCTCTGAACCCAGCGTTTCAGGGAGGCTCTTCGAAACAACTTACCTTGATATCCAGGTAATTTTCAGGGCAATACTTCTCGATTTCAGCATCAAAAAGAGCTAAAGGGTTGCAGCTATGCCTGGAAACAGAGGATAAACAGCGTGTGTAACTAAAACGTGCTGTGAATTGCTAGGGGTTGAAAGCAGGAGATGACACCCCTGTTCCTGCGAGGCGGGACCAAGGACTCACCATTTGCGGAAGGGCAGCTTAAAGTCATGAGCCAGTAAGTGTCCCGACACGGACGTCATCACCATCGTAACGTTCTGCCAGAGACAGAGCAAGGGAATTAGTGCCCATCACACATGAGAAACCACCCCCAGCCCAAAGATCCTCATGCAGTTCTCAGCTGACACCAGCGACACCTCCCTAATGTATAACGAGCTCTTTTCTCTCCTGACAGCTAAATCTGGTGTTGTAGGAAGCTCCCAACTCTAAACAGCCACATATTTTTGACAGAAATAAAACCAGAAAGTTAAGAGACTTAAAGCAACAAAACAGGTCAGTGGTTGAGTGAAGAAAAGAACAGCTGATTTTCCTCATCTATGGACAAAACATCCCCATCACTGTGTTTCGTAACCTCTGACAAATGGCTTTTTCCATAATCAGTGTTTTGCACTTCAATCCAGCAGCAGAACGAAAGAAAACTCTACCTGGCCAAAAATCTGGTAGTCGTATTCATAGATCTTGTTGAACTTGGAAAATCCGTCTCGCTGGAAGGGAAAGGAAAGGAAAGTTGCTGAGCTTCTGGCTCCTCACAGAAACCAAACACCTTCAGCCTCACTTTTATGGCAGAGCATGGGGCAAGTGAAAACCAGGAAATGGCCTGTATTGTTTATGGAGATGCTGAAATGGTGCCTTCCCAGTGTAAGAGAGTTTTAAACCACACCCAAAGGGGATGCCAGGGTTATCACCCCACCAACAGCGACGACAGACAGTGGGGGCAGATCTATTTAACGGAGGTGGCCAGTTCTGTTCCTGACAAACAACTGTCCTGCTCCAAATGACAATTTGTGTGCCGGCTCCGGGCCCCAAGACCACCCCCCACCTGAGAGTCATGGAAGTTTCTAGACTGGGTATTTGACGCTTTTTCTACAGAGGCAGGACAGTATTTTCCCTGATCAGGACAGTCAACGCTCGGGTTCTCAATAACTCCTTCCAGTCAAACCTAACTCTGGTCTAGAAGCACCTTCTAGCTCCTTCCTTCGCTTGGAAATACCAAGTGATTAGGCAAACCATTAAAGGTCACAAAACAAAGCAACAGAGAGGAGAGATCTCTGAACTCCTCCAAACCACAGCCCATCTTTGCTTTGTGTGTGAATGTGGGTAACCCCCGACGCTTGCTGACATTGCAGAAGCGGTGCTTTTCGACTGGGAAATAAATGCCAACAGATGGTTTCAGTTCCTGAAGCCTTTCGCACAGGCTGCAAAGCGAGGAGCGACACGGGGAGCCCTCACTGCAGAGCTCAGTGCCCGGAGAAGGCAGCACAGGCAGAGGGAGCGCAGCTGGGGGCCTGAATTCCAACAGCCACAAGGAAAAGGGGTCTGAGACTCCCAAATACATTTGGGCAAGGGGTATTTGTTCACAAAATAAAGCCATTCTTGTATCCTCACACAGTCAGCAACCATCAGAGACAAAACAACACAAGATGTTGCAGGTGCTGAAGCAAACTGCCCGTGCTGAGCTCTGCCAAGTGGCTTAGGGCTACCCTACAAGACACAGACCACACCCGAGAGCAGGACTGTGCTATGTGGTGGCCCTGGTGAGCTGACCCTCTCCAGATACCTGTACATGTATCAGGAAGTGATAAGGCGGTGTGGTGCATCCCTACCCGTCGCATCCTGCTGTTTGAGAGCAGATCTGCGATCCCTCGGGCAGCATCGTTCTTCTCGGCCACGCACAGAACCTTTCGGATCCTCTGCCACGCTGTGTCCTCCGCAGCCCGGGAGAAGAGCCGCCAGGGCTGCGGCAGCATCCCGGGCCCGCAGCTAGTGAAGAGCCGTGCCGGAAAGGTCATTCCAAGAGACGGCGACAGCTCCCGCGGGGCCAAGGCATGCTGCTGGGGCCTTGCCCTGGGGCCAGGTCCTGTCGAGATGGACAGCCCTGCTCAAGCTTTAACCGGTGGCCCCAGGAGGGCCCTGGGCATCCTCTGGCCAGCTGCCCTGCCACCTTTCGCGGCTCAGACCCCTCAAAGCTGCACAGTGACGGAGAATGCTTCTCCCTCCCATCAGACACAGCTACCCGGCGGGTCCTGCCCGCCCCAGGCAAGGCCTCCCCCGGCCACCCCTGCCCTGCCAAGGCCTTCCCTCAGGCCAGGGCCATCCCCCGCCCACCGCAGCCGGGGCAGGGCAGGCTCCCCCCACCCCCCGGGCTGTCCCTCAGCCGGGGTAGCCCCGTCCCCGACCCCGCCGGCCAGGCTCTCCTCACCCCACCGCCCTCACTCCCGCGCTCGCTCTGTCGCAAACAGCGGCGGGACGCGGCGCGCTTTCCCTCACCGTTACGTCCTGCCGTAAAGCACAACCGTGGCGGGAGAAAACTACAGTTCCCAAGATGCCCCACGGCGCCCCATGGTTGTTTCCTGCCGCCGTCCCGCCTCGGTTTGCTGTTTCTTCCGGTGTCGTGTCCATCTCGGGTTAAGTAATGCCAAGGGATGGCAACGGTAAAAAAAACACAAACCCAACCGTAAAGCGTGACGGGGCGGCGGCGGCTTCGCTTCCGGGTGGCGGGGTGAGAGGTCGTGGCGTCATGTGACTCCAAGATGGCTGCGGGGCTGCGGCGTCCGTGAGAGGAGGCGGCTGAGCGGGCCCGGGGAGACGGCGGGGCCGGCTGCTCCCGGCCATGGCGGAGGCGTGAGGCGGCGGTGGGAGAAGGGGCTGCGGCGGGGCCTCCCGCAGGGCCCGGCGGTGGCGGTGGCGGGGGGACCGAGGGGGCCTCGGTGCTCCATGTCGGTCTCCTCCTGCGGGAAATATGATCAGCGCCCCTGACGTGGTGGCCTTCACCAGAGAGGAGGAGCTGGAGGATGAGCTGTACAGCGAGCCGCCCCTGCCCGAGGAGTACTCGGTGCCTCTCTTCCCCTTCGCCAACCACGGGGCCAACCCCTGGGCCAAGGTCGCCAGCTCCAAGTTCACCCGGGACTTCATCCTCATCTCCGAGTTCTCGGAGCAAGTGGGGCCCCAGCCCCTCCTGACCATCCCCGATGATGCCGAAGTGTCGGGCACTTTTGATCTCAATTATTTTTCCCTGCGGATCATGTCTGTGGACTACCAGGCTTCCTTCGTGGGGCACCCGCCCGGCTCTGCCTACCCGAAGCTGAACTTTGTGGAGGATTCCAAAGTGGTGCTGGGGGACTCAAAGGAAGGGGCCTTTGCCTACGTCCACCACTTGACTCTGTACGACCTCGAAGCCAGGGGTTTCGTGAGGCCCTTCTGCATGGCCTACATTTCTGCTGACGAGCACAAAATCATGCAGCAGTTTCAGGAACTCTCTGCCGAGTTCTCCAAAGCCTCTGAATGCCTAAAGACGGGGAACCGGAAAGCTTTTGCTAATGAACTGGAACAGAAACTGAAAGATCTCGACTACACCAGGACTGTCCTGCACAACGAAACCGAGATACAAAAGAAATCCAATGACAAAGGGTATTATACAACCCAGGCAATTGAGAAGGCCAATGAGCTGGCCAGTGTGGAAAAATCCATCATCGAGCACCAAGATCTGCTGAAACAAATCCGGTCGTATCCCTACAGGAAGGCGAAGGAGGCCGATTTCCACCCCTATGAGCCAGAGGGTGCGCTGGATCCAGCCAACACAGGCTTCGAACAGGATCTGGCTGCCTCCGACCTTGCCGAGCCTGGTGACACGCACCTCTACACCCACACACCGCCCTACACCCCCAAGCTCATCAAGGCGAAGTCTGCCAAGTGCTTTGACAAGAAGCTGAAGACGCTGGAGGAACTCTGTGATGTTTATTTCTTCACCCAAACCCTTTACCAGCTGCGTCAGATTGAGAGGACTTTCAGAGGTGATGTGTGCTACCTCCTGACGGAGCAGATCAGCAGGACGCTCTTAAAGCAACAAAGTGTCACAAATTTCCTCTTTGAGGATGTATCTTTTCTGGATGAAAAACAACCTGAAAAGCAGTTCAGAGAATGTCAGGGGCTTGGCCAAGACACCGTCCATAGAAAGTGTTTGGAAGAGGCCCCCGCTCCTAAAGTGGTCATCAGCCTGGGGTCCTACAAGTCCAGCGTGGAGAGTGTGCCCATCAAGATGGAGCAGGAAATCGAGGACTCCCAAGAGCCCAAACTGTCCGAGTTGGTCATGTTCGAAGCCCAGGAGAACCTGGACTATCTGGATGCGGATATTAAAGGCAGCATCAGCAGCGGTGAGAGCATTGAGGTGCTGGGAACGGAGAAATCTGTATCTGGTCTGCCAAAATCAGAGAGCCAGGCCAGCCTGCCCGTCAGCCCCAGTCCCCAGGTGGGCAGGAGCAAGGTGGGCAGCCGGCGGACCGTCAGCGAGGACAGCATCGAGGTGCTTAGCACCTGCCCCTCTGAGTCACTCATCCCAGAGGATTTCAAAGCGAGTTACCCAAGTGCCATTAACGAGGAACCTTATGCCGATGATGACGAGGGCGGCCTGCGTTTCACCCCCAAAGTAAACCCAGATGACGCTGACGAGCAAGAAGACGTTTCACAGCAGGAGAACTTGGTGCAGGTTGATTCTGCCTGTTGTATTGGGAAGGAGAGTCCCAGCTTCCTGGAGCCTCTGCCTGAGCTGGGGCAGAAGCCCTGTGACGAGGACGGGGTGGTCAGGATACCCCCACAGCCGTACCGGCAGGTCGAGCAGGGGCTGCGCGGCAGCTTGGGGGGCTTCCCCACCCACGATAGCATCTCGGGGGGGCTCCTTCCCTATGAGCTCGACTCACGCTACCTGACGGGCAGCAGGGAGGTCAGCAAGAGCAGCCTGGACGAGTGCTCGGATTCCACAAGCTACATCAGCAGTGCGGCCTCCACCTGCTCCGACAGGACCCCTTCTCCTGCCCACCACTGCCAGGCGAGTGAGAGGCACAGGAAAAAGGCGGGCCAGAACGCACTGCGCTTCATCCGGCAGTACCCCTTCGCTCACCCTGCCATCTACTCCCTGCTCAGTGGCCGGACCCTGGTGGTGCTGGGCGAAGAGGAGGCGATAGTCAAGAAGCTCGTGACGGCGCTCTCCATCTTCGTGCCAAACTGCGGCATTTATGCCAAGCCTGTGAAGCACTGGGTCACCTCCCCGCTGCACGTCGTGGACTTCCAGAAGTGGAAGCTGATCGGGCTCCAAAGGTGAGTTGGTGTTTGAAGAACTTCATCTCCTATGTGAGGATCTTGCAGGGGAAGGGGTGCACAGGGGAGTGCTCTGCTGCCCAACCCCTCGGTTGCCCGAAGCAGAGTCTCAGTCATCGAATCTGATCAAAATAAATAATTTAATGGAATGGAGCAGCCCGAGCTGGTGCCTCCAGAGAAGGACCCCTCGGTTCTTGCCCTGGGGGTTTTAAAGCTTCACAGTCTGTTAGACGAGCTGTTCTTGCGCCGGTTCACACAACAAGCATGGGCCTTTTGTCCAATCAAATCACTTAATAGTTATTTGTTCAGTGGTTGAAGTTTTGATGTGGGTGACTATCAGCTTACACAGTTCCCTCATCTTCTTGTTCCATCTGTGCTGGCTCCAGGTTGAATGGGCTTGCTCTTCGTTCCCGTGAATTGCAGCTCCTCATCCTTTGATTGTGCTGGTTGCTCTAATTCGTATCGTTAAGTGCACAATCTTCATTAATATTGTACAATCCTGTTACATCAGCTCAGTTACAGCGTATCAGGGTCATGGAGAACTCCTCCCGGCCATTCTTCTCGTGTCTACGGATGAGTTCAGCCCAAGTTCATCCATCTCTAGGTTACAGCTGGCGGCAAAGGAGTCGGCAACCAGCTTCTGGTGCTGAGCAAGTTGTCAACCAACAGTTCGAATGGTCAGGTTTAAGATTACTTCAGTTCCCCGCAGGTTCTGACTGATTTCCTGATGCTGCCCTGAATTCTTCCTTATGGGATGGATTTATGGAAGAGGGGTAGGTTTGTCTGTCTCTTTATGTCCAGCCTCTTGTGAGAGTTAATATTTAGAACGTCTGCTGGGCACTTTAAACCTGACACACACTAGTTCTTGGGCCAGGAGGTCTCCCTCTGGTTTAGGTCTTCACGTGGCAAAGCATGAAACAAGGACACGAGTCCCGCTGGTTTCCTGATCGGTCTGGTAACAGGGAGCTCCTGGAGTCCCCTCGTGCTCTGCTTTCCCTGTCAGCTGCCAAAAGCCTTCTGACGCTTCTAGCTCGAGCTTTGTGTCTGAAATAGGGGCTTTGATGCAGGGAGGGATTTTCTTTGTGGACCCTGATGAAGATGTGATGTGCTGTCGATGGGATTGGTGGGTCTAAAACTAGAGTGCCAGCACCGTGGGCTGTGCTGGTGAGGCTGTGGTGGGAAGGGTGGAGGTGTGGAGCCTGCAGAGCTGCTGGGTGCTCTCTGATGGGGTGCAGGCAGACAGAGACTTAATTATAACAAACCTTAGCGCAGGAAAAAAGTCCATGGAGCTGAGGAGGCCAACGGCACGGTTCAGAGGCAAAGGAAACCACTGCTCGGGGTGAGGACCATGGCAAAAGCCAGCACCCCTTCCCCCAGCCCTAGTCCTGAAATGTGGCTCCATAGTTTATATTAGCAAATAGCGATGGTTCAGCTCCCAAGATTCCAGCGCTGCCTCTCTGGCTGTGATGAAAAGGGTTTTCTTGGCGTGTTACCAGGATGTAACACGCTTAGGGAATGTTAATGAAGTGTTGAGTTTAATGCGGGTGCTCATAGCAAACCAAGGGCTTTAGGGAGGAACTGAACAAATTACTCCAGTTAAGGTGCTGCGTCTCCTAAGGCCGGACACTGCCTGGGCGCTGGGGCAGCCCTTACACCCCAGCTGGGGTTCCTGGTTTGGGGCTGGGTGTCCCCCCACCTCAACCGAGCCACTTGAACCCCACAGAACTGAGGAGCCCGAGCTAGAGTCTGTGTAGGCGTGTAATTTGCATTTAAATATTGTTAATTTGGGCTTGTTGGATAATTGTATGTTGTGAACGTGCTGCCGTGGGTTTGCACCTGAGTGAAAAACACCTTGGCTCAGCCAGGGAATGTTCTGGTGGAGGGATGGTTCACTTTTTTAAAGGAAGGGCGGAAGGTTTCATTCCACTCCAGGCTTCAACCACCTCAGAGCAGCTTCTTAGCAGGCTGGAGAGACCATGTGGCCATTCTCTCCCGTGCCAGACTCGATTCACCCGCAGAGGCCCTTGTACCAGCTCATGAATTAAAGGGGAAAGTTTGTGTGATACAGGAGCACAGACACAATCTGCTGCTTAACTGGTCCCCTCCAGCCATGACCTCTCTCCTTGCTGTTTCAGGACGGTGTCGCCTGCTGGGGTGAACGTCCTGCATGCCCTGAGCCGCTACAGCCGGTACCTCAGTATTCTGGACGCCGACAGTAAGACTCTCCGCTGCCCCCTTTACAAAGGCACCTTGGTGTCACGGCTGGCGGACCACCGCACACAGATCAAGCGAGGGAGCACCTACTATCTGCACGTCCAAAGCATCCTTACCCAGCTGTGCTCCAAGGCCTTCCTCTTCACCTTCTGCCATCACTTGCACCTTCCCATCAGCGAAAGGGAACCAGAGGAAGCCGTTGTGAATCGCAGGATGAACTTCCTGAAGCTTCAGCTGGGCCTTGCCAACGAGGATATCAAAATAGTGCAGTATTTAGCGGAGCTGCTGAAGCTGCAGTACATTCAGGAACCCGGCCGGAGAGTGAACCCTCTGCTCAGGTTTGACTACGTTCCCAGCTTTTTGTACAAAATCTAGCCCGGCCGGGCCACCTGCCCGCGCGCTTCCACTCTGGCAGAGCTCATCCGCGCTTGATGTCGACGCTGCCCGCAGCAGCTCTCCTACACCGGGAAGAAGCCAATGCGTTTGCCAGTGTCTGCACTCCGCAGAAATGGATGTCTGAGGGGCTGGGTGTCTGCCTGGCTCCCTGTGCCCGAGAAGGTCGATGTTCCATCACATAAACCACTGGACTGTCTGGTTTGAAACACTAGAAGGGGCACTGTGAACTTGTAAAACATCTCACAGCAGCGTCCCAGGGGGATTGTGGCGTGGAGAGAGAGGTGGGCTGTCTTGGGGATCAATACTAGTGAGCAGCCCCCAAAGTGCTCCACATGCTTCTGCCAGAGTCCTAGATGTGTTGGTCCTTCCGCGGAGCCAGGGCAGAGACCGGGGGGCGGGGGGGAGATAAGGCCAGGTGAGGTGTTTAATCCACCAGTGTCTCGTGTAGCTCAGAAGCTCCCTGGCAGAGCGGCAGGGTCAGTTACCCCTCTGTGCACAGCAGGAGCAGCTCGTGGTCCCTTCCTGCGTTTCTTGGAGTTTCCTGGTGCCTCCCAGGGCAGGTGGGATCGTGGTGAAGGCAGACGTGAGTCCCTCCAGGAGGAGTTTGCCAGTTCCTCTCAGCTTTTTTTAAAATCTAGAACGTGAAAGGCCCCTGTAACCCCGCTGCTGTGAATGTAGAGCACCGTGCCTTTTTGTCACCTCTGAGAAGGGCGGGAGGGAGACCGGAGCCTTCGAAGGGCGTGAGGCCAAGGGTGGCCTTTTAAGGAGAGAGGGGAAATTAACAGGGTGGGGAGAGGGGACCTTGTTTTCGGGCGTGACGGGGAAAGGAACAGAGCAATTCAGTGGAAGCTCCGCTGCGAGACAGGCTGTGAGAGCAGTGAGATGTTAGAGCTCAGGAGAGACCAGGCATGAATGTCCTGGATCCACCTTGTGTCCATAATAGTTTATTTTCTGGGTTTTTTTCTGTCGGGGAGTTGACTCCTGTGCTTTGCTGGAGGGCAGGGTCAGCATCTGGCCGAGCCTTTGTCGTGTCTCGACTACCTCTCCCAGGGCGCTGCTGGGCCGAGCTGCCGCTCTCTGAGCCTGGACGCCGAGGACTTTCCTGTCAAAGCTTCTGTGCCGCTGCCTGTGCCATAAAGGTTGTGTCACCAGCATGGTGATGCTCCCAGATTGTTCCTAAGCTTTGTGCCCAGGCTGGGTGCTTCCTTCTGGGGTCTCGTAGGATTCGGTGCTCCTCATCCACCAGTCCTGGGAGCAGCCCCCATGGTACTGAGCAAGAAAAGCCTTGCTGGGAAAAATAACCCTTGGTTTTATTTCTTTTTAGAGCTGCTGTGTCGTTTCGTTTGGGTGGGTTTTAAACCTCTGTTTGTTGTGACGATGTGAGGCAGTGCTGGAGGTCGGTGTGAAGTGACTCTGTGCTTGGGGAATGTTAGGGTCTGGGGTTCGTAGCCTGGCTCAGACTCCACGGAAACTTGCTGTGAGAACCACGCTGCTCCAAAAACTGTGTCCCAAGGGCAAGGAGGCTCCGTGGGGAGGTGTGGCAGCAGCATCTGTGCTTCACCACCACTGCCGCTGCCTCCTCTCCCCTGGAAAGGGCTTTCTGGGGTGGAGGTACGAGGGCACAGGGCAGAAAGGCTGGTTTAAAGGTTAGTGTTGGTTCTGGTGAGACCGGCTCAGCCAGGCCGGTTGAGCTCATGGTGCTTCCAGAGGGATTTCTAAGGTCAGGGGTTGCTTGTGACAGCGTGTTTTGGGAAGCAGTGTGATGTGGCCTTTGCTGAAGGTGAGCGGTGTGTGCCTGGGCGCGGGGCTGTGCATCTTTACAGCACGTTTAAAGGCCTTTTCCCTTCCTGCCTGTGCCCTCCTGTCGCACGTGACCTGCGTCTGCTGGTGGAAGGCTTCTGTGTCAGTGGAAAACACCCACGTGCTGAAGTGAGGTGGGGTGGTCCTGCCTGACCGGCAGCCCTGGAGAAGGGCTCGGCATGGTGGAAAACGACCCGATGCTGTTTGGGTTTGAGGAGGGAGGGAAGAATATGGTCCCTGCTGACTCACTCATGTCCTCCTCCAGGCTGACAGCGCAGAGCAGGATTGATGGTGAGCGTTGGCTCCTCTCTTAGTCACAGCGCTCTCAACCTGGGGCGTGCAGCTGCGCTCAGAAATTGATAAATAGCTCCTTCTCGTTGCTCCCTCTATCAAACCTGTCACCTCTGATGTTCAAGGCTGTGTTGAGCAATACTTGCGCTCCCACCCGTCTGACCTGCTTCATCTGCCGCCACAGAGCTCTGATTTGGGAGGATGCCCTGGGGGCTTTGCCGGGAGCTCTGCGACTCAGCTCTCGAAACACACCTTGGAGCTCTTCTCCCAACGCCGCTCTGCAGGGTCACCTCAGACGCCAGGGAAGGGGCAGTTAGGTGGGGCTGTGGCTGGAGCCCAGCCTGTCCTCACTGCTTGCGGTGCCCGTAATGGCGGCGGAAATCAGGGGGAGCTGAATTCCTCTTGGCTCAGTCATTTCTCCTGCTCCTGTACATAAAGATCCCTGTATCGGCACTTTAGGACTTTTTCCTCACCTTCACTGTGGTACCTCACCGGTTTCTGATATTCGCAGACTAAGTGACGATCTTCGCACTAACAGCTCCTGCAGCAGATCTCAGCATGTGTGTCCATTGGCTTGCGCCGTCCAGCCATCCGTCCCGCGCCCCACGAGCAGGGTAGGTTCCCCACAGCCGCGGTGCCAGCCCTCCCACACCCCTCCTGAGCCGGCAGTGCTGTGCATGGCCCATCACCTGCTTCCGCGTGTGCTGCCAGCATGCTCCCACCGCCCGTCTGCCCTCCTCTCTCCGCGGGCTGTCGGGGAGGGGAGGCTTTAAGCCTGACCGAGAATTTGTCTGAGGGAAAGGCTCTACTGGTCAGGAGGGCAGAGCTCCTTCTTCTTCCCCCTCCACCACCAGCCCCTGCTCTGCTCCACGCTTTCAGATCCCACCGCAGAGGGCCAGCCATAGGAGCAGGCGACATAAACCCTGCACAGGTTTCATTCCTCAGAGAACAGTGCTCGGATTTACCGTCATCCAGTAGCAATCACTTCTAAGCAGCTCCAGAGCTGCCTTGCCTTGTCTAGGGAAGCGCTGCCTCTACTCTAGCAATATTCACCACTCCAGAAGTAGGGGGAGAGGAGAGGGCTGGCAGCTCCATTCCCCCAGGGCCAGTTCTTTAGTGTTCATGGAGTGTGGGGAGCCCTGAGCCCACGGTCTGGTCCATGCTGTGGATTCAGCATCTGGGAGAGCTGGGGCTCGTAGCAGCGCTTTGAGAGAGGTGTGATGGGGAATTCATCGAGCTACCAGGAGTGAAGGAGAGGGTGTGCTCTGTGCGGTGCCCCGGTACTGGAGGAGGTCACCAACCCACCGCACACCGCTCCTTGCCACAGGTTTTAACTGGAAGGCAGAAACACAGGGTACCCAGTCCCGCCGCTGGCACGGGGCTGGGGCTGGGCTCAGAGGCGGCTGCGAGGAGGCTGCGATGAATTCTCATCTTATTTTAAAGCACTGTATCCTTATTCCTGCATGTGGAATTTGTGCGTGTGCCCGTGCGTGCCGAATGCTTGCGTCCATAGTTCGAGTGTGACCAGGAGAAATCCACGAAGCATGTCTTAGTGTCGTGCCCTAAGTGTTGACTGCACAAGAGTTCAACAGACGTTAACACCAAATGACTAGTCTGACAAATGTACTTTTAAAAAAAAATTATTTATTTGGGTTCAGATATTTTTGAAATACAAAAAAAAAAGAAAAAAAATTGGTTGTATTTTTTAAAGCTTATGATTCTTGTCATACATTGTGGTTCAGTTCTTAATTTTACCGTGCTTATTAAAAAATGGTTCTACCTAAGCTTTGTGCTCGGGGGTGGCTGGGGAGCTACTGGAGGCGCTGGCTGGGATGGGACGGTGGCCCTGGAGGGCTCTTTGGGCACACGGGCTTGTGTGCACGAGGGAAATCCTTGAGGCTTGAGACCAGGGAGGCTTTTATGGCTGTGACATCTCTTGTGGAGCTGAGCACAGCGTGTCCAACCATGGAGGTGGCCCCCCATGTCCCTCCTGTCTGGGTGAACCTGCCTAAACCTCGTCAGCTGCTCCCACAGCCAGCGGGATTGAACCTGCCCATGAATCCAACGGTGAAAGGACTCGTTTCCCTACGGGGGGGGGTCCTGCGACCCACATGGGAGGGGAGAGGTGAGTAAGAGCCGAACAAGGAGCCGCTGCTGCACTGCAGCCAGTGCCCGCAGGGAGAAGGCACTGGGGCACTGGTCTTGGGCTCGGGGTGCAAGTGTGCTGCGATTCCCAGGTGCTTCCACGGCTCCAGTGCCTCACTTACAGGACAGGCAGCCCTGGCAGTGGGAAGGTCACTGCGAAGGCTTCCACCTCTTCCTTCAGCGCCTTCAGCTCCCCCTGGTATTTTTCCTGCTGCAGCTTCTCCTTGAATTCCTTCAGCGTGGCTGTGGGGCTCATGTCCTTCTGCACGCGCAGCGTCAGCTCAATCCCTGCCAGGATGGGAGATGTGTCAGTGTCAGCTCTCATGGCCATGATGCCTCTGCCTGCGCCCGCAGCGGGCAGCTGCCACATCCTGCAGCTCTCCCAACCCTGCCCTAGCTTTTGTCTCCTCGCCTGAGGAGCTGACTTGGCCCTGTGGAGCTGAGACTCGGCCCCACACGTGTGTCCTCTCCTAGCCTCACCTCTGTGGATGTATTGAGCCACCCTGCGGAAATCATCCTGCCGGAAGCCGCGGGAGGTGAGAGCTGGGGTCCCGAACCGCAGGCCGCTGGGGCGTAGGGCGCTGATGTCACCTGCACCAGAACAAGCCACACGTCACTAAACCAGGTACCCAAAAGCCACGCATCGGATTTCAGCCTAGTTCCCAGTGCCCGGGGTCGGCTGGGAGCTGGGAGCATTGCACAGGCTCTGGGAGATCCCCAGCGTGCGGAGCAGGACGCGGCAGAGCGTGTGGGGTCCCTCACCGGGGCATGTGTTCTTGTTACAGGCGATGGAGCAGATCTCCAGCACCCGCTCGGCCCGGCCACCGTCCGTGCCTCTGCTGCGCAGGTCCAGGAGGATAAGGTGGTTGTCAGAGCCCCCTGGAAAGAGAGGGGTTTGGTGAGGACATGGGATGGGGGTCAACGCTGCTCCCACATGAAATGTCAGCAGAAAAGGCTTGGGGTTGCAGCTGCGCCTGATAGGGTTTGCGGGGCAGAAAATAGCTCTACGGCTGTCCCAAGGAATCGCGAGGGCAGAGCCCTGCCCAGCACCTCCATGATGCCCCCGTGGCCTGGCTTGGCCTCCATCCCACCACTGAGACGCATCCTCACCGGTGACGATGTCATAGCCAAGCTCCATCAGCGCGGCCGAGAGTGCCTGGCAGTTGGCGACCACCTGCTGCTGGTAGGCCTTGAACTCGGGCGTCATGGCCTGCCGCAGCGCCACAGCGACGCCTGGGGAGGGGGGAAGGCAGCCTGGGGTGAGGTTTTGGGAGGTCCCACTGGGAGAGCTGGCGGACAGCCCAGCCTGGGTGAGGTACCTGCAATGGCGTGATTGTGCGGGCCACCCTGCAGCCCGGGGAAGACCGCCTGGTTGATGAGGCTCTCCAGGTTGTAGAGGGTTTCCTTGCCTGTCTTGGGGTCCACGCTGCGGGTGCCTGAGGGAGGAGAAGGTCACTCACGAGGCAGCCTGGCTGCCCTTCTGCCATAAGCTGCTTTCACCCCTGGCATCTCAGTGGTTGTTCCTCTTCAAATCTGGGCTATGGTTGGCCCTGGAAAGCTCCCCAGACGCTCCCAGGAGGCCTCGGACCTTCCTGCCCTCCCTCCTTCCCCGCTAGAGCAGGAAGGAGCTTTAACTTGCAGCCCTCCCGGCCTGGGGGAAGCGTTTCAGGCACCTTTGCGGTAGAAGATCATGCCGGCCCTGCAGCCCCGTAAGGTCTTATGGGTGGTGGTGGAGACGACGTCGCAGTGGTCGAAGGGGGAGGGCACCACACCGGCAGCCACTAGCCCACTGATGTGGGCCATGTCAGCCATGAGATAGGCGCTGTTGGCGTCGGCGATCTTCCGCATGCGGGCGTAGTCCAGGTTGCGTGAGTAGCAGCTGACACCTGCAGGGAGATGGTATGTGGAGGGAGCAGGAGAAGAAGCTCAAGGACCTTGAGATGGGCCCAGGTCCAGCTTATCAGGGTACTACTGGCTTCAGGGAGCCACCCCCACCTGGAGCGTGTCACCAGGGAGGTCTGTGAGGGTTTGATCCTTACCTGCCACAATCAGTTTGGGGTGGAAGAGGCGGGCGTTCTCCTCCAGCCGGTCGTAGTCAATGTAACCAGTCTTGGGGTTGACCTGGGAGAGGAAGAGGAGGGGTCAGCCACCTGGGTGAAGATCAGCGGCAGTGTCATCCTGCAGGAGGAGGTGCTGGAAGCCTGATGCTGGTACTTTTAGCTTTAAGAGGCACTAAGACTTAAGACGACCCCATCCTGGCTCCAGCTGGAGCAGCTCTCTGTACCTTGTAGGGCATGGACTCAAAGAAGACAGAGGTGGCAGAGATCTTCTTCTTATCCGTCATGAACCCGTGGGTGAGGTGGCCACCGTCGGGCAGGTCCAGCCCCATGATCCTGCCATGGGGCTCCACCAGGGCCGTGTACACCGCAAAGTTGGCAGGTGACCCTGCAGCGAGAGCACAGCAGCGTGGTTATGGGTCCCAGGATGTGAGGAGGCTGGTGCAGCTGGTCTGGCTCTCCTGAGTGCCCCATTACCTGAATAGGGCTGGACATTGACGCCCCACTTCTGGGGGTCGAGCTGGTACGCCTGCAGGGCTCGCTTCTGGCACAGCCTTTCCAGCTCGTCTACAAACTCCGTCCCACCATAGTACCTGCCAGTAAAGGGTTAAAACAAAACTCAGAATGGTCCCTGTCACCAAGCTGGGGAGAAACTGGGGTGATGCCATGTTTGTGACAGAGCCGCTGCAGCAGGCGTGACCCTACTGAGATTGTCCCATGCATGGCCAAGGAGAGAAGCCGAGAGGGTCAGATCCTGCCCTGGAAGAGCTTGGCTGCCAGCACCAGGACATCACTGCCTCTCCAGAGGTGAGGTCTGGCAGCGCAGGGAGTTCCTCTCCCCTCCCTGCGAGGGTTTGGGTTCGGTGGGATGCAGCTCCAGCCCCATACCTCTGTCCTGGGTAGCCCTCAGAGTATTTGTTGTTCATGCAGGATCCCAGGGCCTCCAGGACCGCTCGGCTTGCAAAGTTCTCTGACGCGATTAGCTCCAGCCCCAGCTTCTGCCGCTGCTTCTCCTTCCTGATGATGCTGTGCACCTTTGGGAGAGGAAACAGCTTCACCCATGCTGGCTCTGCACCAAGACGTGGATGCTCTGCGGTAGGGAATGCACCCTCAAAGGGGTCAGGGCATGGAGAGGGGCCTGGAAAGGTGCTGGAGAAGGGAGATGAGATCCCTTCTTGTTACAGCTGATCTGAAACAGATCATAGGTCTGGTCACAGGACAGGTGAAGGGTCTGGAGCACAAGTGTGCTGAGGAGCAGCTGAGGGACCTGGGGGGCGTTGAGCCAGAAAAGAAGGCTCAGGGGAGACCTCACTCTTGACAACTCCCTGACAGGAGGTTGGAGCAAGGGCAGGAACAAGTGACAGGACGAGAGCAAATGGCCTCAAGTTGTGCCAGGGGAGGTTGAGGTTGGATATAAGGAAAATTTTCTTCATGGAAAGGGTTGTCCAGGCCTGGCCCAGGCTGCCCAGGGCAGTGGTGGAGTCCCCATCTCTGGAGGGGCTTAACAAACGTGTCGAGGTGGTGCTGAGGGACAGGGGTCAGTGGGGACCTGGCAGTGCTGGGGGAACGGGTGGGCTCGATGAGCTTAAAGGTCTCTTCCAACCAAACAATTCTGTGATTGTATATTCTGGATTTTGACCTGCCAGGAAGCTGCCAGATAATTCAGCTCTCATTTGGGCTGGAGAACCAAGGGCAACTGCTCCATGGTCTGGTGGGCCGCCTGCTCTGGTGTGGACATTAGAGCTTCAAACAGACAGGTATGAGCACTAGATGTGAAATTATGACCATGTTACCTGCAAATGGTTGGAGAATGCCCTCCCTCAGCAAGGACACAGAGCATGGATGGGTCCCACCAGCCTTGGACTATCTCCCTGCCACACCCCTGGCTCGAGGAGGTTGGCATCCCCATGGCTGTCCAGGGGATGAACAAAGCAGCTGCTGGGCAGGGGACCAGAAATGGGCTCTCACCTCTGGGTCGTTGCTGTCAAGCGGCTCCATTAGCATCCTTTTATGGGAGGCCCAGAGCTCTGTGCTGGGGAGGCCCTGCGTTGAGTTTGCCATCTTCTTGCTGCGTCCAAGGTCACCTGCCAGCAGAGAGGGGAGTTTGTGGGATGGCAGCAGGGCTGGGTGCCTCCATGCCGCGTCCCTGTGCCCTGCCTGTTCCCATTCCATGTCTTTCCGAGAAACACAGAGGGACCAGCCATGGACTGGGGCCCCCTGGGCAAGGAAAACACAGACAACTGTCAGGCTTCTCCCATTGATTTAAGATCAGTTCATTAATTATAGTGTTTTGATAATTTCTGATACTCTCCCATCCCCACCATGCCTGGGGTGGAACCTATGCGTGGATCAGCAACACGAACAAAGCCTTTCCCTCTCACCCCTGTATATCCGTCAGTCTTAGGGCTTCTAGGAAATGCCAGCAAACGCCCTTGCAGACGAAGGGTGTCTCATTGAAACTGCTGTTTAATCTCAAGGACAGTGAAGTTGTTGTACCCACAGACCTCGGTTTTAGTGTGCGTTGCGTTCTCCAGCACGCTTAAACCTCTCGGCTGCTTTCCCTTGCGCGTAGCTGTGAGGGCAAACCCCCAGCAGGTCAGAGTCCTGCCCCAACCCCTAAACGAAGCTGGCGGCCCCAAGAAGCAGCAGCTCTGCCTCAGCTTGACCCCGTGCCCCCGACCCCTTCCCTGCAACCGCTGAAAACATTATAACGCAGAGCACAAGCTGCTGGGCAGGCATGACAGCTCAGCTTCTGCCTTGGCTGTAAACAAAGCATCTTTTTACCCATTAACCCTGCAAGGCCAGCAGAGCCGTGAGCAGATTATTAAGCAATCGCGTTTAGTTTGCTTGTGCCAAGCTGCTGAAGTCCATTCAGTGGGGGCCTGCTGTGGGCTGCCCTCCTGCCCGAGCCCAGACAGGGAATCTCCACTGCCAGAGAAGCTGGACTGAGACAGGGAAAGGGCAGGGTGCAGTGCGCTGGCTTTGAGCAGGGCAGGTTGAGCATGTCCCCCCAGCACAGCAGTACTCACACCCAGTGCTTCCACAGACCTGCAGCAGGCTCAGGGCGAGCAGAGCTCCCCGTTCACCGCCCGGGATGAGATCCCCATTTCCACCCTCGTGGCAAGACACAGTCCGGCGCTGGCAGCTCACCTGCTGCAGCGTCAACCCCCGCCCCGGGGCTCCATCCCCACCCGGCTCTGCACGCCCCGCATCCCCGAGAGGCTCCCGCTGACGCGCTCCACCCCCTGCCCTCACACCGGCAGTGGGGAGTGCCCCCTGCCCTGCCCTGCCCTGCCCTGCACCGCCTTGCCCTTCCCCGCTCCGCTCCGGGCCCCGCACGGTTCGTACCCGCCCGCCGCACCGAGTCCCGGTCCCGCTCCGCCACCGCGCGGGACTCCGCGCGCCTAGCATAGCCCGCTCGGACCCGCCCCCGCCCCCCCCCGCGCGCCTCGGCCAATCAGCGCTTCGCTCCGCCCCGATAAACCGCCGGCGGGGAACGCTTTGGAAGTGCTTGGACCAATCAGCGCCGCGCTCTTCCCACCTCCCCGCGTCCTATTGGCCCGCGCCGAGGTGGGGCTGGCAGCGCTGCTAGCACGTGGCGGTCGGGACGCGGGTGACCTTGGCCGGGGTGGGCGGGCGCTCCGCTGCCGTCACCCCCCTCTGCTGTCACCCCTCTGCCGTCACCCCCCTCTGCTGTCACCCCTCTGCCGTCACCTCACCTCTGCCGTCACACCTCCCATGCTGTCACCCCTCTGCCGTCACCCCACAGCCCCAGCCCTGCCTGCCGCTCCCCCAGTCCCGGGGTATTCCCCGCGATCCGAGGGTGCCTCTCACCTACCTCGTGAGCCGGAGAATGGGACATCCCCGGCCCGCGCCCTGTGCAGGGAGCGCTTCCAGCCACCCCGAGATGCCCCCGGCCAGGCTGCTGGTCTTAGCCATGTCGGAAGGTCAGCGGACGCGCCAGGCCGTGGCGCGGGTTGGCAGCAGCGGCAGCCATGGGGGCAGAGCCTGCCCCATCTGCCCCACCGCAGGGCAGCCCCCGGTGCCCGGTGGGTGTCCGGGTGCTCGGGAGGCAGGATGCTGCCGCAGGGGGATGAGCGGAAAGGGACGGGTTTTCCCAACTGGCCCAACTGGCCTGCAACCGCTGGGGCTTCAGGGGTTAAACCAAAGCACCACAAATTGAGGAAGAAGATTAGGGAATAAGGGATCCTACTAAATTCCTCGTGATCCCAAGCCATGGGAAAACAGAGTGAGGCAGCGTGAGTCACGGCGGAGAGGAGCAGCGTCTGGACGGGAGTCGGCCAGGAGAGACCACCGGCTGCGGGCAGAGCGGTGAGGGAGCACGGCGGTTGGTGTGCATCTCCCTGGAGGTACGTGTGGAAGGAGCGGTCTTCTGACTGAATCTTTACCAGTCTGGATGGTTTTTGCTGTCTTCATTTCTTGTTGGTCATCCGAAGGTGAGGGATTTGGGGTTGCATTGGGAGGTGTTGTTCGGACAGCAAAACCCGGGTGGGTTCCTCCGCTCGTGGTGGTTTCCATGACGTGCAGAGCAGTGGCAGGGGCGCGTGGCCGCACGCAGGGCGCTGCTACCCAGGGAATGCTGGGGCTGCAGCTGCCTGGAGGAGCTGCGAGCAAACCACCTTTATCATGATCATTTATCTCCTGGCTTCAGATGTCTCTCAGTGACAGCGGGTGGGCAGTCAGTGCAGGTGACAAGCTTTGTGGGGATCCAAGGACTTCCTATGAGATGCTTGATGGATCTCTGGGTTTCTGCTGGTAGCAGTGGGACTCTGAGTTGTCCCTATGGTGGCTGAGCTTCTGCTCTAGCCAACGTTGTCACCTTCCCTGAGCTGCAAGAGCTGCAAGTAACAGCGGTGTTATGATTTCAGGCCTCCAGCTTGCTGGTGATGGAAAGCTTCTCTTCTTCTCCTTCACCCCTCTGGGCCAGTTCCCCCACCGTGCAGCCTGAGAACACCACCACCCATGATGACTACTCGGGCCTCCAGAAGAGCATGCACATCCTCTCCATGGTGGTGTATGGTGTTGCCTGTTTGCTGGGGGTGACGGGGAACGGCCTCGTCATCTGGATTGCAGGCTTCAAGATGAAGAAAACAGTGAACTCTGTCTGGTTCCTCAACCTGGCCATTGCCGACTTCATCTTCACCTTTTTCTTGCCCCTCAGCATCGCTTACACCGCCCTGGGCTTCCACTGGCCGTTTGGGAAGCTCCTGTGCAAGCTGAACAGCACCATCGCGTTCCTCAACATGTTCGCCAGTGTCTTCCTCCTGACAGTCATCAGCATGGATCGCTGCGTTTCTGTGGCCTTTCCTGTCTGGTCTCACAACCGCAGGAGCCCGGAGCTGGCAGCCAGGATCGCGCTGGGGACGTGGGTCCTGGCTCTCCTCCTCAGCTCCCCGTACCTCGTCTTTCGGGACACCATGGTCAGCTCCAGGAACATCACCACCTGCTATAATAATTTTGCGCTGTCCGATGACTACACGTCTGAGGCAACGCGGAGGCTGTGGAGGATGCGGCACAAAGCGATGATCATAACGCGGTTCTTGTGTGGGTTCCTCATCCCGTTCACAGTGATTCTTATCTGCTACAGCGTCGTTGCTGTCAAGCTGAGAAGGCGGCAGCTGGCCAGCTCTGCGAAGCCCTACAGAATTATCATTGCTGTCACAGTCTCATTTTTCCTCTGTTATTTCCCCTACCACGTCTTCTCCTTGCTGGAAATATCCAAAAACTCTTCCAGTCATGAGATGAAAATGGCCCTTTACATCGGGATCCCCTTGGTTTCCAGCCTCGCTTTCTTCAACAGCTGCATCAACCCCATCCTGTACGTGTTTGTGGGGCCCGATTTCAAGGAGAAGTTTCGCCAGTCCATCCTGTTGATCTTCGAAGGGGCCTTCAGCGAGGAGTCGGTTCTGGGCAGCCTGAGCAGCCGGCGCAAGTCCAGGTCTGCTTCGGAGGCGGAGGTCCCCAGGGTCTGAGTGGGTGCTGGTGTGTGGGGGAGCAGTTCTTTCTTCTGCAATTTCCCCCCGTTTCAGAGCTTTAGTGGCAGGACTGGGGGCTGCCAAGGGATCTGCACGCTAACAAAGTGCAATTGGACATTTTGGAGGTATCTCAAACCTACTATGACTTAACGTATTACAGAAATTAAACAACCTCATGGAGCTGCAGCAGGGTGGGAAAAACACGTTTTGCTCCTTGTGCCGCTTCCTTGGCTGCCTCGTTTCCCTGTTCCTTTTCCATCCCTTATGGCCCATCACGCCTGGCAAAACATCTCCTGGGCCAGCCCTGCTGAGTGGGCAACCACAGCCTGGGTGGTGGCTACCAGCCGTCAGGCTTGGTTGCCTCAGCGCTGCTGATCTCTTACCGCTTCCAATTTTTAACGGACAACGCTTTATAAAATTCACTGGGTTTGTGGCAGGAGAAATTGTTGGTTGTGTTCCTGTCACTCCCGTTTGATGCACAGCAGAACTATTTGTCAGCAGTGCTTGTCTGTGGTTGCATTTGGCATCTTTCTGGCCCTTAAACAGCGGAGATCTGACATTTCGTACTGTGGTGAATGACTATTAAATCCCAATAAAGTTATGTAAAACATACCCAGCCTCTTGTGTTGCCCGTGTGATAAAACACTCGTTGATCTGACCTGACCCAGCGCACTCGTCTTTGGTAACAGAACCACTAGATAATCAGATTAAATACCCAGAATTTGGAAGCAAACGGCTGGCTTGAGCAGCAGCTCTCAGGGCTGAGGCGGGCAGCACTTGCCCGGGGCACACTGTCCACATGGATCTGGTTGTTTGCCCACAGTTTTGGCTTAGTGGTGGGTTTCAGACCTTCTGGTATATTTGAAAACCAAGTCTCGCATTTGCAAGCTGCTCAGGATGAAGATGGTGGGGGGGTTTCTTCCCAAGCTTGATCAGCCTCTGAAACTCTTTAACTTTCCTAAGTAGAAAATGTTGGTCCCGCATTGAGGTGCTGTCACTCCTGCCCCCCCGGGCAGCTGAACGAGCAGGTGACTGGATCACACCTCCCTCTGCCCAACCTGCCTGTGAAATGGCCCCAGCTACCATTCGTCCTGCCAGAAACCAGCCTCGGAGCCTCACTGCTCCGACAGCTGGAGGATCTCTGACTCCAGCCTGAGGGCACTCACTATTCTGTGTGGATGACATTGCCGAGCGAGGGCTGTCACTCGAAGGTATTAGGGATTAATTATGGGTCTGCTGGGCCATGCAATATGAAATGAAGGTCGTGATCCTACAGGCACGCACGTACTTAACCTTAAATTAATGCATCAGCCCGCAGAGGATGGGGAATGTAATGAGTCCATCCGTCAAGCGTGAGTGAACAGAGAGATTTACCCTTTGCCTGTCACCCAGATAAACCTGCAATGTTTGCCGTGCTGCACGCAGCTCTGGGGCTGTTTATTTGCTCTGAGCGGCGAACGACAGCATCGATTGCCATGTCAAGGCTGGGCAGAGCAGCATGTGCTCTTTCTGGTTTTCCTTATCTGTTTGCAGAGCCCACGTAATTCCTTGTGACAAGGGTTTCGGAGTGTGGGACTGAAGCCTTGGACTCCTGTCATGCCTCTCTCCTCACCCCAGCACCCTTGAAGGTCAGGAGCAGAAGTATTGACCTGGTACAGAAAGCAATGTTTTGGGTCATTTGTATACCAAGGTGGGGACAGGATTCCCATGGGACAGTGATTTAAAGGAAGCAGTGTCTGGGAATTACCACTGGAACACCAGTGGGTCACTAACCTACACCACCACCTCCCTGGCACCTCAGCCGAGCCCAGCTTGTCCCATTGGCTAACCCCGTCCAGCTCCAGATCCGAGACCAAGATGCTGCCTCTTTCTTGCAATATCCCTCCCAGAAGTTGCTTCCACACCAACTGGCATGTTGTAAGGCCTAAGCAAAGTCGCACGACTTCCCTAAGCTGAACGTCTCCAAGCAGGAAGGGGCTGAGGAAGCTTTCAGAGAGCCACTTGAATGTTTTCTTGATGGTAACGGCCATTGCTGTGTTACAGGATGCGTTTGAGGTAGAGACGGGTCTCATCCCGTTGTGCGATGAGAAACTGCTGCCATCACAGGGGGTCAGGCTGCCAGGGTACTGCTTCCAAGAGAAATCTCCTGTTGTGTCGAGCCCCCTCGTGTTCAGATATCTCATCATCGCAGAGATAACTGGGACAGTCCCTCGTTCCCAGCGAGGAGGCAGGCTGGTCTGGTTCTCTCTGATGCTTTGCCATGTGCATACCCAGAAAAGCTTGAACGACAGAAAAATAGGGGATTTTTTTTTTTTCCCAAAGGCACGCAAACAGCCCAAAGAGGTCAAACGACTCTTTTGGCAGCTCTGAACCCTCTGACGCAGCTTCACTCTTCAAGGCTCTTTCAGATGCGATCGGGTGGGTGGAACAGCCTGAACCTCCCAGTGTTTGCAGTGATTGAGAAAGGTGCTGAACCCACTGCCCCGCTGGTGTGAGGCCCCTCATTGGTCCCGCCGAGGGGCCGATCCGGCAGCCCCGCTCATAGAAACAGCGGACAGGACAGGCAGAGCCGTTGGGGCGTGCGGGGTTTGGGCAGAGCCCTTGGGGTGTGTGGGGTTTGAGCAGTGCACAGGGGAGCCTTAGCTGAGAAAATAAGCAAGTTTTTATAGCCTGAGCGTTTGGTGTGAACTAGCAGAACAGGGTGAGCAGTCTGGTGAGGTTGTTATTACTCTGGTGTTGGGCAAGGTAAATCCAGAATGACCAAAACATCTTGGTGAAGAGCTCAGGAAGACTTGGCAGGTGATTTTTGGCTTGGCATTTTGTCACAGGCTGCATCATCTGAGTGCAGAAACTGCACTGGCCAGAGCTGTGGTCCAGAGCTGCCCTCCAACGAAGGTAGCAAGGGACGGTGATACTTCACTGGCTGGTGGGGATGGGAAGAATTATGTCATGGGGCCAGTTCGGGAGAGGGATGACAGCCCTCTACGCTGAAAAGAGAACCAGCAGAATCCAGTTACTGGTTGTGGCCTGTCCTGATTCAGTCACAGGCCTAAGTGGCACTGGATCAGCATTACGGCTTTGGTCAGACTACGGTCCAGCAGGAGGGGAGGGTGTTCTTTTATCAAGAGAAAATACTGTGGTGATTTAATCATGCTGAGTCCAGGATCTCAACAGGAGCTGAGTACAGCAGGTGACTCTGGAGCTGGGAGAAGCTGCAGAGATACCAGGGAGGAAACCGGCCAAGGAGGACATGGCAAGCAGTAGCTCAGGAGAAGGTATTTTCTCCTGGGGACAATGGAAATAGAACTGGGTTCAGAATAGTTAAAAGGAAGGAGGGAGGAGTGGGAGCTAAGACAGCCTTGAAAGAACCAGCAGCATGATGGTGGGTGCAAATGAGTGGGAGGGAGACTGCAGCAGGTGAGGAAGTTCTCATTAAGGTGCACTTAATTAAGGAGAACTTAATGAGACAATAAAAGCCTGTGTGAAAGCTAGTAGTCCCTGTGCCTTTCTTCTGCTGGAACCTCCCTGGTGAGTAATGTTTTTCAGTGTCCCACTCTTGAGCTTGGGGAAGGGAATTGTTTGATAAGGTCAAGAGAAAGACAGTGCATGGAGCTCTGGCAGCAGGACCCCTCCCAGAGCTTGCTGCAATATGGTGAGTTAGAGGACCTGGACTGGTGAAAAGCTTCTCGGTGAAGCAGAGATATGGGTAATAGTGTTAGCAAGTGGCACAGGCCAAGGCTTGCCCAGGTCTCCTCAGCCCTTCTGGGTGAGGGTCCCACCCAGCACAGGAGGAAGCCTGCTATTGCTGTTCCAGGCTTGGTCCTGATCAGCACTGAACTGGGCAGGGAACAGGGTGCTCTTTGGTGGTTGCACTTTGCTCCTTCCCTGTGCTTCTTCCAGCTCCTGCTGAGCTGTACAGGACAGGGCTGGCATCAAGTCTTTCCTTCTGCTCCCTGGTCTGTTTCCACACAGCTGGGGATGCAAAGCATGGGATGTTTTCCGTACTGAATTCTGCCTTAATTTGCAAGCCTGCTCTCAAGTGACCAGTGAGTAACTCCAGCCCTGCCTGTATGTTCACCAAATGCCTGTACGGGGCACAATGTGTGTGCATGTGCTGTTTGCGGAGAAGCTCTTAGTGCAGGCCAGTCATGCCAGGAGCTGGTATGTAGGTCAGAGAGGAACAGGGGTGTTTGGCTGTTCCAATTCCCTAAAATGATGTGACTTCACTGTCCAGTTCAACCGCTCTTGTCTAAAGGTGAATCGAAGGGCAAACCAGGTCTGTGAACAAGAGGTGACGGATGTTAACCGGATGGTGTGCAGACTTTGCAGGACAGAACTGCACACACACACACAGAGCGAAGCAAAGACAATCTGCGAACAAAGCAAAAGGCACTGCCGGTTCTTGTTTCAGGGCAGCGTTTGTTCAAACCCTCGCTCTCATCCGGCTTGAGACGCTTGTCTGTGCAGTGACCTGTTAAACCCCGGGTGCTCCAATGAGCCACTTGCCTCTTTGTCTGGAGGCTGGGCGGATATCACCCTGTGTCCGCACTGGAGCTGATGCGGCTGATGTTAGTCGTTGCGGACTGACCTGGGACTGAGAGCGTGGTTAGAAACAGGAAAACAAACAGAACCCGGCGAGTGTTTTGGTCAAAGCTTTGTGACTCGGGATGAACAGGACTGTAACAAGATGAGTTGGTGCCTGTTTCCTGCAGATGGCTGAGCCAAGTAATAGCTGATAAAACAGCAAGAGAGCGCTGGCTCCTTTCACAGACAAGGTGTGTTCCCTGCTCTGGGGCATGTTCTCAAGGCACTTTGGTTCCCAGCCGTGGGGAATACACTTTCCAGATCACTCCCAAGAAATGATAAAATTGTGAGACACTGGCACAGGTTGCCCAGAGAGGCCGTGGATGCCCCATCCCTGGAAGCGTTCAAGGCCAGGTTGGATGGGGCTTGGAGCAACCTGCTCTAGTGGAAGGTGTCTCTGCCCATGGCAGGAGATGATCTTTAAGGGCCCTTCCAACCCAACCATTCTATGATTTATGGCTACTCTGCCTCCCTAGCTGGTAATATCCAAGCCAGCATCTTCTGAACATCAGAGACAGTTGTTCCAAGATGGTAAAGCTGAGGGCGAGGGAGGGAGGAGGTGGTGGCGGCGGCGGTGGCCTTGAGGCTGTGCTCAGTGTGGAGGTACCTGTGTGCTGCAGAACCTCCCAGTGGGTTCAGAGGGGCTGAGTAGGGGAGAGGATGCTTTTGGGATGCCTCATAGGACTAGGTTGGGAGAGACCAAACCTCTTCACAGGGCACCGTTAGGATCAAATCAAAAGGTTCTTTGGTGTGCTGCGTCTGATAATTCTCGCTGTTGGGTGGTTTGGAAGGTAAGCTTTGACATCCACCTTTGTTTAAAAAAATCAAACCCAACCAAAACAGCCCACCTGGCTGTGCAGTGATGGACGGAGCTCAGGAGATTGGGTGGCAGCAGCATTTGTCTCCTCTCAGGTGATGGATGCAGGCTGTCATCCAGCCAAGCACTGGATGAGCAGTGCCCTTCACCTCAGCTGGACGCGGCGGGGTATGTGTGTGCATCTCTGCTTGCCAGGGTTGCATCTGGATTAAGAACAACAGGTCTCTGTGAGCCAGCCTATTCACAGCCAGTGAATTGTCAGAATTCCTTCGATGACTGCTAATGGGATCATTGGGAAGGCAATAACATCCGGGTGCTCATCTTGGAGCAGCTCTTTGTTAAACTCGTAGCATATGGGCAGCACACTGTAAAATTAACAGATCCCTCTCCCTTGGGAGCTGAGATTTGAGTTCACATTCCTCTGACCAGGAAAATGGAGGCAGGAAAGAAATTGATGTGCTCTAAGAAAACAGGAGTAGCCCTATAAAAAGGATTGAAAGACGGAATCTTCTAGTTCCTGGTCCTGTGGTTTGCTTAAGCAATGTCAGGAATTTGGGGCAGCACAAATCAAAGTGTCAGCAAATTCTGGGTGCCCTGGGTATTGACAAATCCTTCTGGGGAAGGCTGCTAATTGCCTTACGGGTCACTGCTTCACCATGTGCTGTTTCTAGCTGTTCTGCCTTAAACTGCACCGCGGTACCAGCCTGTAGTGAAATCCTGTGATGAAGAGTTATGCTGAGAGAAATCTCTCCAAAGAGGCTAACAAAAAGCTCAAGATTTCCTTCCCCTTTATCCTAAAAGCCTCAAAACAAAACAGAAAAAAAGAAGAACTTACTAGGGTCAATGACCCTGAATCGACTGTGGAAGCACCAGCCTACAAGCACAAAAATATGGCCTGAGAACAGCGGGGAAGGGAGGCATTAGGTGAGGTCTATTCTCTTACACTTAAGTGTAATTCAGAAGAGACTCTAGGAAAGGCAGAGGATCATCACCGCATCTCTGCAAGGTACAAAGAGGCTGATGGCCTCTCTGCTCACATTTCAAACAGATGTCTGTGCTCTGTGCCAGCAGAGTGCTCTACATCTGGCAGCTGCTTTCCTTCCTTCCCCTGCTCCTGGTCTGCCAAAAAAGCAAAAACAGAGACAATTGATGAAGTCTTGGAATGCATAAAGCAATAAGGAAATGTGAAATAGGGGGAACACTGGCCCATGGATATTTAAAATGGAAAATGCATCTCGTAACGGCAGAAACAGCCTTTTCAAGAGATGACTCTAACTGTTGCCCTTTTGCAGGCAGGACTGGCGAGCAGCTGTGGCTTCTCTCCCCCTCTCTCGGCAATGCCAGCGATCTGCCCGGGTGCTCCAGGCCTTGCTCCAACGCACCCTGCAGCCCAGGAATAACCAAGTTTAATTGGCTCTTGTGAGGAAAAGCTGCAGCACAAAGTACCTGATTGGTACCTTTAGGCTCGATGCTGAAGTTCTGGTCCATAAGATGCTGTTCATCTTGGGCATGTTGAAAAGCATAATTTAAACCAGCTTCTGGCTGCCCGGTTAGCAGGCAAGCACAGAGCTTGTTTTTATCTAGGGGGGGGACCCTGGCAGCAGCTTTATCCTCCTGTAACTTTGTCACAGCAGCGAAAGGGCTCTACTCCTGCCATGGGTCCTGTGATAAGGCTGGGCTTATGAACAGGGTGACTAAAATCAGCATCTCGCTGCAAATGTCAAACATCTCTTTATCCAGTTTAACCCGCGTATGTTGCAAGGAGGGCCCTGACCCGGGACAAACCGCCCATGCTCTTCACAGTGTATGAGAAATGAGACACCCCTTATCGTTGATTTACTTTCCAGAAAAGCCTCCTTCTCTACAAACACCTCTGGGCCCGATGGTGAAGACACGCCGGTGCCCAGCGGCGGTGCTCGCCCATCCCTCCGATACAGGTGTGGGAGCTCTGAAACCCGGCACCGTGATACCCGCTGGTTTATGCCGTACGGACTGTGCATCGGGGGCGTCGTGTTCGTTTTTTGGGGTGGAGAAGCTGAAATCCCATGTCGGTACTGAGGGTCCCCGCCGAAGACGGCGCCGCCAGCGCCCCCTCAGTCGCGGCGGGAAGGCGGGGTGTGTGGGGGGGGGGCGTCGCCTGGCGCCCGCCCCTCGCGCTCCCTCCCTCCCTCGCGCGGCGCCGCCATCTTGGGAGCGGAGAACCGGAGGGGCTGAGTTCCGCCGCTGTCTCTGCCTCTCCCCCGCCCCGCCGGCCGGGCTGCCTTCTCCCGGGGCCCGGGGGGCCGCAGCCGGCAGGTAAGGCCTTCGGAAAGGGGTGCGCCCCGCCCGCTCGGCCCGTTTCAGCCGGCTGTGTGAGGGCAGGACATCCTCCCTTCGCCAGCGCGCTCTCCCGTTTCCCACACACGGTTGCGCCGCCTGAGGAAGGGGCTTCGTCGCCCTCTCTTCAGGGGCTCTGTGGGAGGGGGGCCCGCTCCGGGGCCGCTCCTTTTCTGGGCTGCCGGGGACAACTCGCTGTCTGCCGGCCCTACAGGCCAAGGGGAGCGGCGTGCCTGCTCCACGCCAGGGGCTGCGGCGTGCCCAGGCCTCTCCTCTGAGACGAGGAAAGGGATCCTCAGGTACCCAACCCGGGGTAGGGTAACCCTTCTGGAGCAGCTGAAGGAGTTGTAGGGAGGTGTGGGGTGGAAGGTTCGACCCTCTGCCATTTAGCCCGGGGTGTAGGTTAGTGCAGAGGGTCCTTCTGAGCCGGGGAAATTCCCCGTGGGGAGATGGGTGAGAGGGTTCAGTTTCCCTCCAGCCCGTGGGGATCAATTCTTTAGTACCATGGTTATCCCGTACAGTTATTCCTGCATCTGTTGCTTTCTGTGTGGACATGCTCAGTTCACGGATGTGTAAAGCCAGTGGGAGTAGGGCATCGTGTTACCCAGTCTAATGATTGTTGCGTCCATCATGATGTCTCTGTGGTGCCTGGGTTCTCACAAATCTGATGGTCCCACATACCCTTATGGAGTTGTCTTTACACACCTAATAAAGTTTTGTGGGCTTGTTGTCATCCACCACCTTTATCAAGGTTGATGCATCAATGTTATTCTACAAATGCAACTTCCCCCCCACTCCACACACACACTGTAATCCACTTGTTGAAGTACATCTGCAAGAAAGCCCTTGACCAGTGGTTGAGTGAAGTGCTGTGTTCAGTGTTGCTTGTGAATGTTGGTATCTTGCTGTGGTGTAAAATGCACCCTGAACAACAATTGGGAACCAACAACGCTTGTCTTTCAGGAGATCTCTTAACTCTCATTTTGCTAATCCATGGAGCAAAGAAGGTAACGCAATTGGAAAAAAAAAAACAACCCCATGTCTTCAAAACCCCATGTGACTATTTTTAGTAATGTTGAAAGTTGTCTCTGTTCCCATCTAGTCATACAAGAAGGGTGTTTTCAGCTGTTTGAGACCTAAAAGCATTTCTAGGATGTGCTTGCTTTGGATTTAGGATGTATTTCTCACACTGTGATGAATATTTGATGGGTGATGGCAAACAGCTGGGAGATACAGAGAGTGTGTGTGTGCAGCAGAACAAGGGCACAAGCACTAGTGAAGAAAGAGGGGTTTAATTCTTAAATTGTTGGGTGCTTGGTTTGGGAGGGATGTAGGGATATGGTTGAGCTTTAGACTGAATGTCTGTAACCGTGCTGCCTTCTAGGACTATTTGTTTTATCTTTTTGTCTGAAAGCAAAGGGCCTTGCTTTGGTGCTCAGGGGAGCACACCAGGTTCTAGCAGAGTCACAACATTTAGGTGTTCAAATTCTATTGCTGGAATTGCTGCTGTTTGTGTTCTCTTGCTGTATGGTTTGGAAGTTTTGATGACAGGCGGGTTTTTATTCACAGCGGTTGAAGGCAGCAGAGATGCTTCACAAAGAGGTTTGTTGTTAGGAAGTTCCTGACTTTGGCTCTTAACTGAGAACGAGTCAGGTGCACTTTCTGTGGCGAGGTCAGGCTAAGCAAGAGCATGTCTAGTCAAAGAGGTGGCTGAAGGAGTTGCTTTATAGCCGTGACCATCTCTAAGTATGAAAGCTGCTGTTTTTCCTTCAGCTGCTGTTCTGGAGTGCTTCATAGTTGATACTCCCATTAGTTTCTTGTAACAGATTATGTGCAACTCTTAGATAATTACGTTTCTCAGTGGGGAGGTGTTTGATAAATCAGTAACCAGGAAGAAGTTACTGATTTATCCTAATTCTATTTTCTTTGATTTGAATTATGGCGCTTATATTTGATATTTTCAGTCCTTACATAATGCTAAAATGGGTGGTGAAGGATTGGAGTGTTTCTACAGCAGACATGAAGCGCAGTAGCCTGGGACTGTTTGAGTCCTGCTTTGGTCTATCAGTGGCTGCTGGGCAGTGTGATTTTATTTTTTTCTTTTATTTGAACAAAATGTTATAGTAGAAGCACCTATGAAAATGTGATGTTACAAAGAAGAATAAAAAGTGTCATGATGGAATTCCCTCCAATCCTTGGTGGGATTAATGATTTGTGCCTTTCTTTGGACAAAAAAATTGTATCGATTTTCCTCTGTTTTCACAGGAGAAATAATAGTATCAAAGAATGACAACAGCTGCTTCACCAAGCGGAGGCATTGTGCGAGAGACCATTATTTACAGCCGCCAGCTCTATTGAACTCTTCTTACATTTCATCCTTATTTGTAAGTTGATAATTTATTGCAGAGTGGTGGGAAGATACGCAGCTATGGATGTAGACTCCTCCAGCCTATTTAGCAGAGCCAGGAGCTCTGTTCAGCTCAATTCTGCCTCTGGCTGGCCTTGTGGTCTTGAAAAAGTCAAGAAATATTGCTCAGTTCTGGAAAATGAACTGGACAAGCGGATGGAAAAGAGAATCTGTATTACTTGATGATAGCCTGAGGAAAACATTGGAAAAACCACCCAAGACACTGTGTTGAAGTGAGGAGGTTGTCTAGGGCGGTCTTTGGAGGCTTCTGCTGGAGGGTGTGTGGAGCTTGGGGGCAGGTGAGGCAGGCTGAGCCCCTGTTTGTGCCCTCTTGTTGATGTGCTGAGCTGGGTTGGTAAATGTTCTGTAGGTGTTCGTGGTGCTATGAAAGTGGTGATAACACATATTAAGGATGCTGGAAAATACAGGCTTGTGGGAAACTTCACTTTCTAAACAGAGCGTGTTTGTTTGTTTGTTTTTTTTTGTTTTTAACATTGTGGCTTTAACAGACCTTTGATCTCTTGCAGCCTTTTAGAAGCGGAAAAACAACTTAGGTTTGATGTTTTGTGTGCCGTCAACTGCAATTGGGACCATCATGAATATAACCAAGGGTGGACTGGTGCTGTTTTCGGCTAATTCCAATTCGTCATGCATGGAGCTCTCTAAGAGGATTGCTGAGTAAGTAACTTCTCCTGCAAGGCAGCTTAGGCTCTTGGTGGTGCTGCAATGGGACTGATTTTGGACTCATTTCCCTGTTTAAGGGTTGTTACACAGGGAAACTGTCCCGTTTGCAGCAGCACCTGGTGTACTGCATTGTGCAGGTGGAGAACAAAGAAAATAGTGTGTGGAAATTGCTCAGTGATGGGTTGTGATTGGCTGCTGTATGGGAAAAAGAATGTTTGGAGTGTTGAATAATCATGGCAGAATATATAGAATGTATATGGAAATAGATATTAAAAATTAGAGGTGGTTCTGTGATGTTGTAATCAAGCATTATTTTTTTTCCCCACTGTGGCTTTTTTGGAGCTTGACTCAAGAATGAGTTTAGCTTCACTGGCAGTGCAGCCTCTGGAAGTCGTAGATGCTTTGTTAAGGAATTTCCGCTATAATTACTGGGTTTATGGTTTGGGGTTTTCTTCTCTTGGTTTTCTCCTGTGGAATACAACCTTTTCAGTCACTATTGCATTCTACACACTTTTGCCCTTCATTTCCCCGCATTGATTTCTACTTCTCTTTTTTTTTTCCTGCTCCTGCAGGCGCTTAGGAGTTGAAATGGGGAAGGTTCAGGTGTATCAGGAGCCAAACAGAGGTGAGCATTCAACGGGCAGAACTGGAACTGTACCAAGCTATGACGTGCTGATATCAGCTGCCCTTTTCTTAGAGCCTGTTGAGTTTTGCTATTGCAAATATTACATGTTTCTCTTCTTGGCAGAAACACGAGTGCAGATTCAGGAGTCTGTGAGAGGAAAGGATGTTTTTATCATCCAAACGGTCTCAAAGTGAGTAACTGTTTAAAGACCCTGTGCTGGCGTTTTGACACGGACTGTCCGTAGGAATGCTTCTGCTTTAATTTTCTTCGCCTTTTATGTATGTGATACAGTATAAGCAGCTTAGATTAACGAGGTAGAGGCTTCTTTGTGGGTTTTTTGTTGTTATTGTTTTGGCTTTTATTGATACTGCACAAAGACTTCAGGAGACCCTAACCTCTGTTATTTTAATTTTCAGTGAATGTGTCAGTGAAACTTCCCCCAGGTCTCTGCATTCTCTTGCTAAGTCCATTCTTTTGCTTATGTCATTCTCCTTAAATTTTTCCCTTTTCAGCTCTCTGTCTCCAGCACTGCTACAAAGGTCTCAATGTAGGAGGAGCATTTCCTGGGCAATGTGTACTGTGATTCTGAAAACAACTTCTTTTTTTTTAATGTGATTTTTTTTTTCTAATGTGATTTTTATTTTTATTTTTTTTCTAATGGCAAAAGAAATGGCAGATCTCCTAGTTGAACACCAGTTCTCATCTAAAAAGATGCCCTCTCAATCTTTTCATTCAGGGCAGAAAATAGATAGTAATACTAAAATATTTAGCCTGCTGTTGGCTTGAACATTAGAGGAATGTGTAGTAAAGTCTGAAACTTTTTTAAAAAAAATCCTGTCTGTATAAAAAAATTTACCTATTCTGGTTTTTGCACAATAGAAAGTGAAGTTGGTGATAAATGATGGACTACTTTGCTACAGCAATATGCTGCATTACACAGAGGCTGGAAATGGTATAACAAAACCTGCTGAATTGCCCAGAATAGCCAAGTGAATAAAATGCCGAAGTGTAATTCTAGGGAAGGATTAAAATGCTGAGTGCAGGGCACTCGCTGTCCTGAGGTACATAGTTGGATTCTTGGTGATAATTGCTCTGTCACCGTACTCTCTACTGCCCTGGAGTGAAATCCCTGGAGTGGGGGTAGATACCGTGTGGAATACAGGATTTTTATGCATGAGATAAAGAACTAGATGCTTCTTGTTCCAGGGATGTGAACACGACGATCATGGAGCTCCTGATCATGGTGTACGCCTGTAAAACCTCCTGTGCCAAAAGCATTATTGGCGTGATCCCTTACTTTCCGTACAGCAAACAGTGCAAGATGAGGAAAAGGGGCTCCATTGTCTCCAAGTTACTGGCTTCCATGATGTGCAAAGCTGGTAAGGATGCAGGTTGTCTGGAATAATCAGGGCAGTGGGGGCTCCTGCTCTCGGCTGTCAGGTTGAGATATCTCCGCACAGGTTGGGGCTTTGTTTAATAACTGCCAAGTTTTCTGTGAGTTTAAAACCTGGGTAGAAAGGAGAATGAAATTAGAAGTGTTTCCACTTGGTGAGTTATAGAAACCCCAAACTCCTAACAGCCATTTTACATTGTGTCCTGCTGAGCTGGCAAAGCGAGCCTGCTGGACTCTGCTGCTTTGGGCCATGGTTCCACCCCTTCTAATCGTGTTCTTGCCTTCCTAACACTCTTCAACGGTTGTGCCTTGTCGTTTCTAGCCTGTTTTTCACTTCTTGGATGAATGCGCTTTGTATCTGTCCTTTACATTTGCCATGATGTGGGAGAATGAGATTATTAATTTTCACAGCCTTCAATGTGTTTTCTGCTCTGCTCCTTTTGCTCCTGTCCCTGGCAGAAACGGGCAGTTACAATGAGCACAGAGTGATCTGGTTTCTTATTTTGAGAGAATTGTTTTGATGTTTAGAATTCGGGCCCATTTGTCAGGAGTTGAGGACTGTAGCTGTGCCGGTGTCTTGCAGTGTGGCACAAGACGATTTATCTTCTTAGAGTTTCCATTTCATCATGTATCGAGTGGAGAAGGATCTTCCCTGCCTCAGTGTGGCACTCCTGAGTCAATTATGTGGAATGTCCTGAGGTTCTTTTAAAAAGGACACTAGAAACCTCAAAACGTGCTCATGCTGCTGAGGAGGGACGTGGTTAATACACAATGTACTTTTACCAAGTGTCATATTCCTGTTCTGATGCAGCTTAGAGGTTATCTTCTGGACAAACTTCAGTTAAACTTACTACAGAAATGAAGAGTGTGTCTGTTGTTCTCACTTTTCTTGATGTTCTTCTCCATATGTCTTTTTTTTTTTTAAGGACTAACTCATCTTATTACCATGGATTTACATCAGAAGGAAATACAGGGCTTCTTCAACATTCCAGTGGATAACTTGAGAGCATCTCCATTTTTACTGCAGTACATCCAGGAAGAGGTGAGGACAATCTGCTATTACAGTTGCATTTTGACATTATTTTTCTGTCTCAAGGCTTCAGACAAACAAATCCCTCTGAAAAGACTAACTCTGCAAACAGTTTTAAAGGGGGAAAAGTCATCTTGGGGTAGAGAGTGGTGTTGGGGCAGTGGGTTCTTTAACTCCCTACAGGCTTAACTTTTGCTGCCATGAAGAGCTGGTGTTTTCTTATCCATGGAGCAACCTGTTCTGCCTGCTCAGATCTATTTCCCTAACTAGGATTAAAAATAAAAAAGAGGATTTTCTTGCTCATGATATCCTCTTCCTTTCCCATTTCCTTGACACTTACAGGATGGACAGCTTGTGTAGGTGTAATTTACATGGCATTATGGAAACCCTTGGGAAGTTAAGTTGTGAACTATGAAAGAGCCCATCGATCATACTCCAAGTGAGAACAGATGACTTCTGGTGTGGAAATCTACACCTGCTGTTTGTTCAACATGTCTTGACTTGAGCTTAACTACTGATACTCTGTGTGTCCATTTCTCCATTGTATTTTTATAAGCACTTGGAGAATTGCTGCTGCTAGGTTCACATGTACAAATTGTGCAAATCATAATTGTAGGTGTAAGGTGCATATTATGCTGCTGACTAATAATAACTGGGAGTAAAGCAAATGCTTTCTTCCTCATGAGAAAAAAGGTTTAGCTCGCTCTTCTGAATTCAAGCTATTTCTTTTTAGAGAGACAGGCCTCAATTTAAAAATCAAACAAACCAAACACAAACCAACGTGATTTTGTTACAACTGTTAAAATCTGTTTGGGGAATCAGTTGCCGTTTGGGTCAATTGTGACAGTTTCATTTGGTAATAAAGAGGGTGATAAACAAAACCCCAGGTGCTGGCTTTGCCATGGTCTTGTGTACCAGAAAAAGGAATCCCACATTGTAAGCACTTCATAAGCTAAAAAACTATGGAAAACCAAATACGCAGCCACAAGTCGAGTTGTGCCTGTATGTATTGCTTGAACGTGGTCAATAACAAGATGATGTTCCTGGTTTAGTCCTGAAGCACATTTCGGTACATGAGCTCTTGATGATTGACAGAGAACTGTTACAGCTTTTGGTCTGGCACTGCTCTGCACTCTAACAAATGGTAGAGATCTGCTGAAGGATGTGTAGAGAGATGTCTTAGAAGATACTTCCACTATTTTGATTTCTTCATTTCCCTGCTTGTCTGTGAGGTGACTTGCTAAAACCAGAGTTGACCGAGTGTATCTGATCACATGGGGTCTATGCTGGTGGGTACCTGTACCTGCCAGGTCATTTGTAGGATCTTTTTGCTGAAGTTTCATCCAGTGCTGCTCAGGAAGAATTCAGTGTTCATCACAGCTTGCTGTACGTCCTGTGCTGTGAATGCCAAAGCATGAAATGTGTTTATGTGGGAGCAGGGATGGAGTTTGAGTAGCATGAAACAGAGTCCAGCTTGATAGGAATAGAGGTCACTTAAAGAGCATTCAACTGAAAGTTAAGAGGATGAGGACTTGTGGTTGTTCCCTGTTGGGAATTTATGCATAGGTGTGAAGAGAACTATGTGGTATTTTGGGATGAAGACAGTCCAGTCAGTGAAATCAAAGTGGTATAAAAATAATTTGGTGCTTTTCCTCTGTATGCTTAGTGAGTGATCAGTACTTAGCGGCTCCTCTCTTTCCTCTGCGTATTTGTTCATCTTGAAGTGATGTAGCTCTTTGTTACAAGGAGTTGTTGATGTCTTAATATCTTCTGGATAACATTGCTGGCTTTCTGACTTCATTTATAAAGAGCTGAGAACAAATTTGATAATTTGGCAGGGGAAAAATGAGGCAGCAATGTCTGAACAAGATCAAAGCCTTTGTTATGTCAAATGACAGGCCCTGCCTTGTCCATCCCTTCCATCATGTTAATCTTCATAGCCTGTTGTATAACGAAGTGTTTGTAAAGGACAGAACATGCTGAATTCCCAGTATTATAGGTGGAGTCAGTACCATTGGGGATTATTAACATTGCCTGAGATGTCCTCAGAAAAGCTCTTGTTTTCAGTTGGTCAGGCCCATGCCCAAACTCAGAACTTTGTTTCTTCTTTCCCATGCCTATTTCAGCAGAGCACTTTTGGAAATGCCCAGCCAGTGTGGGTTGTATGTTTGAGTGTAAGATTGTGGAAGGACTTACCTTGCCTGTGTTGGAACAAAACCACAAGTATTTCTATGCTTTGAACAGGGATTTGACGTCTGACAGCAGGGTGATGAACCACCATCCCCCCAGGTCTGCAATATAACAGATCAGTTAGCAGGTGTTTAGTCAGGACTCTTCTGTCCCTTAAAGCTGGGATTCCAAGGGTTGGATCTGCTCTGTAGGACTTAGCTGCAACAGCAAGCAGAGAGTGGCTGTGGACCGTTGTTACAGCAACTGACAGAGGGACAGACAACCGATGGAAGGACAGACAGGTTCTCTGCATGCTGCTCTCCTTGGCAGACAGATTGTCACAGAGCAGCATGGGGAAGGAAAACACTGAGTTTGAAGGAAGGGGCTAAGATGAGATATTTGAGTCAGCATGGATTGGTGTTGGGGATAAGGACTGGGAGTGAGAATGGTGGAATGTGCAAGAAGTTACGGACGAGGAAAGATGAGTCTGGTGTCACTGCAGGGAAATGGACACTGGGATTAGAAGCTTCTGGGAAATGGGACTGAAATGCTGGCTAAAGTGAGAGGAGGAATCTGCAGGAAAAACCACTATGAGAATGGGGCAGGGCAAGGGGCAGCAAACTTTGGAGCAGACTGTGCTAGTGAAGACAGGCTGAAGTACCCACCAGCCCTTGGAATGAACCCCAGGCTTGCTGGCCGTAGCACTTTGCTGCCATTGGCAGTTATGGCAGTGTCTTGTGCTGCTCTGCTTAGGAGACTCCAGGATCAGCACAGTGGGTGCAAAGCTTTACCCCTTGTGATGGTCGATGTGATGGGATGGAGATGTGTTACTTTTTTTGAAAACCAGTAGGAACTAGATGAAACACTGTTTTTGAAGTGATGAAAGCCTGCCCTGTGCGTGCGCAGGACAATTTCAACTTGAACAGGAAACCTTAATTGTGATGGTTTCCTGTTCCTTTTAGCACTTGTCCCTGTAGCCTCGATGTTCTTGTAAAGCAGTTACTTTTGTGTAATCTCTAGTACAACATGGTGCTTATGAAAGGTACAGTTTAAAGTTAATATCTGAATTTTCTAAATACCTGTTTTTACTGAGCTGTGATCACGCACCATGGATTCTCGAGGTTGCTTTCTTAGGTAAAATGTTGGATGCTTAAAATTCTTCTGGCAAAATAAAGTGTTGTGATTCTTACTGAGTTTCATTTTGTCTAAAGATATGAAGTGGACATTGCTATCTGTTATTTACTACAGATACCAGACTACAGGAATGCTGTAATTGTGGCCAAATCACCTGCATCTGCAAAGAGGTGAGTAAGATCTGTTCTCTTGTGCTAGAGCAGGAAATCTCTGTTGTGATTTTGTTCTTAGGCTTGAGTGAAGGACACATTCGCAATAACCAGAAGAGGTGGCCTTCAAATCCCTCCCAGTTCTACTTTGTCCCATCTGTAGTTCTTACATCATCGCTATAATTGTAATAAATCTAAGGAGAGTAAAAAAAGGATGAGGTAAATCAGTACAGTACTTAGGATAATGAAAGTATGTAATTGTATATTGTGTCTGTGTGCATTTACATTGTAAATTCCCTGCTGTAAATGAAGAAAAAGGGCTGGAAGTATAACACCATTAATCCAGAGTAATTGCTTGTCGTAGACATAGAACATGGTTGCTCGGATCCTAAATACTGATGACTTACCATCTAGCGTGGCCCAGCTGGGTTTGGTGGTCTTGACGATTGTGATATCCTTGCTGGCTGAACAACTGCTCTTAATTCATGGAGCTCTTTGGTTAACTCTTCCTGAACTCTGGAGTTACCCTGCTCTCAGCAGATGGTGCAAGAGGCCAAGGGTTTCAGAGGCACCATGTTTGAGTTTGAAAAGTTACCTCAACTCTCATGCTGAGGAATCACGCTTCTCCTTGTAAGGAAGGTTTTGCTGTTTTCTATAGCAAAGCAGAGAGCATTTTAATTTGTAGATGTAGAGCGAGGGAAACAGCTTTTGTCAGCTTTGTTTTCCAGCAGCACTTTTGATGTGATTTCTTTTGCTTTGGCCAGTTATTTTACGTTTGCTTCTCTGTGACCGTTTCTCTTATGTGGTGGCAGTGTTGCCTCTCAGGTGTGTGCAGGCAGTTGCTGAAGCATTTTCCTGCTCGTCCAGTGTCATGCATGACAGCAAGTGGCGTACACATGCCTTTAAGTGATGGGACAGAGAAGCTGCCCACGTAAGCAATGTGAGTAGGAGAAGGTCCCAGAGCTGAGCCGTTTGGCTGCTTCATGTGAGCGATTAGGAGCAGGGTTTGAGGAGGTACATTGTGCTTGGAAAAAGGTGATGGAATGCTTCAGCCTGATCAAGGACACCCCTTTTCAGCTGCATGCCTGCCTGTGGAACAGCCTTTGCTGAGTGAAGTTCAGAATGTTTCTGAGCTCACTGGAAAATGAGTAACTAGTTTTACTGTTGCTTTGAACTCTCTCCAGTTTAATATTGTATTTTAAAGTAATTATGATTTCATTGATAGGATTTTGCCTTCTAAGTCATAACTTCTAAGATAAATATGTTTGGAATCATAATTTATCTGTAATTAACCACTTGAGAAAAGTATCCTCTCACTGTATGATAACCACAGGGCAAGACATTCTTCATTTTTCTTTAACTGAGCATCATGATGGGGAAATTACTCTCTGGACTTTGAGTTGGTTGGATAGTGAAACAAGGCTTAAGTGTAGAGGAGGTGATTCTGGCTCAGATCTTAGATGCTGATGTTGGAACCAAGTGTGGCACTGGATGTGCCAGGCTCACTTTGACCAGAGGAGACTAGACAAGTGGTTTAGGTTAGATACTGAACTTGCGGGTGTGCAAGGTAAGGGAGGGTGAATCTGCTCATTTTTACTTGCTGCTTCCAGCATCTGGGATAAAAAAAAAAAACTATCTGTGAAATCCTTATTTTCCTGACTTGCTGCTTTCTCTGCTCCCCCAGCTAACCTTACACTTCTTCAACTAAAATTAGGAATTTTTGTGAAGTACAGCATGGCGAAGGAACTTCCTTTCAGCTTGTAAAAATCCAGGCTGTTTAACTGTGAAGTGTGGTTTGTCAAGCAAAAATTGTCTGGATTGTCTTTCTGGAGGATATTCAGGATTCTGTGTCAAGAGGTCAGGGATATCAGCTCACTTAGAGCACATCTTGCTAAAAATAGAGGTGAACACTTGTTTTCTGTTTTCATGTGAATTATTTTTTCCTATTAACTGTAGACAGTTAATCTAGACATTTAGGCTATACTGGTTAGATGAGCCCTGCTAAAGCGTGGGATCTCAGGAGTGCCGAAGGCGAGGAAATGGTTTTGGGAGCGAAGCAGAAGGGGATAATCAGAATGATGTGACTTGCAGGATTTATCCT
The DNA here is from genome assembly GCA_009769605.1 of Bucorvus abyssinicus. Taxonomy (NCBI): domain Eukaryota; kingdom Metazoa; phylum Chordata; class Aves; order Bucerotiformes; family Bucorvidae; genus Bucorvus; species Bucorvus abyssinicus. The sequence goes on from CM020044.1 coordinate 15,136,176, forward strand.
GTTGCTTCAAGGCCAGTAAAGGCACTTTCAAGGTTATTCTGACTCCCACAAGCCTGGTGAAAAGATGCTGAGGGACAAGTGGTTTCTTCATGTGTTTTCCTAAAATTTTAGCATTGTTATGCTTTTTCTCTGAAACTTTAGGAAAAAAAATAGATTAGTGTTGTATGCATGTAAATTATTTTAACATTTCTGGGTTTTTGAAACCCTTTCCCTATAGGGCACAATCATTTGCTGAGCGTTTACGGTTGGGAATCGCTGTGATTCATGGGGAAGCTCAAGATGCTGAGTCTGACATGGTGGATGGTCGACACTCCCCACCCACAGCGAAGAATGTAGCTGCTATTCACCCCAGTTTGGAGATACCCAGTAAGTAAGTTTGTGCGTGGAAATGCTCACCTGTTGTTCAGTGTGGGTTTGGGGCTGGCTGTGAGGGACCATCGAAGAGGATTTAGGGGTTCTGTAGGAGAAGGAAGCTTATTTTTTTTTTTCTCAGGAGTGAAGAAGATTCCTTTTTGATGCTCTTTGTTGTGGCTTTAGTGCTGAGCTCAGTGTGAGGTGTATCATTACAGCAAGTCAGAAGGGCTCTGGCAGAGAGGCCCCATATTTTTGCCATTGACTTTTCCTGTTGGAATTTTTCTGGCACACAGAGCTAATAGGCGGGGCTGACCCTGGTTTGGGGTGTAGCTGTATAATGTCATAGACCTCGACAGAGTAACTTTGCTGCCTGTGGATGTGATCTAGAGCTGCATGAGGAAAACTTCATTGCACGAACCTAGCTTGGATCCCAGAGTTCAATCTGTTTGTGTCTGCAAGCTGCTCTCTGTGCTAAAATTGACTTGGTTAAGAATTTGGGTGTAAATGAGTGTAGTTAATCCTCTGGCTAAGCTTAATCATTTATGTATTAAAATCCTGCTGATTTTTCCTACTAATGCCGTGATGATTGAAATAGTTGTTGCTTCACTTCTCTCTGTAAGAGCAGTGACTATGCAAAGCAGGTGTGAAGTAAAGCATATAAATGTTCTCTTTCTCCTTTCTACCCCTCTAAAAAAATTTGCTGTTAGTGCTGATTCCCAAGGAAAAACCGCCCATCACAGTGGTTGGAGATGTAGGAGGACGAATAGCTATCATCGTGGTGAGTAAGATGGCATCACCTCCCGTTAAACATGTTAAAGTTGCTGAAATTTTCTGCTGTATCAGCAACTAGCTTTGGCAGCTGGTGGGGTTTTGACACTGCGCTGTCAATGCAGTGAGGGATTTGCACAGATCCTGAGCCGAGCGTGGGGACCTTGGAGAGATCCCTGCTGAAAAGCAGCAGTTGGATCTTGTTTCCATGAACAGGGCAGATAGAATTCTGTGAAGGTGAGGAGTTTCAGGGAGTGCTTACGCATCAGACAAGGGGATAATCACTGTTTCTGTTCTGTGAGGTCAGAAACACCAGTGGAGATGATGCGGTCTCTCAGTGTCTCTGAGGCAGTGTAATCTCTGGGTTTGTCACAGAAAAGGGCAGTTTTCTGTTAGTTTGGTGTTGGGGTGAATGTCTGTTGTCTTGGCTTCTCCTCTGCCCCACATGGAGCGATCCCTCTGCCCCTTGATGTTGCCCTGGTCTGTCACATGGCTTTTCCACTCAGTCTGGGTGTGCTGCATCCACCTGTCTGAGGACGTGATGCCTGCCCCCTGACTCTATCTTACTTTGACAGGATGACATCATCGATGACGTCGACAGCTTTCTCGCTGCGGCTGAGACTCTCAAGGAAAGGGGGGCTTACAAGATCTTTGTGATGGCCACACACGGCCTGTTATCTTCAGACGCCCCCAGGCTGATAGAGGAGTCTGCCATCGATGAGGTGAGCATGGGTTTCTCCTCAAATGGTGTTTTCAGCGAGCAGTTTTCTCCTGACTTGGTTATACTGGTGTGAAGAGTTTAAGCTGGGAGGTTCCTGGCTCCAGCTTCTCTTACGAGAGAATCATTGTTGGAGTATTAGCACCTACCTGTCCTTAAGCTGTAGCAAAGGGGAACTGGGGCAGTAGTGAGAGACTTCTCAGCATGGGGCTATTTTTGTGGACATTCAAAGTACCTGGAGACCTGGACATTCCCTTTAGCACGTCTGATACTGGAGGTGGAAACAACCGCAGCTACGTCCTCCTGATGGCTGTTTCTTCCTGTAGGTGGTTGTTACAAACACTATCCCCCACGAAATACAGAAACTCCAGTGCCCTAAAATCAAGACTGTGGATATCAGCATGATCCTCTCGGAAGCCATTCGCAGGATCCACAACGGCGAGTCCATGTCGTACCTTTTCCGCAATATCGGACTGGACGATTGATGCTGCTCACTCTGAAGGAACACCCCGGGCCAAACTGGAAGCGAACAGATAACGAGCTGTGAAGCATCGTGCTTACCTTAATATTTCTATTGAGCCACATTTTGTTTTCTCTTGGTTTAAGTATCAAGGTAGAACAGTTTTTTTAAGAGCTTTTTTTTTCTTTGCAGTTTTTTTTTTGGCAGGGGTGGGGGAGGGGGGGAATAAACATTTTACAAGAAAACTGTTCTAGTGGCTTTTAGGTTAGTTGCACTATACACATGGTGGGGGGGTGGGGGGCGGAACCAAACCCAAAACACTTGAGGCAAGAATTTGGCTTCTAACTTCAGTATTCCTTTCCCAAAGCTGCTTGCTGCAAGTGCTTTAAAAGGTGGTAAAATGAAGTGACTGTATCATTTGCATTTGAAAAGCCAAAAAGCTCGTACTGTTGTATGCAGTTCAGTGATTTTTGTAGGAGTGCTTTTCTATAAAAGCATATGGAATATGCACCTGTATTTATTTTCTGTGACAAAGAATAAAGACTCGTTTTGTGTGAGCTTTCTAAAAGCGGTCATCTGCTTGTCCCTTGTCTTCTGAAGTGAGTCCCCTTACAGATGATCTGCAGGGAGGAAATCGAGAGGTGGATTGATTCTTCTCCACTAATGTGTTACTCTGGGTGGTAAACAGGATTCAGGCAGAGCTGGACTCATTTGGGTCCTTACATGTGCGTGGGCAGAGTGGCCACGCTGAGCCTTCAGCCTTGGAGACATGAAGCTCATGACCTGTTGTGGAGAAAGTGGTGGTGGAATTAATGAGTGTTCGGGGGTGGTTTGGTCTAATCTCACCCTGTCAACATCTGATGAACGAAGATCAAACTTGGTGTCTTCAGAACCAGAAGTGTGAAAATTAACCTTCGCCACCATGTCACTGCTTGGGACGAACTTCCAAGGGCTGTGGAAGATGTGTTTGCTCTTAAGGGTAAAACCAGGTTGTTTTTCCTTCCTTGTCTCGGTGCAGCACTGGGTGTGATGGAGACCCATGACTAGAAGACCTAGATCCTGCTGAAAGATCTGTAGAGCTGGATCTTGGTACATCCAGCATTTGAGATAGTGATTGCCCTGCAGCAGCTGCCCATTCCCGTTCAGATAACGCTGTTCTTCCTGTGAGTTGCCCAGGGCAGTGGTGGAGTCCCCATCCCTGGAGGGGTTTCCCAGCTGTGTGGAGGTGGTGTCAAGGGACAGGGGTCAGTGGGGACCTGGCAGTGCTGGGGAACAGGTGGACTTGAAGAGCTGAAAGGTTTTTTTCCAACCAAGCCAATTCAGTGATTCTTCTGTTTGGTCTTTACAGCCCTGTCCAGAGAGCTACGTTCTGTGAAATCCCCACAAGCGAGGCTGCACCTGGCTGTACTTTCATGGCAGTGAGTTATTAAACACTCGGGTGATGTTAATAGATAGACTGAGCTGACACATTAACACTCGTATGGACTTCAGTGTGTTAATGGGGGTGAAATTCCAGTGGAGCAGAGAGGAAGAGTCTTAGTTCCTGTCGTGAACATGCAGACCTGCTCCTAGGTACACCCACAGCTAGGAGAAATATGCTGACCTGGCTCGGTGACAGGCATATTAGTCTAAGTGGTGTTTATTTTATTAGTGAGACCTTGTGATAGGTGGTTGGAAAGCGTGCTTGACAGTGAGCCAGCCAAGCATCCTGAGCAGCCAACACAATGACTGTTAAACACCCAAACCCTTGAAATTCAAAGGTTTTGTTTCCTGCTGCTTGTTCCATGCTGGCCCAGGGAGGAGCAGCTCATCTTCCATGAGCGTTTCTGGTCCTCTGGCTTTTTGTAGCATTGGGGTGGTTGAAAGGGAGAGCAAAGGGAATGTGCAGCTTCCCTTGAATGTTTCACAGCCCTTTTGTTACAGCAGAACTCATCCCTACCTGCTTTTCCCAGAAGCAAAAATACCAGATCACCAGAAATGGCAGCTCTTTAGGGGCATTTCTCTGGGATCCTTTGATGGTGAAGAACACTTTAAGAAACCCACTTTCTTCAGCAGTTTTGATGGTAATTAACTAGACAGAGGATCTTTAGATAGATTAAGTAGTTGTTCTTGGCTGTGAGGGTGGTGAGATGCTGGTCTAGGTTGTTGTGGATGCCCCATCCCTGGAAACACTCCAGGTCAGGTTGAGCTTGGAGCAACCTGCTCTGGTGGAAGGTGTCCCTGCCCATGGCAGCAGGGCTGGAACGAGATGTTCTTAAAGGTCCCTTCCAACCCAAACCATTCTGTGATTCTACAATCATGTAAATTCTTTCCAGACTTAGTATCCGCAAGAAAAATACTGCGGTTTGGTGTATGGTTGATAGAAGATGAAAGCCTCAGCTGTTTCTTCTCCAGCATTATCTGGATTTAAGGTACCTCTGCAGGGAGCCTGTGAGCTGAGGGGCTGCACTGTAGAACTGCTGCAGGGGCCGCTTGGGCTGGAGGCAACAGCTTCCTCATGGTCAACACAGAAGCAGCAGAAAACCCCAAGGAAATGGGGATCGAGCAGCTGCTCATTTGTGGGACCCCAAAATTGATTGGTGTTCACCTGGATGGTGCATCCCTCGGGTGCTAGCAGGATGGGCAGTGGGGAAACCGAGGGGAGGAGGCTGTGGATAAGCGCTGTGGGGAACAAAGCTTCTGCTGCTGGCCTGTTTAATGATAAATGTCCTCCAGCCGCTACTGAGTTACTGATTCAATGACTATGGGGCTGAGGATGAAGCAGGAGCAGAGGAACAATGAAGGACAATTCCACTGCCGGAGCTGTTACCCCCTCTCTGCAGCTCAGCGTGGCTGATCTTGTGGTGGTGGTGGTTTATTTTTCCTTGAATGTTGCGGTGGGAATATGGGTAAGAGAATTTTCTCACTTTCTTTTTTGAACCAGGTTTCTCTTTCAGAGCTGGGGAATATTTTTAAAGCCTCTATTTCTCGTAGCTCACGCTTCGTGTATTGTGCTGCCTTTGCTCTGCCCTGCCGTACAAACCCTCCACCCCTTTTCACCCCCTGGAGAAAGACTCCTATGGCCTGAGAACAGGATTTACCATGGCACAAACAACTCCCCCGGCTGCCAGTCTGCCGGGCGTAAGCAGATCTGCTGCTTGGCTGTTCAAGGGCTGGACAGAAGCAGCCCTTGGCTACCCGCAGTTTCAGACAAAGCCTCTCCAAAACCATTTATTCTGCCTTGCAGAAAAATCATAGCAAAAGTCAGGCTGTATTAGCAACCCGTCTGCTCGGGGTGGCAGGAGGACGGGTGCTTCCTCTCCTGCTTCCCCCTCTCGGGGTGTCTCCTTTGCTCGTCGTGGCTCCGGGTACTCGGGGTGCAGCCACCCTTTCACGTAATTAAGCTTGAGTTGCAGGGCTCCCATTAATTATCCAGAGGCTCTTGGCTTCTTGTCTGGGAGACTTGGTTCATGTCTGGGTTTGTAGGGAAGGGTGCTCTGTGCTGATCTTTTTCTCCTCCCAGTCTTCATGCAGGGTGAACAGGAACACCGTCAGCGGCTATTTCCTCGCTGGCAGAGACATGGCATGGTGGCCAGTAAGTGGAGACCTCTGTCCCTCGTGTGACACCCTGGGGAGCAGGGACATGCAGCACCCCTGGCCCTCCCATCAAATTCCCTCTTTCCCCCCTGCCTGCCCACACTGTCCTCACTCCGGCCAGGATTCGTGTCCTTGGAGCTGTGTTTCATTGCATGTGGGGTGCTGGAGCCCACCTGAGTTGCTGGGTCTCCCTTGTAGGCTGCTCTGAAGTTGGGGAGGTGTCGTTGGAGTCAGACATCTTACCTTTACCAACTCTGTGTGCTCCTGGGGTCTCCAACAAGACATGGGTGTCCCAAGTCTTTCCCTCCTCTTATTTCAGTATGATCTTGACACACTGATTGTAGGTCCTTCCTGTCTGGCCCTGGCTGCCTGCACAGGGCCACCTCCAGGTAGGGTACGTGGCCACCGTGGCCAATATATCGATACATGGCTCATCCCCATCCTCCTGAAGACAACAAAGTCCATCCAATACCCACTGGAAATGCCCAGGGGCCAGCGCTGGCTGCTGGGACTCACGCCTGCCTGGACTGGAGTCTGTTAAGGGTTTTTTCTGCCAAATATGTCCACGTCTCTCACCACAGATGATGTGTCTTTGGCCACACTTTGCTTTTAGAGGTGGTGGGGAGGTCTGCACTTTGCTGCTCCTCTTCAGATGTGATTTTTTGCCACCTCCTCCGAGTTATCTCTCTGGGCTGCGCTGCTGGGGAAGCACCAAAGCTGGTCCAGCTGGCACAACTGCTGTGCCAAGCCATGAGATCCGGCAGCTGGGCACCCGCAGCGCCTCCTCGTCTCCTCTGCAGATCGGTGCCTCTCTCTTCGCCAGCAGCGAAGGCTCGGGGCTCTTCATCGGGCTGGCCGGGACCGCCGCTGCCGGAGGAATTGCTGTCACTGGCTTCGAGTGGAACGTAAGAAACCTGTCACGTTATTAAGGAAACGAGTTTCTCGAGCCGTGGCGCAGCAGGTGGCCCATTTCACGGCAGCTTCATGCAGCATCTCAAAGCGCTTGGGAGGAGTCATGCAGGGGGTAATTAACAACCCTCCTAATGAGCTTCTCCAGCTCCTGTCTAGTGCATGGACAGCGAGTTCAGAGTCAGCTCAAGTCCACGTGCTCAGGGAAAAGGCTATTTCGGAGTAGAGCTTCCTAGCCCAGCCCCTCCATGATCTTGACAGGGAGATGGCTGAATAGCTCACCCACTCCCTGCTTCCCCACATGTTATATCCAAAGGCTCTGCAGCAAAACTACGGCGTTTGGCTTGCTTGGTGCTCAAGGAGTTAGTGGGGAAATGTCTGGGCTGAGGGGAGCTGGCTCCTGCTGGCAGGGGTGTCGGGGAGTCTCTGCCATGACCTGGAGCCCTGCCTGCCACTGGAGCCCTTTGGGGATGTAAATGTGTGCTTGAGGGTGAGCCAGGGCCAGGTCAAGGGTGGTGGATGGGGTCTAGTCAATGCTGAGCTGCAGCAGGTCAGTGTTTTTTCTGCCTGTGCTATGTTCCTCCTTCCCAACAGGCGACTTACGCTCTCCTGGCACTAGCCTGGGTGTTTGTGCCCGTCTACATCTCATCTGGGGTATGTATGGGGTCCCTGAGCCTGCTGTGGGAGCATGGCCCCAGCCAGGTCCCCTGCGTCCCGGAGGGCTGTCACCACCATCCTTTGAGGCTCCTAAGCTCTGCTCTGGGAATAGAGCTGTCCCCTTGCCTTCCCTGTGACTATCCCGGGAGGAGGGGGCCTGGACAGGGCACTGATCGCTCTCTTTCCCCCTGGCAGATCATCACAATGCCCGAGTATCTCCAGCGAAGGTTTGGAGGGGAGAGGATCCGCATGTACCTCTCTGGACTGTCACTCCTGCTCTCCATCTTCACCAAAATCTCCGTGAGTAGCTCCCGCTCAACTCTGTGACAAATCCACAACTGATTTCCAACAAGAGAAATGTTATTTTTAGGCTCAAAACCTCACGTAGCCGAGTCAGGGGAGAGCAGCTGCTGCAAGGTGCTCCAGGAGGGAGCAGGGCACGAGGTAGAAATTCGTGGGCAGATGCTGCCAGCGACACCCCGCATGTTGGTAGGTAGATCCAGCAGCAATGTGCGCGGCCCTGATGGATGCGTGGCTGCACGTCAGGATCCCCAAACTCGCGGCACACTCACCTCGGAGCAGAGGTGGTGCGTTAAACGTGCTCGGAGGCTGAATTGCGTTGTCTGGGTTTCTCTCTGTGCTCTGATAGCGATGCTTTCCAGCATCCCTGAGGGACCCGGCAGAGCCGAACTGGGAATGTATCTGTTGCTTTAGGGCACACAGGTTTTTTGAGGAAAGGAAGCCTTTGCTGCAGCTGTAAGATGCCCAACCCCATCCGGAAAGTACAGGGACTTCTCCCTGCTTTGGCCTCCTTCACAGCTCCCTGTGTGCAGCCTCTGCTCCTCCTGCCTGCCTGGTAACCGTGGGGAGAGTTTACCTGAGGTAAAACAGCTAAAACTCCTGTGACAGCAGCCCTGGGGCCAGCAGGAGAGAGCCGGGCACAGACAGCCCTGGGGGGCTGGAGGCAGTGAGGCAGAGATGAAGAGCAAACAGTTCGGAAACGAAAACCTGCCGGAGGAAGCAACCCTGCACCCCCGCCTCTGATGGAGCGGGCGGCTCTGACCCGGGGTCTGCTGGGGCTTCTGCGTGTCGCCGGCTGAAAGAACCATGGTTTTGCTCTGGCTGCAAAGGAACATGCTCCTGCATGCTGCAGGAAGCGGCTGGCTGTGGGGCAGCAGGGCCGCTGCCGGAGCATGTTTCCCCGCAGCGAGGCGCTCAGCGCCCGCCAGCTCTGTGCTTCGCCAACGCCAGCCGGGTGGGACGCGGCCATCGCTGCCTCCTCCCTGGCAGCTCTGCAGCCCCCAGCCCTGGGCTGAGCTGCGGGGGTGATCCTCTGGATCTTCCTCCGTGGGGTGTGGAGGACGGAGCAGGCTGCAAACGGCGCTCGCTGGGTACATCCATCAGTGCTTAATGCGAAGGGAGAGGCTGCGCCCGCCTCGGACGGACCCCAGCGCTGTGTGATGGGATGTCCCCGGCTCCAGGAGACCCCCCTGAGCTGCTCTTTGGCCTTGGGCAAGGCACCGTGCTTTGGCTTTAAGGGCAGGTTGCAGGGGAGGTGGCAGCAGGAAGCAGAGGTGATGCTGGTGACTCCAGTGATGTACCTGTATTTTTCCCCACAAAACCACGTCCTGTCATGCTGGGAGCGCATTCTTCCCATGAAACTGATTTTTATCCCCATATAATTTATGGCGTTGAAAATCCCGTGGTGTTTCTCCTGAGATCAGCCTGGTGGCTCCTGCAGCACCAGTTCAGTTTGCAGGCTTGGCCAGCGATGCTTTGAATATTCCCCGATTGTCCTGATCTCCAGTGAACTGTTGTTGCTTCCTCCCCTCCTGTGTGCTGCTCAGGAGACACCTCTCCCCTGCTCCTGACGAAGGCCCAGGAGGAGCTCGAGGGAGGTGCTAGAGCATCTGTCTGTGATGTTGGGCCCTGAGACCTGTTTGACTCCCTGCTGGTGTTTCAAAGGTTGGAAGATGGGATAGGATTTCTGGTGGGGCAGTTTGTTCTGGCTGGTCTGAATTTAAAGAAAGAAATTACTGGTAGTTTGAGGGCTGCTTGTCTTTGAATTTCCTTCCAGATTATCATGTATGTCCCCTCTTCTCCCACAAAATGGTGCCTTACCATCCCATGGGGATGTGCTTGGTCCCATGGTTTCCAGTCTCTCCCTTGGCTTTGCCCAGAAGGGATGGATGTCCTACAAGTTCATTCTTAGCTTGGGAGACCATTGTGGTGTCACCCCTTGCCTAACATGAGATGAACCTGTAGATGACCTCTGCTCTTCAACAGGATCCTCTGCGGTTCTCGTGGCCCTTCTCAGTACAGCCCTGTGTTTGGAGCCTGGTGGACACTCCCAAATGCCTCCTCCTGTGCCTTTCCTCAGCCAGTGCTATAATTTCTTTGGTCTGCTGAGTTTTCTCTGACCTGAGTCATACAGGATGCAACAGAAGAAGAATCAGCCTAATAAGGGGATTATCTTGGCATCTGGCTCCATTCATGGTAAATCTCCCAAACAATGGTTGTTTCCAGCAGTGGGTTGGGATGAATGTCTGCAGATACCACGAGTATTGCCAAACCAGCGCAATGTCCTGTTCCTGGTGGTGACCGTGGTGGGGAGCATGGGAGGAGAGTGTGAAGCTTGGAGCTATTAGGCAGCGCTGTCTCCTGCGTGGGGGTTTCCTTTGGTCCTCACTGTGGGCTGCCTCAAAGCCCAGGACTAGCTGGGCTTTTCCTGCCTCCTCACACTGCAGACGTTGTGTTCATGGATGGATCTCCACTCCACGTTCTCCCGAGCTGAGACTCAGCATCAGTGCTGCTCCCTTGGCTCTTCTTTTGGGTCATGGGGGATGATGGTCCCTGCTCTCTTGGAATATACCCTTTGGTGGACCCCAACACTTCTGCATTTCATGGCGGGGTGCAGCAGGACAGCCCAAAGACCTGCTGAAAGATGGCATTGCCCTTGGCAACGTGAGAAGTTGTACACACGTCCTAACCTTGGCAAAGAGTCCCCCGAGACTCCTCTGTACCCTGGGTAACTTGTTTTACCAAGGCTTTGGCTTCACCAATTGTTAAACCCAACCTGTCTCTAAAGCCAGCTTTCATTGGGAAGGCATTAACGATGTTGGGCAAGAACGAGTTTCCAAGTGAGGTCACCAGTGGAGGCAGGGATCTCACTGGATTACCAGGCCTGACTTCAAAGGCTTCTCCGCTCCTTTTACAGTTGAAAGGACTTTTTTTATGAATAGGTCGTGCCTGGTTTTAATTAGCTTGTTTTTGTATCTGGGGTGTCTTATTAACCACTCAGTCACATGTGCTTTTATTTTTTTCCCACCCCAGCAGAATTACCAGGAAGGGAGGTGGAGGTAGCTCTGCTTCCTCATAGCAGAGGCTTAGACTCATTTGCAGACGACTGCAAAAATGATTAAGAGTTGAGAAAGTCGGGAGAAGCAGTTATGAAATAACTTGTCCAGGGCTGAGTCTTTGCAGCTGGGCTCTGGGGAAGGGTTGTTGGAGAAGCAGGTGGTCATAGGGAGGAGCATGACTTTCTGGCTGGTGCTGAGATGACAAGTGATGGATCCCTTCAAAGGACACTGGGAACTCCGGAAGACACCAAGGATGCTTAGCCGGCACTGTGATAGGGCAGCTCAAAGTATTTGGGATTCCCACTTCAGGTTGTGTTGGGAGGAGATGGCTGAAGGCCCTTGGTTGGGGCTTTTCTGCCTTGTAGATGAAGCAGGTACTGCATGAGTGGATTAGCTGTCCTCTTGTAGGGCTGCTCGGTGGTCTCTCTGGTATCAAGATCTGGTTGGATTACATCTGTGGTGGAAAGGCATCAGAGGAACCACTGATAGAGGTTTTAGTATGGTTGACTATGAGTTGGTTCTTCTTCAGCAGGACATTCCAGGGCTGAATTGCTTCTTGGTGCTGGTGAGGGCTCTCCCAGAGACATGGCCAAGCCCAAGTGCAGCTGAGGACACTTAGTACCTCCCTTGGGAATGCCAGGCATAACTGTGGTGTAAAGCCTTGTCCAGACAGATGTGGAACAGTCCCTGAATTAGGATCCTCAAGATCATGGTGTAAGTCTGGTCAGCTTGATTTGTGATTTCATCAGCATTGAACCTAACGGTGAGGACTCATCTGCTCGGGAACGGGCTTTCATGTTGTGCTGAAGCTGGATGCGTGCTCACCCACTGGGTTTTGTGGCTGGTGGAGCCCTGCCGGGCAACACACACCTGCGTGATCCTGCATGGCCCCTCTCCCGCCCAGTGATGGTACTCAGCTTTTGTGTGGTGAGCTTTCTGGAGCAGCGCTGGGAGGAGGAAGGGCAGGGTTGGGGGAAGGAGGTGTGATATGGGAAATAGTCCTCCATGTTACTAATCCCAAGCAACTGCTCCCGCATGACTGGGCAAGAAAGCACTGCTGTTTGGAGGATGGTTTCTAGGAGGTGTGTGAAGATAGATGTCAAATCGGAGCTCATGTCTTGGCTGTGGGAAGCCATCATGGCTCCAGGCAAGGGTGTGGAGTCAGCTCTTGAGTCTTGCCTCTTCCTGCCTCTTCTGGCCTCGTTTCCTTCTCCAAACAAGGTTTTTGTGAAGATAGCCCAGCTGAGCACTGGGGATGGCTGGATCTCAGCTGTGGGTGGAGATGTGATGTTGACATGGGCATTGCCTGCTGTGCTTGGTCCTTTCCTCCTGCTGCTTCTCCCTCGAGGCCAAAAGGAACTTCTGCCACTTGCACATGCCTTGGTTTCTCCATCAGTGCAAAACCAGGAGGAGCTATTTTCCCAGAGATGCTCGGCAAAGAGGTGGCTTATTGTTGGAGCAAGGCTCAGGAATGGCAGTCCTGGGGGTCTTGAGCTCCATGCTGGAGCTGTCCATGTGTGCTTGTTACCATGGACTGGTAGCACCTTGCTCTGCCCCACCAGCACCCACTTGAGCACCACTAAATGACTCAAGTGATGTGTTGTGGAGCTGCCCCATCCATCACTAAAGGTATTGCAGGTACCAGCAAGCACCTTGAAAAGTCCCTACACCTGGGAGGAGATCCCCTCCTGCTCCCAGCAGCATTTTTAGGCTCACTGCTGCCCTCCTGACTAGTCTGGCAGCCCAGACTGTTGAGCTGCAGCTGGGGAGGGGGAAGCTGGTCCTTGGCAGCCTCCTCACCAGCAGCATGGGTGCCAGGAGGGCGAATCCTGTCAAGCAGAACGTGAAATACCAGCTACAGCCACCCCCATGCATCAGCCCTGCGGGAGCTGTTGGGATGCAGAAGCAGCCTGGGTGTTCTGGGCTGGGGTGGGGGGTGGCTTGGGCTGCCTCCAGGAAGCACCCAAGGGTGCTGGCACTCTGGGGAAGCACAGCCCCTTGGTTGGTACCAGGTGCCCCAGCTCCAGGGCTCTGCAGAAAGTATGGTGAGATGCTACCTGGAGAGCAGGGCACTGCCATTGGTGGAGGGACCTGGAGAAGAGTGGAGGGAGCAAGGAGGAAGTTGAGGTTGGGGTCTGATCCTGTAAAGGGCTGAGTATCTCTAGCTCCCTCCTTTGCTCCCGAAGACTGTGGCAGCACTGGTGCCCCGAAGCATTCCATTTCTGACCCTCATGTCCCACTGTCTGCATCCAGCTTTTGTAAATGACTGTTGGAGCTGCTTGCTCTGCACTTTGGGGGAAGGTGGCCTGTGACACCCACCTGCAGCGGCGACACAGCCACCCATATAGGACCCTGGGCTTCAGCACTGGCTTCGGGAGGTGGCACTTGCCGTACAATGTCCTTGCTGTCCACGCAGAGTTGACCGTGTCCCCACTGTGCCGCTCTTGCAACAGCCCCTGGGTGCTGTCTAGCCAAGTGGGTGCCACCTCTCCCAGTTCCTACATTTCTTCTTCCATGCACAGACGGACCTGTACTCGGGGGCCCTCTTCGTGCAAGTCTGCCTGGGCTGGGACCTTTACCTCTCCACCGTCCTGATGCTGCTGGTCACGGGGCTCTACACCATTGCGGGTAGGTTGCTCAGTGTCTTCTGACCTCCATCTTTCTGCTCTGGTTGAACCACACCACTGACACTCCTGCTTTTATTTTATTTTTTGCTTTTTGACTTCCAGAAGGTCTTGGGGGTTTACACTGATGGGTTTCATACTGCCTGCCCTACCCAGCCAGTATCTGAGCATCCTCCTTGAGCGTCAGCTCAGACCATGACTCAATGCATGACCCCTCCTTCATCATGACGGCCTTTGATTTGTGATAACTCCTCCTCCGTGGCGCAGCTCCACATTTTCCTGTGCGTGTACCTATTTGTAACAGCGATAATCAGGGCTTCTCCTGTTACAGGGCTATTACCGTGAAATCCATGACCTGAGCGTCCTTTACCCAACCCCTTTCCCTCCCTCTTGCCCTGCCTGCAGCGCAACTTGCTGCTGTCCCTCTGTGAAGCTTTCAGGAGTATTTCCTGCCCATGCTTCCCCATCGTGGGACCAGCTGGTTTTGTGCATGGTCATTCCATGAGGTTCTTCTGAGATCCAGAGGTGATGAGGGTTTGGAGCTGGAGTTGGAAATTGTGGGTTCCCATCTTGCAGTCCTGGTCTTGGACTGCGGGACCGTGTATCCCTGCCAGCCCCTTCCGTTATTAATTTGTCTGGGACATTCCCTCCCCTGGTAGTGCCAGTGGAGACACCCGGCAGTAAATTCTTCCTCACTATCTCATCCCAGTCATCAAAAACAGTTTAAGTGTATCTGAAACATAGTGGGTTTTGAAAGACTTCGGTTTTAAGCAAATCCCGTCGCAGGTTTTTTCCTGCCCACGAGGCTTGTTGTGAAGTAAGCGTGAGCTCAGGCAGAGGGTGTGATCGTTGCATCACGCCCTTCCTGAGAACATCCCTCCAGATCCCAGGCATGGCCTGGGAGGGTGCAGCCCGCAATTCCCAGGATGTGAGTCGGTCACTGGGTTGAAATTTTTGACCTAATTACTCTAGCTCCGCTACTTTTTAATGCGTTTGTGTGCTGAGTCATTGCTTTCTGGCTCAGTAAGCGGGTCCTGGGTTTGCAACAGGTCCGGAGGGAGAGCTTGGGGTGGAGAGGGAGAAATGCTGCTGGCTGGCTGGCCAAGGGGGACTCCACTAAGCATCAGGTGCTGGAAAAATCAAACTGTATGGCTAGGAGGAGAGCTGAGGGGTGTGTGAAGGGGAGACCTGGTGTGGTGTTAGGGAGAGGTGGGGTGAATGAGGAGATCGATGTCCTCAGCGTGCTCTGCTTGCTGAAGCACTCAGAGAGCCGGGGCTGGGACTGGCCAGTGTCGTCCTGACCCCTCCAGCCATCCCTTGGCTGTCCTGCCCTGGGCGAGACTGTAGCCTCTGTGGCTACTGGCTGCTCCCCCCACCCCATCTGTGGCAGCACCCCACATGGGTGCTGTCACCCCTTGACACCAGCCCCGCCAAGGAGCTGTCTCCCCTTCACCTCCCGCTGCAGCCCCCATCCCCGCAGCGTCGGCAGGACGAGGCTGGTGACAGGCACGTCCCCGCGAGTGCAGGCAGCTTTATTGGGACTTCATGACCGAACCGAGCCTGAAGCTGGCGGCGCTCCTGACGCTGTGCCTTGCTCTCGTGCAGGGGGGCTGGCGGCCGTCATCTACACCGACGCACTGCAGACACTCATCATGGTCCTTGGAGCCATCGTGCTGGCAGTGAAAGGTAAGAGCTGGGACAGCACAGATCCTCCTTCTACCTTCTCTCCCCACTCTGGCAGTCTTGGAAATAAATAAAAAGACTCAGTCTGAGCAATTCAGTGGCCAAGATGCCCAGCAGAACTTCAGCTGTGTACCGTTCCTTGGGGTGAAGATGCCATGCAGCGTCCTCCGTGTGGGATTGTCCCCAGCACTGGTGACCTTCCTGTGGTCATCACTGCTCCACATGTTTGCCTCTAGTCCACTGCTCTGAGAGACTGACCGGGTGTTTGACATTTCCAGCTTTGCTCCAGGAAACTTGCAGCGGCACCGTGGTGGGTTCTTCAGACAGGACCCCACCACACGGGGACGTGCAGAAGGTAGAGCTGGTACGAGGCACTGCTGCAGGGGATTGCCCGGGGATGCAGAGCATGGTACCATGCCCTCCTCCTGGTTGGAGTGAGCATGGTTCATCACCAGTCCTTCCTGAACGCTCAGCGCTGTTGTGTCTCCCTACGTTTAGCCACAGAGCACCCTTGTGAGGCTGGGAGCTTTCATCAGCCTCCTTCTGCCATCGGGGCTCTTGGCCCTGAGGAGTAGGAGGCAAAAAGTCAGGTCCCAGCTTCAAAGGCAGGTGTTTAACTACAGAGGATAATTTCCAGAGGCACTCCTGAGATGATTTCCACCATCACCTGGAGAAGCCTGCTTAGGCGAGCAGGTGGGAAAGGCTTTGACCCACTGCCGCACAGGAGCTTTGCCGCGGAGGTGGGAGCAGCTCCAGACCTGCAGCCAGCCCGGTCCTGCAGCTGCTTCCCTGTGCAAAAGCAGAGCTTGATCCTGGGCGAGCCTTGTATGCAGCAAGATATATTTACAAAAACCGAATGAAAGGACAGATAACTTCCCGGAGAAGTGACAATGACACCAACCACCCCAGCAAGGAGCTGCACCAGGCAGAGGAGCACATTCCCTGGCCAAGCAGATCTGAGCAGTGGCCACAGCCTCTGTGTTAGACGAGCTGTTTGGAGGTTGCTGATGGCTGTCCGTGGGGCTCTCTGAGGTTTGGGTCTAGGTGAGCTTTCCTGGGCGCAGCAACGCAGAACCAGAGTAGGAGGGCAGGTAGGCAAGGCCTGGAAAAGCCCCTCTGGTGATGGCAGAGCCCAGCTGGTTTTGGCTTTGCCAACCGGCAAGTGTTGGCATGGTGTGTGCAGGGAGGTGAGGGTGCTTGGGAGAGGGGCTGATCCAGCGGGGCCAAAAAACAAGCTGCTGGTCACACAGGTTTTTCCCTTGGGGCTGGTATGCCTCAAGGGTGCTCGGTTTTCTCCAGCTCTTGTCAAGCTCATCTTGTAAAGGATACTCTCCATGTTTGACCTTGTTCGTATCTTCAGACCGTGACGGCTGCAGCAGTGATGCTAACGCTCATCTGCTGAGCTGTGACCTCTCAGGGTCCGCCCTGCCTGGACCATTCATTCCAGGTCAGGTTGGACCTTGGGGCTCTGAGCACCCCGCTCTAGTTGCAGATGTCCCTGCTCACTGCAGGGTGTTGAACTGGATGAGCTTGGAATGTCCCTTCCAACCTAAAGCATTCTGTGATTCTGTAATTGCCTTCCTCTGCTGCTGCTGCTGAAGGGATGAAAAAACCTGTGGCTTGGCTCCGAGGCTGCACCTCCCAAGGCAGAGCAGGAGGTTTGTGCGAATCCCCTGGGGTGTGATGCTGGGCAGAGCAGTCTCGATTTGGACAACACGCGGGTGCCGACCAAGGGCTTGTAGACAAATCACTCTGCTTAGCAGAGAGCTTGTGGCTGTTTCGGGGGGTGGCGGTACCGGTGGTGGCTCTGGCATCACGCAGAAGAGAGACTGTGCCATCCCGCACCCCACGTGGCTTTCACCGTGGGGATGTGAATGCTGGCAGAGCCCACGGCTGCAGCCCGGCAGCTGCAGGCTGAGCTCCTGCTGCCCTGAGGTTTTTGCCCTGCTCTTCTGTCTCGGCCGGCGTAGGTGTTGTGACTTGCCGGTGAACACCTTCGGGAAGGGAGCAGGCCCGCACCCCCGGGCGCGAATCTCTGCTTTCAGCACTTGCCCTCCGCCTCTGGAGAGCCTTTGTTGGTGCCCAACGCCCATGCAAAGCTTGGGAGTAGCCAGTGCCTGGGTGAAACCAAGCACTGGAGGGGGGCCAGGGCTGCTTGTGCAAGAGCAGGAGGAGTTTACGCATGCCGAACACCCGTGAAATAGGGGGGCCTGGTTTGCAAAGAGGGCACAGCTGGGGGGATGCCCTGAGATGGGGAAAGGGCTGCGAGTTGGTAAGGGAAGTGTCGGGGCTGCAGGTTGAGAGCTGTCCTCAGGCAGGAGAGGACAACGGGGCAGGACGGGTGTCTTGGAAATTGAGATTTGCGCAAGTGCCAGCACTTGATGGTGATCCCAGTGTCCAGCACCTGATGCCTGAGGGATTTGCTCTCGGCCTAAAGGCAGCAGCTCTTGTGGGCACAGTCCTGTTCCCACCCCAAGCAGAGGGGGCCGAGCTGAGGGTCTGAGCCACCGATGGATATTCAGGGGTCTTTGAGTTTCCCTTCCATGAGACCCATGGAGACGATGGGGCCTCCTCTCTTCTCCTGAGCATCAGCAGCTGCCCTGGCTATGGGGGTGCCAACACACCTCCCTGCTTCTCTCCCCCACTGCATGGGTGGCTGCAGCACGTGGGGGGAGTGGGGTAGGTGCCTCCCATCCCTCCCTCCTCCTAAAAGTGATGCCTCTGGCTCCAAAATTCTCCCGTTGGAGGTACTGGGGAAGGTGCAAGGAGTGTTCAGCCTGTGCCCCCTAGGAGCGGGGAGGTGGTGGGGGGCCAGGGCAGGGCCCGGGGCTGGTTGGCAGCTGGTGCTGGGGGCTGGTGGCTGTGGTGCAGGCGGGAGGAGCACCAAGGCAGCTGCCAAGGGCTTGGAGGCTCACTTGCTAGGGCTTGTTCACGGCACGTACTCCTCAGCGGAGCTAAGACCCAGACTGTGGATCCCATTTCCTAGGAAAAATGCAGTGAGAACAGTGGGGTTTTTTTTTTTCTTTTACTTTTTTTTTTTCCCAGTAGTTTCTGGAGGTTTGGCAATGGAGCCGCACGGAAGATGCTGGGAAAAACTCAGAGGGGTAGAAAACATTTGGCCGGACACTTGTGCTAAGGCACCTTGAGCTGTAGCGTATCAAGTCAAAGGCTACTTAATTTTGCATTTTAATAGTCCTAGATGAGTTTCCCCTGCTCCGGGACCGGGGAGCTTTAATAAACAGGTTGCTTTTACAGTACGAGTCCAAAAGAAGTGGGTCCCTTGGGGAGCCTTTGTCCCAGGACGTGGGTCACCCTCCAAAGGGAGGGCAGGCTGTCACGGGACCTGCTGTGCAAAACGTTCATAGAAGAGTCTCTTAAATAACTAGAAGAAAACACGATCACGAATGAGCCCTCCCTCTCTGGGCAGCGCTTTGGAGTCAACAGGCTGGCGAGTGTTTGGCCAGCTGATCTCAGAGGCTGCCGGGTTTTGCTCGACTCTAACCTGCCTCCCTCAATGATGCTTTCCAGCTTTTAATGAGATCGGAGGTTACTCCAACCTGGAGGAGGCCTATTTAAAAGCCGTGCCGTCCAAGGTTGTTCCCAACACGACCTGCCACCTGCCCAGAGCGGATGCAATGCACCTCTTCCGAGACCCAGTCTCTGGAGATCTGCCCTGGACCGGGATGACTTTCGGGCTGTCTATCATGGCCACGTGGTACTGGTGCACCGACCAGGTAAATGTAAACAAGAATCCCCTGCCCCATGTAACACGGCGTTGCCTGGGGACCAGGCACGCTCTACCACCTCTCTCGCCCTGGAAGTCCACCTGCCTCAGTGCCTAGTGCTCCTTCTGGCTGGTGGTCTCAGCTGGTGGCTTCTTTTTGGAGTCAATAGAAGCACCCGGGGCTCCCGCAACCCTGTTCTTGAGGTGCTTGGACTGGGACAGTTTGGAGAGCGGGATGCCAAGGGGTGTCCTCATCTCCTCGGTTGTCTTCTGGCTTTCTGGCAGGGAGGTTAAGCGTTTGCTTGATGCTTTGGGGTTGCTTGGTGAGAGGTGGCTGGGCTGTGTGGGCTTGCTGGGGCTGAAGGCTTTGCTCTGCCAGTATGGCTGGCTGCCTGCAATGGTCTTTTTGGGCTCAGCAACGTCGCCTCTGTATTTAGTGCCTCCAGGGGGTTTCTCATGTGTCGGGGAGCAGGAGACCTCCTTGCCTTGTTCTCTGCCTGTGGGGTTCCTGGGTCGGTAGCGGTAGATGTGCGTCCCCTGTTTGTTAAAGAGCAGAGACAGAGATGAGCTACTGGTGCTGTAAGGGTGCTGCTCCCCTGCAAGGACCCCCCCTTCACACGTCCATGCCACGGACTTGGTCCTCACGGACAAATCCGTCTGCTACTCGGTGTACTCACTTGCCCAAAGTCTTCTGAGACTGGCGGCAGCTCAAAACTGCCTCAAGTCTTAACCCTTGTTGCTCCTCTGATTCCCTGCTTTGGCAACGCACTATCCTGCACCTCGCAGTATCTCAGCAGCCACTTCCTGAGCACCTCTAGCAACCCAGAGGCTGGCCCGAGCCAAGTCACTGCTGCCTGGAGATCCAGGACCAAGGATTCCAGTGGCATCTCAACACCTTCTCTCCAGCACCAGCCTGAACACCCATCTTAATCATCTAAGTGCTCTTTTCAGTCCATCCAGACCCAACCTGTGGGATTAGGTGGCTACCAAGATTAGATGAAAGGACAGAGGGTTGGGAGAGGAGGTGGGATCAAGAGGCAACGGTGAGCTGCAACACCACTGCGGGGGTGGTTCTGATTAACTGGGTTGAGAGACACATTTGGATCGGGTCTGAGCACCATTAATCTTAATTTGGACTGAGTAAGACCTTAATGCACGGCTGTGGTCACCAGATATTTATCTTCCTCTTTGGGTGTGTCTGCGCCGCAATCTGGAGGCGTGATGATTGCACCCCATGCAGACGTACCTGGGCGAGATTGTATCTGGAGACTGCAGGTGCTGGTGGCAGGATGAGCTGGGGCTGGGAGACTGCAGAGCCGTCTGCACCGACCTGCCCTGCCTCTGCCGCGACCCTTGCCATGCCACCAGTGCTGCTGGTATCATCTTGGTGTTCTGTCATTTAGTCCCCGTATCCCAATGGCCTTTCTGGTCCTTGAGCAGGGACCTTCTGCTTTGGCCAAGAGGGCTGGTTAAAGCAGTTTAGCTTAGGCAATGCTTGATTGATTCAACTTGCTTACATCAGTGCGAAGGTCTGAGATGTCTTCAGGTGGGGAGGACTAAGGGTGATATAGCTCCTCTCATTTCCAGGTCATCATGTGTCTGATGTGGTGCACATGGTGCCTGCACTGGGTGATGGGTCCTGTGGCTCCTGACATGCTCTGGCTCCTGGGCAGAAGTTAAACCACAGCTTCCCCGAGCATCCCACCCCAGGAACTGGAACCCCTTCCCTTCTGCCCACCGGTGGCATGTGCTAGTGCTTGCTCAGGAGTGGCTGAATTCTGCTGGGTGTTGAGCCTTTGGGGAGAGTCTGAGCTATTTTGAAGTCAGCATTTCCTACAGATGTTGCCTATTTAAGAGACGTTGCCTCAAAGCCCAGGGGTTGGCTGTATCATGGATGGACATGGCTTGGCCAGAGCTTTGAGGTGTGATGGTTTGAGCAGTGTGGGTGGTGGAGCTGTGGTAGAAGGAGGCTGGACTCAGTGTCCATTTCATTGTGGGCACTCTTTGGGGAGGAGATTGAACAAAAGGGGCAAGAGGGCAGAGGATGGTGGTGGGGAATGGTTGATACTAGTAGGAGGACATGCTGCTGTGGTCACACTGGGCTTTTGTGGTACAGTGGCATAACACCAGCCTGTTGCCAGTCTGGAGAAAAACCCAGCCTGTGGGTTGGGTGTACATCTACGCTGTGTTTGGGCCCAGTGCCCAGTGGCTCCAGTATTTGGAGATGTTTGGGCTGCAGTTTGGCAAGGAGGAGGCTGGTGTGGAACTGACATGGGCGGCTCCTCAGCCATCCTGTCTGGCTCTCCCACAGGTCATTGTTCAACGGTCGCTCTCTGCTAAGAGCCTGAGTCACGCCAAGGCTGGCTCCATCTTGGCCAGCTACCTGAAGATGCTGCCCTTGTTCGTTATCATCATGCCAGGGATGATCAGCAGGGTTCTGTACCCAGGTAAGGGCCCCGTCATGTGGATGTGGAGCTCGCAGGGTGGGTATTGTGCCTGTCATGAAGTGATGAATGGGAGGGGGGCTTGTCTGGAAACCTCTGCTCTGCACAGACCGGGGGGCTCTGAAGGAGGGAGAGGGACAGGAGAGGACCTGAGTGTCCCTAGTGCTCTCCTTGTAGCCAACGCTACTGTCCACCATGAACTGTGCAGCTGGGTGCGGACAGGGTTACCTGGATAACTTGGGCGCTGTGTTCTCAGCGTGATGGAAAACACGATGCTTGCCCTGAGTGAGCCCCCACCTGTGCCTTGGGCTATGCTGGGCTGCAGGCCAGCACGTGAGAAATGTGAACCCAGAACAAAAATGTTTGATGGGGTTTGATGGTGATTCCTGTTGGTTTCTAGAGAGTTAATCAAGGGCTGCTTTGCCTTATGATCTTCACACATGGGAGAAGCTCTTCTCTGCACATTTCCATCAGCTGAGCCCTGGCTTTCCTAACCCTGATGGCACTTTAATTATCTGCCAGAACAAGTTAAAGCAGGAAGACCGATATCCAGCCACTTTGAGCAAGGTGGCACCCGGGACCTGGGTCACAGAGCATCAAAGGGCTCAGTGCTCCTCACCCTGCTTGGCTCCACAGGGCGCAAGAGGATGTTTGATGTGTGAGGATTAAAACCCTGCTCTGAGCTCTGTGTCGCTGGCTGGGAGCAAAGCAAGTGGACTCTGGGCTAGTAAATTTAATTCCCTTTAAGTACAGATTAGATGTTCAGCTGGGGTAACCTCAGGTGGCTTCAGGGATTTCAGCTGCTGGTTTAACCCTGGGGGCTTGAATGCCCCAAAAAACAGCAAGTGAGGAGCCTTGAAAAACCAGAATGTTTGGTAGTGGTGCAAGAGGCTGCAGCGTTTGGGTGGAAATAGAGGACTGACCCCGCGATCCCCTTGCCTGGATGGGGTGATGCTCCCGCCGTGGTGGGGATGCTGGCGTGCACCCCGTGGGGTGACAAGGTCTGTTGTCACTCATGGATCAGCCACGAAGCTGCTGACTGCAATGTTCTCCCACAGAGGTTGCCGTTCCTATTTCTCCACTGTCTTGCTCTGCCTAATTATGCTTTTACTTTGATGCTAATCACCTTTGCAAGCAGCTAGTAAACAAGGCTGAGAAGGACACGCCTGCACGCGCAGTCAGTCCCTAGCTGGCCTGATGCCACTGCTGATGGGCTGTGGGATGGAGCCCAGTAGCTCCAGGCACTCCAGCACTCCGTACGGCAGTGCCCAGAGCTGCTGGGCTCCGTCCCACAGCCCGATGCCAAGGAATAACCTTTAATTCCCCCAAACCTCCCCTTTACCAACCATTCCCACTGCGCTCCCAGACACCAAGAGCTGTGTCATGGCCACCACCTTCCTGACCAAGAGCACCTCTTGGGTGACTCCTACCATCACTGCGTGTGGGGCGTTATTCCCCTCTATGAGAAGTCTGATCTCAGCATCTAGGACGCAACACCAAAGCTAGGGATGACACCACGCCTTGGCTGAGCTGGCTGGGTCACCTCTAGGTTTGTAACCTTTGCAGGATGGAGAAACATAGGGAAGGTTATAGCAAGAATACCTACCTGTGTGGCATTGCTGGGGTAGGAGCTGTTGCCGTCCAGGATGGTGCGAGGCAGCACGCACCTTATCTCCACAGCGTTGCTTCTCCTCTTTGTCATGTCCTCCATGCGGACATGCTTCAGGGATGGGAGGCTACCCAGGGGGCTGAGGAAAGTGCCCCGGCTGATGTGAGGCTCACTGAGCTTCCTCTGCATGGGAATGATCTCCCCGTTGTGGGTGACGTCTGAGTTGGTTCGCCGGAGTGGCCCGAAGCGATCCCTCACCTCGAAGTACTCATCTGAGATGGAGGAGGCATTGGAACGGCGGTAGCTGTGGTCAGCAGAGCTGCTGGAGTAGCTCTCCTGGTCACTGAGAGTGATGTACTCCTCTTCCTCCTCCTCCTCCTCTTCTCCCAGCCCATTGTGGGCACAGGGAGGCCCTTTGTCCTCCTGTGGCCCTGCCACTGGCCGGTCTGGCTGGACATGGCAGGTCTCCATTGAAGCTCTGTTGGGGTTCTCCTCTTGCTTCAAACCCATGTGGTTGGCCAGTGGTGGTTGTGTGTCACCCTCTGGGGCGGTGCTGCTGTCACAGGGCGTAATGACTTTGGTCATGAGGATGCCAACAGGGACGGTCCTTGGCTTTGGAACCGGGGGCTTGATGTCCTCCAGTGTCTCCTCCGGTGGCTTCAAGCGGTGTCCCAGCGGTAAAGTGGCAAACGTTCCTGCTTGCTTGGGTGTCCAGCTGGCGCCTTCAATGGGGCTGGTAGCAGCGGCTGCAGGAGCTTCCATGGAGGTCTGTCTTTGGCAGGGGGACACCAAAGGTGGCTCTTGGTTGGCGTTTTTCTTGGTCTCCATCTCCCTGTTCTTCAGCATCTGCCGGTGCTGGGCGCTGGCATGGGAGACGTCACAGACTTTGATGCGGTTCATCTGCGAGAGCTTCACGTTCTTTATCTTGGGGTCAATAATATTGATGTAGCCCAAGACTTCGCTCCCAGGCTCAGGGTCGGGCTCGACCCAGGTGGGCAGATAGTCAAACATGTTGGCTTTCTCCAGATTCAGGAGGCCGGGGTGGATGAGCAAGGAGAGGTCTGCTGCGTCGCCGTGCCTGTCGCCCGCCTGGCCCTCGGGCAGGGCTTTGCCTTTGTTGTCTGTCTTCTGGTTTTTGTCCTGGTTTTCAGATGAAGTCTTGCTGATCTGGTCGGCACTCTTGGCTTTCACCAGGGCATATTTAGGGTTTATCAGCTTCTTCACCACAGCGTTGGCGGGGGTGACCGGCACCACGGACGGCAGTGTTACAGGCTCGGGTTCGGGCTCTTCACCCATGGAGATGGACTTGAGGCTCACCCCCTTGGACATGAGGTAGAGCTCCTGGAACTGCTTGTCAAACGCTTCCACCACTTGGCCTGAGAGGACTGTGATGACGTTCCGGTCTGTCCTCGCTGCGGACCAGGTGAAGCTGGAACCGAAACACATTGGAAACTCTGAGCGCTTGCTGGTAAATAACACGCCTCTCCCCAGCCCGGCTTTCCCCGAGGGATTGATGGTGCTAGCAGGGACATGATCTCACTGTAAACATTAATAATAATGAGATTGAAGAAATAGCTCTCATCCCAAACTAGAACGAAGGGTTGATGTCTTGAGCACACTGGAATGGGAAGGAAAATGAGAAGGTTGAGGGCCAGTTAGTTTTTCACTTCAGTGTTGGCCACTTTCTCTTTCTCAGTTTGGGTTAGTTAAAGCGACTCGTAAATGGATGGGTTTTGTTGTGGCTATAAAGTAGGAAACGTTTCAGTTCCATGTTTATGAAACTTTTCTTTTAGAGCTGAAAAGCTTCCCGGGACTGCCCTGTTCCTACCAGAGTCGCTTTTCATTTGGGCAAATTGGGAAGGGCTTTGGGTAGGGAACATTTAACTGGAAAAGCTGAGGTCAGCATGAGAGCTAGGACTGGTTGTGGACTTAGGGCTTTTGTCCTTCCTTGTGCTCATCACATCCGTGGCAGAAGCACTTGGTGTGTCCCCCCACCTCCAAGGAGGAGGGGTGTCCTAGGTCTGGCTGTGGGCACCCCTTGGGTCCCACTCCAAATCTCAGACTTGCCTTGCAAAATCCTCCCTCATTTTAGGGGGAGGGGAACAAGCCTGAGACAGGGTCCTGGGGCCATGCTGAACAGGGACCAGGACTTGGACCACACGGGTCTGCATCGGTCCATTGACCAGCACCTCTATGGGGTGGGCAGAAGGAGAAGTGACTGATTACCTGTAGGATCCGCACATGGCCCGGTCCCCGTCCACAAACAAGAACTTCTGGGCCAAAGCCCCTTTGAACTTGGTGGCCGAGCGCGTGAAAAACTCTGTCCCGCCGGTGCTCCGGACTCGCAGGTTCTGCAAAGCAAAGGCAGAGGTGTGAGCAGGAGCAAAGGGCTGGTCTTCAGAGCATCGGTCAGCCCTCCATCGATGCCCCCATAGATGTTCCACAGCCCCTCTGAGGGGTGGGAAACGCTCTTCGCTCTTCATGACCAGCTCACAGGAGGCCACAGCGATGGAAAGATAAAATAACTTGCCCGAGGCCACGCAGCGAACCAAATTCTTGTCTTCAAGAAGTTCCTGCTTTGCCCATGTGTCAGGCAATGTTTTCCACCTCTTGAACTCAGCGCTGCCTGCGCCGTGGGTGAGTGGCGTGCGATAGAGCTGCCAAACGCTTTCCATCTCCTGCAATCTATGCAAATGCCACCATGGGAGAGGCGATTCTTCACCTCGTCCCCAGCGGGAGATGTACGAGGGGTTTCAGGGGGAGGTGGTGACCCCAGGCCAGCGCACGTGGACCTGATGGCAGTGGGCTTGTCCTCCACCAGGCTCCTAAATCTTGCTGTGCTTCCAAATCTGAGCATTTAGACCTCGTTTTAGGGGTGGGTGTGGGGAAAAAAAACCAGACAGTGGGGCAACATCTTTTCACCCCCAGGAAATGAAACTGGGCGACGTGGGCCAGAAGGACACAACCCACAGCAAGTCCCTGTGGAGGTGGCCAAGGAGCAGGGTGTCCTCCCCTCAGGGAGCCCAGGCCAGCCCTGGCTCTGAGAAAATGGTGTTTATCTTCAGTCTGGCTCATGCCTCTCTGTCTCCGCGGAGGGCACCGGCGCATTTTTGGAGCTGAGCAGATAGCATCTCTCACTGCAAACGGTCTCCCTCGGGTCAGGAGAAAATATGTTCTTATGAAAGCGCCTACATTCCTCCTGTTCCCGCCGGGACGTCGGTAACGCCACTGCTAAAGGCACTGTGTCATCACCAGGTCATGCCCTCCATCGTTGGGAGTTTTGCTGTGTTTTGTGTGGTTTGTTTTTTTTTTTTCCTTCCCCACTTCCAGCCTTCCTCATCTGCTTCCCTGGCGTCTCCTCTCTCCCTGCAGACCAAGACCTGGCACAGCCCTGAGCTCGGCCACCCCTGGTCCCCTGGCAGGAGGGACGGTGATCCAACGCTGGTTTTAGCGTGATGCAAATGCAAAGGCTTTCCTGACCAGGGAACTTTTCCACACTGATGTGGTGGGGTTTTTTGGTTTTTTTTTTTTTTGGTGCATTTCATTTTTTTTCCCTAGCGTTCACCTTTTTGCCCGGTGTGGCTGCAGGGAAACCAGTGCTGAGCACCCTGGTGTCTGGTGTCAGGCAGCGCTGGGCGTGCTGGCGGCTGGCAGGCGGGCAAGCAGGTTGGGGTGGCAGTTCCCATCCCTGTCCCTTGTTGTCCCTGCACATGGGGATTCTGGGAGAGCGGTGCTGCCTGGGGTGCTGCTTGTCCCCCAGGCTGAGCCCTCTGCCCATCACCAGCCTGGGTGTCCCGGGCTCGCCACGCTCCCAGAGCATCGCTCTCTTCCGCTCGCAGCCGAACCTTGGCACAAAGCAGGTTTTTCTCAGCTGACACCCAGGGGAACACAGCTGCCCAGAAGCGAGGTGCCGGTTACCTTTCCCTTCCTCCTCGCCCGTGGCGTGTTGCCGCTCTGTAGTTCGATCTGTTTGTTTAATCTCTCCAAGAAGAGCGGGCAGCGAGCGAGCGCCCGGCGCGGCGGCCGGGGTGAATCACTCCCCAAGCACTCACCGTTGCTCAACGAAGTGAGCGCCTTGCCCAAGCCGGGTGGTTAATTGTGCAGCGCGGAAGGCACCGAGATAACGACTGTGCGTTTCGTTAGCATCTCCTGCCTTACCAAGCAGCTCCCAGACGCTGCCCTAGTTTCCTCACAGCCTGCTGCATCCCCTACCAGCGAATTGGCCACAATACGGGGCAAATCCCAACTTCTAGACGTTTGCCGAGCTCTGCAGAGGTTCTCCTGCTTTTCCAGTCCTGCCACCGGGCTGCTAATGCATTAAAACAGCGGCGTGCGTCAGCTCCGGCTTTTCTGGTCTCGGAGCAGCAGCAGTCTGCAGGATACCAGACTCACCAGGGAGTAAAAGCTCAGCTTTAATTGTTGGGAGCAGCAATTAAGCAGGGCCAGCGGGCTGGGTGGCTGGGGAAGGCGTGAGCCCCGGCTGGCGGGTGCTCTCAGCTCCCCAGGGAACGGGGTCCCCAAGATCCCGCTGCGTCCCAGCCCCGTGCGAGGGTGTCGTGGCTCCTACGTGTTCCTGCTCAGCTGGGGATTCGCCCTCACCGTAAGCAAATCTGGAGAGCCTGCCCGGGCACGGGCCTCCCCGCCAGCCATTTGGCAGCCAGCGCGCACGGCTGAGTGACGTCAGGCGGAGAAACATCACTTTTCTGCCAAGCAACAGGCGAGGCCGAGCAGCTGGCAGCCGGCCGTGAAATACAGCTGGGAGAGGGGTGTCTGCGAGCCCAGAGGTGGAACTGCTGGGCTGCTCTGGCGCGTTTGCAGCTGATGCCAGCTATGGGAACTTTGTGCCCAGCAGAGAGCCCGGGGTCCTGTCCTGCGGCTGCAGCGAGGGTCCCTGCTCCTGCTACAGCTCCCGACGCTGAAATAAACCCCCGCCTTCTCCTCTGCCCCGCCGTGCTGCCCGGTGAGGGCATCCTTGGCAGCTGCCGGGGCCACGGGCAGTGTTGGTGCCTCCCTGCTCCGCTCCTGGCCCCGTGCTGGGGTGGAGGCTTCAGAAAAGGGGAAAATCAAGTTTTTTAATTCCAGCCTCTGACTTGCGGGAAGGCCTGAAAGCGAGAGAACCAGCTGGCGGTTGCTCCTGCCCCAAGGGCAGGCATGGGGCTGGCGACAGCTCGGATCTGGACCTGGCAGAGCATCTGCCTCTTGCGCCTTCCCTCTTGCTGGCTTGTTCCCCAGGAGGAGTTGAGCACGTAGATGTGCCCTGGGCTTTGCAGTGTCCTGCTTGAGTTGTGCCCACCCTCATGAGGTGGCAGCTCCCTGACACTCCTCTGCCCCACAGCCAGCTCTGCCTGGGCGGAAATGTCCCCATCTCTCATCAGTTCCCCTCCATCCTGCTGCTGCTGGATTTGGGCATCACCTTCAGCTTCAACTACGGGAAAAATGGACCAAACTCATCTAGCACACCCAGAGTTTGGGGGTTGTGATCCCCCCCAAGACAGGAGGGCTGATAGCTTTGATGTCTCCCTGCATCGGAGGAGGTTACCCAGCACCAGACCCTTCAGACCATCCTTACCTTCAAGTGTCCGGCATGCATCTGCGCTCGCTCGCACATCTGCAGGAAGTGCTTCACGTTGGTCTCATCCAAAATGATGTAGACTCCCACTTTCCTCTTGAAGCCTGCATCCAGGAGGTCCTTGAAGATGTCTACATCGGTGAACATGTCCATGACCACCGCGATGACCTGGAGAAGAGACATGAGTCTGGGTAGTGTGGCTGGGTGACAACCACAAGTTATAGCCTGTGCTTGTTTTCTGAGAGCTGAAGCAATGTGCTCTCTTTCTAGGAGGTCAGGATGTGGGGTGGGGGACCCCAGGCTCCCCACCCAGCTCCAGCCAGCCTGAGGGTGGAAAGCAGGAGCCCCCAGTCCCATTCCTCCGCTGTCACTATGGGAGGTTTGGTCTCCAGTGGTAGCCTGTAGCACAATATACTTGTGAAAATTAGATTTCTGAGGGTGAATCGAACTTTCTTGCCCTTAACAAGCTCCACAAATCTGAGAGACCAGTTTCTGACTGAGAAGTTTGGTGTCCCTTTGCTGTGACGCTGCCCTCAGCCCATCACGGGGAGCACCATGAGGAGAAACCTGTGATGCAGTGACGTGTCTGTCTGTCCGAGGGCACGTTGCACGGGGCGGTGGCTGCTCTGGGGTTATCCCGCATACTTCTGTGCAGAGAAACAGTGTGAAAAATAGCTAAGAGTGACTCTAAGCTTGGTAGAAAGTATCTGGGTACCCCTGAGGCGCATTCAGGAGCTGAAATGGCTTTTAATGCCTTGTAAAAGCCAGGCCTGGGTGTGAGCTGATGACATTGCTGAAAAGCAGCTGGGAGTTTGCAGCTCCCACCACCTGAGACCGGCTGCTGTTCCAAGTCCAGGCTGCTGCTAGCAGCGATGGGGCTGGGTTCAAGGTCAGCTTTCCACGCTGAGGCCACAGCAGAGCCCTGGGGACAGGCGGTGTTTCTGTCATCAGGGCTGCTGACGTCCCTCTTGGTCTCACTGCCCAGCCCTTATGTGGCCAGGAGCCTGCCGGGTGCGGTGGCTGCTGCTCTGCTGCGCATCCCTCCGTCCTCCCAGGCTGTATGGAAGTGGAGCAGAGCCGGGGTGACGGTGCCAGCACCCTGTGCAGCGTGACAGTAGGGTTTGGTCCAGGGCAGTGTCACCACTGAGCTGCTTTTTTACTTGAGGTGTTTGCTGCTGCGCTGGGGTTTGCTGGGCTGGCTGCCTAAGCACAAAAGTTCACTCCACGCTCATGGATTTTGCCTTCCTGGAGGTGGCATCGCTCGTTGCCCAGAGAGGTTGTGGATGTCCCATCCTGGAAAGGTTCAAGGCCAGGTTGGATGGGGCTTGGAGCAACCTGCTTTAGTGGAAGGTGTCTCTGCCCATGGCAGGGGGTTGGAATGAGATGATCTTTGAGGTCCCTTCCAACCCAAACTGTTCCATGATTCAATGACAATGGTGAACAGCAGCGGTGTGGCACAAGACACCTCCAGGCAAAAAGGGGCTGGAGGCAGCTGCCTGCAGCCCAGCTGAGCATCTTGGTGCCATCCCTGGGGTAACAGTAGGGCAGTGCAGCCGTGTCTGCCTCCCGTCATCCCACATGGGGTGGCAACAGCCACGCGGGAAGGCAGCTTGTTATCAGGGCGCTGTCGTGTCATCATCCCATGTTTGGAAAAATGTCGGTGCCCCCATTTCTGGGGCAGTCCCTGGAAGGTGCCCTGGGTCAGGGGGAGATGGGTGCTCTTGGCCCTTTGAGGAGGGCTCTGCTGGCTGTGGCACATGGCCGAGGCAGGGAGGACACCAGCCTGGGAGTGTGTGTGCTGTGGGGTTACACAGGGAGACCCTGGGATGCTTCTCCCTTGGGAGGAAAAGGATCGGGATGGTGCCGGCTGCTTGCACACCCAGGCATGTTCAGTCCAGGGCTCTCAAAGCACCAAGCTGCCCTTTAATTAGCTTTGTGCCACAGAAGGTGCAGAGCTTTAATTAAGAGGATCGTGCATTATGACAATGCTGGCTCTTCCTTTTCTGCAGGCAATGGGGTGAGGAGCGAGCCTGCGTGGGGAGCCCCAGCCCGCGCCGTCTCCGCTGCTGCCCTGACCTCCCCAACCCTGGCCATACAGGAGCGTTTCAGGAGGTGCCAGAGAGCTGAGCACGAGGGGACTGTATGGCTCTGCCACTCGATTTTAACTGAATTCCCATTTATGCTCCCCCGAGAGCCTCTCACCAGGCTTTGCCATGAAGGGATAAATCCTCATTCTCTTGTGCACCTGCTCGCCTCTTCTGCACATCCTTGTTGTCCCAGTGGGGAAACTGAGGCAGAAAACCATGTGCCCTCTTTGCATGGGCTGACCAGCGAGTGCCAGCCAACAATGTAAAGTGGGACAGGTTCAAAGGTACTCCTGAAGCTCAGGGCTTGGCTTTCCCATTTACAGCAGTGGCTGGGGAGGAGCTGTGCTGTCTGCTGCGAGTCCCAGGTGAGGGCACCTGAGCTGGGGCGGCATCTCTCCAGTTGGAGGAGGTGGGTTTGGTGGCAGATTTGCTCCTGTCTCTGACTCTGATGCTCCCTGTGTCCGTGGTCGTGTCGCTTTGCCTGTGCGCCATGTTTTGTCGGGGGAAAGTTGAGGGCTTATGAAAGGGGGATGAGAATGGTATTTCCCTTTCTTTTGGGAGGCAAGGAGCATTTTCCCGCTGTGGTCCTCGCTGATGTGGCTCTGAAGGCAGGAAGGTGCTTTGCAGGGCATGGTGGTGTCCCCCATCCCAAGCACCCTTCAGCCGCTGCAGGCAGTGGCCCAGGGCGGCTGGCTCGGGCAGCGGAGAGGCAGCCCAGCTCTCACCCCTTTGCCCACATTTTCAACCCGATTCCTCCTGCTCGGCTGGTGCATCCTGTTGCCGCTCAGCGTTCCTGCTTCCCTCCCTGCCGCGTCTTGCCTGCAGGACAGGCTTGGCCCCGGTTTGTCACCGCGATCTCACGCCAGGGTGCCAACGTGCTGCCCTGGTACAAAATGGGCTGGGAGAGCGAAGGCTGGTGCTGGCAGCGCTCCCAGTGTGATGACTGTCCAGAGACCGCAGGGATGACATCCGCTGCTGGGACGCCCACGCTTGAACCTCGGCTGGACCAGTTGGGTCTACGCCAAACCCAGGTAGAGGGTTTTATCTGTGAAGAATGGAGGTCTGTCTGCTCCGGAGAAGTGAAATCCTGTGTGCTGTTTGCTTCCCAGCCCCGGGAATGGGACTGTCTGGAGCAAACCGTGCCATCCTCCTGCGGGGAGTGAGCGTGGCACCCTTGTCCCTGTCCCCTCTCCCAGGGCACCACTCAGAGAGCCGCACCTCTTCCCGAAGCCCCTTTGCTGCAGCATCATCCCAGGAAGCTTGGCCATCCTTCTGCCATTCATCTGGAGGGTCCGGAGAAGAGCAGCCCCAAATCTACAGCCAGATGTTCCCCTCGCCCGAGCAGGTGATGCTTTTCTTCCCAGGAGCTGCCAAGATCCATTGGCCGCAGCAGATGTGCGGGTGCCAGGTCCCAACACTGCGAGGAGCGGCGAGCGTCGCATCCCCTCGGACACCAGGCAAACGATGTTGGGATCCTTCTGAACAGCTTTGATGAGCACGTAAACTGCAGGATCATGTTTTATAGAGGAAATTACAGCTCTCTACTAGCTCACTCTGAATCATCAGATAATGATTTTTGGGGCGCACCACGTGGGCGCTTAATAAATTAGGTAGGCACGAAGGCACAATTAGAGGAAGCGTATTGGGTTGAGGGATAGGTGGGACAAGTAACGTTAATAATTGCTCTCCCCTGCCGACCCTTTCATCCAGAATTGGCAGAAGCTTTTGTAAACAGTAATTAATAGGGACCTCCCCACCTTTGCTGGCAGTTGCTCAAGGTAATTATACCACCGCAATCCCAACCTGGAACCTCAAGTGCACCAAGGAGGTGGACTCACTGCTGTCTCCAGTGGCTTTTGACCAAGGTCAGTGTTTTTGGCCTGCTCTGGTTTCTGGTCAGATAGAGCCAAAAGCTAGAGAAGAAGAGAGGAGGGAGATCTTCCTCCCTACCCATCCTTGCAGCCCAAGGGGCTCTGCATCGAGGGAGAGGTGGCCATGCCATGGCTGGATCTGGTGATAGTCTCCAAGGTGAAGCCTGGTGGTGCGCCACGTCCCTGACCACCTCCGTTTGTTGGCCACAGAGGTGGGGATTTGCTGGGAGAGCGGGGACACGGCCCCAGGATCCTGCCTCTCTCCTCTCTGTGTATTCCCGGAAAGAGGAGGGGATCATTTGCATCCCCTGCTCCAGCTCGCCTGGGTTTGTCTCTGCAGAGCAAAGCAGAGCCTCTGAACCCAGCAGCCTTTGGCCTTGCTCCTGCAAGCAGGTACGTTCATCTGCACCATCGACGGGGCCTCACATCTCAGCTCTTGGCTTCCTTGCCCCGGCTCTGAGCTGCCATGAGCCTACCCAGTGACAGCAGCACTCACGTAGCCTCTGAACTTTCCTCGGCCAGGCTGTCAGGTGAACTTTGTTCTTCTGGCCACAAGACAGCACCCACGTGGTGGTGTTTGGTGTTCGGTGTCTGAGAGCATTTCAGAACAAGTGTCTTTGGTGGCGGCTGGAGCAAGGGTCATCCTCCGGGATGGAATGCTGAAGCTCTCCGCAGCCCGTGCTTCTTCGCAGGTGGATGAGAGCACTGCCGTTGCCTGGTGGGATGGGACAGTTTGGCAGGAATCTCTGCAGCGTGCCCCAAGGGACACCGCAGGAAGGACAGGGCGCATGGCCAACCTATGTGACTTCTGATGGGGTGGCAGCCAGACCGTCCCTCTGTCCACTCTCTGCTTCCTCAGCCAAACCCTTTCACCTCCAAGCTGCCGTGAAGACCTTAAGCCTTGGCTGAAATCTCCAGGTGAAGAGGGGGCTGGTTTAGGCCAGGGTTCCTGCGCTTAAGAGCACCCACACTAGTGGTCACCTGGCTCAGCTGTGTGATAGCAGGTTCAGCTGCAGTAACTGTGGTCCTCGTATACAGTGTGGGAGACCTCTGGAAGAACCCCACTTGTCAGACCCCGTAACTCCTGCCATCCCCAGACCCTGAAGACTGCAGGTTTGAAGTGCACACCCATCTCTCTATTTCCTGGGATGCCAGAAGCTCCAAGCAGGCTCCTGTGTGTCACCAGTGGTGCAACCATGTCTCATCCCACCAGCACGGACCACCTGGACCAGGAGGCAGAGCCCAGTCCTGCTCATGGGGCATCAAGGTACCGGTGATAAACACGACAGCATCAACTGCAGCCACATCCCTGTGGCTTGGAGAGGCTCCCGGGAGAGGTGAGGATGGTGCGGGCAGCAGGGCCTGGCAGCTGCCTGACTCAACCGCCTGGCTCTGCTGAGCAGGAGGATGGTGGTAGGATGACTCAGGAGATGCTGTTTGCGTGGGGGCAGGCGGGAAGCGGTGAGTAGGCAAAGCCAGGCAGGAGCTGCAAGCCCGGGTCAGACTCAAAGATGAGACATTATTTGTAGTGGAGGAGTTCTCCCATCCTCCATCCTGTGGGACTTCAGCCCTCCCTTCCCTTTACCCTCGCTGCAAAGCCTGTCAGTGGGGAAACTGTCACAGGGACAAACAGGCCACCTCAGCTTTTGCAAGGTGACAGTGGCCAGAGACATCTCCTGTCGCGTCGTGAGATCAGTTTTGCTGCCGGAGCTGGGGCTCTTCGTGCTCAGACCCCCAGCCCTGTTGTCCTGGGGAGGCTCCGATGGCTGCATGCCACCGGCTCTCCTGCCAGGATCTGCAAACCCCAGCACCATCCCTGACCCCAGCACGGGGGGCCCTGGAACCAAGTGCACCTGGTGCACCCTAGTCTGTCTCCTCCTGCTCCATAGCCACCCTGACAGGGTCTCCCCATTTTCCTCCCTCCGAGCTGGATTTCTCAAGGGAGCGGATGCACAGAGCTCAAAGGGCTTCAAAGCACCGCGAAACTGGGTACCGACCCCCTCCTGTGCTTCCCAGCCGGGACTGGGTTCGCTGGGGAACATCAGCAACCTCTGCCCACCACCGCTGGCCTCTAACACAGGCCGTCATCTTCCTCCTCCTGTGGTCCTCCTGCCCACGACACCAGCCTGACCCCACCGTTCATGCACCCCAACTCCCCGCTCCTTGGTTTGATGCCACAGGGAGGACAAGTCTCAACCCAAATCTTCTCAGCATCTGCCCAGCCTTGTCCTAGCCATTATCTCCTCGTTTTCCTCTCAAAGCTGGGATGAGGCCAGCTTGGAGCACCGCAGCAACCTTGGGCCAAGCTGGACCCTCGTATACATCAGCGCCAAACCCGTGGCTTCAGCTGCTTTGCCCCAGGGCAGAGTTTGGCTCCTCCGGTTCCTGCGTGTTGCCGCACGCAGTCACACAGGGCTCTGGGAATGACGATCGTGGGGTGCCTGGCACTGTGGGCTCGCAGCTGGGAAGCGCCTCAACCCATTTTTCTCCCCGGTGGTTTTCCCCACAGCCCCGTGGGGACCCTGGGATTAACGACGCTGCCGTACGGACCGTGGGAAGGGTCGCGTTTCTCCCAGGGAGTGTTGGGCCATGCTGACAGCATCTTCAGCGCAATCTGATCCCCACGTATTGATTGCACTGAACAAACACGGGAAACCCCTACGCTTGACCCCGACACCTTTGCTTGGGCAGAGCTCACAGCAGGACAGGGATTTCCTGGCTGAGCAGGACTTTAAGATGTGTCCTCAGCAGGACAGCCCGAGGCAAATCCTGCCCCGTCCCCACGGCGCACCTCACCTTCTGAGCCTGGCAGATCATCTTCCGCACCACCTCCTTGATGTGCGTTTGCCCCTCGATGGGTGGCTGCATGTAGACGGTGGCGCGGGTGACCCCGCGGTACGCGATGGTCTCGGGCCAGCCGAGGTCCAGCTGGGGGATGGAGCGGTCAGACCGCTGGGGCCAGTACTCCAGGGAGGGGGCCACGTCCTGCTCGTCCCCTTGGCTGTTGTGATCACCTTCGCTCTCCCCTGCACTGCTGCCGTGGCGCGGGATGTATTCGGAGCCAGGGTCGTACGTCTCTAGCGTGTCCAGAATCTTCTTTAGCTCCAGCTCAGAGAGGAAGTCCCTGATGTTCTCCTTCTTGAGGACCTCATAGAAGGCGTCGGGGCCGCGGGAGGCCAGTGCCTCCAGGGCCAGGCGTTGCTCCTCGCTGTAGAAGAACTCAGGCTTGGACTCGCTGGACCTCCAGTTTACGTGGCTGTCGTCCAGACACTGCACCTGGGAGAAAGCCATGGTGACCGCGGGACGATACCCTCTCCGAAGGGAACTCTACCCTCAGCGAGCACCGGATGTCGACAATAAATAATGAATTAATTATTCTCCAGTCGTAAGTACACGATTCGCTTTGTTTTGCCCTCCCCGGCTCGATGTGCAGCTGAGGAAGCGCACCACTCCCTTCTCTGCCGGCTCCTGCCACGCCGGAGCTCTTCGCCGGGGAGGAGGATTGGGTTTCTTGCTTGCTCCCTGCTCTGCGCGGCAAGAGGGCTCCGGGCGAGGAAAACCTGGAGCTTCCCACGGCCGGGGCGGTGCGACGGGGCAGGGACGGCCCCGGCAAGGTCCTCTACCTTCGGGTCCACGCTCTTCTCATCCTCCGCTCTTTCAAGACAACGATAACACCGGCTCAAATAGAAAGTGGAAAACAAACAAACAAAAAGACCGGCTTAACGAAGGGCAGAGAAAAGCAGGATTTCTCGGCCCAGATGCCGTCCGTCGTTGTCGTTCCTGGAGAACTGGGTCAGCCGGTGGGTTTCGCAGCGGCGAACGTCTCCGCCAGCCTCTCGTGCATCGCCCTGGCTGGCAGGTCGGTTATTTCGGGCTGCTGCCAGCGCGCAGTGCCGGGGCCGGACAGGTAACAGCAAGAAGTGAAAAGAGGAAAAGCAAAAGAGTGATTCATCACTCCGCCCTGCCCCACCTGCAGTCACATGCTGCCTTCACACATTCCCAGCCCTGCTCCGCGTTAACTCTTTCCGCTGGTGCCGTCCTCACACCTTCACCCCGGCCCAAGCATCCTCCGGGACCCTGCGGCTGCGGGAGGTCAGTGGGCAACTGGGGAAGGGTTTGGGGGCTTGGCTTAAAAAAGAAAAGCAGCTCTCCCCTGAAATTCCCCCTTTTCTGGGAGTAAGTCACTCTTTTCCAGGAAAGCAGCTCTGCCTCGTGGTTAACCCCTCCTGTGCCGAGTGCAAGGACTCCTGTGCTAGTGCGGGAACGCGGAGCCCAGCTGGGTCCCGGGGGGCAGCACCATAATGGTTCAAAGCTGCACCTGGGGAGGTTTAGGCTGGACATGACAGTTGTCAAAGGGTTCCAGGGTGGTCAGACCCTGGAACAGGCTTCGCAGAGAGGCGGTCGATGCCCCAAGGCTGTCAGTGTTTAAGAGGCGTTTGGACAATGGCTTTAATGACATCCTTTGACTTTTGATCAGCCCTGAAGTGGTCAGGCAGTGGGACCAGATGATCATTCAAACTGAAATATTCTATTCTGCTCTAAACCCTCGCCTGCTTTGGCACAATGTTTGCAGCGTGGACACGGTCACGGTGCTAGACCTTGCTAAGACAGATCTCATTAATAACTGGGAGATGGGCAAAAAACCCGCCCTGCATTCGTCAGTTGGTGCTCACAAGCCAGAAACACGGAGCTTTTTGCTTGGAAACTCAGGTGAAGATGAATTTCAAGAATCGGGGTCAGATTCTTGCACCGATGCAAAAAAGGAAAGTGCCAAGGGCTGCGTCTCGCTCCCTCGCGTTGGTGCAGCTCATCTGGATTTGCAGCCGTGTAAATGAAAGCCCGGCTTGAGTCAGGCTCCCGAGGCGAAGCCACCCGTCTGTCCGGGTGCTCGGCCATCAAAGTGCTCCTCTCTGCAGACACGGTGGCCATGCAGCGTCCCAGCCCCTGGGATTATGCGAGTGCGAGGTAAAGGCTGGTAAAATCAACCCCTCTGCTCGTCCCCCGCTGTGCCCAGGGTTGTGCCCGGGGTTGTGCCCAGCTCCGGTCTGTCCTGTGCAGGAGGTGGCAGCGGGATGGGGGGCTGTGATGGCTCTGTGATGGGATCAGAACATGGGGAGGAGCAAAGCGTTCGGCTCCCACCAAATATCAGCTCAGGAGGTGTTTCAGATGGAGCTGATGACTTTATGGAAAGGCTGCACCAACCTCCTGGGGATTTCCCAGTGGTGGGACGTCACCTCCGCGCTGTGGCTTGGGCAGCGAGGGGTGCTGGAGGCAAAACTGGGTATTTTAGGTGAAATCCCAGCCCCACTGAGTGGGTGGTGGCCCATTCACTGACCGAGCTGCACCTGGGACAGCAGAAGTGGCAGAGCCGAGCACCCAGCCAGCACCCACGGGGGAGCTCCAGGCCCTCGTCTCCAGTTGTTGTCCCCACTTTGGGTGGCCCAGCCCCAGTAGGTTGTGAGATGCCCCGGACGGGGGCCGGTGCACTGAGCGTGGGTGTGCGTGGAGCATGCTGTGGTTGTACCCACC
This sequence comes from Bucorvus abyssinicus, assembly GCA_009769605.1. Lineage (NCBI taxonomy): Eukaryota > Metazoa > Chordata > Aves > Bucerotiformes > Bucorvidae > Bucorvus > Bucorvus abyssinicus. Next base: position 15,174,117 of record CM020044.1, read on the forward strand.
TCAGCCGCTGCCGCCTGCCCCGGCTGTTTTTATTGTGCGAGGAGATTTATGGTCTCTTCAGCGGGGTGTGTGCGCTTATGATTTATTACACCGAGGTGTAAATGCGGCACCCCGTCCGTCGTGCGACACGCTGGCTCCAGTGGCCTTGCTGGGAGGGGAGGATTGGGGCGTCTTCGCCTCACACCCGGAGCATCGCCCGACCCATGCGTGGGGCAAAGATGCCTGGATCCCCCATCGCCCTTCCCAGGGATGGGAGACCCAGGCGTCTTCACCGCACGTGGCAGCTTTGGCACCCACATTGTGGGCAGGGGAAGAGCCGGCAGCATCTTTGTCATCCCCTGCCTGTTTGCAGGGACAGGTCGCCGTGGCTGAGCAGGTTGGTCCCCACTGTCGCAGGTTTCCCTGCTCGGCCGCCCCGGGCTGACCCAGCCGGACAGACGGCACCCAGCACAGACAGAGCCCCGCTCCCGCAGCCGGCACCGGGGCTGGCTCCTCCTGGCTGCAGATGGAAGCATTAATTACAAGCTCCTAATTAATTTCCCGTTTCTAACAGAGGGCCTAACAACAAAGTGAGGCAGCCGGGTACGATGCTGGGCTCTGCTCCCAGCTTGGGGGCTCCGGCTGCCCTGCCAGGCTTGGCTCCCACTTCCCAGGTCCCACCGAGGGGTTCGGTGGCAGAGCTGAGCGCTGGGGTGGGCATTTCGGCTGGGTTGTAACACCTAGACGCTGCTTTGCCCTCTGGAGCATCTTTCACCCACTGGCAGCCAGCCATTTGCATGGAGCCGTGCACAACGTGGTGTTTTAGAGAGGGGGAAACTGAGGCACAGAGTAGTGATGGCAGCTTTACTCATAGCTGCTGGAGGACAGAGTCACCAGGGCCACAGCGCTGACTCTAACCCTGGCCTGGGCTGGGCTTTTTTATTGTCCTTGGGACGTGCTGAGCGTTGCCTGTGGTCTGCTGCCCGCACCCTGCGAGGCGCTGCCATCGCAGCCCATCGCAGCCCATCGCACCCCATGCTCCGTTACTGAAAGCCCCAGGGTGTTACCAGCCGGTCTTTGCCTTCCCCAGCTGCTGCTGCTGGGGGGGGCCAAGGGCTGCACCCCGCTTTGACGAGGGGGTCACCACGCAGGAGGACCCAGTGGTGTGCAGGGATGTCCCGTGCCACTCCCCGTGCTCCTCGGTGGGAGGATGCTGGCCGCAGAGCCAGGCAGCCCGTCCGTATTTATGCCTGACATTAATTTCCATCCATTTCAATATTTTATGAGCATAATAAAAAAAAAGGGTTCAGCGCTCGTTGAGACATGGAAGTAACTGGGCGTTGACGGTGCTGGCGAGCTGCCACCCGCGTCCCGGGGAGCTGCTGGGTGCTGCCCATGCGGAGCCAGTTGCTGCAATGGTGCATGAACCCGCCTGGCCCCATGCGTGGGGACGGGCAGCGCCTGCCCATGGGGCTCCGCCGCCTCTGGCCATAGCCCCGCGCCCTGGTGGGGCCCATCCTGGCTCTGGAGGTCCCCCTGGGGCGGCTGAAATGTGGGGAGGGATCAGTGGAGACAGGTCTGATGGAGCTGGGCTGGGTGCGAGGCAGTGGGAGGTGAGGGCCATGGCAGAGGGCCAACATCTGCCCCAGCGGAAGGGGGTGCCAGGGGAGGGAGGGGGCGTCGGACTGGCCCTCACCCTGTGAGGGGTCCTGGCACATCACCTACCTCTGTTCCCCAGACACCGTGGCCTGCGTGGACCCCGAGGAATGTGCCCGCGTGTGCGGGGCTGCCGTGGGCTGCTCCAACATCGCCTACCCCAAGCTGGTGGTGGAGCTGATGCCCAGCGGTAGGTGGGTGGGAGGGGGCACCTTCACCTCCACCGGGCTTTGTCCATGCAGCCCGTCTCACCTTGGATGTTGGTGGCACCCTGTGGGTGGTCTGGGGGGGTTTGTGTGTGGGACAGCCTGTGCAGCCCCTCCAAGGGTGACTCTGGAAGCGAGGTCAGGGGATGTGGGTGACCCCAGCGCAGGGTCCCAGTATCCCGGGGTGGAGCTGGGTGTCCCCAAACCCCATCCTTGCTCCAGGGGAAATCGCAGTGTGTGCCTGCGAAGGGGGAGGCGTTACCCCTGGGTGAAGCATCGGTCCCGTCCCGTCCCGTCCCGTCCCGTCCCGTCCCGTCCCATCCCATCCCATCCCATCCCATCCCATCCCATCCCATCCCATCCCATCCCATCCCATCCCATCGCCTCCGCTTGAGCCACTCCCTGACGGTCCCTCTCTTCCCCAGGGCTGCGGGGTCTGATGATCGCGGTGATGATGGCTGCGCTCATGTCATCCCTGACCTCCATATTCAACAGCAGCAGCACCCTCTTCACCATGGACATCTGGAGGAAGCTGAGGCCGGGAGCTGGTGAGCGAGAGCTGCTCTTGGTGGGCAGGTAGGGACCAGGGGTTTTGGAGAGACCGTGGGTTTCGGGGAGACTGGTGGGGCTGGTCCAGCCCTCTTTGATCTGCCTCTGGTGCCCGGAAGCCTGCAAAGTGCCTGCACTTATGAAAGGGAAACAAGCCCTTGGATTATTTTATGTATGAAAGTGCTGGAAAGGCAGACGGGGTGTTCGGGGTGTTTGGAGGGGCAGGGCTGTGCCCTCGCCGCCTCCAGCCTGTCTCCCCGGGGGATCCGGGGTGGCTGCTCCAAGCCAAGCGCACGGGGGACCTTCGCCAGGCGGCAAAGGGCAGCGCTGCCAGCACATGCCCCGGCTGCTCCTGGGGGGTGGCGGGTGCCGGCGGGGAGCCCGGGAACCTGCTGGCGGTGCCGCGCTCAAGGCGGCAGAGTCAGCGCTGGGGAATGCCCCGGCGTGGTGCTGCGGTGCTGGGGTGCACTGGGAGTGTCCTCGGCGCGGGGCAGACAATAACAAGGAGGGAATCTGGGTCAGGGCTTTGGCTGGGCTGCGCTGGGGCTGCAGGGAGGGTTGGCTGGTCTGGCAGCTCCGGGAGCTGCCATTTCTTGGCATCCTCCAGCTCCAGAGGGTGGGAAGGGGATGGGCAGCAATCCTGGGGAACCACGGTCCTGTGCAGACTCCGCCATGGGAACCGGGGTGCTGGTCTCAGGGCCTGCATCACCCTTTCCTGGAACTGGCTTTGGTGACAAGGGGTGTAGTGACGCCGCAGAGCTTTCCCCAGGACGGTTCACGAGTGTGCGTGAAGGGCTCTGCCCGTCCGGGAGGGATCCGCTGCTGCAGTGGACCCCGGGTGATTCAGTAGCGCATTGTTCTGCAGAGGGAAAAATAAGCTCTTTAAGCTGCAAGTTTGAGGTTTTCCTACCTGCCGGCACGAGGAGGTGGCTGGGGGTTAATTCTGAGTCGGGTCCCAGCCACCCCCTGGACCTGCCAGGGTGGGGATGCCCCGTCCAGCTCAGCACGGGGAGGGAAGGGGTTTGCTCGTGGGGCTGGAGATGGCTCCCGGTCCCTGGACCTGGGGGTTTGACCAAACACAGGGTTTGTCTCCTATCCCTTGGGTCAGGGCATGCATTTTACGCTCAGGCTGCTGCTGCTTTCCAAACTGCCAGGCAGGCGGTGGGAGCTCTGTCTAGAGATGCTGCATTGCTTTTATTTTTTTCCTTTTATTTTTTCCTACTTCTGCTTTTCGAGACAAGCAGATGGAGGTGTAGGTAATTCTCTGAAGCTGTAAACAAGCCGGGCTGAGCTATAAATATGGTGGCTTTCGGGACGTGTCCTGCCCAGCCTGCCTGCTTAAATTTAGCCCAAAACGCTGGGGTCTGGCCAACCCCTCTTGCCTCAGAGGAGGGTGATACCGCAGGGTGCGGCTGAGCTGTGGGCGAGGATGGGGACGGGGTGGTGCTGGAGGACAAACACACCCCTCTGTCACAGCCTGGCCGGGGAGCAGCTGAGCACGGGGCAGCTCAGCCCATGTCCCTGACTCTCAGCTGGGTGCTTTGGCTGAGAGCATCACCCAGACCTGGCTGGAGCACCCAGCATCCACAGCTGGGGGCTTGTCATAGTGAAAGTGCCCATTGCCCGGCTTTTCCCCATGGGGGGGTCCAACTTAGCAGCCCCCGGGTCTGGGCAGGGGCCTGGAGAGTGCTTGCCCACCCAGGATGGAGCTGGCACTGGCATAATCAGCAACCTCCATGGCCCTGGGGATGTCAGCCAGCGATGAGCATCCTCCCACGGACCCGTCTGCATCCTCACCCCCAGCCAGCTCTTCTACACCGGCACTGGGACCCAACCCCAGACCCCGGGGACCCCCCCACCACCATAGGTGCAAGGAGGTGCGGTGGGACAGGAACATCCCCCTGCACCGCATCGCTGCTGCTCGCAGGGTGGTCACGGTGGTGCTGGTGGCCCTCAGCGTGGTCTGGATCCCCATCCTGCAGAGCTCCAGCGGGGGCCAGCTCTACGTCTACATCCAGGCTGTCACCAGCTACCTGGCTCCTCCTGTCACCGCCGTCTTCGTCCTGGCCGTCTTCTGGCCTCGAGCTAACGAGCAGGTAGATGCCTGGGGTGGACAGCGTGGGGACACAGGGCCGTGATCATATCTGCCTGCCCACCCTGCTCCCAGGGACCCAGAGGGGCTCAGGGAGTTGAGCGGAGAAGCGGGGAAGATGATGCTGGAGAGGAGCCAAGCCTGGCTGGTGTTTCCCCAGGTTGCTGGTGGGTGGCTGGTGCAAAGAGGAGGAGGAGGCAGGTGCCACCATGCACGGCCACCAAGCATGGCATGGCCGGTGGGGCTGGCGGGGGACTTCCCTGGGTGCAGGGTGCAGGTTTGGGCCAGGGCTGGTCCAGCCGGGGTGTGGGGTGCTGACCCAACACGCAGGGGCTGCTCGACCCTCTCCCAGGGCTGGCTGGAGGGAGCAGCTCCCTGGGGGTTCGTCCCCACCGTGGGGTGACTGTCCCCCCTCCGGCCACCCCACTATGGACCTTTGCTTTGCAGGGAGCTTTCTGGGGCCTGATGGTGGGGCTGGCGCTGGGGCTGGCCAGGATGGGGCTGGAGCTGGCGCACCCCACGCCCCGCTGCGGGGTCCCAGACCTCCGGCCCTGGCTGCTCGTGGACATCCACTACCTGCACTTCGCCGTGCTGCTGTGTGCCGCCACGGGGGCCGTCGTGGTGGGGGGAAGCCTGCTGACCCCCCCGCCGCCTCCAGCCCGGGTGAGCAGAGCACCCAGGACCCCTCACCCTGGCCCCCATGGCTGCGTCCACCCACCCAACCTTCTCGGCTGGAGATGTCGGTGTCACTGGGGTGCACCCTGAGCTCGGCCGGGGGGTCTTCATGGCGGGGTCTGGCCCGGGGGGTGTTTTCTCACCAAATGTCACCTGGTTTCTAGCTAAAGGATCTCACCTGGTGGACCCTCTCGCGGGAGCCCCCCCAACCCTCCGTGAACAGTATATCCCAAGGAACCCCTGATGGTGAGTGTCTTGGGGGTGGCTGGCAGGAGAGATATCTGCAGTTCCCCCCGCTCCCCAGCTAACGGGCAGCAGGACAGCATGGATGTCCAGTGCCTCAGTTTCCCCAGGACCACGCTACTCTGCCAGGAGGTGGCCAGTCCCCACATCCTTCTGTCCTGCACACTCACTGTCTTTCTGTGCCAGGTTCCTGCTCGGGCAGCCAAGAGCCATCAAAGGCCGAGGGACCCCGGGATGTGGCCCTCAAGGACCCCACGGAGCCCCGCGTCTGGGCCCGCGTCTGCGGCGTCAATGCTGTTGTCCTCATGTGTGTCAATATTTTCTGCTACGCCTATTTTGCTTAGTGGCCTGCCAGCCCTCGGCAGGGCAGGCAAGCTGCTGAGAGGGGGAGAAATGGGGCATTGGGTGGGAGTTTTTATTTGTCAGGTTGGGGACGTGGGGTGTTTAAATCCACTGGTGCACTGAGCTGGCTGTTCTCAGCACCGCAGAGAAGGTGGGGGCTGTAAGGTGCGTGTGGGGGCATTTGTGGGGCAGGGAGTCCCTGCGAAGGGTCTGGGAGAGGTTTTGGGGTGGGTATGAATGGGGGCTGCAGGGGAAGCGGAACCACAGCGAAGCAGCAGGCGTGTGAACGCGGCCATGGGACCACGATGGAAAAGGAGCAGCCGCACTTGAGGGTGTTCCCCAAAACACATTTTATTAGCTCTAAATAAAAAATAATATTAACAAAAAGCCACAATTTGCAGCGATGAACAGCGCCCATGGGACTGAATCCCCGTGACCAGCCTTCCCCGGCGCCCTGAACGCTGGCACCTCTCCACGGAGTTACCAAGCCTGGCCATGTCCTGGCTGCCTGCAGCCCTCCTTGGGGCCAGGGCTTCGCTTACAGGCTCTGGGGAGGAGCGAAGGGTTGGGGACACACGTGCTGTTCCCCTCTGTTGTTGCCACCTCGACAGATTGTGGCTCTGGACAAGTTTTTCTGGCCCTGGGTTCCATGCTCTGCGCTCAGCGAGAGGCGGTGCCTGGGCTGATGGAGGTCTCCTGGGTCGGGGGAGCAGGGAGAGCCCTGGCTGATGTTCTGGGTGACAGAGCCGGGCAGACCCTGGATGGGGATCACCACCAGCCTGACCTCTACCTCCAGCACACTGGGAGCTCATGTCGGGACAGGCACCATCTGCAGGGACACGCGTTCCATGGGCAGGCACGAAGCAGCTCCGCTGAGCAGGGGGTATGGGGGCCATGGTCCTCCCTGCTCGCCCGCAGTGCCGGCAGCAGCTCACTTGTGGATGGGGTGGACATAGCTACGGGGGAAGAAGCCAATGCGTCCGTAGATCTTCCCCTGCCACCAGTTGGGGTCGGGGCAGTCCAGGACCTCGATGATGTCCCCGCGGAGGAAGGGCAGCTGGGAGCCGTCATGGGCCGAGAAGTCGAACTGGGCTTGAACGAATTTGGGTCTCCTCACCTGGAGGAAAGTCGAGGGCAGGGGCTGGTGGGGGCAGAGGTGACCTTGTCCACCAGCCCCTCTGTATGGGGCTGCCTGAGTCCCCTGCATGTGCGAGGACCAGGCTTGGGAGGGCAGAGCATAGAGATGGGTGCCCAGGGGTCCCCTGCCCCTCAGAGGCAGCTGGCACCCCTCGCCTTCCTGGGTCCTTCCTGATCCCTCTGGGTGCCGGAGCCACCCCCAGCCCAGCTTCTAGGGTCCAGTTTCGCCTGGGCTTGGCTTTACTGGAGCTCGCCTGCACCTCGTCTCAAGCTGTTCAGGCTCTGCCACCCACCCTGGGCAGACCTCTGGCCCAACGGACGGTGGCGTGGGCCTGAGCCAAGCTGCTGTGCCCTGCCCTGCCTTGCCAAGCTGCGCTGGTGGCTTTTCTCCACGCTGTCACCTTCCCCACAGCGCTACTTCTCTGGCCTCCTGGTGAGCACAGTCCGGGGCAAAGCGAGACTGTGGCAGTGCTGCTGACCCATGGGCCCGTCCCATGCCTCAGTTTCCCCAAGGACTGTGGTGGTGGCAGCTGTGGTACCGGGGAGCAATGGGTGAATCCTAAAGGGGATCAGACATGGGCTCCCAGCCCGGCCCCGCTGCCAGCCATGCCATCACCTCATGGCCCAGCTCTGCGTGTCCCCATGGCCCCATCCCCTGATGGTACCTCCTGGCTCTGGTCCTCGTCCCGGAGGAAGATCTGCTGTTTCTTGGCGATGGTGGTCGTCCTGTAGAAATCCACCAGCTCGTTGAGGGAGTTGAACTTTTCCTCCCAGAGGAAGTATTTGCCGTTCCTCTCCCTGAGCACCTTGAAGTGCTGGACTTGCTGCCCGTAGCTGTGGAAGGAGGGTGGACGTTGCCCTGGCAGCACCCAGACCCCCTTCCAGCACCGCAGGCAAAGGTAAGAGCGGGGCAGCCATGGGCTGGGGGCTGGTGCTGCTTGGGCTTTCCTGAAAGCTCTGGGAGGGCTCATTGGGAAGGATCTAGGTGGGGCTTGTGGTCCCCGCACCTTGCCAGAGCCCTTCAGCTGCATCTTCCTTTCCTTCCTCATCTTCCTGCTTCACCGCCAAGGGAAAGTGAGGCAAGGCCTCAGCTCAGCATGTACCGGGAAGAGATGGCAAAGGCTGGGCTTGGGCTTCCAAATGCCCTGGGCCCCCAGAGAGCCCCAAGCTGCAGGAGAACAGGACAGGCCGGGGTTTCCCTCACCATCACCATGTGCAGGCACCCCCTCGGAGTGTACCTGGGGGTGGCAGCTTGGGGTTGCCCACACTGCAGGGGTGACATGGGGCCACCATGGGTACCCACTGCTGCCAGGCCCCTGGGCAAGGGGCAGGGACCCGGCCACACTGGTGATGCACACTGGAACACGGCTCCCTTTCATTATGGGCACGAACATCCTTAAACGCTTAATTAGAGATTAGCAGCATGAGAAAGTGCCTGGCTGGCCTGGGGCCGGCTCCTGCTACCCTGGCCTGGGGCAGTGATGGGGCGAGAAGCCTGGGGGCAGGCTCTGGCCGTTGCCACGCTGCCCTGGCACAGCCCTGCAGCATTGCCATGCCGTGTCCCTTTATCCAGGAGATGATGCTCTGGGTAACTTATTCCTCCAGGCCACGTCCCCTGGGCAGCGCTCGCAGCTTGGTCCCAGCCCTGTCGTTACCCACAGAGCTGTATTTAGGGACACCCCAGTGAGGGACCCCGGGTGAGGCAGTGATGGGGCCCAGCGGTGCAGGCAGGGTGCGGGCAGGGTGCAGGAAGCGGTGGGGATGGAGGCGGAGTGCAAGGCTGCAAAGGGGAGGAAGGAGAGGAAGGTCCTGTGTGAAGCTGCTCCTGGATGCAGCGAGGCTACAGCTCCCCAGCCCCTTCGAGGTGTCCTGGGCAGGGCAGGGTGCTCACCCCTTCCCCAGCACCGTGGAGGGGAGCACGCACGAGGGTGGCCTGATGCCCTCGGTCCCCAAAGCAGGGGACCCCTGCCTGTCCTGCCTTGCGTCCCTCCATGTCTCATGGCCACTTACTTGACAGAGATGGAGAACTCCCCCGGGGTGCTCTCGCTGTCGCGGATCAGGAAGGCTCCCAGGTACTTGCGCTTGAGCAGCTGCTCCTCTGCCAGGTGCCGGGAGATCCTGCCCGCGTACCACCTGCGAGGGGCACCGGGCTCAGTGCTGGTGGGAGCAGGGTCCTCACTGGGCTCCCCACGGGGCTGGGACCCCACTGCAGCAGTTTCTCCATTCCCTGATTTATCTCAGTGCTTTCATGAGGTGCTGCAGTTGCAGATGCGTCCCCGCGCGCTGCCTCATCCGTGCAGCATCACCAACAGCCGCGACCGCATCCTGTCACCTGGCTGTCACATCATGCGCCTTGTCCCCCACTCCCTGCTGTGTTCCATACCCACCCCATGGGAACACCCCTGCCAGGTGCTATGGGGAGGGATTTGCAGAGCAGAAACCCCTCTGTGACAGGATAAACCCCTTCCTGCCTGCATTGCCAGCAGCCACTGAAACAAGGTGGAGAGGCAAGTCCCCATCTCCCGTCCCTGCCAAGGCTGTGTCCGTGTATTTGGGAGCCCCAGATCACGGAGACCCTCTGCTACCTGTTAAAATTACACTGTCAGTGATCAGCCACAGACTTTAGCACAGAGCAACTCCCAGTGCCAGCCCTCCAGGTGCTGCATCTCGCCCATCCCGGCTTGTTAACCGCAGCCAGAGAGGCAGCGGGATCTGCCCCGGGCTGCCCCCAGCCCACGCGTTCCTGCTCCCCAGCCGCAACCCCGAGCAGGTTTTGCTACGGCATTTAAATGTGATTTACCAGGGGATAATGATACATAAAACGCAGGTTAAAAGAGAGATGGATTATGCTGGGCTTTAATAACACGGTAATAGGATTGTGTCTAATGCAGCCGTAATCCCGTAACGCTCTGCTGTTCCCCAGTTATCATTTGTTTAGCAGGCAGCCCGGTGGGAGGGTTGGAATTCTGAGTGTCGGGGGTACGCAGCCACGCTGCTGCCTCCCATCCCCTCTGGCTGTGGTGGCAATGGCAGACTGACCTGGCAGGCAGACTGACCTGGCAGGCAGACCTCATCACTCTGCGACTCAGTTTCCCCATGTATGGCTCGTGGTAGACCTTTGGGCATTGGGATGCTGCCTGGGTGGTGGGAGAGGATATCCTGGCACTGGCGGGTGTTACCAGAGCCCCCCTTCCCTGCGTGGTGGGATGGTACTTACGGGTGTGGCTTGACCTTGATGTAGTTTTTGGGGACAAAGCCCTCGCGGCCGTACAGCTCCGCCTTGTACCAGTTCTGGTCATCTTCCATGTTGAGGATCTAAGGTGAGAGAGGAGCAGGGACGTGTCAGCCTGGCCGCCATCCTCTTGGGAGAGGGGACAAGAGGGACCTCCACCGCTGCTCCAGGCCCCACATCCCTCAATGACAGCTGGGGAAAAGGGGGCTCTGACAGAGGTGACAGGGTTCGGGGCACCTAAACAGAGCTGGCTGCTCCCCCTGCCCCTTCTTGGCTCATGGTCGGTTTGGCTCACGGGTGCCAGTAACTGGGGGTTTCCCCCAAGCCCCCAGCCAGCAAAGTGGGTAAAATCCATCCCTGGAGGAGCTGGGGCAGCAGCCAGGCCCCTGCACCCCCCCAGGGTAGTGGCAGCTGGGTGCTCCGTGGGAGGAAGCACCCTGGTGTGAGCAGAGACGCTGACACCCGCTTTCACGAGACACCATTTTGCAGCCTCCCACGCAGGGGCCCAGGGCTGGCACAGCTGAGCAAACAGGATCCGAAACCCTGGGGCACGGCACCGGGGAAAAAACACGCCGGGGAGGCAGGGACGGGCATGGCGGGTTTGGGGTCCTGGGTTACAGCCGGGCCATGCCCTCACCCTCCCCGGGGCTGGCTGCACCCGTGGCAGGCTGCTGGGTGCTGGGGTTCCAGGAGGAGCTGCTGGCATCGCAGCATCAGCCCTGGGGAGAAGGGCAAGTGGCTGGCAGGGTGTGGGTGCCCTTGCCCCTATCGCAAGGCCACAGTCCCCTGGGGATGGTTTGAGCCTCCCTGAAGTTTTTGGGATTCCCAGGTGACATCCAAGGGCGGGTGTTGGGGCGTGTGCTCCCTGCTGCTGGGTCCCTGCGGTCCCCCATGCCTTTGTGGGGCAGGGAAAACATGTTCCAGCCCTGGGGTGCTGCCGCAGAGTGTGGCTGGTGGCACCAATGGCCAGGGAGGCCACGCGCCTGTCCCAGCTGGGACCTCTCTGGAGATGTGCCCAGTACCCACCACTGCTGGGGATGCTGCTCCGCACCCCGAAAACCTCCAGGACCTCTCCTCATACCCCGCAGAAAGCCCCAAAGACGCAATAAAACCATGTGCAATGAAAGCGCCGGTGTCACCCCATGCCGTGGGTCCGCTCTGTCCCCCAAGGCAGCACCATCTAACCTCCCCATGGCTGGTGACCCCCCCTGCTCCCCATACCTTCAGGGTGTCCCCTTTCTGAAAGGGCAGCTCGTCCTTCTCGGTCGTCTGGAAGCTGTACAGAGCCACCGACTCCATGGTGCTGGCTGTCACCGGGCGGTGACTAGGGGTCCTGGGGGCTCACCGTGCCAGGGGCGTGGGGCTGCCTGGGGCTCACGGCCCCGCGGTGTGGGGCTGTGGGGGTACGGGGCGAGCGCGCGACGCGGTGGTGCCGGCAGGCAGGAAGCCGCGCTGATGTCAGCGCGCTGCTGGGGCGAAATGGTGAGCACCACACAGGACGCTGCCGGCAGGCACAGCTGCCCAGATGTGCTGGGGGGTGGCGGGAGCTGGATGCCAGGAACTCCATCTGCAAAAGGACCTGGGCGCGTTTGGGAGTCACCTCTGTGGTGGGCAGCGGGGTCAGGCGGCCACGGGGTTTGGGAAGGAAATGGGATGGTGATGGGTCAGTCATGCAGGTTGGGGATGAGCGCAAAGCTGATGGGGGAGTCTCTGATGGCTTGTAAGGCCTGAGCTCTGGCACTGTGTCTTGGAGGGAACGGTTGTTTCGGCAAAAATCAATCATGGAGGGTGGGATGGGCACAGGCGAGGAGGAGGCACACACCTGGTTTCTCTGGCTGTCAGACCAAAAGCCACACACCAGGTCCCAGCTCCGAGCAGCGAGGCTTCAGCACCGCTGTAATTGGCTTTCTGGGCTGTGGTCCTTTGGGGGTTGATTTATTCCAGCTTGCTTTCACAGAGCTAGGGGAGAAAAAAAGTCCCTTTTAGACTAAAACGATTTCCTGCAACTCTCGTGGGCGTCAGGCACCGAGTCCACGGGGCTCACGCGCAGGGCATCGCTCCCAATGGGAAGGTCTCTGATGCCACGCAGCCTTCCCATCGTGTGTGTGGGCCGGGGCATGAAGCGCACAGAAAATCGCCCGGATGCTGGTTTTGCTTTGCTGCAAGGAATTAAACTGGGGACAGCTGAGGCTCAATGCCTGCCCACGAACTTGGGCGTTTTCCAGCGAGGAGCAGGATGCCGCTGCCGTCTGCCCTGGGAGGGACAAGCTGTGGTGCTGCAGGGTCTCTGCGAGGACGTCAGCTCATGGATTTGCCTCCTCCAAACCTTAACCTCGCTTCCCAAGTGCATCTGAAAAGCAGAGGCCATGTAACACCCCACCAAGGCCATTTTCAGGGTCTTGGTGCCCACGGGAAGTGGAGGGGGACGTGCAGGATGGCCCGGGGTAGACCCAGCGAAGACTCGGTCCCCAATGGTTATCCTCAGCACGGCCCCAGGGCTGGCTGGTCCCAGGGGGAGCGGAGATGCTGGGAATGCTGAGGAGGGCAGGGGGGCCGTGGGAAGAGGTTGGGTGTGTGCACGCCTGTCCCAGCCAGGACAGGACTCGGCGAACCCCCGCAGCTCGGCGAGACCCAGAGGATGGGACTGCAGCAGGAAGTCGGCGATTCAGGGTGAGCTTCTGAGAAGCAGAGCTGGACACTCCCTGGAGAAACCAGCCCCAGCAGAGCCGCTGCTCTAACCCTGCTGCTGGCCAAGGGCCTGATCCTGTCCTGGCATCCACCAGCTCAAAGGGAATGATGCTAAGCCCTTGTGCAGGACACCATGACAGGTTTTGGGGCCCAGCTTCCTTGAGCTTGCAGCAGGAGGGCTTGGGGAGCACCTTGGGGTCCAGCCTGGAGCCATGTATGGTGCCACACTGCCCTGTGTGCCCGGGAGCGGGGTGCAGGACAAGGGGGTGGTCACAGAGGGGTTCCCAGACCTTGGCGCAGTGGCTGGACTCAGGACCGGAGCAGGATTGGATCCTGCCAGCAGATGGCAGCAGTATCCAGGGGACACTGGGGACACTGGGGACACTGGGGACACTGGGGACAGTGCCAACTGCTCCTCCATTCATGCTCTAAATAAGCCAGCAGCCCCTTCGTCCGGCCACCTCCAGCCCCACATCGTGCCCCTCGTCCCCTCTTCCCTTGCCTGGCTCCTTTCTGCTGCCCTGACCGCGGACCTTTCCCAGGGGCCACGTCTCTTCTGCTCGCTTGTGGCTGGCTCATGGCCCGCTCGGGGCTTGCCGTCCCTGGCTGCGTCCGCGTGGTCACTGCGGGGGTGACAGCAGCCCCCACACCCGAGCAGCGAGCTGGGCTGGAGGCTGGAGCAGCCTGCAGTCCCAGTTCTGAACTGGGAACCAAACACTCCTGCGTTCGGCTGGTTTCTTGGTGCCCCATCCTGGCTCACGGCCACGGAGAAGGATGGGGTGCCCCGGTGCCAGGGCATCCCCGCGTCATGGTTGGTACCATGCAGCATCCTGATACCCCCAGGAAACCCCCTGAAGGGGTCACGAGCATCCCAGTACTGCAAAACTAGAGATGTCCATCACCTCCTGGCCTCCAGCTGCTTCATTCTCTGGGAAAACCCTTCTGCCTGCTTGTGAGCAGCCCCAAGTCTGCCCCATCCCACACTCACCAGAGCCTTCAGAAGAAGCCTGGAACCCTGGTGGTGCCCGGCTGCCAGCCATGAGGCTGCGCTGCAGAGACCTGCAAGGCTCGGACTGGGAGCCAACGGCTGACTAACCACGGGCCTGAGATATCCAAGAAACAGCAGAACAAGGTGGTTGGGCTTTTTTCCCCCATCCTCCTTCTGTCCCTTGTCAAGTAGTCATATTTTGTACAGCACACGGTGTTCCGGAGCAGGGAAGAGCCTGTCCCTGCAGTGCCAGCTGTGAGTGGTGGGTGCTGAGCCAATGCCTGGCAGGGTGGGACCCTGGGGGGTCCGTACCCCCATCCCTGCGTGTCCCCACTGTTCAGAGGGACCGAGGAGGTGCCACATGGTTGCTGTTGGTTGGGTGTCAAAGCCTGCAGCCTGGAGCAAGGTGCTCGGTGCTGCATGCTGTGAGCATCAGCCCAGCTTGCAAGGAGATCCCAAGGGCCAAGGAGGTGCAGTGGCTCACCCAAGAGTGCACAGCAGTGGGTGGGAGTGAGCCCACCCTGCCCTGGGTTTGATCACCAGCCCACCCTGCCTCTCCTTCTACACAGGGGAGTTTTGTGGTGCTGGGGACAGGCAGAGGAGGGTGTAGCCGGTTCCAGCATCACCCTTCCCCGCCGTGCAGCTGCCCTTGGGTGCGTGTCAGGTGCTGGCAGCTGCATGGAGCTCCTGCGGCCTCACGGGTTGCCCAATCTGCTGAGTGTTTCATCAACATCCTGTGTTTACCTGTCTGCAGAAATCCCCACGTGGGAGGGAGGAAGAGGAGGGAGGGAGCCTCTTCCCCTTCTGCTGTGGGCCAGGGAGCTCTGTCAAGGAGTCGATCCTGGGCTCCTCTCCGGCCGGTGCCCTCTGCGACTCCGTGCTTTGCCATGGCCCACGGTGCTCTTTGGGGAGGACAGGGGAGGAGCGGGTGTCTCAAGCCTGGCTTTGCCTCCCGTGGTGGGGCTGTGAGCCCAGCCTGGATGGCGGCAGGGCCAGGCTTGCGAGCTGGCTCACACGGCAGACCCCGGTGTGTATGGGGGCTTTGCTCCTGGCAGAGAGTGGGCATAGGGATGGGGTCCTGAGCCATCACTGTACCCAGAGGTCAGGGATGCCCAGCCGTGGTGGCCACCACGCTGTCCTCACACCCAGGCACACAGCCTGAGCACCAGGCGTGGGACAACTCCTCTTGCCTCATTGGTGCTGCCGACTCAGACGGAGCTGGAAAGATGAGGTGATGGGGAGGTAGAGGTGAAGAAGATCAGGTGAAGAAGGGAGAAGAACGGGTGGTCCACCACGCCGGCCACCAGCTGCCCCCCAGCAAGCCCCTGGAGATCAGAAACAGACTGGTATCGACCCACGCCCAGGGCACGGGATGCGATGGGGATCCTCTGTCTCTCGAGGAAGCGGGTGCCCCACTGAGGCCCCACATGGAGAGGAGGCAACATCCCGGGCTAGAAAATGCCAAGTCAGTGCCTGTAAACAGGGTTTCAGAGTCAGCATTTTTCCCTTGGAGCAGAGGCCACATCGGTGACTCCTGAGCGTCAGACTTGTCCCTGTTGGTGCGTAACCCTACTTCTCTACAAAGCCCAGCCCACACCGAGAAACTTGAGTCACCATTTACACCCTGGTGTAAACTGAGTGCAGGACATGGCTGGTGCTGGGAGGACCAGACTCCTCTGAACCTCTGTAGGAAAACATTCACAGGAGGGGGAGCCAGCAGATCCAGAGCCAGTTTGCCATGCTTGGTCCAACACGGCCATGAAAGGCTCCTTGAAGCAGCATTGTCCTCCAGCCATGGAGCTGCATCTCCTCAGAGTCAACATGGGGGGTGGGGAGGGGTGGTTATTAGGGTTTCTAGGCTAGTAAATCAGAGCGGATCCCACTGGCCCGTGGGATGGGAAATGGGACCGTGCTTCTCAGCCCCTGTGTGGGAAGCTCAAGGATGGAGGGCTAGTGGTGGGATCTCACTTTTGGCCCTTGGGCCTGTCCCTGATGGATCTGGAAAAGGACTGGAAACCATGAAGTCTCAGTAGCGGAATTCAACCTCCAACCTGCAGGGAAGGATCACTGAGGAGGCAGGTCATCCCAAAGAGCCTCCTCAAGGGGTGTGTGAGGCCTTGGATGGCAGCTGGGACCAGCCTCCTGGGAAAGGGCCAAACACTGTGGTGGTGAGGAGGGAGAGCCCCGGCACAGGATCAGCAGCCTTAGGGACCCCGACAGCGAATGCTTTCCACGGGGCTCCCAGCACTCAGTTCTGGCCTGAGGGATACAAGCAGAGCCAGTGCCTGGCTCTGGGGACAGGCGCCGCCTCTGCTCTGGTTCAGGGACAGGCTGTGATGGAGCCTCATTTACAGAGGTGTTAATTGTTAACGAGGTAATCCTCAGGGCCAGCCACAGCTGAAGGCTGTTCGGCTCCCTGGGCCCTACAAAAGGAAATGGAGGCCACTAGTGGGGCTTGGGCTGATGAGGTGAGGTTGGTCTCTGCTATGTCTGGGAGATGCTGCTGAGATCCTGCCGTTCCCTGGGCTGGTAGCCCTTGGGATACCCCAAGAGCAGGAGGTGGAGTGTCCTCTGTAAGGTGTCCTCTCTCCAGATGGCTGGGGCTTCCCTGCAGAGGTCTGAGCCATGCAGCCCTGCCTGGATCATGCACTCCGTGCCTGCCTGGAAGCAAATCTCTGTGGGATGCTGGTCCTTGGGCTCTGCCCTGAGACCTTACTGTGGTCTCTGATACATCTGTGGGGATATCTCTGAGACCTGCTTGGTGCTGTCAGCCTCAGCTCTGCTTTAAGCTGTGTGGGCAGTGTTTTCTGTGAGTGCTGCTTTGGGAATGTCTGGTGGAGGTTTCTGGGGTTCTGAGGAACTGTTGTGGCATCCGGCCTCTAATCTTCTTCCCCCTTGTGTTGGGCTGCTTACATGGGTTATGGGGAAGGCGAGGTCCTCGTGCCTGCTCCATCTGGGCAGACTGGTGCTGCAGCATGTATGGGAGTGGGGATTTCTCTACCATCTCTTGTGGGTCCTCAGGAGCCATACCCAGATGGTCAGGGCTGGGAACCCACTGTGCTGCGAGCACGGCACGGAGGTGGAGAGGGGTCACACCACTGCTTTGAGTTGTATGGGAGACAAAGCAGACTGGTCCCTTTAACTGGAAGCTCCAAAGGAGGTGGACAGGGAGGAGTGGGGTTTGGGTGTGGAGGCTATTTGCTGCCAGTGTTTGCCATGGAGGAAGGCTCCTTGCCCTGAGCCAGCTGTGAGGTGGCAGGAGTAACCACCCATGGGCTGGGAAACTCTGTGGCTCCCAAAGGGCTTGTTTTAGGGGAACCGTGAGTTGGGTCATATCCGGACGCAGCCTGGCACTGGGACAGATTCTGAGAGCTCCCCCTCAACAACAGCATCTGTTATTTTTCTAGGCTTTAAGAAGGGAAAAAACAGCCAAGAAGCCTTGCGACGTGTGCGTAGGTGAGGGGACTGTGCTGTCACTGCCGTGACTCACTGGGGAGGTCTGCGATTCTGAGAACAAAGTGATGTAGGGAGAAATTGTGAATGATTGCTCTGGGAGGGGCTGAGCTCTCCACCGGAGAAGCAGTCGAATTTTGGTTCCTCCTTAGGGCTGGTTTGCTAACAAAGAAGTTATTAATAACCAATTAAGCCAGAGCTCATGTCATGCCTTCCCCTGGAAGTGTGGCAAGAGCATCCCTGGTTCCTCCTTTGGCACTGTACCACCCTGCTCCTCCGGCCGGTCTGGCCCCGTTGTAGCTGGACGGAGGAGTGCAGGGGGACGATTTGGGCAGGGCTGCTCGAGGGGGAACGTGCCCGGGGGACACTTGCTAGGCAGAGATGTGGGGGACCACTGGTTCAGAGGTGACTCGGCCGCGGTGCGTTTGGCTCCCTTCGGCTGAGCTCGTGGTGCCAAGGGAAGCGGGTGTGCGTGGCAGGTTTTCGGTCAGTGCCAGGACAGATGGTGTGAGTCAGCCGTGGGGACAGCCCGGGGCAGAGGGCCAGCGGCTGGAGGGAGGAGGCTCGTTCGCCCGCCGCTTCCTCAAGCTGAGGATGTGCGTGTTGCCGCATCCCCGGCCAGGCTGGCGATGCGCCGGGCAGGGAGGAGGAGGAGGAGGCAGGCTGCTGGAGCAAGGCCCACCGGGACCATTCACGGAGCTCCGGATGCGCTGTAAAACCCGAGAGAATCCGGGCACTGTGCTCCTCCTGAAACTGCCTATTGAGGGGAGAGATGGGGAAGACAAGAGGGAGGAAGCGGAGGGAAGATGGAGCACTGAAGGCCTCTGTGTATGGCCGGGGGCGGATGCAGGTGCAGCTGCGGGTCCCCTGGATGCTCTGCATGGCCCTTTCCTGTGGGGAAGGAGGAGGTGCCCTTAGGAGTACCCCCAGCTCCGCTTTCACTCTGATTTATTCCTGCTGCTGCGGTGTCCAGTGCAGCCTTTATTCCTATAGAGCTGGGCCTTGAGGTGGCAGGTCTGTGTGGATTCTCTGGAGTCTGATATAGGGTTGAGCTGTTCCTCATTACTGTGACCTTTCTCTCCTTCTCAGCTGCTCATCTTCAGGAAATGTTTAGAAATGAAGTAGCTGTGAAAACTCTGCCCAGCCTGTCATCAGCTTGGTCTGAATTGAGCAAACAGCCTCAAAGGTTACAAAGGAGACTCCCCATGCGTGGCCTCGCACGTCCCTACCCACAGAGTGCTACTGCATCTGCTTCCCTTCTTGAGAAAACCAAACGGAATAAGCTGCTCCCCTGGCTTTGGTGGCGCAGAGCTCTCATGCCATCTTCTTGCACGGTGCTTTTGCCTGTGCAAGGCAAGAGGGAAGAGCGAGTGAAGATTTTTGGGAGGTCACAATAAATCTGACGGGTTCTTCCCCGGGGCTGTGTTGGATTGCGATTTCTGACACATAAGCTGTGGAAATCCAGGGTCATTTTGCTGAAGCCTCTCCAGATAACTGCCTGTGTAAATGCAACCAGGCTCTGGCCCGACTTTTAAGGAAACACTGCCTGGGGAGGGGTTAGCTCCAAGATGCACGCTCTTGCTTTCTGCCTCTCTTGGCAAACGCAACACGCAGTGCTGCTAAGAGGCAATTCTTCATTTTAAATGGAAAGTTGAGGCGCTGCTTGCTTTAGAAGTATTCCTGCAGTGCTGGAAATGACAGCGTTTGTTTCAATAAAAGAGTTTGAGATCTCCAGGAACCTGGGGGCTGGGCCACCTCCCTGTGAAGCTGATGGCAAAGGAACAGCGTGGCTGGGCTCGTGGGTTGTGATGTAAGGAGCTAACATTAGCACAGGTCATAAAAACCTTTCCCAGGCAGGTGTAGGTTTGGCACATGCAGCATCTAGCGAAGTACAGAGCAAATTACTGTTACTTGTCTGCGTTTCTGTGAAGTGTTCCTGTCAGCAGGCATCTGAAATGCAGATTTGCTCCTTCCTCCCCTCCTTCCTTCCCTCTTTGGCTGAAAGAGGAACTCGGTTTGGGTTTGGCTGGCTTTGGGGTTTTGCTGGGGAGCTGTGGCTTGCTGACAATCTTGGTCGCTACAGGCTTTGCACATCCGAGCACCTCACCAGCTCATGGAGCTAACGATGAGGTGGCAGCAGGACATAATGGTGTGTTAGGTCCACTTGTCATGTTCATGTTACCTGATGGTGTCCTGCTGTGCTGGAGAAGGGTTTGGGAGGGGACTCCTGAGTGCATCATGTTGAATGGTCCATTTGGTCCTCCCAGCTGCAGCGACTGAGATTTCAGCCTCTCTGGACTTGCCTGGGAGCAGGGGTTGGAGGCACCACAGGGCACTGGATTCCTTGCAAGAGTTCAGATGAGCAACTAGGGCAAGGGTTTGATCTTGGGCAAGCTCCAGGCAGAGCAGAGGGTAGTGTGCAGGAGAGCGGGGCTGGTGGCTGCCCTTTGCTGACAGTGGTGTGGAGGAAGAGACAGCACTTTAAGATGGCTGGAGAAGTTCAGCCAACCTGCAGAGCAGCAGGGACAGCCAGGACTTGAGTGCAAGGGGCACAATGACTGGAGTCACTTCTGAAAGACCCTCAAAAACTGCTCAGGAAAGGGCTACAGCCCTTCTTCAGCCTGTGTTTTCTCTCTCTGAAGACCAGGAGATTAACTCGAGGTCTGCAGCCCAAGCTGGTGTCTGCTTGCTGCTTCTTCAGCTGGGATCAGCCATGCAGCCTCCAGTGGTTTGCAGCTGCCCTGTCCTTGCCTCCCCAGGGCAGAGACATTGACTGGTTCAGTAAATCATTTTAGCATAGGTTTAAATCTCCTGGTGCAGGCTGGGCTCTGAGCACCCCTGGGTGCTGAAGGCTAGAGCAGCGTGGCACCTGCCTGCAAGGCTTAGCAGAGGCTTTAGCCTCAAGGGTGTAAAACATGCCAGTTAGTGGGGAATCTAGGGAAAGGCACACAGGGATGGAGCTTTGGGGAGAAACCCATTCAGGAGAGCTGAGAAATGGCATGAGTGCTGCGCTTGGCCTCTGCTCTCACGGATGATACACATGCAGGTTTGAAGGGCAGAGCTGGGAGCCAGCATGCGGGAAGACAAGAGCATCCATCCTGCTTAAAACCAAAGGTGTCCTGTCCAGAATCCCAGCACCAGGAGTGGTTGATAAGGAATGCTGGAGGACAAGTATTGGAAGTAGGTGAGCAGTCAGATTTCCTTGTTATGTTCTCCCAGGACCCAGCAGAGTAAGGCTTGGACACCTCCTGAGCCAGAGCTATGTCTGTAAGATGCATCTTGAAAGACGTGCCCATAAATGATGGCTTCTCCAGTTTCCTGACTCCCCCCTGATCTGATTGTGGAGCAAAATGGGAGGTCTTGCCTGCCCAGAGGGAAAACACTGAAGTCTCATGTTTCTTTCTCATGATAACCAAGTGCAAGCTGGAAAAGCTGCTGCAGACCCTCTCCTCATGCCATGCCTGTAATGAAGGATTTAAGCAGAACAAGAGAGAACAAGACACAGGGGGTTTGCGTGGAAGTGTCTGTCAGTCCTCTTTTGAAGGTCACACTGGTGACTTCAGCGGAAATCATCTGCCCAGCACAGCCCTTCCTTTCCAAGTGGTTAACATCCTGCTGAGTGTCAAGCACTTTTACGTGTAGCAGTGCAGGTGTCACGGGCTGTTCTTCCAGACCACTGGTGACAGATGTGGGGGTTTCAATACATCAGGCGGTTTAGGCTTATTTGGCTTTCACCCTCACTGATTGGGTTATTCAGTTTACATATCTCAAAGGCCACTTTCAGTATTGCCGAAATTCATTGTGGCCATGGTTTGCACCCCCCTACTCCCCCAACACGCTCTGAGTGATGTGGAGACGTAAAAAGAGGCTTCTTGAGGGACAGAGGAAACCTACCATCTGTAGCAACTTGCTTTGCAGTTATTTTTGATTGAAGTTGAGGCTGTTGTGGTTTGTGCCTCAGAAGAAGCCGAGCTGTGTGCATCCAGTTCCCAGCAGTGCTGGTGTTACCTTCCCTGATCTCAGAGACGTTTGATTTCTAAAGATCAGAAGGGATTGGGTTCCTTTGCTCCCTGACCTTGCAAACATCAGAGGAAGTCAATCCTGTATTTCTCCATTTCATTCAGTGCATAAGAATGTGGAAGCTCATAGCAGTATTAATTACAGCAATCATAACCTGCTTGAGTCCCCAAGATGCTCAAGTGGCTTGTATCAGCACTGGTGTGGCCAGCAGGAGTAGGGAAGTGCACTGAGGAGCGTCTGAGTGACCTGGGGTGGGGGTTGAGCCCGATGAAAAGGAGGCTCAGGGCAGACCTTCTGGCTCTTGACAAATCCCTGACAGGAGGTTGGAGTGAGGTAAGGGTTGGTCTCTTCTCCCCAGGCACAAGCGACAGGATGAGAGGAACCGGCCTCCAGTTTTTCCAGGGGAGGTTGAGGTTGACAACCCTCTCTGTGAAGGAATTTCCAAGCCTTGGCACAGGCTGCCTGGGGAGGTGGTGGAGTGCCCATCTCTGTAGGGATTTAAAAGACATGTAGATGTGGTGCTGAGGGATATAGTTTAGTGGGGACCTGGCAGTGCTGGGTGAATGGTTGGACTCGATCTTAAAGGTCTCTTCCAACCAAAATGATTCTGTTATTCTGTGAAACCTTCTGTCATTGAAGATGGACATTTTTCTTCAACCAAGAAAGCCTTCTGGTTTTGAGGAGCTTGCAGAGCAGTTGTCCAGCAGGATCGATCCGTGGAGCAGCTTGGAGGTGTACTGTTAGAATTGAACGTACTCCTGAGAAATTCATGCCTGCTGTTTGTTTGCTTGGTGGAGTCCTGAGGGCTTGTTATGAATCTCTGCCAGCCCAGCTGGTGAATTTTTTAACCTGCTTGTTGGTTGCACAGGGACTATGTTCTTACAGCCCTGCACTGTTGTGTAGGGTTTCTGTGTTATGGGAAGCCCTGCTGAGGATGAGATGCTCTTTGTGATGGGGCAGCAGCAATAAGCTCAGAGCCACAACTGCGAATGCAGATCAGAAAGTTGTAACTTGGTTTGTGAGTCTGGGAATGGAGGAAGTCACTTGCAGAAGTGGGAATCGCAAATCTAGAAACTGGGCCAAGTAATTAAGCAACTGGCTGGGTGCTGTGCAAACAGAAACCAAAGAAGCACTCTCAGTTTTCATCTGTCACAAGGAGAAAAATGACAAGTTTTTCAGCTGTGATGGTCAGTGATGGGCACCCAGCTGTAATCCAGGGACATGGCAGCACCATGTCACTGATCCCTTGGTTTAAAAGAGACAGAGCTCAAAATGCCTGCAGCTTCCAGCACTTGGTCTGCCGCAGGGGTCCTGTCTTTGCTCCTGTGACTGAGAGCAGTACTGTGGAATTGGTACAAAGCCTTTTGCCTCCCTCTCCAGCCAGATAGGACCAGCCTAAACCACTGTTCCAGCCCACCAGGAGGAGAGGAGACCTCCACTTCTAGATGATGCTACAGAGCCAGGGGCACAGCTCTTCTTGCTCTCCTGATACTTCCCTTATTATGAGCGCCACAGGGCGGTTTCCCTCAAGGTGAGAAACAGTGGGGAGGAGTGAGGATAATCCTGGCCATGTGAGATCCTTGTGCAACAACACAAATCATCCTGCTGTTTGGCTGTTATTAGGGAGCCTTGATGGGTCGGAGGATGGGCCTGGGGCGAAAGGGAGGGTCTAAATCTTTGGCTGCCATTCTTTGGGTGGCTGCAGGAGCGATGAAGAGGAACTCCGATGGGTGACATCATCCTTCAGCTCCTTCCTGTCAGGAAGTTCTCATCACAGCAAGGAGGAAGTTAGAGGGATTCTACAAACTGTGCAAGCTGCAAGGGAACCCCTGTCCCCCAGTATGGACTTATGGGCTCTGTCTTGGTGGCTGGCTTTGGGGAGCCAAATGGTAACACTAAATGAGCCCACCTTCACAACACCCTGGGCCTGAGTCTGCCACCCAAAACCATGCAGACGGTCCCAATGGTTGAGTGCTTCCAGCCTAGGAAAAAGCAGCAAATCCAGGCTCTTTAGGTCAAATGTGCTGATTGTATCTTATTAAACAAGAAAAATACCTCCTCACCAGCCGGTGGGGCCTTGCAGAGGTCCTGAACCCTCCTTTCTGCTGATGTAGGTGCTCATCTGACCTTCTGGTGAGCTGGTTCAGGGAGCTGAACTGGCTGAGAATTAACTCTCCCACCCCCAAAAAAGTGATTAATCTTCACCACAGATGGTATAAGCTGGTGTTAGGTGGTAGGGAGGGAATGGGAATAGGTGGTGGAGGAAGGGCAGGAAGCACAACACCATGACTTAGGTCAATTAAAACTGTGGTGGAATTTCACCCTGAGGCTTCAGTGGGTTTTAATGCAAAGGAACGCAGTAGCCTTGGCTTCTCGATGTGGCACGGGGAGAAACTGCACCTACAGAGCAGTAAGGAGAAAGGAATGAGGGAAGGTGCCCGCAGATGAGAACGGCTCCGACTTCTGAAGAAACACAACACTTGGTAATTACTAGAACTGAGCACGTTTCCAACGTCACCACTGCTCGCACTGTCAGTGCACATTCATTCTGAGAAAAACAGAATGTGCTGGGCTTGCGTTCTCTTGCCTCTTTTCATGAATCTGCTAACGTGTTCAGAAAGGGCCTGTTTGGAAAGCCCGTATTAGAGGTGGGTTAATTCTGAACTTGTCAAAATGAACGTCTGTGGTGGAAACGGTTCTATGAGTTCGCAGATGAGACGACAACCCTCACGCCAGCCATAAGTGAGCTCTGCTCTGATTAAACCTGGGTCGACTCCAGCTGAATTCAGGCACAGGCTCACTGGGCTGTACTCTTCCCCTGTTCGCCATCCTTCTGATTTTGCTCCTTGTAACTACACTTTTAAAAAGATGTTTGAACCAAACCAAATGTGATGGGAGCTAAACTTGCATTTTGGTTCTCCTCGGCTTGTGGAGAGATGCCGTATGTGTGGGAGGGCTGCAGACCCTGTGGGTCCATGTGTCTCTTCAAAGCAGACATGAGTGTAACTCAGCGTTTGCGTATTTCAGTGAAATATTCATGAATCCAGGAGGGGATAACCTGGGGTGAACGTCGCTTTGTATGACTCTGCAGATATTCTGTACCACTACAGCAACATGCTCAGCAAACTCAGAGGAGGGCCTTGTTGAGAGATGTCTCTCTGATCTGGCTCTAAGGACAGCAGTGGTGCTGTTTGCCCAGTCTCATTTAATTAGCAGATTTCCAATTTGGGGCACTTAAGTCCCTATTTACCCCCCTTGGAAGCATGTGGCTTCTCAGGGAGGCTGAGAAGTGCCAGCTCCTGCTGGAGCTGGCATGAGGGGAGGGCGCTCGACCTCCTGAGACACGGGGCAGGTTCTTACTTGGCCCTTAATCCAGAGGGAAGCGCTGAACATTAAACACAACTTCATCAGGTGATGCTGGCCTCGATTTTTGAATTGATTCCTCTGAAGACCCATAGGTTAGGATGGGCAGGAAAATCGGTAATGGAGCAAAACTGACTGTGATTTAGAGATCGGATTGCGAACAGCTAGAGCCATGCATCAGGATAATGAGATTCAGCCCTGTTTGGTTACAAGTGCTGGAGACAGGATCAGAAAATGCGAGCCACCGAGCCTGCTCTCAGGAAATGAGAAACAATAGAGCGAGGAAATCAAATTTCAAACTGCAGGGATATATTTATCAAGTTTGCCTTAGAATCTTTGCAGAGCTTTGTGGTGTTCTCCGTGCAGCTTTTTTTCTGTACTTTTTCGGTCAGCCGACATATGGCTGGAGGATTAGATCACTGTAAAGCACCGTTGTTTGTGACCTATTTGTTAATGCGGGGCCGGGGTCAGCGAGAAGCGACGAATGCACTTGTCATTGTTCAGTGTTTTTCAAGTGCTGTTGTCCCTCACACTGCGGCCAGACATTTGGAACAAACTCATTAGCTAATTAGTCGTGTGCTCAGCCCCACGTGGCAGTAGTCGCTGCGTGGGCGATATTCACAGCGTGGCTGTGGAACAGGCCCTCCCAGGGCTTCCTGGCAGCCGCTCCCCGCTAGGTTAGTTGGGAGGGCAGCCGTGGCCGGGCAGAGCCGGCGGGGGGAAGGCTGTGGCTGCCCTGTTTGGGCTGAGAGAGTCTCTTGCACACCAGGCACCTGCAGCACTGCTCGTTGTCCTCCTGCCCCTCGCCATGCAACGGCCCCTCCACTCCTGCTCGCTGGGTTCGCCGCCACCATCCGCTTTCTCTGCTGCCGGTGCTGCCAGGGAGGTGCCACGGCTATCAGCTTCTGATGCCGAACTCACACTGCAAACAATGGCCTTGAACTCCGGCTCTGCCAACGCAGCTGAAGTGCTGTGGGCTGGGAAGGATTTGGCTCCACGTCCAAGGCGTGGTGCAGCCTGCTCAGAAGAGAGATGGGGCAGTGCTGGGATGGAAAGTTTCCTACACTAGCTCCTAGGTTTAAAATCACAGGACAAATAGCAGCACCCTCCTGTTGCTAATACCAAACAAGGGCCATGGGTCCGCTGCCACGAGTCCCCCCTTGCTGGCCTCAGGGTCACTTTGCAGCTTGGACAAATCTCTGCTGGTGCAGCTGTATCAATCCGGTACCTGACCAGCGTAGCAGGAACACTGTGATTTAAGGTATTAACACAGGGGTAATAAAAAACTGTGTCATTTTACGTGGCTGGCTTGTTTTGCTTGCACTAAGCGGCTTGATCTAGTTGATAGAAAATACAGTTTTGTTGATAGAGCCGTGCCAGCTGTCGGAGCTCTTTGTCGGGTTCCTCCATTTGTACACTTACGCTGTAGAGACACCTGGGATGGAGCTGGGAACGGAGAGGAATTCGCCTCCTGCTTCGGCGAGTTGTCTGCCCGAACCAGGAGGGCAGGCAGGCAGCAGAGAAGGCAGCAGGAACCGCCATGTTCTTCCATTTCGTTTTAACCAAGAGCTTTCTTCTCGTTCTCTAGAGCTGTCAGCACCTAATCGTTAGGATTAATGAAGGTGCACGGAAACATTAGGTTTCCATCATTGCCGCTTTCTTCTAAAGAGGGAAGTATTCTTTCAGCTCCTGCTGATAGCATCAGATTCATGCTGATCCTTTATTTTTTCCACCCAGAATTTAATTCTGCCGAGCTTTCCTAGCTCAAGATTAACAGCTCAGCCAGCATCGCAGCGCGCTGCGGAAGACTTGGCTTCCCAGCTACCAGATGGTATTCGAAGCATTTGAACTTGCAGCATTTCTAAACAAGCTGCTTGTAATGCTGCTTTCTCCGTGTTTCACCGCAGTCCGTGTTCTTCTGCATTTAAACTTGGATTCTGTGGCAATTTTGCTGCTGGCTCCACAGGAGCGAGGGCTGGGCCATAAATTTGCAGCTCTCGGCCTGACCTTCCTTTCACTTGAAAAGCAATACCTTATAATCTGGATTTTGCTCCCAGTTTCCTTTGTTTTGTTATGCTTTAGCAGGGCAAGATTCCTCGGGAATTTGGGTTTTAAATGACCGGTAGCGCTGCCCGGAGCCAGCTGTAATACGAGCGGAGTCCCGCGAGCCAGCTTCTCCCTGACCCGCGCCAACCCCAACCGCCTCCCCAACAGCGACGTCCCGTTTCCTTGAATTGTCTCGCCGTTTTACGATGGGAACAAATATATTCAGGGAGAACTACAATGAGACCACAAACCTCCTCCAACCTGCGATCCTGGACAGGGCTTTAGTTGTTCTCCCCAGAGGGGAAGGACGTGTGCTCCAACCCACCCAGACTGCCCGGCTCCTCGCGCCTGTGCGCTCCACCGAGCTCCCCTTCTGATCACCTACTGTGGCAACCACAGAGCTCCCTCCCGCCATCCCAAAGCATCCCCTGACCCGTAAACGCTGCTGGTTTGTACTGGTGTCTTTGCTGGGAGGGGGAAAGGCGCAGCGATCACGCTGCCTGAGGCGATGGAGCCACCTCGGGGCCTGGCAACCCACCCTGAGGCCATGTTTTCAGGTGGTGGTGGGGGGATCCCCTCTCCCGCCGGCTGAGCGAGGAGGGGGCTCCCCTCGGCCTTGCCATCAGAGCCGGCAAAGCGGCCTCTCCCGGGACCCTGCTCGGCGGCCGATCCTGCCTCATTCCTCACTGGGGCCTGCCCCCAACCCTCCTCGGCCGGGAGGGCCGCGGTTCTGGCCGGGAGAAGCCCCAGCCCTGGCCGTCAGGAGACGCGGCAGCACCCGACCATGGCCGGCGCACGCCGCGCCCCTTGGCTTCGCCGCGCCCGTTGTCGGGGCCGCGCCTCGGGGCCGTGCGCGCGGCCGCCGGTTCCGCCTCCTCCACCATCTCCCCCCGCCTCCCCCGGCCGCCGCCATGTTGGTGAGTGTGGGTGTCAAACCCAGCTAGAGGCGGCGGCGGCCGGGCACTGGGACACCCCCTCCGCGCCTCCCGCGGCGCCTTCCCCGCTCCTCCCGCACCCAGCGCCAGGTCAGTCCGGGAGCCGGGGGTGGGGGGTTGGGTGCGGGAGCCGGGACGGACGGACGGCGGAAGAGCCTCCCCCCGCCTTTCCTCTCAGCAGCGGGGTGCGGGGTGGGCGCGGGAAGGGCCCCCCCGGGGCTCCGGGCCTCCCCGTGGGGAAGGAGCGGGCTCGCCGGGCAGCTGCGGGGCGGGGGCGGCGGTTGATGGGCCGCGGGGCCGGGGCAGGCGGGGCGGGGGGCTCCGGGGATGGGGTGGGGGGGTTCGGGGGGCCGGCGGGGGCCCGGGGTGGCCTTTGTTGTCTCCGTTGGGTGGGCAGCAACAGTTACTGCCCATCATGGCAGCTCGGCGGCGGGGCCGCGGGAGCGGGGAGCGCGCCTCCGGGACCTGCCGGGCCGGTGCTGCCGCGGGGAGAGATACACACACGATCGCCCCGGCCCTTCGGCGCTCGGGGTGCGGGCTCCCTCCCGCCCAGGGCCGGCGGTCGCTGGAAGGGGTTTCGCCGCCGGGCTCCGGCCCAAAGCCCGGGCCTGGATCGTCGGGCCGGCCGCGTCCCTGGGAGCCACCTGGGCCGGGGCCGCGGGGGATGGCGGCGACTGCCTCGGCGGCGGGAGGGGAGGCTCCCGGCGGGGGCCTTCGGTTCGCGGGGTCCGTCACCTCGCCTCTGCGTTACTAACCTTTTTTATGGCCGTGTGGGATTTACTGTCTTTTTGCAGTAATATTGTCGGTTTGGAAGATGGGTAGCAGTGCTTTTAATGATTTTTAAGTTTTTTTTAAAGATATATCTATATTTTTTTTTCAATCTTTTCCTGCAGTACATTTGATGCTACAGATTGGTCTTGGGTAGTCAGAGTGCTGCATTATATTAAGCGTTATTGTTGCTGTGAAGTATATTGAGACAAGAATTACCACAGGCTGCCCACAATGGAAGTTTCCTATTTTAAAGCCACAAGGCATATCGATAACGTTTGGTCTTGGTTGGATTTGGCCAAGGGGTACGTAATGCTTCCCCCATCCCCCTTCCAAAGTATGGCATCATCACTGATCTGAAAAGCTGAGTGATATTTAAAATTCACATGAGTGGAACAGCTGAGTTACATTTAAATTTTACATGAATTGCACATGTTTCTTTTTCTTTTAATCCACTAAGAAAATACCCTAATTATATATATATATATATACATACTCACGCATACATTTTCAACAGGAGGCCTAAAATACTTGTTCAGGGCGTTACGGTGTGTTGCGGATGTTATGGACTGTAGAGGCTGACTTTAGGAGTTCGAAATGCAAACCAGGCCACAAGATTAAGTTTTATTATTCTCTCCAGTGAAATACATGTTTTATGGTAATAGGGAACTCTTGCGTAATTCCAGTGTGTCGCTGCGTTTTGTGCGAGACAAGGTCATGGAAAATTGGATTGTTAGGATGTGAAATGTGGGATGTTAGGATGGTTTTTGATTAAAAATATAAATCTATTGTAATGATATCTTCAGCCTATTTAGGAATTACTGCTAAATATGTTTGTCTTGGCTCGTTCTCGGATGCATTATTTTTGAACAAACTCGTATAGAGTGTTTTATTGTGAAGAATCCAAACTTTTGATAAATTTTCTTTTACAACCTCGAAGTAATGGTACACTAGTGAGATAGAATTTCTGAGATAATCATCCATATATTAAATATTTAACCACATTATCAAAAATTATCAAGTACAAGTTAACCATGAGCATGCATTCCTGGAGACGGATTCCGATAAGGGCGAGCTGATTGCAAGTGGTGTTTCAGGAAGTTTGACTTACGGGTGCTGATTGTAATTTCCTTGATGCCATAGAGTAACTGCGCGACATCATCCCACTGTGACGACGGTTCTGCTACGCAGTAGCCTGACTTCTACGTGTGCTGTCAAATGGCAATATCTGCCTTTTAGAAATGAGATATAATGAGATAGTAGCAGGATGGACCTCTCCCTTTAGAAAAAAATAATTGACCTGTTCCCTAGGTAGGAGCTAATCAGTGCTGGATAATTTTGGGGCAAGAGAAGTCCTCTCTGCCTGGTGGCCCTGTCCTAATAGGAGAGGAGATACCTGAGTCCTGCCTGGTAATGGCCATGTTGTTTCTCACGTCCCTAATTCCTGCAGTCATTTTTAATGAAGAGTTGACAAACATCTGATGTCCGGTGCAAGCAGTGCTGTGTAATGCAGTGAGCAGAAATGAATTCGGCTTGTACTGACCGCCTCATTATTTACATAACTGGTTAATCATGCTAATTGTGTTCCAGCTGTCAGCCATTTGATTGCCTTAAAACTCAGAGCTTTTAAAGAATCTTGGATCGCTGCTGTGAAATGCCAAAGGCCTAATTTGTTACTTCATAAAAATGCTGATAGTCTTTCTTGATGTAGAAATTGGTGTTTTGTTGTTGTGTTTGTTTTTTTTTTTTTGGAGAGAGAGATCATTAAATGATGATCTGTTTTAGGAGAAATACATTACAGAGTAGTTCCGATATTCATGATCTTGCTCTTCTTGGGTCTTGTATGCGGGATGGGGCAAATGGCTCTTGGTTTGGCCTGGTCTAGAAGAATATACGTTATTCTAAAATCTTTATTTAATGAGTGGTACTCAGGAAGCAACTTTCCGGTCTTCCAGTGCTGTATTTGCCGAGCGCTAAATTGTCTCTTGGGATCTTGCTAATAGAAAATGAAAGGTGCCTGGTTTGTATGAATGTCTGTAATGTTCTTTTTCCACTTTGCCTTGCTCTGATCTGTGCAGGGAAGTATCGAGACGTACCAGTATCCTGCTGGCTAAGTGCTTCAAAGAACAGCGGGTTTTTTTGTGTATTTCAGTAGCCTGGCTGCTCATTAAGAAGGCATGAGACACCGTGGAGAACAACATGTATGCTGTCCTCGAGAATAAAACCTGCCAGGGCTAATTGTAGGGCCACTAGCATTGGTATGCTTCACTTTGGTTACGGGCTGGTGTGTGCTGAATGGTGGAGCATAACAAGTCCCAGAATTAATCAGTTTAGGCGGCTGTTACAGGATGGCTGTCCTGTTCTATGGGGGAAAATAACGTAGAATGTTTGTACGTCAGAATAAGTGAATTCCGAGACCGTAACCTTGAGGATGAATCTAGAACCAGGTGGCTGTCTCCGCTGAGCTTCTCGGTGAGTGGTGCAGGAGGCAGAACGCTACAGAAAAGCTGGTGTGGCTTATTGGTCGTTTTGCAAATACCCAGTTTTGTCTTCGCTTTTCATGTGTGGGAGTCGGTTGGTTTTTACGACAACGCTCCAAACTATCGATAAGGCAAAATAGTTGCATCAAACAGTTCTAAGTGTGCTTTGTAAGTTGTAGGCAGTTTTTAAGGAGACAGTAACTTAAATTACTGAGTTCCTTCAAACTGTAATTTGTATGTTCAGAGTTAGCACAAAAAGTAAATTGCATGTAAAGATCTAGTAGTGAAGTTGTATGAATGATTATACTACTTAGAAAGTTGGTATAAAAGTGTTCTGTGTTTGTAGTTGCAGTATCACTGGCAACTGGAGAAGTTCACCAGAATTTGGTTTGTAATTCACTATTGTGTGTTTGTATATGGAAGGATTACTTTAAATCACTGTGCTTAGTGAAATGCTTTTCTTCTGTACAGCTAATTTTTACCTCAATTTTTGGGGTATTGTTACAAAAATTGATCTTAAAAGTTGATCTTGGAACCAATGCCCTGTCCTGCGTTAATTGTTAATAGTGTGTATATCCTGTTTTGTGTCACCCAGGGCTGTTAACATAAGTGCCTCTAACTAGTGCCTTGAGCTTGTGTTCAAGGTCAGCCTCGGCCTGCACGCCTACTCAGCAAAGCCGGCTCTTTCCAGGTGGGGAAGCACGAGTCTGGAGCCGGGGAGAACTTGGGCAGGAACAGGTCCCCACTGGCAGTGAACGCAGCTGGCTCCAGCGGAACGGCTGGGTAAAGCCAGTCCCAGCCCAGAACTTACAGCTCCACCTTAGAGCTCCCCTTACCTGGTTTTTATGATGGAAGAGGCTGGTAAAGTTTTAAAGCACCTCAAACGCAGTATGTTCTGTTGTCCTGATCTGTAAAATCTATTTTCAAGTAATAATTCTCTTTCTCAGTTTAGGAGTGGAGCTCCCTGAGCTGCCTAAAGGAATTAGTTGACATTTTTGCATGAGACCTCTGCAGTTTTCTTGCACGTTGCTGGCTGCTCCTGCCTCTCCTTCAAGTGCTGTTTTATTAATGCTGTCTAGAGTTGCTGAGTCTTCTGTCATGGAGCTATATAAGAAATACTCAATGTACAAGGTGTGAGAAGTAGAACAGTTGTGGAGGGTGACCCAGGCCAAACGCTCATGTGCCATCTGCTTCTGTAGACACAGGACAAACCTGCCTTTTAGACTTCTCTCCATCTCCTCCTGCCTTCTTGCCTTCATAATTCTCCTGTACTTTGCCCGTCGATCCAGCTGGGGTAGTGCTTGTTTGAATAGCAGTCCTGGCTCCTCTCTCCCATCAGGTCCCTTTTGTGTTTCCTATGGCGTGGATTTGATCACCTGTAGACCCAGCGGATGTTCTTTTTTCAATGGGATTTTCTGTTCTTATCTCTTGCAGTAAAATATTAATCTTTGAATCGTTTGCTCTTTTATGCTTATAGTGCAGCACACAATGAACAGTACTTGTACATGGTAAGTCATACAGGTTTTTTTAAGGTTCAAAGGTGCATATTGGTTTTAAAACATGCCACACACCGAGAGAGGTTTTCTGTCTGTCCTTCAGGACAGAAATCAACAGAGTCGCTTGCCTTGTTTGTTTTTCAGTGTAGCTGTAGTTCTGGCCAATTTTTGGGCCTGTCATTGTGGAAGTGACTACCCAAGGATAGATGGTGGAGTCTGGGGGTCGTGGCTACGATGCCACATCTGCTTCTCTAGAGAAATTCAACAGCCAGACGTTGAATCTCCCTGAAGTAGAACCGTATAGAGACTTTCCTCCAGTTCTGAAGATGTCGCTTACGTAATGTAATGTCTTCTAAAACCCAACTGGTATTTTTCATTATTTAACAGCAGAAACCCAAGTGGAGCCAGCTCTTCACTGGTGGGTCTGTTCTCTTCAGTGGAGTTTTGCCGCTGAGAAATGCTACAGTATACGTTGTGCTCGTGCTAGTTAAAAATGTCAGCATGGGTGACAAAGGTGCTAGTGATGTCAGGGATGTTTTTCTGCATTTTTTTATTTACTTGTTTTGAAATCATATTAATTTCTAGACTTAACATCAGTCACTTCTGGACCTCTGCAAGGGCAGTGGCCTTCTGGTAGCTTTGCTAGAACAAAGACGTTTTAAGAATCTTAATAGAGAATCGTATAATCTTATTACAACTGCTCCTGTTTAAATCACTTCCTTGTACTTAAATCACAATCTGTCCCCAGCTATTTCTTGATTGTGGTTTTTGTCAGACGCAATTTATCCCTCTTCGTGTTTTAGTGACAATTTTTTTTTTTCTGATTGTGCAACCCTTAGGCTGGCAAGCAATGTCTTTCTCCAGCAGTTCTCCTGACTTCATTGGGACTATTCGCATGAGGAATTGCTCACTGGTGTAAGGGTTGTACAGTTCACAAATAAGACCTTTGTTTGTAGGACCTCATAAACAAAACCCGCTAAAATAACCAATAAATACAGTTCTAATATTTCTTAGGGAGAGGCAAAGCAAAGAATTTTTAAAGGTACCCTTCTCATCTGAGATGCAGGCATGAAGGGCTCCCTCAAACACGTTTACTTGTAAGAAGGGAATCTGTTGTAAAGTGACTAATTGTGTGTTGCTGACTTGGTGAACAGGCCCCAAGCAGCATCTTAATTTTCTCAATCTCCTGATTTTCATTTATTTTTTTTCCCCTCTTACTAGTGAGGATTTCTTCAGCCAAATCTCTTGACCCAGTTGCTGCTGCAGATGCCTTTCTACTAACTTTCAGCTCTGTTTGGACAGGGATGAAGCTTGTGACAACAGCAGTAAGGTGTAGCTGTCTGATCTAACCCTATGAAACCAGCCAAAATTTAAGATCATTAATTAATCCTTATTCTTCAGTTCTAAACAGAACAATTTTAACGCCTGCCTGGTCTCTGATGGATGGTCAAGCAGAACATACTCTGTCATGTGGTATATGTAAAGAAAAGCCCTTCAATTATTATTTGAAAACCAGAACTTTAATGGTTTTAATTATTCAGTTGGCTAATTAATCAGTGAAACACCCTCCTGTTTTGTGCCATTGCTGAAATGTGAGTGGTGATGTCTGTTTAGGGAGAGATCGGCATCGTGCCTTACCAGCACTAGTCAGAGCTGGTGAATCTTTAAAATGCCTCTGCCCAGGTATTTCATCCATTGGTAAAAACCTCTTTCTGTAATGACCATTTGAAAGCATAAAACTCAAATCCGTTCATTTTATCTAATGAAATATTTGCCTTCTGAGCCCATACTGGGTCATTGCATGGTTTTATGACTGCTTCTTGCGGTGATTTTTCTTAATTTTTTTTTTTATTTTAAGGGCTTGGAATGCCTATTACTGCTGAGAAGTGTTACTATTTATTTGCTGCTGTTGTTGAGCAGGGTTCGTAAAGTTAAACTTTGCCTATCAGTGTAGGAGAGTGTTTCTCTGCAAGTGAAGATAATGCCTCTGTTGAAGTGGTTCTAGATAAACAGCATAGGTGACAGCGAGTACTTTTCTTAGAAGCATGCAAATGCAGACCTGAAATCAGTATTTCATATTGTGATTCTGATTTTTTGAGAATCTCTTTCTCATGTATATTTTTAAAGCAGAAATTTCTCCACACTGCTTGGAAGAACAGAAGATTCTCATTGCACCAGACTATAATTATGCAGCCTGTGTTTTTTATACTTTTTCAGCAAAGCAACTGATGTTGGAAGATTGTAAAAGCTTGGTACCTAGGTGACTCCTCTGAAAGATGTTTGGGTTGATATGTTTACTGGTTCTCTTGGGAAGATGTAATAAGGAGGTACAGCACGGGAATGTTTATGGTCGGTTTTATTTGGCTTTCAGAATTCTGAAATTTTAGAGAAGCTGAAGTACAAAAGCTGTGTGACAGCCAGGTCACTTCTAACTGGTTTGGTGTGGGGAAGCACTGAGGTATATCATCAAAGGATGTGAGGGGGTTTTTTAGTCTGCAAAACTGCTTAAGTGTTGCATTTAAAATTTACAAACCGCTGACCCCTTTGTGAAACACTGAGACAGACTGAATGTCTGGCTTTTTTTTATGTTTGACTGCCTAGTGAATAATCTCCTTTGGCCTGCCTGCTGCTTTAAGCACACTGAATAGTCTAACTGACATTTTGGTGTTCATCTGCCAACTAATAGTGTCGGCATATATTTAATTTCACAGTAATATGAGTGTACGATCCCTCCAAGAGTATTTACATCAGCTTTGAAAGACCAAGCATGAAGGTGTGTAGTACTGGAGAGGGAACTCTGCCTGCGTTTCAGGCTGCTGAGGTGTCGAAGAGGTGAAGAACAGCAGGATAGTTTCGTAGGTTGTCTCCATTATCCTGTTTTTAATACACTTTACGAGGGATTCTCTGTTCTGCAGTTTGTGGTATAGATCACGCAGAGTATGTAAGCATGTACTTCACTGTGAACATGTGAGGGACCTGTTGATCTGGGACCGGTTGAAGCCAACCATGGCATGTCACTTTTTAGTGCTGTAGCTTTCCAGGTGTAAATGCAAGAAACATGCTTGAACATCCTGAACGCAGAAATATTGTTCTGATATACATGCCGGCACAAAACTGTGTCTGGATGCCTTGGGACAGAGCCAGATTGTTAATCTTTTTTTTTTTTTTTTTGGTCAGCTTGGATAGTGTATATAATTCTATAGTGCCTTTTCTTGCCTCTGGAAATGCTGATTTTTAGTTTTATTTTAAGAAGGGACATTTTTTCTTATTCAGAAGAAAAAGAAGCTTCAAAGGAGGAGGAAAGTCTGTGCTTGTTTTTCTTTTTAGTTTCTGCTTTATAGAAAGGCCTGAAATACACTGTCAAAACTTTGTCTCTTTTGTCTCAGGGTTTCAAAGTTTGGAAATTGAGCAGTGACGGGTGGGTAGGGGTCTTGAGGTGGGGAGAGTAGAAGGGGAGAAACACTGGTGTAAGTTGCCTTGGCATTAGTGCAACCTGCTCACCGTGTAACTCCTCCTAGATGGCAGAACCGGTACATCACACTTATGTGTGTCTGTATATGCAGAGGCATATATACAGACCAGAGCTTTAGCTGACCAGATCTGTCCTGGTGATGCCGTTGGCACAGACAGAGGTTTAGAACTAAACCCTGTTGAGTGCCTGCTGTACGTGTGAAACGGATGTGTCTTGAGGTGCCACGAGGCTTGTGCTTCCATCTAGCTCAACTAGACTTTGGTCAAAACTCCTATTTTAATTATTTTAATAAAGTACGGTGGCTTTTGTGTTTTCTCCTTTCATGGGAAACCGGAGTAGGAGAGAATTAAGCCCTGCCTGCTGCCTACATGCTAAACAGATGCAAATAAGAGCCCTCTCCCTCCCAGTTGCATCCTCTCTCCTCATGGGTTTCTACATTGTTTTGATTAAAGCGGTTCTGTTACCAACTCCCAGCCCAGAGGGCAAGTGAGAGGAAAAAAAATCCCTGATTACAGCTCAGTGATTAACATATCTTTTTGCGTTGGTAATGTCATCATTTCACAGAAAACAAAGTTCCAGCAGCTTCACAGAGTATAGGGTTGTCAGAAAGGCAAACATCAAAGTGGAAAAAAGAGGAGTTTATTTAGAATATAGTAGAAAGACTTAAAACATGGCGCTAACCTATGAGAGCTATTAAAAATGAAAAAAAAAAGCCTTTGAAGCAAAGCATGAAAGATTTAATAGTATTAATTGAATTGAGCCGTGGGAGTTAAGGATATGTAGACACATGTGTAAGTGTATGTATGTATGAAGCCATTGCCTCTGTTAAGGAAGTTGAGGTATTGAGAGATGGATGGATGGTGCTTGGCTTCGAAAGGCTGCCTTAACAAAAACCTTTTAATTCTTGGGCTGCTAGAGCAGACACCATTATAACTGCACGTGTAAACAACAGCGCAAGGTACTTACTAGTGTTGTAAAAGCTGCAGGGGAGCAGACGTGGCATACCTGAACAAAGCAAAACAAGTGGCGTAGCTTCTAATCTACACCTTAAGGACAATTTTGTTTCTTTATATTATTAAGTCTTATTTATTTTTTCAGAATAAATACCTTCTCCTTTGGCTGTTCCGTGAGCAGTAACTCAGCCCATTGTACTCTAGAGTAAGGTTTCTTCCCTGTTACCCCACGATACTTCACCTGTAGTCCCAGCCTCAGGTGTGGCTGTTTTGTGGTGGCTGCACTTTCATGGTAATTCATCACCTATTTTCTCATAATACTGACTGATTTGGGTAGCTTTTAGCTTTTCTTAGAACATACCACTATTAGAAAATCATTGTAAATAGATAACAAGGGAAAACCAGAGTCAGGTCTGTGGCTCTGTAATGATTGCAATAGCCTGATGTTGAGGGAATCATGTGTGTGAGGTTTTTTTTCTGTTGTGTGTGGTTTTATTCTTTTTTTCCTTTCCAAATTGAAAACTCAATTTAAGACTTAACGTTCTTGATACAGGGAAAGCCACGTCCTTCTGTCGTTTGCAGAAGAATGAGCAGTGAAAGCCTCTTCCAGGTGGCTTGGCAAAGGAAGCTGATGTCCAGAGGGGAGCAACATCAGAGGGGATTCGATTGGCATGGAAATACTGGTGTGTAGAGACACTACCAGCCTCGTCAAGAGGGATGGCAAAATTGAGGTTGATCTTAATACATTCATTTTTCCTCCTTCAGCAAGATGGTCGCTGATGGTGTAAGGCGGGTTGTTTGAGCTCTTGCTGCAAATGTAGTTCCTAAATGATTCAGTATGATCCTGTGCCCACACATTTTAGCGATTATTGATGAATTCATTACCCTTCTGCTAGCTGATGGATGTTAATGGGCTAGAATTTCTTCTGTGTATTTGGACTAGATGGAATGGTCTTGAAAAAAGATGAGAAAATGGAGTGGGTGAGTTTTTCAGTCACTTTCTTGTTCTGTTTATAAACCTAAAGAGAGAGAATGATTTTAATGACTTGCATTAAAACAGTGGTTAAAAGAATAATCAATAGTGCAGGGATAGCAGGCAGCTGTGGGAGTACAGACAGTAGTCGTA
Organism: Bucorvus abyssinicus; assembly: GCA_009769605.1. Lineage (NCBI taxonomy): Eukaryota > Metazoa > Chordata > Aves > Bucerotiformes > Bucorvidae > Bucorvus > Bucorvus abyssinicus. The sequence goes on from CM020044.1 coordinate 15,212,016, forward strand.
CCTTCTACACAGGGGATTTACTTACATTTTTGTGTTTTAACACGTCCCAAGCTATAATCAGCTGCTTCAGAAATACCAGAGGCTGGAGTTTGGGTTTACAAGTGGTAGGTATCCTCTTTTACGTGTGGACTCCATGCAGAGTCTCTGAGTCCTGAGGAGATGTGCAGAGTTGCTGGTTGCAGAGTATGGAAGCGAAGAGGGTATGATATTCTCTGCAAGAGCCAGCTGGAAGAAAATGACCTTTAGTAATGGAACAGGCACAGATGCTTTTGGGTAACGCGTCTTTGTCATCCTCTTCGAGAAGAGCAAGCTGACTCCCACTCAAATAAATTTTCTGTCTAAATATCCAAAATAGATAAGAGAGTAGGTAGAATATTACTGCTGAAGGATAGATTCTGAAAACTTGAATTGTTATGATGAGAGCTGAAAATTCCTGTATATCTGCACGGCAGAATGTGGGATTCACTGGCCTCTTCAAGCCAGATTATTTTTTTTCCTCTTAATTCCGCAAAAATCAACAAAATAAATCATTGCATTTGTGAGGAGGAGTGATTCTTATTAGTGCCTGAATGAAGGAATTGGAAAGTTTTAAGTAGCATAATGAGGAAAAATCCTTATATCAAATGTGATTTTGGGAGATGTCTTTTAGTGATTCACTTCCATCAAAGAACTCCTCCAGAATATAGCTCAAACTCAGGATCTGGGGCAGCACAGGAGCAGACCGAAGTGACTAGCAGTGTTTTTGGGTGCTGCTTCATGGTAAGCATGACCTGGTCTGAGACCAGGCTGCTGGTGACAGCAAGGTGGTTGTGCCCTCTCTGCCTGCACATACTTTCTGCCTGGCAGTGCTCCTTTAGGTGGAATTGCTTTTCCTGCTGAGGTGGTGATGCTGGGTGTGTTGGACAGACCTATAAGGAAGAGAGAAAAGAGGCTGGGCTGTTTGGAGAAGATTTTGGAAACTGTGGTGTGTACGGTGTGGAAAGGTAAAGACAGGGAGGGATCAGAGGCTGAACAGCAAGTGTGGCAGAAAGCAGAGTGAAAGAAGGGCGGGGCCCAGATTTTATGGTGGTAGCCAATTCTGAGCAAGTGGAGGACCAGATTTCCTTCTTTTCTGTGGCTGTCTTCTGCATGAAACAAAATGAAGGTGTTGCTATTACTAGCGGCTAGGGAGTGAAAGGTGATTTCCCAGAAACTCCGCTGTTTGTGGTTCGTGCACTGTTACCTGCCGAAAGCAAGTCCTGTATCTAAACCATCACCTTTACCACCAGTTTGAGCTTTCAAGGTGCAGCTTTACATTTTGCCTTGTGAAATGTAAGTGTAGATGCTGTGGAAATGAGCGTTACTTTCCTTATTTGTGGTGTACTCTAATGAGAGTGACCTTGGGATTAATTGGTTTGGTGACCTGCTCTGTCAGAAACCCTGGCTATCCAGCTCCCCCTCGCCTTCCCCAGTTTGTCAGGTCAGCTCACTGAACCAATTCTGCCTGTGCTGGTGGAGCAGGTAGGAGCAGGAGCAGCCCTCAGCCAGCTGAGAGTAACATGGAATACAAAGCCACATACTCAGTTCCTCTCTGTGTCTGACTGCTCAATAGTAAAGCCTGGTGTAAAACATCTTCCAGCAGGGTGCGTAGGGGGTTTGAGGATATATGTTTCCTGTTTTACCATTTTATAGCAGCTTAGTTATGAGCATACAACTGCACATAGCTTAATTTTCTGAGGGCTAAAGTAACCTTATGTTAGGTGTTACCAGTTGTGATAGTTGAATTAAGACCATGTGTTGACTTTTCAAGATGGGTATGTTAGTATGGGGGCCGTGGAGGGTGGCACTTGCAGTTTTATGCTGTGAATGGGCATCAGTGAATGTAGGTGGGATGTTAAATCAATCTCCATTTTCATTACAGGCTTGTAGTTTGTGCTAGCAGCCAGTACGCTTAATTTAAACCAAAGAACAGAGTAGTTTTGGCTGTATGGACAGATACAGCTTTGTAGATTTTGCACTGCTCCTTGAACAATCCCTTTCATTAGAAATCTGTGCTGCAAAGTATTAATTAGTCTTTCAGCTTCTACCAGCAGTAACATGGAGAGTTAACCTGTTTTTTTTCCCCCCTAATCTTTGTCATGGTAAGCGTTTGCCTTTGGCCTACTGAATTTATTAATGTGGTTTTTTGTCTGTGGTGTGTAGGTGGATGGGAGAAACTGGACGTCAGCTTTGTAATAATAAAGTGCAAACTGCAGTTAGTTAATGAAATCACTGGGTAGTTGCGAGTAACAGGTACCTTCCCAAAATACTGTGTCTGATAGGTGAGCGCAGTTGTGTATGAATTTAGTAGTTCTTGTCAGCTTTCAGTTTTAAAAACTGCAATTGTGTAAGAAAATGCTGTGGCTTAAAGAACATAGCTGGCTTGTGGTCTTGCAAGCTTTTCGGTTGTACTACTTGCAGGTCCTCTTGGGTTCAAGCTGATCTGTCAGGGCTCGGAGCTGTTGGACAAGGAGATATAACGGCTTCCCTTGGGCAGGTGACTGTCAGCCAGTAAGCGGCCTAAGTGATGAGGCTGGACTTTTCTAATTAGCAATAGATTCTCAGACACATCCTCCAGCAAGAATATCAGGTATCTTTCTCCCTTCCAATATGAAGACGTAGAAGGAGGGAAATGTCTCCTACTGTCTTGATTTAATTCAGTTGAAAATGCTACTCAAATATACTTGATAACCTGAATTTGTTACCTTTTTATTAAGGCACACGTTAGGTGATTTTTATTTTTATTTCCTACTCTATTTGTGAGAAGAAAAGACGAAGTGATTTCACTCAAGGAGGTAATCCCCAGAGAACAAATTCCTTTTGAGAGTTTGGGTAGGTATTTTCACTGCTGGGTTGGATTAATCTGCATTTAGAATTTCTGGTTCAGTGCGTAATGACTTGACCGTACGCTGTTCTGTAATTCTGCAATATTCTGTTCTTCATTACACGCCTGGTACTTGCTGTATTACTAGCAAAAAATAAATGGAGATCTGCACAAAATGCAGGTGGTACCGTCAGTGACACTTGACCCAGCCATAGCAGGAGGAATGTGTTATTTTTAAAGAGATGTTGCCAAAGCTTGTAATCTTAAAATTAGATCTCCAGTGTAGGTCGGATTTGGATGGTTTGCAGTGATCTGCCTGGCTTGTCCAGAGGCCGTCCCTGTTCCCCGCACCTCAGAGCCTGTTTGCAGCTGCTTTTGCAGCAGTCAATAATTCCAGCTGCGTTACGGGCTCGAAGTTGAATGTAACTGCGAATGTCAAAGCACCAGCAACTCTGGCTTGGAGAGTCCCCAAGTAAAGTGGCCAGGTGGCACTGTCCTGTTCTCAGCAGCGAGGTGGAAGTTAGATTTCTGCTCCTTTCTGTAGACTCTGAGTAAGGAGATCCACTCTCCACTGAGCTCAAACACTGCCCTGGTAATGTAGGTAGACACATAGTAAGAAAAGGTGATAGAGAGAAAACTGAAATCTGTGTCTGTAAATCTGTTTTATGGTTAAATGGCCCTACAAACTGGAGTTAGTTTTTCGTCTGTGGGTCTGAGGCATGGCTGTAAAATCAGTGTAGGATCTAACCTTGGGATTCATGAATATGCATAAATTTGCAGGAGAATTATCTCTCAGCATTAACTCTTTAAATAGAGAAATCATTTGGCCACCTGCTCTCTCTGAAAGCTGACCTTGTTCTCTCGTTTGTAAAAGAGAGTGGAAAGCTTCCAAAACTCTTAATTTTGAACCATTTCCTCTTCTCAGAAATTACCCTGAAGAAGACAAGCATTTAAGCTGTGAAAAATGGAAATTAAACCTTTATCCTGGAGTTAACCCTGTTCTTCAAACCATTTGCTAGTTTGTGTTTGTAACTTGTTTCCTAAATCATGTCGAAGGTTGAGGAAGGGCATTGATGGTAATTTCAGCATCTTCATTTTACTGTTTATTCCCATGAATTGCTGTTTTCTCTGCTGTACAATAGCAAGAGAGAGCTAATAAGTGTGCTACTTGTTGGCTTTTATGTGTGGTGCCAAGCCCCTTCGCTTCTCTTAGTGCTCTCCTCCAAGTGACCACATGTACAATTGCTCCCCTTCCTGTTTGGTTTTGGGTGCAGTGTTTGTGTTGCAGGAGGATATTATACCCTGGGAAGTGTAATGATCTCCTCTGGTCATCCAGTTGTTCTGTAAGAATTTCTTACGAATAGGGAAAAAAAATGTGTAAGAGAATGAACTTGGTTTGAGCATTTCTCTAGCAGTGTGGGATCTGTACAACAAAAATGTCTTTTACTGTAATTTTTCTGGATGATTCTATTCCCTAATTTTAAATAAAGGCTTGTGCTTAACTTTTTTGTCAAAGATTTGTTTGTGGAAAGTGAGACTTTCTAAGAGCACAGTGGGTTTGGATTTTTACACGTAACGAGAACACTAGGATGTGAATTTAGAGTGTCAGGCCATGGGAATCCTTCTTCTTTGTCATAAGTTGAAACTGATTTACTGTTACGATGGAGGTTTTGTTTGAGTGTGTGCTTTTTGCTCTGTGCAGGTGTGGTGGCAATGTCTGTCTGTTTGGGGGAACTTCTCCCTCAGCATCTGGCAACGCTTTCCTCTTAGCCCAATTCTTTCCAGTCTGGCAAGAAGGGCTCTCTCCGGGCCCGTCCTGGAATACAGATCCCTGAGGATTGCCGGCCCTCATCCCTCCACCCTGACAGCAAGGAGAGCAGCTCTCCAGCTCTTTGTGTGTACTCACACCTTAGAGGGGAGGCACACACTTCAGCTTTATGACTCGTTAGACTTTCCCATAGCAACCACTTCGCATGTCTTGGGTAGGAGAGGCTCTTGGTGGCTTTTTAAGGCTTTTTATTTCACTTACATTCCTTTGAAATCGAAGTGGGTGCAAACGTGCTGGATGGTGCTGTTGGATCCCTCGGTACTGAGGATGTGCTTTCAATACATTTCAATATATGGCAGCAGTTTGGTCCCTCAGTCACCAGTGTCGCTGTCAAGGACTGTCCTGTGAACTAGGAAGGGAACCTCCTTGAGCTGTTTGAGTGTGTTTTCCAGTGGGGACCAGAAAAATCTTACGGTGTAATTGCAACATGAATCTTTGGATGAAAACTTGTCGTTACCTTTCCATGTATTTCAGTAAAGGGGGGATATTTTTGTAAGATTAAGATGTGTGTGTAGACTGCCTTGAAATCACAGAGTGACTGAACTTATAACTGTTTTCAAAAATTTACTTTTATGCATGTTACTTACAGTAAATTCTAATCTAATGTATATGTTGCCTATAATACTGTTAATTAAAATTTTATGCCAATTTCTGGTGAACTTCTTACATTTAATGTTAATTTTCATACTTAATATTGCCTGCTTGATACTGAAAGGCTTTTCATGTATTTCTGATCCATACATAGCTGGACTGTGCGTATATTTATCTTCAGGTTGATATGAAGGACACTTTATCAGTGCAGACAAACCCTGGTTTGAGTTTTTTGCATTCCGGAGACCTGAACGGATCCTGCTGCAAGCCTGGATCGAGATGGATTTGTATGGCTGTTTCTTTGAACTAAGTTTATTAAGGACTTTGTGGCTTGGCCTCATTTCTGTGTTAGTCTTAGCAAATTAAAGATGGTTTCCTCATGTAGGTTTCTTGGACTGCATTTAACCTCTTGTCGGGGAGAGCTGTAGAGTTCAGTCAAGAATTCCTTCTGTCTGCACATCGTATTGAGAAAGGCACCATGCGAATTCATCGGGGCTGTGTGGTGAAAGTATGGAATAGGAAGAAGGGAGTGGAGCCTTCCCCTCCAGGCTACCCTCGATAGCACAGGGAAGCGTCACCGTCTTGTCTACAGAATTTTATGTTTCTATCTGTTTAGAGATGGCAAACTTAGAAAACAGCGAAAATGGCTTGTAGGGACCAAGGAAGAGAAAATGAGGAAGACTCCCCTGAACTGGACAAGACTAACAACTCCCTTTTCCCCTCTCTTGTTTACCCTGTCCGAGAAGTGTGTTCAGGCTGATGGCCTTTTTCCTGTTGTTAGCAAGGAACAGCAGCTTTAATCAGCTAGTCTGACTTTCTGCTTTCTTTGCAACTGTACTGTTAAAAATGCAAACTCAGATTTTTTTGCTGAAGTTGCAAGTACATTGTACTTCCTTGTGGTTTGTTGTGAGAAGTTAATTCACTGAGGTCTCTGGAAAAAAAGTCTGAACTTTCTATGTAAGTATTTGATCCTGCGTTAGAAACGGTTTCTCACTTTTATGCTGTAGGGATATTTGGCTTTTTGATCTCTTTAATGACAAGATAGGCTGTTTTGGTGCTCTGAGACCTGTAATAATCAAGTGAAATGCTGCTTTTGTGTGGCGTGGAAGGAGAGGGTTTGTAAAGCAGATACTGAAAGGCGTAGAGAGGATTTCTGCTACTGCCAAAGTACTTATTGCGAATATTGGTACAACTCGATCAGTGTGGGGGGGTGAATAAGAAGTCCATCATCTTTCCGCTCCAGTCATCCTTTGTGTTTTTAATAGAGAAAAATGAGTTTTAGACTAAATTTCTTCAGTGGGTTAAAAGTAGAACAGGATTAGAAAACATGTCTTTGCATCAAGAAAAGGGAAAAATAGACGTTAATGTGATTCTCATTAAATGCCTTTGTTTTCCTGGACCAAAGTTATGAAGGCCAAGAATCATGCCAACCAAATCTTTAATTTTTCTGAGAGTGAAAAATGCTCATTTCACTTACTCCAGTGTGTTCTCTTCTTGAAACGCTTACTCTACGTTTGTTTATCCAAAGCATTACTCCAGACTTACTCTACGCTAGTTGCCTTCTTCAGAAGCTTCCCCCTAGAAAAGCTTCCAGTTTGGGGAGCGGAGCTGCCCAAAGTTGGGTCTTCCGTACACGTATGTACCCCAAGCTCACTGGGTTTTGGGGTGTAGCTTTGTTGCTAATTCAACTCATAAATCCTAAACATAAACCTAAGCATTTCACAAACACGAGGTTCTCTCCAAACTGTTTCTGAGCTCGGTGAGGCAGATTTTTATTTACCTTTATTTTACCTTTCCAAATATCATGTGTGGTATTAAAATTATTTTTTTCAAAAGCTTGTGAAGTTGTAACAAGTAATAAAACAAGCTTCTCTTTTGACTTTGGCTGGGGAGGTTTGGGTAGGTGAGGCATTGGCTTTTACAGTCTACTTCTAAAAATATTTTGGTAAGGCTTCTCATCCCTGGCCTCTAAAGAAACAAAATTCTCATAAGACAAGAATGTTTTTCATAGATTTACAGTGGGTTAAAAGACAGGAAACAGGGTTAGGAGTAAATGGTTGGTTCTCACAGTGAAAGGTTGTTCCCAGTGAAATGTCCTGCCAGAGATCAGTGCTCTTGCGAATGCTCCCTTTTCCAGATCGTTTCCAAATGATAAGGTGGCCCAATTGAACCCAATTAGTAGAATTTGAAATGAATCGTGAATTGAAAGGAAGGACGAAAGATTGAGACCTGCTGATGATAAAAGAAGCCGGAGGCAACTTGTTCTTTCTTTAAAACCATGCTCTGTGCCTACAGCTTGGGGAGTAAATGTCCAGGTTTCAAATGAGCTGAAGTACTTGTTTGTGTAGTGTGGTCACTGCACTGTGGGCACTGAGGGTGAAACCCGAAATACAAGTGGCTTCAAAAAAGGGGTTGGTAGAGACGCAGTGTTCCTGTCGCTGGCTGAGTAGCCTCCACCACAGGCTGTGTCTAAGATGCCGAAGCTGCTGAAACAGAAGGGAATAAGTACATTCTTCTTCTACTCTTTACATGAGGATTTGTGTCTGAGGATCTTGGGCTTGGTGGCCTTTTATTGAACTGGTTTCGGACGTTTTGTAGTTCTCATGGTTTTGATTTTTCATGTTATTTACTTCTTTTCTGGTTGGGTGACAAGCTCAGCCCTTACAGGGGGTTTGCATGCTTCTGAGCTGGAATCCGTCTCGTCTGTAGGGTTGTGGTCGTGATTAGGCTGGCACTTGTATCCTCTGCTGGCTCCAGTTTTACCAGCTGAAGAAGTTATTGCCCATAGCTTGCTCTTAGGTCTTGGTGACCATCTTGCTACTAGATGCTACCACCTCCTTGGGTAACTTGTTTCAGCTTTGTCTCTGAACTTGCCTTAGTCTGTTACAAGAAGAAATGGTTTAGGTAAAATAAGATCTGAAATACTGGGGAGAACAGCAGGATGATGCAGTTTACCTGAAGTTTAGTGTCGCTCTCATTTAATTTTCCATAATGTCATGATAGCTTTTTATTCTGCCAAAAATTAACTTTAGTGGAACAAAATCACAGAATCATCTGGTTGGAAGAGACCTTTAAGATAATCGAGTCCAACCAACAGTAACTCATTGGACCTGTTCAGTGGGAGTTTAAGTTGCCCGGAGTGGTTTTCTAGGAAGCATGTGCCTTTATGCTGAGGAAGTTTTTCCTAGAGCTGCTGTTGTCCAAGTTGACACTTAGTTCTGCTTTCATTCTGACTGGCACCAGAGCGGTTTGAAGAATGTTAACAATGTTTGTCCTGAAATCTGTGTTTTATGTCTCTCCTCTGTCTCTTCTAAGGGATACTGTTGCTTTTTTGGAGTGTTTGGATTGATGTTGGTAGAGGACAGAGAATGCACAAGCTGTATGAATGTGTCAAGTTCCCCATGCAGAGCCAGTACTTAGTGTTGGTACAACTGGTGGCTATCAGAGACTGTTGTAACTGTGTTACTGTAATAGCAAAATCTGCCAGTTTACCCAAGTAATGTATTCTAAAGCTTAATAGGCCTCTGTTTACTTGAAACAGTGACCTTAAATAAATAACTGGAACAGCTTTCCAGCTCCAGAGCTTGTCCTTGGGTTGTCTTGCCAGTCATTGTGGCTTTACAATTCCATTTTCATATAATTAAATATTCTTCTGTGCTGTGCGAAAGGCACACAGAGCAGAAGCTGTGGGTCTGATGAGTGTTGTCAAATGCACAAAGTAAACGCATTTGGAAAAAAAAAATTCCCCTCTAATCTGCTTAGCAGTAAAGGTCACCTTGAGGTGGAGCATGTCAGTCGGGTGCTCCATTCTCTACCCTCGGCCCCCTTGTTGAAGATCTCTGCCCTGAAACTGAGCGTGTTTAAACTTACCCGAGGTCTCAGAGCGTGGTGCCTTGTTAGGAAGTTTGCTTATTCTCCCAGTACGCAGGATGCTCCAGCGATGGTAGCAGAGAGGAAGCTGATGGCTGTTAAGCACAGAACTTGTGATGTGGTTTCATCTCAGCTCTGCCAGCCAGCATTGTCATTTCTGTGATTAAAAATGTGAGGTGGATTTGCCTTGCTGGAAACTAAATCCATAAATTGTTTTGTGGACTTTGTTTCTGTTTTGCTTATAAAATTTTGCATTTGCATTGGCATGGATAACTTCCTGCTTTTGTCTTGTTCAGCAGTTCAGGTGTTTAATCTTCAACGTTTAATATTACTCGTGAGAAGAGCGAGTGGTTTTCAAAACGACTGTCCTGAAGAAATTCAGGGAGAAAACTCAATGCTGAACTCTAGCAAAATATCTCGTTAAAGACACAATTGACCTGTTTTGTTTTCTTTCCTTACGCAGGTCATGATTTTCATTTTCTCGTGTCATTCTCTTGAAGAGAGGAAATGATTGTAGTGGAACGTGTTACAAATAAGTCAGTGATACGGAGCCTTCGCAGTTCAGAAACGTTCATAGCAGAGCAAATATAGCCCTTTTTTTGTGTTCTGGAATCTGCCTTTTTAAAAAGGGAAATAAAAATGACGACTTCGTCTATTAGACGGCAGATGAAGAACATTGTGAACAATTATTCAGAGGCTGAAATAAAAGTTCGGGAAGCGACCTCTAATGACCCCTGGGGTCCCTCCAGTTCGTTAATGACTGAAATAGCAGATCTGACTTACAATGTTGTGGCCTTTTCTGAAATTATGAGCATGATCTGGAAACGACTGAATGACCACGGCAAGAACTGGCGACATGTCTACAAGGCCCTTACTCTGTTAGATTACCTGATTAAAACTGGTTCCGAGAGAGTAGCGCAGCAGTGTAAAGAGAATATTTTTGCTATCCAGACGTTGAAAGATTTTCAGTATATTGATCGAGATGGTAAAGACCAGGGCATCAACGTGAGGGAGAAATCCAAGCAGCTAGTGTCTCTTCTGAAGGACGATGAGCGACTCAAGACAGAGAGGGCCCAAGCCCTGAAGACCAAAGAACGCATGGCGCAGGTGGCCACCGGAGTGGGGAGCAACCAGATCACCTTCGGCCGAGGCTCCAGTCAGCCAAACCTCTCCACCAGCTACTCGGAGCAGGAATATGGAAAGTCTGGAGGATCCCCAGCTTCTTACCATGGCTGTAAGTACAGGCAAACACACCTAAAAGAACTTCTGCTTCCTTTGAGAGATTTTGTATTCTGCTTTGCTGTAGAGGTGACGGTAAAGGGTGCCTGCCAGGGGGATTAACACGCTGACTTCAAAGGGACTTCCTGCAGTGGCTGGGCCTTTGGAGGTCTGTTCTGTGGCACCATCATATCCTCAAACGACTGGTTAAATCTTTGGTTTGGAGAGGATATCTGTATTGACATAAATCGAATTAAAAAGCAGTTGTTTACTGTCAGTTCTCCACGGTGGTGTTGTCAGGCTGCTTCTGTGAACATAGTCAGTGTTTGATGTGATAGGTGCCCAACCTCAGAATAGAGATTGCGAATGGATTTTTGTGTTTGCCTCGAGTTTTTAAGAGTGCTTGAAAATTTGCTGTGTTGAGAGCTTTTTATTTGGGTATAATTCAAGAAAAAATCAGAAATGCAGAGTATTTCCTGGATCATTTTGCTACTTTATGTGGCTGCTGTTTTACTTTGGGAAGAGTATTGGTATTTAATCCCCTTTATTGCTTGCTCAGCAGTTCTTGGAGCAGCAATGCTTTGAATATGTCTGTTTGTTTATACTATCAGCATCTGGTATGCAAGTATCAGTACTAAATACTATATTTCATTCTTAAGAAAATACTGTGATGCGGGGAGAATGGATTCTTTATACCACTGCTTGGGGGAACTCCCTTTCATCTTCGGAAGAGGCCCGATTTGGCACTAAATCCTTCTTAATATAAGTAATGACCTGATGAAAGCTGCTTTGGCTGGAATGTCAGTGGTTGTGGTCTAATTCTGAAGGAAAATCTTTTCTTTAAGTGAATGCTTATAGTGTGTAGAGGACTGTAACTGAGCCAGTGTGGTGAATCAATTGAGCACCAGTTTTAAGAATCTTAAATTTGGCATGTGCTGTCCCCCAAGCACTTCTCAAATGATAAATACGAGGCTGGTGTCAGTTCCCCTGATGTACAGACGTTTTCTGTGCAGGGCAGTAGGAAATAGCAGGACAAATCAAGCTGGGATGAAGAAAAACTGTCCAGTTAAAACTATGGAGAAGAGCAGGGAAAATTATTTTTCTTTCAAAAGGAAATATTTTTAGGATCCAGGTCCAGAAAAAGTGCATGAAGGTTTCCAGGTCTGAGAAGATTTGTCTCTTAATTAGCAGCAGAATAACAAACGTTAATTTTTCTGCAATAACCGTACTTGAGCACTGGCTCAGTGAGACTTTTCAAAGAAGAACGTGTATGTCGTTATCACAACATCTTTTTTTCTTTTGGGATCTCTGTTGGCTACAACAATTCTTAATTTAGCGGATAGCTTGAATAGTTGTCTTCAACTTGTGGACTGAAATAACAGCCACCCTGGTATGCTGAACACACCTTTGGTTTGGTCCAGAGGGTTATTGCCTCACCAGCTCTTCACTTTAATTAGCACGTGTAACTTGTTTGTTGTGTTAAACGCTACCAGAGGCTTAAGACTGTTCCACAGAGCCAGGATTGAGCAATGCAGGGTGTGGATCGGACTTGTTGTTCCTTGGACACTTGAAGAATTTTGATGGGGGACTAGTTGTCAAGCAGCAAGTTTGGTTATTTTTTTTGGTTCAGAGTGTTGATTTACTGGACACTCTCGCTGCCCCATAGATGCCTTTGCTGTGTCTCTCTCTTTGCAGGGTTGCTTTTGAGGTAATGATTTCTTAATCTTTTTTTTCTCCTCCCCCATAAGCATGTACCTAAGAAGCTTTAGAAATCTCAGGCTTTCTTTTTTTTCCCCTCTTTAGGTTCTTCCTCTGTTGTAGACTCTCCTGGACTTGAATTGTCTATCAGCAACCGTACAGAGGATTGTTAGTTTTTATCTTCTGAAGTTTTAATGTGTTCCTTTTATGGTTTAATTGAGTATAGCAAAGCAAACCAGCACCTTACACAACAGCTGTGCTGAGTGCTTCAAATAATGGAAAAAAAATATGTAGAGATTTGTCCTTTATCCTAGGAAACGAGGAAGGAGTTTCATCAAAATCGAGACATTTAATCTGTTACATAAATGTAGAGTTGTCCTTGTGCTTTCTAAATTTAATGGAAAAGATGCTTTTCATTATTTAAAGTGAAAGGGATTGTATCCATCGTGTTTTCTTTTATTCTATAACAATAACCCTCTTTTGTTCTGAAAATAGGGATTTGGTAAAATATGTGAAAGGCATTAAGTTGTGCCCAGCTCCTGGGAAACACACTCCTCATAACCGCTTTAAGATGCGGTTGCTGTACTGTATATTCTAGTAGAATTGCCTTTCATTCCCCTGAGCCTTTGAAGAGGAGATCAGAGACATTTAGATTCACCATCTATTGCCTGAGATTTGCCTATTAAAACTATACATCCACCCTGTTTGCTAAATATTTTGCTTGTCTTTATTAACATTAAAATATAAATAAAGTTTAGGGGAGCATAACAGCCCTTTTACCAACATGGCTAAAGAAAATGTTCCATCTCTCGGTGTTCATGCATTTTACTGCTGTTCTTGCTAGATGCAGTGGGTGGGGTTTGCACATTCTACTTTAAAAGTTTGTGTTTGGCTATAAAGTCCCTTTTTTGATACTTTCTTGCAGAAGAAAAGAAGCTTGAGGTAGCTGAAAAAGCTTCGTAGTTTCTCCTGGACAGATTACCAGGAGAACAAGTAACTTCCAGTGGATAATGTGTCCGGGTTGTGCGTGAGGGATCTCTTCCCCCTTCTGTCAGTTACAGAAAGTGCAGTATTGGATAAGTCAGTGGAGCTGGTTTTTCTCGGTTTCTTCAGAGTGTTGAGTTAGCTGCACTGTGCAGCTTTGACTGTAAACACCGTGATGCTCAAACTACTGCTCTTCTCCAGCTGCTTAAGCATGTCCGTAGGCTTGGATCTGACAATGCACATAAGAATTGGGTTTGGTATTTGATCTTGAGCCAGAAAGGCTTTTCTTGTAGAGTGGCTGCTCTTTCTGTCTCCAAATTATCCGTTATGAAAAAATACAAGCAGTATTGATAAGCTGTGTGGTGCGAGAGAACTCAGGATCTCTTGACTGATGTACCATCATCCCTCACTACTGCAGGCAAGACACACTGGCAGATAAAGACATTATCCCCGTCTCTTTGCAGAGATTTTCATCTCATCTCTAACAAGCCTTTAGAAACTGTGGAAAGTGAAATGGTGGAGCCTGATGGTTTTTAATAAAATCCTTCTCCCAAAGCTTTGCCTTAATGGCTTTGTTGGCCCTGAAGATCTCTGTGCTGTAAAGCTTGTGTAAGTACATTTTGGCATGTGAATATCACTGACTATTGATGCAAACATTTGCAAAAGTATTAGTATGCTTTTGCTATCTAGCCTCATAATCTATAAATGGAAGCCAAGGGAGATACTGTAAAGCTAGCAGCAAAAATAAAGCTCCTCCCAACCTCCATCTTGTCAACAATTTCTGACGTACTGGGGACAACTGACCAGCTTCCAGCTTCAAGCCAGGGGCAATGAATGTTTAGATTAGGAGCTATTAAATATTCCATGACAAAATACATACAGAAATTTTTATTTCTTTTGGAAAATATGTGGAAAACTCCATACAGTTTTGTATAGAGTTGGGTGAAATCTGATAGCAGGTTTTATTTCACGTTAAGGGAATGTTCTTGTGTGGTGCTGAAATGAAACCTGCTGGGGAAAGGAAGGAATATAAGGTCAATATCTGAAATCTTTTGGAGCAATAGTTCCCCACCCCTAATCTGACTTTGTGTCTAAATAGTGCCTTTATGCCAGACGTTAGTCACCCAGTTTTGCAGACTTCAGCCTCTTGCTTCTAGCCTTGTTTCACCCACAGCTGCCAGTGACCACTTAAATAGGATTCTGGATTTATGGCTGCATGGGGAAAAGTAGGGTGTGCTTAATATAGACCTCTTAAGTCTGAACTGTGATGCTGCTTCAAGCCTGGGAGTGCATTCATTAGAGGTTACCGGTCTTGATTAAGTCCTGCATCTAGGAACTTTTTAAAACATTCTTTCAGCAGAGGCTTGCACAGGAATATGAATATCACGCTGCTGCTACACTGGAGTTGTCATTGTCAGCCTGGCAGAAGCATAACCCACAGTTACTGTGGGGCAGGGTTTAGAGTACCTGCAAAATGCTGTGCTTGAGCACCTCGGGCCTGCAGAACCTCTGAGCAGCCAGGGCAGGAGAGGAGGGACTCGGAGATCCTTGTTCTTTCTCAGCTGTCTTGGGAGCAGGTCGGTTGTGTTGTCTTTAGCAGACTCCCCGGGCTGTCCCAGTTGAGCTGTGGCTCAGGAAGCAAGTGGTGACATCTGCTGCAGCACCTTGTGACTGGCTGGTTACAGGAGTTGGAAAAATGGTGGAAAAATGCTTTGCTTGGAGGGAAGTGACTAACAAAGCCAATTCCTTGGCGCCTCTGCCCCCAGAAAACAGTATGTTTGAATTAGTTTCAACTTTGAAGGATCCTCTGGTCCTCTCTCTGTGCTGCCTTCGTGTTTAAACCCAAGTTTACTGAAGCCTTGCTTTTTAAAGAGGTCCCAAACCAGGACCTCCCTGTGTTACTTCGGGTTGTTCACATGCCCTTTCCTCTGGCCATCTGCTGCCTGGGGCTTGGATTGCACTTAGAAATGTTGGCAGAGCAAACCTGGTGTGTGTTTAACGTCCTGATTTCGTTTACACAAACGGGGCAGTGTAGGGGCAGTGTAGGGAGCACCTTGGCATGCACAGTGTGACCTGATTTTAGAGGAGCACTTTGCCTGGAGGTAGGCTGCTTGGCTCAGCAACTAGGTCCATTACACACCCAGCCTATTTGATAAAAGATGGTTGAAGGAGGGACTGAAAAGGGCCGTGATGGATGGTGTGAAATGCCAAGTGTGTTAACCTTACCTGTAAAGGTTTGGGGTCAATTTTCTTTAGCTGAAATCATGACTTCTAGTGTTTCCAGTGATTATTCACATCAAATGGCCTCATTATTTAAAAACAGTTTTGTGAAACATCAGCAAGTTTGTGTTCACTCATCTGTTTCAGCTTTTCTTCCCTTTATCTTGGAGTAGAAAATGAGTGGAATTAGTAATTTAAGTTGGACACTGCAAAAAATTCAGAATACTCCTGGTTTTAAAAGGCTTTTTAAATAATCTGTTCTGCGTTTGAGGGGTTCGATTGGCTTTTTGAAAGTACCCTGTCTTTACTGGAATAGTCTGTCATTTGAAAGGACTAACAAGTGGGATCTCCTCTAGGTTCCCAAGTGAATTGCTGTCACGTTCCAAGTTCTTACCTTGGTATTATTCTGATTTTTCAAGTCAGCCTTGGTTTTGTCTGCCTCTGAAGGTGTGCCGATTGAGTGAGAAAGCAGCTTTTCTTTCTGAACAGATCTGATCAAGGACTGAATTCTGTCCTTAAGAATGCCACTGGGAAATGATCAAGCTGGGGCTTGTTCTCCCCAGCACTCTGTGCCATCGCTGCGTCTAGAGTGACATTGAAAAAACCCCCACAAACCAACCCAAAAAGCCAAGCATGTGCTTCTGAGTGAAAATATCTGGTCCGATTGTCATCGATAATGTAGGCAATGACTCTGCTTTCTCGCTATGTGCTGTATATACACAAACTCACTAATTTAAATGTATAGACATCTCCAGAGGGCTTCTCTTGTAGCCAAAACACAGCAAATGACCAACAGATCCAAAGGAGAAAGACGTCACAGCCCGTGCTAGAGACAGATGGTGGACCAGAATCCTGCTTTAGTGATTAACAGCAGTTGGAAATGATTTCCTTGTGCTGCAGCTAGAGTTGTGTCGAGGAGAGAGCCCGGCCTGGCGGCGTGTCTCCCTGCTGCAGCAGACCCACGTGCTGGGGCCAGGATCTCCAGATCCTCAACACAGCAACAAAGCAGGGCTTAGCAGGTCAGAATTGATCTATTGAGGCCCATCTTACATAAACATCTGAGTTAACTGTCATGCGCTGTGGGATAAGAGATCCTTTGTGTGGCAGCGATACTGTTCCTGAAGCAATAACCTTTATGCTGGATCCTTGCGACTCAAACGTTAATGCAGGACAAGGCCGCTTATAATGCTGGGGGAATTCAAGAGTGAAGTTGCTGGATAAAACATTACTACCAAGAGCAGTGTTTTGAATTTCCTTAATCCTTTTTCAAAAAACATGCTGGCAGCTATTTAATGTAGATGGTTTTATAACCACTGCAGAAGTTCAAAGGTAAAATAGCCGCATTTTTATCAATGTTGTTTAATGTCAGGCCCAAGGATGGATTTCAAATAGACAGTTTTTTTCTTTTTTTGAAAGAGGAGCTGAAGTGCCTTTTAGAGTTAATAAAGCCAAGTAGAACGAGTTACTGAAAAGCCTAAAAGTGAAAAGAAATAAGCTCTATCTGCAAGACCCCTTATTATCTGTGTTCAGATCGCAGAGCTGCTGAATGCTGGTCTCTGTTGGGAGCTGTGAGGTCATGTAGCTCCCTGCCAAAGCAGTCCTGCCATTCCTGTGCGCGGCTGGGAGGCAGGACCCACCGTGGGAAGGCCAGGGAGACCCTTGGAGTTGGGCATAATCCTGCTTCCTGCAGCTTTTTAGCGCAGAAATGCACTTAAAAGCTGAAAGTGGCGAGCACTTCCAGTAAGTAGTTCTTCATGTGGAAATGCAACGGGGCGAACCCATTTCATATCAGTTTTAAAGTCATCCTACCATCAGCTGCTTGGTTGTTAATGGAATATAGTTACATCAACAGAGATGGAAAAACTCCTGTACGAAGAGTGCAGGAAATCACATTCTTCCCCACAATTGCAGTCAAAGAACAGAAGAGCAGAAGGTACCTCCCTGGTCCTGGTCCAGTTGCCATCTGTTCAGGTGACTGTGTTGGTGTCCCTTTTGTATGCGTAGTCAGCTCTGGTTTTAAACCAGTTATGATTCTTTCCTTCTATAATTCCTGCTGGAAAGCTGCTTCTTCCTATTTGTATCTCAAATCTATTCATGGTCAATTCATACCATTAGTTCTTGACCCTTTATCTTAAACAGCTTTTCTCATTCCGTGGTCTTTGCAAGCTGGAAGTATTTAGCAACCATAAACTGCTCGACCTTCTTTTTGTGAAGACAAGCGCATGAAATACTCTCTGTGCTCAGAAGGGCAGCGTTTCCACATCCATTCAGTTTTGAAATCAGCAGTCAGGGATTTGAATGACTAGAACCGCGTTTGGTCTGTCAGATGGACTCTGAGGAGCGCTTTGGTACAGGAGTGCTGGTGCTGGTAGGAGATCTCTGACAGATCAGAGAGGGATCTCAGCCCTTCTGTCATAGGCTGCCTTTGGGAACCTCGTGTTGAGTTTTATCCTGTTTTCTTTTGAATTCTCTTTATTTTAGTCTTTAAGAATATTCAGATTTTACAAGCATTTTCAGGTTTTGGTGTCCATGCTGTCAGACATCCTGTTATCCGATGCCCTGTTTACTCCTGAAGTCTAATTGTCCGTATAATATATTGGCCAGCCTGTCTGTGACTGCTGGAGCAAAAAGCATCATGACGCAGGCTAAATTTAGATGCTTTGTATGAGAGAGTTTGAAAAAGTAGCAGAATTGAGGTATGAGTAACGTGTTTATGTGAAGTCAGCAGCTTGTCTGGTTAGCTTAAAGCTTCAGAATCAGCACAAGTGGAAGAGTCGTTGGAGGTGATGAACTAATCCGTCCCTTTAGAGATGGAGTGGGGTGGGATGGTGCATTGGAAAGGTCATTCCTTGTTTGCGGAGAGTCACCTTCCTTCTGGCCTGCTGGATGAGAGAGAAGGTTGCACTTTTTATTTCGTAACATCAATTTGCGTTAAGATTTAGGTGGGGACAAGACTGGGAAATACTTGGAGGATTAAAGTAGCGACTGAAAAAGTGGTTTTTAAAATGACAGTTTGGCAGTTTAGTTTTTATATGCCCAGCTGACCTGTTGAGGAGGAGCTTGATTTCTTTGAGCTTGACATGCTAGTTGAAAAATATGGTTCCTCAGTATTAAATGTCAATATAAATCTTGCCTGACTAATTACCATTCCAACCATTAAATATTTCCTTGCCAAAGTAAGACAAAATCTCCGTATAAGTGATTTGGATGTTAGAGAGTTATCTGAGAGTGAGAACATGTACAAAAATTGTTTAATTACCGCTTAGTTATAAACCTACTAGCATCATCCCGTTGGGGTGGGGATTTCTGCGTGTGACTGTAGTGAAAACACCAGTAAAGGAGATTTGAGTACTGAGAAGCGGTTTTAGCTGTCAAACCAGACTGTTACTGGAGGAGGAGGGGTGGAGATTACGAGCTAGTTCTTAACTCATGGAGATCTTCATCCAAAGACTAAGCGAGAGCAAAAACCAAACCACCCCCACGACCTATATACCAAACTTTTTTTTTTTTTTGACAGAGAACGATACAGTATTTTGTAAATTTGGAGTCTGAATAGCTGGCTTGTTTGTCTCAGAGCCCGCTTAGCAGTTAAGAATAGTCCTTTCTCTGTCCCATTAGGACTGTATTATTTACAGACAAGTGGGTGGTATCCAATTTTACCCTGATACTGGCCAACTCCCAGAAAATCCTTATAATATTGGGACATGTAAGAAATATCAACAAATGTTTTCTTGAACCAGTAATCCCGTAGTTTAAGTCAACGTCCTGCTCCCCGAAGCTCTGACACGCTGAGACAGGGCGCTGAGACAGGGCATCCAGCATTCACTGGTGATACTTCTTGGTATTACAGCCCCACCAACACAAAAAGCCTTTGTTTTTCAGGAATGTTTTTCCTTTAAAGCCGTTGAACTGTCTTGCAAAGTTCTCTCTGCTTAATTGTTCTGGCTTGTTAACCTCAGCCTTGGTATGAGCTTTGTCTGTGTTGGCTGAGGGAGCGGGTGGCAGTGGTGGTGGGCAAGTTGATGGCCCTGGCACCTAGGGGACCTTTGAGAATGGCTGTGTGAAAGTGGGGTGGTCTGGTCAGAGAAATAATAAAATCTGTTGTATCTTTGTTACATTTCCTGGGTTTTGTCTCCAACAGCTACGTCCCCTCGAGTTTCCTCGGAGCTCGAGCAGGCCCGGCCTCAGACAAGCGGAGAAGAGGAGCTCCAGCTGCAGCTGGCGCTGGCCATGAGCCGGGAGGTGGCGGAGCAGGTCAGTGCCCGTGTAGGTTTCCCAAAGTGTCCATGCTTTGATAGTTGAGCCTACAATCGTGGTTTTTTTACAATGGCAGCTTTGCTCCAGGTGGAATAGGAGGACAGGAAGGCTCTTTTGGAAGATGTTGCTCTTTTATTTTTTTTTTAATCTCTTTTTAAAGTAACTTCAGCCTCCGAGCTGTTGAGACTAGTGGAAGATGACAGTCACTTTGGAAGAAGACTTGGTGTGGGAGGATGTTAATCACCACATTACTGAAGATGTTTTCAGTTAGGAAGAGCTGAAAACGTGATTAGTCCTGAAAACCTCCATTAATGGGGCGAGGACAAGAAATGTCGGGGAATTCTGATTCCAGTGAAATTTTGAGTGATCTGTTCATGCGGTAAGATCGTCTGGTACAGAAGGGTGACCTGACACACAAAGCACTAGAACACAGAAAATAACTTTTAAAACGTTTTAAATGTTTAAAATAACTTGGCTTCTAATCTATCCCACGAGTTAAGTTACTGTGTTAATTCTTAGGAGGATCACTCTGAATGTGGAGTAAATACTGCAATTGTGGGTAAAGTTTATTGCACATAATATATAACAGAGTTGTTAAATCTCAGCGATGAGTGAAAATTCAAGTCAACCATGCTGAGTGTCTGTGATATTTTGGAGACTTCCCATGACAAGTATAGCTTCCTGCTGTATGTTAAGCATTAGTATCTCTATGCTGGGAAAGGGAAACTCTCATCCAGTAAACTTTGTCATTATTGAGCAATAAAGTTAAAAGAAAATAAAAGTCAGAATCTGTCTGTTGTAATAGCTTGAAAAACCGCAAGGGAAATACCAACTGGGGAATTAGTCAACATCTGAAAGACATGATGCAAGCAAAGATATTTAAAGTCGTTGAACGTAGCACAAACACGGGAGTTTACAGATGTTAAAACCATATAAAATACATGTGGAGCTGGCTAGATTATCCACTTTGCTGCTTTACAACCATGCTTCAGGTGCAGAGGGAAGCTGATAAAGCCAGGAAAATCACTCCATCCTTCAGTGAGGATTTGAATGCTCCAAACCATTCCAGTCCTGTAGAGCTGGGATACTGGCTTTGTCTTTAAGTGCTGTGGTGTTTCTAGCACTGTAACTGAATTTTGGAGGGAACAGTTTGTTTATAGCTTTCCCATTAGGAGTAAAACACCACGAGGGGAAATTTCAGTCAGCAGAGGGGACATTCTTATGGTCACACTGTTAACGCTGGTGTTACAGGGTCAGAGTGCTCCTGACCTCTTGTTCGAGGCAAGAATCATCAGAATTAGTATTTTTATTCCAAACCGCACCCCCCACACACCTCCAGTTGTGTTATGTACAAGTTCCAGCAAATAATCCCAGCAGTCCCACTGTGGGTGCTGGCGGTGCGCATCACTCCTAGGGTGGCAGGGAGTGCTGCCGGGCCTTGCCTGGCAGCGTCCTGCCCAGGGGGTCAGGCACCAGGAGGAAGCAAGCAGCACAGTCTAGGCTCATGGTCTATATCACCAGTGTTGATTTCCTTTGCAGGAGGAGCGCCTCAGACGCGGAGATGATCTGAGATTACAGATGGCTCTGGAGGAGAGTCGCAGAGACACAATTAAAATTCCCAAAAAGAAGGAGGTAGTGCCTTCGACTAAGAAATTCCCGGTTATGCTGCCAAAAGCTGAAATACAGTAACACAAAATAGCTTAATACTGAGCTCTTTTATGCTTTTGGGATTGCTTTGTTGTATAGCTTAAAGCTTCTTCCGTGTGGGTTAAATTTCAAACTACTAGTCAATGCAGGTGTGTAAAAGGAAAAAAATAATTGCTTCTTCACTCTCATGGGTTTGTGCTTCAGCTTGGTCATGCTTTTGATTAAAGCTCAGCTTATTCCTGCCCTCAGCACACCACTTTGCTGGACCTAATGGATGCCCTGCCCTCCTCGGCACCAGCCCCACAGAAA
Source organism: Bucorvus abyssinicus (assembly GCA_009769605.1). Lineage (NCBI taxonomy): Eukaryota > Metazoa > Chordata > Aves > Bucerotiformes > Bucorvidae > Bucorvus > Bucorvus abyssinicus. Next base: position 15,233,480 of record CM020044.1, read on the forward strand.
ACGGAGCCCTGGGGACCTCCTGCTGTTGCAAACCAAACTGATCCCTGGGGAGGATCCACAGTTGCAGCTACTGCCTCTGACCCGTGGCAATCGTTTGGTAAGAGTGCGCTGCCAGGAAGGCTTCTTTCCAAGGTTTTGCTTCTTAATGTGGAGCTTTTCAGTGTTCCTTGATGTACAGAGTCGTGCTGGGTAATGACAGTACGTTCATCCATTTTGATTGTTTCCTGTACTCCGGAGCTAACGTTCCCCTAACTCTTTTCCAAGCAGAAACAAATGGCAGTTGCACTCTGTTCCTGCTTTTTAAGCAGCTGCATTTTTGAGTGTGCATTTTGAATCTTAAAGAGGAGAAGAGTGAAGCTTCTGTCATCTTTGAACAGCAAAACCATTGCCTCTCAGGCTGGCGGAATGCTCATGCTTTGACTACTAGTTGTGCCCAGTGCCGTGGGCTGAGACTCTTGCCAGTGTTTAATACAGTACTTAGGCAGGGTACTAAGGTTAGGAAGGCCGTGGATCTGAAAATCCCTGTTTCTAATTGCTCCTGGTGAAATGGGATGTGTGTGCTGTCAGAACCACATGGATTACGCTGTTGAAATGGAGATTTTAATATACTAAACCAAAAAAACATTGTAAATAATCACTGTGTTTCATAAGTTTTTGATGCTGAATTCACAGAATCTGTTTCTGAAGTGAAAGATCTGGTACCTCACATCTTAAAGAGCAGTTAATCTCACTTTTTGTGTGTTTGCTCATGTATGTGTGTGCTTTGCTGCCTGGATAGCTGCTGCTTTCTAGGTTAGCCAGAGGCTGTCCAAGGAGTCACCCTTTGCCTAAGCAAGCTGATGGTCCCTCACAGTTAAACTAGCTACGCCTGTGGGATTGGAGCTAGGTCTATTTTTTGTTGGCTTTGGATTTTTTCTTTTTTGAGGAGCTGAGGGTTTTGCTGCAAGTGGAAGCTTTTTCATGAAGATGAACAGCTTAGTTCTGTCAGCTTTGCTTCAGGCTGGTGATTCTACAGCCTCTGCTATAAAGTGCTTCAAAGGTGTTTGCTCTCAGCACCCCACCAGCCAGATTCCTGGTGAAAATGGTAAAGTTTAATAATGAAAGGCATTCAATTTTTTTTTTTTTCCCTCGTCTTGGTGGCATTAAAGGCACTTACAGCGCTGCTGGGCCAACTACAGTTCATTGTTCTAAGCGTAATCTGTCTCTTCTCGGGTGATAAACTGCAAAAGTGAAATCAGAAGTCTCAGCTTTGGGCCCTAAGGCTGTTCAGTGTATTTTCCTGTGGTTAAAAAACAAAATCCACCTTCTTCAAATGTGTTGCTCAATGTATCATCCCCTGACAAGACTTCCCTTGCATCGGTTGCAGCTGTAGCCTTTCCTCTCGGTGGCTCCCAGCTTTATTAACTCCATCAAACCACCCCTTGTTCCGTATTACTGGGTACTTGGTTCCCAGGGATATCTCAAAGATGTAAGATTGATGGATTTGCTAATAAGAGTGACTCGTTAAACTGTATTTCTCAAACCCTGCATGTGCTTTGGCATCTCAGCAGAGCTAATGGAAGCTCTGGGAAGGTACCTTCCGAAGCGCTCTAATTTTGCATGCTCCCTTTATGAAAGAAAAGACGTTTTTGAATGTTTCTGTCGATGGGAAGTGCTGTTGTTAGCACTTCTCACGTGGCATCGATCGTAACTCAGTGCTAAGGGTAGATAAAGGAAATGGAAGTACCGGTGTGGGAATAGTTGGACTGACTTGGAGGATTTTAGCATTTCCTGGACCAAAGCTGTAGCGAGGTGATGAAACAAAAGACCATCACTGCAAACTGGAATTTGTGCCACTGTGTGTGGCATTGAATTGGTTTTTCAAGAGTATTGTGATGCCAAGGGGGTGATTTTAAAAAATCAAACAATATTCAGTTGTAATTTCAAACCCAGGTGGTGGTTAAAGATAATAACTGTATACCACATGGGTGATTCTGTCCTGCTCTTGGATTATACAGTTGTTGTCATGGAGTAATTAAACCAGGACTGGTCGAAGTTTCATTGGGAGGAGGAAATGTGTGTGCGTGTACGATCTGACTTGAAGGTAATGGATCCCTGCAGAGTTGTACAGGATGTGCATTTAAAGTGCTGTGTTCTCGTTCCTGCACGTTCTTGGTTTGATAAGCCAAAATAGTTTCATTTAATGGTGGGAGGAAGAAGAGGTCACCTAAGCTGAACAGCAATAAATTAGTAGGTTGGGGAGGAAGAAGGAAAAACTGGCAGGAAATTGTATGTAGAGAGACAAGGGTTTTTTTCTCTTTCCTTCTCCCTTTAATGCCTTAATTTGCCTGTTGTGGTGGCGATGTCTGTAACAAAAGCAAGTTTATTTTCTCATTGGAACTGCAGAGTGTTTTATTCGCTGTCAAATGGGAAATTTGTTTTCTTCATCTGTCTTGTGCAGAATTTCCTTGAGCGTGTTGTTTAGCGTGTGCGCCAAGATGCTGAGACTTATCAGCATTCCCTGTGTCGAGCTGCTTCACCTATTTCTGTTTGGTGTTAATTAGCAGTAATGGCTTATAAGAGAGATGAAGGCTTTCCAAAGTGAAGCTGTACTGATGTGAGTTCCCGTTGGCTCTTGTTCAGGTGCCAAACCAGCTGCTTCCGTTGACCCTTGGGCAGCACCAGCAGGATCCACAGCTCAGCCTCTGTCCAAAAATGTTGACCCTTGGGCTCCTGCTCAGCCATCTTCTACTGCAGCAAAATCTTCGGTGGATCCTTGGGGACCAGCACCTGCAAACAAACCTCTCTCTACTTCTGGTAAGAAATGGTCTCATCCCATATCTGTATTATTTGAGTAACGAAGGTGAAATCCAAGTGATTTTCTTGCACTGCTTGGTTAAAAGAAGCGATGTGCCAAACAATTTGCACAGCTGCCCCGTGAGATAACTGGGAGTTGTATGTAACAGCAGCGAAAAGAACTTCAGGTGTGATTATTCTGACTTAGAGCTCTGAATTCCTGTTGCTGCTTTGTGCTCTGTCCCTTCTCCTTTCTCTCATGAGTGTGTGTGGGTGCATGCCGAGCGCTTAGGACTGCTGCTGCCTTTTTAAATGGGTTTTAGCTTTAATTAGACAAGGACTTAATTTCCGGAAATGAATGATACTATAATTTTACCTTTCATCATGATAAATAGCGATGCAGATGGATGTCTCTGCAGGCGTGGATTGACAGGCAGAGCAGCTTCATGCTCTGAGGAGACTTTTAAAGGTGCAAATGAAGGTTTGTTCCTTCAGCAGGAGAGTGTGAAAGCTGTCCCTTGTGCCGCAAGATGCGGGAGGTGCTGATGTAATTGTCTATTCACGCTCTATGTAACTAAAACAACCTTGATGAATTTAATACCTGGCATTTGCATGTTGGCACTGTGGCTAAATGCATCCTAAATGCATTTTCTGCCAGTCATTCATCTCCCACTTCATGAACAAAGGCATCTCGGCATACTGCAGAAATCGGTACTGCCTGGTCAGCTTTCCACTGGGACCATTGAGAATGGTCCTTTAATTCCAGTGGGTCTTTGTTCTTGATAAGAAATATTGTTGTCACACACCTTTATTTGCTTGAAATGTGTTGAGGATTTAAAGAAAATTAGAAAAACATTTCAACTAACTAAAAAAAAAAAAAAGCAAACCAAACTGTAAAGCTCTTCAGTTTTGTGATTGCTGTTTGTTCAGGTGTAGGTTTTCTCCCTCCTTTTCGAGGTAAGGGTGTGTCCACGTTTTGAAAAATGTGTTTTTGTTGGTTGTAAACCATGAAGTGCTGGAGCTTTAGCTAACAGGGCCTTACCCATCTCTCCGTGGCATAGATAACCTTCTCTACTGCATTCCTCCTCCTTTTAACTTGAGAAGCGTAAGTCAAAGCTTCGCTTAAGTTCCAGCAATGCTACAGTTGTCTTTGGAACTGTATTCTCAAGTGCTTGAGGGCTGATTAACATGCTTTAGAGTTCAGGCTGTAAATTCATTGCTGTTCGCCTCTTCCGCAGCGATATATCCCTGCCCGGACGTAGGGCAGCCGCAATAAACCCCACCATGCTGGAGTGGGTCTTAGGTTGTGATTTAAAAGCACCCTGCGCTGAATCAGTTGGCTAATGCTGTAAGAAAGGACAGTTCTCTGGCATCACCCTGACCCCTGGTCCCAGGTAGGAGCAGGAGCACTCAGGCTGATCCAAGCTGCTGCCCTGGAGCCTGACAAAGGCATCTTGGCGACGTGAATGGGTTAGAAATGGCTGTCAGTAGGATCAGGGGTGTGATGCAACCAAAATCTGTTAATGACAGGGCTGTCTTGTTGTTTTGAACAGGAAGTACATCTTTTGACCTCTTCAATAATTTGAATGGTACAGTTAAAGATGATTTTTCTGAATTTGACACCCTTCGAACTTCCAAAAAGCCAGGTATGAATCCAGTTCTTAGCATGTGGACAGTTGGGTGATAGTCTCAGCAACAAATGTCTCTACTCTTAAATTTTATTCTAAAAAAATGAATAAAATTGTCTTTCATGAAGGAAAATATTAAAGCTAGTGATAATGCAGCAGTAAAAGCTTGTTGGTAATGTTTTGGCCTGTGCATGAACTCTACGGGGAATGGGCCTTTTGTGCTGTTAAGCTGTAGAATTTCACTCTGTAACCTTCTGCTGCATTGACCCAGAAATTTGTTTGACTTAAAAATCTACAGTATCCAACATGTTTGGAGTATGGCTCGTGCTCAGAGAGTCAAACAGAACAGCGTTAACTGAATTTCTCCCATTCTAGTGTGTAACAATAGCAGGAAGATGAGAAAACTCACTTCTATGAATGCTTTATTTTTTATTTGGTCATTAGTCACCAAAACAAAACCTGCCAGACCTTAATGTTTAATGCTTCGGTACTTTTGGGATGGTTCTGCCTGAGAGAATGGTGCCTAATCCAAAGCTTGGGCTAGGCCTGGTTAGCACAAAAGAGAGAACCAGGGTGGAGCCTAGCTGGGAAGGGTGCAGCACGAGGGCAGAAGCCAGCGATTTTGAATATTGATTCCTTGCAGACTCCCGGTCCCGTCTTCGGCAGCGTAGCCGAGAGAGTATTTGCCAGGGCAGAGCAGGAAGCGCCTTTAGCAGAGCACTGCGACTGTAACTGTAGCTGCTTCATGCTCTTCTAAAGAATATTTATCTGCTTGCGTGCTGTAAGGATGTAACATTTAAATCTGACTAACACAGTCATTAGATTCTAAAACGTCACTGCTGTCTGAGACTTCAGGGTTTCTTTGCTTTTCTCCGACATTAATGAGGTAAGTTTTGTTCTTCTCTCTGTTGTTTCAGCCGAATCAGGTTCCACTTTGCCGTCTCAGCACAGCGGTACCACGAGTCCCGATCTCTTTGAGTCCCAGCACTCCAGCGTGACATCAGGCAAACAAAGTGCAGCTCGGAAAACCCCTGAGTCTTTTTTGGGCCCCAACGCTGCTTTGGTGAACCTGGATTCCCTGGTGTCTAAGCCGCCGCAGCCTGTTACTTCACTGAATCCGTTCTTGGCACCAGGTCTGTTTCTGCACCTTCCTTCAGGTTTCTGCAGTTTCTCCACCACTTTTGCCCTTCTGCTCTCAAAATGATCTGTGTTAGGAGAAGGCTTTGGGTTCCAGATACCAAACCGCAGTATAACTTAGTGCGTTGCTGGTCAGGCTGGCACAATAAACCAGTTTGGATCAAACCACGCTCTCAGTGTGGTTTGAAAACAAATGGCTGGTTTAGTTCTCCTGTGAGCTGGCCCCTGTTAGACGTGAGCCTTTACTTACAGCTGGGTGAGACAGTGACACTGAACACGTGGAGGATGTATGTGTTTCTTAAAAGCTCTTCATGTGCTCTGAAATTTGTATGTGGCCCTGGTGTGGTGAAACACTTCAAAACACTGTTTCAGTATTTATTTTCTTCTCTCTTCCAGTTAGAAAAAAAAAAAAAATTCGGTTCATTAAACTTCTTGGGTAGGAAAAACCCAGTAATTCTGAACAGCCCTGGCAGTGTTCATCAAGAGGAAGTCTGTGTGTCTGCCATTACCGGTTACTACAAAAAGTTTAGAGGGGGTCACTGGGCCATCCAAATAACGCTGTACATCTACGGTAAAAGGAATTTGGAGTGTTGGCAGCAGTCCAGAGAACCTCAAACGCTGGGAAAGTTATTCTCTGCTTTTTCTAGCACTGCTGTAATTCGGAAACAACTTGTTTACTTTATGAATTCTTGTCAAAACTCGGTGCCAGAAACATGTATGTCTTCGAAATGGAGTTGACTGGATGAGACCTGGAAGTGAAGGCACAAGTCTGCAGTAGCTCTATTGCAGTAAAGGGGCACAGAGAGCCGGCAGTTCCCTTCCATAATGCGGATTTTAACATTTAAAAAAACCCACAAAATTAGTGATCCAGATGTCACGGTTAGGCTTGTTCCGGATAACCGCATTTAGAAGCTGTCTCTCCAGTGCCTGCTATCCAAAGTGGAAGCTGTTGGTCAGCGAAGGGGTGTTTTGTGGCTTTGATAGGTCCAAGGAAACAGCCTGTGCTTGTGCACCGGTGCAGCCCCAGTTTGCCGAATGGCATCAAGGCGGGTTTCTCTGCAGGGTGTTTTGGGTTTGGGAGCATGTGGGGATATCCAGAAGGTGCATTCTCTGCCAGCAAAGAGGATCTCCAAGACCTCGTGTTCATGGAGGTGCGATCTCTTTCCCTCTTCTCCCTTCTTCTCTCCAAACCAGGTGCCGCTACAGCACCAACTCCAATCAACCCCTTCCAAGTGAACCAGCCTCAGCCACTCACTCTAAACCAGATGAGAGCCAGTCCCGTGATGGGAACCAGCCCTTCCTTCAGCGCCGTGCCGCCAATAAGCATGGAGCCAATACCTCTGTCTTCCATGGCCCCAGTGCCTGTGGGGATGGCCCCAATACCAGCGATGGGCCCTGTGGCGTCTCTAACGAGGATGGGTCCGGGGCTGAGCGTTGCCGGATCAATGACCCAACCTCTTCACAGTACAGGCATCCCGCCATCAGCATCCCAGGCTACAAATACAACTAACCCTTTTCTCCTATAAAGACCCAATTAAAGGAACTTTTCTTTTCATAGTGTTTCCAGGCTGAAGTCTTGACAGCAGAATGAACGTGGCCTGTGTGGACTGAACGGTGTGTAAGAGACTTGGAAGTAGATTTGCAGTTTACAGTTATGATCTTTGAAGAGTTGTCTCTCCTTACCAGTTAATCTAAATCTAGTCTTTGCTACAGATGGTACCTTACTTTGGCTTGTTGAGCATTATGTGAAATGTTCAGACTTTTCACCAAAGTTAGATTCTGCCCATTTTGTTACTTTGTTAATCATTTCAAGACACTTTCTAGGGAGAACCTGCCATTTTAAACTCCGTTGGCTCTTTTGTAGATGTCAGATGATGTGCTGGATCCTGAAATTACTATTTCCCTGCATCTGTCACTTCCTCTGCCCATACGATAGACCTGAGATTCAGAGTGCTAGTGAATGTTTTGCACATAACTACACACAGTTCTAGACTGTTGGTTCACCCATAGTCCTTACTCTTAGAAGAGAACGATTCCGAGGGCCCAGGCGGCTGGTTTTTATGCATTAAACATTGCAACGCAAAAATCACACTGCTTTCCTCTGAGGTCCGAGCTTGTCTCAAACGGAAAAAAAACACCCCACAAAACACCCAAGAACATTCTCGAGTTGTCAAGTACCCGTGTGCTGTCGTGCGCAGTGTCGAACCGTACACTACCCTGAGGACTCTGAGGAGCTCGCTGTGAGTGGCATGCTGCGCTCCCGAGCGACTGTCCTGCTCTGTGCTTGTCCAGTACCGGCTTCGTTCGGAAGTTACCGCGTGCGTTTTGTTTTCATTTGACTTGCAACATGAGTTGAAAGAGAAAAAAAAAAAAGATACAGTGGGACACCTTTGAATTCAAGTTTCACCGGGGCAAGCTTTAAAACTAATTCAGGCTTAACCTTGCTATATGCAGTTACTCTTGTATACTTTTGCACATATTTTGTTTAGTACAGTTTCATATTTGAGTTTGCAGAGTTACCTAATAGTCCTTTTTTTTTTTTTGCTAATTTTTATAATGTGGTTCTTATTTAACTGTCTGGTTTTGATAGATTTATCAAGTCTGGCTGAAAAATTAAGATATTGGCAAATGTCATTTTTATGGTTTTAATGCCCTCTTATTTATGGTTTTAGCTCTTTGTTTCTGTAAAGAGAGTTTAAAAGGGAAGATTAACACTAAAATATTTACTTTGAAATGAAGTATTCATAATGCAAATCAGAACAAATTCTCGTGACTAATTATTTTTAGATGAATTGAATTTGAGCGTAACATGATTTCAGACTACATTAAAAAGGAAAAACACTAAAGTCGCCTTTCCCTTGATTTGTTCCCGGTTCCTCATTCCCAGACTGGACAGATGTTCAGCCCTGATGAAGAGTGGCAGAGAGGCTGGTTGTTTTTTTTTTTTTTCCTAATACTTCTTGAGATGTTAAAAGTTCTAATGTACAAACACGACTCGTTAATTTTACTAATTGCTCTTAACGAGAGGTGCGCTCCATAGGAATAACTGGTTCCATTCACCACTACTACCTGTGAGCTGAACTGTCCGTTTTAACCTGCATATCTGGACTCATCAGCACTAAAAACCCGCTCAGGTTTCCCGACGTTTCTGGTGGAAACCTGGTCTGCTCCAAGACGCCCACTGGGCGCCTGGAGAGGGATGTCCCAGTGCTCGCTGTCGCCTCGAGGGCATCTCTGTGAGCCGACCGATGCATCTTGGTGGCCTTTCCCTGATTACAAAGAGGGGGTGGAAAAAACAACCCAAAGAAAGAAGCAGAAAGGAGTTGCCAGAGTTGTGTGTTCTGGTGTAGCGGTGCTGCGAGGGGCTGGCTGACGAGGAAGGGATGGGGGGGGTCTAATTTTGGCGGGTAGGGGAGGCTGCAAGACTATCAAACCTAGGGTACAATCACAGATTTTAGCTGTGTAGGTCGGTGTAGCTCTGTTAGTAGACGGAATGCTAAATGTGTGGATGTTTCTATGCAGATTGTTCTATCCTCTTGAATACTGATGAATTTGCAAGTAGGATTCAGAGTATTCATCTGCTCTTGTTATATAGGAGGAAGGAGAATTGCTGTCCACACCCAGTATGTCTTTAAAAAGAAACAAAACAAAAAAACCATTCCTGTTGCCTTTCAGAGTAAGGAAAAATACTTTACTTTTTTTTTGTTGTTGAAGTTATTGAGAAGCGTAGACCAGGAAGGGTGTGATTCTTGCAGATGGGGGTGGGTGGGAAGTGCTTTCCAATTGATCTGTGGCAAGATTTATCCGTCATTATTTTTTCCAGTTTAATTTTAGCAGCGAGGTCACTCGACGTTTTCCCCTTAGTCTGTCACCTGCAACGGTCACTTGGGGCATTGTTTATTCGGCCAAAAAGTTGTAACCCATCCGCTCGTTAAACACTAGGTAGCTGGTTTCTGGAGGCAGGGTGGGGTCGACAGTAAGTGCTGAACAAGTCACCGACAGGGCCGAGTCACCGCCTGTCCCCAAGAGCTGATGGCAATGTGCTGTTGGTCTGGTGGGGAGCCCCAGCTTAAGGAAACTGCTGAATGGCAAATGGATGCTTTTACCAAGCCGCTCCTGTGACTTGAGATAGAGACGTAAATCACACCATAAAGCAGGACGAGGCATGCTGGAGAGCGCCTGGCCCCGGTAACGGTGCCGGCAGCTGCGGCAGGAGCTGAGTGCAGGAGGGTGAGCAGCCGGGTGGGTTGGTCCATCTGCTGGGTTCCTGGGCTGGAGACGTGCCCATGTCTTGCATGGGGCACGTGGCAGCGACGCTGTCCCAGCCAGGTGACACTTCGGTCCTGTCCAGAACAGTCAGTCTCTTTTTTGCCATAATTTAACTGCTCTCCAGAACAATTCTTCCTCCCACTTCTTTCTGCGTGGAGGACGCATGCGTGTCTGCTCGCATCCGCTCTGGCCTATTTCTCCAAATGCATTTCCCTCTTCCCCTTCTGTTCTCACGTGCAGATATTAAAAGTGCTTTTGATTTTTAAACTGTTAGTAGCCCAGAATAGCCTTACTGGTCAAATTGACCAAAGAGAAAGTGTTAAATATTTTGTAAAAAAAAAAAAAAAAATAAAAAACCACCACCTCCTTGGCATAATTTTAACACCCAAATAAGCTCAGTTATTTATTCAGTTTTATACTCTATAGAAACTAAATTACATCGAGGGGACAGAGAAGGAAAACCGCGGTGGGTTGTGGTGTTTACAGTCTTTTTGCAGTCCTGTAGCGCAGACGACTCTCGTTACCCATCTTCCCTTTTGCTGTTACAGTTTCTAATGTGTACTGTATGTATTAATATTGCACAAACGGTGGAGAAATCGATGGTTTCTTTTTCACGGCAGAATCTCACCAGACTCGCTTCCTTTACAAGTGTTATGATTATTTACCAAACCGTTTTCATAATCCTGGGAGCTGGCTGCTTTTTATGAATTTGTGCTGACTATTGACATTATTTACTGTATAAATAATTTATCATTTGTACTATTGTATCATAATGTCTGTACCTTTGTGTCATTTTTCCCGAGCGATGTCACAGATGTGATATTTAATAATGCCATCAGAACAGTGGAAAGACGAGGGGTTTGTAGGTGACTGGTCAGAATTAAAATTGTATTGCTTATATTCCAGCCGTGTCGCTTTGTCAAGCCTCCCTGTAGCCTTTACAGCCCCGCTGGGAAAACTGCTGCTGCCACTCTCGGTTTCCCATTCGAGGAAGCTGATGGGTTGGTTGAGGTGATTTCAGGTTGGTGCTACAAGTCCTTGGTGCGAGGAGAAATCCAACCGTTGCCATATGCTGTCGGTGTGGTCCCCTCGAGGTGTTTGTTGCTGTCCAGGGACTGGCCTGCTCATGACGAGAGGAAGGAGGTTCTTAGGGATGGCTTCAATCACCAGTTGAGACCTTACTAACTCAATAAAAACAAAGACTTGCTGTGTTGCAGGTGGCTGAAGTGCTTCTTTGAACCACGTTGCCTTTCACAGCGCTTTTGGAGGGGCGATCGAGTGCTGTCTCGGCGGAGGTTCCTCTGTTTATGGCGAGAAGTCTGGGGAGGTTGCTCATGGAGTAAAGGTGGGAGAGCTGGGACAGCGCTGGGTATCCTCGCTTCCTGCTTTTGCCTTTCCTGCAGCCTTGGATGGAGTGGCCTTGCAGGTGGGGTCGCAGCGAGGCTGCCTCCAGCCGGGACGTGACTGCAGCTTCTCGTCGGGGATGGTTTGAGCTGAAGGGTGCTTCATTAAGAGGCTGTTTCAAGAGCCCCTCCGGGTTCCCTGCAGTTACTGTTTGCTGCCCATCAGGCTCATCGCTAATCAGGTACTTCATTTCTTCACGCTGAGACTGCAGTGGCGCTGGAGACCTACTGGAAGGGCAGTCGCGGGGAAAAGAGGGCCCAGTTTGCTTTCAGATCCGTGGTGTGGAGCTGGCTGGGGGTGTTGTCCAAACCCACCGCCCAGGAACGCTTCAGTTTCCTTGCTGGGGTGAGGCTGCTGCCGGTCAGGGCTCTGAGTTGTTTTGCTTCTGCGTTTGGGACGGTAAGAAAAATCCCCAAAACCTCCTTTGTCGGCATTTCAGCCCAGGTACCTGCTGGGGTTTGTTCCCCTTATTGTCACAGAGGCTCTTCGTGCGTGGGTCTGTGCTGCTCCTCTGGCCGGTCTCCTCGAGGTGGTCAGTGCTTCACTGCTTTACTCTGGCCTCTTGCTACAGGGAAGACTTGGGGTGGGCTAAAAGCAGAAACTTCTGTGATGCCTCTAATACTCTTCAAAAGGAGCCGAGTCCCACGGGCTGTCGCAAGCCGAGGGGTGCCGGAGGGAGTTGGAGCTGATAAACCTGTGGTGAGAGAGAACTGGCTGCGGCTGAGCCTTGCGCTGAACTTGGGCGAGCTGCTCGGCCCTGGCCCACGTTTCCTCTTCCTCCGCTGAGGAGCGAGAGGGGCTTTGCCCATGTTTGGGCAGGAAAGGGGCTCTCTGGACTGAGTGTTATCCATAGGTTTGCCCTCATCCGCGTGGGGCTGCCAGGGTGGTGTCGAACACACGTGTGGTTGTTCCCTGTTGTTTGTGCTGGGCCGAGTGGTGCAACCCTGCTCTTCTGCTCGTTTTCTTCGAACCAGGGGGAAATGGTGTGGGGCAGCTCATGTCCTGGCTGTGGCCAGACCCCTGCCAGCGCCCGCAGTCTGTGTGTCGGAGAACCAACAGGATTTATGCAGCCCCTCACACTAAAAACTTCCACCTGTTTGAAGCTGGTTGTCGCCCGCCCTCCAGGTCATCTCCTGCCTCGAGGTGGGACACAAGTGACCATGGATTTCATAAGGACACAAGGTTGGGATCTCGGGGTTATAAACAGCGACAAGCTGGTGCGGTACGTGGTGGTAGCAATCCTGTGTCTTTGTGTGTTGCTGTCTGTCATTGTCCCCTGGGATTGCTGAAGACTGGAAGTTGGGTTTGCTTCAGCCACCCCTGCCCGCAGCCATGAGGGCGGTTAACTGGCAGCAGACTGGTGGTCAATGGGGGATTGGCCTCCAACCAGTGTCACGCAACCCAGTGCTTCTCGGAGGTTCAGCGAGTAGTGGTGGGTTGGGGGAGTGTGGTGAGACCTTGTGGGGAGGTAGTGCATCTCTGGCTTCACTGGGGGAACCCGGAGCTGGACTCAACCCAGATCAAGTAGTGGGACCCTCGGGGATTCGGTAAATACCCCCGTGAAGAGAGGAGGGGGAAATTGGTCCTTTCCCTAGCAGCTGGTTAATGGCTGGGGTGGGGCCGTGGTACAAATTTGATTGGTAAGCGAACTGGTGACCAGCAGAACCGCCGGCTGTGGCGTGCATCGAAACTGGTTGAAAGGGCAAAATGATTTGAAAGGGCTTGAACATCTCCCTGGACCCAGACAGCCGCTGCGTGCGGAGCACAGAGACTCCCCCCGCAGCCACGGGCGGAGGGACCGGCAGCGTGTGCCGCTTGTGCTGGGGGAGGAGGGAGCAGGTTCTGAAGCATCAGGGGCTGCTCAGCAAATGCTCGTGAAGGCAGCTGGGACATGGTGCCTGGTCTGTTCTCAACGTGTGTGGAGCAAATGTGTTTCCATTCGTGGGTGAAGAATAAAGCTGTAGTCAAGGTGGAGTTTACTTCTCGGCTCCCTGACTGCTGCTCCCTCACCTGATGTCTCACCAGGACATCGGTGCTGACAGCTCCGCAGTTTGGTTGCTTAAATATGCTCTGGGAGATCCTGACGGGCAGGGACGGCAGCGAGGGGTTAACGCTGGAGCTGCTGAAGGTCAGAGCAGAGCTTGGTCCTTCTGCCGGCAGCAGAAACCTTCCTCTGCAGTCACTGGTAGAGCTGCCCAGTAATCCCTCTGTGAAACCACTTACTCTCCTGGCCTCCACGATGGCCGGTGGGAGCAGCCGAGGTAGGCAGGAGCTGGAGGAGAACTTCACAGCCCGCAGCTGAGCGGGTGGAGGCAAGGGCTGGATGGGCTCTTCAGGATGCTGACGGCATGAGCTCCCCTGACCCTGCTCCTGGTCTACGTCTCTGCTGTGCTGAGGACGCCAGAGCTGGACCCAGCACTGCAGGGGGGTCTCCCCAGAGCTCAGCAGAGGGGCAGGATCCCCTCCCTCCACCTGCTGCCCACGCTGCTGGGGATGAGCCCAGCACACAGGGGGCTTCTTGGGCTGTGAGGGCTTGTTGCCAGCTCATGTCCAGCTTTTCAGCCACCAGCACCCCCAAGTCCTCCTCCTTAGGGCTGCTCTCCAGCCCTTCATCCCCTGTGCTGATACCGGGAGTTGCCCCGTGCCGTCGCGTCTCCCACACATGATCCCCCAGAGCTCTGCGGCTGAACCACCTCCAGTAGTTTCAAATGGAAAATCATGAGAGACCTTCCCTGTGCCCCAGCAGGGTGGGAACATGGAATCTGTGCAGATCAGGCAATGGAGTCCGTGGTCTTCCTGAAGGGCTTCTTGGGCAGGGAGTGAAATTTGTGGTTTAACCGAGCAGAAGGGAGCTGGTTCTGCCGTGGTGTAACGGCACATATGGCCGAGGAGCCCGTGGGCTGGCTGGGGTTGTGCTGGGTGACGGCGGTGGGTTTTTTTTCTGTCTTAATGTCTTCATTAGCAAGTCTGGCACTAAACGTAGTGATATTCTCTGAGGTGAACGCGGGTACTTAAATATCTTGGCCTGAATAGAGCTGTAAAAATAGAAACCTGCAGCAGTTAGATCTTCTGCTGATCTTCCCTCTGAAGGACGAGAGACTGAATCACCTGCACCCTGCCGTGAAAGCAGGTTGCATTGCACCCCCGGTTCTCTGCAGCCTCCCTCCTGGGGGCCTGGGCCTGGTTTCCATGGCCAAAGGATGGTTTCTAACAGGATTTGTGCCCCAGAGATGGCCAGGCACTGGAAAATGGTCATCTCCAGCTGGAACCCACTGTTCTTGTGCTCCACAGCCTCTGGGATGCCGCAGTGGAGGGTGTGGGTTGGGTGGTCTTTGCTCAGCTCTTTGCTGTGTTCCTGCTCGGGGGTTTGCATGGCCTGGAAGAACGTTCAAAATTGCTGGTGGTCGCTGCTCCAGACATGCCACTGGTACAGGCTTGTGTGCCTGGACCTTGGGTTCTCCAGCTGGCCGGGTGGTGGGTGCAGGAGGTTCGTGATGCTCTCGTGGGGCGCTCAGTTCCTTGAGCACGTTTGAGGGGCGCCCTGGAGATGTGCTGCGTGGGCTCTGCCGCAGCCACCCGCTCATCCAGCTGGTGCTCGGTGCTGTCCGCTGACGCTGCTGGACTAAAGGGAAAAGGCTCAGAGGTAAGTGGCTCTTGTGGGTGCTCTTGGGTGCTGCTGGGGCCTGATGTCCCCTAGACGTCGGGGAGGTAGCGATGCCTGGCCAGACACAGGCTCCACACAGCAGCTGTGGGTTCAAGGCTGGCTCCATCACCACCGGTGCTGTTCGTTCTGTGTAACCCCCATCTCCTTCTGCTGTCCCCTTCTCCTGTCACTCCACGGACCCATGTCCGGGGCGTTTAGCCCCCTGTGTCCCGAGGCAGCAGGTCCTGGCATGATGCTCCAGGCACAAACGGGTCATCCTGCGGCTGGGTTGCGCTGGGCTGAATTGCTGCCGGTGACGAGCCCAGGTGGAGCTGGAGCTGAAGCTCCGGTGCTCTCCAGATCTGGCTGTTCTGGGCTTCTGTGGCTTTGGGCTTTATTTTCCTCCTCCTTTTTCCTTTGCAATATTTCAGAAGGCTCCTGCTCCGAAACCGCCGCTGCTGCTGGGGAGCAGTTGCTGTCACCTTGAATCATCTGCAAGGCTCTCCTTTTCGGACGGGGAGAACTTCTAGCCCTGCAATACGGCTGCTGTAAAGCAGCCTCACTGGCCTCAGGGCAGAGTCAGTTTCTGGAGCGCTTACGCCAGGGTTCTGGCTCAGTCCTGCGAGGCAGCCGGGAGGTGTTTGCCCCGTGCTTCCAGGACAAGGGGCAGCCAAAGGGCAGCCGGCACCATCGCACCGAGCAATTTCCACATAGGAACAGGAAAATCTTGGGTGTTCTTCATGCGGCCTCGTTAGCTAATTGTCGTTAACAACCTCTGACAGCTTCCTCAGGGTTGAAAACTGCCACGAGAGGACAGGAGCTGCTGCTGCTGCTTCGGGTTGTGGCAGAAAGGGCTGCAAATAGCAGTGCCTGAAGGGTGTCCACAGGGTTGTGTTTGGTTTGTTTTTTTTTTTCAGAAGATACCATGAACATGATGGGAGGGTTGAACGCCTCTGCTGTGAGGACAGGGGAGAGAGCTGGGGGTGTTCAGCCTGGAGAAGAGAAGGCTCCGGGAGACCTTAGTGCATCCTCTCACTTAAAGGAGCCTCTAAGAAAGATGGGGACAGACTTTTCAGCAGGGGCTGTTGGGACAGGACAAGGGGTGATGGGTTCAACTACAAGAGGGAGATTATTGACGCTGAGGGTGGTGAGACCCTGGCCCAGGTTGCCCCAAGAGGTGGGAGAAGCCCCATCCCAGGTCAGGTTGGCCCTTGGGGCTCTGAGCACCCTGCTCTGCTTGCAGATGTCCCTGCTCCCTGCAGGGGGTTGGACTGGGTGAACTTGGAAGGTCCCTTCAACCCAAACCAGTCCATGATTCTATGGTTTTCCTTTACCTGGAGGGTTTGATTCCCGAGCCTCTGTTCAGACCATGTCCTTGGCTCTCTCCCTCCAGGGTGGTTTCCTCAGGGACAGCAGGAAAGCTCTCCTCTGCAGTGAGTGTGGTCCTGCTGGGCAGCTCTTTCCGAAGCTCCCCCAGACCGGGAGAGCAGAGGGCGGCTTCTGCAACATCCCCATCTCTCACGGGCCTCATTTGCCTCCAGCAGGTCTCGCTGTTCTGATGGCCTTGAAGCCTCACCCCGTGTCAGGACACATGTTCTGAATAAAGGGGTTTTGGGGCTACCTGGGGCTGGTAACAAAAGGGAGGGTGATGAACCAGTTAACCAGCCGGTGGTTACAGCTGCCTGGAGAATGAGGGGAAGGAAGTTACTTGGAGCCTCCGCTGCAGCAAATCTGGGTTTTTCCTGGTTTTTGGCTGTTCTTAAAGCATGGGTTCTTTTAACTCTAACTGCAGGGTCGTAAATCCCTCCCTTATTACTGTCACCCGCGCTCGCAGCACGGCGGTGCGTCTGTCTTTGCTCTTCCATCATGAGCACAGAGGTTCTCTCCAGGATGAGGCAGCTGCAAACACTCTGTCACGCCTGAGACCCAGAGACTGAAACCAGAGACACTTTTCCAGAATCATAAAGGCTACCTGAGGGAGATGAGTGTGTCTTTGAGACAGACCACTCAGAACAAAGGACGGCATCGAGCTCAGGAAGTGCTCACTGAAAACATCCCCCCCAACGTGTGCCCGACCGTGAGCTCCCGCAGCGAAGCGCTCACACGCTGCACCCAGAAAGCCCTTGAAGAAGGTATGTGAGGTTCTTAAACATGCTCAAGACATTGAGGAGTCAATAAAACCCCCAAAACCCAACAAACCCCAGAGAAGTTGGGCAAAAATCCCTAATAATGGAGGTGGCACTGTGGGATCGGTGTAGAGTCATGTAGCTGAAATACTGCCGGGTGGAGTTGGGGGTTTTGATGGTTTTTAAACTCTCGATTTTCACGGTTTTAACCTTCTCCTGTCCCTGCAGCTTGGCTGCACAGGGCAACACGTGTGTTGGCTTTGGTGGCTCTCCCTGTGTGATGTCCAACTGCTTGTTTGGAACAGGAGCAATTCAGGGGGTGGGTCGTAGCACCGCACTGCGAAGAAGAAATTCTCCGTGACCCTGTGGGCACCGAGTCTGGGCTTTATCTGGGTTTTAACATGATTAAAACCTCTGCTGAGTTTTGCTCTGCTTGGAATGGGGGCAGGTTACGGCGCTCAAGGGAAAACAGCACCCGGAGCGGTAGCAGGTTTAGTGGTTGAGTGTTTCAAATGCTGACAGTTCTCCTGCTACTGCAGCAAACTGCTTCCCAAATATTTCTGAAAAGGAAACAAAATTCCTGGCATCTCCTCTGAGGCAGCAGGAAATGCTTATTAATCTGGATTCCAACGTGACTCAGTGCCGAGATTACAGCGGTTGCCAAAACGAACGGTGGAGGAGCTTACCGGGAGGGTAAAATCCACCAAAACAAGACAGCAAAAAGGTAACGGATGAAAAATCATCTGTAACCGCGTTTGGAAAGGTATTTTTAAAGAGTATAAAAGATGCTAATGCTCAAATTACAGTGATCACATTGTCTTTTCAGAAATTGTATTTATTCAATCGTGCTCCTCAGCGTGAAGTAACAACTGGAAGCAGCTGCTGTATCCGCTCCGTGGCCGGAGGCTCCACAGCTCAGTGCTCTGTGTTGTGACTTGTGTTCCTGCAGTTTCAAGGTCTTGGCGGTTCACTTCCAGGGCGGTATCATCTTGAGTCATCCTCACAGTCACCTCGTGGTACTCGCAGTCAAACACAAGCGATTACACGCCCAGATTTAAATAGGAGAACGACCAAGCAGTGAGTCACTTCATCGTATCAGGCACTTTTTTTTTTTTTTTTTTTCTCCCCCTGGAAAAACAGCAGGTCTTGGATGATTTAGGTCTTATCACCCATTCTGGCACAAAAAATACAAACCCTAACAGCAGAAAGACAGACAATTCTCTTTAGACAACAGGGTTTATTCAAAGAGTAACGTCAGCTCCAGGGGATCCTCTGACAGGGATGGGTAGGTGTCAGAGAAGCTGCTCAGACCGAGGCCAGCTCACGCTGCAGCCCATCGGCTGTGGAGCTCCTGTCACGCCCCGATCACTGCCATGCCGCGTCGGTCCTGCTCAGAGGTTATGCAACAAGAGAGAAAACCTGAGCGCGGCAGGTTCAAACTTCACCGTGTTGCTGTTTTACTGCCTTTCTTTGAGGAGAAAAACCAGAGTAATGGTGTCAGCGTAACGTACTGGCGGGAGGGACCTGCTGGAGGGAGGAGAAGGCAGCGTGGTGCCTCTGGGACCTGGTTTGGAGCTCAGTGCTGCTTCTGACGGCACACGCGGCTCGCACAGATTCTACTTGCTTTGCAAAGCCTTCTCTAAAGTTTATTTTTTGGTCAATATGAAGAAAACTGCTGCTGCTTCTGTGAGGGGAAGCGTGTGGCACAGAGACCCATGTGTGCATTTCACCGCAATGTTGCCATGGTCCCTCCCCTTCGGAAGGGGCAAGAAATACCATTTCCTGTTTCTACCACAAAAAAAAAAAAAATTAGTCAAAAGAACCGGCTTTGCAATGATGTTTTAAACACAGGAAAACGGCGACAACTACAAACTTTCCTGCTCTGTAAGTATATAAAGAGTGTACAAAAGGCTGTTATAAAAAGGGCTGTGCTTGGGCACTGACTGCGAAGCCTCATGGGCTTGTGTTTCTTTTGGAATAAGCAGAATTTTCTCAGTTCAGTCAGAGACTCGTCTCCCTTTGCCAAAAAAGCCCCAAAGAGCTCGAGTTCTCTGTGAGCCTTTGAAGATCTGTGGCCCCAGTTTAGTACTTGGGAATCGCGCCTGTCACCAGTGGCGGGTCAGGGCGCTGCATGTCGCTCGGGCTCACCTCGTAGCCCAGCTTCTTCATGTCCTTGGTCACCACATTGAAGGAAATGGTCACAAAGCCTTGAGACCGCACCCTCGTCACTAGAAGAAAGAAGAGGTGAATGAAACTGGTTAAGAGAGGCCCCGGGCAGGACGAGCAGCTGGTCTTTTGTATCGCAGGAGGTGGAGGGCTGAGCTGTGGGCTGCTGTCATGGGAGGGCTGCAGGCAGGAGCGCCAGGACTTACCTTCTCTTCCTTCTCCCTGTGCTACCACTTTGGGGTCAGTAAATTCCGGACGCCTCCCTGTGAACCAGCTTGGAGAATAGAAAATAATTAATTAGATACATTGAAGAGTGTTTAGATTTGGTGCAGTTCATTAGATGCACATTAAAAAAACAAAAGGGGGGTGACAAGACTCCCAGCTTTTGTTTGCAACAGAGTTTTAGAGACTGATTCGCTTTATTGCTGATCTACTTCAATCAAAGGTAAGTTTTGCCTCTCTAAGGAAAAAAATGTTAAATCCAAGTTATTTCTGGGCTAGACAGAATCTTTTGATGACACAGATGGTTTTGAAATGGATTCAGCTGGTGATTACCCAGAGTAACAGAGAGCTTTGGATACTCCAAACACACCAGAGGTGCAGGTAACACCAAAGGACACAAACTGTAGTTCTACAAACAGAATTCTGTCAGTTCAATCCTGACTGTCGGGCACAGAGATTTCCACGCTGACTCTGGCCCGAAGTGCTTGAGCAGCACAAGGCTGGCTCTGCTCTGCAGGTACAGGCTATCCACCACCCGACTGCCCGCTCACAGGCTGCTCAGACTGTGCTTCAGCAACACAGTGGAGGGGAAAAAGACTCTCAGTTGCTCTAAGACTGCTGCTTCGGATGGGATGTGTGTGTGAACAAGACAGACGTTATAGCAGAGGTGTCCCAGGTGGAAGAAAAGGTAGAACTGGGATGGTTTCTCCATGTTCTGCCTTTGCTCTCCAGGTGCTCAGTCCTTCAAGAAAAGATTTAGGGCTGGGCTGCAGCCCATCTCCTTAGAGCCCCATGACAGCTAACGTCAGCTCTGCAAGTCACATCACCGACATGAATCAGCCTGTGGGCCACGGAGCTGGCACTCAGCACAAGAACTCGCGGGTCAGTGTGCTCTGCTGACATGAGCTCTTCTTCAACCTGACGGTGTTCCGAGGGGAGGGTGAAAACCAGGTGAATTAGTGCTGCTGCAGGAGGGTACTTCACAGGTTTAAGAAAGCTCTTCAGAAGACCCAGACACCTGAAAACGTGATTTTACCTACAAAACTACCAGGTTATGAGACAGTGTTACTGACACGTATGCACCAGGCAGGGGCTGGCGACACCTTTGTGACTAAGAGCAAGAAGGACTTCAAAACCAAAGCAGACTTTAATTATTACCTTGTGAACTTCTGCAGCCTCGACGTGGACTCCGGAACAAACATCGCGATGGTTCTTGTGTGCCTAAACCAAACAGAAGACACACAGAGCTGAACCAAATGGGAGAGCTTCAGAGCTGAACCAAACAGCACTGGCAAGATGACTTCTGTCTACAAAGGTACCAGAGCTTCAGAGCTGTCAGACCATGGGACATCTCAAAGGATACTACTTCCCCTTCCACAAGGAAAGGGTTGGTTTGCACAGGCCGAGCGAATCTTTTTTTTCCAGCAGAGTGGGAATGAGAGTTTAGCATGTGCTGAGAGGGAGGGGGGAGAGGGAATGTGCATGGATTTCTACACACCAGTTTGAATTTACAGTTGTCCATGGGATTACTAAAAAGTGTTTGGTAACCAGGAGCTGCTGCTAGAAAATCCATGTTCTTTTGTACCAAACGTAATAAGGAGTAACTGCAAAAAAATCTCCATTTCAGCCCTGAAACCCAGGCTGTCACCTCACCTTCCGGGGGTGATGGGAACGTGAACAGCTCCATAACCTCTGACCACGTCGTTTCCAAAGAAGTCAAGTCCGTAGACGCTCACCACAATCTGTGGCCCTGCAAATGAAGCATGGGTGAGGGGGTGCCTGCTCTGCGGACTGGATCCCTGTGTCCCCAGCACTCACAGCCAAACGGGTTGGTGCTCTTGAAGGTGATGTCGATGGGGAAGTTCCAGACGAGCGTGGTGGGTGCGACATTACTCGTGGAGGTGATCTGGGAGATGCCCTCCTCCAGGCCCTGTGGGGAGAGGGTGGCAGGAGCCAGGGGCCTGCACCAAGCCCAGGCCTGGCGGATCTAGCAGGACAGCTGGGTTTCTAGGGGTGCATAGCGGGGCCTTACCGCTGTGGGAACCCAGTCCTGGCCGTAGACGAAGCAGAACTTGCAGTAGAGGTCGTCAAATCCAGGGAACTGTGGGAGAGAGGGGCTGTGGGGGTGAGGAATTACTGGGGCTGAGGGCCAGCCCATGTGCACCCTCAGTCACCTGCAGATGACGCCAATTAGGTGGGAGTGTGGATCTGCTGGAGGTTCCACAGAGGAGTCGGAACAGGCTGGATTGATGAGCTGAGGACAGTGGTCTGAGGTTCAGCAAGGCCAAGGGCTGGGTCCTGCCCTTGGGCCATAACAATCCCCTGCAACACTTCAGGCTGGGGGAAGAGTGGCTGGAACCTGCCTGGGGAAAAGGCCCTGGGAGTGTTGGCTGACAGTGGCTGAAGATCAGCCAGCAGTGTGCCCAGGTGGCCAAGTAGGCTAACAGCATCCTGGCTTGTACTAGCACTGGTGTGGCCAGCGGGACCAGGGCAGGGATCATCCCCCTGTACTGGGCACAGGTGAGGCTGCACCTCAAATCCTGGGTTCAGTTTTGGCCCCTCACTCCCAGGACATTGAGGGGCTGGAGCGTGTCTAGAGAAGGGCAACGAAGCTGGTGTAGGGTCTGGAGCACAATGCACTGAGGAGCGGCTGAGGGACCGGGGTGGGTTGAGCCTGGAGACGAGGAAGCTCAGGGGAGAACTTCTGGCTCTGACAACTCCCTGACAGGAGGGTGGAGCAAGGAGGGTGTTGGTCTCTTCTCCCCAGGAACAAGTGACAGGACGAGAGGAAATGGCCTCCAGGTGTTCCAGGGGAGGTTGAGCTTGTCCCTGTGGAACCATTTCTGTCCCATTGGGGTTGTGCAGGCGTGTCCCAGGCTGCCCAGGGCAGTGGTGGAGTCCCCATCCCTGGAGGGGTTTCCCAGCCGTGTGGAGGTGGTGCTGAGGGACAGGGGTCAGTGGGGACCTGGCAGTGCTGGGGAACGGGGGACCCTATGGGCTTAAAGGTCTTTTCCAACCCAAACGATTCTGTGATTCTAGTCTATGACTAAGAGCCAGCCTGCGCTGCTGAGGTCGGGCCGGGTTAGGGGATCCTTGGCCCAGCCCGCGTTCCCGGTATCCGGACGGATCCCGGGCTGCGCTACGGGACGGGCGACCGAAGCCAGGCCGCGATACTGGGGCCGCGCCGCGGCGGCCCAGGCCGTGCTGTGTGGCGGAGCACCGGGCTCCCCGCCCCTCTCCCCCCACCCCCGGCCCGCTCTCACCTGCCCGGTCTCGATCTGCCCGGTGACCGACAGCAGGAAGACGCTGGGGCCGCCGGAGGCCACCATGGCGCCGGGCGCGGCCCGGCGCGCTCCGGCCGTTGCCATGGAGACGGACGGCGCGGCGGCGGGGACACACTTCCTCCGCGGACGGACCCTTCGCGGAGCTTCCCAAATGCGGGCGGATCGCCCCAAACCGCGGCCAGCATCCCGCGCACTCCCGGGACGGCCGCATCGCCCCGTCCCCGGTGCGGGCCGTGCCGCCAGGCCCCCCAGCACGGCCCGGCAGCCCCTCACCCCCAGGGCCGCCTCACCAGGCCTGAGGGCTGCGGCCCGCCGGCCGCTCTCCGTGTTTGTTCTTCATGGCGCCTCATATTTTATACATTTTTTTAATTGTTAGCCTCTATCAACCCCTCTGTTGTTTTAAAGCACAGTCAGGGCGCCGGGGCCTCCTCCCAGCAGCCACTAGATGTTGCTGCCGGCCAGGCCGAAGCGGCTCGGTCCGCGCCCGGAGGGCCGGAGCCGGGAGGCGTTTTCCAGGGAGCAAAAGCATCGAGCAGTGGGAAATGGTGCCTTTCGTGGCCTCTGGGGGGTCGCCCTGGCGAGCCAGGCTGGTGTGAGGAGTGGGCGAGGCCGGCGGGGTCGGTGGTTCCGGCAGCCATAAGGGGATGCGGCCGCCCGTAGAGAGTTAAGGGGAGGAAACGGGGTTGTGGCAGTTCAGTGAGCCTGCTCTAATGAAATGGAGGGGATGGCTTTTGTGTGAGCTGAAACTGCTGAGATCTGCTGACCAGGTCCTGCTCTTTCCCTGCAGAGGCCGCACTGGGATGGTGCCGGGCTGCTGCTCGCTTTGCTGCCCATGCGCACGTTGGCTCGTCCGCCATCGGCTGCGATTCATCCCCTTGCATCCTTTCTGCATCCAGGACAACGCTCCCCGGCCCCGTTCCCTCTGGGGAAGGACGGGAGGAATGGAGGAAGCCCTGGCTTGGTGCTGGTTTGGGTTTCCCGTGCTGTGGTTGCAACAAGTTGGAGACCTTTCACAGGTGGGCTGAGCAGAGACGCAGACTAGCAGGGCTGGGAGCGCACCTCAGGCCTTGTCCTCATCCACCAGCTCCATTTCATCTCCCTCTGGCAGAGCTGGTGGAGAAGGTTTTGCTGCCGTGGCTCTCTACAGTGCCGCTCTCCATCACAGGCGTCTTTCCTTAAGGCCAAGCGACCCCCCAAGATTCCTCCTCTTCTGTGGAAAGGGGCGATGTGGCTGACTTGGGACTGAAAGCAAACTACTGTGACACTTGCTGCTGAAGAATTCCTTCCAGTATTCTCTGTCAAGATCTATTTCAACTTGATTTTTCAGGTTTTATTGGAGTTTGTTGGATTTTTCTTACACATTCAGCAAATGAATTTGTCCAAGAGAAGAATGGGAGAAAAGTAGGATGGAGGGAATGGCTGAAATTTTATCCTTTCTCCCCTGCCCCTCAGAAATGCTTCAGAGAAAATAATTCATTCGAACTGAAAATTATCAGGGGAGGCAGAAATAAACCAGTTCTGGGCCAGCTGTCCAATGCAGCTAGCGAGGCTGTTTAATTAGCACTTTATTTGGCTACCAGCTCCCTCAGAGCTCGCTAAGAGCCAATTTAAGGATTTTTTTTTTCTTGGCAAGTGATATAGAGCTTCTAGAGGAGTTAAAACCAGCACCAGGCACCCTTCCCCATGGCAGAGGAAGGCAGTAGGGCCATTCAGCAGGACCTGCCCCCTCCCAGCCATAACGGGACCTTTTTTCTTTCCTCTCTTCCATGCCAGTCTTGTTCTAATTAGCAGCATTTTTAATCTTTGTGAGTGGAATGAAATCCCAAGCAAGGAAGTGCTTTCACCCGGCTGGAAAACTTAATTAATGATCTGTCAGCATGCTGGATTTTGAAGCATGATGAAATTCCGGATAGCAGTGACTCAATGAGTGTTGTTTAATTATGTTGCTGTTTCTCTTGGCCACATAAAACATTCACCTCTTCTCTCGGACTTGCCCTGATCCTGTGATGTGTGAAGGGACCATTGGGAAGCCTCCCTGGGGCATTTGGGGCCACAGCCATCCTCACAGGGAGGAAGGGCACTCACTGACTTATTCATCTGTCTCTTGCAGACAGAACCACAGCATCATGGAATCATTTTGGTTGGAAAAGCCCTTTCAGCCCCTCGAGTCCCCCCGTTCCGCCAGCACTGCCAGGTCCCCCCTGACCCCTGTCCCTCAGCACCACCTCCACATGGCTGGGAAACCTCTCCAGGGATGGGGACTCCACCACTGCCCTGGGCAGCCTGGGACACGTCTGCACAACCCCAACGGGACAGAAATTGTTCCTCAGGGCCAACCTCAACCTCCCCTGGAACACCTGGAGGCCATTTCCTCTTGTCCTGTCACTTGTTTCTGGGGAGAAGAGACTGACCCACCCCTTGCTCCAACCTCCTGTCAGGATGTTGTCAAGACCCAGAAGGTCTCCCCGGAGCCTCCTTTGCTTTGCTCACGTCAGGTCCCAGCTCCAGAGGAATGACTCCTGGTCTAGTGAGCGCACCAGAGTCCCTTTAGCACTGACCTCTGTGCACAAGATGCGTTAATCAGCTGAGGGAATTACGTTTTCTTCATCCCCAGAAAGAGCCAGGGATGGGAAAAACCCAAATTGCTTGGAGCTCTGTCACTAACGGCTTCTGAATCAAGCTGATGTTCCTTGACCTGACTCCCAGAGTCCCGCACGCTGCCGGGCTCCCAGGGGTGGCTGGAACACAGTGGTGCCTACGGCCTGTGCTGTGTGTCTCGTACCATGCCTGCTGCCCATCACCCCACCTCTGGGCTCCTTCATCGTAATTGCAAGAGCGATGGCAGAGCCCTTGATGTGAACAGTGGGTCTGGGCGCTGCTGCTTGCTGCTGCCTGGGTGAGAGGGCACTCCAGAGCCGTGTGCTGCGGGGTGGGGTACACCCAGGAAGCAGGTCCGATGTCGCCGTTACATTTTCCAGTGTGATTAAACCAACCGTGAGGTTGCCTCAGTGCTTCCAGCGGGCACCGGGGGAAGGTGAGTGAGACAGAAATGATGATGCAGCAGCACAGCAGAAAAGTGTATTTTGAATCCCAAATATTTACTATGGACACCTGTAAAATGGCTGGTGAAATATGTTTTATGGTGCCATTAATCTGCAATAAACCGCTTTTATTTTCCGTGTTTGCACAACGTCACCGGCCTGACTCATCCCTGCCGGTGCTTTGGCTCTGTGAGGAGCTGCAGAGCTCCCCTGCCCTTTGTCTTACAGCCTTTTCCTTCGCTTCTCCGAGCTCTTCCCACCTGCTGCTCGAATCAAGTGGCGTGGAAGGAGGATGTTCTCCTAACATCAAACGATGTGTCAGAGGAGGAGCTTCTGGCTGTAATTCCTGCTGAGTATATTTCCATGGAGATTTGTTTTGGTGGGGAGGTACCTGGGTGAAGGCGGGTGGGGTGAACTTTGGTGTTCCGTGTGTGAACGCTGCGGGCCAGCCGGGAAACGAGGCCCGAGGGGCCGTGGCTGCACCCGGAGGATCCCCCTCACCCTGGGCACAGTGGGGAGGGGGCTTTGCCGGGACGGGGGGATGCACTGTGCTTTGTAACCCAGGTGTGAACCTGACGAGACTCACTCCATCCTCAGCCCGCGCTCGTTTTGCCCATATGCCCCCGGAGCAGAAGAGCAGGGCACGAAGCCAACGCAGACCTTTCGATATTCTGCCCCGCGGGTCATTCAGCAGGTTGGGGTCCAGCTCTGACCCGCCCTGGCCCCCAAACCGCTGGGTACGGGAGGTGTCGCTGCCAACGAGCTGTGAAATGCCCCGTCTTGTATGAAGAATTAATTAATATTGGAACTTTATGAGACTTTTTTTTGCTGTTAATGAGGACCAGCGAAGCTGGTTCCCGGCGGGGCCGCCGGGTTCAGTAAGGGTTTAAGGAGTAAGAGCGATCATCAGGCTCTGGGGAGGAGGGGAGAGGGGAAGTGAGCCCCTGCCTTCGCCTGGCACGAAGGCCTCCTGCGTGGTGGCTGCTTTTTCAGGGGTGACTGGGGTGACAGGGACACTCTCTGCTTGTGCATCTGCAGCAAACCCTGGAGATGTCACCACGGGCCTTCAGCAGCTTCTGCCATTGAGTGGGGCAAAACGGAAACAGGAATCAGCTGCTCCAGGGGATTTCAATCAAATACACAAATAATGAATCTGGTTTTTTTCCCCATGGTGTGACATAATGAGGGTTGCTGGCATTTTCTTTCTTTCCCCATGAAGAGATTGTTTTTTCTTCCCCTGAAATGTACAATGGCCACAGCTGGAAAAAAACCTATGAGTGAGCGAACCCAAGTGAAGGCTCCTGGCACGGCGGGCGGCCCAGCCTGGTCATAACCCCCCCGGGTGTGAAACCTTCCCGAGGCCATCGCTCCGTGCAGCAGCGTCCAACCAGGGAGTGCGACTGTGCCACCCCATGTCCCTCATCCTGGACCAACCAGGGGAGAGCTGGTGCTGGGGCTGCCCCCCTGAAAGGGCTCAAACCCGTCATGGGAGAAGCAGGGCTGCAGACAGACGTGCTGAGCTGCTGAAAAAAGGTAAAAGACGTGGAGATTTCAGCCCCTGAGCCCGTGCTTCTGGCGGGGCTGCTCTGGCAGGCTGCGCTGAGATTTCTAATTAAGCCCCCTCGTATGGGACCAGCCATTAAACCACAGCCACGATCTGAAGCCTTACGGGGAAGGTGTGATGGATAAAGTCAATTTAATTATTCATCCGGAGAAAGCCTGTGCAAATATCAAATGCTCATTAGTATTCATGCAACCTGCATGGTCTCGCAACACTGACAGATTAAAGGTCGGGTCTAATTGCACTGGGGATGGACTCAGATTTGGTTGGGGTATTTTTTTTGCGGTCCCTGTGGGCTGTGGTTTTGCAGAGACGGGGAGTGGTGGGGCAGCATCTGGCTGACAAATGGACGTGACCGCCTCGTCATTAAAACTGCAAAATAGCAATCGATCCAATTAAATAATAACGACTTGCATTTCCCTTTGTGTGCTTTTCACATCCCATCTTAAACAATGCAACCCTTGCAGCCAGGCTGCTGGAAATCACTTAACGCTACAGAGAGTCAATCAGCAGGAAAATTAACACTGAAACTACTTCTCTGGGTGGTTGGTCATGGCCACGTTTGTGCTGAGGACCCAGCTCTGGGGTTCTGAACCTGTATGTCCAGGTGACTGTCCCCAGAAGAGACGCCAGGGAGCAATTCATGGGCTCTGACTGAAAATTTAGTCGGAGCTTGACTCCCTACATGCTGCTGGGATGTTCCCACAAGCTCATGGAAGGAGTCGTTATGGGTCCTGCTGAGCTTCATGGGGTTTGGGAATGTGTGGCTTTGTCAGAGGAGACAGAGAAGTCCCCTGCCCTGCAGCCACAATGCAAAGTCTTGTAGCAGCTTCCGTGGGATTCCCTGAGCCATGGGAGATGGAGACCAGGAGGCATCACTGAGCCGTGATGAATGCTTCACCCTCGAGACTGGTACCTGTAGGGAAGGAGAGGAGGGTCCCGAAGCCACACAGCACATTCAGCCCCTCTTGGCTGGGAACATCAGATCTGCTGCAGGTGAGCGAGTTCCCCGGGGTCTGATGCTTGTGCTCCAGCAGTGTGGGCCAGCACTGTCCTTCCCACGGCTCCTCCATCCACTGAAGATGGATCGTGGCTGCAGCTCACACCCCTCTGCGGTGCCTCAGACCCCTGGGAACTTGGAAAGATGCTTTGGGAAGGTGATGGGAGAAGACTCTTTCCCTTTGCCCGCCACTCCAGAGCAGACAGGAACAAATACCTTCTAAATTTG
This sequence comes from Bucorvus abyssinicus, assembly GCA_009769605.1. Lineage (NCBI taxonomy): Eukaryota > Metazoa > Chordata > Aves > Bucerotiformes > Bucorvidae > Bucorvus > Bucorvus abyssinicus. Next base: position 15,261,964 of record CM020044.1, read on the forward strand.
TCTCTTTTCTAAAAAAAAAAAGATGTTTCAAAACTGAATAAAATAAAATAACCCCTTGGCTGCTTTTTAGGCTGCTGGAGCTGTGGGTCCTGCTGCAAAATCAAGGCTTTGGTACCTGGCTCTCGAAGCCCCTGGTATTCAGCCGTATCACAGACGTGGTGCTGGCTGGTGGCTTGGGGCTGGGTGGGAGCCAGGACCAGGGCCCACAGGAGCAAAACTCTGAGCTCATCTCCATGACTTCAAGCTCTTCTAACTCGTTCCACCAGCCAACTCTCCATCACCATGCAGGGAACTATCCCTAGCAGCCACCAGGCGTCCTGCCCCGCGGCCAGAGGTATTTTCCCCTCAGCTCCAGCTGAGAAGGGGATTTGGGCACAGGGAACGCTGCCTCTCCCAGCAAAGCTAAATAATTCCAGCAGTAACCCCACGAGCCTCCCCCTCCAGCGAGGGACTCGCCGGGACATCCTGCCTGCCTCCAGGCAGGATTCAGCCCAGCGCCAGGGAATTCACCTCCCCACATTCCAGCCTGCTGCTTCCACTGCCACCAAAGGAGATTGCCACCATCCCCAAAGCGCTATTAATAATTACTTTTATGGTGCTTTTCTAGAATTCTTTACTATCCCACCGAGCCGGAATAATTATTTACAATCCTAAATGACTCTTAATTACCGCAGTGCAGGTGCTGGGAGGCAGCCGGCACGAAGCCACGCGACATATGGAGGCTCTTGCTCCAGGAGAAGGATCTGCTGAGCGGCACCGTTGGAGCCAAGCAGGAGGTGGGACCAGCTCCAAAGGCCAGCGGGGAAGGGGACAGTCCAGCCCCAGGACCTGCAGCCCAGCCAGCCCCAGTTAGAAAAGAGGTTCTAGGGGATGCCGAGCGCTGGGAGTGGGATGGAAACCTCTGGGCTGGGAGCTGCGAGGCTGGAGCGGGGCTCGGCATCCTGGCTACACAAAGTCAGGCCACGCTTCCAGTTTATACAGTTTAATACATGTGAAACAAGATACATTTCCTTTTGAGTAATGAATGCATAAATAACAGAAGATATATGTGAATGCATAAATATGAGGCGGCATGGAACGAACCAAACAAAACCGGTTGGGTTAATTTTTTCACCCCCCCGAACGTTGCGCTCGTGATGTACTCGCTGCTCTTATTTACCGTCGTCTTTCCAGGGCGAAGCTGACCCGTGGTGAGAGGGCGGGGAGGGGGCACAGACCGGAGGCGACAAAATTGAAATCAAGCCCCAAACTGCCCCCTAGAATGAAAGGAGTGGTGTTAAGAGGTGACCTGAAGTCCACTAGAGGCTTCTCAGCGGAGCTGGACGGGCCTCGCGAGGTGAACGCGCCCACGTGTGGGTGCAGGGGTGGGGGGCGGAGGGAAGCCCGACAGAGAGGGGGCAAATGGGACGGTTACGGCTGCCCCCGCGGCTCCGGCGTTTGGCCATGAGGAGGACAAACCGCTGACAAAGACCATCCCCTACGACAGCTCGTTATACCTTCCCATACCGTATCAATAATTTACTTCGCACTGCAGTAAACAAAATACATTTCTTAAATAATTTACTATTTATTTGTTTTGGCTTTTTTTTTTTTAATCTCTCTGTAACTTTTTCCTTTTTATCATCTTTTTTTCTCTATAACACAAGAAACGGCGTTTGTGCACGTTAGTTCGGATTATTGCGACATTTAACCTGGATTTCAGTTAAAAAAAGGAACAAAAAAGAAAGAAGCAACAGGACAGTTGTACAGACAAGAAGAATGAATAACTTATTATTGCACTGGCTACAAGTCAGTAGTGATTTGGTTTTTCTTTTCTGTAGTTACAACTGCTCAAGTACCAAAGAAAAACGAGAGCGAGACGACGGAAGCATCAGCCGTGAGAAGAAGCCGGTGGGATGATGGTGGCGGGAAGGAGAGGGGAAAAAGTAAAGGAAGCGAAGAAAGAAGAGAAACATTTGGAAAACGAACGGCCGTAGGAATGAGTTCCACATAAAACCCGAGGAAACACCACCCAGGCGCGGAGTCACGTGTAATGCAAAACCCAGTATCGTTTCTCTATAAAAATATGTGCATTATGAAGAGAGAGTTTTTGTGGGTGTATATATATTTTTTTTGTCTTTTTCTCCTCGTTTTGTATCTCACAAATACGTTGTTTCTATTTATATAGCTGCTGATATACAGACAATGTACAGCCCCCGCCTCCCGGGCTCTCCCGACGGCTCGAAAAGGTGCCTTGTTAAAAGTTTGAGCGTCTTTAAAAAAAAAACAACCCCCAAACCAACAGAACAACGGAACCCAAAGAGAACCACCCCCGAATCCCAACCGCCGCCACCTCGAACCCGGATCAATGTGACTGAGGCCACGGAGGGGGGTGGCTGGGAGGAACGAAGCAACCCCCGGGATCGGCTCCACCTTCCCCCCACCGCTTTGCGAATCCGCTGCCCCCACCCCGACCCCCGTCGCCGTTTCGTCCAGCCGTTCGTTTGGTTTCTTTTATTTTTTTTCTTTTTGTTTTTTTTTTTCCCGGTGTGTTTTTTTTTTTTGCAAACCTCCACAGCGCTTAAGAACAAGTGACTGCGAGAAAGGAAAAAAAACCCAAAAAAACCGGAGCGAGCAGCTGCCCAGGTACCTGCGGCCGCTCAGCCCCTTCGGTTTGGAACCCCCCATTGGTGTCAAGCCCTTGAGACCCCCCTGCTCCCCCCTCCCAGAAAGCTATACCGGGTCATCTACGTCTTCTTCTGTGGCGACAGTCACGGGGACCAAGTCCTGCTTCCCGAGGGGGCTCTTGGCGCCACCCGGGAGCTCTTTGCTTTTCTCGACGTTGCTCTGCTGAGTTTTTAAGTGCTCCGGCTTTTTCAGTTCAGAGGCGGCGGGTTCTGGCCGGGAGTCCCCGGAGCCCGGCGTGGACTGACCGCTGTCCAGGAGGAGATCCGAGAGGCTGCTCAAGGAACTGCCGTCCAACTGCTCGAAGGAAAAGTTGGGGATGGTCAGGTGCTCCCCCCGGCACGGGGGCTGGCCCCGGCGCTCCGCTTTGGAGGCCGGCTCCCCGGGCTGGCTCTCCGCGAGCTCCAGGGACTCTCTGTGAGCCGGGAACTCACAGGATGGGGTCCTTCGCCGCAGCATGCTGTTCTCGGAGGGTTTGGTGCGCGAGGCCGCCCCGCCATCGTCCTCCATGGGAGGATCTATAGAAATGCAGGGCGGGCTCATCTTCTTCTTCCTCCGGGCTCCGTGGATGTACTCGGATTCCGCCTGGATGTGGGCAGGGGACCGCTGCTTCTCCTCGGCGGCGTCCTCAAAGCTGCAGTCCCCATCGCTGATGGAGGGGCAGATCTCGATGGAGTGCCGCCTCTGGTCGTCCGCCCAGCTGGGCTTGTTGAGGAAGCCCTTCGTGTCGATGCTGTAAAACTTTTTCAAGTCCTTCTCCTTGCTGCTGCCCCTGGAGAGGCTGCTTGTGCTGCAGTTCTTGAGGGGCACTGGAGATGGGGCTGGGGAGATGAACGGCGAAGTCAAGCGGCTCCCAGCGTCCGAGTGCGCCCCTCCCCAGTCTTTGGCTGAGCTGTTGATGTGGCGAACCTCCTCGTCAGCCAGGTCGGAGGACTCGAAGAGGCAGCCCTCGGGGTCGGGAGGGCTGTCGCCGGGGCTGGGCAGGCGGCTGGGGACGCTGTGCTGGCCGCCACTGTGCTTCCGCGCCAATGTGCTGGGGTGACGATGCGGGGAGGACGGGGCAGAGCACGGAGGGGTGCCCGGGAGGGAGGCAGCCGAGGGATGGAGCGGACTGGGGGTGAAGGTGCTCTGGGGCTGCATTGCTGACGGTAGCATCTCTCCAGGCTCTGCCTGCAGGCTGTCCTTGCGGTCCGGAGTCTGCCCGTCCACGGACTCCGTTCGAACGGCCTTCTGGAAGGTGAGGAGAGAGAGGAGGGGTGAGAGCCTGGGGATCTACCGGGCCAGCGGCACTTTCAGCGATGCAACATGGCACGTGGCAGAACGGTTGGTGGGTCTAACGCACCCTGCACCACCCCATCCCTGCCCCGTTATGCCAGCCCCCATCAGACCCTCCCTGGGCATCTTCTCTCTGAGCTTCAGCTTTTCTTTCATAGAATAGTACATCCACAACGATGAACGTAGGTAAAAAGGGCCTTCCCCTGTGTGTCATTTGCTGAGACTGGAGTCAATGACACTTTATTATGAAATGTTTTGTTCTAAACAGGGGAATTCTACTCTCCAAAAAAAAGAAATGCAAGAGGGGACTGAAAAAGAAGGGAAGGACCCAGGTGACTATGAAGAAGTTTAGCTCTGCGGGCTCTCAGCCTCTCACCTGTCTGCACAGCAGCTTGTTGAGAGTGGGCGATCGGGGTGCGACATGCGGGGGAAGGATCTTCCAGCGGTGCCGGCCTTCGTGGCTGGGAGAACGGACTGCCAGCTGGAGGGACTCCGTTGGGACTCTCAGAGAGGAGCACGTTCCCACGGGCTGGGAGCGGATGGAGGTGATGGAGCCTAGGAGACACAGATCAGTCACCAGCACTGCTGGCATGGGGGCTGTGAAGGTTTGGGGCGGAACCAGGGCTCACAGGCTCTAGGAGGGGAAAGGAAAAGCCAGTCTAGCCTGGCTGAAATCCCAAGCCTCAACATAATCCTTGGGCAGTGCCAGGACTAAAAGCCAGGTCTCCCTTGTCCTGCCTCCTCCTTTGAATACTAAGCCATATCTCCTCAGGGATGGCAGGTTGGTTACAGATGGAGCCTCTGCGTGTGACTCTGCCTGCTCCGGGACATTGCTGGTCACAAACTTTACCCTCATAGCCTCTATTTCTGTTTCAGGTAGCAGGAATCTTCTCCTGCAGCTGCTGTGACGCTCAGGGTGGACGGCAGCCACCAGGACCACATGGCAGCAAATGAAGGGCAGGAGATGGGGTGGCACTTGAGACCCTGCCGTTGCCGCTTTCCTGGTGGCATTGCTTTGGGTGGGTTGCACAGAATCATAGACCACCGGGTGGGTAGGGGCCTCAGGGATCATCTGGTCATCCTTTGTCAAAGGATGTTGCCTGTTTGGAGAACATGGCTGGGGAAGTCGGGTGGCTGTGCGGATCTCCTGAGTCAGGATGTCTGGGTTGTCTCTGCAGTGCTGCCAGGAACGGGCTCGCACCCTTGCGCTGCTCTGCCACATGAAGGCAAGAGAAACTCTGCTGAGCTCCCTCGGAGCCTTCAGAGCTTGACTTCCAGGTCCAAGCTACAGCCTCGTACCGGCAGCGGGCAGCCTGCCACCCCCTTCACCCCGCTGGCACGCACAGGGCAGCTTTCCCATTCACTGCAGCCCAAACACCACCAGCACTGTCTGTCCACGGCAGTCCTTGGCTGAAACCGGTCCGAGCAGCAGTGTGGAGACCCCTCCAAGTCCCTGAGCTCGTGGATCAGGCAGGAGCCACTCTCTTCCTGAAGGCTCCCGGTCCCCTGGCTGAGTCTAAAGGCAGTCCCTCCTCCCCAGCCCCTTCCTGGTGCTGCTTTACTGCAGCTCTGTTTTGTTTGAAAGATCTTTTGCTTTTTTTAATGTTTTTGGCCTCAGGATTTATTGTTCTCATTAGCCTGAAACCCAACGTCTGTTTCTGCCTTGCTGCTCCATGTTAAAAACACAGCTATCCATCACCTCAAGAGATCTCGCCCAGAGGTCAGGGAACTTGAACCTATGACAAAAGCCATCCAGACAGATTGCAGTTGCCTTTCAGAAAGAGATTTGTTGGTGGGGAGAAAGAAAAGTTACTGTTTAATCGTTTTTCTTTTGGAGCTTTTCTCCAGAACCCCACAGAAAGAGCAGAGCAGCGAGCTCCCACCCCACCCCGCTTCTCCTGGTTCTTTTTGGGGCTCTCCTACAGCCAGAGTTTCAGATCGAGTCTGTGCTGCTCATCAGCCGACCCAGGCTTTACAAAATGGTTTTTATGATGCTGAAAAACTTTTGTCATAAAATCAGTCACAATCATGGCCATAAAATCGAAACCCCACGATCTCCTCCCTGTTCTTAGTTGGAATTTCCTTCTGTTGGAAACTTTCCATCCAGCTCTCGTATAGGAAACCAAAAACCCCTCTCAACTGCACGCTCAGGAACTCTGAGTATCTCTGGATTTGTCTATTTTTCCTCTTATTTTTCTAGTAAACCAGGAAACTGCATCTAAGACCAAAATAACACAAGATCTGGTCGTCTCACAATATTTTCACTGTGTGGTCACTGAAGTACTGGGAGAAGACCAGACGTTGAGCAGCCCATGAAAGCACAAATGCTGACGTGAGTCTCTACATGCTCCGTTTTACTTATGGGCCTGCGACTTAAACCGGAGTTTGGTGAGCTCAGAAGCAGCAGCGCTCTGGGTGACGCTGGTTGGATTCCTCTACCAGAGCAGGTAAAAAGTCACAGCCCTTGTTCAAGTGCTCTTGGAGAGCAACTTGGGAAACAGGAGAAAATTCTTGGTCAGTCCTACCCCGCCCTGCCAACATGGCAGCAGTTTTATACTGGTATAAATCCTGATTTACGCCCACTACAGAGCTGGAAACCATCCCCAGTAGTCCAGCCATGAAACTCAACCCCTGTTTTCTTTGCCTAGCAAAGAATTTGCAGGTGAAATAACAATAAATACTGAGCAGAGAACAGTAACGGCTATCCGGAGAGTTTGAACAAACACAGCGTTCCTTCACCCGAGGAAACCAGAGCAGATCTCGCCAGCCCCACCTGGGTTTTTGCAAACCCGCTGCTCATCTGGCCAAGCAGGTCTTGCATTTCAAGCAGCGCTGCGACAAAGGAGGCCGGGCTGGTAAGCTCGGGGGAGCCTCTCAAGAGGCACGGGTGCTTTTAGGGAGGCAGATATTTCCTTTCTCACCGATTTCCCCTTCGAACCAACTCGCACAACAAAAAAGAGAGAGAAAAGCGCTTCAGGGGAAACGGATTTGGGTGCAGGTGGGTAAATGAACACGCACAGGCTCTGTGCAGCTCCCGGTTCCCTGGCTGCGGGGTCTCCCCACAAGGTTCATCCTTAGGCCAGGCTGGGGAGGCACTGCAGAGGGGCTGCTACTCTTTATGCTCCCAGAGAAACTCCTGCAGCTCCAAACTCAGTGTCCCCCGCTGAAAGACACAGCTCTGGGGCTGAAGACTGCCTGAAACAAGAGCTTTTAAATAAAACCCCCAATTCCAGCTTCCATTCATGTCGATTTTAGCGATTCGTAGCCGTGGTGTCAGGGCTGACCACTGCAGCAGACACGTGCAGCTCGTGCCCTTTTCCTCCGCTAACAGCCTGTCCTCCACGGCTCCAGCACCGCCTGGGAGCCCCACTTCTCCCCAGTCAAACCAGCTTCCCCCGGGGAGACGCGGGGACGTGACGAGCGGTACCTCTTTGGGATTTGCAGGGATACGTCTCCATCTCCACCTCGTGGAGGGGGAAAGGGGCTTTCGCTGGCATCACCGGCCGGAACATGTAGCTGTCGTTGGGCAAGGAGTGCATGCGGGAAACGGAGATCTTGCGGACCGTCAGCAGGTTGCGAGAGTCCTGGGGCCTCAGAGAGGCAGCGCTGCCCTGCAAGGCAAGGAAACGGAGACGGGTGAATTAAGCATCTTGGTCAGGAGCTCACAGTAACCTCTTTAAAACCTCGTGCACATGTTCCTCTTGGCACCTCACAGAGCCTGTGGCCCTGACGGCTGCAGCGGGACACCAAAGCTACTCCGCGAAGCGGAGGGAAGAGCTCAAGTTGCGGCTGGAGTAAAACCAGGCATCAATGACCCACCACTAAGCAACGTTTGGCCACCGCAGAGAAGAAGTCAGATCCAGGGAAATGGGGCCCCCCCTCTAACCGAGCGGGAAGCCAGCGTTTCTCACACTGCTCTGCTCTGCTTTTCGCGGGGATGCGCCCAGCCCGGCCTGGGTGGGGATGCCCTTCTCCTCAAAGCTGCTCTGGGACAGAAGGGCAAACCTGGCCAGTCCTTGGCCACGCTGACCGAGGGCACCAAGCCCCTCCGGAAATTCCTGAGTCAGTATCTCCCCGAACACACGCACACCGGCAGACATTTAAACGTACACATTAACACCACGGCGGACCTTGGGGGCTCTCTCCTACAACATGGAGCTCTTTCGGCGCCACTGACCCCAGAAGAAGACAGCCACGTGGCAGAGGGAGGAGCAGACATCATAGCAGCACGTATGTGGGCTAGAAAAGGGGTTTCTTGGTGTTTGCCTTTGCTGTCAAATGGTTCTGGTTGGAAGTGCCTGGACAGAGCATGTCGCAAACCTTAGACTTGCCCCCTCGCTGCTCCTCTGAGGCTGTCTCCACCTCAAGCACCTTATAGCAAGTTTATCCTGGGATCTCAGGAGGCTTTAGTGACTCCAAAAATGTCCCTGAGATGCTGATGGAGCAGCCAGGAGAGGTGGCGCCATGACTTGGCCAAGCACTGGGGGAGTGGGAGCCCTCTGAAGAGGACCTGGCTCCCGGCCCTGAGGTTTTGGTCCTAAACTCATTCCCCTCACAATTTACCACGTTATCCAAAGTACAACTAATTGCTCTGGTTTTCCTTTAACGTCAGCCTCCCAGCGACTGATCAAAAACATTTTCCCAGCTGCATGTCTTAAATTAAATGTATTTTGCTTTGCTCTGCCGGGCGTTTTTGCCTCTCTGCCAGCAAAATCTGGGCCTGAGATCCCTCGCTGGATAGTTCAGAGGTCGCCGGGGATCTGGTTAAACCTGTTTTTTCCATACATTTTTAGCTCATGAATTTATTTCCTCAGATCCCTAGCGAGGCACATCCCAAGACAAATCCCTCAATGCTTTTATCCTGTTGAGCTTGGCTGAGAAGACGGGGGATCAGCAGCAGTTATTGACAGGTCGCTGGCATCCAGCGCTGCCCAGCAGCCCACCCGGTGCAGCCCAGCTCTCTGGCCTGATGTATTAACCCATCAGCAGTGTGGTTGTGCCAGTTTGCCCCTGGCCGTTACGGCTAATACTCCATCAGCATCGCGACACCTCAGCTCCAAGGCCCCCCGATGCCACACCGAGAACAAAAGGTCTTGCTCCACTTCCTCAGCAGACAGAAGGATCATGGTGTCTGGCTATTAAACCTCAGGCTGCCCTTACAGGGTCTTGTCTTGGTTGTGTGTGGCTGGCACAAACGGACAGAAATCCCTTCTTGACAGTAACAACTGCAGTTTTCAAGGTTTCAGCTGCTGAGACTCACTTGAGTGAGGGGTGTGGGCAAATTTCAAATGGCTTCAAAGCCTCAGTAGTAGGTACTTGAACCACGGGAAGCTTGTTGGCTCATGGCTGGTGAGCTGCTCTCGACAGCTGGGAACGTTTGGAGACACACCTCCACCGGCACTGCTGCTCCTCCTCTTTGATAAGAAAAACCTGGTGCACTCAGGAGCCTGATCCCATGCCCTGGAAATCAATGTGGCTCCTTCAAAACCCACAAAAGCCCAACCTGGACCAGTGCTGCTGAGATTGGGTACGTAGAACCCTGCCTGCAGGTGCCCTGAGGGTGCAGGAGGATCCCAGGCATCTGATGTGCAAGGTGGGAGCCTACTTGCTGTGAGACCTGGCTCAGGCCAAGCGGAAAGGCAATAAATTGACTGTAGACAGTCTTGGTGATGCAGCTCAGAGGCTCCATGAAGCATCTTTAATCAATGAGCACAACTCCCTCCTCTTGTGTCTGGGAATCAATAGTCTGTTTGAGCTCTGATTTTGCTCTGGTGCAGTGGGAGCTCGAGAAGAAATAATCCCGCAAATACCTCCACAGGACATGGCCCTCACCGGGTGGTTGAACAGCCAGAAGATGCTCTGTAAGCAGAGGTGACTGGCAGGATACTCTGGAAGAGGGAACACCGTAACGTCTCAGAGGCTTGGAGCTTCCAGGTGGCCAAGCTAACACACCCTGCAGAGCTATGGACTTCCTTGAGGAGTACACCTTCATATCACTGGTCTTGCACAGGGAAAACCATTCGGTCATCAAGAGCTTAATCTGAGACCAGAATTTGCTTGGAGATGCTGCAAGATACCTGGCGCTAGGAGATGCCTGAGAGTCATGACAGAGGTCAGGTAATAAAGGGGAAAATGGCTCAAGTCTGAAGCAGATTATTTCTGGGTGGCCTCTGCAGGTTCTGACGACAGCAAACATGCTCCTCATCGCAGCATGTGCATCTTCACCACTGACTGTGCCACCGGAGGGCATCTGGAGCGCGTTCACCTTGAGGAGGGAACAGGGCTGCAAGGGGGCAAACCTGCAATATCCTTACGATCAGGAGGGACTGAGCAGCGGGGGCTACAGCTCTTCTGGTCTGCTGGGTGACCTCCCCAGAGCATCTCCTGAGACCACAGCTCTGGTGCTTGCTGAAAGCCTGATGTGCTGGGCCACTTATGCCACTGAGACTCTGCCTGCCTCCAGCTCTCAATATATTTTTCGAGGACAAACTGCTCAACATCACAGCTAAAAAGAGTATTTCACTCATGTCCCACACAGGGCTGCTGGCAGTCAGCTGGGATGGGTTCATTGCCCAGCTCCTGCACACACAAAGGCGGTACGAAGGACGGAGGACGGGAAGGACTGTGGTGGCTGTGAAGAGACAGGGTCAGGACAATTCAGACACCACCGCTAGCTGCACAGCACCAAAGCACAATGCCACAACGCAGAAGCAACGGCGCGGCGTCATTCACCTCAGCCTTGTGGCCTGGGGTTTTGTGGGAAGGTGTCAGGACACGGTGGGATACAGAGCGCAAGGACGGGATTTCCACGGCGGGAGCCTCTGCCCCCTCCAGCGTGTCTGAGTCTGGGATGGCTAAAGACACAGCCTCACAGCTCAGCGCCTCCTTCAAATCAGGGAGATAAAAAGCATCAGTGGCAGAGCACGGCTGGGTCTAACGCTCGAACTCGGTTGCCCCGTGGCATTCCCTAGTTGCCCCATTCATCCAGAGCAGAAGGAAGAGTAAAGAAAATGCAGGCTGCAAAAACCGGCACAAATGGCTAGAAAATACAGAGCATCTTGCAACACCTTCCAGGGTGCCCATGGATTAGTCAGACAGAGCTCTATGTATTTCACCTCCTCCACGCAGCCTCTTCCAACCTCCCTGCCTCTGCCTGGGTGTCCGAGAAGTGAGTGAGGGCATCGCTGCAGCCCAGCCCCACCGCGGGACCTCGCTACTGGGCGGGGGAGAGAAAACACTCATCCGCATTCGAGCAGCCTCATCCGCAGGGGAAATCAGTGGGCAGCTCCCTGCTCTCCCTGTTCCCCCTCTGGGGAGCATCCCCTGTCACTACGGGTTTTCAAGGGCTAAGAGGAAGCTCTGCATGTGCTGGTGTGCTCAGGAGGTGTTGGAGGGTGAGGAAAACCCAAGGAGAAGGAACTTGGTTTGCAGTCTCAGCCCATGGGAAAGGATGTGCCCTCTCTTCCCACAAGGAGAAAAGCAACCCGGGTGTTTATGGTGCATTTTCCTGCAGAAATGTCTATTAGGAACTACATTCAAATTGCGAATTCCCCATCGCCGTGTAACTGAATTTCTTTTTACTTGACTTAATAGAGTCTGATAGATTTTACAAGAAACTAATTTAATGTAATTTAATCTCAAATCCCCCATTGATTTTACGGTAGCTTTGTTTGCGATTGCGGCGACAAAGCAATTTCATATTCACTCTTAATCATACGCTGCTGACATGGGATGAGACAATTATCTCATGCCCCTCCTCTCCACCCTGACTTCTGAGTGCCCTGTTTTTCTAGAGGACTAATAGAAAACAGAGGCTCTCCTGAGCTGCACGCTGTGATTTGCTTCAGGGTCCTCTGGAAACCCTAAGGTGGGATTAAAAAGAACCCGAGGAGTAGATCTGTGTCAGTGAGAAGGGGTTTATGCCACCCCTTGCTGCGTGTGTCAGGGCTGTCGGTGCCAGCATTCCCAGCGCTTTATGAGATTGCTCCCTGGTGCTGCTGCCTGTGCCGAAACGACGAGGACCGATGCGTTGACCGTGAGAGCAGGACAGGGACCTGTGGCTGTTATGGTTCTGAACTTAAAGTTCACAACCTTTGAATGAACTGGAAATGGCAAGAGATGGACTTTCAACCCTCGCCCGGAACAACGGTCAGGACAGCGTTAGTCCTGGAGAACGCGTTTCAAGCAGCCTTTGACCTCAGGGAGCCCTCCTGAGATGACTCCAGATGTGGAGGTGGTGATGACGTCTCTGCCGTAGGGGAACCTGAGAAAGCTGCCTTCCTCCCACACTGCCTCTTTGACTCGGTGTCACTTGTGATCTGACTGCCGTGATCAGACGGCAGTGACTGGTGAGAGCCCTCCCCACCCTACCCTGAGCACAGGAGGAGCAGATGCTTTGTGTGAACTATTACCAGGGCTTGGTGCTTCACCTGCACCACGGACTCTGACTTCATGGACTCCTGACTTCTGTAGGGTGCCCTGCTCTCCAGGGCCACTGCACCTCCCCTACTCCCACTGGTGGCTGAGGTGGTTGCCCCTCTGGACATCTCCAACTCGATCTCAGCATCCATCTCAGCATCCTCCTTGGCCTCCTTGTTGCTCTCCTCCAAGTGCTTCATCAGCACTGCCACCACCACGTTGACTAGGACGAACTGTGCGATGAGGACGAAGGTGACGAAGTAGACAGGAGAGATAACAGGCAGGTAACTGAGGCAGTGCTTGTCTTCCCGAGTGCATTCCCGGAGAGTGTCCTGCCACAGAGAGGGAGAGGTGAGGGATCGGTAAGGACTGGGGCTCTGCTTGGGCTCAAGACCACAAACATCATAGATAACGTGCTGGGGACTGAAGCCCAGACACGATGGCTCGTAGGCACAACGAAAATGGATAGAAGAAATCACAGACACCATGACATCATCTACAAAGAGGAGGATCGCGTTGTGTACCAAAGGCAGAGGGCACAGAGGACATGGTTCGTCCTCTCAGCCACAAGAACTGACATAATTTTGCTGAAGTATTATATGTGTGTTAAAAAGAATAAAGTTTCAGGTCGGGTGAGACTTAGGACAAATTATCGCTTGAAAATACACTTGGCATTTAAATGGGGCCGTTTCATTTTGATGGTTTAAAAGGAAACCTTATTTGTTTCCACACAAAAGGTGCCTAAATTTGTTCGAAATCTGTAACTATAAATCTGCAGAGAAAAAGTACCCAGACAGAGGTTGCACCCACCTTCATGATCCCATTCCAGTTGTCCCCCGTCGACACCCTGAAGAGGGTGAGGAAGGCCATGCCAAAGTTGGTGAAGGTTGCGTGCCGGCTCAGACCTTCACAGGGGTTTTCTTCACTGCAATCTGCAGGAGAGAGAGAAGCAGAAGCACGTCAGCGAAGCCACATTTGCCAGTGCTTAGCCACGGCAGACCCCCAAAGCCGGTGGTGAGACCCTGAGCTATGTCATGCTGAAACACGGCGTGACGGAGGTGATCTCGTGGTGGCCTGCAACTACTGAAGGGCAGCTGCTGAGGTGGTGTAGCCAAACTCTGCTCAGTGGAGGCGGATGATAGAATGGACAGCAACGCACTGTGGCTTAGGAGGTCCAGGTTGGACATTAGGGAAGTTGTTTTCATCTGGAGGGTCCAACAGCCCTGGGACAGCTCACCAGAGAGGCGGGGGAGCTCTGTTGCTGGAAGTTTTCAAGATTTGGCTGGACAAAGCCACAGCTACTCTGAGCTACTGATGGGGCTTCAAGTGGGAGGTTGGGAGGGTCTCCAGAGGCCTCTTCCACCAACATTTCTGTGATTCTCTTGACTTCACCCCAACAGGCAGAGCCAACACAAAGAGATCATCTCAAAGGAGGTGGAAACAAGCAGACTTGCTGGGCTGTCTCAACAAACACTGCCCTACAGTACCCTTTGTCCGTCCTCCTCTTGGTGATGGCCTTGTCTTGATTATTTTTTACAGGGCACATCTACCATGAGGGATATTTCACTGAGACAGAGCGGAGCAATTTGACATTTTTCCCCTGAGAATTAATATACTAATGAGTGTAAATTGAACAGATGAAATAATAACCCTTCCCTAAAACACGGGCTCATTAAATATTCGTTAGGACAGGCAGCAATACCTCCTGCTAAGGCGTTGCACTAGTGACATATTTATTTCAGAGGCAAATGGGAAAGAAACCCAAAAAAACCAAAAAAACCTGCACAAATGACCAGCCCTGGGGGAGTGAGCGGGCGCTGATGGTTCCTGTGGCTGACACGGACTAGCAGTGATTGGGAAAAAGAAGGGAAAGTATTTCCCAGTTAAATCAGGGTGGGAAGCGGTGTGCTGGCTGCCTGTAGCTTGCCCCGGACAAGATCAAGGCTGTCCCAGCCTCCGACCACAAGCTGCGGTGACCGAGGGGCTGGACAAGGTGTGTGCGTGGAGACACAGAAGAGATTCGGAGCGGCAGAAGGTGCCGCTGCGAATAGGACATTTTTCACCTTTGTGGCTGAGCTAATATAGATATGTCACGTAAAACCCACAATATTTCATCTGGAGTGGATGCAGAACTCATTTTTTCCCAGAATTTGTTGGAGACTGAAAAATCATTTGTCTCTGGTTGAAAGAAATATTTTGCTTTCAGGCATTTGTAATGGGAGCAGAGGGCTGGACCCATAAAGGGATTAATGACAGCCATAACCACTGCGGAGGAAGGGCCATTCTCGTGCTGTTGAAGCCCTCGTTGGAATGCAGGCACTGAGAAGACAGACACATGTCCATCAAACAGCCTCTTTAAAGGCAGTGACTGCCTTGGCCAGGCTAAGCCGAGCAAGGCAGGGCTAGAGAGCTTTCTCTCTGACTCCACCTGACTTTCTTTTGAGCAGTGGACACATTCCTCATCAGCTCCACAGTAACCTCAAGCCAGAGGAATCAACGCTGCTGGACAATCAGGAACCAGTCGACGCTTCCTGATTTATGCAGAAAGGGGAAGGTGACGCTGAGGAGAAGAACAGACAGGCAGGACTTGGGCAGCTGGAAGAGCCACGTCTGCCAAGCGCAGAAAACTAATGGAGTGTGGTGGAGGCTCCGAGGAGGGACGTGTTTATGGTGGCATCTCTCCAGCACGCATCTGACTGCCATCCAGCTTTGCAGACTCATGGTCTGTCTTAAGTAGCAAAGCTCCATCTTCGTGAACACATCCATGCTGGACAGTTATAGTTAAACAGTAAATAGTTCCTCTGCAGCCAAGGGTGGTGTTGGACAAATCTCTAAACGTGTGTGTATGCACATTAGACAGGTTCTGTATTACATCCTCATGGGTCATCTGGGACCCTGGCATCAGGAGAAAACTTTAATCTTCAGACTGTGAAGCTAAGGAAGGCCCAGGAATGAGAGAGGGAAGAAAGGAAACAGCTAGATACCAACTAAACACCGACCGGATGAAATAAATCGTGTCAGGCACATTACTCACCCAGCTTGCCAAACAGTTCCACTCCCAGGGCAGCATAGATAAAAAACAGGAGCATAAAAAGTAGGCCAAGGTTCCCTACCTACACAAGGAGAAAGCAGAACAACGGTCAGGCAAGTTGAGGTCACAAATTAAATTGCTCCATCACATTTTAATCACAAGCAAAAGAGGGGCTGGTGGCCAGAGGCCGATCATCGCCTCCCCTGGCTTCCAGCACCCTGGTCCCCTCTCACGGTTCTGCTTTAACAGACTCAGAGAAGTCTCCCGGGTGTGGGGAGGAGCAGACGCTCCCGGGTGTGAAGCAGTCTCCGTGGCTGGCGCCCCTCCATCGCCTTCCCACTTACGGACAGCCTTCATCGATTCTTTGGCCGGTAGCTTACGTGACCTGCTGCTCTGGTTTGGGTTTCAAGGAAGCTGTGCCCCAGTGTGATGTGGAGCTCCCCCAGCCTTGCCGCTTCTCTGCAACCGCTACCTGCATCTTAGCTTTCGAAAGCAAAGCTCTGTTCCACACCCCCGCGCTGAAATGCAGGCGCGGCGGATCAGGCACCGCGCGGTCCCTGCCGTTAGGCATCAACACGCGCTGCAAGGCGGCCGCAGAGGACGGTCACGGAAGCGCAGTGATGCTAAAGGAACACGCGCGTTCTGAATACCAATGTCGTTACACCAGAGTCACTCACTCGTGGGCTCAAAGCCTTTAGAACATCTCGAAGAGCAGGCTGTTTGTGATTCAGGCAGAGGACACGAAGGGCAGAGTGCCCTGACCAGCAAAGCACCTGCATTTTACCTGCACCTAACTGGTCACCCTCACCTCCCCTGCCGCTTTTAAACGTCTCCTGTCCATCGGCTTGTACCGGAGATAGAGCGACGGAGTTCTCCAATTAGACAGGGTGTCAAAGCATCGTTTTGTCTCTAAATAAAAATGAACTAGGTGGTGATTCAGGTAGCCAGGCTGGGGATTCATCATCTCCAGGTGAACTCTTCAGCTCGAGAGAGCTTTCTTCTCTGAGGTGGTCCAGCCACAGCGTTGCTGGGTGCTGCTGAACTTCATTAGAAAGGTTATCGGTATGGTATCATAAAATTAACTCAGCTATCACTTACGAAGTGGGTTTTTTTTGTATTGAAGAAATGGGAATAGTCCAACCACCCAGTGGAGGCTCTAACTGCTATAAAGCCTAAACCCGCTACTGCGCACAGAGCCTGGCAATCCCACTAACATTATCAGCACACTCCAGGGAATAATGGAGATAACACAGTGATGGGGATGGCTGCTCTGGACTATTTCACCTGCAGGTACTCTCTTCTGGAATAGCGTTTCCTAGCTCACGTCTGCTGGACCACTGATGGGCTGCAAGACATGAGAAGGCAGTCTACAAACTGGCTGCAAACTGGGAAACGGGCTCAGGTGTAAATGCTGCCAGAGAGGCAAGTGAGCAAATAACTACAGGGAAGGAAAATAAAAGCAATAAACAAGTTTTCTGGGTTGAGTGTACATTAAAGCCTAACCTTGTAGCGCTGCAGAAAAGGGTCTTGGATTTTTTTCAAAGCAGTCCATAAGCTGAATATTTTACTGCTGTTTTAATGCCTAATAAATCAGCCTGCAAACTTCTGGCGTTGATGAAATTCCGAAGAATTTAGACTAACATAAAGTTATTACCAGGTTATCAGTCAAAAATATTCTCTCTCTCAACATGCAAAGTGAGACATTCGCTCATAAACAATTTGCCTGCTCTCCAGTGTGCCCTTGTAAAAGAGTCTGCATTTAAGATCGTCACTAATTACATTCCTGAACCAACGTGTCTCATAACCAGTTTACACTCTGTATAGCCTCGAGGCACCACAGCCCTCGGCATCCTCTAAAACGCCACAGGGCACGTTTGCTAACCGAGTGTTTGCTGGTGTCCCAGGCTGCACCTGCCCTTGGCTGAGAGCAGACACATGGGCCGTTCCAAAGCTCAGCTGGTGCCCGGGATCTCTTGGGAAGTGACTGAACATCTGGCTCCGGTTTGGAAACATGGCTATGTGAAAGAGACAGCAGCAAGTGAGAGCTCCTGGGATGGGTGATGGGACCACCTTCACCATTACACTCCATCCCAGCCTCTACCTCGCCATCCAGAGCTGCTCCCCACGTGCACAAGAACAACCCGCTGCCTTGCCCACCCCCTGCAGATGTATCATCCACATGGGTATGTGCAGGCCGTTCGTGGTTGCTGAGGCTGGAGAGGGCAGCCCACCACCACCTGATGCTCAAGACCATGTGGCTGAGCAAAATGGCTCACCTCTTGCTTAGGTGCTTCGGCAAAACCGCTTGGTCTATTTGTGTTGCTTCTGGCTCTACCTAATCAGTACAAGTTGGTGCCAGATCGAATGTTCTGTCAGTGCTAGCCCGTGGCTCTGTGGTACATGTCCCTCAGGAAAGGAAAGGAAGGTCCTTTTCAGCCCATGGCCTTCACCAAGGCCTGAGCAGAGGAGGACCCACAGCATGATCTCAGAGATGGGCTGAGGAGGAGGCAGGGAGGTCATCCAGCGGCTGCCGAGTAGCAGGGAAGGCAGCTTGCCTGTGTGTCTGTGACCTTACGTGAGTCATTCCTCTCCTGTAACTCAACGTACCCATTTGTAATACCCTTGTGGGTAGGTAATTAATGTCTCTGAAGCACTTTGAGATCTACTGAGACCAGACAAGAAAAAGATCGTGCATGAATCATGTTGCTGGGAGTAATGGGAGCACATCCAGGCACTTTCCTCCATCAGCCAAAGGCCGGGATGCTTGTGCTGGACTCTCCATCAGGGACAGAGATCCAGCTCTGGTCAGCAACCTCAGCTTTGGCAGCTGGTCACCAAAGCAAGCTCCGAGAAGTGGTTCTGCTCTAGCAGCACTGAACAGGTCAGCCCATACTCTGTTCCTCCATCAAACTCCCCCTGACTTGGGCTGGTGCCTTTGGCTGGGCAGAGAAAACCACAGATAACCCTCCCTCTGGCAGCCAGGGACTATCCATCATTCGCTGTGGCTCCAGCATTGAGGAGAGGCTGTGGCCTGGGGGGAGTGAAGCAGAGATGAAGAACTTCTTGGAGATATTCTTGATGCCCTAAAGTACTTCAGAGAAGCCACAAGAGGAGAGGGAGACACTGGTGAGTATCTGTTATTCCTCCTGGACTTTCATTTTCTGGCATCCTGGCTGTGATATACTGCTGACAAAAATGCCTGTGTGCCTGGGACAGAGGGACGTGTGGGGAGAGGGGCAGAGTCCTCCCGTCCCACCCAGAAGAGCAGAGAGGGGCTGTATGAGGAGCTACCACAGTGCATCCCCGCTGGATCTGTGATCTACCATTGAAAAAGCCTTGGAATAACCCCGCTCAGCAGCAAGGAAAGCGGCTCTCCTCTCCACACACCCAGCAAAGCCCTTCTCCCCCTGCCCCTGCGTGGCCTGGGGAGGCTCTTTCACCTTTACTCCTGCAGACATCACTGCTATAAGTTCTTTGGCTTCTCCAAAGTGACACTGCAGTAGCTAAACTCCACTGCATGTCCCACCAGAGTTCCACCTCTGAGCTATGCAGCGACGCCGGGTTGGGTACATGTACAAGGGGACACCGGTCACCCGGGCACTGCCACTCCTCTGCTGCACTGTCAGCTGTCTGATCCTACCCAAATCCCTCCAGATCCTGCTGGCCTCTGCTCTCCTTGCCCTGGGAGAGGCATTGATGAACTGCGTGTCTTCTGCTGCCCCACTGAAGCACGCTGCAGCTCCTCTCATGCCTCTCCCTGCTCTCCCATCAATTATTTCTGCATCCCTGGCCCACACCTTGGCATTTCCGTTGCCCAGCTCCCTGGGATGCCTGTCAAGAGCAATTTCTCAGAAAACCAAGCCCCTGCCAATCTTTTCCAAGGACACAAGTCCTCCTCATCTTCCTTCCAGCACTCTGCAGCCAAAGCAATAATCCTGGCGGCAGGAAGACACAGGCTGATTTACACACAAGACCCCAGAGAAAATGGACACATTTGTCTGCTTGGCAAGAGAGAGGCCATCTGTGTGAATTCCAGGGCTAGTGGAAAGGGCCAGACAGACAACCTTGGAGGCTGAGGTCATCTCAGTGGTGCAACCACAAGGCCAACTAGTGAACTGAACGAGCTCCCCTTTCTGTGCAGCCACTCGGTCCCGCAGTGCTAAGAGCCAGCAGAACGGTGGTTTCTGAACTGGATGGTTTCTGCTTCGCTACTCACATCTCTCAGGCACATCTCCAGGGTGCAGACAGCATCCCCCCAATCTTCCCAAATCTGTCTCATCTGCAATGCTTGCTGGTGAGACATGTCTATTCTTGCTTTTTGAGCTTCACAGTTGTTGTGGGTTTTCAGCATCTGGCAAAAGCAGCCTATTGTTTCTGTCCCACAACTGGCATTAGAAAGTGCCAGAAAACCTCTTCAAGAGCTGAAGTTGAGATAAGCACTGGAATGACAGTGCCAAGAAGTCAAACTCCTGGACAGGAGCAAACCACAACTTGTGTCCTTCAGGGCACTGATAGAACGAGGAGTTCTTTTTCCTTGGCACAAGAGTCCATGTGGGGGGAGTTCCAAGCTTTGGAGATGAAGAGGAGGAATACTGTACAGTCCTGCATTTAATTAACGTGCCATCCACAGAGCAAGCGAGAAAAAAGTGGTTCTCCATGTGTTACTCAAGCTATCTCTGCTGCTGAATAAAAGCAAATAGGAAGCTGATGAAAATAACCCAAAGGAGAAGAGAGGAGAGGAGAGGAGAGGAGAGGAGAGGAGAGGAGAGGAGAGGAGAGGAGAGGAGAGGAGAGGAGAGGAGAGGAGAGGAGAGGAGAGGAGAGGAGAGGAGAGGAGAGGAGAGGAGAGGAGAGGAGAGGAGAGGAGAGGAGAGGAGAGGAGAGGAGAGGAGAGGAGAGGAGAGGAGAGGAGAGGAGAGGAGAGGAGAGGAGAGGAGAGGAGAGGAGAGGAGAGGAGAGGAGAGGAGAGGAGAGGAGAGGAGAGGAGTACCGCAGTGACAATACCTTGTCACGCGAAGGCCATGAAGGGACATTCTACATACACCAGGCAAAGAATTTCCCCCCAAACTTTAAGCAATAAACATCAGATTCATTTTTCTTGTCACTTAGCAGGCACATCCAACGAGGATTTTCCAGCTGTGGGTTCAGGCTGCTAAATTAATCGGGGTAGGAACCCTTCCACTGCGTTTGAAACCAAAGCTGTAGCTTCATGAAGAGTGGCTGCTGTCGGAGAGGGCTTCCCAAACCGCCCTTCTCCTTTTCTCCATTTCACTGGAGGACAAAATGGCATTTTAATCTGCTTGGAATATCCCTGGGGATTTCCCTTTAAAAGAGACTTTGGTTTGAAAGTAAACTGCAAAAACACCCCACGGAAACAAAAAACCTGGCCGGCGGCCACCCTATTGTCTGGGGGGAGAAAGAAAACAAGGAGAGAGAGAAAATACGCTCAGTCATCACAATGCTTTCGAAAGAAAAACAGCAGACACAAGCCGAATGCTTTCTTGACATGCCAAAACAGGGGTCAGGTTGGTGAATTCCATGCTTTATTCTCAGCCAAAATCCTTCACTGAGAGGGAAATCTGAACGCCAAAGGGCAAATGTCTCAGATGAGGAATGTCTTTATGGGAGTGATGAAAAGTAAACGGGTCTTTCCAAGAAACAGAAATTCCCCAGTTCGTTTTGAATAGATCGTGGGCTTCTTTGGGCTTAGTAACTAACTCAGAGGGGTGTATTGGGGTACGTACATGTCCTCCTTATAGTGATTCTCATATGGCCACTCCTATTCTGGAAGAGGTCCCTCCACGGTGTCTGCTTTTGGCCAAGCCACAGGGCTGCCATCTGGCCTTTGAGCTGTGATCCCTCTGCAGGCACCAGAAGCTGATCCAGATGTGACTGCTCACCATGGTGTGCTGCCATCTCCCTGTGTGTATGGGGCATCCCAGGACATCTCCCAGTCCATCCCAGGACACTATACAGAATGGAGTGGGCCCACCCATAAAGCTCCTTCCAGTGACAGAGCTGCAGGGTGTTTTGGAGGGCTTGAAAGCTAAGGACTTGTCTTGCCATGCTTCTGCATCCTAAAAGTGCTCTTCTGAATTGCCAGCTGGGAGAAGGCGGCTGCAGACTTCCTCTGCCTCATTTCTGATGGCCTGGCACCTCATACTGGTTCTCACTCCTGCGTAAAGCATGGTAGTAAATGTTTCCAGTACTGCCTGGTGGGATACAGGATCCCAAAATTGGAATGTGTACGCAGCTGGCCTGACTCTAAGGGCTGAAAAATTAGGACTCGGACCATCAAACCCACAAACTAGCAGAACACAGCTTAAAAACAAAGGAACCCTAAACTTCTTGGAATCCTTCTGATGTGCTTTAGATCCTCCTGAGGGAGAAGTGCAAGTCAGAAGAACACGTCTTTCCTTCTTTCTCCAAATAAATGGATCCATAAAAAAGTGGTCCCAGGAGCTGAACACTTGAAGGATCCTATCAAAGACTGGCAGCATCATTGTTCCTCTCACAGCTCATGAGAATATGGTGATTTTAGACCCTGCCTCAAGCTTTGAGCACTCAGAAACATCTCCCCCATTTGCCTTTTAAAGTCTGCAGCTCCTCTGTAAATAGTTGCCAATAAACACGGTTGCGTGTGAGTCTCAAAGCAAACTGCTGAGCTGGAAGCTCTCTGCTTCCAACGCTTTCACCTACAGCTTCCTCTGCCTTCCTGGTGTTTCCTGAACTTGCCAGTGAAACCTGTGTTTTATAAGAGCTCCGCCTACAGCAGCTGGCTCTCCGATAACTCTTTTTCCCACCCAACACAAGTGCGTGAGCAGGATGTGCCATGCAAAACTCTGCTACCAGGGCACTGGTGGCGGCAGAGAAAGCTGATACCCTCCCCAGGTGCCTTCCACAGTGGCACAGAGCTGTCCCCTGGCCCGAACGGTATAGTCCACCAAGGGCAACCAACGGGGCATGGATGAAGTCTGGGGGCTTACCTGGGGAAGCGCTTGCACCACGGTGTCCAGCAGCGCTCGCATTCCGGTGGCCATTTTAAGCAGTTTCAACACTACAATGAGAATCAAACGCTGGTCAGCAGGGCTGTGAAACATTTCAAGCAAAACCTCAGATCTTATAGGGAGGGTTTACATCTCTCTGGGTCTATTCCTACAGATGGTAAGCTCACTGCGTCCTGGCAGGGCCCACATTGGACCACCCTGACGACTTCCCACACCAGTTAACGTTAAGGACATCAGTAAAACAGACCAAAGGCAGAAGAACTCCAGCGTGCTCTAGCAGGAAAATGGGAGAGCGATGGGGAGACACCTCATCAGTGAAGCTCATGGGCCGACCCTCCCTTCTCCACCGCTTCCCGCTCTTGTCTGGTGTTGGTAGAAAAGGTCTATGGCCCCAGGTTTGAATTAGAGACCAAGTTAAGATGCCACTGGAAACACCCATCAAACCCCACCTAGCTTGTCGCTGAACCGACATTTGTGCAGCCTCATCTCCAAATAGCTCTCAAATGGAACTGAAACGGCAGGACTAGAAGAACAAGTGGCCAAACCATTTCCTGGCGGGTCTGGAGGGATGGCTGGAGGGAGACCTACGGAGCAGGCCGTACCTCTCGCTATCCTCAGCACCCGCATGATGCGTATTATTGTGGGATTGATGGGCAGTGCAGCATTCATCTCAATTTCTTCCAGTGTGATTCCCACAATTGATAAGAGAACTATGGCCAAATCCAGCTGATTCCACCTAACAGACAAAGAGAGGAAAGACAAAAAAAATAGTCACACCGGACAGACACCCAAGAGCAGAGAATCATCTGATAATGACAAGCACAAGCCAATCCCCAAAGCCTTTCTCTCTCATATCTGGGCCCATGATCTTCTACGTGGTACAAAACCAACTCACCGCAGCTGGCACAGCCAGCCTCTGAGCCACCGCTGCAGGTCATGACTGGGAAGCGTCCCTGCCCGCTTCCCGGTCCCTATCGACCCTCGGCTGCCCAGGGGGACCCACTCTCAGGGGCAAGGGACCACTAGGCTAGAGGCACCTTTGACGTGAGGCAATACCCATGTAATGTCACCTGTCTCTTGAATTCCTCCACTCGGTTTATAACCTAGCACTTGTTGAGGACCTTCCCACCAGCAGACAGACGGTGAGATGTGAAGAAACGGAGCGTCTTTCCTAGGTGATTTCCCTCACAAGTAATACTGCTGCCAGCAGTTTCCAGCCGCTCAGTCAGGATAAATGAGGTAAACAAGCTGATCTTGTGGGGAAGTTCCCAATCTTACCCCGCTCCCCAGCAAGCCTCCAGACCACAGCGTGCTTTCGTACACAGTTCTGACTAACTGTGAGGCAGAATAAGGCGGTGTGGTCTCTGCAGCTGGGATCTGCAGGCAGGGGGGCTGAGCACAACTAGCTCTGTCTGTGCCAAAGGCTTCACGAAGCCAGCAGCCTACCAGGGGACTGGGTTGGACTGCAAGAGAGCCTTGTTCTGAGGAACTCTGTGACCTGCGGTTGACAAAACTAGTCTTTTGAGGACTGGGTTGATGCCAACAGGTTGGTTCTGACCGCTAAGCTGAGCTGGTCAGACCTGGAGAAGAGGCAGATACCGGGGGCAAGAGTCCATCTAGAATTTTGTAGGATATCCTGAATTCCTTCTGCAGAGCAGTACTAGCAAATCTTAGCGTTTTGAGTTCCTACGCTATAAAGTTTGAGCCATGGACTTTGCTCTTTCTTGCACACAGCATGTAGTACAACCGTAGCAACGCTACATTTACCCAGCATCTGGCTTCGAAACTGGGTCAGTACAGCTCTAAACGCGCAGGAATTTAACACCCTCTCACCTGTCCTTAAAGAACCTTCGAAAACCAAATGCCACCAACTTCAGAACCGCCTCGAACACAAAAACTATGGTGAAGACATAGTTGCAGTACTTCAGGGCTTCATCCAGGGACTGAAAAAGAGAGACACCAGTTAGACCAGCACAAGCTCTCCTTCCCGGGAGCCCCTGCAGAGGGACGAGGGTGGAACAGGCACAGAGAAGAAAAGTCACAATAACCTGCAGAACTCAGTTACCAAACTGCACCAACTCACCCAGCAACACTCAAATAAAGGGCTGGACCCCGATGCCAACAAAAACCTCATCAGCACTAATTCCAGTTGTGCTAAACGTGACAAGAGCTCTCGGTCCTCCAACTTCAGTGCATAAATAGCTCAGAGTCTGGGACAGAGAGAAAATTTTACCCCCTCCCCTTATAAAGTTTACTCCTTCTGAACTGCCTGGCCTCGGGTAGATGAAAAGACGTGATGGATCGTTTCTTTATGCCAGCGTGGCAATCCTTAGGACAATGGTTTTGCTTAAAACACTCAGGAAAATAAATAACGCTGAGGATGGATTAAATCTTGCCTTGAAAAATGTTACATCTCGAGAGCTGGGCAAAGCACGTCCATATTTGGTGCAACCTTCACGCTCTCTCTAGAGCTGCTCTCGGAAGTCAGGAATCCGCAGTGTTTATGCTTGAAGATGATGAGTGTTTATAACGGATTTCATTGAAACTGTGGGCCAACAATAGCAGGAGAATCTTGCCGGGGCCTTAAAATAGACAGTTGGAGAGTGAAACGGCTCTTTGGTTGGGTCAGGATTGGGGGAGAGGAGGGAGGGAGGGAGGGAGGGGGGTTAGTTAACTGTAGCACAGGTCTCTTCCAATAAACAAAAGCTAACAGTGAGCATCAGAACAGAAATAAGATGCAACAGAGGAGTCGCAAAGCAGCATCTGCTTTGTTGAGAGAGGAACCTCGGGCCACGGAGAGCTCTTCTCGTCACATCTGCGTGACGCCTGTGCTCCGCTGACCCCAGCTACATGGGATGAGCACACACTGACTTTTCGGGAACGACAGCTGGAAGTCCTTCAGATGTTGGCATTCCTACTATCCCTATTTTTGCTCCAGTGCCTAAAATAAAACGGCAACTTCAAAGAATGCGGGACGATTTACTGTCCCATCCGAAGCACGCTGCCCGAGCCTCGGCTCTCGCCTCATCTGTGGTGGTTTGCGTTCAGATTTACAGCGCTGGGTTTTACGTAAATATAAAACAAGCATAAATAAGACCTAATCTGGGCAAATAACGTTTACACGCACAACGAAGGCTGTTTCGCAGAGGAATTACGGGGGCAGAGCAGCACACAGTCAGCTGGCGTAAAACACACAGGCGTTACCCTGTGGCTCGGCGCCCCCGTGGCTGCGCTGCCAGGAGGCGTTTGCAGGTGACCTGGCAGACGGCGCCGTACCAGAAAAGCAAACACTGAGCCTAGAGCTCGGTGAAAGACAAAGCGATGGAAGATTAATCTATACGCCAAAAAGGACAGGCTGTATGATTTATGCTAAAGGTTTTCTTGGCAAAGGATTTTGCGATACAGAGAGAAGGGCTGTACTTTAGAGTTGGTTTATTCTGAATTCACCAAGGAAAGGAAGCGTTGCTGTGCATGCATTAACCTCACGTTTGTGTCTGCTAACGGAATATTCTAAAAGTCTGGGCTGCGTTACAGTCTGAGGGTCGGTCACGGCTGGGATCGGGAGAGGAAATATTTAGACTGGTCTTTTCCTAGTAAAAGTTTAGCTCACTCTCCATTCACCTTATTCTCTGCTTTTTTAGGCAAGAGCAGGGAAATCAAGCTTTTGGCTGGGACAAGTGACTCCCGAACGGTAGAGCCAGCCTGGAGTTAGATGGATTGCAATGCTGAGGGTTTCAAACACCAGGGGATGGTCCCAGGGAAGCAGGGCTGGCTGCAGACCTCGCTGGTCAACGGGATCCCAAGGGAAGAGCGTATGGTCCTCAGGTCCTCTGCTACCCCACACCGCTGTGTTTCCCAGCCAGCACATTGATGGGCGGCTCTTACCTTTGGCTGGTTGTAGTGCTCCATCGACATAGTGATGACATTGACCCCAATGATGAATGTGATGAAGAGGTCAAGGTAGTGGCTGGTGCAGAGGGTGTGAATGTACTTCCGCGCTGGGGAATAGTCAGCGTAGTAAGGCCTGCGCTGGGCTTCTGCAGAAAGAAAGAAAGAGGCAATGCAATAAACGCAGACTTTGCTGCATGGTTGGCAGCCATCACAACGTGTCCCGAGGGTCATGTCTTACACACGCCCAGACTCAGCACATGAGAGAACTGACTCAAGCAAGCCACGTGAAATGGCCAGACGCTTCTAGCTAGAACCTTCAAGAACCATAGTGGGGTTGTCAGTCTGAGCCAAACCTCTTATGCCTGCAGGAGGGACCTCCACACCTTTGACAACCAGGTCCATTTCTCACCCAAGTGCTCTCTGTTCTTCCTGCTCTGTCTCACGCTAGAGGACAACCTCTTCATTTAATGGGGCTCTTGCCACAGAGCAGAAAGGGGGAGAAGCAGGATGGAAATGAGACCCAAAGCCAGAGAAAAGCTTCAAACCCAGCAAAACTTCAACTCCAGTTAGAGGAAAGGCTTCAGGCAGGTCTCACCAGTCTGGCCTCTGATACGCATCTCTCCTATTCCTGCTGATGTCAGCCACGTCCCACGTAAGAGAATAACATAACCTGAGCTCAGCTTCTGCGGCTTTTGGTGTGTTTTAAAAGTTTAAAGGAAACACAGCGATGCCTGAGGCAAAGTAGGGCACATGCGTGAGGGTTAGTAGCGCAGGAGAGCATCAACAGCGATGGAGCGGGGTGCTCAGCATGTCTCTACGAAGACGATCAGCACAAGCTCCTCTGCAAATGTAAAACCAAGGGCAGGGTTGCACCTAAAAAGCCATCCAGGCTGTGACCACATGAATTTTATATCTCTGCCTCTGGTCACGACTCCTCCTTTCGTCTCTTTGCAATGGAGACGTTTCTGCACGTGTCCAAGTTCCCGGGGCCGTTCCAAGGAAAGCGTTTGGACACGGCCCTGTGAGCGAGTTGTTGGTACTGCAGGTGTCCCTCTTCAACTAGACGGTGAGCACGAGATGGCTGCGGGCACTCGGGGGGAGTCGAGTTCTGTTCAAAGTCTGGAACGGTAAATGTTCAGCGAGCGTACTTCAGGCCAAAGTCAGCATGGCTGTAGATGTTGCAAGTGGAAGCACCACGTTAGGACAGACTAAGTCTGAGCAGGATTGTTCTTATCAGAGAGGGTTTTTTTTTTGTAAAATTCAGCTTTACATGCGTGAGGAGCTGGCAAAAAGGAGTTGTTCACCTTAAAAATGACGAGTGAAATAAGTTCAAAAGTACACAGAGTCGCCCTGAAGTACACGTTCCGCTCCTCTCGTCTTGCTAATCTCTTTCAGATGGAGGGACTCCTGCAACAGGGGTTGGGTTTTCTTTTTTTCAATAGTGCAACTGATGCCAGATTAGAGTCCAAACCCCTAAAACCAGATGGATAAAAGGAAACCAAATCTGTTGCTCTCTTTCAACTCTGATTTTTTCCTGGTAGTTACTAGTGGAGTGGAGGCACTTGAAAAACATTTCCTTCTGACCAGGGTCACCTAGACTTATTTTCTCTGCTAATGGCTGTGGAAAAACAAGATGAAAGCAAGCGCCATTGTTTGTGAATACATTTTTCTGTTGCTTTCATGTGCCTTAGTCCTACCAGTCATCTTGGACTTTAGGGCTGTCTTTGCTACTGAGCTCAGCTAATCTTCCGGTGCGTCTAAAAAATAATAATAAAAACATGGCAGCATAATATTTATTTAAGCCTGTACAATGTGCTTTCATGTGTCTTCAGATTATGACATACTTCGTGGGGGGTTTTTCTTATTGGAAATGTCTTCTTGGGAATGCAAAAAATCAGCTTGTTGGGAGATCTGAGAATACCCCCAATAGCCAAGCGTTATATTAAGGGGACTATTTATTAATGACTAATGGTTGATTAATGGATCTCAGAAGAACTTCAGCGGTGATGAGCAGTGTGGGAATACACTGGCTGGCAGCACATGAGGCAAACAGGCTGTAGGCGACTGCAACTACTCTCTACCCTGCCCAGATGCAGCCATTGATTAACTATTCCACAGAAGATCAGGTGTTTATTCTGTTTCATAAACTACTGATGTAATTCTAAAGCACAACCACAAGAAGACATTTTCCACTGTAAAGCTGCTGGACAGCAAACCTTCTAGGCTGCCTGTCAGCAACCCAGCTCGCTCTTCACCTGGGCTGGGTGTGCAAATAGGACCGAGGAACCACCCAGCCATAAAGGTGGGTCTGTTTGATTGCCTGAAAGCGTCTCAGAGCTGTGGCTGCACCCTCCGCCAGCGCTCAGCGCTGGCTGTTCCTGCTCAACTGGTTGCTCAGAAAACTTGGGACAGGTTTAACTTGCCCTGGGATGAGGATGAGGAAGCTCTAGGGTTCATTTAGGTTAGTCATTTAGGATGCGCCGCACCCCTGAAGCCAGGTTAACAGATGAAAAAGAAACTTCTCCTGGAGGGACACGCACAAGGACAGCCAGGGATAAAGGTGACAACGCTTCGAAACACATGCAACGAGTCCGTCATGCTGAGTGCAGCAATGCATGCCATGTCCATTAGAGGAGATACTGCTCATGCGAGGCGAGCGGCAGCGAGCAGGGGCGGGTGGGGAGGACAGACCCACTGCTGCTCTCGGCGATGCTGGCGTTGGGTCAGGACAATCCTGGGAAGGCAGAGGGGCTGCAGCAGGGTGAAAGCAGTGAGAGATCAGCCACACAGCTTCACCACAGCCCTGACCCGCCCCGAGCAGGAGAGAGGCTGCGTTTCAGAGCTCCAAGGCCCCCAGCTCTGCGGGGACACTGTTCATTCAGGGTCCCTTTAGGAACACGCGCTATTACCTCTCAGTGAGAATATACTATGTTCTTCTGCCCAGTCTGCAGGTGTTCGCTGCACACACCTCCTGCTACAGCCTGCTCAGCCAGAGACGGAGGGGTCTGCAGGAGAACCTGCGCGAGGAGAGCAGGACCCCGGGGATGCGGGCGCAGCAAACAGGGCAGAGCTAACGCATATCGATTACAGCAGGCGAAGTGCAGCCTTTGCCCGCTTTCTCCGGGGAAACGGTTTCTGGGATGAGACACCAACCAGCCAACTAGCAGAGTTACATCCAACACAGACAGGTATCCCTGGCTATGCAGGAGGGAAAGGAGAAACCATCAACCGTACACAAAAGGAAAACCGCAGTCCTTTCTCGCCCCCACTTCTACGTGTTGGCTAATGCCTGGCTCTCACCTCTCTGCTGAGCGTTTAAACTTCTTTGCTTGTGATTCTGCTGACATGAAAATTAATGAAGCACCGTCTCCTCGCTTAAAAGCATTTAGGTTGGCATTACAATTGCTAGCTACAGCTCCTCCATTATTCTCCCCTGCATGAAACATTAGAAAGCCCTCACGGGTTTCTAGGCACGCTTGGCACGGAGCAGCTCTCTACCTGCAGCTGCCTAGAAAAATAAGCAAGATGGTTTGATAATTCCCTAGCTGGAAATACTAAACACTCAGATATGTGGTGCTCAAAAAACGTTAGTTACAGCTCAAGTGTTTCTGCTGGATACCGAGACGGTCGTGGCACGGAGAGGACGGACCAATTTAAACGGCACCGTGTGCTGCCCGTGATAGCTCAGCCCTAGGGAGAAAGGCTGACGGTCAGCGATGCCTCTGAAAGGCAGCTCTGCCGGGTCTTCAAACACAACCAGCCTCTTCCTCCTATTGCTCAGCTTTGGGGTGAGAAATGCCTCGGAGAAACACGGCTGGGGCCACGCTCCTCTCGAACCGAGCAGAAACCAGGAAAAAGCATTTGCCTTTGCCGAGCTCTCAGTTTTGGGGCTCTTCGCAGGGACCAGTGACTCAGTGACACACTGAAAGGCACTTTGCTCCCCAGCCGGATCCTCTCCCGGGCTGCGTCAGGCACCTCCAGCGCTCCCTGCGCTGAGAGTCACCCAGACCCCGCTCGCAGCCTTTGAAGCCCAGAGCACTGCCTGCGTTTGACCCGTCCTCGTGCTCTCCTGGGCTGCCGGCGGCTGCTGGCCTCACCGCGGGTACAGGAGGGATGGGTTTGGCCCCAGATCCTGAACGCGGAGGAGATCAAGCTGATTCATGAGGTTTTAACCATAAACTTTAATCTGGGGAGGCTGGTTTCAGTCTGTCTCCTGAGGACCTCATTAAAAGGTTAGGAGCTGCAGGATTATTAAATTACACTACTCTTATTTACACAGTAGATACAGGGGATGGAGGCAGCGACTGCGTCAGAAAAATAGTCGGGTTTATCTTGAATTTTTACCTCCACATGACAAAGTACGCCGTGCCGTTCTGCCTTTACGACCACATCAAATGCATTCCTACGGTGTGCTCACCCCCCTGCCCTCTTTTCTCACGTGAGCAGAGTGAGCCGGTGAACCCAGAGCCTTCTTTCATCCCGGACTCAGCTGAGTTTATGGCAGCCCGCTCATGAAGGCTGGGCCCTGCGGCCACTGCTGCTGCTCTCATGGCAGCGGTGCCTCACGGACCTGTTGGGTCCATGAGCTCCGGTCCCTCAGGTGATGCTTGTCACAGGAGGAGAGAGTGTCAAGGCACGATTGTCCCAATCCCTTCCTGACAGTGGCCCTCAGATGGGAAACAAGAAACGTTTTGGGAAGGTCTGAGGTGGTGTCTGACAGCAGAGATGTGGGCTGAGAGGAACCTTCCTGCCGTGCTCCTGAAAGGTACCCCCAAAACGCAGGTGGTGATTCCCCATCCCACCTGCATGAGGTCCGAGGAGGAGCAGTGTCCTGCTGCAGGGCTGTGTCCTCCTCGGAGCAACCGCTCTGCACGCAGGGTCCAGAGCCTGGGCTTTGTACCCTGTGCCCGCTCGGATGGGACCGTCCAGGCATGGATAAGCTGAGGCATAACCCCTTCCCTGAGCCCAAGCCTGCTATGGCTCAACGGCGTGTTTCTGTGTGTGGAGGCACCTACGGATGCCCGAAGACCTCGATACACAGAAGCACACAGAGGGTTGCTGCACACAGAGGACGTAACAGGCAGGAGACAGAGGACAAAGACAAGATGCCAGGCAGACAGGGCGAGTCCAGATGGAGGAGTGTTGCGCAGAGAGCACATCTGGTAGCTGTGATGAGATTTACTCTGGCTCACAGCCCTAAGTCTTCCTCCCCTTACGGTCTCTTCAGGCCAAACGCTAGAAATGGCAGCTGAAGTAAAAGCGGGGCTCTCTGCTTGGCTTCCCAGGTCCTCTGCAGAACCACCGGTCTCATCCCACCCCGTGGTGACCGGGCTCTTCCCCGCTCCTCCGTAAGGATGAGACACGCAGTGTTGGGGCCCGTGGAAAGCTGGCCAGCCTGGCGTCACCGGGCAGCATCCCGCGCCTGGCCGTGGACACAGACACTCCCCCCCAGGGGCTCTGCCACGCACGGCACCAACCACAGCTCACATCTTTCTGAGTCTGCCACATTTTTTCACCAAATCCATCATCTTCTCCATTACCCAGGAGGTGAAAAGTCCTCCCGTTTCCATTTTTAAAAAATCCATTCAAATGTAAATGGTAACCTTTCAGATTGTGTATCAGAAATTTGATATCACCTCGTTAACAGCTCAAATTCGGACACCACGCTGTCCACGCTGAACAGAGGCAGGTAGAACACCTCAGACCCCAACCATCTGAGGTAACCTCCTGGAAGCCCAGCACATGGCCAACTGTTGAGCCTCTCGGTTGCTATATTGGACTTAATCACCTTCCAGGGATCTGTCCTCCTCCCTGCGCGCTCGCCGTGAAATGTTACAACCCACATCTGCGCAACGCCTGGGTCTGCGGTCTGAAATCTCTCCTTGGCTCTATCCTTCGAGAGAGCTGGATAAAGAGGGGCAATGTAACCGTGTCCATCGCGGGGACTGGCTTTTTTCCAGAGTCACAGACGGGCTTTTAATAAGATTTACTTACTAATCAGGAGCAGCGAGGGGCTGTGGTTGAGCTACCCCTCCTTACCCGTGCCCCAGTCTATTTTCTCTAAGGATCCTTAATATTCTCTGTAAATAATTTGGGGGTTTTTTGTCATATAAACTTCATCTGAATGTCTTCTTGGGTTAGTACATTGGGGTAGATATCCTGCACAAGCAGGAGGACTCTGGAGAGCCCGATTTCTCTGGAAATGCTGCCTTCAGGATTTCCACTTCTAATCCCAGCTGGAGCCTCAAACTCATGAAACAAAATGGGAAAAGGGAAACAAAATTGCATTTGAACTCGTCTAAATCTCTGAAAGCCTCAGCGCCTGATTGTGGCTGGCTAGTTTGATCTAGATTTCATTTGAACCCAGCTACTTAACTCCCAGCTAATTAAGATGAAACAGGCTTGGCCGTCACTGTGGCATCAGGTCAGCCTGTCATTAAGGCCCCCTGGAGACCGTGGTGCAGAGCATCAGTGCTGAGGTCTCCCATGGCTCTAATAAAGAGGAGCACAAGAGCAGGAGAGGAGCTGCGAGGGATACAGCTGCCTGCCTTCTGATTCAAGCGTGGATGGATGGATGGAGGAAACTGGCTGCAGTTCTGACCGCTGCGTCCTTAGAGCCAGGCGAAAGACCATTGGACCTAACTGCAGTTTTCCAGCTGAAAACGGATACCTGTGGCTTGATGTTGGGGAGACAAGCAGCCGTTTGTCACAACGAGATATGAGGTGCTTACAGGAGATCACCCAGGGCAGCGCAGCGCTAGGCAAAGAGCCACAGGGCTGCTGCGGCAAGCGGGGCCAGGAGCACTCAAGCCCTATCCCTGACTAAGCTCATCTTTGATCGCAGTGGCCAAGCCATGTTCCTTCACTTACTCCTAAAAAACGCTTGCCAGCATCTAATGCCGGTGTCCCTGGCCACTGGAACTGTCCAGGAAGTCAGTGTGGCTGTTTTCCCGGCAGTTTCCTGGGAACACCCACCAGATGCTATAGGCAGCTTGTCCTGGTGGAGCCTGCCAAGGAGGTGAGAATTAATACATGAGAACCCTGGGAAGGTTTGGGTCAGGAAAGGAGCACAAGCTCAGGTGCTCTTCTG
This sequence comes from Bucorvus abyssinicus, assembly GCA_009769605.1. Lineage (NCBI taxonomy): Eukaryota > Metazoa > Chordata > Aves > Bucerotiformes > Bucorvidae > Bucorvus > Bucorvus abyssinicus. Next base: position 15,295,340 of record CM020044.1, read on the forward strand.
CTCTGATGGCCCTGCTAGATCCGCTAAGGAGCAGATTGCAGCTAAAGGGCTCCTGCTGCACCCTAATGGCCCCACGCCTGGCCAGTACTGCCACGAGGACTGTTTGCAAGGACAAACTGAGTCCCAGCACATTGCTCAGCCGTGAAGGGCTCCCCTGGCTGTGATGGGGCAAGCATCTCTTGTAATGGACATCTCCCAGAGAAGAATTTTCTGGCCAGCCCCACCTTGGGGCTCCGTTCCTCTCCCCGGGGCTGTCAGTTTGTTCATGTCCTTCATGCAGCATGTTTGGGGCATGCGGGGCCATGCGCTAGGACTCCAAAAAGCATCGCAATTATTTTGTCTAAGAAAAGAATTAATAACTCAAACCACCCCCACCACCAGATGCAAGCGGCACGTTAAGCCACAGGGCTCCCCTCAGGACTGGCCTTCACGCGCAGAGTAAGCATTGCCGCTGTTTACTCGCTGCATCCCCCAGTCCCACCGCGAGCTCCTGCGCGGTGCTCGGGACACCTTGGCCTTGCAGAGCGTGATGGAGGACTCTGCTTGGAGGAGGATCTTCTCCCCAGCCTAGTAAACAGGTAATGCCTTACTTCAGGCTTGTAGAGGACAATTCCAGGGTGTTGGCAACCCAGGACTTAAGGTACCGCCAAAGAGGTAACGAAGCAAAAACAGCCTCTTGAATCCCATAGAAACAAAACCAAAGGAAAACAAAGTCTTGCTTTGGGAGCAGGCAGGGCTCAGAAAGATTTTGGTTTGTAACGCAGTCTACCGACCAGACAGGTATATCTCCTTACTCCTGCGCTTTTTCTCCAAGCGTCTCAGCCGCTTCTCCTCCCGACGCCGGGCCTCCTCTGCCTCCTGGTGCTGTCGGCACTTGTGAAAGTTCTCCACCACCACCCCCACAAACATGTTGAGCACGAAGAAGCTGACGATGAGCAGGAAGGAGATGAAGTAGAGAAGCATCCAAGGGTTATGGTTCTGGATGGGCTGGTGAGGTGGGGAATTGAAAAACAAGAGAGAAGAGAAGCGGCATAGACAAGATGTGTGTAAGTCAGGATACCGGGCACTCCGGCGCAACAAGAGAGCACAGTACACTGTGGTGGGGAGGAGGAGAGGGCTGGGAGGAGTTAGGAGGTTTTTCCCAAAACAGCTTCCTCTCACTCACTTTCTCATCGACTAGAATTTTACTTTTGTTGTAAAACCCATCCTGGCCTCTGCAAGTTGCCTTACAGGATTTAATTACGTTAGTGTTCATTTCATACAGCCGAAGATAAACCTCAGTGGATGTGCTTCATCCCACCTGCGAGATCATTTCAGTTCAAGATATGCTCCAGATTTTATTCTTTTTAGATGTGTGCTTATGGTTAACATTTCTCAGTTGTTCAGGAGCAGGGGAAAGTTAAGTACAAAGTGCTATGTTGCTACGGTGGGGCACTGCTCATCTTAGACTCTTGACTTCCTTTGCAAATGCCACATAACACACAAACTTAACGTCTCTTCCACAACATTCCTGGTTGTTTCGCATCTCGTGCAAGTTTGGTCTTAACGCATCTGTGAAGCCGCAGCGCAATAGCACGTGTGGCCCTCCTCCAGTACCATCATTCTAATTAAAAACCCCATCGGTGCTTGTTTGTGTACTACACAGGGCGTAGCTACTCAGTGGAGAATGGAAAACCTCGGCAGCCCAACGGGCAGGCAGGGCCTCAAGAAGGTCCTATAGCTCTGCTCCTTCCTGGGACTTCAAGAACAGCAGAGTCAGCCAGGCATGAGACTAAGAGCAACACATCCGGACTCTGCAGTCCACTGACCTGTTGGTCAATACCCACGGCATCCAAACCGTCGTACATGATGTTCACCCAGCCATCTTTGGAGGAGAGGACAAACAAGGACATGAGGGCCTATAAGAAAACAAACAGCAAAGATTGGTCTTGCATTTTAATCCCCAGAAAAGAAACTAATGGCAGACAATGCTCAGCAAAACCATTCCACAGTGAGGACTGAGGTCCATACGTGAGGGACTGCAGGCAAAAGCAGTGGCTTTAAGACACCACTGTCCTATAAATGAGGAATTGTACAAGCCTAGGAAGCCTGGCTGCTAGAGATCAAGAGGTGACCTGCTCCATCTTCACCCAGTTAGGGTTGCTTCTGACAGATGAATGCCTACGTCGTTCTTGGAAACTTCCTACGATGGTGGTTCCACACCCTCCTCGAGGACATTTTAAGTGCCCATCCAATAAAAACTGGTACAGAAAATCCCTGCAACGAGGACTTTACCTGTCCCAAATTGTCAAAGTTGTACTTCCGCCGAACCCATTTGTAGTGTGCGTTAGTGCAGTCAGTCTTCGTGGTGATGTTTTTTACATCAGGACCATCGCAGTAGTAGAACTTGCCTTTAAAAAGCTGTATTTGAGAGCAACAAAAGAAGAAAAAACAAAAAAGAAGCAGCTTTGAAACATCTCTCCTCGATTTATCTTTCTGTTCCCTAGTAGAGCCGTTTGCCCTTCAAATTCCTTTCCTTTCCTTCCAGCTCAGATACCTGTCTTAACACACAGGGTGAGGGAAATACTGTACCTGGACCCCTAAAATCCCAAAGATAATGAAGAAAGCACAGCAGATGAGAACAATATTCCCAATGGGCCTCAAGGAGGAGATCAAGGTTTCTACCACCAGCTTCAGACCCGGGGCTCTGCTGATGACTCTGGAAAAAATGGCAGAACAATAAAGCTCTTACTTTTTACGTTATTACATGGTTGCTTTTCCTCCTCTGCTTGAGCTAACACAACGCTCCTCTCCTCACAGACAGCCTTCGGAGACGATTACTGACTTACGTGGACAACCAGAACGTTCCCCTTCACATTAGATGGAATTACAGAAGTGTAAGACGCCCGGTCAGCAGGGCGTGGGGCAGTTGCTTACTGGCAACAGCGAGGAGGGAACACTCTACGGGCAGAATATCACAGAGGGTCCCACACGTGCGAACAGCTTCACGGTGGTACTAGAGAGCACGTCTTGTCCTCTTTACAGTAGTGCTCACCTGCCCTACTGGCCTGGGCCCCATGACCACTTTTTGAGCAAAGTAACTTCAATTTGTTTCCTGATTAGTTCCTGAACTGACGCTTGGCTGACGGGAACTTGTGATCAACAGCTCCTCAGCCAAAGGGTCATCCCATCAAAGAGCTGCTTGCTCGCTTGCTGTGAGAGGCCAGGCACTCTCTGAACCCCACCTGGAGCAGCTTTTGGGAATTATGGAGAACAAGTGTTTTCCTTTCCCAGGTGAGTGCCTGGAGAACGGCTCTCCCATGGGCGTCCCAAAAAGGTATCTGTGCCGGTAAGTGTAACCAGCCCAAGCAAGCTTTTCTGGGACGGTGGGTGTTTTGACTGAAGAACACCAAACCTTTTTTTAGGAGGGACCTGTAGGAGAGAGAGGGTATGAGTCCTTGCAGGAGGCTGGGGCTTGCACCGCTAACGCTGCTTTCACGCCTGCCAAATGGGGGGAGAAGAGGAGAGTTGTGCACTGACTGCAGGGACAAAGCATTTTGTCAGGGGCTCGTTTGGCAGCAAATGATGTGGCAGCTGAACTGCACCTACAGAGGGTTAGAGTGGTCCCTGGAGGAAGCCTAGACGTGGCTGTGATAAGTGGAGCCGCCATCAGAGGTGATGAATTCCTCTCTGTTAATAGGATCTGGCCTCCAAGACCAATTCCCTTTTTTCCTTTCTGTTTACTTAGGAATTGCCGACGCCCTGATTTCGGTTCTAGTTACGTGTGTCAGACAGGAGCCCTGAGGCGCTGCCAGGCCACGGCTTGTCCAGGGTGACCCAGAGCCCCAGCACGGCAAGGGGACCCCGATGCCACCAGCAGAACAGAGCGTGGGAGCAAGAGAGGAGACAGAAACACTCGCAGAGTTACTTGTGGCGAAGGAAATACAGAGCCCCAGACAAAGAGCCGTGGGTCTTGTGGTCATGGACCTAAATGAGATTGCTGCTTCTTACTGCTCTCATAAGCAAGTGGCTTTTCATCAGAAGGCTCGCAGGTCTCAGGAGGTGCCCGTCTTATCTCCCCTGACATGTCATGAAAAAAGGCTTGTGTTTCTTGCCAAGCAGGATGGAAACAGAACAGGCGCCGTGAGCTGATAGAAGTCCCCCAAGCATTAACGCTCTTTGTTACTGCATAATCGTAAACCAAAGACAAATTCTCTTTATTCCTTTTGTCGACTGCTTTTGTCCCCCTCGTCTCCCTAGCTGAGAGCTAAATTGGTTTGCAGCAATGTTGGACATGCAGGCACAGGAGAGCAGGTAGCAATGCTGGAGCTTATCAAATTATCGCCAGCACCTGCTCGATCAAAAATTCTCTCCCAGCCAATGCAACCTCTTTGCTTGGCAAGGACCAGGCAGTTGGGTGGTTTAACACGGAGCCAGACTGATTTGTAAAACGGTGATAAAAACGCAGCGTGGAGGAGACGTTCGCTGCCTGAGTACGATAACACCTCTCAGTCCAAACTCCATCCGCTCTTTTCCATGCTGGAGAAGATGAGTTGTAAGTAATTACATTGTTTTCAGTTTCACCCGTAAGAGCTCCCCAAAGATGCCTCTACCCATACCGTGTTCCAGCTTTTTGTGTTGTTAAGCAAGACCTCGATGGATCACACACATTTTTCCAAACTCTTTGATCTGTCAACACAAAGCAAACTCAGCCACCCTACTGGTGAACTTACCGGAGAGGTCTCAAGGTCCGCAGAAGTCTCAAAACGCGAAGGACACCCAGGATCTTAGCTCCGCCTGCCGATGCCATGGAGACAATAATGTCAATGATAGATACAAAGACCAGGACTCCATCGAGGACGTTCCAGCTGCTCTGCAGGTAGGTGTTCTCCCCAGAGAAAAAGCCAAGAGCTACCACCTACAGCCAGGAGAAGAGAGACATTTAAATCTTCACCCAGCTCATAACTCTGTCATGTTCTGGTCTTGGCCAGGCCTCGCTATGGGCCATGGGATGAAGACGTAATTACCTTCACCATCATTTCAGCCACAAAGATTGCAGTGAAGATGTAATTAGAAACGCTTAGGAATATCCTTTCCTGTAAAACACAGAGCAACGAAAAGAAGCAGGTTATTTGAAGACTTTAGAAACCAAACACCTTTCATCTTGCAGCATCTTAAGATCTGGATGCTGGATCAAGGAAGACGACGACTCAGGTACTCACCGTGCTATGTGGGTCTATGTCTGGGCGCTCCAGTGCTATAGTGATGCAGTTGAGAAATATGAAAACCAGCACCACGTGATCGAACATTTTGTGGGCAATGACCTTCTGGCACATCACTCGGAACCTGAAGAAACGGTGGGAAGAATATCCTTCAGATGTCTGGGTCAGCACCACACTCCCACCCAAGCGGCATGTCCTCGAATGGGGGCTTTCAGAGCCCCCAGCATGAACCCAGGAGGTGAGGTAGTTGCTCCACAAGCTTCAGCCAATATTATCAATGCAGGAAACAAGATGTAAGAACTGCTATTACTAACGCTGGTTAAACCACCCTTCTTCCTAGAGAGGCATGGAGTGAACCACGCAACAGTTCCGTAACAGAAAATGTTACCTAACAACCAGGAGTTGGATTTCTAAAACTCTCAGTGCTTCTGCTTCAGAGAGGGATTTCTCTCAAGGGAAGGCTCACCAGACATGTAGTACTCCATCACCACAAAAACCTGGTGGGCTGGCGTTTCACCGGGATTTCTTACCGATTCTGTGGGGAAAACAAGTAGAGGGACCAGTCTTCATGACTCTTGCACCACTGCGGTTTGTAGGGCTCCAGAACCTTACGAATCCGGTAGCAGTAACTCTGGATAGAAAAGAAGAAAAGCCTTTTCTTCCTCTTTTATTTTCCTGCCTCTTCAACTTCCACAATCTTTTTGTGAAATGGGGGCAGTACACGGCATTTCACAGTGCCCGTAGGGAGTCACGGTTCTGGGACAGCTGGGGCAGGCGTTGTCACGTTTGCCCAACACAACAGGGAGGAAAAGGGTGAAGAAAGGGGCTGCTGTACAATGAGATATGAACATAACGAAGCGAGGCTTCTCAACAGGTATCAGTTGAGATCCAAAGCTGTGTCAAAACCAAAAAGGCCTCAAACGACCAAAAAGTTAAGTAGAAAACATTATTTCTAGGGTTTCAAGCCTTCGAGATGCCAGACGGCTCTTGGGAGCAAAGGCATTAGCCAGCTGTGTGCCTAGAGCTCATTCCTGGAGGCATCCTGGGCCAGAGGGACAATCTTGGCCAGCCCAAAACCTAGGCAAATGCATTGCAGTTTTACCTCATAAGAGACCACTGTAACGTAACAGCCCAACCTGTTAACTCAAAGGACCTTTTGGGAAGTGGACGCCCATCCCTTGGACCTGGAGTATTTTTTTTTTACACCGGCCGTTTGGCAGTCACACATTGCAAAGCCTGATTTATAATCAGCTTTCTCGGAGTGGAAAAGCCACTTAACGCATGACGCCCAACTTCCCCCTCAACTCACATCCTCCACGTCGTCCTCATAGTCCACGGCATCCTCCTTGTGGCCATCAACACGCAGGAAGAACTCGCTGGGGACGTGAACCATCTTGCCGTTGCAGTCTTGGTACTCAGCCGGCAGAACGGCCACGGGGCTGATACTGAGCGAGTGGCGCATGGTGGGCAACTGGAGCAGCTCAGGCAGGTCCAGGGAGCTGCGGTAGTCCAGGGACTCTGCCCGGCGATGCAACGAGGGCCTGCTGACTGTGCTGGACTTGGCATCATCGGAGTCGTCATCCGTGCTGCCTTTTCCCTCCCCAGAGAGCAAGGACTCTCTTTCTCCTGACTGGTTCTTCTTCTTGAGGCTCGGGGCTCTGCCCAGGCTATTCCAGCTTGAGCGTCGGCTTCCCCAGTTGCTGCCGGTGCCCCAGTTGGCACAAGGGGAACTGCGGAGGCTGGACTGAGAGAGGAGAAAGACATTTGAGGGTTTGTTAGCAGAAGGAAGCCAAAGGATATGCCATTTTGCCCAGATTGGAAGACCCGCCTTGTTGCAAGTCATGTCTTCCCCTTCCAGCTTTCCTCACTGCTTCGATTTCATCATGCCAACGCCTTGAGGTGGGAGCCAAGCACCCAGCTAAGCCCACACCGAAGGGACTCTTTGAACTACACCTGTAGTGCAGCAACCAACCCTCTGTGCTGCAGGACTTCCTACTGTCCTGGCAACATGAACTGTGCATAAAAATTGAACCAAAGCCACTGCTGCTGAAATGGTGTTTTCTTTCCTCATGTTCAAGTGGTTTCAGCCCACAACCTCCCTGGCTTCCAGAGGGGCTCTGGCACCTGAGTCACCCACGTGTCTGTTGGAAATTGTGCCCCCGTTTGCAGTACTTTCTCTGCTCCCTAAGGAGATGGAACGAATGTTTCGCTTCCAGTAAATTTCTGGCACTGATCGGTGTGTCAGTGCACTTTGGCTGGCAGGTAGCTGCCAGGATGAGAGCACTCGAGGTCAGAGCAGGAAAGCTAGAAGGAAAACTCCTTTTCCCTCCATGGCTTCCTCCCAGCACAAAGCGAGGCAAGCTGCCTTCCTCCTCCTCCTCAGCGTCGGCCAGCTCTGCTCTGACTGCTTCATCTTCCTTTGGCTGGTGGCACTGATGGGCTCTCAGAGAAAGGATTCAAACGATGAACAACCCTCTCCAGCAACTCACAATCCCATGAAACCCCAAGGCAAACAACAGTCATCTCTATTTTCTTTTCAAAAGCATTACCTTGACTAAGCAGCTTACCAACGGGGATAGCGGCTCTGCCTCTGTGCGGAGCGCCTTCACGGTCTGCTGCCTTGATTTGAACATGATATTGCAGTCACAGAGCAGAGGAACGGGATAGATGAGCAGCAGCAGAACCCACTTTGTCTATTAACTCTGCTCCGTCTGCTCTCACAGAGCTGCCCTCCCGCCCAAACCGCCAGCTCCAGCCCGATCTCTGCTCCATGAGCTGTGCCTGGTGGCAATCACACCTCGCCTCCTCTCTTGCCCCTCCAGTGCGGCTGCTGTACTGTAACTGGAGCTCTGCTGCTCTGTTGGTAAGGACAAATACTTCATTTCCCTTGATACAAGGTGGATTCAAGATGCGACCCTAGAACACTGCGGGTGGAAATAGGCTTCATCCTCACAGGCACACTTGACAGCTCCGAGACACCTCAAAGTGGCCAGTGTGCTTGGCAAAAGATGCCCGTTCCTCCTCAGAGGGGTTTGCTGGAATAACTGCACGAACTTCCGACTTGTCTCAGGTTGCGTCTCTCCGGTGAGGTGGCTTGGCATGGACTTCCAGTCAGACAGTAGGCAGGAACACACTGAATCCTGGTACATCCCTGCCGCCCCTCTTCATGCGCTCACTGCCCTTGACTTACGCTGTCAATGTCCTGCGCCAGCATAGCACACCCCTTCATTTCTCCCTCCTGACTCTCTTCTCCTCCTGTCTTTCCACAGACTTCTCACCTCTATCACCCTCCTTTTTACTTCCCAGCAATGTGCACACACACACACACACTTATCTATCATCTGCGCCTCCTGCAGGCACTTGAGGAAGAGCTGTCAGCAACAGGAACCTACCAAGGACTTCTGATCGTAGCTCACGGGGTCGACTGAAGCGTTACTCCCTCTCCTCGAGTCCACAAAAGTGTGCACTGAATCCATGTGCGGGGAACACTTCGGCGTGGGCATTGGCGTGGCAGCAGTGCGCATGATTATAGGCGGTGGCATGCTTCCCCTGCCCTCCAGGTGACCATTCGGGGTGACGGCAAGCGAGTACATCTTCATCTCTGGAGAGAAGGGGACAGACAACAGGAGTTGAATGCTCAGCTACAGAATTCACTCGTCAGGATGGACATTGCTCCTTGGGTCTCTCAGGAGCTCTGCCACAGGGAGGTGAAATGCAGTGGGCAGTAAGACCGCCCACACCACGCTGAAAGGCATGAGGCAAGTGGCACAACCTTTTCAGAGGCCTTCAGCCCTGCCTGCTCTTGGAACTCATTGCCCTCCAAAGGTAACTTGTTTTGCTCGCTGTTTCTTGGGATTTAGAGAGTGGAGTTACAGTTTTGGGGGATTGGGAGAGAGTTTCCAGGGAAAGGACATTGAGGACTGGCTAAATCCAGCCTAGGAAGTTAATCTCTTCTCCTTGTCATACTTGCACTGAGATTTTTCTGCAGTTCTGATGTTCTCTAAGTTCCTTCACGGGGAAGGCACTCAGCAAACGTTAGGCATTGACTTTAATCATCTGTTCAGGGGACAGGAAATGGAAGTTGCTTTTACACATCTGCCCATCTAGAAGCGTAGACCTCCTGTAAGAGAGAAATCTAATGGCACATCTCTGTGGGAACTGCAGAAAGCATCTATCGGAGCTGCACGGTGGGTACAGACTGCAAAACCCTTATTCACACTGAAGACAACCTGAACATAACGTCTCCAGCTCTGTGGAGTGCAGTAATACTCAAAGCCAAAAGCCTAATTTCAAACACAAACCTAAACTTGAACTAGTTCCTGCTTTACTGGGCTTAGTGGGTTCTGGTTTAAAATCAGTCTTAGGGAGGGGGAAGGATGGGAGCAGTGGGAAACCCGAGTGAGTGCGTTAGCCTTGCTCGTTATCTTCCACCGGCTGCTTTGGTAACGCAGCGTGCTTCTCTTGTATCATCGGCTGAGTTGCTGGCTTGTGCCCCAATACCTGATCTGCACCACAGCAGTCCATGGGAACACAGCCAGTCCCTTTGAGGGGTGGAAGATCCAGCTCATAATTCGCTAATCCGCAAAACACCTTCCTCTTGCCAGTGTATCTGTTTACAGGCCGGCAGCACTGTAATAGAATTGTTCATGTCCTTACGCTGTTTAGTCACCGCTTGGCACCTGTGAGGCTTCTGGAGACACACAATTACTCCTGGACTTTGACTGATGGCAAGTTCAGCCCTGTTTTCTATTCCTCTTACCTGAGAAGAGGTGGCAATGTTGCTTTCCCCTAGAACTCTCTTATTATTTGAGGCTGCTCAGCAAATGGTTGGTGCTGTGGGTTCCCTGCCAGCTCTTTGCAATGGAAATTCATTTGATCGCTTGGTGTTTGGGATTTAGTGCTTCATCTGCAGACGGAGCAGCTCCATCACCTTGCTGTGATCCAGCTCTGCCTCAGCTTCCCCAGCAAATGAATTCTGCCCCTTCCTCAGCTCATTTCCATCTGCTCACCCCAATCAAGATAATTTCCTTAGCTGAAACAAATCCGAGCTTAGAAGCATTTAAAGTAATGCTAACAAGAGCCCGAGCTGAGAGTCCAGGTGCAGAGGAACTGCACTGTCACCTATTTACCACCATGCCATTCTCTCTGTTAGGCGATCCCTTCCTGTCCCCTCCCTGGTTGCAAACTCGACGGAGTGAAGGCTGTCACCACGTTTATAGCACGCTAGTACAACGTGGCCTTACCTCAAATCAACTGTCAGCCCCCCCCCCCGTAACACAAATGAACAGCAACATTTCCATCAATCAAACCTCTCCTAAATGCATTTGTGGGAGAAACCAAAAAGAACGGATGAGAACATGATTGATTTGAAAAGCTGCTGAGACATAGTGTGAGAATATTGCTGTCAGCAAACCCTTCTGTGGTAATGATACAGAAGGAACGATGAGACATAGCTAAATATCCTAGTAGAGTTTAACTTAGAAAAACATCTGTTTAAGGAAATATCAGCACTCATTTCGCCGTCCCCAAAAGCCACCTTTCTGCAGAGCTGCTCTGTTAACAGAGCTATCAGATTAATTGCCATAATAAAATGGATTCTTCCACTTCCCCCTCTAAGTTTCTATGAAAAGACGACTGTGGAAGCAGAGTTGTAGCTCTCAGATTCCCAGGAAAACGTAGAGGCGAAACCCTACCTGTTGCTCGGAGGTCCTTCAGCTTCTCAAAGTCATCATCGAAGTTGGCAGACGTCTTGTCCTCATCTGTGTCTGACCTGTTAGCATCACCCTACAGAGAGGCGAAGGACAATTAACAGACCTGACCCATTTAACCTTTAGCACAAGGAGTTATTTATCAGCTCAGAGACCCCTCAGCTCCCCAGGGTTAGTTTAAGTGTGGCCCCAAGAACCAGGAGGCAAAACACCAAATTCCCTCTGGCAGTGCCCTGCGGACTGACCCCGAGTAAGCCCCTTTTTCTTGTTTTGATTCATTTTGGTACTTGGACAGAAAGGATGTTCCTGCGGTGTCGTTGCTCCCAGCGTCACTGATCAGCGTGTCCCAGAGGAGAACAGCAAAGCGCAGCTGTAATCAGAGTGAAAAATGGGCACTGGGGGGTTCCGCCTTTGCACTGCCCATGATGCCAGTTGAAAGCACCAGGTTTTAGTGTCAGAGGATGTTGAAGGGTTTGTCTTCTTTATTTGACAGCACTGTAAATTTGTCTGAGATCTAAAACCCCAGCCCTGATTTGCTTTCTTCACGCTGGCTGGTAATCGAGATTGTATTGGAAAATCTCTTGGCAACGCTGAAGCTGAGGCAGACGGGACGGAGGCCAGCTTGCCTGGCAGCGCAGCATCGTCTCAGGACAGAGAACAGCCAGCCACCCTCCGCCTGCCTTTCCTCCTGGAAGGCCAGTTATTTTTCTCTTTCATACCTATCAGCCTCTGCTACCAAAACCGATCAGCCTAAATAATGCACAAGCCCGTGATGGAAGAGCTTTTGTCAGGTTCTCCTCTGCCAGGGGGGTCTGAAGAGATTCCACCAGGCTGCCGGCATGAATCTGGCTTATCCACCGCGGCTGCAGAAAAGCTGTGCAGATTGGCAGCAAACGGTTGGATTAAAGCAGCTGATCCTAGAAAAAGGAGCACAGTTCCTTAACTGATGCCTGAACAAATCACCGCAGCTTCTAGAGACCCGGTGCTGAGGTGGTGGTGAACTTTATTTCATCCGTGATGTACTGCTAAGTGGTGCGGTCAAACAGACAGGATGACTCAAAGGCTTACGCTCCCCTATCCATCTTCTCTGGTTTGGAGCAGAAGCACCAGCGCAGAGTAGATGAAAGATTTGCATAATTTTGGAAGGTTTGTCTGCTCTTCCAGAGCAGCCCTGGGGTGGATCTCCAAATGACATGGGAACAATATAAGCACAGATATGCAATTATGGTCCTGTTTGAAGTCTGGCTGGCTGCTTGTTGTCCTAAGCACAAATGTACTACAGCTGGTTTTGTGGCCATTTAAGCCTATTCTCTTCCAGGGACACTCCTGCCAAGCGTGCTCCACAGGCGGATCAGAACCCGAGATCAAACCGAGACTGCGTTCTGTGATTCACAGCACAATTTCTAGCGCCCTGCCTGAAATGCTGCTGGTGGTTCAGAGCTTAGAGCAGCAGCTGAGCAAAGGGAGGGGGACTGCACCTCAGTGTCTGCTATATCCGCTAAAAGCATCACCCTGGAAGAGGGCAAACGAGGCCAACCCAAGAACTTCTGCCGTTCCCCCAACATACCAACTGAACCAGGGATGACAAGAGAAAACCCAGCTCCACTGACGCTTCTTCCCGGGAGTGGTCCAAGGAGACTGTAAACATCTTTGGTTCACACCCAGAGCTAAGTTATGCATTTGTAAGTGCAAGACTTGACTCGAGCCCTGGTAGCTGAAATACAGCCCTGAGAAGAGTTTTGTCTAACACAGCTAACACCTCTCCATGAGACACCTGACAAGGCCATCGGGTTAACGTCAGGATTTAGAATAAATACAAGTGCAGAGCAAAATGTGCCCTGCCAATGCCATGCCTGTGGTTGCTGGCCTTTTCTGAGGCAGCACTGAGTGAATAATACAAGCCTTGAAAACTGCTCCTTACACACATCTAAATCATGGTCCGTCACAGCTCCGGAAGGAGCCAGTCAGCCCAAGCGAGGAAACGACGGCGCTCGGCCAGCTCTGGAGCTGTGCACTCAGAGAGTACGGCACGAGGCTGCCCATTAGCAGGTGACAGCACCCAAGAGGGCAGGTAGGCAGCGGGATCTGCACAGTACAAAGGTACCGGCAAGCTGCAGGATGCTGAGCAGAGAAAACTTTCTCCTGCCTTAAAGCAATCGGGAACAAAGGATGCAAACTGCTGTACGAGGGCTTTCTGTGCCTAAATTCACGGTTGCTCGAGCAGGGGCAATTTCCAGTCAGTCAGGTCACACACGCTGGTTATGGTCCATTTGGGTTTCCCTGGCATGGCTTCTCTTTCCTCTCAGATTGGCTGGTTGGGGGGATCTGAGGATACCCGACACGTCTGGCCACCGAATCCTCTGAGCTGTCACACGGCCAACTGCATCGGTTGCTTCTGCATTCGCGTCGGGACAACCTATTGCTTTAGCACAGACTTTCGCCTGCTACGGCCTGTGTCGTTTTCCAGCAGAACGGAAGTCGAGAACAACCACCGAATGCAGCTACAACCCCCTAGAGGAGAACCCTTCTGGGCTGGAAGACAGCGGCTACTGCGGAGCCTGAAGAAATGCCGGCAATTCCTTCGCTTTGCTCTTAGTGGGTCAGTGGCTAAAACGTCCACCTCCATCTGCAACAGGCTGCACTAGAACAGGACTATGGCGAAGGTGTTCCAGCATCCAGAGCAAAGCCAGAAGGTGCTGAGATGACTGCGGGGATTTGGAAACAAACAGCGTCAGCATGGGCTCTAGTCACTGACACATGGACTATAGGCTTAGGCTTGTTCTGGGAAAAAGACCTTCTTGCTCTTCTTGGTCACCTGTGCTGGATCTTCAGGGCGTGGACCACATTGTACAAGGCATTAAAACATCCACAAACGCAGCGCAGAGCTGTTCATCATGGAAGCGATGAGCTGGACTACTCGAGTCTTCTCTGTGTGGCACTCACCACCCTCAGCGTCCATGAAACAGCCCTGACAGACACACGTGAGGGTTGGTTTTTACCAAACTGGGGCTTGGCTCCTGCTGTTTCAATTAATTTTGCCGTGCTAGTGCTGCGAGGAAGCTGGGAGGGATGTTTTAGTAATGAGTCTATGCAGACATCCTTGAAAGACATAAATGTGGCTATGCTGGCTTGAGAGAAGGGAATTTTTGGTCCATGAATATTTTTGATAATATTCCACGGTCTGCAAATGTTTGTCTGAGTGGGATCTAAACATGGCAAATAAGAGCAGGGTACCATTGCTGGGGAAAAAATGAAAAGTGAAAAGAAATTGCTATAAAAATAATTTCTTTCTCCTCTTCCCCTTGGGAGCTAAGGCGGTGAAAACTGAAGCCATTTTCTCATTTTCTCTCTGAGTCTGTGTGTTTCTGAAGCCAGCCCAGCACTAAGCAAACATTCCCTTCTTAATGGTTGCAGAAATGAAAAAAAGTAATAATCAAAAAACCCCAGAGCGCGATGTAAACCTATTCGATGCCGCTACTCTTAGCTTTAACTGGGACTGGATGGTTTTTGGTAACTCTCAAAATCGTTTCTGTTTGCACTAGGACTTTGAAACAAGTAATTTTTTTTCCTGAATAATATATATGTGCACATACATCGTTACATTTACAACTGAAACGGACCATCCTCACTTAAAATCTCCCACAAATGGTCTTGCTCATGCTAAATTACTTCACCTAGGTCACACAACAGACCCTGTAGCGGATCAACCAAAGTGTTGGTCTCCCGAGTCCCGTGCCAAGTCCAGCAGGCCTTACTTGCAAAGATAGATTCAGAAGAGCTTTGCATGCCCAATCCAGCTCATCTACGCCCCTTAAGTTTAAATGTAGGGCTGCTTCCAGGGCTAGATGTTTGCCCTGGGTTCATCCTTACACTTGCCTACCCGTGCTTCTCGGTCTTCTCCCTCCCTCTGCTCACATCTCTTACCTCTGCCTGGAAGCCTTCTACCAGAATGGCGACAAGAAGGTTGAAGAGCACGTAATTGCCGAAGGTCATCAGGGCCACAAAGTAGAGCGCTGCCCATGAGGATGTAGATGCCATCCCATTGTACAGGACCACGTTCCAGTCCTCTTGAGTGAGGATCTGCAGAGGGGTGAAGGGGAAGACTCTCTCAGTACTCCACTCCTCTCACGCACAGTCAGATACTGACTCGTCCATTTCTTCCTCTCCTTTTGACCTTTTCTGAGCATAATCATTAGCAGGTCTCATGAGATGAGACAGCAAAACATTCCTTTATTTAGGTCGTTGCATGAGAGAGCTCTCTTCTGGCCAAACCTCCCCTGTCTGCAGGAAGATCTAGCACACCACCGCCCACAGACAGGACTAGTTCAGATCCCAGATACGGGAACACGAAGGATGTGCTGGTACGAATCCCGTTATTGGGTGGAGGTATTGCCCCCTTTGATAACCATCAGAAGGTAACAGACCTGAGGCCAGGGCTGTTGACTCCTTTCGGGCTGCTCTTTACGAGGCACCTGGAGCTGAAGGAAAGGGTAAGGGACATGATATTTGATGAGAGAAATGATATTGGGTGGCTCAAGAAACTCAGGGAAGCAACGTGGTGTCCGTTAGGTAAAAGCACCGATGAGCTGGGCAAAAAAATACACCTATTTGCAAGGCTTTGCTGCAAGGGACCTTCCTGAGAGACTCCCACTCTCCTGGCTTTACTGGAGCTCAAAAATCCTCGGGCCTCAGAAAAATGAAGGGCAGATTGATGCTTACAATGAAAATGGCCTCCAACCCTCCTAAAGCCAAGGTGGCTTTGGGGAGAGGAATGCAGTCAGCTGCGCCAAGTCCCGCCCCTCACTGACCTTCAGGAGATGGAGGACTGAGCCCGCGTGCTCTGTGCCAGCTCTATTTCCCAAGGGACCATTAGAATAAATGCAGAAATCTGTATTTATGTTGGTAAAAGAAAAACGTGAACCCATGACACTAATGCTGATTTGTCCTTGCTCCATCGTACAAAGGAAAATGTTGCAAGAAATTCTATTCTTCACAGTGAAGACTCTGGACTGGTTTCTACCTTGAACGATACCGTGGTGAACACCTACTCTGCGTTTAGAAACTTGACATTGTTCACGTTGTGCTCCACGCACCGCGCTTGGGCTCTAAAGACTGAGCTTTCAAACAGAAAAGACTAATCTTTCTATTTAGGCTATGCTGGAAATAGCGGCTTATTGCTCCATTGTGGAACACGCCGGTCATTTCAAGCACGTAACAGACCTGTCTGCCGAGGAAACACAACTTTTTATATAAAAACTTTCCCAGCATATGAGCCAGCACCTCCAGCTCTGATTTGTGACAGTATTGGTCACTCCCAGTTAAAGGAATTCGTTTGCAAAGTGTATTTTTGGGGCATGAAGGCAAGTAAGGAGACAGAGATCTACAGAACAGGAGCAGATCGGACAGTGGGCTGCGGGTCTTGATCTTACCGACTATATGAAAGGAAAATAAGGGTGGATTTCCAGGCTGCCTTAGACTTACTGACAACAGATATGCCCAGTGATGGCTTTGAGTGGACTACTTCTCTATCAGGGCTTACAGCGAGCAGCCAACTCAAACCCAGTCACTACTAACTAGAGCTATTACCCTACAGTGCCGTTTCAGTCCAAATTCGACACCCACTGGAATAGGGTTGGTTTTTTTAAAGAGAAGTAACTTGTCCAGGTGGTCTACATTAAAACTGCACAGAGGATCCAGAGCTTACCTGAAATACAGTCACAATAGCCCAAAGTAAGGAATCAAAATTCTTTCTGTCTGGAACTGTGTCTCCTGTATCCGTTTTCAGGCTGAACTTGCATCCAAAGAGATGCATGCCGAGAATGCTGGGGTGGGAAAACAGGGAGACGGAAGAAACACATCATGGTGTGAAACATGGTCACAGGGAGGACTGCAGTGATTTTTCAGACACTTCCCCACCCTCTTCAGAGTTTTGTGTGCCTTCAGGAAGAAGGTTTCTGCTCTATCACTGACACCATCACCAATCAAACCTGCCATTTGGTCACACATTTCATCACAATTGTCCACACTGAGGTCAAATCAGGGATCTCCTTTGTCTAGACAATGACAAACCATGTTACCAGCTCCCTAAACCAGCTGGTTTCCAAGAACAGGATCCTGAGGAGCATTATAGGGTCAAAGAGACCGAAGTCTTAAAGTCTGTACAACCTCCATCTCAAGTACAACACTGGTAGAGCCCAGCTACTGACAGCATCCCGGGACACAGCTAGAAGAGCCTCCCAGGAAGTCCAGAGCAATTGTTGCCTGTTTGCGTACCTCGTTCATCTACGGAATTACATACTGAGACCAAAGGAAGGTAAATAGTCTGTTGAGTGTCAGCCTATGGTGAGCACTTCTATCACGCAGGCAGCCTAGCAAACGCAGTGATTCGTTATCCAAACCCACACATCACTTAGGCAAGCTGAACAATTAATCGAAGAAGAGCTGCAGCTCTGGTACCTGAAGATAAAGATGAAGAGCATGAGCAACATGCAGAAGGTGGCTACGTTGTCCATTGTCTTCATCAGGACTACCAGTTGGCGACGGAGGGCAGGCATGAAGCGCACCAGTTTCAGCACTCGGAGCAGCCGAAAAGTCCGTAGCACAGAGAGGCCTCCGTCCGACTGGCCGATGATCTCCCAGACGCTGCAGGAACACCAGGAGGAGAGGAACTGTGACGGGCAGCACTGTACTGAGACAGCCCTGAGCAGGCTGGGTTCTTACCGGAGATCACATCCTTTAAGCCCTTAAGGGGTAGTTTATTTCCCTGCTACATTCTTGTTTCTGAAAAACACCTTCACTTCCCAGCTGTGCGGGCACAACTGCTCACACACAACCCATGTCCTTCACAGATGGATTCCTTACTCTTTAATTCCCTTGCTGTCTGTGTTTGCTGCTAGTCTGCACCACCAGAACCACTCACCAGCCCAGCCACAAAATGTGGATCACGGTGTCGTACCAAGGTAATATCCAGAGGGATTTACATTCGTTGAGGTGGGTCGGTTTGATCAGAGCACAGACTGGCCTTTGTTCTGGCCTCCATTGCTCCTCACTTCTCTGCATCAAAGGGGTGGGCCAGCTGGAGCCAAGAGCACTGTCCTGGTTTACACCTTCTGTGTCTCCCTTGACTTCTCTGCCCCAAACGACCGGTGGAGGGGTGAACAGCACTGCTAGAAAGAATCCCAGCAGAGAGGGGCTGCACAAACTTCTTGCCCACATGCTGCAACAACCCCAGTTCAGGCTGGGACAGTGTTCCCCTGGGAGAGGACAGCAAACCAGTGCCCTCTTTCCCCCTCCTGCTTGCCCTGTTCTGGCCTGAATTACGTGTTGATTCAGGAGAGGGAGGGCACGCTGCGGGGGTAGGGACGCTCACAGGACTCCTTTCCCAGGACCAGTGGAAAATCGACCACAGTGCCAGATGTGTGGTGTAAATAGACTTTGTTCTCCATCTGCCAGGTCCATTTACTTTGGGCAGCCCTTCCAATGACAGGAATCTAAAAGGCCAGCATAATTATAGCACATTATAGCCAGCAAGCTCTGCATTTACACATGCCACGTCATTCCTGTTCCCCATCCCACTCCCCAGCTGGTCTGAGCCCTCGGCAGAAAAGTCACAGCGGAGAAAGAACTGGCAGTGACCTGATGACAACTATGATCCCGTCAAAGATGTTGTATGGGTTCTTGATGTAGCCGAAGAGGCCAAAGGCAAGGAGTTTCAGGAGCATCTCCAGGGCAAACATGCTTGTGAACACGATGTTACTGATCTCCAAGGCGTTGGTCAACTCATCCGGCTATGGGGCAAAAAAAGCAACATGGTCAAACAGCAGCACAGAGGAAATGGCTAAAGGCTGGCATGTTCCTCCCGCTCTGAGACTTGTACCAATGATGCCCCAATGCTACATCTTCCCACATTCCTTCCAGAAAGCCATAGAGGCAGATAGCGTCTGAGGGGACCAGCAGACAAGCCTCACAGGCAGTCCTTAGAAAGGCAGAACCCCAGCGCATTTCTGGAGCAGCTGCAGACCAACCGTGCCCAACGCGTGGCCCCAAAGCCCCTAAAGCTATGCGAAGGAGAGGGCTTGTTCGCGGCGGCAAGGTACGATTATCCAGGCCAATGGCTAGTATGGCCTGCAGGGCTTCTGCTCGGACCTGTGTTGGGCAGGCTGGTTTTATCACCCTAACCACAGCAGGACCACTGTCAACGCGGCACAGCTCTGGTCACGCACCACAAGGCACCTCTCTAGCAAACAGCTCTTACGAGAATTAGGAAAGCAAATACCAGTGAAAGTCGGTAGGATCAAAAGTTTTATCTCCCTTGAGATATTTATCTCCCTTTGGCAATTCTGCCCCCCAAAAAGCCAACGTGGTTTTTCCTCCTGGTTAGTAACACGCAGCAGATTTTGTTACAACGACAGCAGCGTGGCCCCGAGCGTCAGGATTCCCTCCAGGATCAGTGCGGGTTTCCCTGAGCGCCCAAGAGCGCACCCAGCTTACACCCAAGAACCGACTGTCCCATTCCCCTCCTCTGTCACCAGCATCAAACCACCTTGGGTGACAACCTCACTTTTCGGGCACAGCCTTAGACGGTCCTTTCCTGGGGATGGATGCAGCGATGCCCGCCCAGCACCCAGGCTCCAAAAGGTGGCACGGCAGGGACAGATGCCAAAGGTGGGATGGGGGCCACTCGCTCGCGGGAGCTACTCCCTCGCAGGGCAGCAGGCTCTGCAATGCGCATTTCTAGTGCTCAAGGCCTGTTCCTTTGCAAAAGAAAATGAGTCTTTTTCATTTCCTCGGTGTAATAATATTGTCTAGAAAAAAGGTGTTATTTTCATATCTGACTCATCTCCTGACTGATAACAGCTTCCTTTATTCCCCATCCGTCATTAGACACTATGTTAGAAGTTGGCAGTCGCTTGGGGATGTTGCTGTGTTATTTGAGGCTCCGAAGGAAGGAGATCGTTGTCAGACTGTGGCACAGCCACATTCACCTCCACAGTCTGCAAACTCAGTCCTCGGCAATTGAAGGAGAGGGTGAAAGAGTTAACTTGAGCGCAGGAAGAGCCCACACATCCCCTACTACAGGCAGAGACAGTCTGTGGGCTGCTAATGAACCATCATTCAGAGGCTAAATTACTTTATGCAATAGACTGTCTTTTGCTCAACCATTTATGCAGGAGAAAGAGCACTAAGAGCCTCAGTCCTCATGATTACCATCCATCTACCCTAATGACGGAGGGACACTGGGGAAGGACTGTGCAGTTTTCAGTCCTTCAGTCTCCAGCAAGGGGTGGCCCAGAGGGCTGCACGGTGCACCTGAACAGCACGATCGCCGGTCTGCCATCCTCACCCCCTCCTTGCTGCAGGGATGGCAATTCCCTCCTTGATGTCACTCAGTGCTCACCCACGCTATTCCCCACCCCACCTGGGCAGAGGTTTTCCCTTTGCAAAGGACACGCGGCTGAAGAACAGGGCTGCTCTAGGATGGCATCTGACCAGCTCCCCAGAAGGGACCAGAACAGGAATAGCTCTGCAGACTTCCAGGCGCCCTCCCTGCTGGAAGGCACAGCGGTGATGGGACACCGTGCTCGCAGCATCCTCGAGCTGTTCATCAGGAGCAGAGCACGGCTGGCAGTTCAGGCTCCCCTCAGCCAGGGTTTAACAGAAAGCAAAATAACTCGGTAAACTCTTGCGTCCTTCCAGGCAGCAGACTCAGGGCTCCTTGGGACAGGGTGTTCACGGCAGGCTGAGGATGGCTCATTAGCGTGGTGAGGCTGGGAAATTAATGACACAATCATCAGCAAGGAAGCTGCAGTTTGGGCAGCTCTGAAGGGACAGGGCTGTTCTGTAGCTCCGGGAAACAGAGACAACCTGCCCATGGCGACCTCCAGAACCTTGTAATCTGCTCTACAGCAGCAGCCTCACCCGCTGGTCAAATGCAGTTCGGTGTTCTCCAGGTTCCCCTTGCTGCTGCCAGATGTGCTGCCAAGGTCACAATTCTATCACAAAACCAGGGGTGGCTGGTGATCAGTCCAAAATCCCTAATCCTGGAGTTACGTGAATATGACAAGCCAATCTCAGGAATCATTACCAAAAAAAGTCAGTGCCCAGCCTGAAAAGCCTCAGCCGAACAAGCTTAAGAACACCCTCAGGCAAAAGAATTTGTAGGATGTTATTCTCTAAAATCCCGAGTTTTCTAAGCCAACCTCAAGATTTTCCTGTGGCCTGCGGAACACATGGCATTGTGACCAGTTAATCTGCCGACATCGTTGCCTGAACTGGTTTGCCAATTTTCTTCGACAATTTGGTGCCCTTAGCGATGACGCTGCGGCGCCGTGACTCTGGCTTCATACACGAGTTCAGACAGCGCCGGAGAAAAGCCACAGCCATCTCTCAGGGGAGGGGAGAGAGGGCAGGAGGCAGAAGGAAAGGAGAGGACAGGGTGGCCCAGATGAGATCCTCGATGGCTGTGACGAGGAGCTGATCCAGCAGATCAGGACGACGGGGAAAGGCCTGGGCGAGGTGGACGGAGAGCAGGCTGACGCTGCAAAGCCAATGGCGCTTCAGACACGAGATCTTCATTATCCTTTAGCGATCAAATTCGCTGCGAGGCAGAACTAATTGGATGACGCGGACTGCTGTAACGTGAGGCGTTTGGAGCGTGATCCCGCAGCGACACGGGGACGGGACCCACCAGGCAGAGACAAGGATGGATGGCCCCGCATGCTGGCGAAGCTGCTGATGTGAGCTCTTGTATTATTAGAGTGGAAGCTGAACAGCAGATGAGCCAAGCATCCAGTGGTACAGCTTCAAATGTAATTACCTTCTTTCAACACCAACTGGAGCCTAGAAAACAGCTTCGATATTTTTATGGCTTATAAAATGGTTTGTTGCTTAGAGCACAATTCATTTCCCACTTCTCTCACTCCCTGATGAGCGAAGAAGATCTAGGAGGAGGGTCAAGGCAGAGAGAGACACTGGAAAGCTGAGCTGGACTTGGCCATCCCCCTGGAGTCAGCCACTAGGAGACACTGTTGTTTTGTTCAAACGCGAGCCAACCCCAGAGCCGGAATTTTTCCAGGAGCCTTTTTCTCTGGGAAAACAAAACGTTGATTTGCTGAAAACGAAACTTTTCATGGCAAGGATTATTTTTGTCCAGCTTCCTGGCTGAAGAAAACGAAGTTGAAACAAAGCTTTAAAATTGCTGCAGTGTCTTGTTTTGACCTTCTCAGGAAAGGAAATCTCAGGCTTTTTGCTCGAGACACGGTTGTGTCACAAAATGCAGCTTCCTTTCTAGCGAGGAATGGTTCACAAACAAAGGTTGGCACCAAAACTACCCAACAGGGTAGATCTAAATTTTTTGCTTTTTGCCAAATCCTTTGCAAACCTTAACAGCTGTGTCAGAAAGGAAACTACTGCAGCCTGCATCCGTGAGAACTTCCTTTTCCAGCAACAGCGCGAGAGCACCAGCTTTGGGTATCTCCACAGCTTTTGCTGCTGTGATGCTTGACCTTTACATTGGCCCAAGGTTTTTGGAGACAGGACAGGCCAAACAGCACCAGGTGGCACTGCGGGAGGTTACAAACCACTGAGGAATCCCCACAGCGGATGCCATGAGGGAGATGGCGGGCAACGCCGTCCCGCGGGTATGAGGGTCCACGGTGCCAGGTGTGGAGGCTGGAATGGGAGCTGCCATGGTGGAGACAGCAAAAGCCAGCACAGAGAGACATTTAACCCACAAGTCCCACCGGCAACCGTCAAAAAAGGTGCAGATCTGAGTACAAATTCTACACTTCAGATTCAAATGAATCCTCATACTTTGCTGCAGGAATAAGTTTTCCACCATTCAGGAGAAGGGCAGAAACTGTGTGGGATCAATCTGTAGGATTCCAGCATCCTCGATATGAGTCTAAAGTAACAGTCAGCCTTGACTCCAGGCAAAACACGTCCCAGGGAAGCACAACCACCTCTGCTCACTTTTAAGGCCATATTTATGCTGTGGAATATTTCAGTGATTCCAAACTGTGTTTTTATTAGGGACAAACCTCAAACGTTTCGGCAGTTCATTCCGAGTTCAGATAAACAGACCAAAAATCCTTTTCTAAATAGTTTGGGTCTGAAAGCCTCAGAAGACAAGTCTCTTTCTGAGAATCTGATACTTCTGGTTTTAGCAAGACGCAGCACAAACCCAGAGGCTTCCTGGAATCGGGAGAAATTCAATAAAAGAGAAACCCATAATGGTCATATTATTGATGGCTCCTTCAAGCAGAGGATGAAGCAGAGAAGCGGGGCTTTGCAGCCTTAGATTCTCTTTGTGCAACCGAATTACTGCAGTTCTTCAAGGAAGTCTCGATCTCTTCATGCCTTTTTCCTCTTGCTCATCCTCTACCTCGTCTCTTTTGATTGCTGCATCCACCTATTTGACATCGCTAAGGCTCAGCCCCCAGCACGGTGGCCCCGTGCCGTGGCTGGGGCACCTTTTGGCTCTGCTACGGAGTACAAATAATCATACCTGCGTCACACTGGGGAGAGGGGCTGGGAGACACCTGGTCCCTCCTGCTGAACAAACAGGGAAAGGACGTTTCCAGAGTAAAAATTTGCTTTAGAAATGCCCCTGAAGCCCAAAGCAACCGTTCGACTCCTCCTGATCGGGGAGAGCCGAGGCTGGCAGGGACGCAGAGGAGCGGTAAACAAACCCAGAACATTTAGTCTCATAAACATCCTTTGCACTTAGGGGTTTTTTTTTTTCTCTCTAGTCCTGGGCCTAAAGCTGTCAATGGGATTTTGAGCACGTGTTTATGTTGGCTTTTCTGCTCTGTAATTTTAAGTCCAGCCTGCAGAGACTCTGACCAGAAAGGGGAAACATAACGAACTGTCAGTTTGCGCTTTGCTTCCAGACACTCCCTCTTTTCTCTCTTCACCCCGATTACCAGCCATCCCATTGCCACAGATTTCACCCGCAGCCTCGGTCGTGATGTCACCAGCTGCAGAAAGGCGACAGTCCCCAACAAACCGTGGCAAAGGAGACCAGCCGCGGTGCAATTCTCCTCCTCTCACCGTGGGAGGGGGAGACGGTGCCTCTTGGCAGCTCAGCCTCGCGCTGCACCTTTTCATCTCGCGCGGGACGGCTGTGCTCACTCATCCGAGAGGAGAGCTAAGACACGGCGACCAGCCACCCTCCAGGGTCCATCCCTGCGAAGCCTTTCGCATCTCCCGCAGAGCACGGAGCGATACCTGAGGCAGCTTTTCCTCTACGGAGGGAGAGCCAAGCCTGCTCGCTTGACTCCCTGAGCCGCAGCCTAAGAGCTACGGAACTAATCTCTTTAACTGATGGATTACTGGGCTCCCTATTACATTTGTGGGGTTTACGTGCCACTGGGAAAGCAATCGCCAGATGAAAGCCAGTTTTCTGGGACAGATTAAAGGGATGGTTTGGGAGGGATTAGACTTTTTTAATAAGAAATATTGTTCATAAACGGTGGAAGATAGTTTAAATGAGTCTGAAGCGCTGGCACCGCAGGAGGAGAGCAAATCAATGAAATTGCTAAAGAGAGCTCAAAATTACAAAATATTCTTCTAAAAACCATAACATGGATGGAATGTATGTCTCGTATGAACATTACAGGCAGACTCCTCAGTCCCAGCGAGCATCACTCCGCAGCTCGGGACCTGCGTCCTTCTGAATATGGGATGAAAGGCTGGATAAAACATCGCACGGGACTGTTGGAGGCTGGGTTTAACCCATCGCAAAAGTGCTGGGATCCCTCACACCACCCTCCTTTCTTTCCTCTCCCTGGAGGTGGCTGATTTATCCCAGTCCTCATGGCACCCAGCAGTCCCCTCCTCCTCACACACCACCTTCTTGCCCATATCCTTTTCTAATGGCAAATTCAACTGAGGAGGAGCCCTAGTCTCCTCAGGTAGGGTCATGGGTCAGGAGCTCACGGCTCATAGCTCATGGCTCAGGAGCTATCAGTAACAGTCACATCACAGGCATTTTGCTACAGAGCAAATTTTGGCCAAAACCCATGAAGACATTGGCAGCACTTGCCCTCCTGGGCGCAAGCTCAGACCGCTCTGAAGTCAGCTCAGCAACAAGACAGGGCATGGGACAGGCCCAAGCTGAAGTTTCTAAATGCTTAATGGAGCGTGTAGGAGAATCTGTCACCTCGAGCACCCCCGAGGCTATTAATTACTTACCCTGTCTAAAACAATGTGATGAACCATTCAGCATGGGAGCGGATGTTCCACATGTTGGCATCTGGGGCTGGTCTCTTCCCGCAGCCACAGCAGGTCGTTGTCACCGTGTCAGCCAGGCAGAGGAAGTCTGTCCTGCCTCCCCCAAACACCCCCAGCTCTACACATCTGGGGCAAGAACAGCCTGAACATCACTTGCAGAAATTTCACAGAATCATCTGGCTGGAAGAGACCTTTAAGATCATCGAGTCCAACCATTTCCCCTGCACTGCCAGGGTCCCTAAACCATGTCCCTCAGCACCACATCCACAAGTCTGTTAAAACCTCCAGGGATGGGGACTCCACAACTGCCCCAGGCAGCCTGCTCCAATGCTTCACAACCCTCTCTGTAAAGAAATCTTTCCTCATATCCAACCTCAACCTCCCCTGGCACAACTTGAGGCCATTTCCTCTAGTCCAGTCACTTGTTACATGGGAGAAGAGACCGACCCCCACCTCATTCCAACCTCCTGTCAGGGAGTTGTAGAGAGCACTAAGGTCTCCCCTGAGCCTCCTTTTCTCCAAACTAAACAACTCCAGGTCCCTCAGCTGCTCCTCATAAGACTTGTTCTCTAGACGCTGCACCACCAGCTTCTGGGATGCCGAAGTGATGCAGACAGAGGGGCTGGCGTGTCCCTCCCAGGCTTGTGCCTGAAACCCCAGCAAATGAGCAGCTCAAGGCACTACGGGCAGACGGCGAATTTCACACCTGAATAAGAGCAGGAGTGTTCAGGTCCATATGCTCCGGCAGCGTCTGCGGGCTCCGTCACAAGGCAGCCCTGCGATGTGGAACACGTTTCACACCAGTAATGAAATGCAAGCACATTGTGTGGCTAAACTGTGATAACAAATGGTCCAGAAGGGGCGAAGGAGGGAAGCCGCGGCGTCTCACAAGCAGGGACTCAGTCCTGAAGCAATGGTATGCAGACGAGACAAGGTTGCCCTACGCCCTGCCAGCTGGATGCTTGTTTTTATTTACAGTATTTCCTCTTAATGCCTCTGAAGCGCTTTGGGGAAAGGTCCTTTTGAGGGAGTTTAAAAGCCAGGAGCTCACAGAGAAGCAGAGACCGTTGGGGATGGAAGCGACATCTCACAAGGCTGCTAGCAAAGGTGAAAGCTACATTCCAACCTTTATTTTTCTCCCCTTTTTTTGCTTGTCAAAGACCAAATGGAATAATTCCAACATTTCCAAGATAAGTAAGCGAACAACCAAACCAACCCAACAAAAAACCCCAAGCAATTTAAGATCTGGCTTTTTCCTCCTCTTCACTCCCTGCCCTTAAAAAAAAACCCCACGAAGAAGAATGCAGGGGGCCTTTCCAGTTCGGCATTTGAAACTATTTCCTTTGTAAACCATTTTGATGTAGTTTATTTACTACAACACAGGACTCTTACTGTCTTAAAACCAACTTCAAACCAGTTTAGTCAACCTAGACTGTGGTTCTAACCACAGAAGTCACCGTGCCTTCCTAGGATGTTACTTCTTTTACCAGGAAAAAAAGCTCGGGTGGTGCTTTCCCACGCACAGGAGCGCAGCTACAAGTTATTTATGCTCTCTGGCCTTGGAAAGGGGCCAGGGACTTGAACCAGAGTGCCCCAGCTCCTAGAAGACTGCCCTGGTCACCAAGATGATTGCTATTCTGAGGTGCCTTCTGCCCTGCGTTTGACAGCCAGACGCCAGAACCTCCCAGAACCAAAAGCCCTTCTCGGGAAGGGTTTAGCTCTTCTTACCGTCTCTGGGATGTTGATGAGTTTGTGTTTTCTGATGAAAACCACCCATTTTGCTGAGAGATTTCCAAATGGGCTCTGCTTTAAAGTAGGCTGGAAACAGGAGGCGAGAGAGATCTCCTCCTTGTGCCTCCTGATGAATGTTCACTCTCTGGCTTTGGAATTAAAAATGGTGCATTTATTCTCCCAGTCACCTCTCCTCTCAGGTTTTATGCCTTCCTCTAAATGGGATCCTTCATGTGGAGCGATAACAGTTTAATTGAAGATAGCCGATGGTAATTTTTCCTCCTTTCAATTGACCTGCTTGATCTGCTAATGCTCCGTGGAATTGCTTTTACCCCTCTGCTCTAGCATGAAAGTCACTGGTAATAATTACTTACCCAACCGCACATGCAAAACACGGGGCTGCTTCTTGGAGCTGTAAATTGGGCGTCAGTGGAGGAACGGAGCAAGCTGCCTACAAGTGTGATATACTCCAGCATTAAAAACCAAACCCCATTAGAATTAACGTTATCCGGCAATGACCACGCATCAGAGTCATACGCCCCCGGGGGTTTTTGCGTGAATCCCTCAGGTTCACTTGGTTTGGACTCCTGGTTGGGGATGTTTTCTACAGAAGAAACCCAGGCTGCAACAAGAGCTACAGATGAGAGCGTTCGTTCGCTGGGATAATCGACTCCGCTGCAGCTTCCTTAGGAAGCTTCCCAGGCAGAACGTCCCACATGGTACAACATATTTGCAGCATTACTTTCCCATTTCTCGGTTTCATTCAGCAAAACACAATTTCATTCCGAGTGGCATAAACGCCAGGCTGGATTAGATCAATTGCCGTCTCCTCCACCCTCAGGAGGAAAGGACCCGGGCAGTCTGGGATGCTATCAGCAGCCACACACACAACTAAAGCCACTCTTCTTGAAAAGTAGGCCAATCAACTGGATTACATCCTGATGGAGGATCACTTGCTCTGACAGATGGCTGAAAAAATAAGCCTTAAAATGAGAAAAAAAAGCCAAACCCTAGAAAATAAGCCCCCAAACAAGGCCAGAAGTACCCAGGTTTAGTTATTAAACAAGAATTCGCAGGAGGAAGGAGCCACCTCTCCAGATACCAAGCAAGGCTGACTGCCTCCAGCAACACACCGAGAGCACGGTAAGGGCTCAGCCCGGGAGGGATGCTCCAGTGTGGACTCTGCGGAACTGCTCACCCCTGTCAGGACCGATACGCTGATTAGTTCCATTTTTAAAAGGAATAAAAAGGGAAATGAGCCTGAATATCCTCCAGCGCCGGGTGCGAGGAAGCGCCTGTTCGGACGGGGCTTGGTGCCAGGGGGAGCCACGATCAGCCCTTCACTCTCGGCAGTGCCGTGACTGGGACGTCGCTCAGGAGGACAGCACGTGTCCCACAGCGCACCGGGAGAGGTCTCTGGCAGCTTCCCAACGTGTCAGGACTGGACCTGTTACTCGAACCCTTTCCCTCTTCTGTTGAGCAGCTGCTAAACGGGAGCAGGCTGCCATCCCGCCCCACCCTAGCTTAGCTCCTTCCAGAGCATCTGGCGAAAATCCAAGGAAATTATACAGACTGAATCATTCCCATCCATATGCTGGTGGAGTCCTTCAAAGCACCAGCAGATCTGCGAGGCGTGACACCTCTCAGCCAGGCTCGTGTTGACTCTCATCCAGTATACTTGGCTTATGCCTCACCGTGAAAAAAAACTACGCTCACACAGGGAATTATTCACTCGCTTCTTGCCCGTTGCAAACCCGTTTTGTTCTTGACCACTATCTGTGCTGAAGTCAACCTCGAAATGGTCAAAAATCATGAGCCTAATGCCTGAAATCAGCTTTGCCGGCTAATCACAAAGCATGCCTTTAAAAAAAATATAATGCATCATTCAGATGGATTTATTCTCTTCTTTTTCTTATATTTATGCTGAAAATACCCTGTATTCCATACCATTAACTAGAAAGAGCAGCTAGGGTCTACCTTTTCCTTTCAGGTGTAAACTGAGTCACAAGATATCAAGAGCTGGAGAATTTAGGAAAAAGCTTACGACAGGCTGTAAAAGGACAAAGACCACGGAAATGAGCTACAGCCCCTTTCAGACAAAAACGAGCACAGAGGCCCCGCCTCAAGGAGCCTGCACAAGAAATCAAGGTTTATGGTTGGTTTTCTTTGCTAAGACCTTGCACAACTACAACTGCGTGTTTCTGACTGCGCCCGGAGGCTACAGGATGCTCAGCCCAGGCAGCTCTGACCGCGTCCAATAAAGGTGGCAGGAGCGTGAACATCGAGAGCGTAAAGAACCGTCTCCAAACTCTTTGATTGTGCTGCAGGAGGCACCTTTAGCAAGGATGAAGCGATCTTTATCCAGATCCAAGCGCCAGGCTTGCTCTCTGGTACCGGCGAGATCAAAGGCCTTTGGGTTGTCATTAGCAGGCAAACTCAATAGAAGTTGTTTACTTCACCCAAGCTAATGGCACTGGAAATATTTAATCAAAAAATGGACACACTCTCTCTATCACTGCCAAAGTGATTCAGAAGGGGCCACTTAAATCTATTTTGTCAAACCCATTACTCATCCCTCGCTAATAGACCTTTATGGAGAGTCCCTTTGAAAAATGCACATTCGTGACTTGTGGGCTGTGTCCTGGTATTAGGAGCTGAGGCACATCAAGAAAACAGGGTAAAGGACTGTTGATGGGAAGAACAAGATGGGGAGTATGTTTAGTCTAGATCTGACAAAGACTCTGACTTAGTCATTTTTTATGGCCAAGGAGAGGAAGGTGGAGTGGCCTGATGGGGAAATAAGGTCAAGGAGAGGATAATTCAGAAAAATTTGAGTAATCTGCTCTAATTGACCTCTGAGTGCTAAGAGGAAGAAGGGAAGATGGAAGAAGATTAGGAGAGCTTTTTTGAGATCCGAGAATCGGGGTAGAAGAAGAAAACAAAAATGCTGGATGGACATCAGAGGAAAATCTAGTGGTGTGTCTTACAGAACAGCGGGGCGTTGCCTACTTGAGCCTTCATTCCTGGGTCACCAAGGGAAGGTGTCTACAACGAGATGCCAAGTGTCAGGACTCCCAAGTTCCTTCCCTAATTCCTAGACTAACTTCTAGTCTCCCATGTGGTCCTGAACACCTATCTGACATTTGGGCCCAGGCAGTTCTTTATGGGCTTCCCTTGGGGGTGTGCAGAGACTTTCAGTAACCCAGGATGTTCACTTTCTGGGGCTGTCCTAAAAGATACGGCCTTGATGTAGGAAGAGTTGATCCTGCCTTAGAGCAAGAGGATGAACTGGGTGAGCTGAGCTCTATTTACTGTGATTTTTGTGACACTGGATGGAAAAGGTCCCTTGGGTTCTTAGGATCCAAGGCACTGCTAGGGTGGGTGGCTACTCTTGCCACTTATTTCATATGCTGATGGAGCTCAGGGACATCCCGTGTGGATGACACAGCGGGGGAAACCTCCAGCCCTTGTGTCCTCCAAGACAGGATTGCGCTTAGTACAGACTCAGTTTTGATGAGTTTCTCTGCAGCTTCCACAAACACTCATGAACAGCTTCAGATTCAAAAGCTTCATCAGCACGGAAATGGTTATCTGCAAATCCACGTCTGTAACACCGGCAGCAGCTCCTCGCTGCTCTGCAACAAAGACGGGCTAGGACCCAGGAGAACCGGTTCAGGGGATATCCACCTTTCCCCTCTCTAGCAAACCTAAAACAACCCGAACAATTGTTAGAAGCTTCACTTTTGTCCCTGTGAACAGCCCAGGGTTCTCCAGCCTGCAGCCAAAGCAGGCAGAGGGGAACTTCAGAGCTGCCACGCTGTTCCTGCAAGCGGATTATTGATGTGTTCTTCTCAGCCATGAGCATTAGACTAAAGTGGCATTTAAAGCCATCTGCAATGATAAAAAAAAGAAAAAGCAAAGAGGAGAAGGTACAAAACCAGAGCCTGTATTTGCCAGCAGCCGGCAGTGCGTGCTATTACTGATGGTGAGGAAGGCTTCAGCGTCCTGATCCTTCAGGAGCGTCTGCATCAGAGCAGGAGGACAGCAGTGAGCAACACACAAAATCACAGAATCGTTTGGGTTGGAAGAGACCTTGAAGTTCCTTGAGTCCCCCCACGCCCCCAGCACTGCCAGGTCCCCGCTGACCCCTGTCCCTCAGCACCACCTCCACACGGCTGGGAAACCCCTCCCGGGATGGGGGCTCCACCACTGCCCTGGGCAGCCTGGGACACACCTAGACAACCCTCTCTGTAATGAAATTTTTCCTAATGTCCAACCTAAATCCCTGGCCCCACTTGAGGTCATTTCCTTTAGTCTTGTCACTTGTTCCTGGGGAGAAGAGACTGAGCCCCTCCACCCCCCCCGCCAGCTCCAACCTCCTGTCAGGGAGTTGTTGAGAGCCAGAAGGTCTCCCCTGAGCCTCCTTTTCTCCAGGCTCAACCCCCCCCGGTCCCTCAGCTGCTCCTCAGCACATTGTGCTCCAGACCCTGCTCCAGCTCCCGTTGTCCTTCTCTGGACACGCTCCAGCCCCTCAATGTCCTTCTGGGAGTGAGGGGCCCAAGCTGGACACACCACCACCGTTTCTGCAGGAGACGAGGGAATGAGCCACTCACAGGGGCTCATTGCCCCATTTTGAGCGTGCACAATACAGACATTCAAACTCAGAAATGTAAAAATAACAACTACAATCACCATCATCCCTCTTGCTCCCTGAGACAACTGCAATTCATTTGGCGAAGGCAAGGAAGGACAAAAGAGGTCAGAAAGGACCTGCCAGAAAGGTCAGACAAGACAGAGCTGCCCTTCAGCAGTCGCATCACTCGGACACTGCGCAAAGCGAACGCTTGGAACTGCTGAACGTGAGCACAGCCCAGCAGGAGAGCTCAGCACCTCCTGTTCCTCCTCACATCAGCGGGACCTCGCAGACAGCTATTGCATTTTCACCTGGCAGAATTCCTCGATTTCACTGGAACCACCACTGCGTTCGGAGGTGGCCCAGTGCTTCCACATTTTCACCTTCTTGACAAAAAACCCAAAGAGATTACATGATATTAAACCACCACCGACATTCAGAGATGACCAAGGAACAGATTTCACAGAAAATAACTGCGCTGGCTTTGCAGTGTGTTTCTCTGTTAATATTTATGTCTAATGGTGGGGGAAGAACATAGAAG
Source organism: Bucorvus abyssinicus (assembly GCA_009769605.1). Lineage (NCBI taxonomy): Eukaryota > Metazoa > Chordata > Aves > Bucerotiformes > Bucorvidae > Bucorvus > Bucorvus abyssinicus. Next base: position 15,327,386 of record CM020044.1, read on the forward strand.
TCTGGAAAACAGAACTTAAAAACGAGGAGGTGACTTTCCTTTGCATTTTTCTCATTCCTTTTCCATGAAATACGCCTCACCCCCAAGCCTGCCCTGGATTTGCAGGAGGTTTCTATTGTTACAGGGACAGATTCAGAAAAAAAAAGTTTAGTCATCCTGATTTTATACAATGAAATAAAATCACTGCTAAAATAATGAAATTCAATTATATTACCCCTAATAGTTAGTAGTACTAATTAAACCTATCGTGATTCCCTACTACCACGAGGCTGCAGTGCCAAGCTGCAGAAGGTGCAGCTCTGCTGAACACCCGAGAGCAGGGACTCTCTCCCCGGGCTGGTGGAGTGGGTGAATTTGGGTTTGGAGGTTGTTAGTTCAGCCTTGGTGCGTTGGGCAAAGGGGGCTCTTACGCTCAGGCTAATTACACTGCTAATGGCAGCAGTAATAACACCTCTCAAATCATCAGCGCTGATGCCAGGAACGCTAAAGCGATGCAATTACGTGCTGCTGTCATTTCAAGGGATGCTGCGAGGCAGAGAAAAGCGAAGGGAAAAGAGGCAGCACCCTCCTCCTGATGGATCATCTTGCAGCGGTTTCTCCACAGAAGATGCCTGGCCTGGGTGAAGGGCCAGGCAGTCCTTTCCCTTCCTCCTCCCCATGACACCAGGCTGCTCCCGGCCCTCGTGCGCTGCACAGGCCATGCTATCCTCCATGTCCCCATCCTGATCCCACGCCGTGTGCAGGAACCACGTCAGGAGGAACCCTCCGGGCGGAGGAGCTGAGCTCTGGCTCGCTGCACCGCCTGCTCCCCCATGACAGCACCCGACCGCTCCGCATCCCCACGGAATGGCATGGCTCTGCCAATCCGCTGCCACGCATCCCCTGGGAAGAATCTGGCAGACAGCGACAGCTCAGACAGACAAAGGATTTCATTTGCAACCTTCCTCCACGCCACATCCCTGGCAGCTGCCATGGCTCTGACTAACCGAAACGATGCTTCTCCCGCAGCAAGAGCCATGAGGAACAGGCGCGCAGGAAGGGCTGCTCCAACCCTCTGCTCAAACCAGCCCTCACGGCTGCGGCAGCCGACCAGGGCTCTGATCCAGCTCCCTGCCCTGGGAGCAGGGCCAGCCACCCCCGGATGAAGAGTCAACCCCAAGAACAAGCCAAACCGATCCGTATCCTCCAGACAGCTACGTCAGGTCTCATACAGAACAGCCAACACAAGGTTTGATTTGTGGAGAGTGGGAGTGAAAGAGAATTTAGATGCCATCTCCAGCGTAGTGGCTTTGATAAACTAGTAAAGCTAAAACAACCGTGCGCGAACAGTGATCCCCCGAGAAAGAACCGGAGCTCGCAAATGTTTCTGCCCTGATGGAAACCCTCCTCATGGGTTTCCAAGACGGATAGATCATGGTGAAAGCTGTCAAATGATTTTATTTCTTAGTCCCCAAATTGTGTTGAAGGGTGGGATACACAGTGGATCTCAAGCAGTTATTGGCTAAACATCAGGACTTGCTCAAACGCTTGTGCTTGAGAAGGTGGCGAGTGTTTCCATGGCAATGAGCTATTGCCTTGGTGACCGTGGACCTGGACCAGCGCCGCTAAACCACGGTGACCTTTGGACATCAGAGCACTGCAAGGAGTTTCCTCCTTTGCTGTCTAATGACTTTTTTTTTATTTCCGACTTCATCCCCATCTAAAAGTTGCCTTAGGTGGTTGTGCCAGAGATGGAGAAGACAAATTACTACAGAGAAGCCGCCTCTGTTTGCGCCTGCCTCTGCTACCCAACTCAGAATCAACTTTTCTAGCGGCCAGGTGCAAACCCACCCTAGGTCCAGTCCTGAGCAGCGCTGAGCCTCTACTGATTAATCAGCAAATTAAGCAGAGGGGGCACAGGACTTCATTAGCCCAGACATCAAAAGTACATTAATCCACACGCATTTAAACCTTTTAAGAGAGGTCAGTCTGAGAGGCAGTTGTGTTAACGAGGTGAAGATGGGAGCTCACACATAAAAAAGCAGCTTTGCACGTGAACGCGTATCCTCCTAGGCCAGAAGTTTACCTACATTTCCATGGGAGAGTGAAAAAAGGTGTCTGTGTCTCCCCCCAAACAATCAAATAAACTCTGCACGATCATAAAAGCTTTATCCTGGGCTCATGCAGCAGAAAATTGTTGCCCCTCCACCTTTGAGAGCTCCTGCTGCTTTTCCCCCCAACTTTATCACGGAAACACACACTCCTTCCCAGCGACTGGCAGTCGGAACCCGATCAAACCGATCCATTCCACTAGTTTCCTTTTAAACTTGCGCAAACCCTGCACTCCGCCACTCCAAAGCGGTTTCTATGGAGATGCTAGAAAAATGGAACGGCACTTGGGTTCCAAACGGGTGCCGAGTTTGGCAGGGCAAAAACTTGGGTGAGCAGCAAACGCCGGGCGAGAGGAGAGGATTAGAGACCCCGCGCACAACTGCTTACTGCGAGCCGCCGCTGACGGGGGTGAGTTACCGCTCTGGCTGACAGGCGTGAACCAAAGTGGCACGCTGCACCGCGTGTCACGCAGAGTTTAATTAACTGCGGCCAACGGGGCTTTAATAGAGGAGAGGACAGCCCGTCCGGCGCGAACGGGAGAGGGAGGGACGTGAGCATTGGCGAGGCAGAGCGATGCCGGTGCCGGAAGAGGTTTCTCGGAAGAGCGCTGGCGACGCGCTTGGCTGCCTCTCAGAGCAGCTCTATCTCCTTCATCTGCAAAACCGGGCAGAGGAGTCCAAACCTTGCAACTTCCCACGCAGTCTGTTTTAGAGGCTTAGAAACAAAAACAACACGCAACAGGAAGGATGCGATTACTAGAAATATGTCTGAACTCTCCCACACCCCAGCCCCATCGATCTTGACGGCTTCACCACTTGCATCGTGAAGACAGAGCTGTCACACCCCATCCCATCCGTACAGCCCTGCTGGATCAGAGCTGTGCTCTGCACCGGTGCCCAACTCCCTCCACACCCACCCTAGGTCCCAGTTTGGCTCTGTTCCGCTTTTCCCAGGCACCGGGACGGACACAGAAAGGTCAAAATGTCACGCCTTGTGTTGACCCAACTACCTTGAGCCCAAACCTGAGTGTGGTGACCCTGGAGAGACACAGCCACGAGCCCTAAGGCTCTAACATGACCCCCACAAACTCTATTTCCAAGTATATTCGATACTTTCAAACCAAAGATCTCTTCGAATAAAGGCTAGAAGCTATTTTGTCTCATTTAAGCAAATCTCCATTAAACCCAACCAGCCAGGGCGTCAAACTCCACACCGGGCGCCGGCGGGAGTAAGGAAGCTCACAGAGAACGTGTTGGGGGGGATGAACAGCGCGGCGCGAGCTGCCCTTGCTCTTCGGAAGGGAGGAAGAGGATCTCTTCCTTCAGCCACGGTAACGGGGACATCTGTTTTCAAGCGAACACACAAGACATGGTGCGGAGCGTCGTCTCCCTCCCGGTGAGTGGGCACCCCCGGGATTTGAACATATGGCTGCAGCGAGTCTGGCTAGTGCCAGCCTGATTCTTCAGCTATTAAACCACCCCCCCGGCGCTGCATCCTGCGCTCGCTGTGTGTATTGTACAAGGGAAAAGAATCCGATTTGGGCTTTCGAGAATTTCAAACAAGGATCTACAATTAGAAAAGTATTTGCTTCAGAGGATGATAAATAACCCTGGACTGGAGAAGCTCAGAAATTGTCTGTTCTTTGCTCCGGTGCGATGACACAAAGTCTTCTGCGGTGCTGTTTTACATGCTTTCCCGAGAGCTCAAGCTTGTTAACCTGCATTTCACCGCGTGTTTTCAGCGGAGTGACAGCTGCAGCCATAAATACAGCATTCAGATTTCATGCTATAGTTAAAAAAATCAAATATGTATGAAACCTTCTGCTATTACACACCGACTAGCAAGGGGGGTGGGTGGGGGGAAGGAGTGGGAGGAAACCTGTCGCATTAAATCATTTCTGAAATACAAAAGGACTTCTGCAAGCTCAGGTGGGAAACATCCACTCTACTGTTAGCCACAGGGTCAGGATCTGTCTGGTGGTCTCAGCCTCTCTGTCCATCACTCACTCACAGGTTAAACAGTCTCAGGAACAGGGAGAATCTGTGCACCAGAAAGGAAGGAGCAGAGGCACGTCCTCGCCATCAAACTCCCCACGCTACAGCAAGGGAGGGAGTCCTGCTGCTTTGGGGGGGTATCTGGCAGCGGGAAGGAAGGGATGTAAATAACACAATTCCAGGCTGCATCTCAAGAGATCCCGGTGACACCCTAAAGGGGGGACACAGCCAGGGAAAAAGAGCAGGGAACAAGAAAAGGAATGGGAACGCTCCTCAGGGTATCTTTGGTAAGGGTTTTGGGGGGTTATGTTGTCCTCCCCCCTCACCTCTGGCTCCAGGGGCTGTCGGAGGCATTCACAGCTCCTAACAGTCCTCAGCAGAAACTGGAATTTCTGGCACTCCATCCCCCTGCACTTCCACGCTCTGCAGTTCAGGCCCTCGTACTCTGGCACGCGGATCGGCCGGTACCTGCCAGCACTCCAACGTTCCATATTAGTAGTTCTGCTTTAAAGACATTCGAGATGCCGATCTCTTACTCTGGCAGCTTCAGGAGACCGTAGCACAAGTGCGAGGGATCTTCTGCAATATGGCCCCGTAGCACAGGCCATTTACAGGAAGATAACTGCCCGGCAACCCACGCTGCTTTCGGACTCTCTGGCTGAAACTCATTTACACAAATGACTTTAAACTGTTTGCACTCCCAGGCAGCAGCGGCCGGGGACGAACAATGCCGACAGGGTTTGATGTTTTGCCTCCGAACCCTTCATGAACAAAAGGAAAACTCTGATTCTCTCCCATATCAAGCAGCTCCCTGTGGTTCGATTTATCCCCTCTCATCGATTAGATTTGAGGCAAGTTGGAGCTGTAAAATTTCTGCTTAGACTCCGTACGGCTCTGAGAGCAAAGCGCCCCCGGGGAACGCAGAGCCAGGGCTTTGGTCCCCTGCTCCCATCACCAAGCGCCAGGTAGAGGTCCCAGGAGCAACCAGCACGCTCTGGCTTCACAAACCACCTCTGTCCAGCCCAACTTTAGAGCATAGACAAGTCCATGTATAGTCATGCCGAGAGTCAGAGAACTCCCGCATCCATCTGCCTGCAGCAAAGTCAATTCCCTCCGGAGTACATAAATAAAACTCTTCTTTCTGCTGCATTCTCCAGGGACACTAAAAACTTTTGGATTTGTCTGTGCGTGGGATGAGGATAGGACAGAGAGAGAAGAGGTATTAATCTGTTCAGACATCGGGCAGGAGAGGAAAACCCCTGAGAAACGCCTTCGTTGGGGGAAAAGGTGAGTGGTCTCCCTGCCCCATCCTTCTCGGGGGCCGGCTCCCTGCTCTAGCAAGCTTCACCACGGATGCTACAAGGCCTGTGCGCAGTGTTTTTCCCAAATTGGGAGTCAGGCTGTCTTTTAGGCTGTAAACCAGACAGAGCAAACAAAAATAGAGCTTCCAAAGAATGCACACAGGCACGCCAAACCTCCCTCGTTTTCGAGTCAGAGTCTCACTCCTTTCAGATGCAGCTTTCTCCCCCTGCCTCTCCAACCCATTTATAAAAAAGCATCCTGATCTTGCAACAAAAGCTCCAGAAGAAGGTTTCAGGGAGACATTTAAAGCTTCATTCACAATTCTGGAAAATCTCACTGTCCCCGCTGGAGAACCCTAGTTAAAACCTGAGGAAAATCCGTGACTGGGGTTGGCAGCAGCAGCGGACAGACCCGTTCCTTTCCTTGCAGTGGTGGTTCTCCTCCGCTGTAAGGAGCCACTCTGCTGCCCTGAGCATCCTGAATCCCCTGCCTGCCGATGGGGACAGCCAGCTCTGCCTCTCAGCTCCGGGGTACGCCGGACACCTCAGCACAGCGCTTTCCCTGCCATGATTTCATCTGTACACCAAATACCAACCCCGCTTTGCTCTCAGGCGAGGCTTGCCTGGCTTTTCTACCCCTTCCTCACATCTTCTCAGTTAAATCTATTTCTAAGCCTTTCCAGGTCTACAGAGAAGGAAATCATCTGCAGGGAGTGGTTGGAAATGCAGAGAAATATTAAATTAAACACGACTATTTCCTTTGCCTCCTAACAGTCAGGCACCACCAGTCTCCAGCCACCGGTTGTCCATGGCACAGCACCGTCACGTACCACCCTCCCCATCCTGTTACCTGCACATCCCCTTGCTTGAATTCGGGCTAAAAACTCAGTTTCACAGAGTCTACCTGCAACCTCCAAGCACAAAAAATGATGCTGGGAGAGGTGCAGTGCTTGTTCCCGTTCCCACTGTCATTATTACGAGGAATAATGTCTAGCAGGCCCTGCCCCATCGGCGGGGTGATGCCCACAGAACAAAGTCCAATCCTCGTCCTGTGGAACAAAGACTCCAAGAAGACAAAAGATGGACGCAGACAGGCTGGGGAAGCGCAAGGAAACAGAGAGATGGCCTCGGCTAACGTGGGAGACCTGGCAGACCAGCAGTTACATCCTCCCAGAGCTGAGACAACCCAAGCCATCCTCGTTTCCCCCCGCTCCGGGGCACGTTCCTCTCTAGGTTTTGCCAACAGGTGCCTAAGCACATCCTCCTGCCTCCATCGCTTGGTTTGGCTGTCTCAGTCTTCTTGATCTCCTCCTCTGCTGCCCCTGCAGCCCAGCTGCCTTTCACCAGGGCAGCTGCAAGGACGGCAAGCTGCTGCCTTGTGCAGTACCAGCGCCACGTGGGCTGCTCGGAGGGACCCAGCTGGGGCTCCACGTGTTGCCTGCAGGCACCATGACGTCCCTGGAGCTGCTGATCACAGCTGCCATGAACCAGACGCTCGAGCTCTTCCTCAAACCTGTATCTTGGCAACACTCAGGCAAGGGACTCCCAGGTACGCCTGCTCTGGAGCACGGAGCGTGCACACCTGGCCAAAGCCATCCTCCCTCTCACCAAACCCATCCCACATGAAAAGCATTCCACCGACAGCCAGCAGGAAGGCGCAGCCTCAACGCAACACCCCGCTCCTCGTTTGTGAAAGCCACCTTCTCCCTTACGGGCCCCTCTCATCGCCGTCTCCCTCTGCGGACCGCGAACGCCCCGCTGCCCGGCTGTGCCAAGCCTCCCCGCCTGGGAGCACATTAGAGCCATTGTCGGCGGCGCTTTTGAAGCTGGCCGCCCGCGGCTGTGATTTACACACTTTCTCGTGATGAAATGCAGCCGGCAAGGGCGCTCTGCTTTCATTCTTGGGGCTGTGTTACACTTGGTTTATTTTACCTGCCAGCTGAAGTGCAAACAATCTGTCTCGGTTCTGTACACGGCCACCCGCTGCCATCACGCGTGTTCACGGGTTCACTCTCGGCAGCTTTGCAGGGCATCACGAGTCTCTCAGCAGACTCGCTGCATGACCCAGATGGACGAAACGCCTCTGGTGGGTCCGGGCACGGCGCGGATGTGCTGCCGGTGCAGATCTCCAGCCTCCGCGCGACAGCTGATGCTGGGAAGCACGTTACTACCACCGGCTTGAGGAGCCTGTCATCTCGCCGGAGCGCGGAGGTGATTTATGTGGCCAATCCCTCACCCCAGAGAACAACTAATGGTGTGAGCGAGGGGAAGGAGCTGAACCACTGGTGGTGGTGGTGAAATGTGCCTACGGTTCCACAGGGAATATCCTAATGTTATTCCCCCGGCTAATGAGCGCATCGATAGGAACCAGATCAGCCTGCAAACTGCCCTCCCTGTGAGTAGCTCTGTTGTTCTCCTGACTCTCCCCTGACTGCTCAGTGTGTCAGCACTCGAGTGAGTTATTACACTTGGTTTCTGCACTGGAGAGGTGCTGTTCCTGTCTGGTAGGAGGCAGAGGAATGGAAGGATCTCTAGTATGCTTTCCCTTATATAGTAAAAAAAAATATACTGAGAACATACAATCCAAGAGGAGGAAAACAGAGCGGCGGAGGAGCCGGTTAAATTACAGACGAGACCAAGAGAGACAAAAGGCTTCATGAACACTACACGCAAACATTTGTCATCGGTTCACGCTATCGCGCCTGGGATCCTTGATTCCCCCTAACACGGGAATGACACCTTGCCAGGTGTAAATGCCCCATGCGGGAGCTGCTGCTGGCAGCCTGGACGGTGCAGAGGGGAGCCCAAAACTGCTCCCAGGTTTGTTAATGTCCCGACAGAGAAGGGGACCTGGAGAAAGGTGGTCCAGAGAGCACTGAAAAGGTGCAAAAAAAGGATGGGAAACGCCCCTCTCTTCCCCAAGGTCACCAGACAAAGCTCTTTTCTTCCCTCCCAAGAGATGGAGACAGAACTCGGGTTATCAGGAGTTGTTCGTTGAATGAGCCAAACGTCTGTTGCTCTGATCAGGAGACCCAGGATGTGCTCTTGACTGGCGCAGCTTCGCGACCACGCCAGCGCTGGGGGAAAGCTGTCCACGTACTGCTGGGACCTCGGTGGGGAAGCAGGGAAGGGACAGCTTGGTGTGCAGCTGACAAAGCCCAAACACATACAGCAAAGGGCAGAACGAGTCTCGCGTTATTAATGCAATAAGCACAAACACGCTGGGCTGAATTTTCACATCCCTGGCTGGGCTGGGGGCGTCTGTTTGCTTCAAGCCCAGCCAGTGTAAGTTCTTAGAACTGGATCATGCAGAAGGTTTGAAGCATGAACAAGTTTTGCCAGCTGCAAGTGAGAATCTCAGATCAGGATAATGTTTTATTGACTCACAACTCAAAAGGAATTTAAGCAATTTGCTTCAAACACTGTTGAAAGATTCTCCTCTGCTTTCTGAGTAAGTGCTGAGCTTTCCAGGCCAAACCAATTTTTCAAGCCCAAATTGACAGATGCTAAAATAGAATGTCACTAGAGAAGCCAGTTGCTACCTTGGATCACACGGAATTACTTTTACTCCAGAATAATAAAATGTGCTACTCAAACCCCATACTTCTCTTACCCTGACAAGCGGTGGACCACTGGCTGCCCACCGAGGTCAGCTCCAAGCTGCTCCAAAGACAGCTGCTCTGAATGAAACATGCCATGGATGAGGGATCAGAAAAGCAATTAAAAGCTCTTTGAACAGCAATAGCTTGGAACAAATAGCAATTTGTACTTCTCTTCTGAGAAGTGAATATAAAATAGCATTTCTAGTGCCATTTGATGCAAATTGAGCCTTTTATGTGAAATCATTACAAGTATCAACAGCTACTTCTGCAAATTCCTCTGGGAAGCCAAGAAGGGGTCCCTCCTCACAACGGAGACCAGAGGTCCTCATGGAGGAATTCAGAGCTCACCCTATTGCAGAGGTAACACCTGGACAAGTGACCAGGACTCTGTCCTTCTGCTGGACAACTGGAGAGCTGGGAATCAAGGCAGACCAAAGAGGCTGCAATTATTTCTTCAGACCAGTCAGCAAAGCACACACAGGAGCTGACTCTGGAACAAAGAGGTACCTGCTTTTGGTGGCAAAGAGGCACTTGGAAACACAGCTCCTGGAACAGGACCTGCCTGTGCCAGGCATCTCTCCCCGCTGCCCCAAAGGCATGGCAGAGGTGATGCTTTTGGAGCGTGCTGCTCCTGCGGGGTTGCTGCAGAGCCGCGGCACGTTCCCAGATACTCAGAAGTATTGTCAGCTGCGATGAACGCATAACACAATCATCCAGTGCATTGGAAATGCCTGGAAGATTAATGCAAGGATGGCCGCCTTCTTTGTACTTGGCTTTCCTCAGCTGTGGGAGTGCTTATTGGTGCTGGAGATAGACAAATAAATAAAGCACCAGAGCAGGGGGAAAAACCCTTCAAACCAGCCAATTAACCTTTGAAATGGGAGCTGTGCGGCTGCTACCTAACAGCATCCTCCTAATTACCAGCCATGTACAAGGTGGCAGCTGGAGACGGAGCTGGCTGTTAGCCCCGCAGACGCGCCGTGCGGGAGGATGCGACTGCTGCTAATGGCTGACGTCCCAAAGAAACTCGCTTCCCCCCATCGGCTGCCTCCTGCTCCCCAGATCTCCTGCCACGAAATCTTCACTCTGCCTCTGAGAAGAGCAGGACTGCTAAAGCACAGCTCTGTGCAAAGCAGTTGCAGCATCTCCTCATCTTTCCCACGAGTCAGCAAGCTGCTACAGCAGCCGTGCCCTTGGCCACAAACACCTCCAAGGAAGGGTATTACATGGGCTACGTGCATTAAACGGTGTGGTGCCAGCTACGTTAGCCAAGAGCATCCACAGTAACCATGTGAGCAGACTGCTGTGAGCTTCAAGTTCCCATAAAAGCACTGACTGAAGCCTTGAAGGGATCTGGATCTGGAGAGGTCCCTACTCCCAAAGTGCTGCTAGGACCCACATGCCCCCTGGCCCTGTGGCTACGATAAGGGCCAGCGGTAAAGCCTGCCAGGTTTGATCTCCAGCCCGGCACCTTGCAGCCTCGATCTCCTCATCTAGAAGAGATGGACAATAATGCTCGATTGCCTCAAGAGGGCTCCGTGGGACTTCTCTGCAGAGCGCTGCTATGTCCCGGGATGAAAGGGGAGACGCCACACCGAGGACCAGCACTGCTCTACCTCCCATGCCACATGTTGTTCAGTACCCTCCACCCCTCCCACCCACACAGAAAGGATTGATGCCTTGGCTTCAAAGAGCACCCTGAAATAAAGACGTATACGGCGTGCCCACCTATTTGCAAAGCCACGGATGACTATCAAGCCTGAGAAGCTGGAAAAGCAAAGCCAGCATCCATTAATAAGGTTTTATATAAGGGACTGGACATTTCCTTAGAGACAGCGAGGTTAGGGAAGGGCTTCCCTGGGGCTGCTGCGCTGGTTGCAGCCCAGTTTGACAAAACCAGTCAATGGCTGAAAACAAGTGGCAAGAGGCGAGGCCAGGGAACCTGCTTAAGCTGTCCCACCCAGAGCAGTTGTCTCCGTGGTAGGTGATGTTGTGCAGGGCTGCAGGGCCCAGGAGTCCTCTGCCCATGCAGCTGTCAGCAGGAACAGAGCACGGGAGGCCTCCCCAATAGTAGCACTGAACAGCTCGGTGGGAGCAAGGAAAGCTAAGGAGCTCCTAAACCCTTACGACTCGGGGAATGGCCCCCAGGTTTGTCCTTGGGAGGATGGAGGAGATGACGGTGGCAACACCCATGCCTGGTGAACAGCCTGGGGAAGGCTTACACCTTCTCACCTTGTAATACCTGCTCTGAGCAGAGGTGCAGAGTGACTGGGCAGCATCCATCACTCAGGAATCAGAAAGCTGTGATTAAACTGTTTTTCCTGGCAAGGATCATCAACCATTCCCACCTCCCCTGTGTCCCAACACCACGCTGTGCGTTCATTACAGCTTCACTCAGGCATCTCCTCCAAACAGAGCCAGCCCCCACCCCGAGTCTCGCAGCTAATTCTCACACGAGGAGGGCTGTGGGTTCTGAAACCACCCTGCTTTGCTCACAGAAGCCCCAGACTTTCCTGCCCAACAGCCTGGGAGCCTAGAGCCAGTTTCTGCTGCTTTCGGATAGAGTCTCAGCCTCCGGTGATGCCCTGGAGGTCCCTGTTGATAGGTGAGAGCTTGGGCGAGGTGTTTGGAAGCTGGGCTCTGGCAGCTCCACAGATCCTTATCCCCACTGGGTACCAGAGACACTTCGCAGTCAGGCACATGGAGGAACTTTTACAGGTTTCACTTCAAAATTCCTCCCTTTTTATTGGGCCCAAGCTGGGCAATGCCGGTGAGCGAAGCTGGCGGGAGTCTGATGCTCCGTAGCCAAAAGCTTCAGCATCTTTATTGCCATTGGCTTTGAGATGGTTTAAAGCAAATCTTTTACAAGGTAAAATCCAATATAAACCTGCCAGTTACAGCTTTCCTTTGTTAGCAGCAAGGATGTAATTATCACAATTTACCTTATACGAGTGATTGTGGACAGACTTCACAAATCCCTGGGCTTTCTCACCGCAGCCTGCCTACGGTTTTCCCCCAGCGCCCATCACGGCAGTATCCAAGGACTGACAAAGCTGTATCTGCCTGACAAAAGAGTATCCATGCAGAAACACAGCGGCCGTGAGGAATGAATGGTCTATTCAAAGGTGTACTTGACAAGGTGTGTTTCCTAATTTTAAAACCCGTGGTGGAACAACTCACCAGACAGAAAGCTGACAGCGACAGCTATTTCTTTGTTGGGTTTGGGCGCGCTCTGCTGTAAGTGTGAACTAATTTACTGTCGCACGGCTGAGGTTCATGTGTTTTAGCTGAGAACTTGCTTTTCTGAAAGAAAATATGTCTTGGATAGCACAGAGTACGGGGGGTTAAAGCACACCATCTGGAGGATTGTTTGCCACGGTCCCAAGCAGGACTTAATCCTGGAAACGATGGAGAAGACAATGCAGAGCCTCCTTTCCTGCCTTTGTGCTGCTCTGCCATTCCTCCTCACTCCCGCGTGGACAGACCCAGGCAGAGAGGAGGAATAGCTTTGTCAATGACCTTGACCTGGTCCTGATCCTGCAGTGGACATTTTGGGGGAGCACTGGATGAACCTTGGGCTCTCTACCTCACAGAAGACCAGTATGAGCATCTCCTGGCCTCACCAGGATGCATTTTCTGCACCTGATACAGAGGCAGCACGAGAAATTCCAGAGCAGGTCTTGAGAAACAGTTGAAAATAGCCAGTTTTCCTGAGAAAGCTAAGCCCAGATAAGCAGAGCTTCCCCGGAGTGACCAGCTGGAGGTTCTCAGGTGACCCACCGCCCTCTCCCACTGCACAGCCCCTCAAGCTCCCATCGGCCAACAAGGACAAGCCGTCCTCAGCTGCCAGCACTGCTTTCTGCCATCGCTGCGTTCAGACTAATACCGGGAACAGCACGATTTCTCTTTCCTCCTTCAAACACTTAAAACAAAGACCTCCTTGCACCCTCTGAGATCAAATTAAAGGTTTTGGAGCCTACAGGGAGAAATTAATGTTTCTTTTGCTTTGTCGCTTTTAGCAGTGCCTGACAGTTTAAGTCTATTTAAAGGTCCAGGATCAAAGACGAAACTTCTGCCTGGGTTATTTACACTACGGGGACCACTGTGCACCACCACCACCACCGACCAAAGGGGTAGTTCCACCAGAAGAATTCCTGCTTGTACGAATAATTCACGGCAAACCACTTGAGCAGGATCTGAGCTGCACGTACATTTAAACCCTCCCCACACCTCAGCAGCGCTGCCAGCCGCCTTCCAGCCTTTTTGCACACAGGAGGATGCTCCTCCTCATCACACGTCCGCAGGACCTGGCCCTTGGTCCCATGGGGTGTTTCCACCTTGCGTGAAAACCACTTGCTCCTGCTCTAACACGGCTTCGACAGAGTCAGCCCAAGCCACCACGCTGCAAGCCTCTGAAACAACCACAGATCCTCAGGCTCTTCAGGCCAGTCCGCACTCACCTGCTCATGGTACTCGATGCCCATGCTCAGCGTGTTGATGAGAATGGCTATCATAATCCCCCGGTTGAAGTACTTGCTCTCCACGATCCTCTTCAGCTTGCTGCCAAAAGCCTTCCACAGGCGGGTGATCTTGTTCCTCTCCTTGGGTTTTTTCTTCTTCCTCCTCCTCCTGCCCCGCTGCTGCTGGAGCTGGTCTCTGTGGTCGCCGTGCCGCAGGTCCTGGGTGAACTCGTAGATGCCGTTGCTGTCAGAGTCGCAGCTGTCGGACTCGCTAAAGGCGAACTCGGGGTCTTCCAGGAGGCTGGCGCAGAAGGGGCAGTCCTGCAGCTCGCAGGTCAGCGTGCCACCCGGCGGGCTGGGCAGCGGGCAGGCCACGCTCAGCCCCGACAGCCGGCTGGGCGTCCGCCGCAGACCTGCAAGGGGAGACGCACACCATGAGCCACCTCACACCCTCGGTGTGGCGGACAGACCCTCAGCCCTGCTCGGGCTGCACTGGGCCTGCCCAGGGCAGAGCAGCTTCTGCTGCATCCTCAAATAAATGTAATTTACTGTGTCCAGTTCTGGCCCCTCACTACCAGAAGGACATTGAGGGGCTGGAGCGTGTCCAGAGAAGGACAACGGAGCTGGAGCAGGGTCTGGAGCACAATGTGCTGAGGAGCGGCTGAGGGACCTGGGGGGGTTGAGCCTGGAGCAAAGGAGGCTCCGGGGAGACCTTCTGGCTCTGACAACTCCCTGACAGGAGGTTGGAGTGAGGCGGGGTCGGTCTCTTCTCCCCAGGAACAAGCGACAGGACGAGAGGAACTGGCCTCCAGTTGTTGCAGGGGAGGTTGAGGTTGTCCCTGAGGACCCATTTCTGTCCCGTTGGGGTTGTCCCGGGCTGTCCCAGGCTGCCCAGGGCAGTGGTGGAGCCCCCATCCCTGGAGGGGTTTCCCAGCCGTGTGGAGGTGGTGCTGAGGGACAGGGGTCAGGGGGGACCTGGCAGTGCTGGGGGCATGGGGGGGACTCGAGGAGCTCAAAGGGCTTTTCCAACCAAAACGGTTCTGTAATGCCCTAATAAAGCATTCCAGCCATCCATGTTACCAAGCAGCTCTGGCTTTACATCATTTTCTCCTCTCTTCCCCTCTCCCCAAGCCCAGGCACCCACCCTCTAGCTCCCCCCATGGACGTGGGGCCACGGGGCCTCTCTCCGCAGAGCGTGGCAGCCCCTTTGTGTTCTGCTGCTGGGCGAAGACTGACCAGCACGCGTCTCACTTCCAGTTATTTTTGACGATATCTGCCCGGGGTTAATGTCGTTAGCGGTGATCTGAGCCCTATCAAGCTCTTACACCAATTTAGATAGCGCTTCCATTTAGCTAATAATGAGGAGGGAGAGGGAGAAAGGGACCAAAGGTGGCTGCAGAGCACGGATCACAGCTTGGAGAGTCACGTAGTCCCGTCAGTCTCCTTCATCCCTCCTTCAGCCTGTAATGAAGCTCAGGTGAACGCTTTACTCGAGGCACAGGGCTGAGCGTTCAGGATGGTTTAAAATCAAACGCATTGCCACATGGTTTGTGGTGTGAGGAGAAACGCTGACTGCCCTCCCAGAGCCAGGAGATGATACGGACAGGTGGAACAAGGGCGATTTGGGTGGAACAGGAACCAGATTTTATTTCCTTATGTTTAGGAACCAAACCCCTAGTTTCCTCATATTTAGGAACCAGCTATTAATGGCAGAAAAAGAAAAACGCGACATGAATGCAACACCGTGAGCATGGGAGCCTTCCTACACAATGCCATCAGTGAAAGATTTCCTTGAGACTCAGGGAAATCAGGTGAGGGGACCGTTCTCCCCAAACCTCCCCCCGCTCTGGAGGTAGGATGGGGACACTTGGTTTTGGGGAGTCCAAGCAAAAGGCAGTGGATGCTCCTGGCTCTGGGCCCAGGAGCTTGGAGCTCACCCAGCAGTAATGCTGCTGATTTCAGCCGCTCCTGGCTGAGGACGTCTTTAAAGAGGAGGCAGCACCAAACAAAATAAAAGCACGCCATTAGCTTGAAAACCGGTTTGTGACAAGAGTCAAAATATATTTTACTTGCCTGAGCATCACTCAGATATCACTGGCCTTCAAAAGAGCCTTGCAGGAGAGGACTGTTCTCCTGGCCCTCACCAAAGACACCAGGAGGATCAGAAATATCCACCCGTCACTCCACCTGCCAGCAGCAGCGGTGCAGCGCCGCGCGTTAGCACGGTGATTCTGATCAGGACCCGTCTGATAAGGAAAGACTGCAGCGCAGCCGCAGCCACGGGACAGCAGAGGTAGCGGGCTTGCCAGACGTCTTTGAAGGATGCTATCAAAGTGTTAAAAATTATATGAAAAACACTGGCGCCACAGATATCTTCAAAATACTAGAGTCTCCTTGGCTGCCTGCTCAAATAACCTCGCAGGGCACGAGAACACGGAGGAACAGGCTGTACTTTACGCTGTTCGACTCCACAACAAAAGAAGGGAAGAGAATACTCTCTCCCACAACAGCATCTTTCCCAGCAGACACCAACCTTGTTTCCAGCTGGGGCTGCGAGTGCCCTGGCTGCCAACGCCTCCCTAATGCTCTCCGATATCACTTGCGTGCTCTCCTTGCACAAGCCTTGCAGTGAGCAGACTCTGCTTGTTGACTTCTAAGAGCGAAGAGAGAACTAAATGAAATAGCACTTTTTTTGCCCAAAGAGGCTGAGGCCAAGAGGGTTGGGTGAACTTGTGAGCCCACCTCACCTTCCCCACCGAGCACAGGGTAGGGACTTATCATGGCTCCTTAAAACCACTCAGAAGATCCTCCTGAAGCCTGGAAGACACATCCACCACCCCTGCTGTTCGGAGATGGTTGCGGTGCAGAAGCAAATCCAGCCTTGCCCTGTTGGTGTGGCAGGAGTGGGAAGGAGCACCTGGAAAGAGCTACGTAGGGGAAGAGGGGGGCACTGACACACCGTGTGACAGGGTCTCGAGAGGGACCTGGCTGACTTGCTTCCCTTCCCAGCCCCTGTGCTCCTCAGGGTCCCAGAGAAGCTGCTGCTCACCAGCCAAGGGCTGCGGTATCCACCCCTTCCCCTAGATATGACCACACTTCAAAACAATTTCAGGAGACTTGTTTAAAGCATTTTGGCATCCTCTGGGCTGAAAAGCTTCTGTAAAAAGAGGACTCTATAATTGCATTATTAATAGCAGCTCCATCTAACCTCCAGCTTTCAAAGGACCACCACACACTACGTGAATACCTCCTAAGTCATCAAAGCGGCCCTGGAATGTCACAGTTGGGACGGAGAACCAGGTCTTTCTGCTCCAGAAGAGGACCCCAGCAGCAGGTCCCCTTGCAAGCACGAAGAACCAAACCCTGACTTGAGCACTGCCTTCCAAGCAACATCTTCTGCTCATCCTTTGCTTTCCCACTTCTGGGCTTCTGCAGAGCCTGGGCTTTTATCTCAAGGTAAATACGCATTCTCATAATAACCTTCGTTAACTGGCGTAAAGAAGAACCAGTGATTCATATAAAGCCCTTGCTTAACAATGGAAGAACGTTGCGAGTAACCTTGCTCCCTTCTGCCCTCCTGCTAGGCTCCCAAGCGCACACAAATGTCCACCGAAGGCAATTTCTATAAACAATCCACTTCACCCTTCTGTATCATCACTTAAAAAAAAAAAATTAACAAAGACATGCCAGCCAACCTACCTGGCAAGCAACCTTTACTGTGACCTCCCCGTCAAGCGAGGCTTGGTATTTTTTTTCAGCACATACATCACTAGGATAAATATTTGTGTCCGTGCACACACAGATAAACAGTTTTGGAAAACACTGGCATTGAGAAAAACAGATGACGAGTTTGGCTTCAAGAGATTAAAAAACAGAAGCTAGATTTTTTTGACTTTTTACTGACTGAGAGCTTAGGGCTATTTTTCAGCCTTCAGCTCCAGCCTTGAGGACTGGAAACGTTTTGCAAAACAGAAACCTGAGCGTTGTGTGGAATCGCTGCTCTGGGAGTGGGTGATTTATATGTGAAGGGAGAAAAACTACTCTAACTAGCAGCGCTGGTGTCTGTACAGATAGGAATGGGACAGCGGTACCAGAGTCCCTGAGAGGCTCCTCATTCCTTCGGATCAGATGGAGCTCCAAATCTGCAGTAACGCTCAGTCTTACGTTTCCTTTGCACATGGGGAAAGACGAGAGGGAAGGCTGAGACCTGCAGCTCTGCTACACTCCTGCCCTCACACCCATCCTCTGTGAACCAGCACAGAGCAAGACCCTGCAGTGGCCACAGGCCTTTCTCCAAACCTTCTGCTCTTTCTTGCCAAAAAGAAATGCAGAGGCTCAGGGGCCTTCATCTAGTTTTCCTAAGCAAAAATACCCATCTTGTTTGTCCTTACCATGCTCTCCTACCAGTTGCTGCAGCTTCCCATAAGAATCCGTGCCCAAATTCACAGGGCTATTAACGACGGCCACAGGCGAATTGCCGTTCTTCTTTCCTTTGGGAACTGGAACAGAACTGGCTTTGCTGGTTGGAGAAGGCAGGATGGTGGGATAGTTCATGTTGCCATGGTTGGAGAGTCCGGCAGTCAGTTTAATGCTTGCAGGGGCATTGGAAGACTTACAGTTCACTTGTGGCCCTGCGACGTGACAGTCTGCATGGTAAATGCTGTGCACGGACTCCGAATCTGGAGGAGGAGCAGGGCTCTGCAAGTTGGGTGATGGAGAAGGAAGCATCAATTGGCCTCCAGGTTTCATGACCTTGAGCTCCAGGTCGCAGATCTCAGGGTTGGAGCGTGGGCCCTGCGGGCTCCCGTTGCTGATGTGATAATGGTGGTGGTGGTGGTGATGGTGGTGGTGGATAAGGTGGTGTATGGAGGTGATGCGCTTTTTGCCGCGGTGGCTTTGTCCATTTGTGGTGCTGTTTGGGTTAACTTTTTTCCGGCGCTTGCTCTGCCAGTTATTGTACAGGCGTATCGTCCGCCGTTTCACCTTCCTGAAGATGTGGCAGATGTACTTGAGCAGCTCCTCGTAGCAGCTACCTGGCTCCGAGAAGCTGGCGATTGTGCTGTCGTTGGAGAGATAACGGGCCCGCTGCTCCTGCATCAGCTGGTTCTCCCGCTGCTTTGTTTCAGAAAATTGTGTTGCTATCACAACCAGGCACAAGTTAATCATGAAGAAGGAACCAACCTGGAGAAAACACAGGGAAATGAATTAGCGAATTAGCAGGGACTTTACAAAGCAAGACACGCTCTTCACCACCACATGCTGTCTGGACTTGAAGCGTGGCTCTTAGAAATCCCAAGATTTCCAAACACGCCAAATCTCAGGGTCTGCTCACCAAATGTTATGTCAACATGTGCCCAAGCTGCTAAATTTGCTCCTAAGCCTTGTTAAATTATTTTGGCAACGGCAAAGCAAGCTGTTGACAATAGCCTTCACCACTTTCCTCCCCTCAGCAGCGATGACACTCGCTATTAATGCAGGCTGTATGAAACACAACGCAATCAGTTACCACCACCAAACAGATCGTTAGTTTTGTGACCTGTTTTCCAGCCAGCCTGCATGGAGAGACGGTCTGAAGTCCAGTTTGTGCTGCACCGAAACTGCCTCTATCTCTTCAGACCCTGGCATAGCGCACCCTCATTTTGAGGAGGACAGTCAGGGTCCATGCAACTGTGACCACCTGCTCTTGTATCTCTCTGACACAGAGAAATGCATCTCCAGGAGACTCAGTGCCCCTAGAAAGGTCTGATTTATCGCCCGGTTGAGTTGATGTGTTCTTGGGGATACCAGGTTTTCAAAATGAAGTCCCAACGACAAGAATGTGAGTGACCTAAGGCTACCTCCTTCCCTCAGCTGTTGAGTCCACAAACTGGTTTTTCACCACTTGGGTTCATAAATCAGCCAAAGGATAATGTCAAATATTCCCATCGGAGAACCGTTGCTCTTAGGCGTGAAAGGGACTGACGTCAAGAAAGTGCTACTGTCTACACGGCCAAACCTCTGTGCTGTGCTCAGCAGGAAACGTATGGATTTAATCTGGAGCATTGTCTGGCGAATCCTCAGGGGAAGCCACTGGGAGATGGTTTGCAGCGCTGCTCTCCAGTTTGTAATACTGGCCTGGATACTGTTTGAGAAGCAGCAAGGGTACCGCTCCCCACTCCAAGTGACTTGAAGATTAGTCACCTTCTGGCTTTTCTGCAAGGATCCATACGTAGAGAAGGGCTCAAAAAGTGGAGCATAAATCTCTGCTATGCATGGCCCACTGCTAAAGGCTCAAAACTCACTGCCTTCAGAATGCTACCCCAGTAATGACTGGGAAATGCCCACACCGCTCTGATCCATGCCTTTCTCACTGGTGCTGGGAGCTGTGGTGGTTTGACTTCTCAAGGCCTTCAAAACCACATTGACGAGGATGGGGATGGATATAAAGAATATCCAGCCACAAAAGCACTTTGAAGTGCCTCTGTCCCATGTCCTGCCTGACATCTACATGGTACTTTTCCCTCTGCTCTCCTCCTGACTTAAATGCGTGACTTTTCTGCAGATGTAGACCCCTAGTAAAGATTGTGCCCATTGTAAAAAAAAAAAAGAACGAACCTTGCTAACAGGGAATGGCAGCTTCTGAAGGCAACCTCCAGCACCTCCAGGGGGTAGTGCTCTGGTTTTAGGAACACCAGCACTGTGAGACCTCAGAAAGGTGCTCCGCGGTTATTACAGTTATTTAAAGGACTCGGGTGAAGGTCAACAGTTTGTGGGCCCTTCATCGAAATGAGGTGCCCTCTGGCACATGGAGGAGGTGAAAGGAAGAACAGCTACAGCCTCACCACTTCTTGTTCTGATTAGCAGTTGCTTGGCCAAGGCACAATCGTTAGGACACATCAAGGTGACAAGACCAAGACTGAGAGAGTAAGAGGGAGGGAAGACCATATGGCTCGACAAGCTGTGACTATGCATCACATGTGACACTAAAAAGGACTGGTGTAGCCAATAATCTGTCCCCACGGCACTAATCACAACCTGCATGATTACGCTTTATGGCAGGAGTAAGGTCTCCCACTCTGAATCCTGGCTGGCTCTTCCAGGGAACGACTTTACCCCACAAGGACAAGGAACGGGAGCATCTCACAGGTCATACTTACTATTATAAGCAATATAAAATATATAAAATTGTAAAAAGAATGTGCATCCATCACATAATACATGATGTCAACCCATCCTTCCAGGGTTATAACCTACAGGAAGACAGAGAAAGAAAGTGTAAGAACAAGAGTCAACCAAAACATTAGTAAACATCAACCTGACCGTGGCCGGTACTCATCGCTCCGGCATCTCCACCCGCACCCGGTGCACTTCTTTGCCCAGCTGGCTTCGGATAGCAGCAGTGTGTGACCAAAGGACTGGCCTGAGGTTTCCTCAGGAATCTGCTACGATTAAAATGGTAAAACGTTACAGTAAAACATCTCAAATGCTGGTTCTCAGCCTCTGCAAGAAAGCCCAGGGAGGGATTACGAACACCGCAAAGGCTTCTCTGTGCAGAGACCTCAGGCTCCTGGTGTTGTAACGCTACCCGTGAAATTCCCAAGTTTTTAAGGCAATTTTGCTTCTGTAAAACCAATTTCTTTGTGATTCCGACTGGTCCACCGTTGCAACCGCATCCCCAATATCATAGTGGGAAAACATCTGAATGGAGGAGAGTTACTTTAATTAAATGTAGAGCTGATTTCATACTCGTTTTCTCAGTCTTCCTTCCGCTGAAAAAGCAGCTGAGGATTTAATTAACACCACACAGGCTGTGCAGAGCAAAGCGAATCCTGCCACGTGATTTACACTTTTTATTTAGATAAAACATACCCAGCTTCTAGTGCTACTAGTCCTAGAGCTGAAATTCCAGCACCATTTCCATCAAAATCAAAGCTCCTCTCTGAATTTACTAAGGCAAAACACTGGTAGGGAAATCAGACACAAATCCTTGCCACTTTTCTCCTGTTTTTTTTACTCACGGAGCTGGAAGAAGCTCCTAGACACGGAGCTTTTGGTACAAGACCACATCTGCAAAGGGGAGACCATCGCTGTACACACACCCACTGCTGTACTCACACCCACTGCTGTACACACAACCATCAGTACTCACAGTGCTCCCAGTTCAGACTGTCAGAGCACCTTGCATCAGCTCTCGGGTGCTGGAAGAGAATCGCTCCCTACTCTTGATGCCTCTGACCCTAAAGTCAAACGTGGCGATGTCTTCCCAGTGAGTTTTCAAACCCTCTTCCCACGCTGAAGCACTTGTAGCTTAACACACACCGTGCAGCGGAGCGAGAAGAAGGTGAGTACAGGGAATACAGCTCCAAGCCAAAACTGATAAACATGACCCGCAGGTAAAACCTGTCTCTGCAGCTGTTCTCCTCTGCCGGCACCGCTGACGGCTTCGAGCGATCAGGGCTGGTGATGCGCTGGCTGCGTTTGCACCGTCTGCACCCACCTCTCCTGTTCCTCAGCACATGGATTAGATATTGTCCGTGTCACACCCACCCTGCAGGGCAGCGATGAGCGGGGATCAGACAGCAACGCCGTGCTTCCAGTGGCATGGGTTTCGCAAAACCCAAAGGAAAGCCAACAGAAACCCCAGAGATCAATCTGTGGCAGAAAGTTTTCGCCAACAGACACCCTTTTTTGTTGGGGATGCAGGTGCTGTTACTCACCCTGGAGTCTGAGAAGGGGTTAAGCTGTCTGGGCAGACAGGCAGTAATTAATCTGTTCAGTGGTGCGAAACGGACAAGCAATCAAACCCAAAGTGCCCTTTTCTGCCTCTCCTTTAACACGATTGGAACATTTATAGCGAGCAAAGTTCTTTCCTGCCGCGTTCCTTCCCTGTGTGGGCTGTGCAGAGCAGCCGGTCAGCTCGTGCGCTCGACGCCGGTGTAGGTTCACGGGGAGACGGCAGGGATCAAGGTGGGAGGTGACATGAGGCTAAATCAAATCAAATTGAATCACAGAACCGTTTGGGTTGGAAAAGCCCTTTGGGCTCCTCGAGTCCCCCCGCTCCCCCAGCACTGCCAGGTCCCCCCGGACCCCTGTCCCTCAGCACCACCTCCACACGGCTGGGAAACCCCTCCAGGGATGGGGACTCCACCACTGCCCTGGGCAGCCTGGGACACGCCTGCACAACCCCAACGGGACAGAAATGGGTCCTCAGGGACAACCTCAACCTCCTCTGAAACAACTGGAGGCCGGTTCCTCTCCTCCTGTCACTTGTTCCTGGGGAGAAGAGACCCACCCTCCTCGCTCCAACCTCCTGTCAGGGAGTTGTCAGAGCCAGAAGGTCTCCCCGGAGCCTCCTTTTCTCCAGGCTAACCAACTGCAGGATACAGCCTCCTCTGTGCTGTCCGGAGTCCTCTCCCTCCCTTCCCCTCTCTTTGGATGGGCATTTCAGCGCCAGGCTGCCGCAGCAGGTGCTCCATCCGTTGACACCAGAGGATGAAAAATGAGCCCAGGGACTCCAAACATAATGGATACACCATGGAATTTGCATTTGGCTGGCATTCCTCAAATCAAACGTATTAAACCGATTAAACACGGAGCCCTCTCTACAAAAGGAGTTACCTGAGGGCTGCTGTTGGGCTTCTGCAGGCACTGCCAGCTCCCCACCTGGGACACAGATGCCGAGACAAGAGCGAGGGCCAACCAACCGTTACAGAGGTATTTTTCTTGCATGCTAGACAGCGTTTTCAGCAAGAATCAATCAACACACCACATTTCTCCTCCGGAGGGCTGAAATGCTCATCTGGCTCTCGGAATATTTGAGATGTAATTAGAATTTGCGTTATTTACTACTCGCTTGTAAACCAAAGAGATACAGGAGGGATAAAGAGACCGCTGGGCTTTTGCTCTCCTGTTTGACGTCTGTGGACTCATCCCCCAATATAAAGGCAGCAGGTACCTAGGGGAAGGACTCCTGAGCTGCCGGGGGTTCGTGAGCACTGCTGATCCTGCAAGAGAGGGGCCTCACAGACATCTGCCGCCTTCTTCTGACCAAACCGCTCTGGAGAAACGCAGGATGACACACACGCACAGCCACCTGTCTGCACTGAAACCGTGATTCTTGCAGCCCAATTCCTGCCACGCTGCGGACTTCCTTCCTGCTGTCCTTTAAAGCGCTCCGAATGACTTTACGAGCACGTTTTTACCTGCTCCAGGATCTCCTTGCATATCCCCAGCAAGGCCTGGGTGTAAATGGGAGCCAGACGATTTGAATTGGCCAACAGCTGGTCTATACACCGCGAACTAAACTCTTTAACTATTTTTGGAACCAAGTCAAAGGCATCTGCACTGTTCGAGGTTCATGCTGCCACGCACAGTTTGATCCTACACGCTTACTCTTGGACCAGATGAACTCGGAGGGAAAGCTAGCAACTCCCGCTGTTCTCCCAAGAACACGGAGACATTTTTTCAGCATTGCTTTGCAAACTGTTCCTCCCTTGGGGCACCCTGAATTCAATATCACCTACTTCGCTAAGCAGAAATGACTTCCTCCTCTCTTCAGTTTCCAGTCTGATTAATCCAGTTGACGGCAGCGCCAGCATTTGGCCCTCCAAGCCCTTTCTAGACATCTTCCAAGGACCTGGAGCACCTTTCTTGTGCTTTCCAATCTCAGCACTCCATTCTCAGTAATTAAATTCTGTTCAAGCCATGGTTGTTCACAGACAGACATATTAAACAGCGTCTCCAAATGTACCAGTTCAACGCTCCCAATAAATGCAACATACATTTATTTATCAACAGAGATAAGAGGGCAAGAAACGCATTTCCTAATTCTGCTCTGAAGAAAGAGACGTGCAAGATCCGTGGCACACTGAAACTGGCAGCTGTGGGGAAATAGCTGAGAGTCAATTAAGATGATTGGCAGGGTTGTCCTGGAGGTGCTGCCAACTGTAATCCCATGCTGCAGTGGGAAAGGAGCTGCTGCCTGCCCCTCAGCGTGGGGAAATGATTTTTGCCTTCAAAGGACTGAGGGTCTGGGCAGAGCACAGAGCTGTCCTCTAACCCAGCGGAGACACTGTGTGATGCTCAGTCTGATCCTCCTCTGCTCATTCAGTTCTTTACCTCTGACAGAGCATGGGCGGGGATGGGATCATCATTTGTCTCCCAGTAATACCCAGGAGGCTGAGTATTAGAGCCCCGAGTCCTGTGTCTGATCCTTTCTTCCATCACTGCAAGAACAGAAAGCTCACTCAGGTGACTATAAAGACAGGTTTTGACTTCATTGACCTTTGGCTTGGACATCATCCGCGCAGTCCCCAGCCAGGCACTCCCTGATCGCCATGATATGGTGAATACCAGCAGGATGAGAATAGACAATCCGGTTTTTTTTTTGTCTTCTCTTCTGCGATTCTCATCTTCCATTCCTGTGCTCACGCCACAGTCATTTCATCAGTTGTAACAAAGATGCTTGTTTGATTTATAGTAGCATAATTGGGGACAGCACCAGGTCTTCTAGTCAAGGTAATCGGAATCAATCTAAAACTCCAGAGTGAAAATCACGTGGGAAATGTCGATTAAAGACACTGACAATTAACTCAGACCTCCTCATTGTTCCCAGGGAGACCGGAGGTTTACATTGTTTTTCTCTGGGGTCACTTCAAAGGTCTCTGCAGAACAATTTCCTTCATTATGTCAAGAAGTTTTCATCATAAAAAACCCTTGTCTTTGAGCTCTGCCAAAATTTTTGCAAGTTCTTGGCTATAATCCATTCAAGGGCAGGTTATTTTTTGCTTTAGTGTCAGTTAAGAAAAAAGAATCATCCAGGGGAAAAAAAAAATACCCGAACTCCAACCCAACCTACTGTAATTAGTAAAGTCAAACCCTGAATGACTTGCAGTGGCCCCGCAGCCTGAGCTCTCTCGTGGCAAGATTTCACTTCCACGGTTACTTGAGCCAACTTCATTTGTGCAGACACCCTCCCTAAGGACGGGGACCAAAATGAGCGTCTCTCACTCGGATCAAACCCCCTGACTCTGGCAAACAGCCATCTCCTTGGTGGTTGATTGCAGAACTGCAGGTGCTGGTTCAACTCGCTGCCTGGCTGAAGCAGGAGGTGAGATGGAGATGAGAGAAACCCGAGTGTTTCCAAACCATTTGAAACGTTCATTAATTGACGCCTATAATTTGCACTCAGCCTCTTTTACTGTGGCCTAAATTGGGTCCTTTGGGGACAAGCTGGGCATTATCTGCATCAAAATCAATTACGCTGAACCCAACAGGACTGCCATGATTATTTGGTTTTATTTACTTTTTATCTCATCATTTCCCTGGCCCTGCTGCAAGGGTTTTTTTTTTTATTTTTATAAACCTCATCAAGACAAGATCCAGTGATATAAATGGTGAGAGCTATTAATTCCTGTGATGGGCTCAGTAAATTTTATAAGGCTCCAGTATTCGTTTCTGAAAGCCTCTTATCTACGTACTCTGCCCTCCTGGGCATATTGACTTGGCCAGCACGCACTGACCAGGGAATAATGGAGCATTCCTCTTCCATATGCAGCTAATCAAACCATTGTTTTTGAAGTCAGCTTCACAATTTTAATTATTTCCTCGTGACATGTGTTGTTAACTAACCTCGTCCTTTGACCAGACGCTTTTCCTTTCACTTTGAGGTCCTGCTTACTGCCCAACCTGACTTGGTATTTCTCTATAAACTGAGTCTCTCAAAGCATCTGCTCTGAAAACTGGCCCTGGAAAACAGAACAAAGGCAACTCCGCAACCTCACGTGTCTTGGATTCGTGACCTCTCAGATTTGTTCCACCTCAACGCGATCTCCGGTCAGCGTTACCGGGAAAGCAGAGCTTGCGCGCAGTGAAGGTGGACGTGTCACTGATACTGTTATTGGTGGCCCAAGACCTCAAGAAAATCAATCTGTGAGCTTAAAAATGGCATAAACCCTCCACAACTTTTGCTACAAAGAGAAGGTTAGTTGCTCTCTCTCCCTTTCACACTAAATAATGCAAGATCTTCATCCGATAGCAAAACCATCACTGATTTCAGATGACTGCTGCTCGTAACAAATCACAGCTCAGCCCGTGTTCATGGGGTTTGATTTACTGGGGTAATTATCCTCTGCCTTCATTGTTTGTGTAAAGTATCTTATGCACAGGGAATGTATTTAACTGTTTAGCTTCAGCAATAATGAGTCCATTATCACAGAGAGAGCCAATAAATCAGTTTTATAGCAGAGCAAAGCTGCAAGTCTGCCATGAGAAGGGACTCCAAGTCAGACTGAGATCCTTGCCTACAGATGAACATACCACAGAGCCATTACAGGAGTGACAGCGCTTCTCCAGACACCACTGTCTGGAACACGGAGCAGTTTGGGGCACTGGCCCTGATGCAAAAAGCAAAGATTTTTGTTATTCGTACAGTTACGCCTTATTTCAAATTATTTTAGAGACGATGAAGGACAAGGGTGCACAGCTTCAAGCACAACTCGTCCTCCGTGCAGTCCTATGACACAACACATTGCAGGTGTCCAAGTGTCGAAGCTTTACCCATTCACACCAGTCAGGGGGGGTGTGGGGTCTTCCTCTCCGGGATGGATCTGCCAGCTCGACACAGCCTGGGGACAGACAGTTGTGTGGGGACATCAGGAGCTGACCCCGTGGCTCAGCATACAAGTAGGCTGCGTGCAACTCAGTGCAAGGTGATCTTGGAGCAGGTTTGGGGCAATCAAACCAAGCTAAGACTTCCCTGTAAGAACTGTTGACATACCTCAAGACCAGTAACGTTTCCATCAGCTGAGTGACACCAGGTTAGGCCATGGCTTGCTGCAGGCACCCCTCTTTCTATACTGAATACAAGGATCTGGGACTGAGGTGGGATGAAACCCTTCCAAAACTACCACGGTTGCAGCAGGTTTCTGTGGGTCCCTCCGATACCTCCTCCATGGGTTAGTGGGTCCAGACCCGGAATCAGGACAGCCTGACTTGTCCCATGTAGCACAATTCCTTCTGATCTCCAAAACAAAGGAGATTTTTCAAAAGCAGCTAATCCTCTTGGAAGCACTCTGAGATGCTTTAAAGGGGCTGGATATTTTTAGATTGGGTGTTCAGCACGAGAGCTCTTCAAATGCAGAAAATGCTGTTTGTTTGACTGACCAAATTAAAAAAAGCAACACCAACAGAACTCAAACCCCATCATTTAGAAGGAAATATTTTTGGTGAGCCAAAACAGATTCAAGTCTAGCGACAAAGCATCATCTTGAGGCAGTGGAAATGAAAAGCTTAGGACTCTTTTCTTGCCAGAGTCAGCACAGATAAGCATTGTTGACACATCTCCAGCTCAAAGAATGAACAATTTGACCAAAAAAAAAAAAAAAGTCCTTTTGGCTAAAGAATGATCTACTCAATGAACTCTGAAAACAGGGGCACCCAGCGTGACAGCTGCTGCTCAAAACCACGGCCCACAAAACTACGCGTTGCACACAAATACAACTGCAGTTGGAAGCCTCAGTCTCTTCCGCTTCCTCCTGCTTCAGCGCGCCTTTTGGCTGCTCCCCAGGACACTGAGGACTAGAGGAACTGGAGGCACAGAGGCTGCAGAAGACGGGCGAGCAAGCTGTCTTTCTGAAAGGGACTGGACTGAGGTCTCCTGATGTTCCAGCCACCAGCCAAGAAACCTAGGCCCCCAAAAGGTCCCTGTTAATACCCACCTGAGTGACAGCCCAGCTAAGAGGGAGGTGTGTGAGCAGGAACCAAGAGGAATGACCCTGCCAGGAGGTTCCAGAGCCGAGGTTTGTGCTTACTCTAAGGGAAAGCCATGTTAGAGCTCCAGGTCATCTCCTCGGATCTTTTCTTGACCAAGTGGCAGTACGGACGAGGAAGGACTCCAAGCTGATGTGTTTGGCCATAGCAGAAGGGCAGATAATTTTTCCTTTAATTCAGACGGAAGATACGGTTCCCATTACAGATTAGCTGAAAGATTTCCAGGCAAGGGAGGAATCCTCAGGGAAGGATTTCAGCCATGATGAGCAGAGGCTGAAACATTGTGGACAACGGCTGTGGAAGTGATTAGGGCACGAAACAATAGCGAGATGAGACAAAGGAACCTTCCTCCTTCCAAACCTGAAACCTCCCCCCAAGCTCTGCCCCTTCCTGGCTGGCCCATCTGCTGGCACAGCCAGTGGGGTGCAGATCCCAGCAGAGGCAGCACGGGGAGGTAAGACAAGGCTCTCCTCAGCACATCGCACAGGGTCACAAAGAGTAGATCCTTGATTGGATGGCGACAGGTCTCACAAGCTCCCAGGGGCTTTTTTGACAAGCTAGAGCAGAGAGGTAACTTTGCATCCAAACCAAAGGGCTATTTGGGCAGGTGGCACCCAGCTGTCACTGCCGGCTGTCACACCTGCTCGGGCAGCCTGCCACCGCAGAAGGACGGATGAAGGAGGGAGTGGGTGGCATCAATTCCCCTCCTTTTCCCACCCCAAGCCTGTTGTCTCCAACCTGCTCACCCACACCTTCATGGCTGTAACCTACTCCAAGCTTTGTGAGAGCAGGTGCGAAGAGAAGTTCTCCAGCTAAGCACGCGATCGAGATACCACCTTGAACTCTTGCTGCTGCTGACAGCTCCTCTAACGCAGCTCTATTTCCAGACATCTTGCTTCAGAAGGTGATTCAGCTTTTCCTTTCTTGAGCATTCTCATCGTGTGGTGTGCCTGCTGGGCTGTCTTCAGCTCTCGTGAACACAACCAGGCTTTTTTTTCCCTCCCTGACAGCAGCAAGGGGGCTGCTGAATGCAAACCAGTCTCCTCTGAGAATTCCCTCGCCTAGGGCCTTCTGGTGATGGGCCAGAGACGTGCTACTTGTATGACTTGATTAACTTGTTAGCTGAGATGTCTTCTTAAGCAAACCCTCGTAGAAGCAATATGCACTGAATATCAGAAGGCAGAATCGGAATCGTGAATCTGAGAGCTGCATCCGAGGACTCATTTCAAGTGGGTCTTTCATTAAGGAAGGCTCTTAGAGAACACAACTGCTTCTGAAATGAGTGAAGAGGCCGTAGAAGAGGTAGCTCAGCCAACACCAGCGGCGTCCTAGCCCCTCTGAATTGCCAGACAAATCTTCTATTGGACGGACGTTTCCTGAAATGTCCATGTAACTTTTTCCCTGTACATTTGCTCTCAAAGTTCAGCCCTCCCAACTGTGTCCTGGAAGGAGGCACAGAGAAACAGCTTTCCCCTTGATCTCATCTTGGTTCTGCCTACCTGATGGTTATTGCTCCTTCAGCTTTGCCTCCCTAGTGTTGACAGGAGTGTTGCCTCCTGAGGTAAAGTGCTATTGTAGGTCTTACTTTTCCGCAAGTCAGATGTGAAATCACCCAAGCAATGGTTCTGTGTTCTCAAAGGAGCCTAAATCCTCTCTTCTTCCTAAACTGTGTGTCTTACCAGCCATCCAACCCCCTTTTGTTTTAACAGGGCTTCTGGCCACACCGAGACTGCTGGTTAGGAAGGTCGAAGTGTTTTGGTTGCTCCGCTGAGACTGTCAGTAATTCAAATTAAATTGGACTTTGGTTAGGTGGGTAATTCATCATTTGCAGTATGACAACAATACCTGTAATTACTGCTCTTATTGTGGCGGCTGAAATTCATGTGCAATAAAGGGATCTTAATATCATGCCAAACCTCACAGTTAATTTAGGTTCCATCTCCTTTCATTTATTCTGTAATAAGCTAATTAGTTCACATAATTTGCCATTGAATGTGCCTTTGTAACAAATACATACATGAATTAGCCTATTACACAAGCAATGAGGGGAAGAAAACACGAATCATTGGCAGGATTACATAAGGAATTATTATCCTTTCAAACACCCATAGATGCAGCCACCATCTAAGATTTTTATCTGCACCAGGTTGGTTCTCCTGTCTGATGCTTCTGACTTACTCTTCTCCTTGGAAGAGCAACACCATTTCACTCTTTGGTACAACCTGCTTCCACGTGCCGGGTTACTTGCAAGTTCAAGATCACTGTCATGAAGCTACATGTCTTTGATCTTGGCTGCTTAAATCCACACTGAAGGAGCTTGGCCATACCTTGGCACACCATTCGCAAGGGATGTTTTGGAGTAGAGATCTTCAGATTTCCCTGTCAAAGCCTGCGTTTGGTTTGGTTCGTTCGCAGCCTGCACGGTATCAAACTGCGCCTTGGAAGCGCTTGGGCACAACTTGCAGTCACTGCACTTGGAAGCTTCCTTCTGCACCTCACCTGTGGCGCTCATTTCACCAACCTCCCTTCTGACAGCTCTTAAGCCATGCTAGATTTCCAACTCATTTCAGATAAATCACGAGGGATGCTCTATCCAGCCGAGTCCTAAGATTGCCATTATGCAAACTGGAGGCTCGCCAGACCTGGAGGGTCAGCCCACCATTATAACTCTCGCAAACTGCCACGTTTTCATTATTCCCCAGAAGGGATCAGGACGACTGGACCTGTCTCCTGCCCAACAGAGTGCATTCTGCCCACTAATTCAATACCAAATCACAGGGAAGCTCCCGAGCTGCCAAACCCATCAGTTCTACTTTCTGCACTACATACTTTGAGGCCCCATCTAACTGCTGACCTGGTGCTACTCAGCTTCAAGTGTTACCTGTAATGAGAGCACAGCTCAATCGCTTTATTTGTTAAATGTTCTCTGCTTACAGCAATTGTTTTGATTTAGCATCCCACCTCTTGCAGGAATGATTTACTCTTTCCATACCTGGAGTCACATTGTTTTCAGCTTCTAAAAGTGAGCCCTTACTTCTAAAAGGAATCAACACGTAAGAAGAGTTTTTGGCTGGAAATACTCTTTAGCATTTGGATGGCCTAAGCAGCATTAAAACCAATCATAAACCTCCTGGCAGCTGCCAAAATGATCTACGGATACAACACCCAACTTTCCCCGACATCTGCTCTGCCCAAAGGAACCGGTTGAAACCTCTGATGTGGCTGGTCTGTTCTTCCTGGGTGAAAACGGTACATTTTCAGGCTGAGGGAAAGAAATACCAACACGAAACGAAAACTTGCAGCCTGCAAAAAGGCTCTGGAAATCGAAAGGAGGCAGGACCTCTCGAGAAGCACCTGCTCGTTCTCACTGCACTAGGGCAGAGGCGCTCTGCAACGCGTTGCCCTCTGCCCTGACTCTGGCAAGAACGTTGCTGCCCCATGGTGGGAGCCAGACAGGACCTCCTGGGCCCATCCATCAAGCTCTGTCTAAGAGCTATGCAAGAGCAGAAGAAGAACGCGAGTACCGCCATGGACCTATCTCCTACCTGCGCTTTGATCTCCCTCTTCCCTTTATGCAACACTCACTACCAGTCAGGAATATTCAAAATTACTGCGGCAGCTCCTCTCTTGACATACTAATTTCAGGAAAGAACTGAAGCATTTTAAAAGCCATGGCCTAAGCAGAGGCTTGGCATCTCTCTGATCCCGTGAGGATTGGGTTTGAAGCCTGACACCGGCGGCAGTGTGATTCAAGGTGTGCCACTGTGACAGCAGGAGAGCAAACAAGATGCTGGGAGCGAGCAACCGCCCCTCTAACTCCCAGATGGAACCTGAAAGTTATCGAGTTCATATTATAATATGAGACTAGAGGGAAATTCATAAATGGAATTTAGACCTCTGAATGAGTAATTATTCATCATTAACAGAACTAAAAGGAGACTTTTCCTCTCTTTTAGGAATAGATGTCACCTACGCTTCAGGAGGACTAAATGAAAGAGGGCATCTAGCCAAAAGCATAGAGAAATTTGTATTAAAATCGGAAAGTGCAAATTAAAAATGGAAAATAGTGGCTGGATCGTTTAAAATAGGCGAGCCCTAGGAGACCGCAGCCTCTGGACTGCGTAGCTGAGCTATCCAATGTTCCAGAATGCTTCAAATATTTCAAATGCTTTGAAAATGCTTCAGCTGCTGGAGTGTTTTTGTCACCTGCAAAGGCTCCCCCGGTCTGCGCTAGAAGCGCTGGGTCTCTAGAGGCTGCGTGGGTGTGAAGCAAGAGACTCCAATTCCATGTGAGTAGAACCTCTTCACGGGTATTCCAGCCAGAACAGATTGCGCCCACCCTCCAGCACGCCACGCTAACCAGTATAACCCTGTAATTCCAGAATCGCACCCAAACCATGCCAGCGAGCTAGTTCCTACATTTTCGAGTGATGTTAAGTCTTGCTTAAGGGCTTTGACGCCAATCTGCATCTCCTGATACTACAGCAATAAAGACCCTGCCCCTCAAAAACCCCTGGGATTTATCCAGGTCTGATTTGCAGTGCTAGAACTCGCTGTACTTTGTCTCAGGCAGCATTTTCCCCCTCCTCTAAAACGCACTGAGAAAATGCCTGTTCTCTCCAAACGCTCTCCTGTGCGGGTTACTGCCCGATTCATTTACTCAATGAGTCTTTACTTCCACTTTCATGCGGGTGCAAGCAAGTTCTTTTCTCCTCTAACACATCTATCAAAATCTTTCCAAGCAAAAGATGACAAAACAGAAAAGAACCAGAAAAAGCTGGAGGAGAATCCTACCTGAAAAATAGCTATCCAGGCGTAGCCAATGTTATCAAAATTGATAGCTCCGTTGTGCGGGTTTACGTCCCCTGCCATGCATACGTTGTAATACTGGTTCCAGTTGATGCAGGCGTTCCTGCTGCTGAAGTCAGGGTTGTACAAACTCGGGGTGTAGGAGTCCATGCTCAAGGTGCACTCCACCTTGTACTCCTTCCTGGTTGGGATGTTGGAGCATTTCTGCATGCCGTTTTCACGGTGCGAGGAGCAGATGAACGGGTTCTCCTCCGCTTCGTCCGTCCGGTAGTACGGATGCAGGAAGGTAAGGTTGTATGTCCTGGAGGGGGAAGAAAGAGACGCATGAGAACCTTGTTGCACCCTTTGTTTCAACAGCAGCTGGTTTCTGGCCCTGGTTTGGGTGTCCTTCAGCCCCATCAGACTGGGGACAGCAAGCCACAGCTGGGATATCATCCCCTACCTTTGCCTACTAAGCTTTTTGCATCCTCTAAGGCACCAGAGGACTATCAGTTAAAGACCGCCTGAGTTTCCCCAAGCAAACAGGGCGGATGAAAGGTGAAACAAGAGAGCATAGAGAAAAATCTGGGCAGGCCAAGTGCTTCCCAAAAATCTAAGGATTTTAAGATGACTCTTCTGATGCTCAGAACATGCTGCAAAAAAAGCAGATGGCAAAGCAGCTTTCCAATAAACTTGCCCCTCGGCACATCTCTGTGATGAGTGAGCTGAGCTTGAGCAAGGAGACCGCCAGCCACAGGCCACCGCACATTCCTCCGGTACTTACGTAAGGAAGGAGCCCACATGAACAGGAACTGGGTGCTCACCGCACAGCTGAGTTAACGGGCCCGGATAAAGTTTATGGCTCTGTTACAGTGAAGATAAGCAAGTGCTGTAATTGCAGCATGGCAGGGACATGCCTTTTCTCCCAAGGATGCTCTGGGGCAGAGCAGCGAGCAAGCAGAGCCCAGGACCCCTCAACGCAGTTTGATCAGCATTAGAGAGCCTCCGGCACTCACTGCTCAAAATGAGAAAGGGCCGAGTCCTCGAGCAGACCTGACCCGCTGTGGTCAGAGCTGCAGGGATCTAAGATGCTGTATCATCAGTCAGGAGATCAGGGAAAGGCAACACACAATTATGCGACCGAGCGAGATGTGGGGAGAAGGTACGCAGGTAATTCTTCAGGACAGGACAGCTGTATTTTAATGTTTCTGAATGTACCCCACCATTGAATAAATTTGGCTCTAATGAGTGCCAAACTAGTGTTAATCCACACAATTGCTTGAAATTGCTCCCCAAACCCCCTGAATCAAGCAGAAGTCACTCAGAAACTACACTTTAAGGAGTCAGCGATTGCTGCAGGACAGAGCCGAGGGGAAACTAGCCCTGAGCAACATTCCCAGGGACTTTGGTTCTCCTCCATCAAAGAATTACTTGAGATGAGTGTTGATGGTTCATCCAGCTTCAGGAACAGGCAAGAGTGGCACATCAGCAGAACTGGGCATTGCTCGCTGGTAATTAAACATATTCACCAGCTACTCCCTTCCCTTTGCAGAGTTCCCACACCTCTAGACAAAACTGGAATACCTTCTTCCCAGTTTCTATGCCTTAGATTCAAGAGAAACATGAAAAGAATGTTTTTCCTCCAGGACTGCCTAGAAGCCTTCCCATGAGGTGGTTTTGCTTGGAGGAAATTTCCATCTGAAATGAGCTGAAGGAAAGGCTGAGTGCTGCGCGAGCCCCGTGTTTGCTAGAAGATCAGGTACTGCAGTCAGCAGAGTCTGTCACCCAGAGCGGGGTTCCTGTGCTGGCTTGCAAAGGACTACAACACACCGAGGTGCAGGGATGTGTCTGGGAGTGCTACAGACTGGCAAAGATAGCTGGGGGACCTGAGAGAAGAAACAGGGGGAAGAGGTGAACAGACATGCAACAAGTGGCTTCTAACCCACAAGCAGCAGGCAGAGCCCGTCAGCTCTGCTTTGGCTTTGAGGGTGCACTGAGAGAGGCTCAGTGCAGACGCAAAGGGCTCCTGTACCCTCAAATGCGGTGGGGACTGCACCACACCTGGGTCATCACTGCTTACAGCCACGAGACCTGCCTGAGCCTGCTCACCTCCATGACACAGCCCAGGGCAGAGCCACCCTAGCCTCTGGAAGGACATTGTCCTCTGAAACCTTCAGGTTTGAGAGGCCACGGGTGCATGTCCCTCTAGTCTCCACCCAAGAAACTCAGTAGCAGGTGCTCAGTAGCTCTGAATTCTCTCAAATAGGACATTGGGATCAGGGCTTTCTGTGGTGTCTAACAACCCCAGAGCTCAGACCAAGCCTGGACTACGCTGTGCAGTGTCTGATGCACCAAAGTACCTGGCCACAGGACGCTGGGGTATGACTAGCTTCCCCAGGCTGACTTCAGCTCTCTTGAAGGCGAAGAGCTACTCTGTGAGTCCCTAAGGCGATGGCAGGGGAGTCTCATTCGGTACCTTCTCATCAAAGCACCTGGACCTCCAGCTCAGGCTCACCCATCTCTGCAGTTCTCAAATCCCCAGTGGGACAAGTCATGCAAACTCAAACCTCTGTCTGGGCAGCTCAATGCCCAAACCTGGTGCTCACAGCAGAAACAGCCAGAGGCGAGTCTCAGTGACCTACAACCCTGAAACTGCACACTGAACACCCATCCCTGCAACAACCCCCTGTGATCTGGGCAACATCCCTTGCTCTACCTCATTTCCCTTCAGACAATGCTGACCAAGGCTTTGACCTGGGTTTGTCA
Organism: Bucorvus abyssinicus; assembly: GCA_009769605.1. Taxonomy (NCBI): domain Eukaryota; kingdom Metazoa; phylum Chordata; class Aves; order Bucerotiformes; family Bucorvidae; genus Bucorvus; species Bucorvus abyssinicus. The sequence continues at coordinate 15,363,136 of CM020044.1, forward strand.
CTCTAGTGAGATACTCTTCCAAACTACAGCTGATTTTCCAGGAAAACCTGCTCCAGAGCCAGATGGACCTGTGAAACTCAGCAAAAGCTTACTTCCTTCACCACCCTGGAAGCAAAACCCCACCACAGCCAACACCAGGAGCTTCCTGATCACAAACACCTTTTGGCAGCAGACAGGATGGGAAGGCTCAGCTCATGGGCAAGTGTAATTAGGATTCTACCCAGAGCAAAGCTGGATTTGCAGATGGAGATGGACCATCTGGAGGGATGATTGTGGAATTAGCAGCTATGGCTGTCCCAGCTCCTTTCCGGGGAGCAGTTTCATGTTTAGATGCAGACACACGTATGTCCATGCCAAGAACACTGACCGTGGAAGAGCTGCTCAGACAGACGGGCTGATGCATCAGCGCGATGCTCCGCTCTGACCTTGCACTTGAGCTCCCCTGAGAGCCGCCTCTCCCACCACGGCACAACACACACAACATTCAGTGCCACATGTGACTCCGCGGCCGTCTGTCCTGCCAGCTGCAGGACTCTGACACATGTTGATTGTTCTAGATTAACCATCTTTATTTCAGTCCCTGGAGCTGATCTCTGATCCCCTGATATGTCCCCCAGCCGGGCAGGCTGGCCAAGGACACTGAGCAGCATCCCAGCCAATTCTGCCGGAGCCCACGCACCCGGTTTTGTCAGAGAGAAGGAATGCAACCAGGCTGGGGACCTGCAGGACCAATCCCTCTCCCATGCAATGCTTCTCTAGTCACTGCACATTGCAACTGGAAAAGCCTTGATGAGCCACATAGACAGATTTGAGAGGCTCCAGGTTTCCCCTGAGTCACCATTCAGGAAGCCTTGGACTGAAGAAGAAATAGTGCCTGCAGACACAGTGCTCCGGGCTGTGATCTAATAAGCTGCGTAGAGAAGATCTGGGCACAACCCCCCCCGGAGAACCAAAAGAACGACACACTTTGGTGGCTGTGGAAGGAAAATAAAAGCAAGAAAACAAAGCCCAGCTTGGCTGTGAAGGGTGGATGAAGCTTGATCTGGGTCTGCTGCTGCCTACCTGATTTTATCCTCCCTTTTCTCTGCCTCACTCATTTTGAGATTACTTCCAAAAATCATTTACAGACTACAAATCCTCCCTGTGACAGGTCAGAATCAGTCACACGGGGCCACTTCCCAGCAAGCCCTTTTCAAGCCCTTCCCTCTTCCATGTCTGCCCTGGGCAGAGGGACACCAGCAGCATCCGGCCAGCTGGGAGGGACCTGCCACCTACATAAGGTTCTATCACCCCCAGAACAGAGGTGAAGCAACACATCAACTGCCAGCAAACACTACAAATTTAGGACTTTTTTTTTGGTTCCTCTGCTTGATGACCCTGCTGGCAAAACCAAAAAGGGGAAAGAAGGAAGGAAAGCAAGAATGAGGGAATCGCCAATACCCACAAATAAATTAATTAGCTCTGCCAACACCATCTACCCCCATATGCAGGAAAAGTCAATCTGCCTTCCTTGTTACCTGCCAACTGGCATCATCCACATAACTTGCTAATGGTAGTGAATCCACTAAGCACAAGACCCTTGTGCTCTCATGAGAAAAGGCCTGAGAAACTCAGCCCCAGGATGGATCTCGTTATCACATTAGAAAGGATTAACACCCCCTTTCTCAGCCAGCTGCCCAGTGCACATCTTTCTCTGGGCTTGCAGCAGCTTTGCAGTGTATTTCCCTTTCTCTGTCACGTATAGGAAGCCCAGCAGTGGGGCAGGAAAGTCCTTTCTCCCCCATGGCAAAGGAGGCTGAACAATTACTCTCTGCTCCCTCTTCCCTCAGGCTCAGTCCTCTCAGCCCAACCACCCCACACCGGACATGATCCACCACTGCTGGAGTACGGTGTGTGCAGTAAGCACAATCCTGCTTCAGCAGGAGGAGAAGAGGAGGAAGAAGAAAAGGTGGAGTAAACTCAGCACTAGGCAGGATCTGTTCCCTGCAAGAGGAGGCTGCTCTCTGGAGGAAACCCCGCTGACAACCCAGCGTTGCAGCACAGAGCGATGCCAGGAGGAGCAATTAAGCAGAACTCACAAGCACCTTTCAGACAAACTCAAGAGTTGCCTGTCTTGGCCGTAGCTGCCTTCTCACAGCTCTATGAATGCCGAGGAGCCAAGGGCGGTACAAAGCCAAGCAGGTACCGAGTTAATTAAGACTGAAGTGCTCACATTATAACTGTCCTGCAGCACTAGGTAAATACAAAGCACTTCATGGCTCTTTCCCCTCTCCTGATTCCAAACCACTGAGTTCCTTGAAAGTCTCAACAAGGGGGAAAACACTCCCCTGCATAACATCACACCAGGAGCAGCCCCAGCAGCAACAACCCAGACAAGCGGAGGGTGACCCTGTTCCTTTATTTACAGTGAGAGCGGCTCATGATGGCAGGAGGGAGCCAGAGGGGCTGCGTGGGGGAGACATTCATCCTGGAGATCTTACAGATAAACCGCTGGCTGCGCTCGCCCTTCCCACGCACGCACGCCGAGCCTCCCTCTTTCAGATCAGACCAACCAACAAGGCTTTTATGAAATTCCCCCTTGAGCTCCCACTGTCAGGGATCTTCTGCACTCAGTTACATGGCAGCAAACACCATCCTGGCACTGCTGGGCAATGCCAGGGGAAGCATGGTCCAGCCAGCAAGCTCCCCAGGGTGCTAGAGGATGCCATCAGAACCATCAGAGACCTCCAAGGCTCCACTCTGGTCTCCAGGGCTGCCCGGGGAGTGACAGCTTCTCACATGCCCCGAACAGCAGTGACCCACTTCAGCTTATTACTCGTCAACCCACTAGTGCAACAGCCCAGCAACTGCCTGTAATTCCTTCAAAGTCACTGCGAAAAGAGAGTCCTTAATAGAGCAGCCTCCTGCCAGCACAGTGCATTGCAACAGTGCAACTTCCAAAGAGGGGGAGAAAGGAGATATTTCCAGCGTGCCTCAAAAGGCCCCAAGTTTCTGTTAGAATGAACTCCATTTAAAAATAATTTCTTTACTTGAAGCAGCCAACTTTCAAGAAGAGAAAAGGTTTCCACAGGAAGAAGAATGATGGCAAAATCAAAGACACTTCTTCCATCTGATGCCTGCTGTAAAGTTGAACGGCCCAGAAAGCTGCTGGCAGCACGTGTGCAAAGAAGCACGCAGTCTCTGAGCTCACTTACACTTGCTTTACTCTAGAAAAACTCTGGGGCTATGACCCTTCCTTGCCTTGCACCCTGGATTGTGTTCAGATGCTCACCCTCACTTTAAAGCAGTTTTATTTTCATCTGGGAGGGTTTGACACCACCACCGAGGTGAGCCTCATCAACAAGTCAGGTCTTCCCCTTTACAGAGCTGTAAGCATGATCTGAGCCAGGATCATCTCCTGCTCAGCCCCAAACTGCATGCACAGCTGTCCATCCTCCAGCCCCACACAACCTGCTGAACGCTATTTTGGGCTGAGGACAACAATGCTGGCATTTAGTGGGACTTGGCAGACAAAACTAAGTGACCAGAATCTCATTCCCCTCTTCCCGCAGAGCTCTTCTCTGTTTACTTCTAACCAAAACCAGAGCTTAACTTTAATCCTGAATGCCCGGGCGCAGGTTTTGTGGTTTCTGTTCTCTTTGGCAGCTCTCCCCTGGAAGGTGATGGATGGTCGGGGCTCTCCAGCACCGATGCCGAGCACAGCATCCAATGATGGACCTGCTTCAATCCAACCCTGGGCTTGACTTTGCCTGGATCTCCACACTGTCTCACAGACAGAAGACATCCTGCTGCTGGTCAGCAGGACCTGCTAGTTTGGGGCCAGTGCTGTAGATTTTGGTCCATCTGTATAGTAGCAGGAAGACGTAACCCTGAAGCGCTTTCCCTGTTACTGCCACCCTCTGCCTTTCCCCTTTGCACAACTTGATGTTGGGGTGTTAAAGACCATGGCAGGGGTGAACCGTATCCCGATGCCTGGTTCTACAGATTCAGGAGAATGAATCAAGAATGGCAGAAAAGATGGAAATAGTTCCATCTGGATTCCCCAGAACTTCCACACCAAGCCCCAAGCTGGATGTGGAGGAACTGGTTCATTGCAGCCAGGTTTCTCAGGTCTAAAGCTAACCCAGAAAACACAGACCAGGACAATAGCTTCAGCCTGGGTGATGGTACCAGAGCAACCCACATTTGTTATGCTGATACTGGCACCAGTGGGGCTGGACTGGCCCTGTCCTGCAACGTGGGCAGGCCAGAAGCCTCATTTCTCCAAATTCCTCTGGAACTCTCTTCACAGCATCCCTGAGCATGGCATCGAGCAACAGGACGTGGGGCGGAGGGCATGGAGAGCCCTCAGCCACCAAAACTACCTGCTGCTGGAGGGGACCCAGGAGCCAGCGCAGAGCTGCGGTGAAGCAGGAAGGTCTCTCACAAACCTCCTGCCTCTTCCATCACAGCTCCCGAGGCTTAGCACAGGGAGCCCAACTCTGCCTCCCAGGACCGAGACCCTGATAAGAAAACCCTGCAACGCCTTTGATGCTGCTAATGGCCGTTACGTAAGGGCCTGCTTAATATGTGCACTTAGCTAACGTTCCCCCTGGGGTCAATTTTAAAAGCTGCTCTTCGCTAAAAATCACCCGGTGTTTTAGAAACCTGCTCAAAGAGATGAGAGGGACTCGCCGAAGCTAATAACAGCGCTGCACGCCCTGTGCTCAAAGCTGTGCCCGCACACGGTGCCTGCCCCGTGCCCCTCAGCTTTAACACCCCTCTTTGGGCTTTTAAATGACAGCCCAGGGGTTACCTGGAGGGATGGGGGGTCTTGGTGACCAGCAGATACCTGCGGTGGGTGCAGGAGAGAGCTCGTGGGGTTGGAGCATGAGGATGCCGGAGCAGAAGCGCGCACACACACAGCAGACTCATCGATTTTCTGCCCTTCGGCATCTCCGATGGGCTGAGTAAGTGCCATCAGAGATGGTCTGTGCTACAGAGAAAGGCTCAGATAGCCGAGAGCCACAGGACTGGTCAGTGAGAGGCAGGAACAGGACCTGGGGTAGAGCTGAGGGAGCTGTACACAGCAGATGATTACAAGCAGATATAATTACAGGCTCTGTCTTCTCTTACCGAGCTAGAGTTGCCCTGATTAGCTGGTCTCAGGCATTTCTCACCTCTGAGCCACCAACATCTTCAGCAATCTCTGACAGGAGCCCATCAGAAGGATTGTCCCAGGCAGACCTCCCTTTTCTGAGGAAGCTTGCAGGCTGCACTCGTATTTGATCTTCTGGTTGTGCTGAAGGGCTTTAAGGTGTGTCCTTACACTGCACCTCCGAGGGGGCAAGTGGAGAACTGCCCAAGCTCAGCATCATGCTGAGGGATCGCTGGGGAGCAGCAAGAGCTGGGCTGCCCCCCAGCAGGGAGCCAAGAGCCACCCCAGTGCCAGCAGCAGAGCATGGACAGAGTCTGACCACAGCAGACAGGGTCCAGTCAAAGCCCCAGCCATGGCAAGTGATGAACCAGCTCCAGGACCCAGCCAGGGAACTCAGGCAGGAGCCAAAGAAACCAGGCACAAACACAGAGCTGGAGATCAAACCAGGACTAAGAGCCCCAGGCTGAGCTTAAATAGAGCTCCTGGGCCATGGGCAGGGTGTGGGTGGGGCCCCAGGCAGAGGCTCATGAGGGCAATTAAGGCCTATCAGCATCCTCAGCACCCAGTGGGGATACTGGGCCATGCAGCTGCTTGGCCTGGAAGAACCAAACCTACAGTTCGCATCAAAAAGAGCCGGTGACGAAATGCGCTGCCTGCCCCCGATGCCTGCCCAGACTGGGAGCGGTGGACAAATGACTTTCATGCCGTTCACATCCAGCCCCTTTTCTTAATACACCTACACGGATTTAGGTGTGTGTTTCAGCAGCATCTCCTCGGCGCTGCCCGTACCTCATCGCCCCGCCGCGAGGTGCTCTGGTGTGCTGGGCGACCGCCCAGACCTCTGCACTTTGGGGAACTGGCAATTTTGGGAGAGCTGTAATGCTTTTGCTCGTTCTAAATCCTTCCGTTCCCAGAGCCAGGGATCTCCGCTTCCTCGGACAGAGATAATCCCAACCACTAACAGGTTTGTCCTTCAGGTGCAGAGGGAAAAACATGATACAGCCACTCCAAACCCTCAGTAACTTGCTGATAAGTGAGTTTTTTCATACAAAAAGTACCCAGCCAGACTCAGACTTGAAGCCAACAACCCTGTGAACGAGGGTGACAGCCCGGCTAAGCGCTGCCGTTGCAGGTTGTCCGGCACGGCCACGTCGTGCTCTCATCGGCAGTGCTGCCGGATCCGGCCCTGGCTGCACCCTGGCGGGACGCTGACCCTGCTGCCCACTGGGATTTCTCTGGCAGGGGAGAGGGAGAAAGGGAGGAAAGGTGGAGGTGCCTTTGCTGTACTTACATGGCGAGATTCCTGTCAAGGAAACATCTGTTTCTCAGCAGCCCTGCCCAGAGCTGCACACCGACTATCCCAAAGATGAAGAAGACGAAGAAGCACAAGAGGAGGACGTTGCCTAACATAGGCAGAGTATCTAACAGCAGGGTGACGAGTATTCGCATACCTGGGGGGACAAGGAGAAGGCAGGTTAGAGGAGCCCTTCGACGGGGCCACACCATTCCCAGCTTGGTTGTGCACCCAGTGCATCCCGGGCAGAGGAATTGGGACGTTTTAAGTTTCTCCATAAACCTTCAGGCTGAAAAAGAAGGTAAAGAGTGCCAAAGGCTTAGCAGCACCTGGGCTCCAAGGGCGTATCTCCAAAGGGTGGAGTTAAGGGCGGGGTTTTCAGTAACATGGCACTCAACAACAGGCAAACATGGGCAAAGACGCCAGAGAGCCTGTCCTGGAGAAACACCCCCCTGAACCATCAGCCTCCCGAGGAATTGTCCCAACATGTATTTGTGAATGCATTGAACATCTCCCGTGAATCACACAAACACAGAGCCTCGCGTAGGGCGGCGGCTGCGGCCGCTCTCTGGGCCCTCTCCGTGGACAACTCCTCTTCCTCAGGGGGCTCCTCTCTGCTTGCTGGCCACACGAGTGCCAAGCCGGGGAGGCAGGGGAGATTTTGAGTGTTTTGAGGGGAGAGAGCAGGACGTAAATGTTTCTTCCTCTAAGGAAAGCTCTCGGCTCTGGTCCCTTCCCCTCCTCCCGCGCAGGCTGCTGTGAGATCGTCCCAGCCCCGCACCTCTCTGCAAGGCTCCCTATGGCCCTGTGTGCAGAGCAGGGGCTCCCCCCGCACCTTCGCTGCCAGGGAATTGCTGATTCCTGTGCAAGATCCTTCATCTTACGTAAGGAGATGGAGGAAGGAGTCAGCCTGGCAGAGCCTCAGCTAACCCTTGCGTCTCCACCTCCCAGCATCACTGCCCAGGGAGACTGGGCAAGGGGAGAGGGACTGGGCTGGCACCTGGCCCTGACTCACGTGTCAGGGCACCTTCAAACTCAAGGATAAAACAGGAATAAAAAGGGAATAACGACTTGAGCCCAGCAGCTCAATAGAGGTTAAATGAACCTCCAAGACACCGGGCAGCCATCATTTCAACAGCCGATAATTGATGAGAGGAGAACTAATGAAAAGGGGACGAGACAAAGGCAAATGCTGAGCTGTAGAAAAGAACCAAACCAGAAACCGAGCCTCGGGAACCTGGCACTCTGCAGAGAGCGGGGCTCAAGTTCATGGCATGGTGGAAATCAATGCGGCGGCTCGGAAAGGCGACGCTGCCGCCCTTGGAGGCTTTTCATCCCACTAAAATTCTGCTCTGGAAACACCTTTTCCTGCCTGCCTGTGCAGAGTTTTTCTCCTTCCATGTCCCCTAGCAGGATGCTGCTCTCCATCAGTCATCCCGTTTGAACGGAGAACGGCATCCACACTGACACCGTCTCTCTTCCCCCACCAGTTTCCACGTCGGCTTTTTCCCCCAGCCAGCTCCCAGGTCACACTGATGCCTCTCCTGCTAAGCCAGTGACGAAGCTGGGCTGCAGCCTGGCATCTGTAGACCCCAGGGATGGGTGCTGGGAGGAGCAGGGTCTCCAGGAGAGCAGCGCTTGTCCAAGCCGGCACCTCCCGGGTGACGGCGGGCAGAGCTAGCGGGAGCCGGAGCCCCATCACGCCGCTTTATCCGCCTCCTCACGTCGTTCTGCCAGCGGAAATGCAACCCAGCCAAGCAAGGCCAGAGCTGCCATTACCTTGTCAGCACAGCACGAGTGGATAAACGGCCCCAGCCAAGAAGTCTGTGCTAATAAATCATTAGGTGTGAGTAATAACCTCTGCATCCCAGGGCAAGAGCCTTTCAAGGTCTCCATGCCCGCTTGTGTCTCGGCTCTGGCGTTGCTCCCCACTGCTGGCGCCGGCAGCGGATGCCTCTCCGGAGGCGCCGTGATCCTGCCGCCCAGTCCCGTGCCAGCCTGGCCGGCTGCCCTCCAAACCCCATCCCCGCGGTGCCCCAGTGCCAATGCCACCCCGCGGGGAAGGGACGCGGCGCTGGCAGCCAGGCTGTGTCGGCACCACGGGCGGTGCGGGATGCTGGCCAGTGTCCCTGCCATCCCCTACAACCACGGCGCTGGTGCCAGCCGTGGGGACACCGGCCTCTGCTCCAAGCGCAGGGGGAAACCCAGAGCTGGAGGCGAATGGGGGTTTGATTTCGTAATGTTCCCAACATGTGCTGTCATCGTAAGCCCCCCAGGAGCACACCCCACAGCACTGCCCTCAGACTCCCCTCGCAAATCTATCTTTGGAAGAGCAGAAAAGACTCAATTCCCACTGGAAAGATGATGCCCAGCTTTTCTTCTTTTTCCCCCCCATTCTCACTAATAAACCCGTTCTTTTTTTTTTCCAAAAATGGTTAAAATTTATCTCCCTGTGCCAGACGACTTTTTTCTGCTCACTGCTTTCAATATTTTGGGTTGTTTAGTGGCACCATTGTGGAGATTGAATCCATCTGTTCGCTCTCCGCTAAGGGTGCTCTGGGCTCTCAGCAGAATGTCAAGTGTGCCATGGGAAAAGAGCACGAGCATCGGTTAGGCTGAAACGAGGATCCGGACTGCTTTTTGTTCCCATTCCATGCGATGCCTGGTTTAAACCACATAGTAGAAAAATAAAAATAAAGCAGTGAAATGGATTTGAAAAAACAGTGACCACTACTAAAAAAAAAGAACCCTAACTACAGTCCCTGCCAAACATATAAATTGCAGGAATTGTATTTTTCCAGTCATTTTCAAGGAATAATTTCTAATAGAGATGATGTTTTTATTGGCTGGGGTTCTCCTTTCTTTTCTTAACAAATAAAATAAAAATGAAATCATCTTGCGGGTGAATTTATGGTGCCTGGAAGCGAAGAGCTAACAGCACTGGCTGGAACCCAGCGAAGCGCCCAGGAACCGCAGGGACAAACCGCCAGGCTATTTCTAGTGGGTCTCTGCTTCCCCTAGGCTGTGACCGAACACCGGCCTCGTTTCTTCTGACCCAGCTGGGACCTGTATGTGCTCGACGTCCTTTTGGGCTGAGCACCCTGCTCCTGCCAGCACCGCGGTGCCCGGGGCAGCGCGGCTGTCCCGGCGCTGGGGATGGCGTGGATGGGGCTGAGCGGGACCCGCTGCCGTGGGTGGTGGTGGATGTCCCGGCTAAGCTGTAGCATCCCCATGGATGAAAGGCTAGAAATATAACTGTTATAACCGGAAACTGCAAAACTACAGCAAAAGAGAGGGTTGTTGCTATCCATTCTGCACAGACCCTGGATTATAGCAGTCTGAGACAGTAAAAGTACCGATGGTAAAAGTGGATGGAGTTAGTGCCTCGTAAACAAGTAATGTCTGTGATTATCTGCCCTCCAGGAACTGAGGTATTTCTAAGAATACTAATCCTGCCCTGGCACTTGTTCAAGGCTCTGCTAGTGCTGTGAGACCAGCCGAGCTGCTCGTCAGGCGGGCAACCCAACCGCACACGTGGATGGAGCTCCGTGGATTTAATCTCACATACTATTAACAAAAAAATGAATATTTTCTATTGCCTGCCTTTTGAAAAAAATTTTAAAAATCCAAGTGGCAAGTGTAGCAGCAGACAGGTTCCTTCAGCGCTGCAGCATCAGGCTCCTGAGGAAGACAAACACGAGCTGGACCCTGATCCAAATTCCACCTAAACTTGGAGGCGTTTGGATCCCTGGGACTTGGTTTAGTGGCTATATAGATCCTCAAACTCCCCCGGCTTCTGCTCTCAGCCCGGCTGAATCCCACTATTTCACCAGCTTCGTGGATTTAAATAACCTCAGAGCGAGCCTGATCCTCGCCCCAGCCTGAAACCTTGGCGGGGCTCCGAGCTGAGCACGTTCCAGCGTCCCCCCGCTCCTCCCCGTCCCACCGAGGCCACGGAGCCACCGCGCTCAAAACCCCGGAGGAAAACTTTGTGTTGTGCTTTCGGGCTGCTCCGAAACCCTGGTAACAAAAACCTCACCAGGAAAACAAAGCTCCAGAGGGTTTCATGTTCCTTTTTAGCCTCTCGTTTCTTTTTTGTCTTGTTTTTAACTTCTAATGATGCCGCTGTTGAATTTACGGATTTTAATTTTTTTTATTGAAGAAAAGCGATGAAGAATTTGAGCTCTGAGAGAAACTTCAAAGTCGCCTGTGCGTAAACATCCATCTGTTCCTTTGCGTGCTCATCCGAGGTGCTGGAACCGAAACCCGTCCGGGGGAGTTTGGTTTGCTGTGCCGAGATGTGCCGACGTGAGGGACAATGAATGCAGGCAGGATGTTGGCTGAGGACTGGCGGGGCTGTGCCATTCAAATGGGCTTGTAAAATGAACAGGAAATGTACTTTTTTTCCTCAAGGAACCTCTATGATTTCCATACAATGCCGTGGCATTTAAAACGAGCAGATTTTGGTGAAAAAATGATGAAAGGGCTCTGAAATTAGTGCCTTGCAAAGGGTTGCTCAGCAGACGGCTGATTCCGGCAGGAAATCATTTCTACTTGTTGGTTCGTCTTTCAAATTGGATTTAGAAGACAAGCAGCTGAAGCCACTTGAAAATGGATTTAGGGGCCACTTGAACTTTCTATCACGGATGAACCCAATTTTGTTCTACATGACAGCAAACCCTTTGTGGTATTTTACCAGCAACGGAGGCTGCTGCGCTTCTAATCCTGAACACAAAGAGACGGCGAGACCTTAAATAGCTGAGAGGGGAAAATAAACCCATCCAGGGCAAGAAGATCCTTCTTAGAACTGACCTTTCCCCTTTCTTTATAGGAGCTTTGTTATTTACTTTGCTCTAGGAGCAGAGAGTTACTTGTTCTCAGAGAGTTCACAAAAATGTTGGAAAATAGCCATGAAAATTTGGCACCCCGGCTATAAAATCTACTCCCCTGCCCTTTACTAACACCGATAATCATAATAAATGACCTCTAACTTGCCATCAAAAATTAAAATTAATGAGCCGGCTCTCAGCGGCGGGAGAGGAGAGCACTGGTGCACGGCTCAGCACGCGGAGAGCCCGCTGGGGTGGCTGTCACCCCCTGGTTTCCCGGGGAGGAGAGCCCGAGGGGCAGTGGCCAGCCCAGCAGCGGGGCTGCGGTGCAGGCGACGGCGTTACTTACTTGGGACCCTGTTAATGGCTCGTAGCGGCCGAAGGACCCGGACGGTGCGGATCGCAGACAAGCTCACGTTGTGTCCGTCCAGAGAATACTCCATCATGCTGCGAGGGAAAGAGGAAAGGCGTCAGCTGTGGGCTCTGGGCACGAGGGTGCTGGGGATGGCCGGGGTTGGGGCTGTCGCTGCCTTTGTGCTCTGGGAGCCATAGCCCAGGCTTGCCAAACCCCCCCACGCCGTGTTTGCAGCTCATCGTGTGTCATCGTGCTGTCAGGGGCATAGAAGGGGTATTTCAGCCTCTCAGGGACTGCCAATACCCACACGAGCAGCGACGGTGCGGGGGCCGGCAGGCAGCCGTGCCCCTGGGCTTCCAGGCTGCGGGCTCAGGGTAACACATCGGGGAGCAGGACTCGGCACGACACGGAGCTGCGAAGCCGGGGCAGAGGGGGAGCTCCCGACCCGCTGCTCAGCTCCCGCAGCCGTGCGGCTCTCCCTTTCCATTAGCTTATCCGTGGCCTTCCCAGGAAGATTCCTGCATGACTCCATGAGCTCCAAGTCACTAAGACGTTTCTGAGGTCATACCCCCTACCAGCACCCCAGCGCATTTTCATGCCAGCTTATCTCTCCCCCTGTGACAAAAATGTGAATAACCCAGCCGACAAATGACGTTAAAGCCGTTCGGTTTCCAGTCTATTATTAAGGATAGGGAACGCTTTCTTTTTCGTGCTCCGTCTCCATCTCACATAAACATTTCTCTCCCAGGCGGGGAAGGACATTAAGTTAAGTCAGTTTTCTTGCTCTTTTATAGCAATGAGTGGCAAATGTGTGTAGTGTTGTTTTTTAATGGAGTTATGGCTAGTTAGCATGGCTGTAATTACGATTTATGAGTTTGACTACAGGGAAGCACTTGTAAATATGTCACAAATCTCTCACCACGCCTGTTCAAATAACAGAACAGCATCCAAAGCAACCCTGTGAGTGAGCTGTTGGAGCCCATGGAGAAAGAGCCTTTGTTTTGGGTTTTTGAAAATAAACAAACAGATGTGGAAGGAGGAAGGCAAATACGAGCTGAACTGCTGCAACCAGGCGCTTCAGAAGCTCCAGTGCAAAGAGAGGTTTTCAGCTGAAGCATCCTGCAGCCAGGACGGACCAAAATTGTTATGGGTCATCAAGAAGGTTCAGCCCAATGGACTGAAGCAACAACCGAATGCTCTGCAGCGACAGCCCAGTGGTCTGCAGCGACAGCCCAGCGGTCTGCAGCGACAGCCCAGCGGTCTGCAGCGACAGCCCAACGGTCTGCAGCGACAGCCCAGTGGTCTGCAGCGACAGCCCAGTGGTCTGCAGCGACAGCCCAGTGGTCTGCAGCGACAGCCCAACGGTCTGCAGCGACAGCCCAGTGGTCTGCAGCGACAGCCCAGTGGTCTGCAGCGACAGCCCAACGGTCTGCAGCGACAGCCCAGCGGTCTGCAGCGACAGCCCAGCGGTCTGCAGCGACAGCCCAGCGGTCTGCAGCGACAGCCCAACGGTCTGCAGCGACAGCCCAACGGTCTGCAGCGACAGCCCAACGGTCTGCAGCGACAGCCCAACGGTCTGCAGCGACAGCCCAGCGGTCTGCAGCGACAGCCCAGTGGTCTGCAGCGACAGCCCAACGGTCTGCAGCGACAGCCCAGTGGTCTGCAGTGACAGCCCAACGGTCTGCAGCGACAGCCCAATGGTCTGCAGCGACAGCCCAACGGTCTGCAGCGACAGCCCAACGGTCTGCAGCGACAGCCCAATGGATTTCAGGCCCCAGCAGAGGGTTTGGTTTCGGGCCAGCCTTGCTCGGGCACATCACTGCCCATGTGCCCGTGCTCTGCCCTGCCCTGCTGGAGCTGTAGCGATGCTTTGCCCTGCTCCACACAGTTTAATTGGGAATATCTAGATGTTCTGATGTTGGCTTCTCTCTTGTCTTTGTCCTGGAGCTGTTTGGTGTAACCCCGTGATTTTTCTTCTGAAGTAGTCAGTGAGTCTTTATAAATCCAAACCACCTTAAAGCGTGGACGTAGGAACTCAGCTGAACATGACGAATAGCTTTAAAACTCAGCACGGCACAAACCCCGGTTTTAAGTCTAAGGTGGGTTCATTAAGGAGCAGAGCAGTGGGGGGCAGCCCGGAGCTGCAGGAAGGACCACACTGTGGGAAAGCCATCAGAAATGCCCGTTCACGCCTGCACCGAGGGGCCTGGAGCCAGCACCAGGGGTCTGCTCCAAACAGACCTCGCAGGACTAGACAAAGCATGGTTTGAAGCCCCTGAAGTGAACAGCGCCGAAGCCCGGATCTATCGGCGTGGTCCTGATACAGCACCCTCACAGCTTATGGGGCGGCTCAGTAAGCGGATTTTGGTGGAACTGGTAGGGTTTTTGAACTAGACTAGCATGTAAAAGGAGTATGACATGCTCCAGTGGGAGCTGGTTCTGCACTCCAGAGAGCACATGCAACTATTAGCATGTAAAAGGGCCAGCTCCTGGGGCCTCACTTTTACTTGGCCCTTGGAGGTTCAGTGGGGCTGATAAAAGATGAATAATCCAGGATTTGGCCTAGGAAACAGACTTTCTGAACCTAATAACTTGGATTTCTGTGATACTCCATTTAGGATTTGAAAGTAAGTCTCAGGAGGATCCACATTGCCCACCAAAGCCAACCTAAAACACCTGATGGATTCCAGACTGGACCTTCTACGAGCAGTAAAAACATCTGAAAACTTCATGAAAAAGTCAGAGGTTTGTCTGTCCAGGCCAAGCCTGGGGCCCTGTTCTCATATCACGCTTGCAAACCACGAATATCCTGGCAATGCCTGACAGAAAGCTGCTGGAGCTGGCACCTTTGGGTATGCAGGGACTAGAGGTCCGGTGGACGGGCACTCGGAAGGCCATTCCTTACAGCCTCCGGGTTCTGAGCGAAAGGAGGCACAAGCCTCGGCGAGTCTCCTGCCACGAACAGTTTCCAGTCCTTCAGCTGTCAAGTTAAAGATGTCCAAAGCATAGCCTACGAGCCCGCAAGGTCTGCAGGGACTGGACGCACAGGAAACCTCTCTGGTTTCAGCTCTTGTGGACAACACATTTGATGCTTGGGAAATGCTTTCAACTTGGCTGCTGGACAGACTGGAAGGTTGTAAGCTCCATTCGGTCTGAAATTTTCCAGGGTACATTTCTCAGGCGAGCAAAACATGAAAGGGCTTTCAGTGCTGGAACAAACTTCAGACACAATCTGTTGCTAGCGGCAGGAGAGATGTTTATTTTGTAGTTACCCTCCGCTCTCTTTGGTGTACTTGCTAGTAAGCCAGATCAGCCTATTTGAGGAGACCGAGCAGGACAAACAAAGGAGGCAGCGCTGCCTATCACTTGTTTCCTGTTTTATCAGAAGAAGACTCAAAATAACTCATCACATCCATCCGCTTGCTGGAAAAAAACCAGTTCTGGTTATTCCAGAAGCGTGCTGCCTGCTAAAACCTCCTCCAGTTTCAGGAGCAGACACTGGATTGAACGGTGGTGGTGGGAGAGGTGAAGAACCTCAGCCCATTGCACAGCTTCCCCCTGCCCTCCACCAGCGTTACCAGCCAGCCCAGCCCCCAAATCAGCCCCTCTTCTGAGAGATGGGAAATAATGTCACAGGTAGGGCTTGAACACACCAAAATCATCTGGAGATGGCCCAGGATCAGCCAGAGAAGGGGCTGCTCCTCTCCTCCTCTTCAGCCTGAGTAACGGCAGCCTGGCAGCAGGGCTTCCCATCGGGGTCTCCTCATGCTTCTGCTGTTGGCATTCTTCTCAGACACATGCCAGCCACGGAGGGTGGGGAAGCGCCCTGGAAAACTACCAGATTGACTCACCAGCCACCTTCCCCCTCGTCCCAGGTGCTACATGAACAAAGATCCTGGTGCCAAAGCTGACTCTGAGGTATGAGCTCAGCCCTTCCGCCTGCATGTGCTGTTTTATTCTCCTGCTTCTCTGGGATGATCTGTCTGATGACGTGGGGAACCTCTGCTCGCCCATCAGGAGAGCTCATCCTGCAGCTTCAGCGTGGGGAACCGCTGCCAGCACGTTGGTTATGGCTGGCAGATTTCGGATCCCAAGTTCCCCCTGCAACCACAGCCTCGCTCTTCCCCTACTACTTTTGGCTTAAACGCTGCAGCAGCTTTGGAAAGCAAAAATAATTAACTGCTTCTTTTGCTGTCCCTGTTATCCTTTTCTTCGGGCTGTAACCGCACCCAGGTTCAAAGCAAGCTCTGCTCAGGAGAGCTCATGTTTTAGTCAAACCAGTAAGGCCATTCCTAATTTACTCCAGACAAATAACACGGAGCAACCCAAAACTCCATTAGTGCCGTGCAGACCGTACATCACTAACGCAAGGGAAAAAGTGCCCCAACACCTTATAGGACTGTTCTAATTAACCCCAGGCTGGTCATTAGAAACCCAGGAATCCAGAACTAAGGCAGAGCTCTGTAATTAAAGCAGTCTATCCCTTCCCAGGGCATACCAGGCAGGTAAGAGCACCTTACCAGGGGTTTCTAAAATCCATTTATTGACAGAAAAGAAGTTTTAGACTTGCCAAGCTTCTTGTCCACTCAGTTCTTCCCTGTGAGAGAACTGGTGTCAAAAGCACCCAGGTCTTCCCGGTAGCTGTTTATTATCAGGCTGCACAAATAAGCAGCTGTGGGAGATGGTATTAAAATGTAAACCAAGAGAAGTTCACAGGAGGCATTTGCAGGCACTTGTAATTGGGGTCAGCTTCTGGCCGGCTTCTTCCACTGGGATTTCAACCTTCTGAACCAGATTTTTGGGCTAGATTCTCGTTTGGCCAATTTCTGCCTCTCTGACTCAGAGCTCTAATGGTGTCACACCGCTGCTGTGTGCTTTTTCCACCTCCTCTGGCGACGGCAGGCTGGGACTGCTGCACTGGGCCATACTGGCCACCGCAAAGACTAGGTCAACCTGCACCTGATCTGACAGAGACGACGCTGGCGAAAGGACTGCTACTGAAAACCTGACAGCATTTATCCTGACATTTATATCCCACCCCATAACCCAGCGTGGTTGCCAGAGGTGAAACCAAATGAGACTTATGAGACTTTGCCTTGGCCTGAGCCTGGCAGCTTTCACAAGACGTTATGAAAACCAGCCAGCACAACCCATAGATCTGGCTCTCTGGGGTTTTCTTGCTTTCACTGCGAAGATAATGTCTGAGGTTTTGTTACTGACCCCGCCATCACGATGAAGAAGTCCAGGCGATTCCACGTATCTCCAAGGTAACACTTCTGCCCGAAGATCCCCAGAGCCACCATCTTGATGACCATCTCCACCGCAAAGAAAGCGAAAATGAAGTCGTCAAATGCCTGGAGACCCGTAAAAGATAATTACCGTCAGTTCTGCTGTGCTCTCTTACCAGGGAGAGGGAGAGCAGAGACACGAGCGCTCCCACCGCAGAGGCGCTCTGTGTACCCTGCGCGGCAAAGCCCTGGTACCAAAGTGCCACCTACAGAACTCAGGAATAAATCCTGCAATAGCTCATGGGTGGTGGTAACCCCCGAGCGTAGCTCCTGGGTCAGCCCCCTGCCTGAGGAGCATTAGCAGCTTCTGCTAATCTACTGACAAAGACCCAAGGAAGTCACTGGTGTACAGGCTGGGTATTTTTCTTGGCATTTAAAGCTTATACATTCAACAGCACCTTGTGGTTGGGTCCGTGAGGACCCTCAACTCGCGGTGGAAGCTGCGTTTCCAGATTGGGCAGCTCATACCTCCTAGAAAGAATTTGTCCCACCTCACCCAGGGGAACGCGCTTCGCCTCTGATGCCTTCACGGAGTCCCAAAGGGAGCAGGCTCCCAGCCCCGGCCCCGACGCGGCTGGGAGGGAAGGTGCACCACAAGCAGAGGCTGAAGCAGTGACTACAGGGGCAGTTCTGCTGCACGTGAGGAATGACTGGAGCGGTTCCTCGTGGTGCAGAGGCTCAGGGCACCCTGCTGGCAAGCCTGTGGGCTCAGTGCAGGAGCCCCTTGATGAAGGTCAAAACTGTTGGGTTTTAGATTACTGTGAAAACAAGAAGAGAAAATAAAGGTGTGAAATTCAACCGCTGCTGCCCTCCGGGACACGCCTCAGCCTTTACTTAAAGAACAGCTTCTGTAGGGTCGTGGGGACCGCTGTGAGTTCTCCAGCCTTCCTGGGGACTGCAGGTACATGCATGAAGCGTGGGTGTACTTGAAGATAACCGTGAAATGGACTGCGTTGTAAATACTCTTCTACACGCTGCCTGTAAATGCGAACATCAGGAGGTACAGATTGCTTCTAAATCACGTGCGGAGACTTTGCTGTCCTGAATGACAGACTTGCTAAGGCACAGCAACTTCCCGATCTCCCGCCACGACTGCTGCTGTCCACACCGCTCTCTTAATGGCCATACGGTTTGGTTCTGCGTCTCTGGCGCTTCCACAGTGAGGCCTGAGTGGGTTAATGGTACAATTAGCAGAGCATCCACATGGCAGCCAGGCGTCCTCTGCGCATCCAGGTAGCTCTGTGGGGCTGCGAGCGAGCATCCTCTTCTCTGGCTGCTGGCTTTATCAACCAACCTTTCCTTGGAGAAACTGCACAGAAGTTTTGCTCCATTAGTTCAGTTCATTTAATATCTGGCATCCAAACGCCTCCATAAAGAAGTTCAGGCTCTTCTACCTCATGTTCTGGCTTCCACTCCCTCCTGCAAGCTGTGACAGGGTGGGGGATAATGATGGCTTCCCTCGCAGCCCTTTTCTGCCTGCAGACTCTCCAGGGTAATAGTCTGGTTGTTGCAGATACGCTCAGTGTGCTGTAACCATTCAGCTGGTGTTAGAAACCAAATTCGGAGCGCGGGCTCCTCGCAGGCTGGCTGTGTGTCTGTTCTGGGGAGAGCACACCGCACAAGCCGTGTGGTTGCAACCTGATTAAGGTATGAAAAAAAAGGCAGTAAATAATGCGCATTCAGTAATATCACCTCCTCATCCAGGCAGGATTCCCTTTGTCTGCACGGACAGTGCGGCAGGGATGGACATCCTCCAAATTCTGACGTGGGTGAATATATGCAGAAAAACGGCACGTGGAGGGTGACCTTTCAGGAGAGATCGGACCCCTTCTGATGGGCTCTCGGGGGGCAGCTTAGCCCACCGCTGCCTGCAGCATGACATTTTCTGGTGACGGAGATGGAGTCCACCTTTGGATGCTGCTTCGCACCGTCCCTGAGCCTGACCCTCTGAGACGAGCCCTGTGCTGGATGCCTCTGGTGGCAACGGTTTCTCCAGAACTGATCTCATGCCATAACAAACCACTAGTGGCTTCTCAATTCATCTGGTTTACTGGGTTCTGCAGATGCTCTTTTAAGGTTGAAAGAGGGTTTGATGATAAACTCTGCTCTTCTTGCCATTTGTAGGCAATTTGGACCAATCTTTGAAAGAGGCAGGAGAGGTTGGTTGGAAGGATCCCACCGGCCTTCCCGTACTACTGAAACGCTCAAAGGGAAGGAAAGCAGTAGGATTCAAACGAACCGAGCTCGTTACACTACCACGTGTCATTAGTCCCTGCCTAGGTTGATGTAATGCGTTAGAAACAAGGAAAGTTGGTTCCAAGCCTGAGAAGTGAGTTGCTGCAGGAAGCCCAGCGCCAAGGTGCAGCCCACACACCAGATGCTGCCGGGATGTGCTTCCAAAATGAATCCTGCGGGCATATGGCAGCGAGGGGATTGCCAGGACGCAGCGAGGGTTGAAGTGACAAGTGTGATGCCCCACGAAGCTCGGGATGGCTGACAAGGGTCTGTGAGCTTTGCAGGCGTATGCATTTCCCAACGGTCAGTTGACACGCGGCGATGCTGCACTTCGGCCGGTGGGTTCCCCGGTGGAGGAGAGCAGGCACGGGCCTGACCCGTGGCGTTTTGTTCATGAAGAAGGGAATGAAATGGCAAAGTCACCGGTGCCACATTGCACAGACCAGACTGCAGCAATCCCAGAGATGAGATGGAACCAACTGGCTGCAAGCAAGAGGCTTCCTGTGACATTTGCCATCCTGTAATTAAGACTTGTTCAACACCCCAGTGGGAGCCGGATGCCAGCTTTGAGCCCCCCTACCCTTATTAAATGTGTAGAGAAGGGATCTTGCTGGGGTGAGCTCAAATCGGTCAGCCTTTGGGTCTCACCTCAGGCCACAGCAGCAGGTCCCAGGGGACAGGCTTTGTGTGCCGAAGGGTAGCTTATTGGAAAAACCACCCCTGTGAGAAGGGCTTTCATGGCTGGATCCTGGGGAGAAGGGACACGATGGGGGTCCCCACTCCCAGGACAGCCGCCCCCCTCCCCGGCACCCTGCACATCCCAGGCAAGCGGGGCAGCATGACATCCTTACCTCCAGGATGGTGCACCGCTCCGACTGGCACTCCACATCCTCGCAGGGCTGGAACATGCCCAGGGTGACGCAGTTCAGGAGGATGACCAGCATGCTGACATGCTCGAACCAGGTGAGAGGAGGGTGTTAAGGAGAGCACATGCTTCAGCAGCCTTTGGGAGGGGGGAAGCTGAGGCACCGTGCTACTTAAACATCAAAAAGCCTTCACTCCCGCACAAGTAAAGAATAAAACATCGCCAAACATCCTGGATTTGCTAAAGTTTGAAGTTTTTGACAGCTGAGGAAAGGGCCTTGGAAAAGGTCCTGCTGTTGAGATGAAGGGACAAGGCGTGCCTTTCATTTCCTACACAGCAGCAAAGCCAGAGCAGCACAAGGCGCTTGGCTACACTTCCCATCTCAAGTCCCCCACACTCCATCCCCTTCTGTTCTTCAGGCATGCCCGGGGCAGCTGAGAGCACAGCCGCCTCTGTCCTCCTCCCACAGCAACTCTCATCTCCAGATCTCAAAGGGTTTCAGCAGCGAATCCCCCCACGTCTCCGCCAGCATGAACTGTTTCACCACCAAGCTAAAGAAAGCAAGACAAAGATGAAGTCAGGCACCACCACCACCAGAAACCTGGCTCGTGCCTGGTTTCGTGCCCCAACCAGCGAGGCTGCGCTCCTTGTTTCCATCTCAAATCATGGGAACGGTGCTGAATGCAGGTTACCTCATTCCTCGCTGGTTTCTAAGTCTCAAGGAGACACAGAGTCCATTTTGAGCTCTGCATCACCACCAAGGGTGAAGGCAAAACAAACCCAGGCTGGTGGAACAAGTTGGTAGGGCCAAGGACGGAGGCATGTTGGGACTCAGGATGTAAACCAGGACCCAGGGCGCAGAGCACAGGCTGCGAAAGGGAAGGAAAGGACCCCAGGCTGGCTGGCTGCAGTCGCCAACACACCAAAAGACCATATTCTCTTACAGGACCCACCAGCGCTCAACCACACTAACGTTAATAGTTCCAAAGCAGTACGCGGTGATTTGCATCGCTGCAAAACAGGCCCAGAGCTTACGATTGTTGCTGCTGGTGTGACTATTAAAAATAATACAGAAAGATTCGGGGGAACTAAACAGGAGTTGCACAAATTACACATGAATGAGAGAACTGTTCTTGGGGAAATAATTGGAAGCATCTGTGTAAGAATAAACCTTTATGCTTCCAAGCACACGAGCATCTGTGAGCAAGGGATCACGCAGAAAGGAGCACATAGATGTTGTCTTATTTCTGACAACAAGAATTCTCCTGCTTTGGAAACCTGAACCAAAAAACCTACCCTATTTATCCCTCCTGCTTTTAGAAGAATTTGATCTGGCATTTTACCAGTTCAGCATAAGATTTACCGCAGCTGGGCTGCAGTCTCAGATAGTTTTGCACACACACACTCGAGATCCAGATTAAATGAAAAAAGAGAAATCAGAGGGGTCAGGTCCTGCAGCTTCCCTAAAACCTGATCCCAACCTACTTCTTGCTTTAGAGAGCGCCTCCGTTTGGAAAGCCCGAGCTAGGAGTATCTTGAAGCCCATGCTGGGAACCAAGCACGTCAACCTTGGAAACCCGCTTGTCTAAAATGGAAATGCACGAAATCAAAAAACACAAGTGAAATAAAACCCCAGGTCACGCCATCAGCAATGCAGGAGGAGCTGGAGCAGGCAAAGCTCCCGGCCACAGCCCCAGCGGACTTGTGCATCGCTGAAATACCAACGTCGGTTTATTTTAATCTTAGCCTCCGTACACTGACTTCTTTCTGATTTTTGACATCTTTAGGGACTGTTTGGATCCCCCTCCCTTTCACTTAATTAGGAACAGAGTGGTAATCCTGCTCCATGGAGACAAGAGCCCGCATCAGACCCAAACCCAGCCCAACTCGCTGCCATATCCTACTCACAATATTTGCATTGCTTGATGGGATTCGTGTGGAACTCCCTGTAAACAGGCTGCTGCGCTATTCCCAGGGTGCCTGCAGTTGCTTTCATTTCGCTTATTAGACTTGCAGATTATTTTTTTTTCCTTTAAAGTAAAAAAATAAAAGCATGTGGATGTTGGGCTGTTAAAAGAGGTGTAACTATGCCGATGAATTGGGTCTCCTGCTTCCCCCGGAGGAGGGGAACACACTGGCTCTGTGTCTGGTTGCTCCAGGCTTGCTCCTCCTGCCCTAGGACACTGACCCTGGACTCGTGCCGGCTCCATCCCCTGGTGCTCCAGGAACAGGGAGATGTACAGCTGGGCTCTTCCCCACCACAAGACGATAAGGCTTTGGGATCCACCTTCTGCCAAGGGCTGCTGGTTGTGTTACTGGTCCCCATCCTGCTCTCCACTGCCTGAGCCCTTGTTTCTAGCAGAACCGATCGAGAATTACATTTTCTTTTCTGTTAGAAAACACAGATTTGTCAAAAGTGAATTGTCGGCCAGGACCAGTTTTGACAGCAACATTCAATTCAGACTTTTTTGCACGAACCATGGAAGCATCTGTCCCCAGCAAGGCAGAGGCACAGCTCGTTGCTGAAGGGAGTCCTCAGGAGGACGGGGAAACCCTGATGGATGCCGGGGTCTCCCACACCCTGGGCTCTTCTAGCTTCTGGGTCGGTGCCTGTTTGCTGCTCAGATCATTCTCATCATGCTACAAAATGACAGACATTTCAAAAAGAAAAACTTCTGAGCAGAAAACCTTCCTGCCCTCTGGATCTGCATCTGTTCCTGGGTTTTGATTTCAGTGGAGCGACTGAAGCCCATGGCTGAAGGTGTTTGCGGGTAAAGCCCCTGTCCTGCTGAGCTACCCCAGACCTCTGTTCAGATCTCTAAAAATCTTCTTTCTTTCTTCTAAATGATCTAATTGTGGTGTTTATGGTTGAATAATCACCTGCATGAGAAGGATTGTCACTGAAGTTGGACCAAGGGCACCGATTCCTCACAGACAGGCAGAGCCACCGCCGTCCCCTCTTCATCTAACACCAAAGCTGAACTGGAGGTTTCTCAGGATGCCAGAAGAGGTGTTTTCATTTTCTAAGAGGAAGAGAACGGCTCTCCCATAGCTCTGTGGTCACAGATGTTTAGAGGCTGTCACTGTAGTCAGCAAGGATCAGCCACAGCCGCGAGACGGAAAACGGCAACGCTGCCGCACGTACAAAGAGAAGAGACAACAGAAAACTTGTGCTGCCTTTGAAGAAAAGGATGAAAAGGTGGGAAAAAACCTGCTGGAGGGAACAGTTTTGTTTTAGCTGGAGAATGGACTGGAGGAGGGAGGAGGAAGCCCCTGCTCAGGGATCAGGTATTTTCCGAGGATGCTCCCGTCCTCCCTCATCACAAACCTTTCCTGAGGGGATGTGGCTGGGGGAGTCTGAGCTGAAAGGTCCCGTCCCTGCTCAGCCCCTCCAGCCCACCTTCTCCTCCTGTGCCTGTGGCTCCCTCAGAGGCATTAAGCTCCTGCCCTATTTATTTTCACATCAGATTAATGACAGTAATTCGAAAGCGGGATTACCCCGAGTGCTCTGCCCTAACAGGACTAATCCTCCCTCCCTCCGTAAACAGATATTCAAGGGAATTTCAGTTCACCCCTCCCCTTCCCTGCTCTTAGCTCTTGAAGAGCCCCAAAAGCTGTAATTTAACCTCTGTCTGGCTGCTTTTCCAGAGGCCCCCCCAAGCCTTCAACAGCCACATGGAGATGTCCCACAGCAAAGCCCCTGGGCAGCGGGAGGAGATGCTGCTTCGCAGGGATTATAGAGGGTACCTTTTACAGCATCCCTCCCACGGAGCCTGGGCCAGTTCAAAATGTCCATCCAGAAAGAAAAGCCCCATTCTGATAATGATGGGAAACCACCCAGAAGAGAAAAAGAGAGAGGAAAAGGTAAAAAAGTCCATGAGCAGCCCAGCACTGGGCTTGTGCCAGCACCGATAGCAAAGGTGTGGCTGGAGACAGATGTCCCACGGCACACAACGGCCTCGCGGGTGACCCTGCAGCACTGCCGCACGCCCTGCCTGGCTTTTTAGCCACCAGGAGGTCAAGGAAGGTGAGGGATGGTTACGCCAAGCTCAGCCCTGTGGTCTCCTGCTCACACCTGGAGCTGGGATTGGACTGGCTTGAGATCCTCCTGGTCCTCCGGCTTCGACCTGCTAAAACCATGACTGTGCAAAAACGGGTACTTCTGAGTTACCATGGAAACTGCTGCTCTCCAGGCCACCCAGTTTAAAAGCAGCCAACTCCACGACTAGCAGATTTGAAAAGAAAGAGATGCGAAGTGGAGATCTAAACTAACTGCTGGGGGCAAAGATAATTGCAGAAGATTTACTTAATATTTCTTCCTCTGCCACAAATTCCCAGGTAATGACATCTCAAGCGTATCCGGGCCAAGCTCAAATCCCCCGGATGCCCTTTGGGCAGAGGCTGGGGAGCGGCAGAGCCCTGCCAGCCCAGGGCTGCTCCTGGCTGCACAGCACCGCGCTGTGGGATCACCACGGCCTCGTACACCCAGCTCCAGCCCCGAGCTCAGGAGTGGCAATGCAGACACCAGACTCTGCCTCCAAGCGTGCTTGGCCCCACCTGCCCTTAGTGCAGCATCTGATGTGGATGCTCTCCTGGTGCTCTCCGGCAGCTTTTCACAGGGTTTTCCTGAAATCACCTTCAGGGAAAGACCAGCGGCTTGAGGACAAAGAGCTCTGGTTGCCAGAAGATACCTCAGCATGGGCAAGACCTGCTTTTTCTGCTGGCCACTGCTTTGCCAGTTTAGCTGGTAAGGTCTTGACTTGATTTAACAGGAGAGATGGGAATTCAAGGGTGTGTCGAAGCGGTTGTGCAAGAAAAGCTCGAGCAGTAAAACCAAATGGCAGGAGCCCGACACAGAGCGTTGAGGTTTGGTGGCCGCTCGTTGGCTCCACATCACCTAGCCACTGGTATCAGCGCCAAGGGACGTGTCTGAGGAGGACGCAACCCAAAATGAAGCCGTGTAGAGCTGTGCTTGTGTCCTGCCCAGAGGGAGAGCTCCCGGCACCTCCTGCCTCCGTCAGCAGCCCCTCACATCTAACTTTAGAAGAGACTTAATTCCACTGAGTTTATGGCAAAGCAGAAAGAAGTGCGTCCTCACCGAGCTCACAGCGCTCGCGCTGGCCTTCCTTCGCGTTCATTTAGTTCAGCTGGTTTAGGCACGGATCTCACTGAACTTTAAGACCCACCTCAGCCAGGCCCGAGGGCTCCATCTCCTCCAGAGGCGGTTTGTGCCCCACGACACGGACGGTTGCAGGCGGAAGAAGAGAATGACTCTGCTGAACCGTGTCTCGATCGCTTTGCATCAGTCATTTCCCCGCTCCAAACAAGGCACAGAAACCTCCAGTGACGCCGGCACGGGGCAGGCTCAGACATACCACAGCGCCACCGATCTCCTTCACGAGGCAGCCCGGCCAGCCTGCGCCTCCCCATTTTCAGGAAGATCATCTCTGCCATCCATCACTCTAATTCTAAAAATATTTCTGCAATAAACACAGTAAAAAAATGCTGGGACCGCATTACCGCTGTGCCGCAAAGCCCTTTGCTTTCCCCCCAGCCCGCGTGATGAAGGAGATGCTGCTTCAAACGCCCAGGTCCTTCAGAGGGATCAGTCCCAGCTTCACTTAAACGTTCCCCTCCCCAGCCCTCACTTCAATGCCCATGTTGGAGAGAGGCAGGAACCAAAAGCCTAAACAAGAAAAGCAGCAAGACAAGATCACGGCGCTTACTATTTTCACATAATCTTATTATTTTTAAGCCAGTCAGGGGATTTTGAGACTTAACCCATTATTTTAGACGCTCGGATTCAGCAGTATTGGGATTATTACTGTTACCGTATCCGTACGCACTGCGCTCGACGCTGAGGAACACCACCAAGCTATAAAAGCCAAGTTATAGTTACAAGGAGAACATATGTTTACAGAAGCAGCAGCCAACTGAAGTTTCAGTTTTTATAGTCTAAGATGTGACTAATGCACTAAATATACACACACACACATACATATATATATATATACACACACAAACCCGTCTGAGAGACTGGGATTTTCAGAGCGCCCTTGGGGAGCTGGGTATGTGCTGCTCAGCAGGACTCGGGCACATAATTCCTCCTTTGCCAACTCCCAGCCTTATTTGCCTTTAGGAATGAGGCCGGTTGGAAACTTGAGGACCTGCTTGTAAACCACCCACTGGCAGCTGTCCCCCAGCAACGGCAAGACTTTGGGGAGGCAGGAGAGGAGCTCGCTCCTCCACCCGCGTGGTCCAGCAGACCCCGAGGCCACGAGGATGCCCACGTGCTTGGTCAGACCACAAAGCAACCGCTGCATGAGATGGCACCGGGCTCCTGCAAAGCCGTGGAGCACAGAAGCACTTGCAGGAAAAGGGGATGGGGATGGAGGGAGAGCAGGGTATGGGGTGGGCACCGCTGCTGTCCCACCGAGCCCCACAGCACTGACTGTGCCCATGTCCTCTGAGGGATGCATGGGCCACCCTGGAAGGTTTGGCTATGGTGGGAAGCTGCTCCAGTGTAGAAATATTGAATTAAAAGTACCTAGTGCCTGTTTTACCAGTATTTAGGGGTGCCGCCCAAATTCTGGCAAAAGACAGTAACAACGCTTCCCCTCCCATCGTGCCACCAGTGACGAAAATAGCTTTAAAAGTCTGCGATATCCACCTCACCCTGCACAGTAACAGAAAACCGTCCAAACTCAATGATATTTGGTAAATAGGAGCAGGAGAAAAAAAAAAGAGAAAGAAAAAGGAAGAACAGAACTGGAAGAAAAATGAGTCAGAACAAAATTCCCAAGAGGCAGCGCTGCCTGGTGCTGGCATAATTTTAAAGAACATTCTTATTTTTAAAAATTTGATTGATTAAAGCTATTTTTAGTGCCCATACTGCACTGGATCATTCGGGTTCGTTTGCTTCTGAATTGTAAACTAAAATGAGGCAGCTGCACTTCAGAAATATATACCTCCCCAGCAGCCCCACAAACACGCAGACCAGAAGCGATATTTCAGCCCGAAAGACACCGAGTTGGCACATGCCTTTGGAAATGGGGCTGACTGCAGCGAAGTCTTGTTTAAGAAAGGATTAGCCTGAGTTACTGGAATAACTGCATCCCGCTAGTTCGCTAGACAAGAACCATAATGGGACTCCAAGCCGGTACCTGCCCCAAATGGACCTGGAGCAAGGGGCTGTTCCGCTGCTCCGCTGCAGGATGTGCCTTTCTCCCCCAAAACGTGAATAATTCCCTTGGTCTTGCACAGCCAGAGACCAGGGCGCTGCTTTTGGGGCAGAGCTCCTGGACCCGGCCCCGCTAGATGGTTATTGGTCAAAACATGGCAGACGTGCCAGATGTGATGTGCAGATGTGCATCCCAAACCTGGAAGGCTTTCCTGTTGTGATGTTCCTCATCATGCAGTACAGAAACCTTCCTGCAGCCCCTGAGACCCTCGGATGAACACAGCGCCCAGGTTGCCCACCTGTCCTTTGACCGCTTCCTCTTTGGGTCTGGCACTCCGGGCAGCACCGACGGTATCCGATCTGAAAGCACGGGGAAGTTGGCATTTGTCCCGCCGGGGAAAAGTCGCTAGTGTGTAACCGAGCCAGCGGTCCTCAAATAACCCCCCGTCCCTGACAAATTCGGTGATGACTGTAACGCAGAGATCAAAGCTTGTTCACAGATCACCCACCGGCAGTAACAGGAGGCTAAATCCTTCTCATTGTGCACCTTAAATCATTCACCTTGCTCAAACCCGTCTTTCAGAGCCATAATGAATTGAAAAGCAGTTAACTCCAAGTCCTCGTTGTGTGTCATTTGTCAGCTCCCTTCTCCCTGCCTGTTGTCACCGCTTTGCGGGGCTGTTACGAGACGGGCGATGCGGCAAGTCGCAGCTATTGGGGATTAAACTTCAAACTGAAAGGATGATACAGGCATAAAAGCACCTCGCGGGGTGCACACGCTCGCGCTGCCTCCCGACGCAGCTCAGTCGATGTAACGCTAATCCCTCCTGTTCTTGGGGCTTTCCGAGTGTAAAACCAGGATCCGTAAAACCCGAGCGCTACCGTTGCCTTTCCCTGCCATCTGCCTCCCCAGCACAAACCCGTCCTGGAGGAACTCGTACCTCCCAAACAAGCTCAGCAGGAAAACTCAAACCATTGCTATGCCCAAACCCACAGGAAAACCTTCTCTCGTCAGCCCGCTGGCATCCATCACCCTGGAAAAATCACCTCTGCCGCCTGTGCTAAATTAGTGCCTGCTAAAGCCCGGAGTGATGATAGCAAATGGCTTCAGCATGTCGTTAAGGCATCCTGAACTGCTGCGAGATGCCCCGAGAGGAAAGACCGTTCTATCGATTCGAGTGACACAAATGGACTTCAGCAGAGCCGTGGAGCTGCCCTCTGAGTTTTCTCTCAATTACAGGATGGAAAACCCCATCTTGCGTGGTTTATGGTCTGCAGCCAGAACCCCAAAGCTGGCCCGTGCTGGAGAAGTCGGCGTTACTGTGGTTTTACTGCCTGTCACAACCGCTTTGGAGCCCTTGAGCGGCGGGTTCAGACCACCCAAGAAAGCACCAAAAGATCACAACCCGTTCAGCCACCGAACCCGCTAAACCCACCCAAATGAGAGCCTTGCATGCTCACTAAATTCCAGCCGTCATTTACCCAGCAGAGACAAGGACAGGACGAGTGTTTTGCCTGATCCCCTCCGCCTGCCTGACTCACTTGATTAAAATACATACAAGCACCTACCTAGGCAGTGACATGCGAGGGGGAGCAATCAGAGCAGGTAATTGCTTGAGAGAGACGGGCGCGTGGGTGAGACGCCACATACTCGGGAAGCGGGTCACGGAGGGCAGAAAGCCGCAGCCACATCCTCGGGGGCGGCTCAGTGTCATGGCAACTCGGGGCTGCAGCTCGGCTACCCGCAACAATGCTGCTGAGGGTGAACCCCAGGGGGAGGCTGAGCCCTAAGGTTCCCCTGTGCCAGCTCTGCTCGGTGGTGGGTGATGTGGGAGGGGGCTGCAGGGAGAGGAAGGGGGAGATGCAGCTCGCCCATCGCCTCCGGTCCTGCCCTTGCTGGGCTCAGCTCAAGCATCGTACGAAGCGATGGGGCAGCACTGCTGGGGTTTATTTTACGTTCTGGGTTTTGCTCTCTGACTGTGGGTAACTGCCAATGTGCTTTTCCCACACGGAGACACAGAGGTGGGTTCAGCGTGCATACCACCAGCCTCATGCAGCCGGTGTGTCGGCAGGTCTGGACCACGCATGGCTTCTCCCATTTACACCAGTGTCCTGATAAATTAGGTGGGCTGAGGAGGAGAAGCAGCCTTCCTCTGTGCCCTCAGTGCTGAGGAGCAGGAGCTGTCACCCACAGGATGCGTGCAGGTGACCAACATCGCAGCATCTCCTTCTGAGGGAGGTCAGTGCGAAGATGAAGCCACTCCAGGGCTGCAGTTCCCCTGGAAACACATCACCTTTGCATCGCATTTGCCTTTTCCCTACACATGCCCCCAGCAGAACGCACGTGGCTCCCAGCCTGCGCTCAGCTAAATTGCTCCACCAGCTCACTGCCGCCAAAGCGCAACCCTTGGGAAGCCAAACTCAGCTGGAATCCTGAAAATAAAGAGAAGAGGATGACTTTGTCTTCTCTGCCTCATCTCTCCAGCCAGGGGAAAAGTGCTTGAAAAAAAAAAAGCAAGCAAATAAATTAAACTTTGCAGGAGCGCCGTGTGGTGAGTAAGAAAAATTCCCTTTTACAGACGGGAAATAGCAGCAGAGAGATGGGAGGGATGGTTTGCAAGGGCCAGCGCTCCTGCTCACAAGCCGAAGATACAAAATACAGCCTTGGGTGAGTCGCCCAAAGCGGGGCGGGTGTCAGGCAGAAATCAGACCCCAACCTGAGCCCCCTGAGCCACCTCCCAGGCCAGAATAACCAGCACCATCCAAGCAGGGGCAGCAGGACCCTGGGCTGTGTTTGCATTAGCAGGATGATCGCTAGTATTTCCCAGGAAAATACCACTTGTGGGGATGTGGATCTCACTCAAGGGATTATCGGATCAACCACCCCGAGTAACGCTCTCGCAGCAGGTCCAGGACTCTTGGACCTGCTGCAGAGCCCTTTCAAACAGGGACCGCAAACCTCCGTGCAGCTGCGCAGGCAGATGCTGCCCGGGGGACGGACGCCCTGCTCTGACCTCATCCAAACCCAAACACTCCTCCAGGTTTCCAAGGGCAAAAAGATGCTGGAAGAGAAAGAGCTGTACTTTTTCTTTCCTCTGTCCTTCAGCTACAGACAGAGCCACGTGGGACTGAAGATGCAACGTGCCCCAGTAACCCTGTGGATAGCGCGAACTGGCCTTTAGATGATGATGATGATGATAATAATAATAATAATGATAATAATATAATGGCGAAGCAAATGGTCTATGGGATAGGATGAGCAAAGCACAAGCGTGGTATGGGGGAGGAACCGTGGACCAGCCCAGGGATGGAGATGAGGGCTTGCACTGCAGCAGGGTCCTGCTGCCCGTGACCCAGAGAGGAACAGACTGAGTCACCGAGCAAAAACACCACGACCGAGCAACCACCACGGCCGAGCAGCAAATGGCTCTGGCACACCAGAACAAACCTGCTATTGCACCAGGAAAATCAATTCTGTCAACACCGGGGCGGGAGGATCTGATAGGAATGGAGGCAGCGAGCGAGGCTGGGCTGGCTGCCCCGTGTTTGCATGCAAGATCGTCACCCCCGCAGGTCCCCGAGCCCCGGCTGCGTGACAAGACCAGCTCACACAGCCAGGCAACGGGTTTGCCAGAAATTTGGTCAATCCAAGTGACGACTGGCTGGGTTTTTTTAAAGAGTATCGGCATCAATAACAGAAGCTGCCCCTCTTACCTCACATAGTTAACGCTGTGTCATAAACTTGGCTGCCATTATCGACACCAAGACGACGTCGGTGTCCGTGTAAATGTCACTTGGTAGCAATAATGTCAACGCCATGGTCCCCAGGGTCAATAAACAGCAATACCAAATGTCATCCAGCCGGGAAGCATTGAGTAATTGGGAAATGCTAATACAAAGGTAAAAATCAGGGATGCAATCGGGGGATGAAGTTTGTTTAGGGAAAGAAACTAATTTCTCCATAGCCCAGAGCTCTGACAGCTTCTGGATTTGGTCCCGCTGCTGCTGCGGCTTTTGCCCGTTGCTGCTGCCATGGGCAGGGGCTGCCTGGATGCTCTGTTCACCTCTGCACTTCATGTGGGAGTAAAATCCACCCTGACCAGTGCCTGCCACCCCTGCACTCGCCACGGACGGCTCTCGGCACCCACTGCCTGCCCTGCCAGCCCCGCAGAGCCGTGCAGGGGCTGGCTCCTGGCCTGCACACGGGTCCGGGATGGCTGTATGCCACGATGGTCCTAATGGTCGGAGGGTAGAGCGGGAAAAACATTCCGCAACAGCAATGGAGTGGAAAGGAAAAGCAGCCCCCGATAGCACCGTGTTCGGTGCAGGGGGGCTGAGGAAGGGTAACCCGCCTGGGGAGCCGGCAGGCAGCAGCATGGCCAGCTCACGGCTTGGGGGGTGGTTTCAAAACGGCAAAACGTTTCTGACTGATTGTCTATGACATCTGCTCCCACCATGTGCTGCGCTGGAGAAGACGAATAGATCCGAGAAGTGCGGCTGGTCCGCGCAAGAAATGCCCTTCTAACCCAACTGATGATGTTCCGATGTTTTCACTGTGACTCTCAACTCATGCTTGAGCTCAGTGAGCAAAGTTATCTCTGCTCGAGTGGTCCCTGCGCAGGCTCGGGCAGCTCTAACTGGCCTCGGAAAGGTTTCAGCCTCTGCCAAACGCCTCAGTGCATCCAAAACGGAAGAGGTTCAGTCCAGCTTTGAGTGAGTCTCGGGGCTCACTGAGCTCCTGGTGGATCCTGCGCTGGGCTGTCCACAGACCTGGGCAGGCACCGAGCCAACCGAGGTGACAAGTGGCAAAAATAAAGGACAATAATAACTGCAACCACGACCAGCAGATGGGATTTTGGTGCCTTCCACCACTCTCCATTCACTGCCTGCTCATCCTCAGTAGCCAGCAGATGTACCTGCTGCAGCACTGCTCTGGGAATGACCCTGCTGACACGGCAGGTCCCCGAGCTCTGCCCCAAGACGACCTCCACGCTTACTTTTCTCAGTCAGGACAGCTGCAGAGTCTCATTCAGCTGCAGGAAACTGAGGTCCCATTCCCCGAGAGCCGAGCGCTGCTGCAGCCAGGGTCTCGTGGCAGATTTGCATGAGCAGCAACATCCATCCCAGAGAGATAAAACTTACCTATCTCAGCACCGCAGTTTGATGGATTGAGCTGCTCTGTTAAAAGAGAGTGTTACCGGGAGAGCAAAGAAGGTTGTTTTTTTCTGACTGCAATATTGAAAAAAAAGGGGGGGAATAAAATAAAATCCCCGATCAAACACTTTGTGTTATATTTGGATCCATGGCACATTCTTCTGATGAATAGAGGCAATTATTTTTCAGAATAATTTAAGCAGCTTTGATTCAAGGGGCAGTTAAGACTGACATTTAAATGGGCCCAAATTCAAACCGAGCTGTATTATCAGCTAGTGCTTTTCTACTCATGGCTTGAAATAACCCCGTGTCTCACGTTTGCAATGTAGGAACTCCCCAAATTACAGTAATCTCAGGAGGCAAAGAACCCTGCTGATGGAGCGACCTGCTTTGTCACAGGAGGCGCCCTGGGCTCAGGCTGGTGACGAGGGTCCCTGTGCAGCTGGGGACACGGCAGCATCTCCGTGCAGGGTGCTGCCGGTCACGGCAGTGTCACAGTGTGGTTTAACGGACTTTGGAGCTAACCTTCCTCTCCCTCCCTTCTCCCCCTCCCCAAACCCTTCATCTCGCTGTAGCAGCATTCACGGGGTGTGGTCAGGTTTCCCCTGACGAACGCGGGTTTGGCGGGATGCCTCAGTGCTCTCTCTCTGCTTTGCTGTCCTGGCTTAGCTGGTGAATGAGAAGGACGGGACACATCCCACTGGCACCTAACCAAGCCTGAAGGAACCCCAGAGAAATAACAGAGCGGCTGAAACCTGAACCTTTGCCCCAAGCACCCTACAAGCCTTCAGCCAGAAACACGGCAACGTCACCAAGAAAAGGACTTTGCTAGGGAGCTGCTGGCCTGGAGCAAACCCAACGGGGAATCCCTGCTGAGGGCTCATTCCCAGCAAACAAGGATGTTTGCCCCATGTTTATCCCTGATGAAGGTTTGGACGCCCAGATGAACATTTCCTGGGGTCTCCCAGGGCTGCGTTGGTCCTTACCCCTTCCCTTGGGCTGCCACAGGGGGACACGTGATTGTGGAAGAGTGGATCCACCCGAGCGCTGTGACACATCATCCGCTCTCCCTGCGGTTTGACAGTTCTAATGCAAACATAAACACATTCCCCCCACTTTCACAAAGATGTTCTTTGCGGCTTTTCTACCCTGGGACTTACCAGCCTCGCTGCTGTGGTAGCTGAGAGCCTCACCATCTTTAATGGCTTCTTTGCACGAGGAATGCATTTACATGCATCTCACCCAAACGCTCTTTCATCCTCTCTATGTGCTTTTCCTTCTTGGCACTCTCTAGTTCTATTCCCTTTTATCTGAGCTGTGGTCTGTGCTGGGATGACAAATGCAGCCCTTAATGCCAAGGGAAATGAGGCACATTTCAGATGCAGCACTTCTGAGATAACAACCGACCCCAGTCGCGCCTAACCCAAAAACCAGGGAGATGGCCCCGACTCTCCTCCCGGGAGCCTGGGGGCTGCCCCACGGGGACCGGCTACAGAAATCAGGGGCACAAAGCCACACGGTGCAGGCAGCAGTGGCATGGTCTCAGGTGGGAGCTGAACCCAGAGCTTCGGCAGGTTTCAAATGGATGAATGGAATGTTAATACAGTAAAACTGAGAAGTATGATGATTTTATAACCAACTTCTTTTCTTGAGGTTATGGAATACAGAGCATCTGCCTCCAGACCTGGATCCTCCAGTCCTGGTACCTCCAGCTATACAGCCCTCACCGATCACACATACATCTAGTAACTATGTCAGCACAAGAAGTCTACCGATTCCCCCACTCCTCTGCCCTACAGCCTGCTCCGCTGAAAATGTTTCACTACCAGTGTTTTGGCAAGATGCGCTGGTCCTCTCCCAGATCAGCGGGAAACACCCTTCGCAGTGCCTCCCCCCTGACCAGCTATTACAAACGGCATAGAAGAGGGGGATAGGAAGAATTCTAGTTATTCTGGTCCATGGTGATGTACACGTTGCATCATCCATGACAAAACCAATATGGTTATTGTGCTCACACTGGTGCCCAGGTCCCTCTGCATGGGATCCACTGCAAGGGCTGGCTCTAGACCTATGAGGGGTGCCTAAAAATGCCAGATGATGCAGGAAGAAGTGTCTGCCTTGCACCAGCTCGTGCTGACCCTGCCTCGGATCATGCGATTGCTCTGACAGATGGAAAAACTGGGAAGCCAGAAAACTTGTTTTACCCAGCCTCAGTGGTTGGGTGGGAAATATCAATTCCTCGTAGTTACTCCTTTCCTCGTGGAAAGAGTCTGGCCATGTGAGTGAACCTCTAGGTTAGAAGCTGACTGACAGGCACCTGCAAATATTTTATCTGCCCCTGAGACAAGCCAGTCTCCAGCATAATAAAAGCAACGCAGCATCCGAACCCCGCCTTTGCTGGGGATCAAGTCTGGGTGCTGCACCAGCACCCTCCCGAGAGCAGGACTTCCCGCTCCATGCCTGAGAACAGGACCATGCTAGAAAAATGCTGAAAATGCTAATTTTGCTCAAGTACAAAGGCCAACAAGCCAAATCCTGGGAGTCTCAACCAATCTCCTTGTGTACAGTCCTTCAGACACTCGCTCCTGCCCAGCCAGGGACTGAAATGCCACACTGGGAACCACAGGGCCATGGCCAGGGGACGCCTGGTGGCTCTGGGATGAGGATGCTCCAGTGGGAAGGCTCTTGCAAGCCAGGAAAAGCCCCTAACAGCCTTCGTTTTTCTCTCTGCTTGCCTCTGCTATCTCTTGCTTCTGCCTCCAGTTGGAATATTATCAAAATAAACAAACAGTGGATCTCAAGATGCAGCTGACAGAAGAAAAGAACATCCCTTTCGAACGGAGGGAACATATCCAATGCTCCTCAGATTCCCAGGCCACACAAGGTTCACACATGTGGTCTCCAACCCAGACCTCTGCCATCCCTCTGTCTAGCCAAACTTTGATGCAGAGCTAGATCTTTCTACAGCCTCACATTATTACTTTTTTTTTGTTTTGTTTTTTTTTAATTTTGGTGCAAAATAGTTTCACTTTTGCAGATTTGTTTGTGGGGCTTCTTTTTTCTTTCTGCTTTAATCTCCCGCACCACTGAGCAGAGCCTGGTAGTGCATTTGCTGATGATGCTGCAGGGAGGAGCGTGGTGCGCCTGGGTTGGGGACCATGAGTCCTTTGCATCCTGACCCTGGCAGCGCTGCTGAGCGTACTCTTCACCCAGGCTCCTCATTACTGTAATGCTGATTAACATCTGCCCTGCTAATGAAGCAACAGGCTCAGGAGGGACAGAGGGAAAGGGAGGGGGAAGGAGAAGCAGACCCTGAGGGAATGGTGCAGGATGAGGCAAGGGAAAACTGGAGAATCGAGTTGTCCTGCAGCTCCAGCTGCATCCTGAAGGAAGGGAGATGCATTGCTGCCTTACCTCAGAATTATCTTGTTCTGGCTGGCAAAAGCCGGGCTGTGCTGGCATGGCCAGCTAGGATAGCTGGTCAGGTGGCAGTGGATGCTGAACAAGCCAAATCTATCTTCCACCTATCTCAGAGCTACAGGTGGGGAGGAAGCATGAGCACCCCGGCTGTGATGGCACCAGGGGGCTTTCACAGTATTGAGGGGTCACGTCTGCATCCGGAGAGCAGCTCCACAAAGCCCAGCTAAAAGCAGTGACCAAAACATGATGCTCATATATTCCCCCATGGGTGCAGGTCCCACCGAGGGCCTGATCCTTCCCTCCCATTGGCACGGTCCAGCTGGCCTTGAGAAGGACGGGTTGGGGAGCCGGCGGTAAGGATGCTGCTGGAGCTGGGCTTTCCCTCCCCGCTTCGCTCAGCCCTGCATTGCAATCCCCAAATACCTGTGCTGGCTAGAGCACCCTTCAGACAGACGCAGGCAACGTGGCATGCGGGGAGTTCCGCTGGGGCATAAATCACCTGGGTCCCCAACAAGGCTCTTCTTCCTGCATTACTTTTTCATTTAAAACCTGTCATGGCAGTCAGACCCTCCCCACTAAGCTCCATCAGGCGCCAAGTGGAGGTGAGCAAAGTCGGGCAGCGACACGGCTCCTGCCGAGCCCTCGTTCCCCGGATGGCAATCGGTCAGGGAACAGCCCCATCCATCTCCCGCTCACGGCTGACAAGCGATATTGCTGCATATCCTC
Organism: Bucorvus abyssinicus; assembly: GCA_009769605.1. NCBI lineage: Eukaryota > Metazoa > Chordata > Aves > Bucerotiformes > Bucorvidae > Bucorvus > Bucorvus abyssinicus. Next base: position 15,399,619 of record CM020044.1, read on the forward strand.
CCCAAAACGCGTGGAATGAAACCATGATCTATTTTAACACGTATTCAAAGGGACACTGTCAAGTAGTTTAGATCCAAAATGAGAGATTCTGTAAACAAACCAACCAAACAAAAGACTTACACAGCTCGGTATTAATAGAAAAGTTATTGGGCTGCTTTTTTTTTTTCCCCCCTCACACAGCAATAAAATAAAGATTTTTAAACATTCCCCCTGCGGTGTTTGCAACCCAGACAAACTAGCGTTATTCTGACGCAGGAGAAACGAGCCCAGCGAGGAGCAGGGGCAGCAGAGAAGGCACGCGGAGGGCAGCTCCAGGGGAGGCGATGAAAAGCTTTAACCTCCTTGTCCCCTCGCTTTTCATCCTTGTCCCCAGGCTCTCACAGCCTGGAGACCCCCCAGCACCAGCGGAGCTCCCCAGGAGGACGCTGCTGCTCGCGGGCAGCAGGTGGGTGCAGAGACCCCCTGTCCCTTGCAGAACTCCCCGTACAGCCCCGCACTGGCAGTGGGGCCCCTGAATTTCAATGTCTTTATTGGCCCAATTCTGCCCCAAGGAGATGTCACCACCACAGCGGCCACATTTCTAACCCTCCTTTGCCCTCCTCACCCCGCAGCATCACTGCGTGGAGGTGGCAGCACCCAAAATTTCTCCCCAGAACAGGGAAGCCTTGCTCCCTTCCTTTCACCCACCGGCAGCTCCAGCTCTCCGGTGACGTCCAGACACGGGAGACGCTGGGAGAAGCCACAAGCAAAGCTTTGCCTAGCCGGGTCCCATGCTGGAAAACAAAAAAGAGTTGCAATTTACACTTTAAATGAGTTAATGATCATGGAGCGCTCTTGTACCGGTGCAGGCGGCTGTCAGAGCCAACACGACAAAACGCGAATTCAGCTCTGCAGTCAACGGTGCCTTTCTTAGGACTGGGAAGATGATTCTGTCTAAACAGAAACGAGCTTTTTAAGGGGGTAAACAATTCACCACCTCCCTCTCCAGTTATCTGGAGTAAATGGGTGACATCGGCAAACGCAGGAGGGCTGGCCACGGGCAAGGGCAGGTACTGCTGGTAGCCACGATGTGATGGGGAAGGGCATGATGCCACTCTCCACGCTGGATTTTGGTGGCATGAAGCAGACTTACAGCACCAGAGGATGCAATCCTAACCAGCAGTTCACCAGACACAGGTCTGCCCCGAGCGGGGCAGTGGTGCCCCCAGCGCTGACCCATGTGAGTCGCCGTGGAGGGACGTGCCTGCAGGGAACAGTGGACTTGGGCCAAGAGCTGCAGCCCACCAGCCTATCTCCTGGTCTCCCGCACCAGGTCTCCAAGAGGATATTTCTTCAGTAACATCTTGCTAACAGAAGAAAAAAGATCAGTTAAAGCTATTTGGAAAGACTACAGTAAACTGTGGTCTTTCCTTGCGAGAGAGTTACTCCTCTGGTTTCCCCGTCTAATAAACACACTTTGGTATTAATGAGGCTCCTCCTCAGCACCACTTACAGCTTTCAGAAGAGCATGTCGGCAAATCACCGGGAAAAACGATCACAGCCCTAGGATGCACACGGATGTTAGCAAAGCTTTGGGGAAAATGCCTAAAACTCAACCTCTTGGGTTTGCTCCAGCTTGCAGAAACTCAAACCAGACCCACCATGCCTGCGGTGGGCAGACAGGCACCAGGCTGGGCTCAGCAGCGGGGCAGGCGCCAACTTACTGTATCTACCCCCGTCACGCAGGAGATCCAAAGCGCACCTTGCTGGGAGCACACGTGCCCGACCTGGGCTCTTAGCAAGAGTTACTGCCCGTGGAGCCGGAGAGCCGATGGGGAGAGCAGGGCCGGGGGAAGCTCTCGGGCATCAGACTCATGTTGAAAGCAGAGGGTACGTGCGAAGCACCGCAGAGATGTTGGGGTCCCGGCACCTGAAAGCTGCCCAGGACCTTTGAGGTCTGACCCCCAGCCCGCTGCTGCCTGTGGAGAGGCTCCTCCTGACCTGAGCAGGACCGCAGCGAGCCCAAGGAGAACAAATATTGACCCGGTTGCTGAAAAGAGCTTGCAGAGGGTTTTTTGGCTACTTTTTACTAAATGGTTATAAAATTCAGCGGATGTTTGCGATGGAGAGTGACAGCTACCAGCCAGGGCGAGGTGAAGGCAGCCGAGAGCCTCTGCAAACCGGGCGTTCAACTTTGGTAGAATTCGTCTGGATTTGAACGGCTCCTCTTTGTATTTGCCTCCTGAGGTTGCCGCAGGAAGAGGCTTTTTGCTCAGAGCAGTGATGGACATTTTAACGTTCAGCTGCAACAGTGATCGACGCCGTTTAGGGTTTAGTACTTGGTCAAGCACGTCTGTAAACTCGACCAGCTCTGGCCCCGATCCAGCGAAGCACTTAATCTGCTGCGGATTTCAGCCGGGCTCCCAGAGCGGGCAGGGCGGTAAAGGGAGGGTGAGCCCGATGCATCAGGAGGGCCGGTGGGATGCTGCCCGATGGCAGGGAGAGGATGGGGTCAGCAGAGGGGGATGGAGCAGGGGGGGACTTCCCAGGAGATCACTGGTGGTATTATTCACACGTGGCCAGAGGAAAGCTGGGACCAAGGAAGCATATAATGACGATAAGTGGGGGCACACAAATGTTCCACCTGAATTTCTCAAGTTCTGCCAGTGCAGTTGTCGTTGTCTCAGTTTTCTTCTAAACATACTGCCTCGAGTTTATTTCCCAACAGCGAATGAACCCAGGGCTTCCAGCTTTAACTGGGCAATTCGGTGGCAACGAGAAGTTGGCATCTTGGGCGGGCAGGGCTGAGCGAAGGACAATCCACATGTGGTGTTCCTCCCACTCGCTACCAGAACAAAGGTAAAACACGGTGTTCAAACAAAAGCTAAAGGGACCACCGGTAGCACACAGCGGCAGAAAGGTCTGATGCAGCGATTGCCACCTTGGGCTGAACTCTGCTGGAGGTGTTCTGGGCTGTATGTGACAACCTCCTTCTCTTGCATGAGAGGATTGTCCGTCGTGATGGAGATATAAAACCAAAGTTAAGACAGGTGGTAATTCATCTGCAAGCACAGACAGGCCGGGAAAAATGAGAAAAGCCACTCGCATGGAACAGCACAGGCAATCCTTTTGGAAAGGCTTTGGGTGCTCCTCTGGGAGAACTTGTCTCATGGATTTAGGACCAATGTATTTGATGTTCAAGTCATTAAATGTGCATAATAAATCCAGGGAAATACCTAAACCCATTTCTTTCGGTTAATTCTGGGCCGTTTTAACATTTGGTGTGTCTGAACAGGTCAAAGGTTTAGAGAGCACCAGCAGAGAGACGGCTCCTGAGTTGTCCTTTTAGGAGCTAATGCAACATCTGACCTCCAGCCCCAAGCTGCTTCTGAGCTGCCCAGAGAGCTTTCACTGGCCTCGCTTCTCCCTAAAAGGACATTTGAAAGTGATGACATTGGCACTTCAGGCTCTTCCCAGCTTTTCCTTGTGTGTCTCCTCCTCCGGGGATTTTCGGAAGCTCCAGCCGTCAGCACACGTCCAACCTGGTTAAGACACCAAGCTGCAGTGCTCGTAACTTGATGAAAACCCTTAAGACCTCGCGGTACCAGAACTCATTTAGCGTAGTTAATTGCAACCCTAATGAACACAGATCCTGCACCCCTGTGGTTTTGACGTGATTGTTTTCTCTACCTGTTCTCATCGAGAGACTGGATAGGATCCCCCAGGAGACTTCTCTGCAGGCAGGCGTGATGCTACGAGGCCATCTCCCCTCTCTGCCGCTGGTCCCTGGCAGCCATTCTCTGGGTGGTAAATGAGACAGGCCCAGGACATTGCATCCCTCACCCTGCCCACGGGTAATGCATTTCTACGTACTCCTACCTCCCATCACACCAGTGCCTCAACATCTGCACCGGGAAGGATCCACTATTCCTGTCATGGGCAAAGACAGAGTTCCCCTGTTATGAAGTTACTCGCACCTGTAAAATCTTGAGCGTGGCACAGGTTCTCAGAATCATCTGAGACTTACTCCACCGGCCTTCTACAGGATTTCCTCCCGTTCAACCACAGCTACTGAAGCAAACCTGTCCTCTAGAAGACTTCTGTGCCCTTCTCCACGCACTCAACAAGCTGAGGATGGTGACAGCCTTCTCTTCTGGTTTTAGCACCAGGACCAGAGGTTTCCATGTTTCTCCTTGTAAACGCCAGTTTGGGGACCAGGACCTCAACACCTCCTGTGCATCTCTGCCTCGCCATGGCTTCAATCCACAACCCAATTGTGTCCAGTCCGACATCTTCCTACCACGCACAGGACATCATTGCTAAGGAGCTGATGCTCTTGCTAAACCCGTTCTTCACCACGAAGGCATTAGAAGGTTCCCAGTCTGTTTGCAAGCAAAACCCAAACCATACCAAACTAGTGCCATCGCCAACAAAAAACCTCAGAATTCTTTTTAAAAACTGCTCCTATCTGGCTGTAAGCAGCAGAATCTCTTCAGCCTCCCGAGTGAACTTGCCACCACTCCTTTCATCCATGAGTTACATCCCATAATCCACTTTTCTCCACCCGAGGTGTTGCACCGTCTGTAACATCAGACTTGTGACGTCAGACTCGCTGCAGCCCTCGGTCCCCGCCGTGACCTGGTGTTTCCCAGCCGATGGAAACGATCCCTCTCCCTGGGGCAGGACAGCATGGCTTGGTGCTGAGAGCTCTAATTTTAGTATCGTTCCTCTCCTGGCCGTGTTGGATAATCAGCGCTTTGCTGTGGTGAGAGTGAAATCCGCTCGGTCGTGCTGATCAGCCAAACAACTTTTCCAGAAAGAAAAATATTTTGCCATCTCTAGATTTTACATGGAGTAAAAATAGCTCTCAATTCCCCTCTCAATTAGTCGAATGTCAGGAAGGACTGAAATATGCATCTGATTGTGTCTTTCTTGCCTCAAAGCATCTCTGAGAAAGTGGCTGAGTCTCCTGGTACCGCAGGGCACTGCGCCGGGGCTGGTCCCTGTGGGAGGACAGCTACGATGGGGACAACGGGGCAGCCCAGCCAGTGGGGTCTGCAGGGAGAAGGGAAAGAGGGTTTGGGGGAAAAAAAGCGAGAGAAAGAGCTTGCAAAGGCAGAGGCAGGGAAAGCTGCGGACCACGGTGCGGGTGGTGGGGACTGGAGCAGGAGGGGTGCAGAGCTGTACAACCCGCTTCAGAAAGGGCAAGGCTGAGAATTCCAAGATGCTCTAGCTGTAAGGCACGTGGAGAAATATATTTAACTTTAAAAAAAAAAAAAATCCAAGAAGAAAAAACCCCACATTTGCTCGTGGACTAGAATTCATTAATTGCGACAGACTCAAACTTGGGAATTGTGCTTCATAGCCCAACACACCGCTGGAAAATATTTAACCACAGAACTGATGGGGAAGGTCTCTAATGCCCGTCACGAGAGGCACCCCGACACCGCGCACCCACACGGAGCCACTCTGCCGACGCGCGGCTCCCCCGTGGCACTGAGCCACGCGGAGGAGGTGACACCCACGCTGGCTCCCGGGAAGCCCTACAGCAGCACTTGCTCTTATTTTCTCTGGCTGTCGTCTCTCTTTCTTTTTTTTTCCCCTCTCTGGGTGATGAATAATGAGAATAAAAATGAGAAAGAAAGCAGTATGACAGTCAATTACTGCCTTTGTGATTAACCACCCAAGAGCAGCCCCTGCTCAAAACAACACTTGATCCTCCTTTTAAGCAAAACCATTCTGCTGGATCCCCCAATGGACAGTTAAGCAGGAAGACAACGTATCTGCTGATTTATTTTCTTGTTTTCTTAGATAATCACAGCTTCCTAAATGTTAATGACTCCACACTCCACAACAGCCAGCAGTATTTGCATACAAGCCTTGCTTCTGGATGTGTGACCGCACGTCGCTCTCGCTCGCGGAGGTGTCGGTGTGTTGGGGGAAGGAGCAAATTGCTGCGTGTGGGGCTCCCTGCTCAAGGAAAGGAGCCCGCGGCTCTTTGCAGATAAAGGCAAGCGGCTCAGCTGCTCAGTCCCCAATTTCAGTGTGGGGTGACAAAGCTGGGACAAAACACAAAATGCAGCCTCCCAGGATCCAGGTCTGAGCTGGGGGCTGTGGCGGGATGCTGAGTCCCACACCAGCCCTGGGAGGTCCTTCCAGCCTGGACTGAAGCATCTAAACTGACAGCAATCCACCCTTTCCCTGCAAACAAACACCAACAGAAAGGACAAAATCATCCCAATGGAGAGAGGTAGGAGCTCCAAGGACAAATCCTTCCCCAGCATCCAATTAAAGGGTCCGTTATTCCTTATTAGCACATCAGGAAGAGCAGGACACCTAATGCAAAGAGAGTCTCCTGTGTCCGGAGGCTAGCGATGGTTGCTCACGTTCAGATCACACAGTGAAGTTCCACAAAGCGAAGGAAACCACCGGCCCAGCAGACGTTAATCAGCACCCTGACACAGCACCGTGCCCAGACTCAAAGCAGCACACGCAGGATCCCTGTTCGAGGCGAGCAAAGTGTTGAACCCCCATTATTTTACTGGGAATTCTTCTGCTCTTTTCATTCATTGCATAAAGAAACCTGATTTCTACCAACTTCGATCGAGCAAACCGAGCTCCTAGCCGTGTAGCTGTCCCAACCGCCGTTTCCTCCGCCCAGCACTGCTGCTTTTCTCTGTACGGAGAATTAGAGTCAACGGGCACAGCACCAGCACCGGTCGCATCTAGTGGGGCTTTGCGTTAGAGTGGTGTTTGGGAAAAACACTTTGTGTCTTGGTTTCCCCACCTCTACAACCAGGAGCCAGTAAACAACCTCTTTTCGAAGTGCTTTGAGCTCGACTGGTAAGAAAAAGCGAGTAAAGCCCAGGTATCATCATCGCTTAAACTCCAGCAATTTACCCCCAAAAGTTCTGACCTTCCCCCATGTCCCCACCTCAATTTACCAGTCTAGGACCAGACCATCAAAGTCATTTAACCCATCTCTTCTCCCTGGGTTTGTCCAAACATACGATAAAGTCACATTACAACGATCCGTGATCACCCCCAGGACCACGTACCGCTACAACGAGGATCCTCGCTTTGGGGGTACACCAGGTTTCAAACAAAGCGTGATGCCCTCGCCTGACGTTTGGGTCGTGAGGCAACCTGTCCTATTACAACGGCTTTTTCTCCAAGGGTTTCTCCTGTCGTAAAGTCTCGGGGACTCTCTCTGTAATTAGAGATTCAGTTTTCAGACAGATAAATGTTCGTGCCATACTTGGTGATCCTGCTGCCATCACCAACAATTCCACGTTCCACAGTCAAGAAACCACTCCAGCAAACAAACCAAACCCAAGTTATTTTAACTCTGCCTGAAGTTATTTTACCTTTTTGGAGGATCCAGCCGACGCGTTTTCCCTCCCCAGGAATCAGCTGCCCCAGGTTTCAATGCAAAGCACTGGCTGAAGCTCCCTGAGCCTGGGATGCTTAAACACAGCTTTTTAATTCCCTTTTTTTTTTTTTGCCTTGAGAACCGCAACTTCGAAGAAGTGAAAGGTTACCTGGAGGTTTACAGCACTGCACCGTGACATGAGCAAGAAATGATTTTGCTGTACCAGACCTTGTGTAGCTCAGAGGACTCCAACCTGCGTGTCGCTTCTGAGAAAATATTCTGAATGAAGGTACCATTTAGAAATGCTTTATGAATATGTATTAAAAGATTATTAGAAGCAATGATTGCGCAGTCTTTAAGAGCTTATTGTAAATCATCGTGCAATAAAATGTATAAAAAATAAACTCTCAACCACTGATGCTTTAATAAGCTGCAATAAAAACACATCAGAGCTCGTGATGCTCCTGAGCACAACTGCGAGCAGCTTTAAGGAACTCATTTGAGCCCGTTTGACACCTTCAGCCTGCAAACACTTAAGCAAAGTTGCACCCCATGGGGAGCTGGGTGCTCAGCCCCACGGGACCTCACGTCACGCAGGAGTGGGGAAACCCCCCGGGCATTAACACCCGGGCAGCGAGGGAACCCTGCCGCAGCCCACGTGCTGGGAGAGGAGAGGTTGCTCAGGAAGGTGGAGCGCGAGGCCGAGCCACCCTTTGCACAGCACACTTGCTTCCAGGCAGGTTTTGACCAGGTAAAACTCCAACGTTTCTGGGTTTGTTTCTGCATGAGGAGCCTGGCACACCCGCGCCCTGTGGCTTGGGCAGCGGGCAACGACGGGCATGTTTTGGGCGGAGGGAAGAGTCCAGAACCATCCCCGTATCCTGCCGGACCTGCAGCCCTCCCAGGGCAGGGGCTGAGCCTCCTGGATGTTCAGAGGAGAGCAGGCTCCCATGAGCCTTAAAACCTAAACACCAGCAGAGAAAGGCACTTCCCAGTGCACTTACTGGTTGCAGCCAGCCCTGCTCTTTTAAAGCGTTTTACTCCCACGAACGCTCCTGGCCCGTGAGTGAATCCTGCATGAGCAGCAGACTTTCCTTCGTTCCCAAATGCAAATCTGGGAGATATCGGGGTGCAAACGGGAGCTCTGCTCGCCCCTGCGCAAAGTTCCACAGGAGCCACCCAGCAGCTGCCGTACGCAGCTCCTCCGTTCCTCCCCTCCTTGCTTTCCCGATGACAAGAAATCATTCTGCTGGAGCATTTTATTATTTTTAGCAACCCTGAGGAAAGAAACCACTTCATTTAACTGAAAAGATCTGCTGTGCTTATCTCTCAGGGACATCCAAAACGCTGCTGCTGCTGCTGCATGACATCTCAGCTGAGCCGAGCCACGGGCTGCCCGTGCCGCTGGGCATGGGGAACCTGCTCCTACCTCGCGATTTTCATCTCCATCTGGGAAATCACAGCTGGGTTTGGATTCTTGAAATTAATGGCTGGCAGGTCCCTCGGTCCCTGTTTGCTGCGAGCAATCTGCAAATGCAGCGAGAAGGAGCAGCGGAGTCCACTGACATTTACCCTCTTGAACTTTTCTCCTATTCTTGGTTTCTTATTTGGCAAAATAAGTTTCCCCAGAAGCCAGCTGACTCGGAAACAATATAAAATCTGGGTTAAACAAAAAAGGAAGGTGAAATTAAGGAGATTTTTATCAGTCAGTGATGCTTCGGTGAGAGTTTTCCTTCAATCCTTCAATCCAAACTGTTTCATCCTGGGTTTCATTCTGCTGATTTGTGCCTCTTTTTCCCTCTCTGGAAAATGTGTCTACAAAAAAAAAAAAAAAATGTACAGATGGGACAAACCCCACGGCCACCAACATCCCATGCTGGGCTGGTTCCTGTTTATCCCAACCGCTGCTCGGGAGCAAACTTCTGACCTTTTCAATTTGCAGAGAACGGTAAGATTATATCGAGAACAGTAAAGAGCTTTTAAAAAAAGCTCCTGGCGTTGGTCTCCGAGGACCTTCAGATCCCCAGGCTGCCTCTGTGACTGTTCGCTGGGTGTTACGAGATGACAGCACCAATTTTTGCAGCAACTCTGAGGAGCCGAGGCCAGAGCAAAGGGAGGGTGAGGCAGACCACGAGCATCGCCCCCGAGCCCGGGTCACCCAGGAAAGCCCCAGCACTCGGGTCATTTTCAATTAAATTATCTGGAGAATTGCGGCGTTTTCCTTTGGCCGGGGCGAGACAGAAGCAAGCCAAATTTCTAGCTATGTTGTAACCCTGATTTTTATGAGTCTTTATTGCAAGCTCCTCCGAAAACAAACAAACAATTTGTAAGAGCAGAGGAGCTGCCTGAAATGCTGACGGCTGCCTGCGATGCGAAAGAGAAGCGACAGATACCTGGAGACTGTAGCGACCGGCTCCCGGGAATTTTTGCTGAGAGACAGAGTTCGGCAAAGCAAAGGGAAACACAGGGCTGGTGGCTCATCAGAGCCGCTTTCATGGTCCAAAACTACCTTCCCTCCATCATTTCTCTGAAGAGGGCATTTGGCCTCGCACGGAGGACTGGACCCTGTCTGTCGGGTGCCCACACACATTTTGATGAGCCCTTTCATTCCCCAGAAGACGAGGACCATGGTTTGGCCCTGAGCCCTGAGCCCACTGTTTCTGCAGAGCCCCGACCGCTTCTGCTGCCGTTTGCTTTTCTGTACGGGAAGGGTTTCTACACGGGGAAGTCGATCCAGGGAAGGAAAAGGCATTAACGTTATGCAAACAGCTTTCAGAGCTGAGAAAAGCAGCTCTTGATCTACGCTATCGTTTGCTGTTCCTCTGCGTGCACGGAGACACCGGCATCGGCGAGCGCCTGCCCAGCGCAGCCGACCGGGACTTACAGACCGGGAAGGGTCATAAAAAAGCCCGATGTTAATGGTGAAATCATTAACCAGCCATCGGTCGTAGCCCAGCACGGGGACCAGCACGGCACTGAAGCATCATATGGTCCCTCTGGGACTTAAAAAATGCTCTAGCAAGTATTATGGCACAAAACTTGTCCTGCTTCATCTGGGAAGGAAAAGTGAAGCGTTATTTCCTCGGAAATAGATCCCCTCAAGGCTGTTCCAGCCAACAAAGAGCGTGTCTGAGCCCGGGCTTTAACGGCAGGCTGGGGTGGCGCCGATCTGCGCCGGTGGCACTGCCAGCAATGCCCAGCATCACAGAGTTCGGCTTTGGTCTCAGCAGCAGCAGCGCTGCCTTCACCAATTAACACTCCGGTAACTGGTCAGGAAAGCACCGAGCACCGCTGGGCTGATGTGGTATTTGTGCGGCCTGGAACGGGAGGATGCAGTAAGAGACATTTCCTGCCAGAGCTTTTCTGCAGTGAGGAATTGGGCGAAGGCTCCTTGGGCGGGAGTCTCCTGACCTTCCGCACGCGCTGGAAATGTCCCAGTGTTTCCAGCCTGGGTGACCAGACGGGCTGAGGGATGGCTCTAACCGACAGTCGCGATTTCCCTGGACAGAGGAAGCTGCTTTTGCACATTACGTCCAGCTTTGCTAAAAGGTGGTGTCAAGGCTGAGGATGCCTGAAGGCACCAGAAGACCCTGATATTAAAAGCAAACAACCCCCAGGACCCAGAAATCCTATGTGCACTTAATTTTCTGTATTTATATAAACCGATGGAGGTTAAGTCATGAACCAAGTGTGAAGAGCCAGCGTTTGCAGAGTGGGATCTGCTGGCCCCTCCGTGTTTCCAGCCCAGCTCTGTAGACACTCACGGATGAACGGCTGTGACAAACACTTGCATTTGGGGGTTTCCACCCAAGCACACAGCCTGTCCCCGCTGTCTGAGAACCATGTGTTTGCCCCCGTGGCGTGCCAGCAAGCCGGACTAAGTGTGAATCGGATTCACCAGCTCTCCAAAACACAACACAGCGGGAGGCTGGAAGCCGATGCCTGGGGAAGGAAGGCTGCTAGAGGAGCATCCACTTGACCTCCGTGCACGGCAAAGCCCATCAACCCCGTGGAGCAGCAAACGCAGAACTGCCTCCCAATCTATATCAACCCCCGCTAACGCGGCAGCTCTGGACAGCACCGGCGTGCAGCTCAATCACAGTGTCAGAATATGAATGAAATCAGGATTGGATGAAATAGCACTCACAGCGTAGCAGTGACAGCAAGGGCATGTGCGTACGTAACCTCTTCTCATCGCCCATGTCTCGCTAGAGCAGTTGGAGATAAATTTACTGGAGGCTCCAGGAGCTAGGCGGTAACAAAACACCTCGCTTTTCCGTCTTTTACAAGGACACAGTGATGGCTCATTCAGGGGACCTTAGGAGATACCCACTGTCAATCAAACCTACATATCCACCTATGCTGCTTGAAATCCTGGAGGCTGCAAAGAGAAGAGGACAGAAGGACAAACTTCTCAAATCCTGGACCTCACAAGAGCTCTGGTCCTGGCCCTGAGGGTCACGGTGCTCTGTTATCCTCACCACGACATGCTGGTTTCCATCAGCAGTCATCAACCCAGAAACCCCGGTGAGGGGCTGCTGAGAAATGGCTGCACCATGGAAGGTGAATCTTGGCTCGGGAGCTTTTGCCTAGGGATCCGCTGCCCTACGCACACGTGCCCGAAACCTCAGTGACCAGCTCAAGTTCTCTGTCGCTCTCATTAAAAGCCTCAAGCTCAATTTGCCAACGTGCATTTAGCACGAGACTAAATACAGGACCACGCTCAGCAAAACCGGAGTTTTGCACCCTGCAGTTTGCAGGCACGAAGCAGAAAACACCGCTGAGATAAACACCGGGCACAGAGCTCTCCACCACCACCATAAATATGTTTGAAATATTAATAATTAATTATGTTCCACTGCATTATCTCTTCTTGTCCCCTTCCATGCAACTTTCTCATCTCGCAGATTTGAAAGTGAATCTGAGTGACGGAGACTGTTAATACTTAGGGACAACATCTGAGTACACAGATAAAAGCATCCCACCCCTTCCTTTATCCATCTCATGACTTATTCTGTTTTCACAGTCTCCATACAGTTGTTTTGCAATGACAAAGTTGCATCTTTCAGAAAACACAGAAATACGAGTCCACTTTGAATCGTGACTAAACAGTCCCTTGAAGGATTAAAAACAAGGGAAAAATCAGACTTTTTTTCCCCCACGAACTGAACCCAATGTATTAAATCTGAGATGAAGGCCATGGTGAAGAAGAACGTTTTGAAGCTGCAGAAAGTACGTGCCAAAGGAGTTGCGGTTGTTTTGGAGCACGGGGGTGTACAGGAAGGGATTTTTTTTTTGTTGTTTTCCTCTGATTTGAAGAAATATCTTGAAACAGTAAGAACAGACTCAGACTACATCACTGCGAGACACTCCGTGTGGATCAAGCATCTGCTGTCCCTGAGCTAGATCACCAATTCAAAGCCAATCTCCCTCTTTCCAGGCTCCAGAAAACATGGGCTACCCACTCAGACCTTCTTGGGCTTCTAATTACTGGTTCAGAAAACCAACGTACACCATTCATTTAAAAATCAATCAGCAAGGTAATGCCCCCCTACGCCAACAGACAGCGGATCTGGCTGAACCACGGGGAAAAGCAGCTGGAGAAACCAGCGGTATGCGCTGAAGCTGATCCCACCGAGTCATCGCGTTGTCCTACTTCAGATGTTTTATCAGCACCGTCATCAGAAGGGAATGACTTTGGTCTCTCCCTCTCCACAGCTCTTATCTGCCCTTTGCATTGCTTTAATCTGTTTGCTTTCTTGTCTGCTCTATCTCTCCAGCTGGAGACAGAGGTTGAAGTGAAAAATATTTGCATTCCAGTTCAGAGTCATTGCGAAGGCTTCCAGCCCTCTTCCTCCTAAGACACGGAAAATCTTGGCGTTTAAGATCTGATCGGCTGCAGATAGCCCAAAGAAACCCCTCAAAGCCACTTGCCTATGGGCCTCACGAAGTAAAATTAATATAAACCCTGCAAGCCCGCGGGCCTGGGTGAAGCAATTCCATCTGCTCTCGGTGCATTTCTACCCTCGGCATTTCTTCAATTAAAGTGAGACGGAGCCACCGCGGCGAGAGGAAAGCAGGAGCCTGGTACCCTTTCAAGGAATCCCAAGAATATTTGCAAGGGAGCTCTGTTTTTCCTTGGTTTGCAAGAAGCTCGTGCCTGGGGAGCAATTTTACTAAAAATACTGGGAGTGTTTTGACATTGAACGGTGCCAGAAATACCCCCCGTCCGCAGCGTAACGGGGGAAGCATATGCTCCGCTCCGCTTGAAGGTCTTCTCCAAAAGCTGGGCTGGGAGGTTGGGGGTGGAGAATGCGCTTTAAAATAGCATTTTGCAAACTTCTGGGGAGGTTATTGGCAATAGAACATGTAATTCTGGAAATGTCTTAGTAATTAAAAGTGACTAACTGCAAGAGAAGGATTTCCCCCGTCACCTCGTTGGGTTTTATCCATGCGGCGCCTTCCCCTGCCGCACATGTCACCCCACGTCCCTCCGCGCTTGCACCGTCAATCTTCTGCCGAATTGCTTCTGCCAATCTACCCATCACTACCTCATCACCTGTCAGCTTTAAGTGGCAAGTTTTTCTTTCCTTATTGTTTTTTTTTAACCCCTCCATGGTGATCATCAACTCAAAGCTCATCCGTAAAAATTCACACCCGCATTGACAGAGACAGAGGCAGATCCAGCAAAGGGGCTTCGCTCCCTGATCTGCTGAGCACGGAGCCAGTGGCCACCCAGCGACCAGTCCTGTGCTCTTGGTGTTCCTTCTAGGACACTAAAAGCAGCAGTCCCGCAGCGTCCCCCGACCCCGTTACAAACTACGAGCGCACGATGAGGTTCTGCAAACAAGTTTGGGAAAGGATGACCAGAAGTAAGTGGGAGCTGAAGCCCCGGAGGCAGGAGGGGCTGCCCCACACCTCGACTCTCCTGAAGGGCATCTCAGCTCTGAACGTGCAAAGATGACTACAGCCTGGCCCTCGCTACTCCGGATTTCCTCGTAAATGTGAGATGAGCGTCTCGAAGCAGCACACGAGGAGGGAAATAGCAGCACTGCAGCCTCCCCGGCCTCATCCGTTCTAAGACTTGGGAACGAAAAAAGGGCAGGAGCACTTGGGCTTTCATTAGGGACCCAAGCGGGGAGGAGGAGAGCAGGAGACTGTGATTTCTCCGGTGTTTTATCTAAGCTGAAGGTTACAGACTGACAGCTCCAAATGAGGAGTTGCCAAATGTTGGTCTCCTCGTTGTCAGAGCCTAAGAAAGTGTGACAGAAGCGGTGGGTGTGAATTTTACTGTTTTATTTTGCCTGATCTTGGGAAAGCTTCCCTCGTTTGCATTTGAAGTGCCTTAGTAAATTATTCTGACTTTGCTTTTTTTTTTTCCCAAAGAGCAACATCTGGAGCGTTACAAAACTCACTCCAATTTCTAGGTACCTCTGAAGGATGGGGATGGGTAAAGAAGAGCCTCACTGGCTGACCTAAGTAGGAAAATACATCCTTGTGTCCTGAAACCTATCAGCAGCCTTCTGCAGCACAGTTCAAATGCCATTTACAGGCGTTTTGGCCTTCAGGAGGACCTCATCAGAGCTCAAAGTGCCTTAGAAAAATTAAGGAATGGGCCTGCTCCGCTCTAGCAGGTCGGGTCCGAGCTCCCCCGCAGCCGCAGCTTGCTCCGTAGCCCAGCCCCTTCCACAGGTCGATCAGGTCTGCCCCATCACTCATACCAGGTCTTGCAGCACACAGCCCCTCGTATGGCTATAAGCCTATATATATAAAAAAAATCAGTCTGCATCTTTAAACTAAATCTAATCAACTTGGGGAAAAAAAAAAAAGAGATACCTAGTTTCTGCAGTGGTGTTGCAATCACCAGTACCTACAAATGTAAATTCAACAACCAACCCATTAAGTTCCAGATGAATCTGGATGACTGCCCAGAGAAGGACTTTTGCATCTCCCATGCTGTGCCTTGTCCCTCCTCACTGCTCCTTGCCCGGCTCTGGTGAAAGAGTTTGCTGGGACAACAAGATTAGAGCCCATTTTACGCACTAAAATGCTCCTGTCGTTGCTATGACTTCACCTCTTTAGCAAAAGCCATTACCCCATCCACGGAAGAGGAAAATCTGTGGAGGTTTATGAGATGCACAAGGACAGATGTGACTCCAGCAGCCCGGGAGCTGCTGAGCGCTGGAGGCAGGACAGGCGCCTGGCTAACACCGCTACATGCTCGCTCTGCTCCTCACCCATCACCGGCTGAGGTTTTGCCTTGTTAAAAGGAGTTTTTAACCGAGTAAAAGCAGTAAAAACAATAATAGAGAAGGTGAAGGAGCATGTGCAAGGACATCCCCTCTGCCGGCGATTTAACCCAGCACAGCACTGCCAAAGCGGGGGCAGCCGACCCCAGCTCAGAGCAGCGCCCATGACCCCGACATAATTTTTAATGCCAGAAACCACATGTGAGCTGTTTCTGCAGGATATGGCTTCTCATGCTCAACTTGCTTCAAAAGGCGGCAGAGGAACAAGACTGCAATGGAAGAAAAGAGAAAAGCCACCTTTATCACGACAATGCTGAAGTGGAGATAGCTCGGCTCCAGCTCAGCCCCCTCCTCCTGGCTCACGGCAGAGCGTGCGACCCGCACGGAACAGAAGCAATGACCAGTTTCAAGACCTGCTCCAGCCC
This sequence comes from Bucorvus abyssinicus, assembly GCA_009769605.1. NCBI lineage: Eukaryota > Metazoa > Chordata > Aves > Bucerotiformes > Bucorvidae > Bucorvus > Bucorvus abyssinicus. The sequence continues at coordinate 15,415,644 of CM020044.1, forward strand.
TGACCTGTTGCCATCTTAACTCATCCTCACGAGCGCTCTAAACGCAGCCCTTGTGCTCAGACGGCGTTTGGATGGAGCGAGCAGCGCCGATTCGGCCATCACGTCACCGTGGCTATTTTCTCCCTGTAATGCCTTTATCTCTTCCACGGCGTTTCCTTTTCCTGGGTTACGATTCAGTGCTACCAAAGGAAAAAGCGGCAGCCAGGTCTCATTTATTGAACCAACTCATTTCCACGGCTCTTACTGTGCTCTCGGCTTCAGCTGAACAATGAATAAGCTTAAAGAACAATACTCACTCTTAATTAAATGGTGCTGCGAAAAACACGCATTGGTGTTGGACCATGGCCACGCTCCTTAGGATTTATTAAATTTGACAGTTTAATATGCTCTGAATATCCATGCTCCTTCTTAAGTAGTGCTCAGAAAACAGTTTAAATATGCTTTCAATTTAATTATACTTCATGCCTACTTCCCTCATTATCAGCAGACCAGTGTGCCATGAGCTGACCTCGCCGGCAAAGCTCCTGCTAGGAAGGGAGGACAGTAAAGCCACGTCTGCTGATGGAGCCTGGCACAGAGGTGTGCAAAGCAGCACCGACGTGAGCCAGCACATCCCTGGGGCACGCGGAGGTTGGCGTGCACGGTGGCTACCTCCACGATGCCTTGGCCAAGCCCACCGAGGCTGGCCCACCTGCAGGGTCCCGGCAGCCCATCGCTCCATTTCGGTGCCAGGAGCAGCTTCTGCAGCCACAGCGGTGACAAAGCTCTGAAATGAGCTGCTGGACTGGGGCCAGCAGCCTCCCATTGTTGGCAGCCGCTGGCGCTTCCCAGCTCAGAAACGTCAGGGGATGAATGGGTGCAGAGGCACATCCTGCACTTTGCTTGCCGGGAAGACTGGCTTTTCATGCTTCCCTGCAGCACCTCTAGTTCTGCTCCAAAAAGAATCTAGTATCCAGACCTATCGACCACGAGATGGGGTCTCGATTCCACAAAACACGAGATGTACGCCCCCCTTCAGCGCTTAATGTGCCGTCCTCCTGTCCACACGCTGAGTCAAGGCTTCGGCAATTCAGTATATGTTTGAAAGAAAAGTCCCCAATGGGTGATCTCAGAATTCACAGAAATAAGGACTTGAAAATAATTTCTCTCTTCCCAGCAACTCGGAGATGTCTTTGAAAGTTGACAGCAAAATGACAAAGTTGCCAGCGCTCAAGTCACTGGTAAGATTAATTATTCCTACTTTTGGAAGAGGGGTATCTAATTGAATCGAGCACACTTCAGAAAGCACTAATTGCTGTGGAAGGGACTATCCTTTACCTAAAGGGCAACTCCTCTCAGAGAAGCAGGAGCAGTGGCTTTGCTTTCATCCCGCCACCACCACCTCCCATTACCTCTGACAGCTCCTAATGACACCACAGACCGGGAGAAACTGCCCCATAAGTACGAACCGTCTTCCAGGGAGGCAGGAAAAGAGGAAGCTGAAGACGTGCCACAACATTTCCCTTTGTGAGCTGGTGGCAGTGGTGGCGGTGAGACAGGGTTTGATGGGAGCCGCGTCTCCCTTCCAAACCGGCAGTGAGCTCTTAGAGTCCCGGTCCCAAGCCTGGAAGACACTCTCGCCCTCTCCCGATCCCTTGCAGCTGAAGACAAGCACCATCGTACTTATGGATCGGCGAGAAAAGGACATGAAAAACTGCACATTTTTACAGATAAATGAGGAATTTGGATTTGACGAGCTTTAAGATTACATCGAGAGTTTATGCAAGCAGACGTAACAAGCCCAATCCCTCGCTTACTTTCCACCCGCGGAGGATTTTGGCCTGCGGCTTTCCTTTATCTGGGAGTTGTGACTTGCTTTTACAGCGCTCTGCTATTATGAGAAGTGAATAATAATAATAATTAGGCACTTTATTTTTCTTAGCAACTTCTTTTCTCCGCTGTGTTTACAGGTCTCTGCCATGCTCAGCGGATTCACAGCCCATCCACGCGGCTGGCTCAGCCGCTGGCACATCCCTGCAGCTCAACACCTTCGAGCGCCCCGGAGCTGCCAATGGCTTTATCCTATAGCACCTTATGGAAAGCTGCTTTGCCAGAGATTATCCGCCGGTTAAGCACAAAGGAAGCGGGATGCAATGAGGTTGAGTGACTGGCACAAGATCACACAGGATGCTAATCGCTCCTGGGTCCTGCCTGAGTGCTTCAGCATCTGCCTTCCAGAGCGGAGCACGTGCATGAGGGCGATGGCGGGAGGACGGGAAATGCGACAGTGCCGGCTGTGTGATCCCAAGAACTTTGCAGAGCGGTTAGTTAATGGTGGACAAGTCCACGGCCATGGCAACACAGAGGTTACCCCCCCTCCTTCTCCCATCAGTGCTCACCAATGAGCTCTTAAGCAAGGAAATGGCATGACTTTGAGAGCTCCTGTATCACGGAGGGAGGGAATGCGGCGCAGCTCAGCGTGATAGATCCAGAGATGGGGCTAAACCCGATTGAAACAGGCTCTCCCTTTCCACCCCTTAATCACGGAGCGCTCGTACTACAGTGACCTTCAGGGAGAACATGGGGGTTGAACTAAGGACTGCCTGGGACAGCCCACCGAAATTCTTCCTTTTATGGCCCAGCAGCCTCACTCCGTGCTAAATCCAATACACTTTGGGAAACGGAATTGCCTGGTGTCGTCACAGGCTGACCTTATTTAATCACGTTAAAAGCCACGGAAATAGTATTATTCTGGATTAGAGATGAATAAGGCTTTTAAAAACAAACTCAAACCAAACCAATCTGCTTACAAAAAAAGCATTACAATAAGCAAAAGTCAAATTGTTGCTATCAAATGCACTCTAAACCAATAAAACTTGTAAATGCAGAACCGTCAGGCCACCGGAAGGCTTGTGGAGGAGACGGCGCGTCCCCAAGCCTCGGCGTTTCTCATGACTCATAGGACAGACAGCAGGTAATTCGGGTCAGTGCTTAAGACATTAAACCGTTGCTACAAACCTTTGGATTTAACAAGCTTCGGGACTTAGTGGGCAAGGGATAAAGCAGCAGAAGTTTATGTACTTCCAGGGACATTCGTTCTCCGTACAATGCTACACCCAGGAAAGTCTCGGAATACGGCACCCTTTGCCCCTTTGTGGGGCCATTCCCTGGTAAAAGGAAACTTGATGAACAGGGTGAAGATGAAGGGTGGCATTTTCAAACTGCCGGGAGGGTTAGGAAGCCGAGCCTCGCTGGAGGTGACGTACGCACTCACCACCCACCCCGCGAGGCTGGGGTGCCGTGTCGAAACGATCTCCCCGCAGCTCTCGTCTTTTCCTAGAGATCCACTTAATGAGGCATGTCTCGAGTGAGCCTACCCCGTGCGGAGATGCCATTAGGCTGGGGTTTTCTGGATACCCACGTGACTAGAAAACTCAGAGCAGCCTGTTTCTCAAATCACATCCCCACAATGGAGCCTTCAGTGAAAGGAAAAAAAAAATAAAGGGGGGAAAAAGAAAGCATTCTCATTTGTGGGCTTCACACATTAATTGAAACCCTGGAAAAAAATGAGAGGGTTAAAGAGAAAATGTCATCTCTCAGAAGGGCCTCTTGGGGAGAAGCGTGGGAGAGAAACGCTTCTTCTTCCATATGGTTTTGTGCACAGTGCCAGGAGCTGCCTCTTCTGCTACCGGCGGGTGGCCGGGTGCCTCCATGCCACGTTATGAAGCTCAGAGAGTTGTTCCAGAAACTTTCTTTGGGAGCTGCCACCCCAGGCGGGCTCTCAGGCACTGGAGGGATGGTTCCTACCCTGGCCACATGAGCAGGGAGAGCTGAGGGTCTTCCTTCAGCTACCTCCCGTCGCTTCGGGAAAGCTGTCCCTGCTGGGCTCCTGGCCAGGTTAATGCCACGGGGGATGTCCACGCTACAGGGAGATGCTGAGATGGAGCCAAAGATGACCCACAGGGAGCTTGTCTCGCTGTTGCAAGGCAGAGCAAAGGCCAAAGCCATATTTGCTGGCTCCTCCTGCACATGCATGATGCCGCTGAGCTTATATTCCTAATTATTGAGTTGTACGTTGCAGAAATACCCCTGGAACACCAATCCTGCAACCAGCCACATATTCCTCTTCAGGGTTTTTTTTTGAATTGACAGGTTTTGGAAAACCACATATATTAACTGAGAGCGAAGAAACCAATTTCATTCAAAAGAAGTTGACAAAAAAACTCTCACCGGTCCTGCAGTCCCCAAAAATCGCCTTTTACTTCAAAATCTTGGCTCAGCCTGTGCCTGCAATACCGCAGAACGGCAGCGGTTTGGATGTTACAACCAACACTTGTTCTGATGCTCTGATCATGAATTCAAAAGCACTTTAAGACTGCCAGATGACCTACATCAATATTATTTATGACTCTTATCAGCAACGAGCGTAACGACGCTGAAAGCCTCTGGCGATGGACGCGAGGCATCGCGAGATGCCTTCTGCAGTTAGTGGCATCCTTGACCACGTGGTTGGGATATAGGCCTACAGCTGAGGCTGGGAGAAAGCCGAACTCATCGCACTTTAATTCAGCTCTCTAGGTCCTGGTACACGATGGGTAGGAGTGAACCCCGAAGGTTCACCCCAATGACCGCAGCATGATGCCGAAGGCAAGACTTGATCCTCTGGATGCTGCTAAATGATGGGAACCCACAAAAAGAGAATTTAATTCCTCAGTATTAAAGGAGAAGGTATTAAATTCCTTCTTGTAAATCACAAAATCATAGAATATCTCAAGTTGGAAGGGACCCATAAAGATCATGGTATCATAGAATCACAGACTGGTTTGGGTTGGAAGGAGCCTTTCAAGGTCATCTAGTCCAACCCCCTGCAGGGACATCTGCAACTAGAGCAGGTTGCTCAGAGCCCCAAGGTTCAACCTGACCTGGAATGGTTCCAGGGATGGGGCTTCTCCCACCTCTCTGGGCAACCGGGGCCAGGGTCTCATCACCCTCAGCGTAAAAAAATTCTTCCTTCTTTCTAGTCTGAATCTCCCTCTTTTTAGTTTAAAACCATCACCCCTTGTCCTGTCAAGGAGCCCAACTCCTGGCCCCTCACAGGGAGGGGCTTTATCTGCTTTATCTGCCCATGCCTGACATAGCCACAGCTCCAGCAGCAGTGTTGCCCACGGGTAGATGGGCAGAGAGGGTGCGAACGACAAAGCCTACAGTTCACTTTTCAGAAAAGCTCTCCAGCGTTTGTTGTTCAGAGCTCCTGGTGACACCTTCACTCGCGAGGAGTCCCCTGGGTTTCAAAAGTTTCGCACCAAAGAAACGAGAAACCCAGTGAAGACCCAGGCGCTCTGGCTGGCAGATGGGTGCGTGCCTGCGGCCACATCACTGCCGCCGCCGAGCTCCGGGGCTGCTTGTTTTACCGTGGATTCACAGGGGAGTCCCACAGCCCCCACCTCTTCTGCTTCTGCCCGAGCTCGTACAATTAGTAAACCCCTCTCCAGATGTTCCAGTGGACTCCCAAGCACACACTGGCGCAGGCTCAGCCACTCCGAATGACATTTACTCCCACTGATATTCCGCAGCAGTGAGGATTTAGAGACCAGCTCGACTTTTGTGATGATTTCTACCTACCACATTGCGGCGCTTACACACTCCTGTGGGTTCCTGTTCAGCCAAGCTCTTAAGCACGTGCACAACGTTAAGCATCTTTGGCTAAAATCTGTGGGGCTGGGAACAGCATAAGCTATGTGCTTTCTGCAACCCCAACCCTGCCATACCATAGCAACAGAGACACACAGAAGCTTTTCAGTAAAGTAAATAACGGCGGTGCCCAGCGACCTCACCCCTGCTCTGTCAATAAATGATGCAGATGGAGCTGCGAGGACAGAAAACTGCATTTGTGAGCCTTAAAAGTTTGTTATTGCCGGGAAGCAGCAGCGTGCAGGCAGCTGAGGGTGCACAGCTCAGCTCCCCACTGCCCGCACTCCACCACCTGATGGTGGCTGATGTGTTCTGGCAGGGCCAGCAAAAGAGGGACCCCCAGAGCAGCCTTGGCTCTGCCTCAGTCAGCAGCCAGGTGCTGGAGCAAAGCTCTCTGTGGCGTGATGCTCCATCTCGCTGGTTGGCCTGGATTTGGGGTGGCAAAGAGGCCACCCCTCTGCCCCGGTGATGCGCGCAGCTCTGCGCCGGCTGGGATTCACTGCTCTCCCCCTTGGGGTTTTACAGGGGTCTCCAACAGCACAGCAGGAGCGGGAGGACTCGCCTGGCCACGCAGCAGCACTGGGACAGTGTTCGTGTGTCCAGCAGCAATGCAGCCTCCATGAGCAACCCACCTCGGCTTCCTCCTGCCCTGACATCCCACGTCAGCCACCGAACAGCCCTGGTATTCCAGGGGGCTTTGTCTCTGAAAGCCCCGAGCGCCCTTGCAGTAGGAAATACAAGCGTTCACGTGAGAACAACATGGGAGGCAGAGCAGCAGCAGATGAATGCAGGAAATCCTGCTGAGGACAATGCTCTTGTGTCCATCCTCCAGCCAAGGCTTTGCTTCAAAGCACCGGGGAGCAGCGGCCGGACAGGGAGGGTCTATAGAAAACACGGGCAGAGTTTGGGCTTTCTGTCAGCTCCCAGCCTCCCAGAGCCTGAGCTAACACTAGTCTCCGATTTTGCCTGTTAATGGCTTTCCCTGTTGGTATCGAACTACCGTGGCCCACGAGGGAAGCTGTGGGGCAGCTCCCTACCTGCACCCCGCTGCCGGGGTGCCCTTTGCACCCCATGCTCCAGGCTGACCTCCATCTGCCAAGCCGCTGAGCTGCGCTGCTAATGCAAAGAGCGGCCCCATCCCGGTCTCACACACCCCAGCCCCATCTTCACCTTGCTTCTGCAAACCCGTTTTTCCCCGCGGGGGAGCCAGCAGCAGCCCCGGGCAACACGCTCTGAACGAACAGGTCATCTGTGCTCACAGAAGTGCCCTTCTGTTGCTGTGGTTGCTGCTCACCAGCCCCTTCGGAGAAGCAGGGAAACGGAACAACACAGAAACCAGACAACAGTGACAAAGAGAGTCTCCGTTAGTGGTCGGGGACCTTGCTGCAACAGCACCGATGAGGTTTTGCTTCCTAGCTGGAGAAAACATTTCTGGCTGCTTTAACGTCTGCTCTTGCAAGTGGCTCCCGGTCCCCGGGAGATGGAGGCGCTGGCCGTGTCCCACGTGCTCCAGTGGATGCTGGGGGACAAGCCATGGCAGCCCTCCATGGTGGGCATGGGGACAGGCTGCTCCCAGCCACCTGCGCCCGCCGTTTCCTCCTATATTACAAAACACACGAAACCGGTCTCACAGCTGACTTCAGACACATCTGTTTACCGTGCCGAGCAAACACCAAACAACCCACCGGTGGACTAGCAAGAACAGTGCCACCTTGTGAGACCTCGCAGCGATAACAGACAGCAAGGAGCCACACCATGGCTTTACAGGAAGGTTCAGACAGAAAAGGGGGAATTAACTCGAGAAAGGGAACGGAGCAACACGCAGAGCACCGGGGATCTGCATCTCTCCATCCCACGGGACACCGTCAGCAGGCAGCCGGTGCCCGTCTCTGAGCTTTCTGCCAGGAGAGCAGAGAGCGGCGAAGTCTTGGGCTAACGACGTGATTAAAACGAACGAGCAAGAGGCTGCAAGCGCCAGATTCAGAGACTGCAGGGAAGGAGTTTGCATCGAAGCAGCAAGCTCTGCGTTTGCAGGCAGCAAAACCCAACGGAAACTCTCTGGGGGAAAAAAAATCACGTCAGGGTGGCTGTCAGCTGGGATACGTGGGCCAAAAACCCCACAGTGTGAACATGCAAGTCTTCAGCTTCCTGACGTGTTTATCCCAGGGTCAGGGGTCGATCGGGGCAGCAGTGGGCACAGGAGTGGGGTGGGTGCAGGCATCGCTGCCCTGCAGCCAAGAGCAGAGGAAGGGCCACGGGAGCCATCGCCAACGGCCTCCCCACGATGCTCGATGTGCAGAAAGGACAGAGATTTCCAGCAAAATCTCAACTATAGGGGTGGGCCGCTCGGCTCACAGGGCACAACCCCTGTCAGCACATCATCCTTGCAAAGCCTGGGGATAACCAGCCTCCCTAGGGTGCCCACACCCGCCTGCCCCGGTCCCACTGCGAATGCCTTTCAACTGCTGCAAAGGGGAGCAAAAAAAGGACAAAACCCACAGATAAAGCTATTTTATGCCCAACTTGCTGCTGAAGAACTTTTATCAGTGTTCTCCGCTTTCACCTCCCCTCTGCGCCTCCTTGTTCCAGATGACTGAATAAAATAAAACCAAAATAAAATCAGACGAGTGAGACCGAGAAAGAAGTGGCCACTTTCAAACAAGCCCAGCTTGATGGTTTCAAGACCCAGATTGAGCCACAATCGGATGGCCTAGATTTCCCAGCTGATTTTTTTCTCCAGTTTCCCGGGCTGAAAAAAGGAAGAGAAAACCCCCTGTATCACTTCACTCACTTTCCCTCAAAGCAGATGGAGAAACGAATAAAACGAGCGGCTGGTGGAAGGAGACCAAAGTTGACAGGGAGCTATAATGAACCCGGATCACCATGGAATAAATGCAGAGTTCATTTTTTCCCCCTTTACTTTAAAACCTTCAGCATAAGTAGCTTTGCGCACTTTGTCGGTCATTCCTTGGGATGGGGAACGCAGCACCGAGAGGAGCCCTGTTGCACCCATGAGCAGCTGCTGGATGTGGCAGCAAGAGGACAGCAAGCGATGCTGGGTTGGACCACCCCCCAAACACCAGGCAGAGCTGCAGCAGACACTGGGACCGGTCCAGCCCATCACCAGAGCAATCCCAAACCCACTGGGGAGGCAGCGGCAGCCGGTTGGGAAGGCTGGGGAAATCCAGCCTCATCCTTGGCAGCCGGGGCCAGTCTTAACTTACACGGTAAATCCCAAGGGTTCCCCCGTGCGAATTCCCCAGCACCACGTCGAGAGCACCCGATCCTGCCGGTTACTTGATCCTTGCAACGTGTCAGAGCTAAAAATAACATCTGCATTTGAGAAATAGGAGTAGCCGTGCGTTATCGCGCTAACGGGACGGTGCTCACCGAGTAATTAAGTGGCTGGATGTACAGTTCAATATTTCTCCTACACACGTTGCAACCCGCATCTGAAAGTGTTACCAAGGGAACACTGCTGAAGCGTTTAGAAAGTACCTGGCAGCTGCCAAATCGGAAAGGGCAACCTGCATATGTGGGCGAGACGAGGCGGCTGCTGCCGCTGCGGGTCTACCCCGGAGGGATGGAGCCACTGGCTGGCACCTGAGCATCCTTCGGGTGAGCCCTGCGCGAGTCTTATCGGGTGGCTCTTTGCACCGTCAAGTCATCACATAAACTGCTGGAGGAGGTGGTCGTCACCCTTGGAAAGTGGCCGGCCCTGGACTCTCCCTCTTGGCTTCTCTTTCCTGGCTGTCAAACTAAACACACGGCTGTCTCGCTCCACCCTCGCACGGTGAGGAGAGAGCTATTGACTGCAAAGCGCTAGGAACAAGCCCAGGTAATCAGGGATCATCCTTCTTCTGCTCGCAGGCAGCCCTTTGTTGTATTTCTTAGATGTCAACCCAACATACCCGCTGTCTCCCATCCCCAAACTCTGCTCTCCTCCCCAAATGCTGGTCTGCTCCCCTTGGTCCCATTGGCGAGTCCATTCAGAAGCAGCAGACCCACCCCCGCACCCTCAAATCATTCAGAGAAAGTCTCTGCTCAATTTTATCCACCGGGAAAACCAAAAGCAACGATGCTTATTGCCTTCATGAAGCACTGGCAGACCCGAAGCTGAGAGGGCTGCATAAAACCTGCTACTGCTGTTAGAGGCTCCCGTTGCCCCGCCATTCCCCACCTAAACTCATCACCAAGCCTGCCCTGCCACCGCTGCACTGCAAAACGGCTCCGTCGCATCCCCTCCTCGCACGGCTCTTGTTATTAAAACGGAGCTGGCAAAACTTCCAAGGCTTGCAACAACCCAGAGCGTGGACTTGAAATGCTCTTAATAATTCAAGAACGTCACTGTCACCAACGGCGCCGGGAGCCAGTTCATCAGCAGAGCCTGGACCTTGCCCTGCGCACTCACGGGCAGCTTCCCCCGAGCCCAGGGCTGCACAGGCTGCAGTGAGGGTTCTCTCCAAGAGGTATTTCAGCCATAGTAGGTGTGGCGTTGCTGGTCCTGGTAAAGGCAGCAACTCCAAGCAGGGACACACCAATTATCCTTGTGTCTCACTTGACTGTGCACACATGGAAAGTGAAGTCCAGCACCTATGGCGTGACTGGTGTTCACTTCTCCTGGCTGCTCTAGGGAGCTGACAAGCCCCATGGCTGCGGGCAGCGGGTGGGCTGAGGGTCTTGGATGGAGGCCACCAGCTCAAAACACAACAATGAGCTGTTGGAGGGTGAAGGCTGGATGCTACCAGAGATAATGAGCTTGACCCAGTGAGCCCAACAGCACGGAGGTCTTCATCCTACGCCATCAACAGCCCTTTGGGTATCCAAGTCCTCCACGAAGACTGGGATGAAGAATTCAAAATTCCCACTTCTCCAGTCACGCCAGAGGGCTCCATAGCTTCTTCCAAAATGTAGCCAGCAGTGGGGCTGACATCAGCGAGGTGGCCTGGGTGCGAGCAGAGAGCGTGGGGCAGTGGAGTGCCACCAGCAGCCGAGCACGAGCCGGACGCCTCTTCCCGGAGAGCAGCTGCAGCAGGCTCCAGTCCTCATTTCTCTCCATCATCACATTTCTGGGATAACGGAGCTGCAAGGCAAGTCTATCACTCCGGGTGACATGTTTTATAGTGGGCTGCACTCTTCATAATACGCCACTCTTCAGGACTTGGCCACACAACTCTTATTAATGTTAAAGTGACTAATGGACAGAAACCTCCCTAGGCATAAAGATAGGAATTATCTCCCCCTCTAAGTATCTCTTTCCATCCCGGGCTGTCAGGCGTTGTCGTTTCTCATTGCTTTACCTTTCCTTCTCACTGTCACATTCTTATTATATTATCTTCCTCTCCCCAGCAGAGCTTCCAAAAGGGGCCCTGGTATCTGTGCAGATAAAAGCAGCTCCTGCCAGGCTCAGGGAATTCTTTCCACCCACTGGAATGGCAGCGGGACCCGGCAGGCGGAAAACCGCAGGTGCCAGGATTTAGCCCCCCTCCACCCGCACGCTGGGTTTCACGCTGAACATCGCGGGCAGCAGCCCCGCCGGAGCGATTCCTGCCGTACACGGGGGTCCTGGTGCTGGAGGCGTGGGGATGGGGTCCCATCAGCTTCTGCAAACCAGCTGCTTTCTGCATCTCTCTGTTCTTGACGGCATTATCTCGCTGGAGGTAAAAGCGATGGGCTTTGATTTGTGTCTTTAGGCAGGCACACTCCTAACCGCTATCGAGCAGGGAGAAGAGGGAAGAAAAAAGCCTGGTATTATGCTCTTATCTCAGCAATAAGGGTCAGCAATCCTTTATCCTCGACTAGTGACATGATTTTTCCTTAAAGGCTGAAGGAGATACAATTTCATTTTGCTAAACAAGCCCAGAACAGCTCTTCAGTTATCTCCGTGTGTGACACCGGCAACGCGGATGCGCTCGGTGGCAGAAAAGCAGCAGCAGCGATGGAGAAATTATTTCCCCCTTTGAAATGTCAGCCCAGGAGAACCTGGCACGGGGGCAAGGACTGCTCTGCGTTTTGGTTACAGTCACTCCTGTGAGGCGTAAACCTCAGCCAAAGATGTATAGCCCACACGTGTACCTCAGTCTTCAGGATGGACTTCTGGCTGTCCCATGACTTAGAAGATGTACTGATGTATTTTTTGACTCCTTTTTATTCCTCTTTCCCTGAAATGCGGGAACTGTCCTTTGGTAGCTCAGCTCCCACCATAGCCAAGGTCATAAAATTTCTGAGAGCACTTTTATCTAAACAAGGGAAAAGTGGGCTTGTGAATGAAACAAAATATTCCCAGAGAGTTCCCTCTGCAGGGAGCAGCACCGTTTCCCATTTTAAAAGGTGAAGCCATTTTCAGTTGATTTTGCACGGTGTTTGGGGGCTCAGGTTTCTTACAGTCAACCTTTTTTGTCCTGAAAACATGAAATGTTCCCTCCACTGACTTCTTTCCCTTGAGCTGCAAATTTCTGCAAGAAGAAAACCACCATGACCAATGCTGTCCTATCTGAGGCATCTCCGACGAGGGGGACCAAGAGTTCTCTGAGGCGCGGGGTGACTCGAGGAGCTGACACTCACTTTTTATGCAAATAAAGAAAAAAAATAGCCCTAGGCTGAAGTAGCTTGGTAAAACTGAACACCACCTAAAAACGTCATGTGCTGGAAAAGCCCCAAGCAAGCACCACTCAGCAGCTGTGGATGTGGGAAAGAAAGTGGAGGTCAGGGGACAGTGTGGATTACATGGGCTGTGCCTCTAAGTGACAGCAGCGAGCGGGCCCCCGGAGCAGGTGCTGCTTTCCTGAGCTCCACCAGTCATCTCCCCCGGGGGTTCAGATGCTCCAGCTCTCCCCCACCTCTGTGGCTGGAGCACAGCGTGGATGATAGGACAAGGAGGGACCTCCTGGGTCATGAAGAAACCCCACAAAAGGCAAACCCACCCTGATCCCCACCTCAAGAAAAGAGCACATCCCTCACCCTAAACCATGGCAAGAGAAAACGGCAGCGAACACCACGATGTGGTGCGTGAGCAGCTCCATAGGGGCCATACAAGGCACCGCACAACGTACGCCCCGTTTACTCTCCAAACTCAACATATAGCAGTGAGATAACAACTCGCTCTTGTGACAACCAACAGACGGCTGGATCTGTGGAAAGCAACTGGCACTTCGGAGGCATTGGGTTGGGATCGTCTCCTTACACACACACAAGCCAAGTCGAGCGGTTCCCCCTGCACAGCTCAGGAAACACACACGAATACACTGCATCTTCCCCAAATCAGTTTGGTATTTTGAAATTCAGAAGTTTTTCAGGACAACCCCCCTCCCAGCATCACTTTTTCCTCAAGAGACACTCAGCGGGCGCATTGGGAAACAATTTGGAGATGAAATGTCTCCCACCAAGCCTGGGAGGGAGGCAGGCTGAGGCAGGGAGCCGTGATCAGCCACACCACACAAGGAATGAACATAACTCTGAGGTCAGGAGAAACACTGAAAAGGATCCAGCAAGCAAGATTAGGAAACGGCAGAAAATTATTAACATGTTACTGCCCAGTTGTTTCCCTGGTCGCGCAGCTGTTTGAGGTATTGGATGACTACAGATACATTGGTTGGGCTCAGATTTGGGGTATTAATCCCCGCTCTGCTGCCTTGATATGGACACGAGGGCACGGAGCTGCAGAGTCCTGCTTCTGAGGGTCCTGAGCAACCTGCTCTAGTTGCAGATGTCGCTGCTCATTGCAGGGGTGGTGGGACTAGATGACCTTGAAAGGTCCATTCCAACCCAAAACATTCTGTGACTCTGTGGTTTGCATCTCTACAGCACTCAGGAGAGGAGATGCAAAAGGACCACGGGAACAGTTTGTGCTTTCAAGATATCGGGACCTCTTTTCCCACAGAGCACTGGAACAGAAAGACAACGTCAAAACTCGAGGAGAGGGATGAACACCCAGGGTGGACCCTGCCCAGCAGCTCCTCTGCCTTCCCAGGTCTCCTTGCAGCCCACCATCACCACCCTGCCCGTGCCTCGGCCAGCTGAGCATCACTAGGCAGAGCTCCTGGGAAGGCAGCTGAGAAATGATGTGCAAAGCTGCAGGGCAAGAGAAGGAAAGGGCTTTGCACTGGGATATGGAGTTTGGAAGACGCAAAGGGAACAGAGAAGCTTATGCCTTTGCTTGAATCTTGCCCCAGCTCTAGAGACACGGGCGAGCATCTTCAGTACCTGTAAGGAGAAGCGCTGAGAGCAGCCTCCGAAGGCAAATGAGCTAACAAGAGAAGCCGAGGAAGAACAGGTGGGTCAGGCTTCTCCTCCTGACAGCACGTGAAAGCCGCTCAGCAGCATGAAAGGTGCCCGGTTTGTGAAAGCAACTAATCGGAACAACGATGGGTAGTTAATTAAAACCTCACACACAGCCAGATGACAGCGATTATTGCTGCTGCTTTTTTCTTGCTCTAGTTAAATAAGCCTTTACTGCTTCAAAATCAAACCAAGAACAACTTGCACGGCACACACCTCAGAAACGTGCCCGAGGGACACAACCTCCTTCCCAAGGCAGAGCACCCCTCTCGTGCCATGGCTTTACCCCGGTTCCCCCTCGCAGATGATAAGGAGGTTGCAGGTTTTGGAAAACCTTGGGGTCAATGTGAAGAATCCCCTTGGAGAAAGTCAGGTTTCTCCACCAGGGAAAGCAAAGCATCGACTCGGGGAGCCGCGGGGCACAGGCTGATAAGCAGCAATAATAACAGGCTGTCAGCGCGTGTGGCTGGGAGCGGGATGCCCTCAGATATGGGAAAAAAGAAAAGCAGGTTAAAACCAAATCCAACGGTAACTGCAAATAGGCTTCTCGGTAGATTAGAGGGGTGAGGAAGGGAAGCAGGTCCTCATTCATCAGCCTCCGGGTGAATATGGTGTGAAAACCAGCAACCGCTCGGGGAGCACGGGGATTTGTCAGGACTTGAGCCTAAAGAGATCGGTTTTATTTTACTGGCCCTTCCCTAATGACACACCTCTGAGAAGCCTCATTTTGTACAGCTCCAGCATCAGTCTCCTAGGAACATGAGCAGTGCCAGGCTCACGAAACATAAATAACCATCCCGAGCCGTTCAATTCCCCGCTCCCTGCAGACCCGGGCACTGCTACGCCCGGCACCCGGCTGTCCCTGACCCACAGCTGTTCCCGCAGCTCGGGGACAGCTTATCCCAGCCGTAAAAAACGGAAAAGAAAAAAGAAGAAGTAATACCTCTACGCACGGAGCAGCGGTACTGCCTTCTCATCCCTGGCAGCACCACGCTACGAGGAACAGCTGAGAAACAGCTGAGTAATTGCCTGGAGAAGGGACAGAGGATGGGGGGAGGCCCTGAAAGATAATCTGGGAATGGGAATCTGGCGCCCATGATGTGAGCGCTGCTCCTGGAGGACAACATTGCCGTGAGATCACCCCAAATTATAAGCTCGCAGAACCTAATTAACGAATTCACGCATATCGATGGCCTGACGCACGCTGAGTTGGGTGGCGTTATTCTCGAACAAGACGTTATTCTGAAAGCCGCCGCAGAGAAATGAAGTGCCGGGAGCGGGGGGCTGCGAAGCCACCGGTAAGCTAACCAGAACCAGCCCGCTGTCACCACGGTGGTCTTCTCTTCACGCAAACCAAATTCTTCATTCCGCCCTAAATACAGTTATAGAAGAACCATCTCCCTCAGCATCCCGCAGAAGAGACCTACCGCGAGCCCACCGACATTGGCCAGAGCTGCCCCTCCAGCTGGCTGCTTGGCTTCAGGCGGTGGAGAATCCAGCAGGGATTTATTGGGGTGGGAGGGGTGTGCAAAACTTAAGCCATCCCTAAATTCTTCGGGGAATCCCAGCACTCAACATAACCCCGGGAAAAACAAACCTTCTGCCTCCGAAAAGCGAACGCACAAACAGGGCTGAAAATTGGCTCTGGTTTGGATCACGTCCAGCCCCACCTTTTAGGCAAAGTCACACACCCCCCATCCTGCTGCAGATACAGTTAAGCTCATCCTTGTGACCTACTCACACAACCCCCTTCTGCGCCAGCGATAGTAACGTGTTTCAACCTGTCTGCACCTTCCACCTCTTCCCTGCCACCGCTTTGTCCTGCTCTCACACCCGAACCCTCCTGAGCCCTCCCTGTGCCCGCTTAACAACACCCCATGAATTTTCTCCTGACTTTTCTCCCGTTCCTCCACATCCGTTGGCCGCGGCAAGCCCTGGGGCAGATTCAGTGGCTCCCAAAGGAAAGCCCCGTGAGCAGCCAGGGCTCCCTGCTCCCACCTCTGCCCATGAGAACGTGTTCACCAGGGAGATGTTAACGATGGGGCTCTGCTGGCGCGGCAGAGGAGCACGGCACGCTTTGGTGGCCTCGGGAGCCGCCCAATGAGCCATCGCCCCAGGAGCACACTGGGTGTTATCTCACCCGCTCTCCATCCTACTGGACGAGCCACCCATGGGCCATTTCTCCGTGCTGCGCCTGCGCTCTGTGACAACATATTTTGCGTCTAGCCTCCGGCAACCGTGTTCTGCAATAATTACAACGCTTCAGCAAGGCAGCTCCAGTGATGTTTAATGCCAATTACTTCATAAGCGCTCTGTAATTAATGTTCCTTCCACGCTGCTCCTGCCACTCACCCTCCGCAGAGCTGCAAGGACCGCTGCCTTCCACAGGCTCCTGCTGGCTACAGCTACGTGGAATAATTTTGGTTGAAAGTGTTTGGAAATTAACTCAAGCACGTGCACCTCAAGGCAGCATAAGGGTCCTGGTATTTTTTCAGGTGCTTTCCTGGGGCTTGTACTTAAAAATACAACAACTACCTCCCTGCATTCCCAATTACAAGCTCTGTTTTCTATTCCAGGTACCATAAGCATCATCTATCTTCATTACAGGACCTCACAAATAAGTTCCCAACTGAAGACCATGATCCCACTGAGCCAAATGAGGTTTCTCATCATTTGATCAATTGTCTAACAGCTTCTGAAAAAATGTGAGCATATTCACTGCTTTTCTGCTCAGTCAAGGGACGATTAAACGTCGTTCCCTGAGCACAGCGTCTGCATGAACAAAAAGCCCTTCAGGAGAAATGTGAATAGATTCAAAACAGGGGGTTTCAGTTTGTAGCTCATCCCTGCTTGTCCTCAAAGGGAGGGTGTGGGTGGGAAATGACAGCAGAGATCTACCAGCACTTGAGGAGATCCTGGCTGGTGGGGTTAGTGGAAAATGCACTGGACAGAGATCCAGTTGACATGGAAAACAAGGTATGGTGGAACAGCAGGGAAAATACAAGAGCTATCACAATAAAAGGAAGATGAGAGGATAAGGAAGAGCAAAAAAAGCCTCTCAGTGGTCTAACAGCATGTAGGAGATGTGAGAGGCAACAGCTCCTGCCAGCATCTGCAGCGGGCTGGGAGAGCCCCTGTAGCCGGGGGGCTGGACCGCCGCAGGTTCGTTAGTCGGTGGCTGCCGCGAACTTCAGGAGCCCCACAATTCTGAACAGGAACGCAAAGCTTGCTCAGAAATACGGCCAAATTCTTTGTGGGAAGTGGATTTGCAGCCATATACACCAGAGAAAAATTTGGCCCTTCAAGTGTTAGTCTGTTGTTTAAACTCAATTTGACATTTACTCTCTCTAATGTCAGATCTTTAAATCTAAATGCTTCAACAAGATTATTTCCCAGCCTTTCATTTGCCTTCCTTGATGAAGGTTAACTGGTCCCCCTGGTCTGGGCCAAACAAACACACATGAGCGGTGTCAAACGATAGAGAAATTCAACAGGACGAACTGCTCCCGGCATACCAGCCAGCTACAGCGACCCCCTTTCCTCCAGGGAGACCTGGACTTTGGGCACACAAACAGCTGGAAAGGGCACGCTGGCAGGAGAGGTTTGAAAAGGGGTGTGAGAGGCACCGGCGCCTGGGCTGGGGATCCCGGGAAGGCTGTAGGGAGGAAGGGATGCGTGGAGAGGAGTTGCACTTCCACTCCTCTGACAATGCAAGGGGAACAGATGGCCCGTCCCCGATGACGCTTTATCGTCGCTGGCTATTTAAAGAAACTGCCCGAAAGCATCTACTGAGACTTTACAAACCGTGTTTCACAAGAATACGAACGTACAGAAGGGAAGAGATGTACCCTCACGGCAGCACTGCCGAGATCGCATCATCTGAGGCCGTTCTGCTCACAGACACCACAGGAACGGCACTCCCAGAAGAGCGACTACGTAACTGCGGTGGATGATGGAGAGAGACTTTTTATGGAGGCCTGTAGCGATAGGACAAGAAGTAACAGTTTTAAACTGGAATAGATTTAGATATAAGGAAGAAATTCTTTACAGTGAGAGCGTTGAGACACCGGACCAGGATGCTCCAAAAGTTGGATGCCTGCTCAAGGTCAGGTTGGACAGGACGGTGAGCAACCTGATCAGTGGAAGATGTCCCTTCCTACAGCAGGGGTTTGGACTAGATGATCTTTACAGGTCCCTTCCAACCCAAGCCATTCTATGACTGGTTCTATAACAGCCTGTGATTCAGAGGACCCCCAAATTGCCTTTGACTTCGGGAGAGTGTCCAAAAAGGCAAGCCCTGGGAGCATTCACCTTTTGGGAGCTGACTACAGCGTTAGGCAGAAGGAAGACCCTGATCGCTATGATGGAAACTGCAGCCTCCTGCCGAGCAATACAAAACCTCAACAACCCCAGCGAGGTTTCCCAGGAGCACCACCCAACCGTGCAGAAACCGAGGCTCCCCGGCCCCGAGCTGCTGGGCAACACAGTGGGACCAGCAGGGAGGTCGGCGAGGGCTTCCTCCCACCCACCCTGTACGGGCTGAGGATTTCCCCCGCTGGGGCTGAGCAGGCAGGAAAAGCCCCAGAGGAGATGCCGGCTGAGTTTGCTCCTTGGGGTCAGCGCGGGAGAGGCCGGGAGCGACATCTGCCAACAGCGATTTTTTAAACAGGCGATTTTGGGAACTGGCTGTGATTTTACCAGCTGGTTCTACCAAACAGGAACAAACCGTCTCCAGCCCAACCCGGAGAAGGAGCCTTCCCATGACAATGGAGCTTGAGTGAGGAGCCGCATCGCAGGGCCATTAACGTGGTTTAAGAATGTGCTTTCAATTTGGGGCCCCAATCCCGTCTGCTTCTAGCAAGGGAGAACTCTGGTTCCTAGCATCTGGTTTAGTCTCCTGGTCGAAACAGAGCAGGAATCACATTCATCCGAGGTGCTTTCTTCCTCGGGTTGCTAAGGCTCCTTGCATCTGCATACCGTTGTCCGTTCAAATTTCTCCGCGAAAATAATTAAACCGAGAAAAAAACTAGTTTATGTGCTGCAAAGAAACCCCAAAACCCAAAAACCAAAAAAACCCCCACGTGTTTATTTTAAGGGCTCACAAACTCCAGGGCCTCGCTTTGTTCCTCAGTCGTGCAGGGCCACATCCTGCATTCCTTCTGCCCCAGGGCACAGCCTAAGTATGGATGAGGTTTGGTGGCTGGATTTATCCCTCTCCTCCCAGCACGCGAGGAACGCCGCGCCGGGCTCCCGTGCTCGCTGGCTCTCTCCGGCGTTTATCCGCCTGTCAGCCTGGGAAACTCAAGCCCTGCTAAAAGTAGGCTTTTCCCAATGAAAAGGGAGGCTGCAGGGAACAGTAATTGTTTACACATGCCGTTGAGTCACGGGCTGAAGGTGGAACCACATCCCCGGAGCATCCCGAGAGCTGCGGATGGAGCGACGGCACCACAAAAAGAGTTGGGACCAAGTCCTGCACGATTCTCCTGGCACAGATAGAGCTTTGCAAAACCACCAGGTTCAAATTGCTTTTAGGGCCACCATCTAGTTTCCCAAGTTAAAAAACCCCGCACACCAACTTGTATCATTTTTCTTCTCTGCCCTGTGACTTTGAAAGTATGCGAAACATTGCAATCTAAATGACAGCCCCAATTCTGTTAAAAAGGGGGAAAAATGAAAAAGCAAGAGTTGAAAAAATAAATGTAGTGATTCCAAATGATTTGCCCGGGGGAAAACCACCCGATGTACAGTCTGGCTCAACCTCGCTCTTCAGCAGTTTTTCTGTTTGGGGGGTGATGAAGCAGAATTTATGTTAGGTCCTTGTCTGATGTACCGATTTAATCAAGTTTCCGTTTCATCTCTGTGTTGTTACCATAGTTGCAAGCTGCTGACAAGGTATAAAGGCAAAAAAGAAAAGTTACGTATGCATAACCATCTATGAAGTTCCCATTTGATTGTTTAGAGCCCAATTAAACACGTTCCCAGAAGGATTCTAGGGAAGCTGGTTTCTAATCACTCCAACAGGAAGGTACAAACTCGCTCCCAACCTGGCAGCGCAGGCAGGTGAAGCGCGAGCGCTGGAGCACTCGAAAAATTCAATTAAAAGCCCGGCTCCGGAACGCCAGCCCTGCCACCTCTCGGCTCCCCCGAAACCGCGGCACCTCCGGCTGAAGCCGCTCCTCGGCAACCGTCTACAAGCAAAGCTCAGAAAACAAAGTCGCGGTCCTGGCTTTGCTTTTCGTGTTATTTGTGGCTCCCTGCCCAAAACATCCCGCTGGCTCCGAGAGGAATGCCAAATCCACTGGGAAAAAAGGCATGGCATTCCGAACTCCGAGGACGAGCGAGTTTTGCCCCAGCTCAGGGCTGGGGGGAGATGCATACCCATCCTGTGCATATACGCACACATATACGGATATATAGAGACTAGATTCCTTAAATAGTGAGGAAGTGAGTGGGAAAGGGGGAGCAAAGATCTAAAAATGAAACCTCAGTGCTTTTTCCCATCTTTTTTTTAACTCCACCACCACCATCCCCTTCACTACGGAGCAAGAGGAGGAAAGGTAACAGCTCATCGAACTCAGAGAGGGAGTTCCACGGGATTTCTGGGAGTCACACGCTGTGCCCTGCTCTGCTGCTCCTGCGGTGCACAGCCCTGATCCTTCAGAGCCCCCTCCTAGACGTCACCACCACATATGTTCAGTCCCCAT
This sequence comes from Bucorvus abyssinicus, assembly GCA_009769605.1. Taxonomy (NCBI): domain Eukaryota; kingdom Metazoa; phylum Chordata; class Aves; order Bucerotiformes; family Bucorvidae; genus Bucorvus; species Bucorvus abyssinicus. The sequence goes on from CM020044.1 coordinate 15,436,295, forward strand.
GAACTCAGCAGGACTATTTATGGGTGTAAATGCAACCGTGAATTAATCTTAACGGGACGGGGAGCGCTAGGACTGGCTCAGACTAAAACAAACGGGGGTTTTTGTTTGCGCCACTGTGATTCCCATTGGAAAAAGCAGATTCATTGAAATTATTATTATTTTTTCATTTTGATAAAAACCTGGCTGTGAGCAACTGCCTGTTGCGGTGGAGGTGAGGCCAGGGTGCAGGTGGGGACACGGGAGACTCAGGGCTTGGCCGGGAGCCCCAAGGGCTCCCTCCCCTCCCGTTCAGTGTCTCAGGAGACGTGAATTCATTTCCTTTCCAGCCCTGGATCCGACCAGCAGACAACTGACTGGCGGAAACCAGCCCAGAGAAATTGAGAAAGGAACTAAAGCAACGAATGCTTTTCCAGTGAGTCGGTTTGTGACAGAGGAGCTATCCTTAAAACAATTGTACGGAGCCAGGCAAGCAGTTAGGGGGAGCACAGGGACGGGTGACCACCAGAAATCACCCCCCCAAACCAAGATGAACCCAAAGACAGGCAGCGGTTACAAGCCCCCCTATATTTAGGTGCCTGGTGGCAGCATGCAGCGCCCTGCCAGCACCCTGCAAGCCCTTCTGCAGCAGCCCAGCGGCTCTCTGCAGCTGGAAATCCCAGGGAAATAAATGCACGCACGGAAACACCCCTCCCAGCCAGCAGCACCTTCACAGCGGCTGCTCGGGCAGCAATTCGATCGAAGCGCCATCCATCGCCACGCTCACCATGGCCACTCGCGCCGCCATCACGGGACGAAGAGCTCAGAACGATTCGTCCCAGCTCCCTGCACAGTCTTTGTGCCGTGCACAAGGGCGTGGGAGCCCACCGCATGCACGGCGTCTTTGGTGAACCCCCTTCAGCCCCAATTTCAGGACCATGCCCTAGACTCCCCGTGCAGTCCTCAGCCACGCTCCCTTATTCAGTATTTTGCAGATCGTATGGGAAGGTTTCCCCCCCCAAAGATAAATTTAACCTCACAAGCCTAAACGCAAATCCGAGGTTTGACAGAACAGCTCGCGCTGCTGTGCGTCGGTCACGCGCGTCTCGCAAAGCTCTTTATTTGAGGGCTATCTCCGCGATCGCCTACGTTTGAAGCTATGATCTCCCAGGTTCTCCTCCTGGAGAGCTCAGCGTTACCACCGAGCAGAGAATGACCAAGAAACAGGAAGGATGAATGCAAAACTATTCCATTGCAAGGTCATTCCCCAATGTTTTAAAGCAGAGCGTTCGGACAGACAGACATACAAACAGACATTTAGCTCCGTCCTCTCTCTGCGAAATCAATAGATTTTAACTTCAATTTTAGGGGAAAGTGCCGCATTTTCATTTAAAGGATTTATGAGGCCATCAAAGAGAAAAAGTTGGCAGCTGGAACCTTTGGATATTGTATTTTTTGAAATAAATTAAGAAGTATAAGCCACGGCAAAGGCAGCACAGTTTTTCTTTCTTCCCCTCTTGCACTTTTTTCTCCTTACTGGGTATTTTCCAGCGAGCAGGAAAGTATTAAAGCCGCTCTCTGGCCCAGGATCTCAACATACGTATGTGCGTTTATGCAAAACACCCCAAAAGAAAAGCAGGAGACGTTTGATTTTGCAACCACCCTGCAAGCGCGGGGACCAACGCACGGGCACTTCATGGGGGGCATCAACTGGAAGAGACCAGCTGAGCCGGGAAACGAACGGCAGCCGAGGGCAGGTTCGGGCGAGGTACCCCTGGGGACTGCTGCTGGCTCATTCTCTCCTAAAAAGGAGATTTTGAGCTTGAAATTGTCAGTTTTCTAATGAAATATCCTTAGAAGATGAACTGGGGATGGGGATGGTGACAGAGGACAGGAGGGAAGTGATTGAATTCGGATAAAACTGACCGTGCGTTGTGCGGGTAACAAATCAGCGCTCTCATTCTGAGCTTCGGGGGAATTTTTAGCGACTTCTATCAAAAAGTAAATAGGTCTCGGGAAGTCTCCCCGTCACCTGCGCTTCGCTGGGAGAGGTTTCATCCCAGAGCACCGCTGCCAAGCTCTAACTAAACCAACAGCATTCCCCTGGAAGCGCTTCCTGCAGCCCTAAAGATCGGATTTTTCTGACACTGAACGCGTGAGGAACTCAATTAAGACGTCCCACTGCCGAAGGGAACACGCCACCGTCACTGGCGGGTCATCATCGTTTCAGTTATCCTTTTTTTCGGAAAATCCAATAAGGGGCTTGGGGATGTAGTTGACTGATTCGGTGCCCTTCGATGAACCACAGTTCATAGATTTGTACCTATCGATCGCCCAAGAGTGAGCTTTTTCTTGGCTGTAGATTGGAAATCCTCGCCTCTACGCCAGCCTCGCTAATTGTTGCGCCGCTATAATTATACCTTTAAAGTTATCCCTAATCGAAGAGCAATTTTGCAGAGCATTAATTAAAGAGCCTGGCTGACCGGCAGAACAGCCCCTGCTCATGTTTATGTTCGTCCCCCTCCCAGAGCCGCCACCCAGGGGGATTTAAACCTTACGTTAACATTTACATTTAAATCCACCATGCAGAGGAGAGAGGGCAGGGAGGGGGGAATAAATACATCACGGTCGTGCCTTGGCCCGTGTTTAATGAGCTCCCAGGGGAAAGATGCCCCTTGCTTGGGGAGCGCACCGCATCGGCCCGGCACATCCATCCCCAGGCATCGCCCTGCTGCTGGCGAAGGAGCTCCAACGGCCCAGCAAAATCAGCAAATAGGGGGGAAATGGGGGGAAAAGGGGAAAAAATGGGAGAAATCCATCTTTTGTGCCATGGAGACTCCGAGCACAGCCCCCCTGGATGCCAAAGGCGGCTCCGCCTGGTGTTGCCACTGTTAGGGAAGGGTTCTGGTGAGCCAGCCTTCAGCAGCGGCTCAGCCGGAGCGGCCGGGGGGGCGCGCCGGGGAGATCTCCAAACATGGCAATGTTTATTTGAAATTCAGGCTGAAGCAGATATTCTGAAAGATCTCTAGAAAATATTTTCTTGTGATTAAGCTTGCTGGCTACTGGATGTCACCAGCGGGCCAAGGAAACAGGACTGGGAGTGCTGCAAAGCACAGCGCGCACAGGCACAAAAATAACCCCGGCAACCGCTTTCCCTCCCAGAGCGAGCCTTCCCCCAACAGAAGCAGGTATTTCACAGGCCAGCCGACTACAACGTGATTATTCGCTTTGTTTAAGCAGGCCAGATGTTGTGCCTCACTTAAACAGCTGCGTCCTGAGCCGCAGCCACTGATTTTGCAGCAGGACTGAGCTGAGCTCACGTCACTCACATCCCACCAAGAAAAGGCTCCCCGTGAGCCAAGCTCAGCAGTAAACGCTTGGCTCCAAGACACGGAAAACTCAGGCAGGGTAATTCTGGCAGGTAGCAAATCCCAACTACAGCCTCAGCATCGTTTCTGATGGGACCCACGTCCTGGCTGGCGGCGGGGGAGCAGGTCAGGGTATGGGGAGAAGGGATGGAGCGACACACAGCAAAGCTTTGATCCACTGAAGAATGAGGACGGCAATTTCCTTCTCTGCTGGGAGAAGCCCATCAGACCTCCAACGCTCTTCCAGAGCATCACAACGTGCATCAACACAATGTGAGTACATTGCAGCGTGCCAACGTCAGGGAGATATTTCGGTTAGAGCGAGGTCTGTGCCGTTCCTGCACGGATTCCCCCTTCTTTCGCAGGTGGGCAGAGGTGGAGATGCCCGTGAAGGCAGAGGAGCTGCAGCGAGCCTCCTGCAGCCCCAGCCATTCGAACCGGACCCGAGCCCAAAAGGAGACAGAAGACGGGGGAGGAAGGAAGCTCTTAGAAAAAGCCTGGACCTCCACCATCAAGACGAGTCAACACGCTTCCCAACACCACAACAGCTGAACCACAGAGTTCCAAAGTACAAGAGGTGAAGCAAAACGCAAGCTCCTCGACCCCGACATGTGTGTACACGCGGCAGAGCTGCTTCACGGGATCCGGCAATTAGTCACGCTGCAAACAGCAGCCACGTTGCAATTATGCTGCGATACCTACAATTACTCCTAATTCACTTAACCAGGAAGTTCGCTACCTGATGGAGAGTAATTACGCCTCAGCGCAGCGTGGTTAATGTACCCGGACTATACGTGCAAGCGGGGGGCGATGCTCAACGAGCCGACTGCGTGATGCCACTGGGACTGCTGGTGCATGTGTAGAGAAAACCACAACTTTAGGGTGAATTCTCACATCCCCGCAGTGCTGGGGCTGATTCATCGCCTCGCAAGCCCGGTGACAAAGTTTGCTCAACAGACTCTCCTCCGGTTTAATATCATAACTTCCCTCGCAGCGGGCGCACACGGTCTCCGCTGCCTTCCCAAAGACTATGAAGTTACAAATACAGCTGGCATGGGAGCAGTGCCGGGGGGACGCGGAGCAGGGTCCCATCTCGCCTGGGTGGGAGCAGACCGTGCTCCCAGCAGGTCTTGCAGCAGCAGAAGAGCAGCGTGTGCTGCTGGTTTGCTTGGGAAAGGAGATGGTTTCACGCGTTCAAGCCATTACCTAAAAAATGCAGAAAAACTCCAAAGGCCAGACGCCCTCCAGCTCCTCCTCCCTGACCACTGACTGAGAAGAAAAATACCACCTTGTCTGAAACCTCCGCTTTCAGCCTCGGACAGAAAAAGCGTCAGCACAGGCAACAGCACCCGAGGAAGCAGCCACGATGGCTTTCACGGCTTCAGAGGTGGCCGTGGGCTTTCCTAACTGAGACCCCCCTGGGATTGGGGATGCCCCAGAGGGGTTTGGCAGGACCTTGGTGACTTCAAACCCACCTCCACACGTTGCCAACAGCAAACCCTCTCTGGTGCAGGGCTTGTCCCGCTGCATTTGCTCTTTCCCATGCAGGACTTTCCAGCCAAGCAGCGTTCCGTGATCTCACTCCATGTGCCGTGAGGGGGGCTTGTGCCGGACCCACCTGCCCCCGCTCCCACGCTCGAGCTGTGGGTGGTGGGGGATCCCCACCGGGGTGGGACTGGGAAGTGTGGCCCGCCTGGCATTCCGAGGAGGAGGAGGACACATTCCTTCTGTCGGGACCAACGGCGACGTGCCAAACCTCCCGTGGCGCAGCTGTCCCTGCGTGAGATACCTCTCCCCCTGCAAAGCCACGGCTCGCAGCACGCACACAGCAAGGGGCAGGGTCGCTTTGAAGGCTCCTTGGGAGAGCAAGGCTCAGCCGACGCCGCGCAGCCCTTCTCCAGAGCCGGGCGTTTGCGCTCCACAAGGGCTGTGCAGACACTTTGGGATTGCTCCAGTTTCTGGCCATGATGGGATGCAGCTGGAGACCCTGGCATGCAGGAGTCCCCCATGCTCCAGCCTCTTCAAGAGCTTCTTGGCCGTGCAAAGTGGGAGCTGGGTGCTCCAAAGCTGCTGGCTGGGGCTGCTGCGTCCTCCCCCCAAGCACATGCCTTTGGGGACGACCGCGGGGAGCAGTGATGCCCGGCTGGGGGGATGGAGGAGACGAGGCTTCACGCCACCCGACGGTCTCACGTGCAGTGGAGACAGGACATCAGCTGAGCCCCGGCAGCTGGCGGGGAGTCATGCTGACATAAGTATCTTGTATAAAAGGAAAGGTTAGAGGAGTCGGGGGGAAAAACGAAACCTTCATGACAGTGCATGACCTTGATATTTTCCCTGTCGCAGCCAAAGATTAAACCGTCCTATCGAATTCCTCTGCCTGGGGGAGCTCCAGCGTCTTGAGCCCAAGCTGCACAAGGGTGTAGGATGTCTGTGCAGATGTCAGCAGCCACGAGGAGAAAAACCTCTCTGGGCCAGGATCCCAGCAGGGCCGTGCTACTGCTCCCAATCTGAAGGGTGCTGCCCCCCGGCCCTCCAGCACCCTGCCGAGGAAACGCTTTGGGTTGGCAGCCCCACGGCGGCTTTCGGGGGGCTGTCAGGCAGCCCAGCAGCAGGGGCTGCCCGAGTCTGGGTGCTCTGCGGGGTTAGACAGAGCCTTTCCCTGCGGAGAGCAGGATGGGGCAGGAGAGATGTTTCCCTGGGACACGGCTGCAGGTCCCGTTGCCACAGCCATTGTGAAAAGGAGCAAACCAAGACTGCTCCAACCACAAAGGCAGCTCAGCATCAGCTTCAGGTGAGCTTTGGCATTGGGGGTGATGGTGTCATCACCCGCAATTTCAAAATGGCCAAAAGATGTGCCGGACACGCAGCTCTCCCTTCCCACAACGCTCCCTTCTCTGCGCCTTCCTCCAGCCACCCCGGCACGTCACACCGCAGCAGGAGAGCCGCTGCCAAGCCCTCCTGCAAGAGACTTTTTGTGCGATTTGAGGAGTTAAAACAAAAAAAGCTGTTTCAGATGTTTTGAAAAGCTGAGATCCAAGCCCGCTTTCCCCTCCGCAAGCCTTCTGCTGGTAAAAAGTAAGACCCAAATGACGCACTCTCCTTAAACTCAGGCTTACGCTTAAGTTTCTTCTTACCCGACGCAGTACAACTAGTACAAACTCAACAAGGAAATACAGGTGCATCCCCAACACCTTCACGAGTGGACACGAGACACCAAGACATGAGCCTTCTGCTCCTCCCTCCCCTTCAAACCCCGCTTTGAAGCCGAATTTGATATTAACCGCTGGAAGCCAGTCAACAGACAGGGCAAAGCTATGGCAGGAGCCGGTGCTGCTAGTGCCGGCGTTGCCAGACGATCATGCCAGGCTCAGCGTCCACCCCATGCGATCACCTTCCGTGACATTGCTCATTTCACGCCTGCCTTCTCGAGCCCTTCTTTTATCAGGAGAGATGGGAAGCGAAAGAAAACCAGCAGCTTTCAATAACTGGCTGCTGGGCTGCTGAAGTGAGGATGCTCTATTTCAAACAATCGGGTTCAAAATACTTTTGTTTCTGCTCCATTTCACAAAATAGACGTTTTCTCCTCTGGTAAATTTATTTAAAAATAGACCCACTACCCATTAATGCAACAAGGCTCAAAATGAGGTTCTTTCAAGGGTTGCCTTATAAGTCCGTATTTTCAAGAAGTTTATAGCTCGGCAGCAAACACACATACTCTTGACTGGATTTTTTCTCCCTTTCCCCAACTCCTCCATTAACCACTCTTAAGCTGTGAAGGAGCTCAGATCCAGGCAGGGACCTGCTCCTTCCCCCAGCTCCCGGGCCCCCTCGGTGCACCCCAATAGCCACGATGCAGAGCAAGGGCACGTCCACCCCTAACAGCCTCCAAGAGAGCCCCAAACGCAATTGTTAACATTCTCATAAAATATTTTTTAAAAGAATCTCTCCAGGAGGGTGGTAGGAGAAGGTTTCTCTATGGCATATTTCTGCTACCTCCCAGCTTTCCAGGGCGCGCTCACTCCTTTCCATTTGGAAAGGAAAGACAGAAGCCATCAAAATGACAGACTTGGAAGCGAAGGCTCTTGTGTCATACAATAACTCTGGCTGTAGGGCTTGTTCTATCACATAACTGCTGGATCAGGCGTTTTCAGTCCTCTTCGGTCTGCAAGATGCCAACACAAGTATAAAGCTGACACAAACTCTGTGTTTACAGCTTTGGTCGGTTGGATAGAAATTCCCCTGCGTGCCCACACCAGATCCAGTCCCAGTTTGAACTGCTGGGAGGGTCTAGAAGTGCACAGACCGGGGATTAATTATCACCAAACCAAGCCCAAAGCAATCCTGGTCCATGGCAGCGGCACAGATGCTGCATCCGGACCCATCCCAATGCACCTCTGAGAAATGGCTCTAAACCAGCTGCTTCCTCCTAAAGATTCGCCTCCCTGGAGGTGTTTGACGCCCAGACCTGGCTTTGGGGACAAAACGAGCCTCACTGGTGTTTTCCAACCCCTTCAGCCACACAGGGGTGGCAGATCAGCAACAGAAGGGTTTGATGCCCCAACGCTGGAGAGATGCGCTGCGGGACAGCAGGCGCGACGCCCGGCAGAGGGGCTCGCCGGGGGACAGAGGGCTGTCAGCTCTGGCATGAACAGAGCCCTTGGCAGCACCGCGCACGGAGGAAAATCCTGTTCAGCTGCAGGCGCAGATGAGGTCAGCGGGGCTGGCAGCTGGGGAGGGGACATGCAGATTTTGTCACTTCTGAAGCAAGATTCACTGCAAAGTGCTGGAAGATGCAGCACCCCGGCATAATAACTTGGCAGAACTGCATCTCCTTAGACTCAGCCCCAAGAGGGCTGCTGGGGGGCTGCTCAGGTCTTTGGGGACCCGTGGGGGACACGATGAGTGTGACTAATGCCCAGGCTGCACAGCAACCGCTGGCACCAACCTCTGGTCCCAAGCAAGCAAAGCCGGTCCCACAGCTGCCCCCACGCCCTGCCGCACGCTTTAGCCCTCTCCATTCACCCGCCTCGCTTTGAAGTTCACTCCGGAGGGAACAACCACTTCCAACAACCACCAGGCAGAAAGCGGGATGGAGATCTGCTGGTGACTGGGGCCAAACCCTTGGGCTACAGCATGCACCCTCACTTTAAAGACCCATTTCAGCATCCGTGTTCCCAACAACGTCGAGGCGCCCCTGTATTTCTCACTGACACCACAAATAATCCGTAAAAGCACCACAGGAGACATTCCTGACCGCCGAGTACCTGATTTGTCTTTGAAAATGTAGGAAGATGTCCTACTACCGTAAAACACGGCTATCGAGCGACGTCTCACACCCGACCGAGGGGAGGCTTCGGCTTCAAGTCTAACACAAAGTGACACTGTAAATGTATTTTTCCACGTGAAAATTGCTCCTTAGCTTCTAAGGGGGACAGAGCGGCTTTGTCTGGCCGCGTTTCAGTCCTCTTCAAACCTGACTGTGACTGAACTCAGGAGGGTTGGGGAAACAGGGACAGGGTGAAAGATAGGAGAGGGGATGAAAGAATGAGGAGGGAAGGAAAAACTGTGTGAAAGTGCCACGGCTGTTCAGGGGCATGAGTTTATCTGGGGCCCGAGGGACACACGTTAGGTAAAGCACCGCAGAAAAGCAGAGAGCGAGCCCACCCCTACTCATGGTGCCTGGGCCTATCTTCAAGGGTAGATATCGCCTTTGTAGGAGGAATCATCCAAAACCAGCATCCGAAGAGCCAGAGGCTGTTCGCTGCCGTATACCCACCCTTTGACTTGGGCTTGCCACGCGGGACCCCGCTCTCAGTGGGCAGCTCCGAACCAAAGCTGCAAACAGCATCGCACGTTCTGGCACGAGGATGTCTGCCCTGCCATACCCACAGCATCCCATAAACCATCGGTCCCGACGACGCACCCGCAGCACACGTATCCCACGAGAGAAGGGACCCCCCCCGGCACGAGCTGCAGAGCCTGGCTCCTGCCCCCGACCCGGTCCCTCCCGCCAGCACAACTCTCCAGCGTTTCACCAAGTGAGCCTTTTGTAAGACGTGCACGACACGATGAGTCAATAGAATTTGATTATGAGATTAATATTGAAGAATGTGCTCATTAACCCCGCTGCTCACAATGACAGGATGCGTTGCCAACTTTCTGACAAAGAAAGGCAGGAATTAATTTATGACTAAGTCCACGGAGAATTGCATTACGCTGGTATGCCCCCTGCGTCCCCGAGTGTAAACAGCCCCAGCGGCACAAGAATTTTCCTTTCGACAGAGGCACGAGCTCAGCCAGAGTTGTGCCATTTGCTTGTGGACCTGTTTTCTGCTGGTTGCTTTTCCTTTTCAAATCCAGTCAATAGACAACTCCTGAGAACTGGGGTGCAACTAGAACTTAAGTTGGGGTTAAATCCCCCGACAGTTTTAAGCAAATACTCATTTTCAGGGTCTGAACGTCACATTGTGTATCTGGGAATTACGAAGCAGCCAACACGCTCCACCCTGGAGCTGGCTCCACCTCAGCCATCAGCATCTCTGAAGGCTTTGGGAAGGGATCTGAGGTTTCTGGAGAGCAGGAGCGCTGCATGTGAAGCCAGGGGGCCTGGATGAGGCTTCCCCAGTGCCGTATAACACCAAATGCAACGTCCACATCAGTCATCGGTAGTAGCCCGACTTTAAGCGGGTGGCTTTGTCGTTGCTACCATAGAAAATAGAAAAGAAAACCTCATTAAGGCAGAACAGATTGGTCATGTCAGGGTCACCTTGTAAGACGTCTGTTTGCTTTTTCTTGCCAGTATTTTTAATTCTCAGGTACTGCGGCAAGTCAATAGTTCAAGGCTACTAAGTAAGTTGCTTCAAGTCAAATATTCAATTGTTATTAGATAACTTTGCCTCCGTTCGGCTGCGTGTGTAGGTGGGTTGCCAGGTTATTCATGGCACATCACGCCTGAAATCACGTTCCACGTGGTGGAGAAAACCCTCCACCGTAGATAGCCAGGAACTGGATTTATGGGTTTGGGTATCATACTGTGAACCTATGAAGACAGAGGGAAGTCAACAAATAGAAAAGCGCTTGTTTTGATACTTCTCTACCAGCCTTTCATCATCTTCTCTACGACATCAGCAGCTGATGTTAAGGAGGTATAAGCACCATCCCATCCAGTATCGTATCCTGTTCTAGCTGTCACAAATCTGCCCGGAACCAGCCCATCACAAGAGCCCTACACAACCCAGGAGATAATCTCATTTGAATTGGGAAGCTCCACACGGTACCATCAATCTTTGCTAATTAATGCTGGACTGGAGCTGGCCACGCTCCCAGCCACTCCCTCACACTCAAAGTGCAACCATTTGAGGAGTTTCTGCTGATGCCCTCGGAAACAGAGACTTTTGAGCAGAGCATTGTTCAGACGTAAGATCTTTGCTTAGGTTCACTTATGCTCAACTGCTGTTAAAAGACGCAACGGATTAACCTCTCAACCAGAGTGATTTGAGATAGGGGGACGGCCACAAGAAATGGTTCATACGGCAGCAAAGAGCCTGGCCGGGACACTCCAAGCTTGCTGCAGTCTCAGCTCTGAGATGACACACGTTGGCTTTCAACCTGCCCAGCTCCTACCAAGCCCACCGCACAGGCGTCCACCACCTCTGCACTGGCTCAGGAGCTCTCCAGGAGCACGATGCTCTGCACTGTGAAAGCTTTTGGGCAGCATCAAATATAGTTTTGTGCTCTGAGAGTAAAAACATACTCTGAGAGCTATTCGACATGATGTGGTGGGGCACTTGGGGGTTTTGCCTCCTCCCATGGAAAGACATGTCAACAGATTTGGTCACCTCCTGGGTTTTTTTGGTCACCTGCTCTTATCCAGCTGAAGATAACAAGTCTTGACCATGCAAAGCCCAGGTCAGAGCACACCCGTGTCCACGTCACAGAACTAAACGGTCTTGCTTTTGCGGTCTGCCTCTTGGCCCACGATGACAATGCTCTTACTACAAGCGAGAGCTTTGTCCCTACGGCAGCTGAGCCACCAGAGCAGGGACTCTGCCTGGGAAACACTCACATGGTCTAAAACATCTACACCAATTTGGGGGGGTTGCATGTGTTGAGGCGATTCATTGTAGCACATTTTAATAAAATCAGTGAAAAGGAAATTACTATTGCTGGTAGTCCCCTGGCACTAAGAGGGCGAAGAGGAAATAAGAATCAGTTAAGGAGTCTGACCTTGGAAATGATAATCTACACAATTGCTTGTGGTAAGCAAAAACCCGGCAGAAATTAATTCCCAGGTGAAGTTGGAGCAATCTGCAAAAACAAAATAGCCGCAGACTTCCACAAACCCAAACAAGAAATTCCTGAATATACGCACTGTATAATCTCCATGAATTTGCTTTACCAACTGACCAGGGAACGGCCCGCGTCCAGCCAGCTTTGCTCTCCGTTCCAGAGGCAAAGACAACGAGATAGCAAAATTTTTTGTGGCCATAAAGGACATTGGAGAGGAACAAACCTTTGGAGAGCCTCCACCATCCCTGCACGCATCCATCCCCACCAATAGCGCAGCCTGATTATTCAACCTGCCTTCAACCCCCGGCCCTCCTCACCCTCAGCACCGCCCCAGAGCACAGAGCTCCACAAACACACGGCAGAGGCAAGCTACGGAGTCCCAGAAACATTAAAGGTCAGTTAAAATTGCTGGGTTTGCTTGACGTTGAAAAACATCCCCTAAAAGCGGCGGGTGCTGGAGCTCACAGCAACACGGGGGCTGCTCACGGCTCTTCCCGAGCTCTTTGCGCAACTTGGCAAGAAGGGACACAACATCTTGATGCAGTGGAGAAACGTGGGGATACAACCGGGGACGTACCCAGCCTGGGGGGGTTTGGGCTCCTCGGGGAGGGAGGCAGCTGGATGCCCAGCGATGGGCGAGGGGGGCACTTCGCCAGCACCTCTGCTCTTTTCAGTGAGAGTTTTTAGGGTACTACAAATGTTCAACTCGCCCTTTGCTCCCAGCAATGTTTCTTCTCTGAAATAACGGAGAATCCAAACCTTATGCAAGTCAGCCTGGGTCTTGCTGCTGGGTCTTGCTGCTGGGCCCAGACGATGCTTTTCATCTCCAAGTCCCTTAATTCGTGTTAACGAGGTAATGAAGACAAGAGCAGCATCTCGCCAGGTGGGTCAGCATTTGCCCTCATGCTCAAAACCGTGTTTCACCCCACTTTACTCCATTTATTTAGGCATTTATTTTTCCTAACACATGCTATGCTTTACATTTTACAGCGCCAGATACTGTAAAAACTGTTTACTTTGGTGGAAAACGCAGCCCCACTAAAATAAACAGACAAAAGGAGTATCTCATCATTTACCGGTAGCTGGAGAAGGACCATTCACTTTGCAAAGTGGTTGGCTGCTGGAAAGCACTTATTAAAACCCCCAAAACAATCCCCAAACTCATTTATCCAAGCTTTGCAGCTATTAGTTTGATTTTTTTTCCCCCAGCCACACAAATCTGATGCATATTTTTACTTACAGTATGCCCCCCCCCATCCCAGGTCCTCCTAAATTGCTTAGTGACACAGAAAGAGAGGAAAAAAAAAAAAATCAGGGGAACAGCTGCTCTCCGGAGAAATCCCGACACAGTTCACACAAAGAATTTCATATCTGTCAGGCAACCCAGCTCAATAAACAACGAATTCATCTGGCTCGCCTCTGCTGCCTGGCAATATTTGCACTAAGTCGCTGCATCTTCCCCCTCCTCCTTCCTCCTGCCACTAATAAAGGTGGCAGCTCTTTGCTCCACTCGCAGGGAGAGTTGCCAGCTAAATAAAACACTGTCATTAAAGGAAAATATTCAGCCCGAGGATGCTCGTTTTCATATGTGCCGTTGGTTAAAGGTTACCTCCACCCAGACCGCAGCTCTTGCCAAAGAGCCAGCTGACTGCCCCAAGCCTGGGCATCAGCTTCAGACCTGCCTGAACCAGCTCCGCGCATTTTCACGGCGAAGCAACTCTCTCCTCTGGATTCCTGCTGCTAGCGCTTAGTCACTTCATGGGTCAACAAAGAGACCGGAAAAATCCCTTTAACCCCCATGGTTTGGCATTGAACCATACTTTTATAGCGTACATGAGCTCTTCTGCGCCCCAGTGACCCGGCGGTGAAGGTGCCACCCAGGAGCTCGGGAGCTCTGGTCCCGGCCCGGAACCCCAGCAAGCTGGAAAGCCACGGCGCTGCTGCTGCATCAGATGGTTTAGCATCTTGGTTCCCATCACATGTAGCGGGAACAGGGGCAAAGGCAGTTCATTAAGGCAGAGAAGAAGAAAAAAAAGCATAAATATTTTTTAAAATATATTATGAATGGGAAATTTCCAGCAGGCTGCAAGGGGAAGGAAAAGCCGAAGTCAGGGTGGGATGTTTTTTTCACTAGCCCTTATTAGGTAAAAGGGCTATTTATAACTATCTCTCTGCTCCTCCTCATCCAACCCCAAAGCCTCTGGCACGCCACCACGAACCTTCTCTGCTGTCAGGACGTGAACTCCGACATCACAAATTGGAGATTACGACATCACCAGCCAAGTCTAAGTCTGTGAAAAAGCCACAATCTCCACAATGCCCAGTTACGTTAATTAACACCCAACAGCAGGAAAACGAGGGAACAAACCCAACATTACTGTTCCCTCACTGGGTTATTTTCCCTATTTTTTGCGCATTGTGGGCTCCCTCCTCTCTTGCTGCTCCCCAGGAGTCAGGTCCTTGAGAGGGATGGGGAGAGCAAAGGGAGGCCAGTGTCCCCAGCTACTGCAGATCAGAAAAAACCCAACGCTCTGAAAAACTCGGCCCCCTCCACAACTCGCACAGAGGAGGACCTGGCTTTTGTTTTTCTTTCCCCCCCGCTACATTCCACTTTCTAGAGTGACAAACGCGAAACATCCACAGCCCCGTCAGCCCGCAAACGACCGAGGAGAAACCCAGCAGCATGGAATATTACTTATTAGCAGCATCACCCAGCAGTACTTGTTTAAAGATGCTGCAGGTAGGACCCATGAGAGCGGAGCGGAGCGGGGAGGGTCCCTGCCAGCCCCGGCAGGTGATGCCCTCCCACGGCACCGGGCTGTCGCCTCTGTCCCAGGGGCTCTGCGGGCTCACACCTCCCAGCAGGCGTTTTCCAGCCTCATAATTCACACACTAGCACACACATATACGGATGCAGACAGATCCCCCCTAAAATAAGGGTGGGATTCTTTGGGCGCTGGCTGGAAGAGTCCTCCCAACCCTTAAAAACCGTGTGTGGCATTAACAACGCGATGGTACTGGGAGGCACACGCAGCTGAGAAGCCCTCGCCCTGCCCCGTGGAGTTACTTTGGCACCGATTATGGCAAAAAGGACCTTATTCGAGCCCTTCTAAGTGCTTTAACGCGAGACGCGCTGTCCCCAAGGACAGCCCCGGTACACGAACAGTGGGTGACAGCAATGCCGACCCCTTTCTTCTCCACAAGCTTTCAAGCTTTTGTCCCAGTGCCCTGCAAGCCTCGTGCCAGTCAGAGACGCGCTGGCAGCTGCGGAGCCAATTTAACTGCTGCCATCGACTGGTTCCCAGACAAATGAACTCATTCATGATACACATACACTGTGAACATATAAAATATCCTGGAGTTCTCACGGCGGCACATAAAACCATCCCTGGATCCAGAGCAGGGAGGAGGGTGCTGCTGTTTTCCAAATGACAATTTTTTAAGGCTGATCACAGATTTCCCGTTGGGTATTTAGATGGTGGGGTTTGCTACATGAAAGCATTCATGTGAAGGGTCTGCTTTTCTCCGCAGCTTGCTGCTTCACCCGCGAAGCACAACCCCCAAACCAAAACAAAGGAATAAAATCCAATTTTGATGAAGCCAGAAGATTTTGCAGCAATAAAATCTGTTTCTACATTGCCTTTGATGGATATGAAGCAGAGCTCTGCATTCAGCCCACTCTACAATCCACCTCCAAATAGAGCTTCATCGCTTATTTGCATTATGGGGCCTTCAGTCCATGGGGAAGCTCTCCTCTGCCTCCCCTTCCGGCCAGCTACAGACAGAGACCTGCAAAATGCCAACCCCAAGCTACTATGGACCTGAGTTCCAGCAGGAAAATATTTACATCCGCGCTACACCAACGCAGATGTGATTTTCAGAAACTTCATCCATCCTTTGATCAGTGATGACATCGCAGGGAGTTAGCGCAGACGCAGCCATCCCTGCTGACACAGGGGTGCACAAGCACGGGGGAGAGGGAATAGTCCTCTTTCCCCCCACCCCAGGTTCCTGTGTGGTCCAACCACAGAAGGGTCTGGAGCACAATGCACTGAGGAGAGACTGAGGGACCTGGGGGGGTTGAGCCTGGAGAAAAGAAGGCTCAGGGGAGACCTTCTGGCTCTGACAACTCCCTGACAGGAGGTTGGAGCGAGGGGAAGGTTGGTCTGTTCTCCCCAAGAACAAGTGACAGGACGAGAGGAACCGGCCTCCAGTTGTTGCAGGGGAGGTTGAGGTTGTCCCTGAGGAGCCATTTCTGTCCCGTTGGGGTTGTCCCGGGCTGGCCCAGGCTGCCCAGGGCAGTGGTGGAGTCCCCATCCCGGGAGGGGTTTCCCAGCCGTGTGGAGGTGGTGCTGAGGGACAGGGGTCAGGGGGGACCTGGCAGTGCTGGGGGAGCGGGGGGACTCGAGGGGCTGGAAGGGCTTTTCCAACCCGAACCATTCGGGGACATCCAGTGAACTCTGGACGCAACACAGTCTTGTTAGGAATCTGAGAGCATAAATGCTAAAATACAGCCTCTGCAGATGCCGGGCGCTGGCTGCATAAAACTAGATACGGGTAGTTAGCTGCATTTCCTGGAGCTGGGAGCAGAGCTCCGCGCAGCAAAGGAAAATAAAAGAGAGAAAACCCTCCAAAATGAGCATGCAGCGTATTAGCTCAAAGCCCACCAGCTCCTGCATTTCACGCAGACAGAGGTTTCTTCCTTTCAGAACTCTAATAATGTCACTGCTACTTAAAAGCCAACTTCCGGGGTGGGGGGGGGGGTGTGTTTACAGGGAACAAGCACTGCTCGTAGCCCCAGTAATCTCTTAATTTTAGTTCGAGTCTGTTCCCTGCTGCTGCGAGCGGGAGGCTGTAGTTGCATGTTTATGCAGAAGTCCTGGGATGCTGCCACTGTTTAGATTAAAGCCCTACTGGGAGGTTTCTCCTGGAGACGCCCCATATATGGATTTCGCAAGGAGAACAAAAAGCAAGGAGGGAGCAGTATTTTGGACTCGGCAGCCACAAGCATCCCCGTCGCTGCTGCCGGCTGATGTCCCGGGTGGGAGCCCTGAGCTGGGAATGGAGGAGAGCCTGCAAGGTCCAGCTTGCTGGAATGGGGCATCAGGGACAACTGCTGAGGAAGAAGCAGGGGAGAAATGAGGGCAGTTCTATTCTCTAGCAAAGCACTCCTGTGATGTCTCAGGACCTGACCGACCTCCCAGTCAGAAGTGAGATCTGCCAGAAGACGAAGACAGAGCTGGGAACAACCTACTAAGTGCTACTGGGAAGAGTTAGAGGGTTCAAGCATGGTTGAAAAGATCTTCCCCTCTTCCCACCTGGTCATCTGACTACTTAACAGTTCAGCACAACAAAATATGTGGAGATCATGCCACTAGTTGGATGACACTACATAAATCTCCTTTTCTTGCCACTTTTACTCTGCCCGATGGAAGGAAACACTTTTCTCTCTGATGAAAACCTGTCACCTGATTCCCAAACACCGAGTTTGTTCTTAAAAGTCAAGACTCGAGACGAGCAATTCCCTGGGCCATTAAGTGGTCGATCTTTGTTCTCTTGCATTGCTCTGGGTCAGAGCTCCAAAAGGAGAAGTCAGCATTTGCCACTCTGGTTTTTAAAGCATCCCTTCCACGTATAAATGGAATTTACCCCTTTTTATGTGTCATTTATTTGAAAGGAGCACGAACTGAAGTGGATTAACTCCCCTACTCGCACGGTCCACGAGTTCAGGCAGCCCGGGGCCAAATGCCGCACTGCGAATCCATAGCACGTCTCCTTCACTAGGGAAAGACCCACGTGGTGAAGCCTCCAGATCCTCAGCTCAATCAGAGACATCTCCCTAACTGCCCGACATTATTTGCTTTGGCAGAACACTGTTTAATATCTGTTACCCAACTCACCCTAAGACCGAGGCTGTTTCACATTCCTGCCAAAAACAGACTCGACATTGAAGTGACTGATTAGGTCAAATGCTTTCGAGTACTCGGGCTCATGGTGGTTCCTCAGCCCATCAGAGCAAAACAAGAAAAGCCCAAACAATGTCAGACAAGGCCCATTCTCAGCAAAAATGCAGTGCTTTTCACCAAAGAAGACCTTTGTAATCACCCTTCTGAAGCAGCAGAGTAGGAGAAACAAGGATGCATCTGCTCATCCTGAACTTCAGGGCCAAGGCACCAAAGCCCACCCCAGCGGTCCCTTGTCCTCGAACGCAGTCAAAGCGTGGAAGGTGTGTGGGCAGGAGATCTCGCACGGGCAGCTCTTGCTGATGCCTCCTTGGGTTTCCTCGGTTCCTTGGAAAGGGAACTGGGACACCAGCGAAGCAGCTCTGCCCCACCGCCTGCCCGAAGCACACACCTCCCTCCAGACAGGTCCCAGCACGGTCTGCGTCCGTACCCACGGCTGCTGCCTCGCTACAAATTGCATTCTGATAACAAGCCGCTGAAATACCCAAGTTTTCGAAACCTTGCCGTTATCCCCACTCTCTATAAATAGCCCTGGCATTTATAGTGGTGCAGTCTGCCTGGTGGAGAAGTGATTTAAAAGTACAATTGGCCGGACTCCTTGTTAAATTATCATTGTTCTTCGTCTTTACAGATGTCCTCCCCTCCAAACACTGCCTAAACTTGAGGCGAAGAGCAGAGCGGCGGAGTGAAGTCATTAGAGAAGATTTCCTGACCAGCCTCAGGCACATCGAAGGGCTCGGTGCCGCCTTCGCCTTCCACCCGAGAAAGCCCCGACACCCCCACGCTCTCCAAACCCTCGCCACGGCCAGCCCTGCCTTTTCCCCCAAACAACGGCCACCTCGCACAGAGGGAAAGGACCAGATTTGTGCACAGGCATGTGACTCGATTAGAGATTTATCAGATTTTGGAGGAATTTTACTGATGGGGGGAAAAAACCCGAAACTTTCACTGAGTTCTTTGTGCTTTGAAAGCTTTCTCCCTCCCGCTGTCGTAGCTAACCGCCAGCTTTAAGCAGAAGCGTTTAGGGATCTAACAGGAGCTGTCCCAGCGCAGGGCTCACCATTAAACTCCTTTTTGGTCTCCACGAGCCGTTAATGCTGCCCCGTAATTCCCAGCACTCCCCACACTTGGATCCCGTTTCAACATCCCCCTCGCCCCAAACACACCACCACAAGAGCACCCATTCACGCGGCTTTTCTCAGAAAACAAAAAAAATCAGCCGGATTCCTGGCGGAGTTCATTAGCAGCGGAGTTTATTATGGCTCCTGCTGCCGTGACACCTTGAAGCTCTCCAGACTCCACGGATGGGCTGGGTAACCTTCACTCCCAGAGGGGAATCCATGGGCTGGTGATTAATGCCTGCGCCTGGGACTGCAGAGCCCCGCTCCGCTGCCTTGCTTTCGACCTCTGATAAATTACTAACTCTCTCAAGTCTCCAACCTGCCAGGAAAGGACAGCAGGACTCCCCCTCCCCAGGGTGCTGGCAAGAGAAATACATTAAAACCTGCGAGCCGTGGTGTCAGTGGGGGTTAGATAAATAGCTCCCGCGCTCTTTTGTGCTCCAAACTTGACCTTAGACACAGAATAACTGTGGTCGGTGCATGTTGTTACCGACACAGTGGGAGCTGAATGCATTTCTTTTAAAGGACTTTCTGGGCTTTAAACTGCAGCCTCACAGACGTCAAAGGCACCTCTCCGGGCTGGAGGGGACACGCGCCGTCACTGAGGAGCGCGCACGCCCTTCCCGTGCTTTGACGTCAGCACTTGCCCCTTCCTGCACACAGGTACCAGCCGCATCCCAGCAGCCAAAGCTCTGTGCCTCATCTCGTTCCAGGGCCGTCAGAGGAGACGACAGGCAGCCGTTGTCTTACTCCAGCAGCCTCCTGCATTCAGACCCCAGAAATCTCATACCTGTAACCCCCGCTGCTCTTGATTTTTTTTAATAATACAGTGCAGCAAACTTACCCAACTCATTTTAAAGATTAGCTCCGACAGAGTATTTGTATGTTATATAAACTTATATTTTATATACACAGAGAATATATGTGTATTTAATGTATTTATACGTATTTTTATATATTAACCTCTCTGCCTATTGAGATATTTTATTATTTTTATGCACGTTTATAAAAATCTCTGCCAAGACACCCAGCATGTTTCTGTGCAAAGTTTTGGGGAGACCGAGGATGCTGCGGGGTCTCACAGGGACCCTCCCAGACGGCCCCTGAAGCACTCACCACTTCCCGAGCCGCATCGTCAGGGCCGTGCACGGTGGGATATAACGCAGAAGCATCGACCCAAACCAGCCGCAGCCCTGGACAACAGCCTCGCGCCGGGACCAGTCTCATCTCAGTGCTGAGTACTTGACTGCCACCACATAGCGGAAGACAATAGAGGGAAAGGATCAGATAAAAAGCGGTTTAATTTCTATAAGGCGCTGGACCAGCCAAGTCACGTTTTGATCAGGTGTTAATTGCTGCCCTAAGCGTTTGGCGCGGACGGTGCCAGCACCAATATTGCAAATGTCACATTATTTTTGTTCAGCTCCTGTTGGAGGAACCCAGCAGAGCTCTTCTGCCACCAGACTTGCCGAGAGGAAGAAAAAATAAACACTGCCTTTAGAAACCATGAAGCACAGGGGACTAACATGAGATGTGGGGAAGGGCTTCCAGGAAAGGCGTTCATAGAAGAGGTGCACCAACTTCAGCCCTGCTTCTAGAAAAAAAAGCAGAGCGTTTAAAGGATTTGCTTAGCTCTTTCCAAGTGTATTTGCCTCCTTCCCTCTATTTATTTCAGTAAGGCTGGTTGGGGCTTTGGTGGCGCAGCAGCAGGCATGGGTCAGCGAACCATGCTCTGGGGAAACCTCCTGGACACCACCCAGCTCCACGCACACACCAGCTGACCAACGGAAACGGCAAACTATGGGCCAGGATTCAGCTAGTTCTGTACCGCGGGGACAGTAGGGAACGAAAAAGTCCTGGGTTTTTGAAACTTCACATCAAAGAAATACCTTGTTCTCCAGCTATTTCATACAATCTCAGCCCCGTCCCACCAGAAATAGCATGGTGACCTGTTTCTTCCCACAGTCCGTGGACAGAAACCAGGTTAGATCATTGTCTCACAAAAAGCTTGTTAGAGCAAAAGTTTTCAAAGTGTTTTCTCCAGCAGAGTGGAATACTCAGGAACTGGCCTAGATAGACCCATCTACGGCCACTGCAACACCTGGCAGCCCATTTGGGCTCCCTTTGCCTGGCACAGGAGCAGTGCTGGAGGATGAGGAACATCCCAGGCATCTCCACCCCTTAAGCCACGGCAGCTCATCCTTTTAGGTCTGAAACAGGTACGACCCCACGTATCAGTTAACGTAGTTTCCACAGCCAAGACACAGAAGAAAACACAACTCCTGCCTTGACTACGCAACTTTCAATCCAAAATTATGGACAGAGAACACAACTTTTAGAGCTCTTAGATCTACAGAGCAGGAGATCCTGGAACAGCAGCAGGTTACTGAGAACCTCATGCAAGAAGGCAGCAGGGGAAAGAAACACTCTGACCTCTCCCGCCAGGACCATTCCTTGTTTTTAACTATTCTTAGGTCAAAAATCCCCAATTCATACAAAAGCAGGAAAAAAAAGAAATTATGCTCAAATCCTGAATTATTACTAAAAAACCGGACCTCCCCCAGCCTAAAACTGCTGTCGGCAGCGCCCAGGAAGAGCGTTTCTAGCCGGTGTAGCAACAAAGCAATATCACAAAACAAATTACGACACCGGTTTACTGTGGAGGGGTTTCCCCATGCCTCAGAAAAGCCGGCTGGATTTGCAGAGGTGATGCTTCGTCAGCCGGGAGGGGACCGCGGGGAGCTCTTTGCTCACTGCTGCGCACAGCCGCACAACTCACTGTATTACTTTTAATTAAAAAAGGGAAACTGGGACTTAGCTGCCTACTTTACCACCGGATCAAATCTGGATTTCAAGATAAAGCAGCTAAAATAATAAAATGAAATTTAAAAGATCGTTTCAGCGATACACGGTCTGTAACGATGTTTGACGGAGTAAGAAAAAACAGAAGAAAACGATGACTGAGATTTTCTTGCTTACCCAAAGCCACCACAACCCTGTCCTCTGCTGGCATCTCTCACCCATCAGAAATACACCCACACGACCAGATGTGGTCAGGTTGGTGCGTGGCAAAGCCACCACCTTCCTCGATCCCACCTTGTCTTCGCAACCTGTCCACAACCCAGAGGGGTTCGAACTGCTTCCAGAAATCAGCTCTTCCCCCGTCTCTTGGGTGGACTCGGGGCAGCTCGTGCTCTGTTCCTCCCAGGATCTCCTCTGAGCAATTTCTCCTCCATTAATCCCATTTACATCCGCCGTTGACGCTGCCTTTCTCTTAGAGGTTCAGCATCAATCCCCTCGTGACGTGCCTCAATCTCAGTCGCTCTCTCAGGCTCTGTAGAGCAGTTTTAATTTTTCCATTAAAAGCCGCGCTTTCATGAGTGCATAATTTAATTAATTAATATGAAACAGGAGATCGCAGAACACGTGGGGTCTGCTGGGCAGAAGGGAGAGGGGTGACCCAGCGCAACTGAGACAGAATTTGGTCCGTTGTTTCTCTCACGCCCACGTAGATATTTTTAATTATCTCCACGGAGCTTAAAAAGAGTAATTTGTGTGGCCACTGTGCGCACGCCAAGCCAATCCATTTGTTCCAACATAAATCTTTCATGCTTGCTACACAGGAGAATGTATCTTCCAATCATAAAAATTCATGAGTCAAAAAAACCTCCCAACCCCCAAACAAAAACACCACCACCCAAAGCAGATCTATCAAATTGATGCATCGAAAAGAAAAAGAAGAGAGCAACTGGTGCCGTCACAAAGTACAACCAACACCAAAGCCTTGCGATAGTCCAAATCAACACCTACGGAGGGCTGGAGGCCACCCAAGACGTTTTGAGTTGGTTCCTACAGATGGGGGCGAGCAGCGTGCGCTGCGGGACGCGGAACACCACCACGGGATCCCGACCAGCGGTGATCTAGTGATGGGGAGCAGTGACATCGCCACAGCTCACACCTTGCCGTCGCGCTGACGGGCCACCGCGAATGGAAATACTGCTGGAAATGCTGTCCCCGCTGGGTTTTTAAGGATTTGTCATTTGTGATCCTTGGGTAAGGAAGCGGTGAGAATGACGGGGGGGTGGGGCAATTTCAAGATAAAATTAAAATGAAGTCATGGGGAAAGGACAAATCTACTAAAAATACTCAGCATATGTTCGTTTTGTATTTACAGACCGGGTTTTGAGCCGCTCTTATTTTTAATTCAGAATCAGGCAGCTCTGGGAAAAAAGCTTTACAAAGCCTCAGTCACCCCGGGGACAAAGCAGAGGGATTAGAGCCCGGAGGCACACGGATGTGGATTATTTCATACTTCTGCAAATGGAAAATAAATCATCCTATTACTTCAGAGCAAGATCAATGCAACGAGGCTCCCAAACGCCCGGCGGGTCCAGCACCAACGGTCATGGGAGGGGAGGAGGGTGCAGATACGTGGTGCCGCGGTCCCTAGGCAGCTCCCTCCTGCAAACCCAGGAGCATCCTTGGGATGGCACAGAGCAGCTCTGCAGGGAAAGCCCAGCCCAGGGACTGGCGCAATGCGCCACCAGAAAGTTTGAAGACCACCTATTTTTTATAACAAACTTTTCTTTTTAATTAAAATGGAAGTTTATTTTCCTAATTAAATGCAAAAATTGAACAATGAGTAATTAGTACGTGGAACAGCAAAGCTGCAATTTAGGTGTCTCAAAGGGGAGAGCGCAACAAGCGGCGGTTCCACCCCACTGCCATGTCTTGGCATATATTTATTTTCCCTCTTTGCTTTGATCTCGCTCACTGGGAGGATATAATCTACAAAACTGGAACAACTGACGGCAACAAAAAAAAAACAACCCACGCGGAGATGGGCTGCTCCGTTTAACGTCTCCCCCTCCCAGCCTCCCCTCGAACCACCCTTCCCTGCCCCCCGAGACCGAGTTAAACAGAAAAATCCCAAACGGGGATCAAAAGGTCTGCTCGGTTCTGGCAGCCGACGCCGCGCCGACTACGGCGAGATGTTCTACAAAGTAAATGTTGAGGGATAAATAATGAATCAGAGTAAATAGATTTAAACCCTCCGCACCAACGAGCTCTCCAAGACGTGGCGTCAGAGAAGGCTGGGAGCACTCAATAATTAGCATTTTGGGCCCAGACACGGTGGGAAACCCCAAACTGGTTAATCCCTCCATAATCCACCTTAATCCAGTGGGAACCTTTGCCTCTTTCTACCAGCCAGGCCATACAAGAGGTTCCTGACTGCTCCTTCCTAGGAAACTTCATTTCTTAATTGCCGCAAGGTCCCAAACTCCTGAGGTCCCCAGATGAGGGTCACCTCACCTCAATTTCACTGCAGAAGTTGCTGAAAAGGGCAAAGATGGGGCTAAAAGCCCCGACCTCGTGTGATGGGCAGGGGGAGCACCAGCTCTTTGCCATTCAGCCGAGCCCCACCATACCCCTGGCACCTTCCAGGGCGTCCGTCCAGGGTCGCCAGCTTGGGTGAGACATCTCAGAAGAACAAGTCTTTGCCTGAGAACTTGATGCAGACCAGACAAAATCCTCAAGAAAATCCACACGAAGCCAGGACCGAGGTGAGCAAAGAGGCAAAGAACTGAAAAGGTGGCAGGACTCCTGGAACAAACACTGCTGTTTCCGCCCCCAGAATCTGACACTCGAAGCGAGTCGGTCCCAGCCTGGCCCAAGTTGAGGTAGTGGCTCTTCTTGTTCATGAAGCCACTTCTCAAAGGTGCCGCTGGTCGAAAACACAGGGAAAACTTGGGGATGGTGCAACGCTGGCATTGCAGAGCCTGATCCCACAGTCCTACACACGCTGCTGAGCACACCCAGGTCCCCGCGTCCCCAGGGACCCCCATTACACATGTGGCCAAGAGCCAGAGGAGACCCTTAGCAAGAAGGTGACCTTCAGTTCACGGACCAGAGAAACTCCTACACCGAGGTACGGATGCAAAACACGGCACCACCCAATTGCTGCACATATTCACAACAGACTTTGATTTGTCAGACTGAACCTTCTTGAATCAAGGATTTGTCATCAGGGAAACCTCTGGGGTATTCCAGCAGTGGGACCACGCGCTGGTGGCCAGAGGCTTACAAACTCCTCCCTTGCAGAAAGCAAACAAAGCGGGTGAGCGGAGAGAAGTGACGGTGGGGGACAGGCTCCGCAGAGAGCCTGTCAGATCTGCTACTGCCATGTCAATGAGACCAATCAATGTTGCTGTCAATTAAACAGCGGCTGCACCGTTCCTCTTGCTTCTCCTCACTGGCTGGAGCTTAGCCTAGCACGGGTGCAACTCTGAAGTATGAAGCCCAAGAGAGTTTGGTGACAGCAGACACAGACGTCCTCCTCCATCACCTCCAAGGGCAGGCTGGTGGCTTTCCTCCAGCGGGACCTCCCCGTCCCCTTCCACACGCCAAACAGGAACAAGCCCCTCGTCTCCATCGCAGCCTTTCTGGCCAAAAACAAAGCTCCCAAGCATTGCACATGCCATTACTGACCAATCAATGCTATCGATTACATTATAAGGGAAACCAGCGGGACAAAGAGGCAGCAGGAACTGCTAATCTCACTTTGAAGTGAGCTATAAAACTTTACCACCTTTTTTTGTTGCTTCTGAGCACGCCGATGGCTTCCCCTCTCTTCCGCTGGAAAACTCTGTGCAATAAAATGGGGTAACAGCTTGCTGTCAAAAATGAGAGAGAAGATTTTTCTCCCTTGACTCGGGGAGATGTCCCTTCAGGACGCGAAGGCTGGGGAAAGATGCAGTGGCCACGAGCACTGCGGAGCAGCCGATGCACTGGGAAAACACCACAGGTCTCCTGGGAACCAGGATGGGACAACCAGTGCTTGGAGACATCCAATGTCAACAGCTGGCCTCGGGGCAAGAGACTACAGTAAGTCAAGAGCCTGCTAAAGGGTTAAGCGGATGAGTTAAGCTAAAGAATTATGATAATTAAAATAAAAGCCTGGGGTCACAAGGAGGCTCCTGCCCTCGCAGCGCTCTTCCAGCGCTGGAATCACCACCCCGTTCGGCATCGTTACGACAGCTCTCACGAGCCTGCCACTGAGTCAGCAGAAGTGCTGGCTTAATTATTCAGATTATTTATGTGCCGTCCTTCTAAGGCAGAGAACTGGAAAGCCACCATCTTCCTGACATCCCTGCAACAACCTCGGGAGCACAGCAGGCACCAGACAACTTCAGGAGTGCAGAGCCCCCTCCAGCAGCACATGCCACCGGACCAGCAGGAAGCTGGCAGGCACTGGGATTTCACAGAATCCCAGCCAATTACCCTCATTTTATGGGAATCGCCTTTTTTCAGCAATGACCTCTGAAGTCAGGCGTCTGTCTAGAAATCGGCTTGCTTTCCTTTTTCAAAAAGCTCCGGTCCACCTAATCTTATTCACCCAAAGGTGCATAAGCTAGGCTGAGCCAGAAGCTGAAGAGGAACATCTTAACGTCTTCATGGCTGCAGGTGGGGGGGTTTAGGTTATCATTTTGAAGCCAGTTTCATGATTTTGGTCATGAAAGAAATAGATGAAACATTTACAAGTCCCTTAAAATGGGAAAGCTTTAAATTCAGCACAATATTTAATAATTTCACATCTTCCTTATTGCCTTCGACTGATTGGGAGGGATAAAAGCAGATGGTTCTACCAGCCTTGGTCCCGACCGGTTCAGTGGCTGGTCCCCACGCCCAGGCATCCTGCTGCAACATCTGGGTTACCCCCAGAAGCCAAACAAACAGCCACGTTCATGAGTTAAGGTGGAGTGAAGGTCTCCATAAAATTAATGTTTCATGATAGTATTCCTATGACCATTTGATTTTATGGTGTCTCTCATTAAACAACAAGCACTGGTTCTGTAACACACGAGGACGTGCTGCTAATTCAGACACCCATCACACAGGAATTTTCTAAAGCATTTTCTAGTTAGTTTCGTTTGATGAGAGAAAGCGTGACAGAAAAATCCATTTATGAAGTCCAGTAACAGGTTTGCCCCCAATCAAGGAACAAAAAACTCCACATCCTTCCTCTCACCCGTTCAGCACTATTAAATTTTAAACGAAAGACCGACACACCCTCAGCATTTAAATGTTCTCTGAAATACATGCAAAGTCCCTTCGTAACAATATTTTCTGCATTTTGGAGACGGGCTTTGCGCTCCAACTCATTCATATGTTTTGACAGAAGTTGAAGCGAAAAACTTGTAAAATCTGGACCATGCCAATCAAAATCATCCCTAGTGATGCCATTGAATTGGGCTTGTCTGTAGGAGGTTCTTTCTTCCAGGATAAGGAACTGACAGTCCCTGTAGATCAGGGGCCAGATCGCCCCATGTGAGCCGAGATCCCCACGGTGGATCTCAGCCCTCCTAAGGCTCAGCTGCAGTTTGGTCCACAAAAGGCCATGAGTGCCCATTGTCCGTCTGTCCTTCCCAGCCAATCCTTGCCCAGTGCCATCACTTGCCACGCTCCTGCCCTCCTTCCAGCTCTTCCCAGCTGTACCTACCTGCCCTTTGGGCCACCGCTCCCAGCTCTGTCACTCATTTTCTCCTGCTCCTGCCAGGCTTCGCCCTCTCCAACAAGTCCCGTCTGCTTCAGGAGAGCTCTGAGCTCTCACGCCACTTCCCCAAGTGCTCCATCCAGATGCCACCTCTGCAGCAACCGCATTTTGCAGAGGAGACGACGACACGGCATCGTCCACCTGGAGTGGCCTTGTCCGCGCAATCAATAAAGCTTTGGAGTCACATGGAGCTTTTTATCATAGTAGCTCCAAGGTCTTTTTAGACTCTGATAGAGGCTCTAAAAGCCAGGAAGAGTTAGTAAGCGATTTCCCCGAGACCGTGTGTCCAGTCTGCACAAAGGCAGGATTCACAATTCAGATCTTTTGACACCCACTGGTCCATTATTTCCAGCACTGAGCCCGGGGGGATTTTTTTGTAATCCATCTCCTATTATCCTCCTCTGGTTATTGCAGGCCACAGTAAACTGTTACCAGCTCAGGGCTTAATTTCAAATTTGAATTATTTCTTTTTTTTAAGAGAAGAAAAGCTCTACTGTAAAACAAGGTTGATGGAAATTTTAAAATTCAAAGTAGATGCAAAGAAAAGAAACCATACGGTTCCATTTTGAAATGTCTGAATTAAAAATCTGATTATCTTCTGCTTTTCCCCATGCAAACAGCTCAGAAGCACCAAGCCCGAGCCGCAGCCGCCTCCAGCACTGCCAACTCTGCATCTTTGCTTTAAACGTTCCTACCCGTTTTCCCCTCACAGCTCCACCAGCAACAAAAGTAAATACGAATCCCAGTTGAATTTTTGAATGGTTTGTTAAACACAACCGTATCGCACCATTATTGAAGACAACACAGGGACTGTAATTACTTCAAATTAGGAAAAGGAGGAGTGAGAAGTCCACCAGCTCCATCGAGTTCCATCAGAGCGGTATAATCCAGGCAGAGAAGCAATACATCCTCTGGCAGGAGACCACGTGGGCTTCCCAAAGGCTTCACGATAAAGGAAACGCGATCGGAACCCGCTCCCCATCCCCAACCTTATGTAAAAGCAAATAAGAATCAAACATCTGGGCTGGTTGCGCGCTGGGATTTGTGTGGCATTGTGTAACGTGGGAACGGCACCAAAACTAATCAACAAAATTATCTCCCTGTAAATCACTGCAATCCAGCTACAATTCTTCTATGTGTTCCGTAGCTTTTTTCCTTTTTCCCCAGCTATCTAGGTTGAATAAGAAACAAATATCTTTGTAATCCAAAGCTGCAGTTACACCGGGGGGACAGCAAACCCCCACACCAGCAGAGACCGACCTGAATCTCCCCGCACCACTCTGTTGCCTTTTTATATGGCAATAATACACTTGGAACATTTCCTCCCGAAACTGCGTAGGCACGGGATTCACATTTGATAAAAAAGATTTAAAAAAAAAAAAAAAAATCAATAAATTAGCATTGACACCGCACCCCGTGAATGCTAATGGAGCATCTCCCACCATCGGCAGCAAGGGAGGAATTTTTCTGACGCTGCTGCTTTCACAAGCTCGGCGGGGAAACGGTGCCAGCCTGCGCAGGAGCTCCCCGGGGAGAGCCGGGACCCAACCTCGAGGGGGCGAAGTCACGGTGACTGCTGGAGGGGTTACAGTCTGCCACCCTGAAGTCAAGAGGCATTTGGGAGGGATAAAAGTCCTGGCAGCGTGCTGGACACTAACATACCTCACCTCCTCGTGACTGCCACGTGAAATCCTGGAACTGTGGATTAAATACAGGGGGTTTTTCTATGGAGAGGAGTTTCCCCCCGCACCTCACCCCAGCGACAGCTGCGCCCCCCAAGCGGAAGGACGGGTAACCCTCTTCTGCAGGACCCTTAGGAAATCCGTGACACCCACCCAAGGGTCGCCCTAGGCAGGACCGAACGCAGCTTTCCAGAGTTTCGCCCGGTTTAGGGTGGCTGTGCTGAAGACTTCAGAGGTTTTGGTCTTTTGCCAGGGCTCCTTTCCCCAGCCCCAGCGACCGACCCGCTCCCAGGGCACGTGGATGGAGCTGCCACCAATCGCTCTTCCACGGGGCTTGAGCAAGGGCTGGAGGCAGCACCTAGTTGCTGCAAGACGAGTAGCTGGGTTTAATCAGCCTCGGTCAGGAAGGCAAAGCTTTGCGTGCATGGCTTCTTCGGGGCTTATTTGCTTCTTAAGTAATTAAAAATAAATCCCAACCTGAAATTCAGACTATTCCAGTGGGGAGGGAAGGATGGGAGAGAGAAGAGAGGTTTTCCAGGAAACCAGCCCCAATCGGACAGACTTTGAGCCACGCTCGTTTTGCCACAGAGTTTTGCTGCCCTGTGCGCCACGAACCTCACGCTGTGTCCCATGTCACAGAACTAACTCGGGCAGACAGCTCAAGGACTTGCCCAGCCGAGATCTGCAGGAGGGAGCGTTGGGGGGAAGAGAGGAGAAGCTTGTCTGCTTCTGCTCCGATTTCGCAGCGTTCCCTGTCATTACCGCTGCTTCGCTTGTCTCGCCGTGACTTTCCGTAGAGGACGGGCACAAACAGAGAGGGGCTCCGCAAGAAGAGCTCCACAAACTACATTAGCTTAAAAAAAAAAAAAAGAAAAAGTATATATATCTGCCTTTCAATCAAGCTAGCCTGAATACCTAAATAATAAAATCTCCTTTCAAGGTGATGTGATCAAAAGTGACACAAGAGAAATAAAGAGGGGAGGAAAAATCGAGATAAAAACAAAGAGAGAAGGGAGTTGTCCTGGCAACTGGTGTACCTTCCCAGCACTCCAAGATTATCGGATGAAATAAACGTTTTCTAATTAAATTCATAAAAGGTGGCGTTTATCAGAGGGTGACCACTTAACGTTTTGTTGTGGAAATGGTTATTTTCTGGCAGCTGAAGGACTTAATAATGGCCTGGCTTTGATCTAAACGCAATACTTACATCCTCTTTTCACCGAGGACATTTTTTTTTAAAAAAACCCCAAACTTTAAACAATAATAGTAGATATTGTGAATAAAGCCTAAATCAGGCCCTCAGATTAAGCAGCAGCGGCTGTGAACAGCCTCTCGCAGGCAATGAGATAATTCCCCCGTAATTACCCCGGATTTATAACTCTCCGGGTGAGACAAGAATCACGCCCACCCAACTGTAACCTGACCCTCCCTGCAAACATCAGCGGTTCCAGAAGCTTGACACGCGGGGGACTTCATGCCCAAGAGCCAGCTGGCAACCTGCAGTCCTGCCCGTCAGCCTCTCATCCAAGGTCAAGGATGGCAGGACTGGAGTGACAGCCTTGGAGAAAGGCTGCCAGATTTAATAAATCTTCCTCAAAGCCCATCTTTCTTCTCCAGCGCTGCCTGGAAGCCGGTAACGGGCTGGTGGGAGCTGCAGACACGAGGAGAAGGGCAGCACCGTGTTGGATGGTGGGCTTTTGCCATGCAAACTTTGGAGCCCCAGAACAACGGACGAGCAAGAAGCATCAGGTAGGGTTCTCAGCCTGTTAAGAGGTAGAAGTCCTACTGGCTTAGCACCCTCCAGTCTGCACAGGCGTGCCAAGCCAGTCAACCTGCCGCGTGGATGAGTGCTAGGCGAAGGCGGCTGTTGGGGAGAGAGAGATCGGCTTCGGCGCATCTTTTAGTCTTTGAACTCTTGAGATAAACAGTCTAAATTAAGCAGCAAAACATTCCAGGCTCCCTAGCAAAGCCGTCCATTTCAGAGAAGCCCTAGGAAAGCGAGGCGTCGACCGGAGATGGCCACGGGACATGCAAACGTCCTACGGCGACTGCGAGTGGCCTTCCCCAGATGTAAACACAGAGGGAGCGGTTTACTGCAAAACTCTTGGAAAAGCAGACAGCCCTTTTGAGTGCTTCTCAGCTAAATAAATCTGGTTAGATCACTGCACATCCTGCGCTGGAAAGCACTGAGGAGCACAGGCTAGAGGCAGGCATTTGATGAAATATTTATCACTCAAAACCAATGAAAAAACCAACAAGAAGGGAAGTGTATTTTTTAAAAGGCTTCTTTGCAATGTGCATTTCTGAGGAAGAACGTTGGCAACAACAAAGACCTCCCTGCGAGGCGTTACGAGCAACGAGAGCCGATAGGGAGGCAGACGGAGACCTCGCCAGCAGGGACCAGTCCCTTCTCGCTACGGCTGTCCTGCTCCCATTTCCTATGGCAGCGCCTGGAAAGATGGGCGGCAAACATCCAGGAGAGGTGGCAAGGACATCACCCGCGTGGTCCTCACCACAGTCAGGAGCTGCTGCGAAGGGAGGGAGCGGGGACATCATATCTCTTCTACTCGTGCTCGGGAGGAACATCAGAGCAGATGAGACTCCAGCAACAGCCCCACGCTGCCAAACGATGAGGTTTTTTAATACTAGAGGAACTCTGCAGTGGCCAGGAGAGCTGAGTGTGTGGGATGGGGAGACCCACCTGGTGCACATCAGGTCAGGAGGCAGTGAACAGCCTCCAGGAGAAACGAAGGGGAAGCATTTTTGCCTACAGATCCTCCTCTGAGCTGCCATGGATGCAAGTTACTTTTTCAGACCGCAGACTAAAGCATTCGGAAGACACTCTCACATCTGGTAGCACTGATGTGCGGCTGAATTCAGACAAGCTGCTGAGCAGCTGCCAGGTCCCACTCCCTTTGTGGAACATGGGAAGAGCATGTAGTGATGGTCGGAGTCTGGACACAAAGTCCTCCTCTAAGCTCCATAAAGCTGATCCCTCCCAGCGGCTCTCAGAGCTGATGCTCTTCTGAAATAGCTGGTGGAGAAAGAGGCTTTTTCACGCAGTGGCGTATCAAAGGTGACTGTGGGCTTTCCACTGCAGCCTCTTCCTCCTCCACCCTGAACTAATGACCTGAACCAGGGAGATTTCAATTCCCAGGGACATCAGCATCAGCAGGACCCCGACCTTTTTCCACATCTTCCCTTCTCAGAGGCAGATTTTCCAAAGCTCTGAGCAGCACCAGGGTGCATGGGACAAGGGTGACCAGCACCCAGCACCTGGAGACGGACGCGAACCACGTGGTCCCGTGGTGGCTTGTGTACCATGATACAAGGAAACTAAACGTTATACTTGCACCACCCGTTGACTAAGCTGAAAGGAGACAATAAATAGCACTGAGACGGAGCAAGTCTTTCCCATGAGATCTTTTTGTCCGTGTGTCTGTCCATCCTCTAGTCATACGTCATCACATGAAACTACAGTACGACAACTCTTATCTAACTGCTGGGACTCTGGATGGACACGAACCAAGCCCGACACTCTCTGTCGAATGCCACTCCACCTGCCAATCACTTGCTGGGTTGCGTTTGCTTCATTTTCCTTCCCCTGCCCCACGGTAATTTCATGCTGCCAAGAGCCTGCCTCGTCTTTCAGATCAACAATGTAACAGCAGCATCCTGTATTACAACACACTCAATTTATTTATGATCTCTCAAAGACTCAATTAGCTTCAGTTTACTCATCTGTGAGATGGGTACAGGATCTCACATCTACTTCAGAGCTACCATCAATCACCAGATAAATTATTCATCATTTACAAGGTATCATTAGCCATGCTCTTTCATACCTGGGGATACACACACATATGGAAAGCTTTAGATGTTCACTCTTAATGCTCAATGGCTTTCATCTCAGTGAGTGCAATCCCAGGAGAAACGCCCTCTGCCACCCTGACTTTATTAAGGGGACAAAATCTCATCATGGAATAAGGATTGGGGATTTCTCAGCACTACTAGTTCTTGCTCTCCTGTAGTACTCTAACCCTCTTCTGCCTCCGTTCTTCCATCTCAATTCCCAAGGTTTCATTTATTCACACCTACAAAGTACTACCAAAAAGAAAGACAAATTCCTGTATGAAAGGTGCTACGAGAGAGGAAAATGTCATCACGCCCAAAGCCCATGATGAGAGGTGACTTGGCTTTAACAGATTAGTCAATACCGCCTGGTGAAAAATAGACCTTCTGATGGATTTCAGTGTCTGCTCCGCCTTGAACAGCAAAAGCACTTAAGTGCTTACGCAGACCGCTGCTCCCTTCATCGACAATTTACAGCCAGGACTAGTGGCTGGCAGAGAGCTGGCATGAGTAGATAAACCGCCAGGCCCCGAAGATACTAATCATCCATTATGCTCTTTTCCATTGCTTGCCAATGAGACATGGCTGACAGAGAGGTGATCTTTGTCCTGTTGCATTCATCCCATAAATTAAAGACGTTATTGGATCTTCTCAATTGCCTTATTTTTGTTTGAACACCCAATTTTCCTGCTGGAAACCAGCTTTTAGACAGCTGGAAGAGTGTTGAGCGGAATTACCCCTCTGAGCAACGCCACGTACGCGACTTGGGGGCAAACCTCTGTCAAGGGTTGCCATCAGAGCCATGGTCTCTCCTAATGAATGTGCGTTACAGAATGAGCTGATGGCACCGGGGTGGCTCTGGAGGACCGCGGCTACCGGGCAATCAGAGAGTCACACTCCCCATTAATGAAATGCACCTAATTTACCAATGGGACCAGAAAGTTGGGATAAAACAGCAATGTGAATGTGGTTTTCCTTGTCTTTAACTGCCTCCCTCACACACGCGAGTTGTCTGGGGACGGTGCTGCCCCAACGTCGGTCCTAGTGCGGATAACCCTGCTACAGCAAACCAAAGACATAGGTTTTTTTGCAGAGAGCCACGATCAAGTAGACAAGCACACAAATTGGGTGTCACCCACATTTGTCCCCCGTTGTCCCTCCCAGAGAAGCCAGCTCCTTGCACCATGCTTCCCACCACCACAACTGGCCTGTCAGCTCAAACAGCAGCACCAGGTCGAGCTGATTTTCAGAGATGAAAATCCACTTGAGGAGGTAAGAAGAGTTTTGGGGGTGCCCAGCATGCTGGATACACATGGGACTCAAAAATACCCCTCTGCAAGGAGCGCCAGGAAAATCCTGGGAATCAGAACCCTGAACTCCTTCCAAAATCTCTCCACGAGGAGGTTCAAGCCCTGCTTTTGGCTGCGCTTGGAGATGTTGTCCATCTAGAACCAAGCAGCGCTCTTGGATGCCAGCAGAGCAGGCAGAGGCACCACTTGGTCCCCACTTCATTTTCCTCCTTTCAGCTGTCCCAAAGGAGGATGGGGAGAGGCTTCTCCCAACTCCATCAGCATCGCAACCTGCTTGCGAGAGCTGCTGTGGGAGGCAGGCAACGAGGATTGAAATGCTTCAAAACTGAGCCTCAAAAAACTAAAGAACTGCAGTGTCAGCCCTCGCTGGCTGGGGAGCAGCTGCCCACAGCATGACAAAGGGGACTGTCCCCATCCCACCACAGCTCCTGAGGAACGGGGTCGTGTGCCCGCTGACATCCACAGAGCAAGCCTGGATCAAAGCTCCTGAATCAATCCACTTTATACCGTCAGACCAACAAATGAGGGTCTGAAGCTGAGCAACTTCTGTAGCAGAGGCGATGGTGAGCTGAGCGTGGCCCTTGCTCCATAGTTCCTCTAAACCCTCCTGATTCCAGCCAGAGATTTCTGCCCAGGCATTGCACAGTTCGGGGTAGCACTGCAACATCTGTCTGCTCCAGGCCATGGGAAAGGAAAAAAAAAAACCCAACTCCAAAATCCTAAAACTTGGTTTAGGGGAAAAAAACCCAACAAACCCCCAAACCCAACACCAAGTACTTCCCTACTGCAACTTGTCCAGCTTGTGCCCTCTCCCACCATCCCACCGACCCTGTGCCAGGCACTGACCCCGTCCCCCTGCCCTGGGTGCTCCCAGCCCATTTGAAGGGCTGGAGGCCGGCGAAGCACAGGGCTGCAGACTAATTACCTTGCGGCTAATTATCCCCCACTCTGCGACTGAGCCCATCGCAAAGAGCCAGGGAGAAATTCCCACATTTCCCCAGCTTTCCTCCCCAAACGCTCCACACTGGCTCGCCCCAGCACGGGGTCAGACCATGAGGCAGCGGAGGAGAGATGGCGAGGTAGAGGAGGCAGCCGGGGATAGCGAGCACCGACGTGGGAGGCAAGGGCTGCAGCAACCCTGGACTTGAGGTGAAAGAAGTAGCAGAGAGAAAGGGATCAGGTTTGGAATTCTGGGGAAGTATTGAAACAGTTTTGGAAAAAAAGTCTCCAAACTTGCAGGAGGAATAAGGAGAAGGGACTGCAGGTCTGTTCACCTGCTCACACGCTATAAATCCCCCCGACCGACATAATAAGGAGCTTTATCTGCCCATCCGAGGCGCTGGCCCAGGAGCCAGCCGGGGTATCAGTGACATTCGTTGCCATGGGAACGCTATTACCAGGAAACGTGGCTCAAGGTGGAGAGGAAACCCCAGAGATTCATTAGCAACAGGTTCCCATGGCAACCGCTCCAAACTCATTAATAATTCTCCCTTCACACACACCCCCCCAAAAAAAAAAAAAACCAACCCTGAGTGTGGGTGTGAAAATCCTTTGGGAAGGCTGATCAAAGGGCGGGGAAGATGCACACACAGGAGGAGCGGCACAGCACAGTCCCCCCCCACCTCCCCAGCACCCACCTCCCCAACTTGCCTTTTGAACCCACTGTATCAATAAAAGCAAGCGGTTATGGTGGACGCAGCCCGTTTGCAGGGCAGCATCATGCTAAGGGACGTACTGCGGGCTGAGAGCAGCTGCCAAGGGTAAAAATAAGATTTCTCCATTAAAACTGAGAAAGAGGACAAAGCGCGTGTGGTGTGGCTCCAGCCTGGCTGCTTTCTCCCTCCTGCCCACCCCAATGGGTGCTGCCACATCCCCCACGGCCCCTCTGTTCGCCTCCTGCCATCAAACCCACTTGCTGCTCGCTAAATCTGTTCGCCCCGGATTTGAGACCGCAATTCTCCTCTTGTCCTAAAAACGCAGCTGGGCTGCAAAAAGTGTTACTACGTGCGAGAGAGAAGCAGAAGGTGGAAAATACGGGCAAAGGCAGAGCACGGAGAACAAGCCCCCAACTCCAGCGCTGCTCCCTCCCACCCGGCTTTCCCAGGAAACACGACGCGCTCCCTCGTTCTTGAAAAAATCACCTGTCTGGGCAGGGAACACCCCAGCGCTGAGTTTTTATAGCACTTCCAGGAAATCTCGCTGTACTACGCACGTCCCAGTACAGGTGGCAGCGAGACAAGTCAGCGTGAGTCTGACTTGGGAGAGCACGGGGATGGAGAGCGAACGTTCAAAGGGCTTAGATAAAAATGCAGAACACCTCGGTGTCCTCTGCTGTAACAGCGAATTTACACCACAGGTGTGTCCTCGTTCGCAGAAATGCTGCGGGGAGCTGGAAAAGGGAAACGGTAAATTATCTGGACCAGAAGGAGCATCCCCGTGAGCTCCTGCAGAATACACGCCGCGGGATCGGGCAGCCTAGAGGCACTCCGGTGTCTTTTAATACGCGTTCCCCTCCTCCCAGCTGAGTTGAGGTTTCCTTCATTTACATCTGTCTTCTTTTACAAGTCACAAAAATTGAAGGGAGAGCAATACTTGATCCCTAAAGTTCAAATATTTCTGGGAGAAAATGTCCCCTCTCATGCCTTAGTGCCTCTTTCGGTCCCCAAAACCCCAGGCACCCTTCAACGCTTGTGCTGAACTCACAACCCGGCTGAAAAACAGGCGGAGAAGCATTTGCCTGGCTTAGTTGTGCTGATGTTCTGCGTGCGTTCTCTCAAAACGTGGGCTCTAGCACTTCAAAACCGGCCCCAAAGCCTAATAACCGCCAAAGCTAATAGCAAGCCTGTTCCCCTGGTTTTTCCCGTGGGTTTCAGTGAGACTGCTCACAGGACAACGAGGCAGAGTTGGCAGTATTAAGTATTCTGCAGCACTTCTATAACAATAGCTGTTCCTCCCAAAGCCAAATAACATTGAATTAACCGTAATAATAGTATAATAACTGAACAAGCCCGGGGGAAGAATGTATGGCTACTATTTTTTCATGTTTGCTTGCTTTACAGAAATGAGATATAATCTCTTATGATAAATGAATATCAAACAGATCAAACCATCTCCATGGTTTTTATCCTCTGCAGCTACAATAAAAAGTCGCAGGCAATATTAACCAAATACATTTCACAGGCAAATATTAGAGCCCAGCCCACGGCTGTCAAACTTCCAGGAGCGGGTTTATTTCCTATACCTCCAGCCTCATCTCCCAGATGCCAAGTTGTAAAAGTGACATCTTGGCTGAAAGAGCCTCCCACATCAGAGAAACTGTCAGATAGTGCAGATTAACGCATTTGGGATATGTTATAAATACACACACACACACACACATGTATATGAGTTCTTCTGTTTACATAAATAGCAAAACACGTTCACCAGGCGAGACTGCTGAAATAAGACAGAAATCTGGTAAAATCAATAAATATTCAGGTCTACCGCTGTTTCACTCTACTTGTTCATGTCAGGGCAACGCTTCCAAACTTTTCCCTCTGCAGCATCTCCCCTGCGCAAGGAGATCCCGTTTGGGACTCCGTGCTGCAGCAGGGGATGTGCATCTCACACAGATCTGTTACAAGGTTCCGAAGCTCCAAATAAAATCCTCGGGAGTTTTAAAACTCTCTGAACAGCAACAACCACAAATAAATTAACTGAACAATGGTATGTTCTTCATGCAGCAGTGGTCCTGAGCCCAAGGCAGAGCGGGACCCCATCACACTAGGTGTGGCACAGCCTAGAAAGGCAGCGCTTCCCCCAAAGAGCTCCCGACCTAAAATTACTTGTTATTCCGATTCTAACAAATCTAGCCCCAGATACCACAAAACCTGGCATTGTAACTGGTTTTCCTTGTAGCAATTAAACAACAAAGGCAAGAAGCTGCTTCAGAGTGTCTCTTTGCTGCAGCTGCTTGGGATGCTGTTAAAGTTCATCGTAACAGAAAGGTCAGCAGATGACCAAGCCACCAACCAGAAAGCCTTTACCTCGAGATGCTCTTAAATCTGACTTTCTTACAATTCCCTCTGAAGAGGACAGAGTCTTTTTCCCCGTCATGTGATGGGTCAAAAATACATATACTTGTTCGAATGAATTTGGATAGAAGGAGCAAAGGTCAGGGAATATGCTTTCATTATTCACCATAATAAGACTGTGAGACTTGTAGAAGAAAGATATTAATAGTACTCAAGTGGGAGTTGCTTGGCTTGTTGCTGCAGATCGTCCAGCTGTGCTCTGCGAAGGCAGGTCTGGGACGAGAGGCATGGGCTGTGGGTACCCAGGACCACCCAACATCGCGAGGGATGCTCTGCGCCATGGGGGATGCTCTGCAGAGCAAGAAGCCCCTGGTACCTGGTGGGATGGGACTCGCAACATCCCTGTTAGGAAGCCCCGATCCCCTACAGGGAAACCACGCAAACGTGAAACACCCCACTGCTGTAAGTCCTGGAGGCACGAGAGATGACTGTCCCTTTCTTCCCTGTCACACATCCAGTGAGAGGCAGCGATGGCCCCTCAGGCCTCAAGGACAGAGTCCGCACTTCAGAAGATAGCAGAGCAAGGTGAAGCACTCCTCTCTCAGCTCTGATGTGCACGTGCTGTTGACGCACACAATACATACCACCTATGAGAACACGTCCTTCAGGAAAAACTGAACTGCAAGATGGCTTTAGAAAAGTCTATAGCTTTAACCTAACGTATTACTCTAATACTAGTGTTTAATTGGCGTAACAGGAGGAATTAAAACCAATTTACCCTGGGTAGGATTCGACTATGGATTTTAAATGCTATTTGTTCTGTCCTATTAAATACTGCTGTAGGGTTAATGCAGATCTTCAGAAATCGTGGTATTGGAATGCTACCGTGGCCTTAAAGAGCTAAGCTGTCCAGGATACCTATGCTGCAATTACCTCCTCTTGCACGGATGTCAAATCGGGGAGGACCTGTCCTCTTCAGATGTTCCCTCAAGGGCAGAATTTGAGACACTTCAGCAAACTGATAAGACAACCTTGCACCGTTTCTGCCCAAGCTGTGCTTTTTGCTGCAAGATAAAGACTGCCACTTCAAGGCCATCACTTTGGTACCTATCACCACTGCCAAAATTCACTTTACATAAGCAGGCTTCTAGAGAGAAGAAAAATCAAGGTATTTTAAGTCTTTGTATAAAACAGTAACTCCTCTCCTCAAGGACAGTATTTTATCTGCTGTATAATGAGATGGAGAAATCCCATCAGACTAAAGCAAGAGTTAAAAGCACTGCAAAAACTGCTCCAGGTTCCCAAAATCTCTGCAGTGTGGCTTCAGGAGGTGGTTTCATCTCTCAGCCTATAAAAAGCCCTGCAGGCCTCTTTTGGTATATAAATGGCCTGAAAACATAGGGAAAGCCACGTCCCTCCTGAGCTCTCGCACATCTGGCTTCATTAGTGATCACCAAAACAACGGGGGGAAAGAGGTGCGTGGAGACGAGGGAAGACGATTCCTCCTCCGCGAGCAAAGACTGCTCCATGGAAGGACAGTTCATCAAACCTTGGCATCACCTTTAAGATTTAAATGTGAAGAAGTCCAAGTATTCCCATTTCTCTTCAAGCAAAGCCATGAAGGTATGCCATGGCCTCAGCCCAGCACCTGGCTGGCACAAGGAAGCAAACCCAACCTGGACATCGTTCAGAAGTGGGTCATGGATCTCTTGAAACAACCTTTCTAGAAGAACAATAATGACATTATAAACCAAAACCTCTGCAGTCGGAGACCCTGAGGTATTTAGCTGGAGTCTCTCTGCACCCAATTTTCAGCAGCCCTGAATTTCTGAACATTAACAGCTTCTGCAGGCAACAATATGCTCAATGGCCCTTGATTAAACCAGAGCCAACCAGCCCCGTTTGGCTGAAACAGGCACCTCAAAATCATTCGCTCCTATTAAAACTTCTGCCTTTACCACTCATCATTCACCGACAGCTTTCAAAAGCCTGAGGTCTACAGAGCTGGAAAATTCTTCCTCAGGCTACTACTGTAACAGCAGTGTCGGAGTTACGCGAGTCCCCGCAGCCCTTCGGTGGCGGGGTTTGGCCCGGGAAGGGACAGCCCCGCAGGAGCCGCCTTCCCCTGCAATGCTGCCGTAACCCAGGGGCCGAGGCGTTCTTCTCGGGACCTGCCTGGGGAATTTGCGTGCAGGAGCTAACACCTCCTCCCGTGCACGGGGACAAAAGTCATCAGCTTTCACGTCATGTTGCACGTCTTGCTCGGGACGTGACTCTGAACCCAAAAGCTGGATGTTTTTTCCCCACTGGCATATCACCTGGCCTAAAGAAAGAGAGCCTTTCTCCCCAACCTTGCCTTGCTTCTATCCTTGGACCGCGACACCTGCATCCACGTTTCCATTCACTAAAACACCTCGGCTTTCTCAAAGCAAACGTTCAGATCAATATGCTAAAAAAAAAAACCAAGCTGAGAAACTGTAGATGCACCAGCAATTTAAAGAATAAACAGAGAGAACCGCACAGCTCACACCAGGCGGGGCGGTTTAGCGAAGGTGCTGCGGGTTGGCCGACATCCACGTCCGAGACCGCGGAACTCCAAGGAAAATCAATGGTGCGTTGTGATGCTCTTGCAGACACGTCCAAAGAGGCTTGGGTGGGGGTTCCCACCCGCCATGGGGGCAGCTTGGGAGAGAGGGACAGGCTGACCTCCACGGGGCCAGGGGAGGAAGGAGACCATCATCGGGAGAGCAGCCCGAAGGTGCTGGGAGCTGCAGCAGCTCTCTTCTGCCCGTGGCAGGAGGCTTCTCTGAGCTCTGGTGCTGGCCTCTGGTTTAGAAACTTCTGGTTTTTGTTTTCTCCCAATTTCACCTCCTCCTCCTTGCGATGCTAAGGCAGCCTGGCCCAAATCTCAACTGAATGTCCTAGTAAGGCAGGACACAGACCCCCTAAAGCTCAAACAGGCATCGATTTCAACACATCCAAGACGCGCAGATACTTTGCAAACTTTCTTCACACACCCTTCAAGTTTCCCTAGCACATTGAGTGAAAGCTGGAGGATTTATCAGCAGCCCTGTCTGCAAGGATGGAGAATAAGGAGAAAAGGGT
Organism: Bucorvus abyssinicus; assembly: GCA_009769605.1. Lineage (NCBI taxonomy): Eukaryota > Metazoa > Chordata > Aves > Bucerotiformes > Bucorvidae > Bucorvus > Bucorvus abyssinicus. The sequence continues at coordinate 15,477,528 of CM020044.1, forward strand.
CAGGAGTCCTCGCCTCTCCTGCCCGCGGCGCTGCAGCAGGCTGCAGTCCGGCTGTATTTCACACCCTGCAGCCCCAGGGCACTGCCCAGCGTTAAACACAGCCACGAAGTTAGCGTTAGAGGAGAGCGAGAGTTATAGGGAAGGGGGAAAAGAGGCTTTCAGCTGAGATTTAAAGCGAGCTGCTGAGGCAATGAGACAGGGAGGGAGAGGAAGGGAGAGCCACGGTGCCATAGCTGTCTTCAGCTGTGAAAGATGAACACATTGGCTCGAAATGGCCCTCCTTAATTTTATAGCCTCATCCACGCCGTGGCTCAGCTCACCCGGCCCGCGCTGCCTTCCCAGAGCCCTCCGTCCCCCCTGCCCCACGCAGGCAGACATGTCCCCTCCTTAACACCCGCAGAGCCCGAACCACGGCAGGGCAAACACTCAAGGATTGCTGCGGCTCGGACCGAGCTCCACGTGGTACCCGCACGAGCGACCTCAGCTTTTCCCAACCTCGATTTTCCCCACTTTGCAGCAATATACATCTTTTTCTATTAATTTGCTCTCCCAGTGCGCTTATTATTTAAGCTCTGCATTACTTAACTCTCCAGCGTGGTTAGAGACACAGTTTGCAGAAAAGGCACTATGCAAAATAAAATTGTATCCTCTGTTGTAATTTGTTTCAGGGGCTAATTACCAGTTTTATTGGGTTTCTGAGCATGAACGTGTGCTGCATATTACGTACGGCACAGCTGCATGTCAGAAAGTGATCCTCTGAGCATTAAAAGTTTCATACTTTTATTTTTAAAACCGTATGGGAAAGGCAAATAATAGCTGGTCATTAGGCATTGAATAGGTTCCGTTTTTCAACCTTTTTTTTGGGGTTTAGTGTCAATATTCGGGTTTTCCCCATAGTCCCCACCAAGCCCAGGAGGTTCCTTCGGTCGAGCGAAGCTCCACCGTATCAGCAGACAACTGCTCCCGAGCACATCACACCAAAACACTCATCTTAAGGAGAGATGAGGATAAACAAGTTTTGGCAGCACATTCTTAAGAAGAGGCCTCAGCCTTTTGCAGCCTCCCAAAAAACAGCGGCTGCGGGGAACCAGCCATCGGGAAGAGCGAAGCTGAGCTCGCCACAGCAGCTTCGCAGTCGCGCATGGGCTGCTTGCCACGAGCACGTCAAAACGAGCCGAGCTTAAACAGGACATAATTGGGGTTATAATGCTTTTGTTGCTCATCTTAAAGGAATACGGAATAATCCGTCTGCGATGAGTCGCTACGGATGAATGGGAAGGGCTCTGAACCCACCGGACAGCCGCGTCCCATGTCTTGCTGCCCTGAGGCCAGCCCGAGCCCAACCCAAACCACGCAGGGAAAGACGCTCCTAAACCTGCAATCGGTTTCAGCACAGCTCTAAACATCCGAAGTTGTAAAAAGGATAAAGACGCAGAGTTGTGCCTTTTTCCTTGGCAAATGTAAGGGGAAGAAAACGTCAAACCTTCTCTTTTGCTGGGGGGGGAAAAAAGGTAAATACACCAAGAGATGTCCAGGAAAGAGACTCAGCTGCAGCACAAGGGGAGAAAAAGGCTTTTCCTACATCCAGAAATAATAATTAAAGAGTTCCCCTTGGTGAGGGGAACAGTGATGGGGTGTGCAAGGAGGGCAGGGTGAGGGCATGCACCCAGGGGTGCTCCATGGGAGGGGGCACTGCCAGGACCCCGCTTCGCCAAGCAAACATCTCCCTCCTCAAAAAGCCCCTCTGCTCCCAAGAGGCTGCATGTGGTTAACTCCCATCAGGCTGGAGGCGACGAAACTTCCCGGAGAGAGCGTGTGGCTGCAGGAAAGCCTTCCCGGAGCCGGGCTGATGGCATCTTGGCAAGCGGAGCCCCAGGGAAGAAGCACGTCCCGCTGGCAGCCCGCCACCCCATCCCTCCCTCCTATTACACGTCGGCCCTTTGCTATTCGGAAAGCAAAAGGCCAGAGATTTGTTTTAACAACACAGCATTAGCTTTTCACGGAGGAATAAAAAGTATCAGCAAAACAACCTACGCATGTAAAATCCCAATTTACATTCCCCCGAGCGGAGTGGTGCCGGGGACCAGGTACTCCCACAAGAGATTGAAGTGCAAGTGGGACCTCGGAGCAGTGAGGACGGAATCATCCCCAGCAAGGAGCTGTACCTAAGCTGGCACATCAACACGGACAGAAGGGATCACAAGTGATGGAAGAAGCCCCAGCTGATGTGTGGTGGTGGCACCAAGCCCCGTGCTTGGTGCTACCTCCTGCTCCCCGTGACCCCTGGCTGCAGGTGCCCCAGCTGCATCCCTCAGGGATGGCCAAAGCAGACCCACAGATGGGGTTTGGGGGATGATGCCTCCTCCCCACTCAGCTCCCGCTCCGTGGCCAGGCTGTCCTGCATCTCCTCATCCCCTCCAAGGGGCCCGTCCCCACGACAGCTCACTTGGGGGAGCCCAGACAAAACACCGTATTCCTGGGATTTACTGCCAATCTAACAGGGCTTGGCTTTGCCACCAATTCCGACTTAATCTGAAATTAAAAACAGATGAAGCACGAGCTCCTGCCTGCACCCTCCCTGGATCCTGCCCTTGCCAACCTGAGCGCTGCTGAGGAATGGGGATGGAGGATGAATCTGGGATCTGGGAAATTGCAGCCAAACCTGCTACAGTGGGAAAAGGGACGCGTGTCTCCAGGGCCCCCAGGATCTCACCCGCTTGTCTACCACCATGACCTTTCGGACCACTTTCATAGTCTTACCCTGCTCGTGCGCCTGGCAGCAAAAGCGTCGGCCCTGGGGATATTCAGCGCATCACCATCACAGGGACACCCACAAACACACCTTGAGAAAATCCCGTTCCAGCCGCAGCCCCTCAGAAGGGGAGCGCTGGAAGCCCACGGAGCCACCCCTTGCAACAAGGAACGGCAGTTTGTCCCGCTCCAAGCAACAGGCTTTTAATCCTTATCACCAGTTTTATCTTTGGCTCATGCCGTGGAAGGCTTTGGAGGAAGAGAGGGGCTGAATGAAACCTGAACTTCTGCAAAGCAAGGAGGCTGCGATCATAAAAGTGGTCACAGGTCCCTGAATGATCAGAAGGCAGCCCAGGGGGGCACCCAAACCCATCCACCTCAAGGAAGTCCTGCATCGGTGTGCCGGAGAGCGGAAGCGTAGGCTTGGTACGAATTGCTGTGCCAGCCACAGCGAAGGTGGGAATCGCGCTACGGGACGCGGGTACATCTCCTTCTCCTCTGTATAACCCACAGCAACACAACCAGGGGGGTCTCTGCCTTCGTCAGCATAAGCCCTGCCCACCCTGGGACCCAAGTGCGCAGCCTTGGTCCATGCCACAGTGACACCTCACTCTTCCCCCCAGCTCTGCTCTTCCCAGGTCCTTGCAGACCGGAGTCAGAAGGCGTAAGGAACGCTCCTGAGCGAACTGGCACTGTCTGCTGCCCGTAAGCCAGGGCACGGCGGTGCAATTACACGGTGTCTAACAACAAGCGTTTTCTTACCTCACACAGCTCCTAAAATTACCAATTTCATGGTTGATTTTTCTCTCTGCTCGTTTCTGCCTGTAACTCTCACGCCCCCCACGCTTCCCCGCTCCCTGGTGAGAGGGTGCACTGCAGCATGGACGGCCAGGGCTTCGAGGAGCTGCTGGTGGCCTTGTGATGGGACACGTGTCACTGGCTGTGTGCATCCCAGTGCAGGAGTCATTTCCTACACGTGTAGCAGACACATTCCAGTGCCACGTGTGCATGGGGCTGGCATCTGCAGAGCGAGTGCAGGGTCCCTGTCGGTACGTGGGATCAGGAACTGCAGGCACTGGGGTCTGAAGGCACCTGATGCTGCTCTTCACGACCTGCTGCTCACTGCACCGTGCCCTGCAAGCACAGCCAGCCCACCACCAAAGTTCAGCCACTTCCAGAATGCTCTTCATAGTCCTTACAGCTAAGATGTTCCTTCAAATCACCGGTCTTGTGGGAAAACTCCTTTCCACGCAGCACGCACTTCAGCTCAAGGGGAAAGGATGAAGCCCTAGAGCAGCTCTTAAGCTGCCATGCAGTTATTGGGCTAAGGTTTTACCCTCCAGGCTTGATACCCAAGGGCCTAAGAGGTATTTCACGCCCCTTTAGCAATGGATCGAAAAATTTCCATGGCTGTATTTCCACTCACAGAACAGTCCTGGAAATTCTGGTGCCTGCACGTAAAAGGCACCGGTGCGCATTAGTGATCCTCTGCGCAGCCAGTCCCCCCTCACCACAACTGCAAGGTGTCACCATACCACTGGACATTTATTTTCTTGCTCACCACTTGGCATCGACTTCCTCAAATACCAGACGAGGCCAGTGACAAGCACAGAGATGGAGCACCACACCCTCATGGCACAGCCCGATGCTCTACCAGGACTCCAGGATGCCAAACCCACGCACTTCACCTTTCACAGCCTGTCTGCTCTTTGAACGAGATCTGAAAAAATGGAGTCACATTAATCTCAACATCATTTTTGGCCAAGGAGCATCTATCTGGCCAGCGGGGAACAGGCCTGATCAATCCCGTGCTGATTTCTCACGTCAGGTTAGACTTTATTTAGTGGTTTGACTCTCTGAAGTCATATATCTCCGGCAGCTTCGGCTGAAGGAAGCGTAGCCTGATGTTTATAGTAACAAATCTAATAATCAAATACAGTCTGGTAAGTGACAAACTGTTTATTTTCCCTCACATGAGGAATTCTTATAAAACTGCTGAAACATTCCATTTAAAAGTCATTTACATGGCGATGTGCTGGGTATTGTCATAAATCAGGGAAAGCAGCCTCGTGAATAATTTCAGAGACTAAAAATAATCCCAACCAGGAATCTTCGCTTCACACTTGAACTAAGGAACATGCAAGTATATATATACAATTTCTGGATTTGGGGAGTTTTTTCTTAATTAAGACAAAAGGCGGCTCCAATTGATGGGAATTTTGAGACACAAGTCGAGCAGCACATGGGAAGGGGTTGGATGGGTGCTGTTCCCTGGCCCGGTGGGATCCCAGCAGACTTTGGACTACTTACAATCTCCTTTCTTTGGGGCGCCCAAGCGTGGGAGCCCAGCCAAGGCTTTAGGAGACAGACACACACAGGGGAACAGATACAACACTCTAAACGACGTCCGTATCTTCACGAGTGGTTCCACCAAAAGAATTACTGGGTCAGCTCAAAGGTTTATCCAGCTCCTGTCCTTGGCAGTGCAAATACACAGAGAAAAAGAACATAAAACCAAGGGAAAGTAAAGCAAAAACCTTCCCGGTACTCAGCAACCAGCGGGACCTCTTGATGAATGAAACTTTACAAAAGTACCACCAGCTGCCTGCTCCAAGCCGTTCAATACCAATTCACCAAGCAACGGCACCAGAGGCATCCAATCCGTACGAGACCGGAGGTCCCGACTGTACTCCAACCCCACCGGTGTCCAGCAGGATCTCGAGGGGGAGGTTCTGCTTCAAATTATACTCGTGATGATCAGTAGCTATTCATGTTAAAGCAGGTGCTTCCCATAAAAACTGGTCTAAAAGTTAAGTTAACAAGATCAGAAACAGGTCCCCATAAGTTTACTTCTAAATCTGGAAGTCCCTTTGGCAGCATGTCTGAAGCCTTCAGCAGGAGAACAACCGAACCCTCGAAATATTTCACTTGAAATAACTCATACACTTCCAGGAAAAAGAGGAAAAAAGAAAATATGCATTACTTCCCCTCCCCACACTTTAATTTGAAATATGACAACAGGGAAAGGCAGCTGAAATCCCACACTTTCCCCAGATGGACGATGAGGTAATTGGTGGACATCTGCCCATGTTAGACTTCAAATCCCATTTTGCTCCCTACACGTCATCTGTGGTTGCAACCTTCCCTGCGAGCTGGAACACCCCTTTTGCAGCAGAGGTTTGACATCTAGTGGACAGACGGCTCCCAAGAAGCTGCCACTGCAGCCAGGGGACATCAGGGCAAAGTCACCCTCCCAGCAGGAGAGGACCCAAGGAGCAGGGGTTCACCAGGCACCCGTGATAAAAGACGCAAAAACCAGGGGGTTCCTCCAGCCAAAAGAGGCCAAGCAGCGCCAGAACTAGGAAGAGCAGGCCAGGCTGGTGGCTGGTGGGAGAGGTTATCGAGGCTCAGCACTGGCCGGAGAGACAAGACCAAGGTGGGCAATGCTCAGACACCAAGCAAACACAAGAGCCATACTTCTCTATTCTCAAAGTGCTGTAGCAAGCCGCTGTCTCCCTGGTGCTCGAGAAGGGGGTACCCAAGGGGCTGCACAGTGCCATCAGACCCCAAAGGATTTGGGGTCAGAACGGGCAGCTCAGGAGAGTCACCCATGATCAGCCCTTCAAAAGGCTGGTAGGAGCTGCTGGGTCTGTCCCGGGAGCTGCACCGTGACCTGGGCCACCAGCTGGTGACCTTGGACAAACCATAGCGCGTACCCCTACCAGCAAGGCAAACCAGCCCCTGCCCGCAGCCAGATGACTTCAGTAGTCAGTCAGTCCTGCTCAGACACGGTGTTATGCTGCTGACCTGCCCCCAGCCCTCTGCAAACCCCATCTTGAAATCAGCCCATCAATCGTACTCTTATCAGACAGGCGCAGGGTATCAGCGCAGGCATTAAGGGCCATCCCAAACACCCGGATAAACGAGGAGCTTTCCTCAGGCCTGAGAAAGCGGCATTCATTGCAGAAGCGGCCGAGATCCACACAGCTCCCGAGAGATTCAGCGTGCCCAATTCCCATAAAAATGGATGGGCTGGAGAGGGCAAGAACATCCACGGGAAGCCCAATTGTTGCTCAGGCTTTCTTTCCAATTTACAGGCTGAGGCAGCTCGGGATGGAAGCTCGAACGGGCTCTGAATGAGAAACAGAAGCTTTTGGAAGGCTCCTGGCTCTCCAGCCCTCCAGAAAGGGCAGCAGGTCACAGAGTACCAGAGAAAGCAACAGCAGCGCAGAACCTGACAGGTCTTGTTCTTCTTGGCAGCCCTGTTAAACACAACAGGACTATGTGCCTTTTTAAGGATGCCGGTCCAGGTGTTATAAGGCAGAGAACATCCAGTGGACGTCTGGTTCCCTCGCTACGGCAGGCGAAATAACGGCTGTTTGGCAATGGATTGCACCAAGGGCCATTTGAAGTTGCAGAAAACATGGACGGGATCCAACGTGAGATTGGATCAGGACACACTGCCGGAGCCAAACGCATTCCTTGATGCATTAACCTCTTGGGAGGAGGACACACCTCCCTGTTTCATGGTCTGATGATGGGGAGCCCAGCGTGACCCCGGCCTCTGGCTAGGGCACGTCATGCAAACAAGGAGCGACTGCTCTGGAACGAGACCTCCACGGGATCTGCAGCAGGGGAAAATTCAGTTCAAGCCTTGCTGCTCCTTGCTCAGCACTGCCTGCTCCCAACACTCTGCTCTGTCAGCCCACCGCTCCGCTTTGGTGATACCTTATCCTGTTTTGCGAGACGTGCTCTTCTGCATCGTGACATTGTCTTGCCTGCCAAGGACACGCACGGGCGAAGGGAGGACTCGGCCATAAGGGAGTTTCAAAGGGCTCTTGGAAGGAGCTTGGAGGAGAAGAGAGTGCTGCAGGCTGGACAGGGAAGACACGGAACTGCGTCTGCGGAGCAGACTTGGTTAAGTCTATGGACATCAAGAGACAATCCAACGTGGAACTGTATTGTCTGGGGAACGCTTCAGAGGAACCCCAGCCCGCAACTGCAGAGTCCCATATGTTTCGATAAGAGACTGTTAAAGGCACACGTCTACAAACACAAGTCACATTTGCTACAGATATGGGCTGTAAATGTTACGTTAGAACACCTCAATCGCCGTGAAGCCGATTCATGCTCTGCAACTGCCAAGGGAAAAAAACCAAAGGCAAGCCCGGGATATTTCAGCTTGCTATCTGAAGTTATTTATAATAAACCCTGACTGAACTGAACACCACGGGCCAAAAGAGCAGAGGAAGCAGCGCCGAAGGGTGGTAAAGCTCCCCCTGCAATCCATCAGCCCTGCCGCAAAGCCCGTGTTCCAACAAGGCAACGGGTCTGGCTTCCATCAGGCAAAGCCAGGAGACGCGGGGTTAAGGCCAGCTTGAACTTGGTCCTTAAGTGACCCCCACCGCCTCGAGGGGATGACTTGTGCCTTTTTGCCCTTGGCTCTTCCCCAGCAGAGGCTGCAGGACTCGGGGATCCCCTTCACGGTCCCCCTTTCTTTGCGCCGGCGGAGCACTGGGACACAGATGTGCTGCGTTTGGCTGGGGCAGAGTTAATTTTCTTCATAGTAGCTAGCACAGGGCTCTGTTTTGGATTTGTGCTGGAAACCGTGTTGATAATTCAGGGATGTTTTCATTACTGCTGAGCAGAGCTCACAGAGTCAAGGCCGTTGCTGCTCCTCACCCCACCAGAGAACAGGCTGGGAGGGCACGAGGAGCTGGGAGGGACACGGCGGGGACAGCTGACCCCAGCTGACCAAAGGGATACCCCAGACCATACGACGTCATGCTCAGCATATAAAGCTGGGGAAGAAGAAGGAAGCGGGGGGATGTTCGGAATATGGCCTTTGCCTTCCCAAGTCACTGCTCCACGTGATGGAGCCCGGTCCTCCTGGCGATGGCCGAACACCTGCCTGCCCATGGGAAGCGATGAACGAATTCCTTGGTTGGCTTTGCTTGTGCACGGCTTTTGCTTTACCTAAACTGGCTTTATCTCAACCCACAAGTTTTCTCACATTTACTCTCCCAATTCTCTCCTCCATGCCACTGGTGGGGAGGGAGTGAGTGGCCACATGGGGCTTAAGTTGCCGGCTGGGGTTAAACCACAACAGGTCAGACCGCACCCGGCTGGCGAGCAAACAGCTCCATCCCACCCAACCCCACCTCCAGCTCCTCAACCACAGGAGCAACCACCTGCCACAACCCTCCATTAGGACTGACATTAAACTGCGGGGCTGACTCAGAGGTAGACGAGGATATTTTAGCCTACCAAATTTCTCTCCAACCTGTGAAAGGTCACAGGCTGCCCAGAAACGATGCCTCAGATGTGGCTCCCCTTTCCTGTGATGAGCTGGCGGCTTAAACACAGCCTTCAGCTAATGCTGCTGCTGCCATTGGCCCATCCTGGGGAGCAGCGCTGTGCTTTCAGACACGGCATTCAGAGCTAAACTGAGAGCTTATCGGCATGAAGTGATACGGAGCAGGCAGGGCATTGATTTTGCCTAACTGATACCCCCCGTCTCGCTTAAGCACAAACTCGGCAGCCCTTACCGAATTGAACAGTCCCACTGGGCCACCACGGGACCATGGGAACGCTCAGCGTCAAAGGAAACAATCGCCTTCCTGCGGTGAAAGCCTCACGCCCACGGAGGCCACGTACCAAAACCGGCCCCAGATAAGCAGCGACAGTGAAACACCAGAGAAGCTCACAGCAAGATGGGACTGCTGATGTCCCTGCAGCATCCAGGGCTTTACACCATTTAGCTGAAGTTACTCCCTTCCCCTCATCCGTAAGTTCTACCCATCCCTCCTCAAGAGAGGTTCTTCTGCAGAGCACCAACCCCACGCACGGCTTGGCTGTGTAAATGTGTCCTAATTTCTGGTACCTGTTTCTCAGATTAAGTTCTGCTCTGCTCACATGGATAGGAGGTGTTCTGAAGATGCTTCAAGGAGGAATTGCAGGTGCTCAAGTCGCAGCCTGTCTGCCACCTCCACCACTCACGGTCTCTCAAGTCACCCCGTTGCTCCTTGGCGCGTTCCCGTCACTTTCTGCAAGAAGCCAAGCCCCTCTCTTTGGAGCAATCTCAGCCCCAGCTTGCCTCTTGCTCTGAGCTCTGCGGCGCTGGCCGCAGCTCTGGGCTCAGCCTAAGTGCTGCCCTGATGCGAATGCTAATAATGCAAATGGCCCCCATAATTGATTGCCCGCGCACAGGCGAAGCAGCTCTGCGAGCTCCGTCCCTTGGCGAACACACATGGGAAAGCCTGGTAGGAGCTTGTCAAAAACTCCACAGAGCTACAAAGAAACCAGCCATGACTCAGCAGGGCCCGGGAAATCGCAGTGAAAGACGTGATTTAAAATGAATTTTTTTTTTTTAATGTTAAAATAGAATATGTATTTCTATGGCCTTAAGAAGACCCTCCATTTTGCTATGGCTGAACACTGATTTTTTGCGGTCACAGCACACCCTGCTCTAGCAACAGGGTAAGATTTCAGTTCATCACAACGGGGGCATCAGGCTGTAGGTTGGAGATGAAGCCATCGGAGCAGGGGTTGTACATAAGACAAACACTGAGCCAGGGTCAGAAAAATGGGGTTAGCCTGCGACATGGGAGAAAAGCACCTGGCCAAGACCCCAGCTGTGAAATTCCACTTCGTCCCTCACCCTGGCCTCGACAACAGAGTCACCCCCAACTTTGGCAGGTCCAGAGCTCCCCTTTCAAATACGAAGTTACCAGTTCAAGAACAGGTACGCGCTCACTAGCGAAAATGAGAAAATCTCTTGGAAGCCTCTATGAAACGTAGCACTTTTTGTGTTCAGAGCAGGGTAAGTTCCAGACCACAGAGACACTAAAACACAAGTGAACATTTTACTGATCTGCATCAGAGGACCAAAGGACAAGAACACGCAGAAACCAAACCAACTTTTGCCCGTGCTCTCGGGAGTGGGCTGCAAAATGATGCGCGAGAACCCACCCTGCTCTCACCTTGTGCTTTGATAAGCGATTTAAGAGACCATGGTGGTCAGTCAAGCCCTTCACTAGCCTCTCCTCATGTAAAACACCAGATTCAGTGTCGAGTGAATCTTTACTGTTGCCTTACAAACCCCTGGAGGTCGAGGTTAGACTGGAGCGGCTGGGAGACCCGCACCACCAGTCCCGACTAATAAAAGTGTTTACAGCCCTGGCGTATGCTTGAAATGACAGAAACAACATTCAGGATCGCCGATAAAGGGAAAACACCACAGCTACACCTGAAAGAGAATGCCCTCCTGACTTCTGCTCTTCCATTACCAGTTTTGGTAGAGATGAAATTAAAATCTTCAGCGGGAAGCGAGGTGAAGGAAATCCCAGCGTATTTACCAGTGCCCATGGGGATGGACACAAGTCTCTGTCCTTGGGAGCCTGTTCAATAGGACAGCAACCTTCCTAGGGCTTGCTTCCCATCACGGAAGCCCAAGTATCTTAAATATTGGCCTAGAAAAAGAATTATTTAGGAGAAATAACAGGTGACATTTTATTTTCTCTCCCTTCCTCAAGAGTTGCTCTGCATGGTTCAGTCCTCCAGGCTATGAAATTCAATAAGCCATAATGTTCCGATTGCTACAAGCCGCCTAGTCCCCACCATGCCGAAGTAGCTCAGCTTTAACAACAAAATTACAGCGTACATTATACCATTACGGGCTCCGCACAAACACACATAAGGGCCTGGTAATGAGAGGCTGGAGATGCACGATGGGTTTAGGGCTAAATCCTGCTCCTGGACCCATCAGCTTCGCTGGCATTGAAGTTACCTAACCTGGAACACGTGGCTGAAGAATAAGGTCTTGGTTTCTTTTTCAAACCCAACCAATGCTTCCCTACGCTCCTCCATGGGTGGAGACCCAAAGTCAATGACCTCCTGGATTCATTATTTCAAGCCAGGACTTCAGTCAGCACCTTCAAGTCTGACAGTGGGACAAACCCACCCAAGGAATAAACCTGCTTGTTATCAACCTCCATGGGAAAGGCTTTCACCGCTCTGCAAACAAAGTGAAGTCCGTTCTGCTAGAAAGAACAGCATGGGCACACACAAATATATATAAAAACACATGTGTATTAAGTACGTACACACAGATACCGCAGTTCTGTGTTGCCCTGCTTTCCACCAGCTCTGCCTGAAACCTCAGCCCAAAGAATTTCTATTTGCGGTAGCAAAAACCATGGTGTCTCCTGGTGAGCTCCTCATCCTCTCCTCTCTCTGTCACCCCCTAAGAAGGAGATGTCAGCTCACGCTTCTATCCTTAACCACGCCAAGCATCTCCGAGACAGGAGTGGACCTCTGTGCAAATACCTGCGTACCCATGGCAAATCTCAGAGGGTTTAGTTGAACCACGGGAAAATCAAAACAAACGTGTGGGCAGAGAGGAGAGTGCTGGGGATTGAAGTGTTTGGGTACATCAAGCTTCGCAAGGGACCCGGGGGATGCTTCCCCCAAAACACCCCTGTCTGTAACGTCCACCCCAGCTAATGGGACCCTCCAGCCTCGTGCAACATGACAGATGTCCCCAGTACCCCATACCGTAACCCGTGATTTACTTCCTGCAGCAAGAGCCACCAGAATATTAGATACCGAGGCAATCCTCTTCTAACTTGGCACCACCAGGATGGAGGAAAGGGGCCAGGAGCAGCCACGCGGCTTGAATGCACCCTCTGAAGGGACCGCGGTCGCAAATAGATGTACACACATACAAAGTCTTCTCATTTCTCCGGGTGGCTTCTGGCTTCTGAGCACAATTGCAAGATACTAGTGGCATTGTGAAAGCACACAACTTCCATCTGTCAGTTGAAACGGGCAAAATTAGATCTCGAAGCTGCGCACTTAATCCATTGCCAAGCTAGTCTGCCTGGTACAGCGCTCAGAACAGATTTTTATCAAGGGAAAGAAAGAGGAAAATTGTCTTTTACAGCTGCATCTTGTCAAAGCTCTTCTCCTCCGCCCCCAGCCCGACCGGCCAGCTCCGGAGTGACCGCTCTGATATTTCCCTGCGGCAGGAGGCTGGGAACAGCCCTGGAAGCCCTGTACAGAGCTCATCAGCCTCTAATTCACTTCCAATTTGCCTCTGTGCAGGCTGATGACTCCTAATTGCTGGTTCAGTGCATACCCTGATGATGTTAAGTTGGTCCAAGTTATGTTAGAATTAACTGTTAGGGGAGATCACGTAATAACCTTCCTCCTATCCCAGGCAGCTTAATATTCACTTAAAAGTGTCTCTTAAAATCACGAGGCTGCTTTGGCGGCTGGATTAACGGATTGGACACAAACGCCAGATGCTACCTTAAGAATTACGGGCAAAATCTGAGCTCAAGTTCTCTTAAAACATCTGTGTAAATAGAGGTAACGTATTTCTTGGGTGAGTTTTACCGCTGGTGGCAAAGGTGGCTGCTGCACAGGTCGGGTGCCCAGCCAGGTTGAACTCCCAGGTGATAAAACACACCTGAGTGTCTCTGGGTGTGCGGTCCAGGGAGCCAAGGCTGCATCCCTGGGACGCCTCCTGATTTACACCAGCGTAAGGAAATGGCAGACCACTGGCTACGTGCATAATCCAGTGGAAGACTAATCGGAGCTCTGTAAGTAGCAGCTCAATGCTGCTTGTCTGCAGAAGCAATTTAAAACCCAAACAAAAAACAGCACCACACAAACACACACAGAAAAACAAGATGCAGAGTTCATTCACTGCAAACTACTGCCATCCCGGTTCCCTAATGGAGTTACTCCAAACATGTCATTTAGGCAGAGCACGGCAGATAAAGCTGAGGTTCTCCTTCCGAGTAAGCCCGGGTGGATGCCGCCGACCAGCCCCGCGGGAGCCAGCCCAAGCCCCAAAACGCCAAGAAACAAAAGCCAAGGGCAAGGTGAGCTTAAACTCGATGAGAATAAATCTAAAACTACTTCTGTAGTTTAAAAAAAAAAAAAAAAAAAAAAAGGCCTTAAAATCCAGTAAAGCATCTTAGAGGTGGTTGTATGATAATTCAGAGAATTCCTATATGCGACTCGGGGTTACGCTGCCTAAAAGTCATCTGTAACAAGGAAGCGATGAGCCATAGGCTTTGATCTCCTGCCCAGCGCGGTTCAACTCGTGTGAGAGGATGTTTGATGATTCTAAAGGATTTGTCATCCAGACATGCGAAAAAAGACATATGGACTCCATGCATACACCAAACTTGTAAACGAACTGCACATGGAAACTCTATTTATTGGTTCCCACCAGATTTGAGAGGTGAGAAAACCGAAGGCAACTGGAAAAACTTTACAAAGCGCAGTCTGGGATGTATCTGGTAAAAGCCTTGAAAAGTAGCAACTGAATTGCTCTGAAGGGTTATAAAATACAGCGTGGAAACAAGTAAATTGTAAAGATTTCACTGAGGTTACAAGTAATCTTTCGTAAAAACCGACGCAACAAGTTAGGGTCTCCCTGGAGGGGAATATCCCGTACAGAAGAATTTAGAAAAAAAAAGAAGGCAGAAAAGGATATCCTAAATAATTTTAAATGCTGCCTTCGTTGAAACTATACGCACGGTGAATTTGGGTACATGGGTGCCCAGAGAGTTAACCTTTGAATCCATTGGCTTTTGCAGCAATAAAAGCACTAACGAGATTAAAGGGGGAGGAAGAACCAGGCAGGCTAAATTTTTCTGAGTGCATTTGCAAATTAAAGCCGCTCAGAGGTACCTGCTGCAATCCTGCCTTGGGACAGCAACGAGTTAAATCCCTAAAACTCTTGAGGGGCTGCAGAGGTGAAGAGACCGGCCCAAGGGAAAGACCAGAGCTGGGGGTGAGGAGGGGTTAAAGCTGAGACCGTTTACTGAATGCTGGATGTCATTAAAGCCAGAGAGCTTGTGTTATTTTCGTTACTTCTGATTTTCTTTGTACGCTTTGCTCAGATGGACTTTTTTTCTGTTGTTGTTATGAAACCGTTTCATCAGACAGTTTCACATTTCCATTCTCGGGCACCAGCATCGTATCTTTTTTTACGGTTTCCCTCCACTCGCACTCCTGAAGGCGCACAGGTATCACCACCCACCGTCAATCCTCACCAAAGAGCCACGGCAAAACCCCCTCGGCTTTGAAAGCATCTTTGCCATTAGCTTTCTAACCCTTTTTTGTTGTTGCAAAAGTCGTTTTGCAAACGGAAGCGCCAGCGACTGCCTGCTCGAGTCTGCAGCGAGGTCAGCACCTTGCCCGGAGCCACCAGCCACCCCCCGTCCACGCTGCCGCTTACACTGAAATTTCTCCTAAACATCACAGGCTCCAGCAGCTTTGCCACAGGACAGGGATCTCCAACACCGATCCATGCTCGCGAGTTTGGCCAGGAGACGGGAAGAGCAGACGCTTCCCAGGGGTACAACCTAGGGGCAGTGCTTAAGGATTCAGGCTCCAGCATCGAGGTCGGAGATGATGGGGCTTGGCAGTGCCAGGGACGCAGGGACCACGACGAGCCAAAGGCAGCTTCTGCTTGGATTAAAGACAAAACTCAGGACTAAACCGTCGATTAGGTGTATTGAGCCAACGCAGAACGCCAAAAAGAAAGGAGCTAAAACACACGTGGACGACCTATTTTTAGGCGGGTTACAATTCACAAGACTTTTTTCTTCCTTCTGTCTCCTAATGGCTTGTCGTTCAGCAGGAGACGCTGCTGGGCGCACAGCACCGGCGCCTCGCACCAGATTCAGTGGGCGTCCTGGATGCTCAGCAGCGCCCAGGATGAGGCCAGAAATACCCTGATTCGCTGACGGGTTTTTCCACAGCAGGGCTAAATGTTTTAACTGCAATATTTATATTCGGAGATGACAAACTCGGATTCGGTCAAACCCTCCCATTGCACTCGTCGGGATAGAGCCTGAATAAGAACTTTCTGATAAAGCTCCTCAAACCTGATATACGCGTACGACAGGGCAACCCAATAACGTTTGTTATGCTGATGGGAGCCCAAACCTGGCGACTTCTACCCACACCTCCATGTGCTTCGCTATAACATCCTCCAAATCACAAACGGCAACGGCGAAACCTCGGACACGGGAGCCAGAACTCATCAATCGTGCAGCAAGGGATGAAGAGAACTGCAAGCCTCGTGTCAGAGAACAATTTATAGCGGCACCGAGCAAACGGCTTAGCCCAGGACGGAGAACAGGGAGATGGAGCAAAGACCAGTGTTAGAGCAGATACAGCGTTCTGCATTAAATGCATTTTTTCACCATCTCAGCGTACTTACAGACACCTACACTGAGGAATGCTCGGAAATAACACACGGGACGTGACCTGGTGCGCCCTGAAGGGTTTGTAAGGGCAACTAGCATGGGCTGCAGGAAAAAGCACTTCAGAAAAAAAAAATACAAAGAAATAAAACCCAGATTTGATGCAAGCAGAGACTGTACCCAAACAGGAGAGTAGAGCCAAGTCCTGCAGAAATCAGCTGGCACCGACAAGCTCTGTAGCCACTTGAGAAAATAAATCAGGGGAGGGTTTTTTCTGACTAAGGCACACAGAATTCAACCTATAATGAATCACTGCGTGTTTTTATGAATCACTAAATAACCAGCAAAGTTGCTCGAGCCTTATCAAAGCGGTGTCGCGAAGCCGACACGCGGCGCCGTGACGGAAAGCAGGTTTAATCACCACCGCGTTACGTCCCGGGTTACAGCCCGTTTCTCCAGCCAGACGTACAGCAAAACCCCTCGCAGCAACCCAGCGGGGACCCAGATTCCTCCTGACCACTCCACTGGCTGCTGCCGGCCGGCGAGCACCACCCCAGCCCATCGCCGCGTTACACATGCGTGATCCGACAAGGACCAGGAGCTGGCCACCGCGGCGCAGGGACGTCTTGGGAGGGACAAAAAGTGACTCAACACTTCATTGATCCAAATGTCAGCAATGGCCAAAAAAAAAAAAAAAAAAAAGAGAGCGAGAACACCCGTCCGGATAGAGGCACAGCTCCGCGTGCCTGCAGAGCCGTTAATTAACGGCGGCGCTTGGGAAGAGCCGGGAAAGGACCTCGCAGGATGGCAAAACCCCAAATGCTGCTCGATCCCACTCACCGTGCACATCGAGTACACAAAGTCCCACCCACGGACCTCTATAAATAAACCCACGTAGGAGATCCAGGACTGAAGAAATAAGTAAGTTTGCTTCTAATTATATATCTTTAAAAAACAAAAAGGCAAATCAAAAGTAAATCGATAATAACAGAGGGAAAACACAGCACAACGTGACAGAGGAAATTCGACGGCAGCCATTGCCCACATCACAAGAGCTACCTTCGGGCTGTTGATTTGCTCTCAGCTGTCACATACAAGTCACGTTCTGGTTGAAGTTGGGTCTGGAGGCAGCCCTGGAGCTTGGAAGGAGACTCCCGTGCTGGAGCCATCACCCGAGGAAGCCGAAGGAGGACACTACGCAGCAAAGAGCCCGACGAATGGCACCCGTGACGCTCAGACCTAGAGGCAGTGCCAACACCTCCTGCTCCTTCGATTAAACTTTGACCCTCCGGTTATTGCTCCCACCCCTGAAAAATCAGCTCCTGGCACGTCTTTCGCTTTCTGTTGCTTGAGAATTCCAGAGTTTTGTTGGTTTTATTAATACAAAGCCATGAAAACTGAGGCGGGGAGGGGGGAATTTTTTTCCAGGTTGTTCTTAACATTCCCAAAGGCAGCTCAGCTATTAAAAAACACCAACGTGCATCTCCTACATCTGGCCACTCCCCCGTTTTCCCTCTGATGTGCAGCCCTTTGGGCGGACGCGTGCCTCCGGCTAGGCAGGCTCCCGGCCCCGTAAGCTGATCCCCGCCCCACCTGTCCCCCCGAGAACCAGGCTACAGCTTTTTTTAGCTATTTCTAAGCCTGGCAGTAACCCCCTCTGCTTGAGCCGCGGAGGCAAACCACGCTTTTGGCCCACCCGCGGAGGATTTCCACCTGCTCCAGGCCACAGGTCTGGGCTATCTCTGCTACCGACAAATATTTGGAGAGGCCGGGCAGCTTTCATGGGTCAAGCGATCTGGATTGACAAGGGTTTGCCGGGAGCCCCACGCGAGATGCGCTCGACAGCACTCCCTGAACCGCGGTGGCATTTGGGTTTTTTGGATGCTGATGCGCCCAGGTCCACGGTGCAAACCGCGTGGCACGGTGGGATGCAGCTCCCTGCCTCCGCCAGGAGCATCCCATGGGACCACCTCCAGGAACCAACAGGGACCTGCCAGCAAACGGACCCTGAACGTGCTTTTTGGGGCGCGCTGGCCAGAGAGACGGCTCTGTTGGCAGCCTGGGTACACGGGGGTGAAGCCTTCCTGCTTGGTGGAAGGGGGAAGTGTGCGCAAGTTTTGGAGCTGAAGCACCACAGGGGAGATGCACGGAGATGCGTTCCCACAGCAGGAAACGCTCGGTGAGCACGGGGAGAAGAGGGACGTGGGCGTCAGGGGGCACAGAGGGAGAGCTTCTCCTCCACTGTCCCCCAAAAAAACCCCAAAGAGAGCCAAGGACAACTCCGCCAGCAAGAAAAAGCACCTTCAGAGGATGGCACCTGCTTTCCAGTGCTTCCCAGGTGAGCGAGCACCTCGGTGAAGCTCTTCAGGCTTGGATTTTAGGAGTCTTCACAGCCCCATCCCTTCCTTCTGTAGCAGAGGGAAGTTTTAATGCGAACATAAAGCCCGTTATTGTGGTTTACGGATCTGTGTTTCTGCGTGGGCAGAAAGGGTCCCCAAAACCGCACAACCGGCCAGAAACCTCCTTTGTGTTGCCATCTTCTCTTTCAAGTTACTCCTCACCCGGGACAGGCTCCTGGGCAATCTCAGCCCTTACCCCACCGATCCACCTGGGCTCCTGCTCGAGCAGGCTCCCAGTCTGCTGCTCCCCAACTGTCCCAGCCCCATGGCGGCGACACTCGCCCCTGAGCTGCCCGACCTCCGGCTGCCCGCGGTCCGACACGCACCCAGCACAGCTCCAGAGCAAGATGCACATCTCCTCGCTTTGAGGGCGCTCACGCAGCTTCGTTAGGCACCTTCAGAAATCACAACCACCAGCGACGCGAGTGCTCTCACCAAGGAACTTAGAGTCGACACCGAAGGATTGTTCTGACCGCGACGCGTGGGACTGCTGGCGACCGGGAGAAGGGGAAAAAATCCCAGCAAGGAGCTCGTCCCTGCTGCTGCAATCTGCTCTGCTCCAACCAAGACACACCAGCTCTGACAGCAGCAGCAGTGCTTCAACACGGGGCTTATGTACTTTCATTAAACTTCTGCTTCACTATTAACCAGCCGTCACAATTGCCATCTAATGTTATGTCAGACGGGTCAGTTCTGTAAAAGAACTCTCTCTCCCGTGAATTCTTAGGAGAGATGCCGAAAGGCGAAATAAAAGCATAACCTCACCCTACACGAGCACACCTGAACCCTCTTCCTCACAAGCCCCCCTTGCTCGGTGCCGACGCTGCTTTGTTTTCCTCCAGCCACGGGTTAATCTGTCCACGGTACCGGCTTCGGGGATGCTGAACCCGGAGCACCGCGAGACCCCAGCAAAGCCGGAGGAGAAGGCTTCTCCCTCCCGCCTGCCCCCAAAGTTTTGAACCACAACAACCTGCTTTGAGAGCTCAGAGGGGGCTCGCTCCCAGCCGCAGCAGGAGGGCAGTGCCCTCCCCACGCCCCGCCGCGACCCGCTCTATCCCTTGCTTCGTTATGGAACCATTCAATATTTATATGGCTACAGCATCGCTGTGGAGATCAACTCCTTGTTTACTTCTCCCTCCCATCCCCAGGCGTACGGGAGCCCGGTTCCCCCTTCGCAACGGCGTAAAGCAGAAATATCGCTGCGAAAGTCGATAGTTCACGGACAACCTCGTTCAAAGGAGAGGAGACCCAAGGCCACAAAAATCGTGGGGTTTCCCCTCCCAGGATTTCTGCTAATAGCAGACCAAGGCAGCGTGCTGGGGAGGATTGTGCAATTCCTCCTGACGGCAACGCTCGCCTTGCTGGTGTTGAAAACAGTGATCTCAGGCGCACACGGGTTTCTTCGGTTAACTGAAGCGAGATCAATAATAACCATATTAATAAATAATGCTTTTAATAGCAGCGGCAGGACCGAGGCAGCAAACTGCAGGCAGGTACCCGGGGTAGGTAAGAGCGTTAATTATCCACGCAGTGTCAGTGCTTCCGAGCTGACGTGCAGAGCGAAGCTAAGAGCTCACTTTCTGAGGATTACCAAGACAGACTGACAACTCTCTGCTCGCACACGAGCATTTCGGGTAAAATTCAATTTTCTGGATGTCACAACTGAGAGGAACACGCTGCTCTTTTTCGTTTAACATTAATAAACCGGCTAAAGGACACGGGGGAGGGGGGCGAGATTTAGAGGCTTGACTGTCCTCTTCCTTCCCTGCCTGCGAGTTGGAAAGGAACGAAAGCAAAGGGGAGTTTTCGGGACTCAGGCGAGCGAGGCATGTGCCTTCCCTAGACCAACTCTAACCCGCTCCATTTTTTCTGCGACGAGAAAGCGCACATGCACTCCCAGCTCGCTTATATAAACAGCAAGAGGGTCAGCGCCTCTCTGAAATTCCCCACCGCCTCTAAAATAAAGACGAGGTTGCCTTTAAACTTGGCTCCTTCCCGCCCCAAAGTGAAGGTGAGGGGTTTCTCCCCTCCTGTGGGTCTTGGGGGGCTGCGGCTCAGCATCCTTCACCACTCTGTGATGCCGAGGCCGGGCACCTTGTCCTGCCGCCCCATCCGTCCGGCTCCCACACCGGACGGTTGGACGATGCCGAGGGGACCGCGACATGTGTTCCCCCCACAACGAGGCCAGCGGGATGAGCACGGGGAAGCGAGGGGAACGCGTTTCCCGACTGTCCCGCTCCCCGCATCCCCCTCCCCACGGTCGGGGATAGGGACAGCACAGAGAGGGGGGGACTCTGGGGACCCCGGGAACTTCGCAGCATCCCCGAGTGCCGGAGGGAGCGGTGAGCCCCCGGGGCGCAGAGCCCTGACGGGATGCTCCGGGCACGGGGAGGGCTCCCGGGGGACAGGGGCGTCCCAGTCGGCCGGGGGATGCGGTGTCCCTCGGGGAAAGGATATGGGTTACAGACCAGTCTGAGGCACCAGCTGCGCGGGCGGGTGGTTTGCTTGAGGCAGAAGAAGGCGGTGGGTGCCAGCGCCGGGTAAGGCACCTGCTCCTCCTCCTCGGAGGCCAGGTCGGGCGGCGGGTCGCGGCCGGGGGAACCGCCGGGGCCGGAGCCGGAGCCGGCATCCTCCGGCGGCTGCTCGGCGGGGCGGCGGGGCGGCGCGGCGATGGGCACCCGCACCTCGCCGCCGGCCGGGCGCGGCAGCGGCTCTCGGCTCTCGCCATCAGTCATGGTAGCGGCCAGGACCTGCGGGGCAAGGGCAGGGGGTCAGGGCGGCGGCCCCCCCGGCGGCGGGGCGCAGCCCGGGGCGGCTCCCACCTGCCCCCGGAGCTCCAGCCGCAACAAAGACGGGCGATGCGGGGGTCGAGCCTCCTCCCGGGCGCGGCCGCTCCCGCCCCCCGGGGAAGCTGGGTGTCCCCCCCTTCCCCATCCCCTCGGGCTGCCCCCACCCACCCACCGGCTTTTTCCTCTCTCATTTTCGGGGATGGAAAATTGATGGGGGAGCGGGGGGGGGTTGGGGTCCTACCTTAGTTTGGCGGAGCGCGGTGTCCCCAGGAGCATAGCCGAGCCTTCCAGTTCACATGGGACCAGGCAGCAACCGGGGCGGCGGATGTCGCCCCCCTCCCACCCCCGACACACGCCGCCACCACCCCGTAAATCCAGCGGGGCGGGGGGGGGGGGGGGGGCGCGGGCTGGGGCTCTGCGTGCGCCGCCCGCCCGCCCGCGGGGATGGAGGATGGAGGAGGGCTGGGGAGGAGGAGGAGGAGGAGGAGGAGGGGGAGGCGGCGGCGAGGTGGCGGCGGGGGCGGGAGCCCTTCCCGAGCCGTGCCGAGCCGAGCGGAGCCTCTCCCGACGGTAATCCCAAGGAGCGAGCGGGCAGCTCCGCAAGCGCTTTGCAAAGCTTCGCCCGTGCTTAACAGGAAACTTCGGATTTACCGGGGGAGGAGGAAGAGGAGAGGGGAGGAGAGAAGCGGAGGCGGAGGGGGCTGGGAGCCCGGCGGGGCAGGGCGGGGGCGGGCCGCCGGGAGGAGCCGGGGCAGCCCCGGGGGGTCGGTGGCGGGCGGGGGGAGCCGCCCTGCCCCCGCCTTTGTTCGGGCTGCGGGCGATGCCTGGCGAAGCGCCGGTCAGCCCGGCCCTCTCGGGGAGCCACCCTGACGGGTGGAAGGCGGCGAGGAGGAGCGGGGAAGGAGGGACCACCCCTGCAAACCCGGTGCGGGGGGAGACCCCGGGTTTGCCCCCCCGCCCACCCGCCGCTCCCTGCCGCGGGGGATGCGAGGCGGCACCTCCGCCGGGTTCCCCCCGCGGGGAGCACCCCAAAGGGGGAGATGCGACCACCACCACCCCCCGGCCACCTCCCCGGGGGCAACAACCGGCGGGGTTGAGGCAGCCGGGGGGACCGGCGCCCCCATCCCCGATCCCCGCCCCGGGGAGCCGGCGCCGCTCCCACGGGGATGCTGCGAGGCTGGAAACCCCGCGGCATGAATTCATTAGTTTGAATAAATAACTATAAAGCCAAGTTAGAGGTCGGAGCATTTTAATAAATAAGGACGGGCTCCTGAGCTGCAGTGATTTTCGCTGAGCAGCTAATCTGCTCGAGGGCTTAGCTCGGAGGGCTCCGAATAACCAGATAAGGGAAAGTTGGTACAGGCACCGGCCCCTTAAACTCCGCTTAAGAACTTTTATTCTTTTGAGCTATTTCTGAATTATATCCGAATGTCACGCAGGTGGAGGAGAGGGGGGAAGAGAGATTAAAAAAATGTCAGTGAGATCCATTCGCCTCAACTGGGATGTTGTAAAGAGCGAGTCCATTATACACCACCACATTCAATTTGCAAATGCAGTTCCCGATGCTATTCTTCATGGTTAATAACTGGGAATTGATTGAAAAGGGAGGTCACGCGGCTTTCAAAGCAGAAAAAGCCCGGCCTAATGAGGCTAGCGACGAGATGGTTTTACAGACACACTTTCAATGGTTATTTTATTAGATATTTGCAGGTTGTGATTAACGGCATGTGGCAATTTTATTACCGAATAAACAATGCCTCTGCCGAGCAGGACGCAGCCTGCACGGGGAACGTGAGTTCTGCAAAGAAGGGATTGCACTTGGAGTTTCCACACATTTATACAAGCTAATTAGGGCAAATCATAAATTACCGTGGGAAGGGAAGATCTGTATGAGTCGGTGGAGCTCTCCTTGAGCGAACTGTCTTCCACTCATAAATTATCTTGCTCAGGAAAATGACCTTTACAGGAAGAAAAGGAGGTTTACTAAAACGGGAGGTGGAGAAGGAGAGGCCAAACCTCGAGAGCAAGCGACAATTCTTCACCCTCGCCCAAAGGCAGAAGCTGCCCAGGCAATAAACTTCCCTCCAGCTCCATGTCAGGAGAGCGTGATGCTGCTCCCATGCCTCACAAATCCATCTTCAAGGCTCTTCCCCCACCAGCTGTCCACGAGCACCAGCTCCAGGCGGAGGCTGGGTGGAAGCTCCGAGCTGTCGTGGCTGCAGACATCCTTTCCAGAGCCAGACAGAGCTCGGGGAGCCTGGCGTTTTCGAGGTCTCAACCTGTTGCCTGATGGAGAGCGTTTAAAGCCAAAAGCCTTTTTAACAAGCGCCATGCAACGGTGGTGCTTGAGAAGGGCTTTTACTGCCCAACGGAGGGCGTTGAGGAAGCCAGCCCCCACCCTGCCTCCCGTGGGGATTTCTGGCTCCTTCTGCAAAGGGTCAAGATTAATTCAAAGGTGCTCGTTAGCGAAAAGAAACAGCATTTTGTTGGCAAAAGTATTTGCTTCCTCCCATAGTTCCTGCATTACCCATGTAGAGTGCTTGGAAGGGGGGGACCAGACCCCACTCCTTTGACTCCGGTTGGGTCTCCGGCCGCCTGCACTGCCCGCAGTGACACCATTCCTGCTCGAGTCGGACGGATCCGGCCACAGCATTTGTCATCAATAAACCACCAGGAGTTTTGAGATCAATACCAGTCTGAGGATGCGCAGGATACCCTGAATGGGCTCTTGGCTTGCAAAATCGCAGCTGACAGAACGGGACCTGTAATGCTCTCACTCGGCCCTAATAAATCGTCCCCCGCTGGCACGCACCGGGCTGATTCCAGTCCGCATGCAGGGTGGGAAGGCTGGAGGTGTGCACGTCTGCCCCAGAATCGTAGGGAATGCAGAGGAGGGCTGGGGTCCCTGTCCTGGGCTCAGGAGTGAGGCAGCGGTGCTGGGTCCTGTCATGGAGACATCACTCGTCCCAGGGGCTCGCTGGGGCGGGAGCTCAGCAGGGCAAACTCGCGGGGCTCCTAGAGTTACCGGAGCCACAACAGCTGAGAAACCAGATCTGCTCCCACCACGAGAGCAGCGTGTGGACTGAGGACACCCACCCTCACCTTCTGCCTGATCTTCCCCATTTGACGTTATTTAGCACGTTGTAAACTGTCACAGAAAGACGAGATAGGACTTACCAAGGAAATCCCCAGTTGTCTCAAGAATTTTCCGTGAAGCAGCCAAATTCTATTTAATATTCCTGCTCTGAACTTGCCTACAGCCTCTCCAAGGCTGTAAACCTCCCAGCGACCCCGCTGAAGGAAGGAGCAGCGTCTCCAGCGCCGGGGAGGACAGCAGGATGCTCCTCCTGGCTGCTATGCCTCGAGTCAGGAGCAACCTGAAGGAGACCCACTACCAAGGTGACACCCCACCGGGATTAAAAATCAATTTCTCAAGGTCACAGGCATGGTGAGAGCGGGAGCAGCATCCCTGCATGCGAGCGAGGCTCCGAGAGGAGCCTTTGCCAACATTTATAAAATGTGCTGGGTGTGCCATCGTAGTGTCAGATGAAACCCAGACAGTAAATCAAGCGGCGTAGCACAGCTTAATGCCCTCGTCTGTGATCGTACGTGATGCTCGGCCCCTTCCCATAGAGTCGCGAGAGTCAGCTGGGAAAAAAAATTAAAATCCGATTTGATTTTGGGGTCTGATGCTCCCACGTTTCCCAGGCTGAGATGAGATCAGTAGGTCAGCCCCAGAGTTTAAAGCTGCTTTGTGTTTTCATGCCTGTTAAGCTGACCTCTCCTATACGAAGTCTGACTGAGGTGCTGAATACTCTAGATAATGATTTTTTTTTTTTACTGGATCTAATTCTAGCTGACTCAAATCTGGGTTTTTCTGATTGCAGAAAAACCTTCAAACAAGGAACAATCTAGCTAATAGTGCTTGCATAAATCATCCTCAAAATAATGACTATCTGCGGAGTGAATTCATTTAGCTAAATAGATGGAGGACCACTTTAAAGTTATTTAGAAAGATTAACAAAAGAGAAGGGAAATGAAAAACAGATAATAAATTGACGAGAGAAGGGGAAAACTGTATTGGAAACAATGAATTTATAATAAATTCAAAATGTTAAGGAGAAATTTCCAAAAAAGGACATTGGCACCGTGGCAGTTTGGCTATGCTGGTGCTAAAATATATTTTTAATTAAAATACGCAGATGTTAAAACGCATTTTAAAATGCGGATAAATAGGTCTCTGGCCAAAATATTTTTCCTTTCATGACTTTCAAATTCACCCACAATTTGACATTTCCTCAGTACAAGAAAGCACTCACCTGCACCGGGGCCAGTTCTTCCCTTGCCCTCAATGTGACCACCAACCCACACACACCCCGGCCAGGTCGCCCCGCTCACTCCCTTCCCACCTGCGATCCGCACTTTTTTCTGCCAACCCCCCAGTATTTTGCTCCCACATTCTTTCTCTGCTTCTCCACTCGTTTTTCCTTCCTCCCATCGCAATCCTTTCTCTTCCTCCTCCCCTGATTTTGCCATGTGCAGTCCCCCCCCCATCCCTTAGTCTAACAGCCCCTCTGCTCCTTGGCCCTTTATTTAGGTGTGTTACCCCAGCAGCAGCCCCACCGGGAGCTCCTGCAAATGGGTTGTCCTGATGAGGTGTTGGCATCTTGAAGCCCCTACGACAGCTCTATCTGCATTCCAGAGGCAGCACCAAGAAACAGGAGTTTCTTTCCTCACCTTCAGCAGTTTAATGAGTATTCCCTCCCCATCAAGTCTCATTCTAGGTCTTAATGCCAAAACAGAGCAGTGTTTAGGTTCTCTGTAGCCAAGCCTGGAGAAATCCACCAAGAGGTCCACGCAAGATGTACAAAGGCTCTAAGTCCCACCCAAATCCTGAGCAAAACTGGGACGATGCCTCAACCAATGCAATATTTTCGAGATCAAGGCTACCGCTCGTGTTTTATCCCCCAGAAAAACAGGAGACAGCGTCCCCCAACAACTTTTGGCATTGTGTTCAGCCCGAAGCCTTCCATCTTCAAAAGGCTTCTCCCACCTTGCACCATGGTTCCACCTCACAGCTGAACGCGTAGCATTTCTGAATCCGTCACCGAGTGAGCATATTTCAACCCCACGCGTTTTGGGCAGGCTCAAAAGCTGCATTGTGGCTTCTCTCTTTCTTCTGTAGTGTTTGCCGCTGCGATTTATTTACTTCTCATATCATGTTCAGACTTGCTAAATATAAAACCTGTTCAAAATAACTGCACAAAGAATTCTCCAAGTCCTTGAGGAAAAAAAACCCCACCAAAACACGTTGCTCAGATCTGCATTCTCGTGTTTTATGGGTTTAGCACATGTTGTAAATAGAATATTTCCATCATAAATATTTGATAAAAATAATTTCCACGTGAAGTTAGTTCTATGCCAACAGCCCCAGAGGAGCTACCAGGTTGGCAGCAACATTTAGTGCGTTCCTGAAAAAGTTCCCCAAACCTATCGGAAGAGATCACCTTGGGTGGGGAAGACGAGTTTGGTCTCCACGTTCCTGAGCTTCTCCTCATCTCCTCCGTGGGGACACCTGCTCAGCGAGATGGAAGCCACGTCAAGGAGCCCAAGAGATGCAGATGCATTTCCCAACAATTGAAGTCATGTCAGCTTGTGGCTTGATATTTCATTTCTCTGCTTTGATGTTCAAGCCTCCACATAACTTACCGGTACCTCTCCTCGTTCACTCATGGACCTGAGGACAGAAGCATCTCTCTTCAAGAAGACCCTTCAGCGTGGGTTGTTGCCCCTGTGAATTCCTTGGGACATTAGTGTTGGTCCACGCTTGTGTTTGCAAACAAGTTCATCTCTAAAGCTCAGAGGTCGATTCAGGCACCGTGCACCATTTCCCAGCACCTTCCCAAC
Organism: Bucorvus abyssinicus; assembly: GCA_009769605.1. Taxonomy (NCBI): domain Eukaryota; kingdom Metazoa; phylum Chordata; class Aves; order Bucerotiformes; family Bucorvidae; genus Bucorvus; species Bucorvus abyssinicus. Next base: position 15,504,603 of record CM020044.1, read on the forward strand.
TCCTTTGCTAACAAACACGCAGGTCCTGGTGAGCCAGATTTCTTGACTGTGTTTTGAATAATATTTTGAATAACGCTGCTTTAAGCAAGAAACCACCGCGGCCAACGCTGCCCCTTTCATGGAGCTGGAATTTCACATCCTTTAATTTCACTGATTGCTCTGTAGTCTCATTCAGTGAGAATGAGAGTTTCGCTTTTACAGGCGTCCGCTACATTCCCACTCGTTTATTAGATGGGCAAGATAAGACAAAAATAATGGATTTGAAGTTGGTCGCTAGTATCAAAAATGCTTTTGGTGGAGATTTAAAACCACAAATGCTGCACAAAGCTGATTTCTTCCAGAAAACGTATGCCTCTTCTACTCAGAGGACAACAAAAATTAAAGACAGATAAAAGACAATTTAACCAAAGAGGCACCAGAGCAGTTTTAAAATAAATTAAAACGATTTTTTTCATTTAAAGGACTTCATGTGTCAAGCCCCTTCAGAGGTAAAATTATTGTAATTGATCATATTGTTGGTAAACGCCTTTATGATGTGACAGAGTATTTGAAGTGACTGAGGCAAACTGCTGATGGTGCAGATTAGCTAAATTTACTGGACAGAATGACCTTTGTTGCACTAAGAACCAAATCTTACGGGACAGAAGTCTTTTAAATAGCTGCTAATAGTTTAAGTAAATTACCCAAGCAGATGATGTTGAAGAGCTGAATGTATTAGAGGACATAACACAGTAGGGGATATATACAGAATACGTATGGGCTGAATATATTAGAGGATGCTTTGCATGAGAAATAACTTAATTTGAGACCCACAGGCTTCTGCTGGAGCAGGTCCAGAGAGGGGAAGCAAGCAGATACCTCTTCTACACGCTGAATTGTTTGACATTCTCTTCCAGCCCTGAAAGGTAACCGTTGTACAGCCAATGCACGGTAAGGGAGCGTGTCCAACGAGGCAAAATACTGCTCTATGTGGCTCTGCTGTAGAGGTTTGGCTATCGAGCAGGAAACTCTTCGGCCGGGACATGTGCGGGTAGCCCGAGGGACGCACAGGCATAGAGGGGCTGCGCTTCACCAGCCCCCCTGCCCTGCCCCGGCTCGGTGCTCTGTAGGACAGTGCGGAGCCGAGCAAAAGCTCACTCTAAATGCAACCGGAATTGCGCAAGCAGTGCTGCATCCTCCTCCAGCAGCAATTTCCTCATGCTATGAAAGTCATCTAATGTTCTTTACACAATTTATTGTAGATCACTCGTGGCTTGTTTAACACTCCGCTGATTTTAGCTTGATTTATTGCACTGCTACCGTGCACAGCAAGGCAACAGCCGTGGCTTTATGGGCTTTAATCAAAGCCTACACACGTGTAGTTTGCAGCCCATGGCTGAGGATTCCCATAGTGGAAGTCCCTGCGTGATGCTCAGCATCCTGCAAGTCCCCCGTGCTGTGGACTGAGCCCAGAACACGGCACAGGCACACGCAGGGGGCAGCGCTGCTCCGCTCCCCTCCTGCTTTTGCAGCCCACCAAGGTCCAGCAGTGCCAGGCCAACACGCTGAAGACCACACTGGGATTTCATCTCCCCATCGCTTAGGAGGGGGACAGTGAGCCCACTCGCTCATCTGCCCACTCCTGTTATCCTTTACCTCACTGCTCCGTGGTGGCTCCTGCAGATCCTGGGCGAGGTCATGGTCCCACGGCTGTCCACACAGTCCCTGGCACCGAGAGCCCGTGTTCCGCAAATAGCCGACAGTTGGGTGAGGCAGAGATCAGCAAAACAAAAGCATTATCATTCTCGGAGAAACAGCAACATTTTACCCCAAAAATATACCTGAGGGTCACACAGGAAGCCCGTGGCAGAGCCAAGAGCAGACCCAGACTCCCCCAAGACCTAATTACAAAATTAGTGTCTCCCTCCTCGGACATTAGGGCACGTTGCAAGAAGACTCAATACTGGCAAGATCCGAGTGATCTGCAGCTCCGACGAGGCACTGGAGTACTGCAAACCCCCGGAGAGCACCTGGAAGTCAGGAGAGCACCTTTTCCTCCCTTTCTGTGGGGCAGTTGACAACAAGGAACAGCTGCCCAAAAGAATCCTTCCATCGCTTCAGACAGCTAGCAAAGCCAAAAATAAATATTTCAGCTTGGGCAGTGTTTAAAAAGAGTTTATTGCTGTAAGGCCAAAATTTCGGTCTATCAAAATCTCTTTACATAAACCGAGTTAAACGAGTAATTGGTTTAGAAGGAGCTGGACCAAACACGCAGCAGAAGTGTAAACCGTTCTCCTGAAACTCTGTTAACTCCCCCCCAAATATATGTAACACCACACACTCTGTGCGACCGGTTGCACTGCGGCGCTCCGCAGGTGCCCGGCCAACTCCTTGCCCCACCGAGCACATCTGGATGAAAGAGCCACCGTGGTGCCCTTGGCCAGGGCTCGTCCCGTGCCAAGCCCCCGCGCAGGGCTGCGCCCCCGGGCGTTGCTGCAGCGTGCCGCCTCGCACACGCAAACCGGAGCGCGGTGGGACACGAGGAGCATGTTGGCTATTTTAATCCCACGCACAGACACTGAACAGCTGCACGTGCCGGGCCAGGCGCAGCCACGTCCCTGTTTGCAAACCTTGCCCGGAACACCTGGCCTTCTGCTCCTCGCCGTGCCACGGCACCGCATGGACTATGCCGGGATGGATGGCCAGCTCCACAGACGGGTGCAGAGCTCCTCTGTCCTAGTGAAGGGTGAAGGACCCTCACCCTACTTCATCTTCTCCGAGACTTCCAAGACCCCGAAGGTCAGAGCAAGGCAGAGTCAGTTACTGCTGCTCCAGGAACCCCAGGGTTTCGCAGGCAGATGCAGGAGAACGTGGGGCCGAGGTTGGGCGGGAATTTTACACGGCAACAACATGCTGCTGCCACGAACACCAGAGCTGACTTACACCCATGCAACGGGCATGTCGATCCTGCTGGAGATGCAGCTCCAACCCCAGGGCTTTCAAGTTATGCCCAGATAAAGCTCCTGAGAAAATCCAGGCTTGCTCTAGCCTTAGGAACGACACAGTTTTCCCATGAAGAAGCCTAAAGATGACAAATTCGGCTCTGAAAGCTCTCCCCATGTCTGCTGTCAACCAGCGTCTCCATCAGTGTCACAAGCTGCTCGCTGCGCCAAGCTTTAGATAAGCAGCAGCACAGCTACCCCCACGCAGCCAGGGAACGGCGCGCAGAGCCCGTGTTTGAACAGCCGCGCTGCTCCCAGGGACCCGTGCTCCCCGCATCGCAGGGGAGCTGCTGGAAAAGGCAGCGGCAGGTTCTACAAGCAGACAGCAAATCCTCCGTGCACCCAAGCACATAGGGGGTGCCAGCTGAAATCTGTGCAACCGCCTCTTTGCTTTGCTGCTCTTCATAGTTAAGAGAACAGGAATTATTTCGGGTAATCCTAAAAGGGAGGAAGGATGTAAAATCCTCTTTGCTGGGTAGTTTAGAAGTGGGTAGGGGGAAATGCTCCAGGGTCTTACTTATGGGGCAAGCCTGCAATGGCCACATAAACCACACACAACCAATGGCATGCTGGTTTTATCCATCACCCATTTTCTCTGCCTGTCACAAGCCTCCAACAGATGGGGGGGGGGGGGGGGGGGGGGGGCGGGGGCACACACAGAAGGGGATACGAAGCTTAAAAAGACAGAGTATGCTTATAGGAGCAAGGCTTTGGCTAGCTCGAATGGGAGCCACGCAGCTTCATCTGTATCAAAAATTTAGCAGGAGCATAAGTCTCCTGCAAACCAAAGATAAATGAACGTTAGAAGTCCAACCCCAGCTCACCTTTGCCCTTTGATTAGCTCAGGATGTGAAAATGTTCTTATTTACAGACCTGCGCGGCAGGCAAGTAAATAAAGGTGCAGACAAGCCAGAAGCAATAGGTTAAACATATCTGCGGGACAAAGAACAGCTTGGTGGGGGCAGCTAAGCAGAGATCAGGATGCACAGGAAAAAACATGTTTCTGAGTAATACAGCCCGGATGCACCGAGAGGAAGAGGCTGGTTTGTGCGTTCAAACGCGGAGGTGCCATTTTCCCAGTGCATCCCAGACCGCGGGCTGTCTGGGAAGCGTTAGCTGCAGGTGGGTCTCACCGGGCAGCTCATCCTCTGGGGACAGCCAGGGACTTCTGGTCACCTTTCAGTGCATCTTACCTGAAGCTGCTGCATCCTTCCTGCAACGAGGCAGGGAAGAGAAACAGCTGGAAGAAAAGCAGGTATTTTTAACCAGTAAGGTCTATCCTGTCAAAGGAAATCCAGTTTGCTGAAAACCTGAAAATTCAAAAGATTCAATTTTTAGGACAAGAGGTACAACACATGTTATGCGAGGGGGAAAAAAGGTCATTTGCAAAGCAGCAGAAACACGTAAAGATTTGCTTTCACATCTGCTGCCATCTGGGTAATTCACAAGAATAAAGCTGCCCCTCATCCCGCTTTAATCAACAATTTCTTTTTCAATCCCATCAGGCAAGTCACAATATTTTATTCTCCCTTGGCCCATGTCTGCATGGGGAGAGAAGTGGGCACGCCCTGACTCCACCCAGTCTTAAACCGAGCTTTGCCAGTCCGCAAGGCAGCATCTCACATCCACCGTGGAAAACATCAGACCTCTGCTCTTCCACCCTCCCTCCTCTTGCAGTGCAAGGGGATCTGCCGGTGATCCACCAACGCGGTTGACTGCTGCCTGGGAGTGGAGCACACTTATTGTTTTCAGTAACTCACAGGGATGCATTTCAATCTGCTCCTGTTCATCAGGATTCATTAGGCTGGACCCAAGGGCGGGCACGGACGCTAATAAGAATTACTATTTTCAGGTGACAAGGATAAGGACCTCTCAGGGACATTTTCATCCCTTCGCTTTAAGGCTGGGGTACAATTTTCAGGGTTATTTTCTGAAATGATTTAATGAGGTGGTTCTTTGTAATAATGCAAAGGACCTGGGAGAGGGGTTGTAGTGGGAAGAGAAGGAAAACCAGACCCTGCTGAGAAATTCTGGGTGGATAAGCAAACAAAAGGACATTAATAACAGGGCCTGATTATTGAACTGAAAGCTGCCAGACAGGCAATTTGTGACCCACCACGGTCACTTCATGGCACACAAGTTCCCATACTGACCACAGAGGGGGAGAACAGGGCTCAGAGCCCATCACAGCTTCACTTGTGTTAGCTTTGAGGCCCCATACCTGGCAGAGCTTGAAAGCATCATTATTCCCTTCTTCTCCCCTTCTCTATTTTGGCATATCCAGCCCTGGAGAACAGTGCAAAATTTTCTGGGGTCGTTACCAGGTGCACCCACTTGCTGCCCCCCCTCCAGAAACCACCGCAGCAAAAGGAGCGGCACCGTTTCCACGCGCTCGGAGCACTGAGCTGCCGATGCTGAGGCAGGACTTGCTGCCCTCAGCTCAAGGCATGGAGAGAAACCGAGAAGCAAATTATTTACGTAGGAACGACCTACTCAGCAGTTGTTAGCCCGGCTCCAAGGAGCTCACTGCTCCTAATGACATCTCCAGAGCTTTGCTGGGAGGGAATATTAAAGAGGAGAGCAAGAAAACAAGCTGGTTATCTTTGGTGACTGACTGATGCCAACAGACTACAACTCGCTAAGCATTTTCAAAGAGCATTTGCAGTTGACAACCTGACATTTGGAAACCCTAAGGACCTGGAAGGAGCTGGGGGAAAATTCCATTCACAAAGGTTGAAGTGTGCGAAACTGCTTTTGATTGGAGCTGTCTAGAAAGGAGGTAAGAGCTGACAGACACACGTGGTTCAAGGACACCTTTGCCTCTAAGGACAGAAAGCAATCGGTGCTTGTGCTGCAGAGGACATGAAGGTATCAAAGCTGCAGCAAGGTTAAGCATCCATATCGTGGGTACCAGGGTAAGCACCACATCCTAGTGTTACAGAGAGGGCAGCGGAGTCACCCTGCGAGATAGCACCTGGCTGAGCACCCCGGATCCTGGCAGAGGATGAAGGAGGTCGGTAGATGCTCCTGTTTGACCCTCCACTCTCAGTCGTGCTCCCTGTGATAGGGATGCAACCAGGAGGAGGAAGGCTGCAGCAAGGTCACTTGTGCCTCCATCTCTCCACCCTGACAGCTCTGGGCTGAGCACCCCAAAAAAATCCCTACTGGCCGTTGAAAATCCAGACTTTGAAGGTGTCCTCATGGGTCCTCAGTCCTTTCAGTCAGGCAAAAGGAGAAACCCACAAAGCAGCCCCAAACACCAAAAATAGCTGGAGGGGAGGAAGGGAAACCGAATCAAAGGCTGCTTGTGTCAACCAAGTGACCGGCTCGGTTTGGCCACGCAGGACACGCATCCTGCTCCCGATGCTCTCCAGCCGTGGGCAAGACGCCTCGCTCCCTGCCTCCGCTTCCCCTTTCGGAAGAGCAGCCCGGGATGCGCTGGCGTGAGGAGGCAGCTGCTGGCAGGACCTGTAGAGGATCTACTTATCCATATCTTGTGTGCCCTCTGCTGGCAGCCTCATCTTCCAGGAGCTCCGCAAAACCCCGCACAGGAGGGCAGGTGGGACTTGGGTCTTCCCTTCAAATGTCAGAGAATACTCACAATATCGGCCTTAAAACTCCAGCAGCAGCCCTAGAGAAGGGACTTTCTTCTGCACGTTGCCCAGCAGCAGGGAATGAGATTCTGCCTTTTCTGATGCTCCTTGGACCAGGCTGGTTGCTGCAGGAGCCAACCCCAGGCAGCGCTGGGGCAGCTCTCTCCAACTGAACACTCAGCAGACTTTGCTCCTAAGGAGCACTCCTCTAGCATAACCACATCTCTGAAATACATGAGGGCAGAGAGGACATTTGAGTGATTTATCCCATCTCCTCCCAGGTGACACCCAGGTTCAGCAGCGTTAGAGCAAGAATCCCAGAGTTGTTGATGCCAAGCGTAGCTCAGATGACAACACCCATGGCTGTGTACGGGCAGAGCTGGCAGAGGACTACACGTCCCCTGCAGCAAGCAGTTCTGGTCTTCACCGAGGTCATTTCAGCCATGTTCACAGCCTTCGCTTTGCGCTACGAATATTTGGGCGCTTAGCTTTGATCTGCTCGAAAGCCAGTGCAATTCCAGCAGGCTTGGCTTTGCTTGATCCTGCTAATCCTCTCTTGCCTTCCCTTTTGGCTCTGACATCACACGAGCGGTACCTGGGGGGATGGAGGGCCCTCCTGGGGCACGCAGTCCCACACCACTGCTGCAGCCCTTGCTGTGACCGCTGCACCCCTCAGCTCTGCTCAGACCCATCGCCAACAGGGTCTTCACCCCCAGCAAAAGCCTCTCTCCTGCCCACTAAGAACCTGTTTTCCAGGCGAAGGTTTTTTATCACCTATTAATACTTCTTCAGGCACCGGCACATGATTCATTTCTCTTCATCCACTGAAATATCCCCGAAACATTAGTTAACCAAACGCCAGCTGAAGAAGAAATGCGTTTTTCTTTTGTGGAGAAAACCAGTTCCCCACCAACAAAAAAAAATATCAAGACAAGTGGCTTCAATGTGCCTTTGTGTGTCTGGATTGGACTCGGTCCTATTTTCATCCCATTATTCTTTCCTTCACAATTTGTCGAAAGCTTTGCAGACTGTGAAAGGCCGGTCGCTGCCGGGATTGCTTTTCCTGCTCCTTTCATTCGGAGGACTCTGTTTGCCATTCTGCAGCTACATGAACCACTCCTGAACGACACATCTGTGAAAACACTTTGCCAACAGCCTCTTCTTTGAGTTTGCGTGCACTCTGAAGGTTTTTTCGTTGCCCAAGCTCATGTGAGCACCACGAGGGTCCCTGCCATGTCGTTTTCTTTCACAAAGCTTTCGAGATTTCTGACCCTAAGGAATGTGGCCCAAAAATGGTGAGGAGCATCCTTGCCCCAACCACGTCACCCTCCATCCTTTACGTACCCAGCTTACCCTTCCATTTTCCTTAAAGGCCCCATTTCCAGCAGCTCCACAGCGGAGCCCCATCTTGGGCTCACCCACCAGCCCACCTCTGCTCGAGGTGGCTCAACTTTGATACTGAATAAGGAAAAAGAACCACCCCCCCAAAAAAAAAAACAAACCAAGAGGGCAATGAACAAGGGAGAAAGCGCTATAAAAAGGCCTACAAAGACACTAATGACGCTGTTTAAACAAAGTTGTCTCCTGTGATAGTCCTAAATCCTTTTTACGACCTTTCAGCCTTTAAAAACAGTTTATAAGACAATTTTCTATTTGCTGCGCTTAGTGACAGTCAGTCACTGCTTATGGTGGTACCAGGAGTCCCATTGCAGAACAAATAAGGTCTATTTCACCATTTCCCCCCCACCCTCTTATAGAAAATTTAACTATTTCCCTCCCCAGCTGGTCCATTCGAGCACTGCACAACCAGAGCCAGAGCGGAGGGAGAAGGGCAAAAGCATTTGGAGGAAAAGGAACATCCTCCAAGAGCAGCATCACAGGAGGCGGCGATAGTTGCTGGGAGAGATAAAGCACATTCTGCATGAATGATGCTTTGATCACAAAAGCAAAGAGCAAGAAGACAGTTTTAATGGTCTGAAAACACATGAAAAGCAACGTAGAAAGCTGCTTTGATACACAAGACAGTGGCACAGTATTTATTTTGTGACCTTTAACAAGTACAGGCAGTGCAACAACAAGATAATTTGGTGGAAAAAAATCAAAAGGAGGCAGGAAAATTAACCCGAGAGCTTTGTGGCAGAGGGAGGAGAGGAGCAGCTGGGGCTGAAGGCGCCTCTGTGCTGCCTTCCAGCATGTTGAGGACTGAACCCTGCAAAGCACCACATGTCCCAGTCCTCGCTGAGAGCAGCAGGTGCCCAGTCGCTCCCAGGAACAGGGAGTTCGGGGTATCACTTAGCAAAAGCCCCAAACTAACGCACGCTTACAGCAAGCACAGACGGTTACACCTTCCCACAGCCCAGAGAGAGCTACACTTTGATGGGAGCTTTTGCACAGGACACCTTAGAGCTACCAGGGCATAGAAAGACTGGATGGTGGAAGAGACTTGCGACAGACATGGTTATAGCCCCCTGGTCACAGCAACCCACAGTACGATGTTTCCCTCTCCCTTGTGGCAGACCTGCAATATGGTGCAGGTGATGGAGACAGTTGCCTTCACCCACCCAAACTTTGCATTTACGTAACCTGAGAGAAAGCTCTGGGTGTCCATCTGCCTAAGCAGGCTCCATTTCAGACCGCTGTAAGCAAGGATGATGTTTTTCCAGACAGCTCAGCATTTCTCAAAGTGGGGTTTTCAACCTGAAATGGGGTCACAAAACCTTTTCAGCTGGGTTACCAGCCCTGAGCAAGTTCATGTTTATTCCAGACCATCTGCAAGGCTAAGCTCAGGGAATAACCCTTGTTGTTGTGGCAGGATGGCCAGTTGATTGTAATTTAGTTTAAATTTATCTTTGTTAGCCAGTAAATTCATCTTCCTCCTCTGCTGGCCTGCATTATCATTTCTTTAGGGCTACTAGGCAATATGTGCAAAGCCTTCTGCTGGCAGCAAGAAAAATAAAATCAGTTCCACAGATAAGTGTGGCGAGGTGCCTATCTGACTCTCCAAAGAGTGGGAGCAAGAGTGGGTCAAACAAGGCAAAACTGTTTCATGACCCTAAGAAATAGGGTGAGAGACCTGCAAGTCTGTACCTGCTTCTGCTGAGCGCTATGTGGATGTGGAAGGGCTCCAGTTCCTGGCCAAAGTGTCCTTTTGTTTCAGGTAACAATGACACAGAAAGGAGGAGGTGCAGCGTCAGCCCCATCTGCAGCGAGACAAGGCATCGCCCTGGACCAGATGGAAATCCTGATGCCTGCAGCCATGGGTTTGGGCTGTCTGGGCTGCTCCCCATCCCTTGTCCTGGCCAGCCAGAGAAGCTTCCACACAGGGGCCGTTGCCAGGGACGTGGTTCCCTCTGCTTTAAGGCTCCTTTCTCTTGCCACCGTGGTCTCAGGGAGCGTTGGTAGGACAGGGACTGAAGGTTCATACATACTAAACATGCTGGGGGTGAAACGCCTAACCATCCCATTCGGAGCCTTCTTTCCCTCTCCACGGTCGTGTCTATCTTGACTTATTCCTGCTTTGCAGAGGGAGTGCCAGGATTTAATAGTCTTTTATTAGTATGTCAGCTTTTAGAATGGTCACTGTTATTCATAGGGTAGGTGAAAAAACCCAACTTGTTCCAGCTGCTGGCAGGGGTTAAGGGCAGCAGCATGTGCCCAGCCCCTTTCTGTCACATCGAGGGGAGCCGTCACACTTTCCCTCCCAAGCCAGCCTCATTTTTACTTCTACTTTACACACCTCACGCCCTGCCACTCCACAAAGCAGTTTGCTCCGGGACTTTAGGGATTTCATTCCCCTGAGCAGCAGGAAGGGCACCAGTACCCCCAGCATGGTTGCACAGATGCAAACTGGGAGTCTCAAACATTTTTGGTAAATGAAGGTCTGCTCCATCTTTAGTGCTTTCCTTCCCCATTTCTTTCATTTAACTGTGCCTGAAAAGTATATTGTTTGTTTGTTTTTTTTTTTCTTTTAAGTCACCCAAAGCCCCTGTCTTCTCAGTTCTTTTGCTTCTTGACCTGAAGAGCTGGCTCTTCAGCAGAGGAAGATATTTTTCCCCTCCAAAATGCAACTTCGCAGCCTTAGACTGCTAAGAAATTACAAGCACCAAATACTCCCAAAGCTTTCGTGCCCTACAAGTCCCATTTCAACAGCCCTCCTGGACCCAGGAGTTCACTTGCTTCCTACTCCAGAGCAGGTTTTCTTGTCCCAGTGTCACAGGACCAGAGGTGTACAGGGATATTTGAGTCCTCTGCTCAGCCTGGCAAAGGCTGAACCTGGTGTCCTGGTTCCCATGTCCATGCTCAAAAGGGCCAACTAGTTTTTGAAACAAAGCCTTATAGCCAAGGTATGAAATGAAATCATTTGTCCTAAACAGATCTTCCAGAAAAGGCATATTTGTATTACAGAAAGATGAATGAGTGAACGTTTCTTTCTGTCTTGCTCAGAAGGATTAAAGAAACTCATCCTTGCTTCTCCCCATGTTTAATTTTCTGATCAATCCCGCATCTTTTCTCTCCACCTTTCATAGATTGGGGTTCTGCCTTCAGCTGGAGAAGCCGAGGCACCATCTGCTCCCAGGCTTTTTCTGGCTCAGAGAAGAAAATCCAGAACAAAACCTGTTCCCATCACAGTCCCAGCCCAGCCACAAGGTGTTCCACAACACACCCACGTTTCGAGGGCCTCATTAAAAACAGACCTTCTGAAAGTTGGAGGTTCACCCTTCATTACTGACTGCACTATCCTGGAAGCCTATTACCTTTAATTGGCACCGAGTTGCACCGAAAACGTGGAGCGAGCTCAGCTCTAGTCCATGCAAGGCCTGCCTCTAGATTTCGAGAGGAAGGTTTTCACCCCAGAGCCTCTTGGAAGCAAATCTTATTTAGGTCAGCAGTGACATTTTCCTTTCTGAAGTAGTAGGCCAAATGCCATGAAAATCGGAGCACATTAGTTTGAGCAGTCAAGGGATTTACTTTACAATACTATATATTACACCCATGTGAACGCTGAAAAAAACGCAACCCGCTGTGCTGAACTTCCAACCACTTATTCATCAGCACTGGTTGAACATCAGGTTGCTGTTAAAAGACATCCCCTTTAGCCCTGAACAAAGCCCCACGCTAAGGTTTCCCATCAGAAGTTTCAATCCAGGAACTCTTGTAGCTCTTACCGCTATCAAAATATGCGTGAGAAGACCTTACAAAGCCCAAACTGAGAGCGTGGCTGTTAAAAAGATGCATTCCAGGATAAGTCAGGGTGCTTTCAGGATGCATTTTCATGCAAACAAAGGCACTGGCTTGGATGGGGAAAAGTTCTGCCCCATGCGAATCGGCACACGCTGCAGCCCTCTGGGAGGGGACAGTGACGGTTCTTCAGTTATTAAAAACCTGAGGTTCCAGCAGAGTCAATGACTCGCTCAGCAAGAGATGCTGGATGAGTGATAGACCAGACAATAAGACCTTTTTGCCCCAAAAGCTAGATGAGTCCTGCATCCCTCGAGCTCTTTCGATGGGAGTTAGACCATCCTCTGACCACAGGATTGGTTATTCTTGACTCAAGAGCATCTCAAGGGGCCTTTACTTACACACACCCCTTGACACTGTCCTGGCGATTCCCAATGCCCACACACAACTCCAAGGCCCCCAAACCAATGACAAACTCCCCTGCTTCAATGTCTCATAAGGAAGCGCTCCAAAACCAAGCTGACTTGAATAATAGGAAAAAAAATGGAGCTCCTGCCTGAACCAAAAGGACTGACAGTGATTGATCAACCCATGTAGCTTCATTAGCGTAGCTGGGCTGCAGGTTCCTTCCCAACAGCAACAGCCTCTCGGATCAATAGCTTAATAGTCTTCCTGGCTTGTTTTGCTTCTGGGTAAATTCACTGATTAATCCTGCAGACTAACAGAGGTTGTTCAGCCGAACGAGTTAAACCTTCACAGGCTGATGAGGAGGTCCCCACAGATTGTCACGTCTGAGCTCGGCAGCCGGCACAGCAAGATGTGCCATGGGAACACCCCAGCCTCGCAGCGCCCTGGGAATTGTCACTGCAGCATCCTTCTCTGGAGAAGGAGGGGGGCCAAGGCAGGTTTGCATGGACACGTGCCTGAAGACACGCTGCCAGGTAGCACAGCCTCTGATGAGATGTTCCCCACGACATTTTATCATTGTTTTTCCACTGTGTTTTCTCCCCTGTTCAATTCTTGCTCCTGAAAACAGCCCGGCACCATCTGATCTACATTTGTTCTCCAGCAAAGATCTTAAAATATTGATCACCATCAATAGGTCAAAAATGGGAAACAAGGTAAGCCAATATTGCCTGTAACTCAGCCATGACATCTGAGGGGGCTTTATAAGCCACGCACTGGATCATCTGTTAAGCCAGCTTTTTCAGATAAGACAACTTGCTGCAGAGGCGTCATTAATCCTATGAACAAGATGTCCCCGTTAGACAACTTCTGTCAGGTCTTTGTAATTTGTTAGAAGGTGGCGATGCTTTTGTGCCTCTCTAAGTATTAATCTCCTGGAGAGACTAGAAGAGCTATTTTTTAAGTGTGACCTGCAAAGCAAAGACATTTTTTTGAGTCTTTTTGTTACTTAGATCCAGAGAACAGGTAAGGAACTGGGCTGTTTGCTTTTCCTGCTTGGAGCTGATGGGGGGGTACAGATTTATGGTAGCTGAGGATTTAGCTTTTGATTCCTGGAAGACTACAGAAAGGACAAGAGACAGTAGATTTATGATTTCCAGTTACCAAGAAATTGTAACCTATTAGCAGTCAATCACAGGAAGTTAAACAGCAAAGAAGATTTTGGGTGACTTAGAGAACATTTGTACAACATTACGGAAGTGCTGGGTGTAGAACAGACTCACCAGGTTGGATGTGATGGAGCTTAACATCTCTAATGGCTAAGGTGAAAAACAAGGCAGAGAAAAGAGGTGACAATCCAAAGCGATAGCTCACAAATTGGGCTTTTCCTCTTTTTCAGCAGGGGCTGGGATGATGGGGTTGACAGGCAGGGACACGTTGATTACACTTCACAACAGCTCCTAACAGCACCATGATCTCATCACTCCCAACAAAGCCCTGCGGCACTGCAGATAGGGGTCCCAAACTGTGACCCAGGCATCGTGACTGGTCCAGCAGCCACTCCAGAGCATCATAGAGCCCCGTGTGAGTCAGTGCCTTTGATGTTAACAGATCCACATCTACACAGCGGGGCAGAAAGGGCTTTAACCACAGGGAAACTTCTTGAGTCCACAGCAGCCTCCGCAGTTCTGAGCTGCCAACTGGTGAGTCAGGGCAGGATGAAGCCAGCAGAACCAGGCATCTGCTCTGGATGTCAAGGATGACCAAGAAAGGACCATAAAGCTGCCTTTTATTTTTCCCCCCAGAGAAGTTTCTAGCCATGCCATCTGAGGGCAGAGGAAGGATTTTCAGCATGAAATGAGCTTAGTTACCCATCCGAGATGAAGTTTTTTCTAGACAGGAGACTTGTGCTTGTGTGCACGTCATCTAACTTGTATTTAAAGCCTGTTCTGAGGGTACTTTATTTCTAGCGGGTTTAACCTCACATGCTGCACTGGAGAATATTTCATCCTTGAAATACTCCTGTAGACAGGAAAGTTTTCCTACTAAAGGATACAAGAAACCAGCTCCTGACATTTAATCATGGTGATTTTCTTGAGCAGGCCGGGATAAAGTACCACTCAGCATAAACAAAGACATCGATCTGGCTGAAGTTTCTCTAACCTCTCCTATTTCACAGGGCTAATGATGAGTAATGCTCCGATCTTGACTCTGGCTGAAACATCTCATGGACAAGATGGTCCTTATGGTCAATTTAGGGCTTTCCATGGCAGGGAGCAAGAGGAGCATCCAATCCCTCCTAAAACCAGCAAAGGGCAAGACTTTGCATCAGGGCAGTTGCAGCCCTGAGCTGGGCAGAGCTGCCCATGAGGCAAGAGCTTGTGTCCATCACCAGCTGTAAGGTGGGACAGCAGCCCTGTCAGAGAAGCAAGAACACCAAATTGCTCATGATTTGTAGTTTTACTGCAGAACTTTGGCTTTTTAGAGCACAGCGTTTACAGCCTGCTGCCCACCAAACATTAACTGAAGGGCAGGGCTTAACTCCCTAGACCCGTCTCATTTCAGACATGCTTCTCTGCTGCCTCCCACTAACGGTGTATGAGCCAGAAAGACCAAGAGCCAACCTTAAACAACACTGAGCAGCTCCCCAGGAGGTGTGCTGGAGCTCAGGAGCTGGCTGGCTCAGCCTCCCACTCCCTCAGCAGAAGCTGAATGCGGATATTGAACAAGGTTGAGGTATCTCAATCTCAGCTTTCCCAGGAGAACAAAGCACTGAGAGGAGCATGGAGGACTCAGAGCCCAGATTCGGTTCCTAAGCAGATCTTTGGTTTCCCAGAGAACAGGTGGGCTTGGCCATGCCCGAGAAGAGCCCCTCATGCTGCCGTGTTTCATTTCACAGCTGGATGAAAACAGTCATGACCAGGTGGGTTGAACTCCCAGAAAAGCACTATCTGAAACACATTAGAGTCACCAAAGCAGCAGCCAGCAGTCTGGAGGCTACAGTGCATGATGCAAGAGGAGTTAGTGCCCGGAGGGGAGTCAGCCCACTGTACTGAGTCCAAAGTGGACACGTCTAAGGAGGCAGGTTGGACTTCACTGTTAGGATGGCTGCTGTGCTCATCCCTCCTGCCCAGAGGCACAGGACTCCTCTTGAACAAGCATTTCTGCAGGGGAAGAGTCATCAGAGCCACCGCTTGCTCAGTACAGGAGGGAGAGCACCAAAACCCAAGTGAAGGATGTCCCAGGAGGAGGCACAGCAGCTTCGCAGGCTGCAGAGCACAGCTCCCTGCACGGCTCCTTGGCTTCCTCAGTTAGGAGGAGAGACAAAAGGTTGCGCTCCCCACTCAGCCCCGGAGCAAGAGATAATTAGTAGCTTATTGTTTTAAACCCCTATAACTGCTCCCCAAACCGGCTGGCTGTGTTGGACATAATGTAAATGATTCTGAAGAAAACCCAACTTGCAGAGTAGTCTAATTTGGTAGCCACGAGCGCAAGGAGCCTGCGCAGCCCTCGCTGCCAAGGGAGACCTGATTGCACAAACCCCGGAAGATTCTCATGTAATAGCAAGAGCCGAGTTCTGTATTTCCGACACATCCACCAGTGAGCAGCTGACAGACTTCATCTCACCCTTTGGGAACCCCAGAGCTGCCTACCTAGAGGATTTTTTTCCCTCCCTTTGAAGGAAGCAGGGGGGAACAGGGATTTTGGAGTTTACCAAGGCACAACAGCTGCCCAGGGAGCTGCACCAAACACTTCGGTCAGCTCAGCTGAGGAGGTAGCACAAACCAGAGCTCTGCAATGGTCCTTGTCAGGGCCAGCACACCGAGGAACGGAACTGTTTCATGGAAACAGGGAGAAAGGCCCCTTCTCTTTGAGGATGGGCTGTTGTAACTCCCACCCAGACCCCCAGGTCTAGCAGGACTCCTCATTCCTCCAGAAGAGGAAGGGAAGAGAGTTGTTTTGATATAAATTGATGCAACAGCTTCTTTCAGGTCTTACCTGGCAGTTTGTGATACCTTATGTGGGCTCAGCTCACTGCTGCGGACTTTGGGTTGGAGACCTTGCCCCCTCCTGAGGGCACAGGGGGATGGGGGGAGTCTGCTGTCCTCAGGCAATAACTCTTTAAATAAAAAGTTCAAACCTGTGTTCTTTAGAGCTGCAACAAGCAATTACCGCCTGATTGAAGGTTATTGGTACCCACAGTCTGGGCACAGCTTGTTTTCCAAGGCACCAATGGACAGCAAATAAGTGTTTTGTCACAAATCAAGGCTGTCCTAGAAAAGCCAAAGGATGGTGCTGCAGCATCCACAGTGCCACTTGGATTAATAACAGTGAAAGGGTCAGGGGCAGCACAGGACAGATGAGACACATTCTCTCCCCATCCCCAGCCCCCCAGTATGAGGCTGAGTAACCTTCGGCCGGATCTCAAGCTGAGCTCTGACAGGCTCAGGCAGACGCTGGGTGCAGCACTGAGTTTATGCTCATGTCAGCTCAGGGGCACCTGCATTCCGCTCAAATCACTGCTCTCAGCAGGCTCTCGACACTACAGCAGTCAGGCTCTGCTCTTTGGAGGCAGGGTTGCAATTGCTACTCCACCTCTCAGAGGCTTAATCAAGCCATGGAGGAGATCCCACTCCACCCCGGTTAGATCAGTTCATCTCTGCACAAAATCCCTGAGTGTTGACCCAACCACAGCACAACACTTGAAATGTGGGCACTTCTTTCCCTGGCCGCCGTGGAAGGACCCCAAAAGCAAGAGACAGCAGGCAGGGAACACGCAGCAGCATTTCTCCACTCCCTGCTCTAGTGGGAGCACAGCCAGGACAGTGGAGGCAGAAGGAAAAGCATCCTGGAAGGTGACTGAGCAGCAGAAGGACACAGTCGACTGGATTTTCTGCTGCAGTTTTCTTGCACTCTCCTACAAGAGGGAAATCAGCTGGAGGGGGAGTGCTTTAACCCCAAACTGCAGCTAATGGTGGTTGCTCAGGATCATGTGAAACCATTGCACGTGGTCGGCGAGGGCGGGGGGATTGCTTGAGCAAGGCCAGCTTTCTCGCTTGGCCAGCCAAGCCGGACACCAGCTCTCGAGAGGCTGCAGATTGACAGTGCTGCAAAGTGAGGGGACTCCCTTCGTCAATCACAGGTTTGACAAAGGAGTCCAGGAGAGTCCAACCCATGCAGGAACTAGGTCAGAGCTGATCGGTTCAGACCTCACAAAAGAAGAAGTATTTCACTACGACAATGCTGAACAACCTACATTCTGCACTCCAGAGGCAGCCTTCCCCCAGGAGCCTCTGACCTTGTGCGCAGGACGCTGCTGAGCTGGGTGCTGAGGTCCTGAGAGCGTCCCAGCGAATTTGCAGCACAAAGCCAGATGAAAGCAAATGAAGTTTATGGAAAAATCACTCAGGCACTTCTGAGCATGTATTCATCCCTGCAACTGCAAGGTGCCTGGTCTTTGTGCTCCCTTCTGCCTAAAATATTTATGTGCTAATAAAAGTGGAGCCAGAGGAGCCTTTGGGGTCACTTAGAGAGGTGAACTTGTCACTGCAACCAAAATAGCTGAGACAGCAAGTGCCTGAGAGCAATTAGCATATGCTGATAGACCACACTACGTAACATTGACTTGTTATGGTGAAAGAGTCCAAAAAGCAAAACAAAGGGCTTTTGCTAATTCTTCCCTACTCCATTACCCTTGCACCCAGGAAAGCACGTTAAACCCCTCCGCTTTGCCCACTGCTTCCTGTCTGTTCCGTTCAGCTCTCCCTTGTCTCAGCAGCTTAAAAGCCTGTTTTCCCCCTCTAAAGCCAGCTTGCCTGCTAGGTAGTTTCTCTTAATCTCCCTGTCTTGGCTAGAAGCCTCTCTAGGCTGCTGGAGCAGACAGCTGCTTGCCCTTTGTTCTTGCAACAAGAAAAGACAAATCATTCCAGATTCCTTTGTAGTCTGAGAGACTCTAAAATGGAAAGAACAACCTCCCATGTATCAGTCTAACAGATTAATACCTACTCAGACTAGTCATTAGGCCAGCTTATAGCCATGTCACACCTCCCTACAGAGCCAGCCTTTTCCAGCCCAGATGGCGATGAGACTTGGTAAGAGAGTTATTGAACTTGAACAACCTGTGAGTTCTCCTTGGTTAACATCCTTTGCCACATGCGCAGGATCCAGAGCCGGCAAGGCTCAGGTGGGCAGCAGCCATCCAGGTTTGGGATCTGGAGCAGTGGGATAAGTAGAAGTGTCATGCTATTCCCCATTTCTTCTCGTCTTCAGTTGATATTAGAAGTCCTTGAAGCATATATGTGCCCGTGGTCCACAAGAATGTCTCCAGGGAAGCAATTTGCAACAAATACTCAGTTACTTAAAAATATTTATATGTGCTAGGAAAGGATTAGACTTCATTTAGCATTTTCTCTACATTTAAACCTCATTTAATGCAGCATTAAGCTCCAGCTGCAGCAAATTGGTTCTGAACTTGTAAAGGAGAAAGACTCTTGAAACAGCAGGACAGGTCAGTTAGGAGAGAAGACTGACTGCTCCTTGGTTTCTAGACCACATTTTAGTAATGGAAACCTAACGCATGCTCAAGATCCTCAGTTCAAAAACATTTATGTACAGGATGATGTTCCCAAACTAGGGAGCATCACAAAGACACAGGCATCCAGAACAGCTTTAAAGGGTCAAAAGAAGAACCAAGGACAACCTGCCTACCGTACTCCAGAGGAGCCCCTCAGGCTGTAGCTGGGAACCTGCTCATGAGACAAGTTCCACATTTAAAGGAATAAACATGGTACTATTTGCAACCACTGATAAGTCTTTGTGCAATAGTCAGAGAGGCTTTCCCAAGCCAGCATAGTCAGGGAAGGAGCATCAGGACTGCAGCTTGCTCTGCCATTTGTGGACAGGAATGGTCATAAACAGCTTTCAGGAAAGGGTTTTAGCATGGCCGTCTCAAGACTGGTAGGGTTGCATGAGAAGCTGGGAAAGGCATTAGAGGTGCATGAACTCCATTAGCACGACCACTGAAGTCCTCTGCGGCCCTAAGCCCTGCCAGCATGGCCCCAGAAGAGCACCCTGAGGGAGTTTTGGAGCTCAAACCACCACCATTAGGGTAAGGGCTTGACTATGGGAACCTGCCTCTTTAATGTGCACCATCCAGTGCGTTCTGGAGCTGTGCCCCAGCTCTGGTACCCATTGGGTAGAGAGCATCGGGTCCTCTGCAGATGGGTGTCTACAGGAGATGGAGCTGCTGGAGGCAGCTAACCAAAATCCTGCTGTGCAGGCAACTGGAGATGATCCTTAGTGTTCGAAATGAGAGATTCACAGCTACTGCCAGGCAGCTCAAATCTCAGGAGGCTCCTTTTTCCTACCTCTGCCATCAACCTTTTCAACCATTACCAAAATACCCCTCTGGCAGGCAGCTCATACGTAGTCCGCACATTTCTAATAAACCTGTTTTTCACAACTAAAACACAGCATGTGTTTTCGCAGCAGTAGCCACCATCAAATATTTACTCTGTTCAAAGAGCCATCAGTGACCTGAACAAAACCATTTTTCAAATACTGAACAGGAAAATACACTCCAATCTCTTTGAGCCCAGTTACATCTGGCTCCAAGCTAGCTGGCAGATGGGAAGAAAACTGGTTGCAAATGCTTTAAAAATTTAAGCTTCTTGCACTGGTGAAGTCTGTAAGTCAGGAAAACACACTCAGAGTGAGGTAAGCAGGGTCTGCTTGTAAGGGCACTCGGTTTTCAAAGGCACTGAGATAGCGACATGCCCTGGAGAGACACGTAGCGCATTTACACACTGCAAGCAAGATGAGCTCCTTCTATTCCTTGTTTGGCCACCTTCTTCCCAGCCACAACCTACAGCCTTCCCAGACACACAGCGCAGAGCAGCCAGGCGCTGCAGCCCACCCCCATCTCCTAAGGGTTACAAGAAATACTCATTTTCATGGTAACGTGCAGAAAACCAGAGGCAAACGAGAACACAGGGGTGTTTTATGAAGAACCCCAGCCCACAGACTGATGCGCAGCAGCGCTGGCTGCCTGACAGGCAGGATGTACCTGGATTGTAGAAACCCTGAGTTTCTCAGGCTTGCTGAGATACCGTAGCTGGAAGCTGAACCACATGCGGGTCATTAAGCCCTGCAGCCACCACAGCTATCGGTGTCCACAGTGCCTGCTCCAGCCCAGCTGCAGCTCTGCAGCAGGTCTAGGAATGGCCAAGCTCTGCCCTCTCTCAAGATGCTCGTGCTCAAATACTTTGGACGGGGATAAATAAGGGATTTGCAGTGACCCATTTTGCATGGGAAGCTTGCTGCCAGACACCCAAATTCTCTTACCAGAGGGCATGACCTAGAGCATCTCAGACACTGAGTACTTCCCAGATTCCTTGGCATAGGTTTGGGGACCGTAGGTAAGCAGAAAGCTCTCACCTCTGAGCCTGTGCACACACCAGGAGTATCCCTTGCTCGAGGCTCCCACCCCAGCACTTCATCAGACCTTTCCTTATTGCTGGAGGAGGGAAGCAGCTTCTCCCAACGCCAGACCAGAGCCACCAGGGC
The DNA here is from genome assembly GCA_009769605.1 of Bucorvus abyssinicus. NCBI lineage: Eukaryota > Metazoa > Chordata > Aves > Bucerotiformes > Bucorvidae > Bucorvus > Bucorvus abyssinicus. The sequence goes on from CM020044.1 coordinate 15,525,325, forward strand.
TGTAATCTCCTTCCTGCCCACTCCGAGGATGCTGCAAAGCCAGACCTCCCATCCGCAGGCAGCTTTCACAAACACCCGCCCCCTGTTGCACCCTCCCCTCTGGCCACAGATGTACCACACCAACCTGGGTTTTCTCTCAAGGACCTTTCATCCTCTTTGTTCTCTCCTCCCAGTTGAAGAGGTGAAGCAATGTTTCTTCCCACTAACACGAAGACACCAGACCGGAACAGGCACCGCTTCTCCAAGGCCACCAGGATGAGATCCCTCAGCTCCATGCAGCAAGCCATAACCAGCCACCTCAGAGGCAACACACCACCTGCAAACCTTCTCCTGCTCCAGATGCATCCCCTTATATACCCACCCACTTCTCCCCGCAGCCCACTGGTCCCTGGTCCTGGGGAACTACAGCTCCCACAGTGCCTGACCCTTAAGGTTTCCAATCCTGATGCCTGGTCTCAAAGGGAAAGGGCTCAGTGCAGGCTTTGGGGACCAGGTCCAACCAGCCCAAGCACCCCTTTCCAGGCAGATAAGCGATTCCTGTGCAGAGGTCCCCAACTCCTACCTTCCATATTTCTGCATTTTCATTGAAAGTGTCTTTAACACGAGATGCACCAAGGAGCTCACTGAAGTTCTCAATCACAAAGTGGAAAATCAGGGCACTGCCAGCTGGAGGGAGGTGTTTGCCGACCCTGGAAATAGGTTTATCGTGTAAGAATTGTTGTTTATGAGCCCTGGGGTGTTGAGTGTGTGCCTCACCGTGGAAAATTGTTTCTCCCATTCACTCAGTTCCAGGAAGTAAATTTCTGTGGTTCAGGAGAAACTAACTGTGGCAAATCCCTGATGTAAGGAAAGCCAGAAAGCCTTTTCTATTCCTAATTATCTCATGTTTCTAAACGTTACCCTATGGCAGGCAATACTGGAGTTCTTTTAGCAGCTTTTCCCTAAGAAAACGCTAACAAAAGAGGCATTGTTGCAACCCTGATGAGTGCTGAAATCACAGGCACTGCCCTGGCTCTGAGCCCACCAGCCTCAGCAGATGGGGTGGCTTCGTCCTGCGAGGTGCGCGGGGCCAGCTTCAGCCTGGTCGGAGAAAATGGGCGGATTTAGAAGAGTTAAATCAGAAGTGCTGATGGGAGGACTTGCCAATGGACAGTAAATGCTTTATGTCTCACAGTGCATCAAAAATGTTGTGCTAGTGATCTGTAGGGTGACCCGAGACAGCAAACAGGGTGAAATCTCACCAAAAAAGGGAAACATTTTAGTTGAACAAGAATATTGAACGGGTGTTCAGTGACAAGCTCCCCGCCAAGAAGCCTTCCTCTGTCCTCCAGGGTGAAGATTGGTTCCACGTCTGTCCCTACGTGTGGGCAACACCTTCTGTGTCACAGCACTTCACCATCCGTGGCGGGGGGTCAGCCCTGTATTGATGACGCTGATAGCGTGCCACCCCTCCAGGCAGTTCTCTCTTGTCGTAAGCAGGGTAGCTCGGTTACGTCGGTGGCCTGCTCATCTCCACAGAGGAAAGTTGCTTCCATGTGGAAAATAAAATATTGCCCATGGGACATATATTCAAAAGGCTGGAACAAATTTGTTCATGCCCCATCAGATCCCTGTAAAACGCCCTGGTTTTATTCTGTGCTGGTGAGCAGAGGAACCAAGTGTTTCCTCTGTACTACTAAACTGTCACTCAGAACAAAATAATGTTACCAGTGTAGCTTGGAAAATGTCATTAAATGCAGCCAGTTATTCTGTGGATTACATTTTCTGCATCATGCACAAATAATAATGTCAGTGCACAAAACCATCCTGAAGTGTAGTCAGAGAGAAAGGGAGCGTTTCCTGCACTAGGAGGGATGACAGGGGATGCGTGCACAGCCCGGCCAGCTGCTCTCCCTCCAGGGCATCAGGATGCTCTTTGCAGTTTTGCTCGCTGAGTTTCCAGCAAATTATTTCCCTAAGGAGCAGGAGGGAACTGGAGGGACAGAGAAGCAGGTTTGCTGAATGAGCTGGCTGTGCAGAGCCGGGGCCAGCGCTGCGGATCTCCAGACCTTGCTTCATCCTGCTCCCTGGGTATTCCCAGGGATGTCCAAGGGCACCTTGCCTCATGGCACAAGCCTGCTTTAAGAAGAGCTTTGTTACTAAAAAGGGACAAAGCAGGATTTTCAGAAGCAGCTACAAATTCCTGGACCCAGTTCAGTAGGAGCTTGGGATGTGAACACCTCCATCTGGAGCCTTTGCGGTCAGCTCACCTCAAGCAGCTGTCTGCAGCAGAAGAGGCAGATCGAGAAGGATGGTAGCAGGCCCCCAAGGATTTGTCGTTGAGCCCCTGCTCAGGCTGAAGCTGTTTTGGCCTCCTCTAGAGGAGAGCATCCATAGGCAGTTTGTCCCTGTGTGGGTAGGAAGGACCATAGCCCTGCTCTGGGCGATTTGCACTGCCACCTTGCATGGTGAGCTCCTGAGCACCTAAGTCTGCAGCTGGAGACTAACGGAGAGGTTAAACCCAAACTTTCGACCATAAATCCATGCTTAAAATACTTTAATGTCAAACAGTGTGATTCAGATCTCAGGCACTTCTAAGGTTCAAGCAGCACCTAGGTAGGATGGAGACATGAAAGTTCATCCGCCCTGCTCAAGCCCTTTATCTGATCTAGCCCTAAGTGTTAAAAGCTTCAAAGCAGAAACCACTTTTCCACTCTTTCTCTCTCCTTTGATTCAGATCTTTGTTAATGGAAGAGAAATTTGGAATGTTTTCTGAGTGTTTATCTCCTTTCCAGGCTCATTGGAGTGGGTGAAAAAGGCATTATCGTACTTACGTCTCAGGACTGCTTAAATGCATTTATTTTTTGGCAGGAGGTAGGTTTGGAAATTTGTATTTAAATGATGATTTGAATGGAGTCTGGGTTGAGGAATTCACTGTTTATGAGCAATTTCACTTGAGTGTTTGCTTATACCGGCGCTGCTGCCGCCTGCGTTGGGGTTTGGAGAAGGCACAACTCTTTAACAGCCGCGGTGGGGGAAGGCCAGGGTGCTGGAGGAGATCTGCTCGATACGAATTCCTCAGGGTTGAACATCTGCTTTGAGACACTTGAGAGCGGCTTGCTGTTTGTGGAAACTTCTGAATGCTGAATAACAGGAGCCTTTTGCAGCACCTCTGAATAAACATTTCAAATTAACAATCAAGCTGTGTGAAAAATAAAAATCTATGCCTGACGATGCTGGCCTCCCTGATGCTATCCGCTCCACTGAAATCTCTACTGGGAAATGGCAAGAAAATAAAAAGAGAAAACAAATTTCAGGTCAGCCCCAGGCGTTTTGTTTTAATTGAAAATATTGAAATGAGAAGTTTCAGCCTTGTTCATTACTCATTTTTATATGTATTTGTAACTTCACTCTCAGCTGAGATGACGAACAACTGTTGAAAGAGCAGAAATCCCTCCTGGAAGGTGCTTCCTCCATCAGCTCCCAACACTCAGACAGTGCCGACAATTCAGTACAGACAATTTGGTACTTCCCTAGAAATGCTCACGGAGGTGAAAGCCCCTTCGTGGTGATGAAAATAAACCTGCTTTATGCCCAGCAGACAATAAGTACACCCAGCGCTTGCTTCCATGGGATGGGAAGATGCATGATTCCACCCGCTCATGATTGGGTGTAGATATTTAATTTCCTAAAATAAAACTGCTTACATTAAATCATGACCATGCCCCAAATGGACACACTGTGCAGCAGAGTGACTTACTTTAGTTCATCTCTTAAATAAATAAATTGGAATAAGCCACAAGGCTTAATGGGATCATATTAAATGTGCATCTTAAAATGAATCCTTGCAAATCCGAGCGGGAACAAGAAGCTTTCTCTTCTTCCCATGAAGCTCCATCATTTTACAAGGTCTGAGCTTGATGCCCTGGGTTTGAGCTGCTGCTCTGGGGGGATGAAATGGTGGCTGGCTGGAGCTGCGAGAGGGAAATCAGTCCATCACGTACCTGCACGACTCTGGATGAGCAATTGAAATTCCTCCATTGTACATAATTCACTTATAATTGTTTGTAGAAGGGAAGAGGGAGGTGGAAATGTCATTACCCCGCTTAATGACTCAACCACAAAGTCCTCCTGGGCATTTCTCTTTCTTTCTCTGCCTTTTTTTTTTTCAATAAACAAAATTGTGCTTGATTGTAAAATTTAAATATTTAACAACATTTACTTGCAGAGCATTTAGCAGCTGACTTTTCAACCTCCCTCTCTGTTTCCATTTTAATTTTGTTTGCTGTTTCAGAGGAGCCCTAATTCTTCCTTAATGTCCCCTCCTGGCTTCACTTGTCTCCCTTCCCCCTCTGCACTGCTTGGAGGGCGCAGGAATGTCCCACAGGTTTCTGTGTTTTTCCCAACTCGTTTGCTTATACAAGGGTCTTCACTCTGGTAACAGGATTACCAGGCACATCCGTCAGTTAAAATCATCACAGGCTGCCCCTGTCCAACTGTATGTAGGAACGGAGAGGAAAACCAGTAATGAACTGCTGTGCTGCTCTTAGCCCAGACACAACCAACATCTGGATTTCAGACTGTTCTGAGGTCCGTATACGTTGCCTCCTGTTGCAAACCCACCAAAGGGCAGCATTTGGTTGGACATGTGGAGGAATAAGGGCAAGGGAGCTGAGCCCCTGGTGCCATGAGGTACCTGAGGGAGTGAGCGTGCGTGACCATCAGTGACACTGCTTGTGACTCTGGGACAAGCCATTGACCGCAGAGAACCTCCCCTCAATTTTCTTGGCGGTAACTGGGAGCACATCTGCTGGCTGCCCCAATGATGTAGTCATTAGAGGGCCCAGGCAGGGGTCGGGTTTTCAAAGCACTTGACACTACAGAGCCTCAGTGATGCCCGAGGTGCTGTAGGAACCATGGGCAGGAGTTTAGGTGCTGCTGTAATAACCCAAAATAATTACAGTAACGCAGTGTTCCTTGACAGTCATTTCACATTAAAAAAAAAAAAAAAACAAAAGAGAGAAAAAGAAGGCGTTGGGTTTCTCTGCCTTCCGAGGGCATTTGACTAGGAGGATCACTGGCCCGTGCTAATTTGCTTGTGGGACTTGGGAATTGAAATATTGACCCGATCTAGATCAGCAACTGGCAGCTGCTGTCTGGTTCTCTGAGCAGTATTTCCAGCACGAGGGTTTCCAGCACACCTCCTGCAGTCTCCACAGCTGCCTCGTCCTGCTCTCGCCACGGCCAGGTTCACGCGTGTCCCGTTTCATGGAGGCATCCCAGAGGAAAAAGTCGGTTCAGTTTGCTGATCTCGGCTGAGTTTTAGCATTTGAATCTCAGCCATGGGGATGTGAATGCAAAAGTGTGTTAAAAAAAAGGTAACAGAAAGGGAGGCAGCTGAGGGTTGATTTAATTAACACATTAACGTTTACTCGTAGTATTATTTTTATTAAAAACGTAGCAGTAGGGTTCACCCAAAGCCTCTTCCCAGCAGGCAGAGGGGGATGTGTAGTAAGGCTGGAGGACCTTGGAGGTAGATCATTTTTGTATTCAAACAAAACGAAGAAAGAAGCAAATGAATTTTTGTGCATTGCGTTATTTTCTAATTCCTCCAGTTAATTACTCTGGTGGCCAGAGTGGCTTTCACGGAATGGGTTTCACTGCCGTTTGTAAAGCCACTGGAGGTGCTCAGCAGTTGTGTGCAGGGAAGGTTTATTGGGTATAAAAACGAGCCACAAAATGTCACTTCTTCAAAATGCAACCCTCTGCTTCTCCCTTGGGAAAGGAAACCAGAGCAGGAATATTGCTGTGAGTAATGGGATGGACCTGGGGAAGGACAGGAATCAGACTGAATATCAAGAGTAGCTTTTTAACAAGGAGATGTATCAGGCTGAGGAACAACTTCCTGGGGAATAATAAATAATCCATTGTCATCATAAGTGCACTTAAGCAGTGCTTTTCTACTGCGTGTCTCGGGGGATCCAGGAGGATGGAAGTGCTATTTCTGTTTGACTGGTGGGGAAACTGAGGAACGCGGGGGTGCCCAAGGTCAGAGCGGGCAATGAACCTGGAATCGTGACAGCCTGCAACCTTGAGGTGGAAATGGTTGTTAGTAGGCAAAGTAAGGGCAGGGCATGGGGAGCGGGCGGTTCTTGGGCAGAGGGACAGCCGTTTTTCTCCCGTGGCTGCCCAGATACCGTACTCGCATTCGCCTGGAGCCAAGAACCCACAAGCCGCAAAGGCTGTGATACTAAAGGACCCGTTCAGCATCGCCAAGTGCCTTGTGTCACTATTAGAGTCACGTAGAGCAGGCACAAACCCATCCTCCCTACCGGGGTTTTACCTCCACTGCTTTCTCCTGGTCTGCGTGGGTGTAAACGGCTCTGCCAGTCACCGGCTTACACAAAGGGGCTGTGGAAAATCTGCCTCTAAAGCATTATTTATTAATTTTAGATGCAGTCACATCGCAGCGGAGGTACAGTGCTCTCCTCACGAGGAGGTGCGTGAAATTCCTGGCCATGGCGAGTTTCAGCAAGAATCTCTTCTGCGCGGCAGAACTGAATCGGTCTGAGCCATCCTCGCCCTGCGGATGTTGACGGTCTCTCTCTCCAGCCTCTGTAAGGTCCAGCTGGCCCACGACGGTGGTACATCTTTTGCATCCTCTTCGGTTGCTTCCTGGGGCTCCTCATTGCTATTCCATTAGCTGTTCCACCGCCAGCCCCGTGGCAGATCCAGTTCGGTTTCACATGTTCCCCCTCCCCTCCAGCTGAGGCTGCTCAAGGTTTTACCCCTACAGCCGTTGGTGGCACACGGGGGTCCTTCCTTAGCCACGGCTGCACCTTTGCACCGAGCTGGCAGACGTTGTGTGCACAGAGAGAAATGCTGACAGAAACCTTTTTGCCCGTAAAACTCAATCGTTTAAGAGTATTGGAGGTCCCAAAAGCTAAAGGACGAAAAGACCTTTAAAAGCATCTTAGCAACTGCGTCACTCAAGGGGTTGTTTCTGGTCCTCTGGGCCTAAAGGTGATTTAGTGACCTTTCATTTCTCATGGCAGGTGTTTTAATCTGGCGTTAGGACCAGCAACTGAAACACTAGTTGAAATCAGAAACTGCTTTAAAGGTCGACCACTCCTGACTCAATGCTCAATGACGCCCCAAGATCCGTGTGAACTTGGGAGCAGAAGCCCCAGATGTCCAATGTCCTGTCCTACAAGCACCTGCAAGGTCATGCAGTAGAAGGGCTGCCAGATTTTCCAGCAAGCTGTGTCATGAGAGAGACGATCGGAAGAGACGATAATGATGGATATTCACCCCGAGGTTTGAGTGATGAGGGTGTGCATTTCAAACCTGCGGAGCACTTACAGCCATCACGAAACCCGTGGAACATGAAGCATTTGCCGTGGTATCAGACATAAAAAAGGGCACGTTTGGAGGCAGCGAAGGCAGGGAGAGGATTGCGTGCGATGATACGTGGGAGAGGTAAACATCGGGGACAGGGTGGCGCTCTTTAAGCTAATGGACAATTCTGGCATGAGAACAAACAAGTATCAACTATCTAGAGGCTAAAAGGGTGTTTTCATCCTCCGCAGAAGGGAATTTCTAGACCAGCCATTCAGCGGTGGCGATAGGGAAAAACAAAGGAGCCAGACTGATAATGGGGGTTAATATGGGATGTGAAGGGGACTGTCTGACCCAGCCACAGCCTTTCAAGGACCAGAAGGCTCTTTCCACTCCCATTCCCCTCTCACAAGGGCACTTAGGGATTCTTGCTTTTATCTGCTTTACATCTCTTCTCTGCCCCACGCGTCAGCCCAGCAGCCGTCCCACACTCTCTCAGCCGTGCTGGAGGCAGCTCCATGCCCCTGGGAACAGTATTTTTGGTGGCGGGGCATGCCCAGCCTCCCCTTTGCTCAGCAGCGGTGCCAGCTGTGTGTGCCAGGACCCGCTCTTCTCGGCAGGGTGGCCGGCGGGCTGTTTGCACGCTCACGGTTGCCCTGCAGAGAGGTTGGAGGGTATGTTTAATTCCAGCAGTTTTTTAGAGGGAGAGCTGGAGCAGGTTTCCTTTGCCTTACAGTCAATTCCCAAGGTTTCAAGCTGTGCATAATGTTAACTCCGGCTTTATTAGGCCTTTAAAGTGCATTTTTATAACATTTTGGCTCAAACAAATTTGCCAACCATATCACAAAATAGATAAGGCAGGATAAAGTCCCAATTCATACGCAGTTTAAAAATTTGTTCTGTTTTATGGTTAAATCGATGGACAGCTCTTTGAAAAACGACGTTTCCTCCGAGTGGAGATGCTCTCCACTTTGCGCAGTTCCTTGCTGACACCGGTGTCGTGAACATGCAGGTCAGCTCCTCGGCTGATGCAGATTGGCAGAGTCTGACTGATTTAAACGGCGATTCTCCGCCTGATAAAACAGCCTTTATGCTTTTCTGCAGGTTGTCAGCTCTTTGCCAGCAAAGGACCTACTCGAATTCCCTTTGTAATTAGGGGGTGAATTGGTGTCGTCTTCCGCAGAAGCTGGCTCGGGGTGTTGGGTGGAGGTGAGCAGTGCCATGGCCAGGTTGCTGCCGTGGAACAAGCTCTGGAGCTGGGATCACCTCCTTAAAGCCAGATGCTGTACCATGTAAACAGCTGGGGCAGGATGGGGGGGGACTGGCTGCCAACAGAGATGCAGAACAAGGTGTCCCAGCTGGGCACTGGGAGAAGCACACCAGGCACTTCTAAAGGTGGTACCAACCCTTGGCTTGTCCGGATGGGAGTTTTAATACAAACACCACGTAGCGTTAAACCCGGATGCCTCTGAGCACGCTTGCAGGGAGCTCTGTTTTACAAATCTCTGGTTGGCCTGTGTTGGGAGTCGTGACAGTGTCTGCAAGCCACAGAAACACTAACGTTTCACTCTGGTTTTCATCCAGGAGGGTCCTCACTGCGCACTGACGCTGGGGTACCAATGAGTTACGTGCAAAGCCTCCTGAAGAGTCTTTCTTTCCCGCATCCATCCATTAGCAAGGCAGCACGCAGCAGCGTGGAAGGCTCTGCTGTGTGCCCTGCCACCCCCGCGCCTTCCCGGGGTGGGATCCCTGGGTCACCACGAACTCGTTAGTCTCCGTTTCATTGGAGCGATTTGCATACATCGCCCATCTGTTCCTGTTCAGCATCGGTCTCTGGCCACATGCACCAGCATAAAACTGCAATTTCTCAGCTGCAAGACAGGCAGGAAACTGTTTGCTTAGGAGAGAAAAAAAAAAACCATTTCTTTTTTCTATTGCACTTACATTTAATGGAAACATTTATTTTTCTGAAGTTCCGTAAAAGGTTGTTTTACAAGAACCTAAACGTGGCTAGATTTGCCCCGCTTGCATTCCTGGAACGCGGGGGAACCTGCCAGCGTTGGCTGCCTGTCTGCGGACCACGTATGTTATTAAATGACGAGCTGCTAACAGCTTCCTGCCTTACAGATGGCAGCTCAACCTCCTTATTTTGATAGTGTCGTCACTCCTGAGACAGGCTGAAAAGAACCTGAAGTAATGAAGCCACTGGCAAAAGTCCCAAGCGATGGGGAGGAGCGGTGAGCGTGTACGCGGCACAGTTATTGAAAATGCCACTGAGTAAAAGTAATTAAAATCATTAAAAGAAATTATGACGAGTCATTGCCTAATGATATCTGCAACTTTTAGACAATCTGGAGTTGTTTTCCATCCATTAGCCTAACCCCACAAGTGTGTTATAAAACTCAAAGAAATAATTAATGCGTGTGCAAACCACGGGCTGGAGAGCGTTACCTGCTCGGGCACCTCGCGCGACCGGCTGCCTGGCTGCGATACGCATAATAATGGATTACAATCTCCATCGGAACAATACTTGTGGAGGCTAACTGGGGTGTTAAGTGGCCCAGTCTGAGGAGCTTAAAGTTCAATAACACCCCGGCTCATTGTGCAAGCTGTGAAGAGCGCAGGAGCTGTCACCAGCTGCAGGGACACCAGCACGTGCCTTCAGATGTCCCTGACCGGGATTAACCGGGGGGAGAAGCAGCAGCACGGGAGCCTTTCCCGCTTCCCCATGGGCGCTCTGGGGTCAGCAGTCCCACGGATGGGATTCAGGCAGCTTTGCTGGGAGGACATGGAGCTGGCCGGCTGCCTGCAAACCACGCTGGCCATCGAAGCGGGCACGGCTCTGCAGTCCCAGCGCTGCTGCTGGCGACAGGTTCATATTCTCGATCGAGTTTGTAATTCATCGTATTTCCCTGAATCAAAGGCACTCCTGAAAGGTTTTATCTTCCACCGGCCGTAGGCAGAGTAGCACAAAGAAACCCTCGCTTTCCACCTTCACCCTTTTTCTTGCAGGGCTGTTTTCTTGGCAGCGACGCGGCGAGGTCCTAGCGCGCGTATCCGTGTTCACCACCGAGCAGACACCGTGACCGGGCTGCGATCAGCCGTGCAAATCGCTTTATTTTGAAACTGCCCAGTTAGAAGCACGCTTCTTCCCTCCTCCCTCCTGCTCGCCTTGCACCCGCGGGGCTGGTGTGATCGGGGGTGCAAACAACATCCGCATGGCACTGCTGGGATATGCGACCTGCCCCTACATTGCCCTCAACACCCTCCAAGCTCCCCGGGCTGCTGTCTGCTTCGCAGAGCTGCTGGTTTAGGGAAAATAGGCAAAAAATCTAATGCAAAGCGGGTGACAGTCCCCAGCGGGCTGCTCCATCCACACAGAAAGGAAAGATATATGAGCCCCTCATTCATCTCAGCCTAATTAGCCTTGAGTCCTGCTAATTAGGCAGGACGCTTGCCAAAGTAATGCAGATATATCTGACATTTCTCCAACAGGGTTTCCCACTTCTGCACAGTCAGACACAAAAAATAAAGGCGTCTGGGCCCTCCAGCTTCCTGTTTCGGGTGCTTGAAGGTTGCTCGTCTGCCTGGAGAGGTCTGGAGCTGAAGAGGGGGGGAAAGTCTTTCCTTCCCTTGAAGACACCAGCGTTTCACAAGCCTTTGGAGATGGCTGCGGGGGAATGGAGGCTCCTCCGAACAAAGAGCCCCTTTAGAAATGCATCTGACAGCCAAAGGCGTGGGAAGATCGTCCCCAGCTTCTGCATCGCCGCTGACTTTATCACTAGAAACATTACATGATACCGCAAACACTCGGAGTTTTTGCTCAAGGCTATAATTTTTACTTAGAAAAAAAAAAACCCCTAAGCAAGCAAACTCTGTTGGAACAGCGTCAAGTTCACGTGAGCATCAAACAGCTGAAACACGGTGCGGGGATTTTTGCGAAACCCAACACAGTCTCCAGGAAACGGCGCGGTGATGTACCACAGACCCCTCCTTCAACGCCAAGGTGCCAAAATGCAGCTTTCAAGCACCTCCAGAAGCCCCCCTGGTGCCTTGCAGCACGCGAGAGAGGTTATCGAAGTCGATTCGCTGCGCGCCGAGTCTAACCACATGTTGCGTGATAACGGTCTGGCTCTCACCCGGCAGGCACACGGGGGTGCCCACGCTGAGCTCTATACGTAGCGGGGCTGGTTGTGCTATTCCCGTGTACTGTCACGGTGCTTCCCCCGTCAGAGGAGCATCCTCCTCTCGCTGCTTGAAGCCCTGTTCATCATGACGGGAGTTACGTCTCTTATTCCCTTCTCAGCAGGACGAGCCCTTCGAGGGGAGGATGCAATTAAGATCCCCACATCGTAGGAGTTTACCTCATCTCGGTGAACACCGAGGGATTTTTGTTGTTGTTTGTAGGAGGAAGGAAACCCAGGGCCCGGTGGGGATGTTACTTAGCAACAGAGCCGGACCCGCACGCCGTTAAATGCAAAAAAGATAAAATGCAAAAAAATCTCATTTAAAAGAGCTCGACAGGTTTCACCTGACAAAGACTGAGCAGGTCTGGCCAGAGCGTTATCTGCAGCCGTATCGGCAAGGGGATGCCTCGCAGACGGCAGAGCATTTCCTTCTTTTACAGCGTTTTACGCTTTGTTAACTGCTTGGCTACTGAATAAAGTGCATTAAAAAAAAAAGAGTGCTCCTTGCTGCCTAATTTCTCACTCAGACCCAAGGAGGAGTCACGCAGTAAGAGCTTGATGTGCTTTGGAGGGATCGTGAACTTCCAGCACAGCTGGCAGCAAATTCTTTTTCTATTGAGAAAAGTGCCCAAAAGCCAGTTTGGATGGAAAATGTCCAGCCAGACACGGAGTTTTCTGAAAGCCAGCTCCTTCAGAAAACACAATCCCCAAATATTCCTTCCTCCTCTGCAAAACCCCACGTCCCCACGTTGCTCCCCAGCAAGACATCTGCTTACTGAAGGCGTTCGAGGAGCTGATGCTGTGCCGAGGGTGCCCGCTTCCCAAACCTCACCGGCGCAGGTGGAAGAAGGGAGATGCTGCCGTGGGTCCAAGCCCCCGCGCTCCCCCATCACTGAAGAAGGGGTGGGAGCTTTGCTGGTTGGCACATCTCAAACCAGATGAACTGTGATGATTCCTGACGTGCCTCTGGTGACAGGCTGGATGTCTTAATAGGCCTTTTCTATCTCTAATCTCCAGGAAGCTTTAAAAAAGTGTGACAATGATAAAAATAACAATAAAAAGAATGCGGAGCAGCAAGACAGCCAGTGAGTCCCAAGTGATTTCTTTAGTTTAAATGATGCGACCCCTAATCCTGCTCTCCAGCTGGATCATTGCTGATGGCTCCGTGTCGGCATTTTGAAAGTGGCTTTCTCTGCAAGGAGATGCACTCAGAGGATTATAAAATCACGATGAGGATAATCCCAGACAAACAAAAGAGGCAGTCAAGGCCCTGGCTTTTGATGTATTGCTTCAAGTGGGCTGCTGGATTTTCTCCTCTTTCCTGCTAATTTGTGATGGTGAATAGACAACCCTGGATGGGGAAACGGTGACGCTTTCGGCAGCAAACTCCAGAGGGTGCAGTTTGTATCGCTGGCTCCTTCAGACCCGGGCAAGTCCTGAGGGCATGAGGAGAAATAAGAAGTTGGAGATCCTCCAACCATTGCCTACCCATAGGTGAGCCCCAAGTCCTTATTTTAAGCTCGGCCTCTGACTTGCCTCCTACAAGCAGCATGAAGCCACTCTGTATGTGTCAGGTTTTCCTCATCTTTTTAATGTTCGGTCCACTTGGGTTGAGCAGACTCAACCACGAAGCAGAGCACATCTGTGGTACAAAAAGGGTTGCTGTTGTCTGCCTGCCTTCTAGCTAGGCGTAGCAGAGCTTATATTGACGATGAGAAGACCCAGTGAGGGATGTTAATCCATGCTTACAAGGGAAGGAGGTAGAATCTGACTGGAGATGAGTTGCAAAATGACAAGGTGTTGAGAATGCAGCATCAGAGAAGGCTCTTTTCTACATGCACTACCACGACACAGTGAAACGCGGCGTCAGCACATGGACTCGCAGGGCTGCTTAGGTTAAAAACTAGTGTTGTGGAAAACCCTTACAGTGAAAGGAGACTCTAACGCTTGCTCTTTCCCCACTGCAAGTGTGTAAACCTCCTGGCAGAGGAAAAACCGACGTCCCTTTCCAGTAATGTGGATGCAAACTGGCTTGGGGAGGCTGGCCCCAGCTCTCAGAGGGCTACTGCCCCTCCACAGGGCAGTTTTCTATGCCCTTTGCAGAGGCTGCTGACAGGAGCGTGAATTAGTGCAGGGGGTGGAAAGGATTCCTCTATGGACCCGCGCTGATCCTGTGGGAATGCCTGCAGCCTCGGCACACTCTTTTCCCTCATCGACCATCGCATCCTATCAGCAGAGGATCAGCCACAACCTAAACACTACCGAAAATAAACAATTTCCAGATAGGAAAGACGGCGGTACCGATTTTCGGGGTCCTGGGCTGGAGCGATGGGCATTGCCTCTCACATGCCCGTCAGCGTGTGACCTGCCTTCACAAGGCGCTGAGAATTTGGAGCCACCCATAAAGACCGACTGGCAAACTGTAGTGTCAAGACTTTGATTAGGTGTTTAGTTAATAGACCCGATTTCTTGGTGTGTGGCCGTTCCATTGTGGAGGAGCACCGGCACAGCCCGAGCAGAAAGAATGAGCATCTCACCTCACATTTCATGTAGTGCCACACACCCGATTCGAACCAGAACTGGAGGAACAGTATTTCAAAGCCATAAACATTTTTATTCAATTAAGACTTTAAATGCAAAGTTAATTTATTTGGGACATTTAAGTTTAATTTCTGTCTAATTGGAATGTCATGGTATTTTAAATGGCAATCGATTATTAAAAATATATCTGCTCTTTCGAGCCCTAACAAGCTGGAACTGATGAATATTTTACTGCAGAGGTGCTAAAGCCTCAATAGATGATTTTAATAATCTCAATTGGTGTTTAACATAGAGGAATGCGTTGTCGTTTTAAATCTAAGGAGACACATCTATTTGCAAATAACTGTGGTGCTTATTGCATAATTCTGAAATGCCAGCTGATTTTTTTCCAGGTTTGCTCTCAACTCTACCCTGAATAACTAATTAGCATTAAAGTGGCGTAAAGAACCTACCTTATCATTAAATTTTCATTTCCAAAGCGGTGAGGGCTAAACGTGCAAAGTGCTGGCGGTGGGATGAGACGAGCGAGCATCTCTGTAGAGGATACACAGTGAGGTGGTGCATACAGGATACACGGTGAGGTGATGTACAGAGGATATACAGTGAGGCGATGTGTAGAGGATACACAGTGAGGTGGTGTATAGAGGATATATGGTGAGGTGGTGTATAGAGGATATATGGTGAGGTGGTGTATAGAGAATACGTGGTGAGGTGGTGCTGCTGTCATCTAGAGGGCAACACACATTGCTGCTTCCTGGAAAAGCTGCTGAACACAGCCCCTTTGAGTAGCGGTGCTGCTGCTTGGCCGAGCGTGCTCCGGCTTCCCTTGCCGGCAGGGAGGAAGCCAAGCTGGAGTCTCCTGTGTGCAACGCTTTGCTCTCTTCTCCCCTGGTTGTACCTCCGTGCAGCTCAAGGCAGCATCTGCCTGTCTGAATTATGAACGTTTTCCCAGCTGCCCCACGCTGTGGGGATTTTATCTGATTTTCTGGTAAGATTTCAGGGTGGCGCTGGATATATTTCTCATATTTCCCACGATTGCTGTCCCCTAGGAAACAGTGTTATCACTGAATTTTGTGTGCAGATTAAAAACCACATTTATATACCCAGCCAGCTTTCCGGGGTTCTCTGGGTTTTGGTTTTGGTTTTTGTTTTGTTTTTGTGGAGGCATGTGTCACCTTGCAGTGGAGTTCTCTGAGCTGCTTTGTCTGCTCCCCCTGCGTAGGTGTGTGTGTATCAATGGCAGATGACATCAGGCGATTCAAAAGTTGATGACGTCTTCTGAAAGAAAACCTCCATCTGGGTGACAGAGCGCATTGTTTTCCTTCAAAATGAAACTTGAAACTTTAAACGGTGAGTTCATCTCTACATGCTGAGGAATCCGGTGTCTGGCCAACTGCATTTTAAAGCCCACTTCTGGAAGTCTTCCACAGAAGCTGTCGTTCAGCCTCCTTGTTCTGCTCGGATTTGACGTCAGGTTTGTGTCTATAACACGGCTCCTGATTGACAAAGATGTTGTTTTATAAATGACTCCAAATTCATAGTCCTGTATAAGAGGATTTCAAGCCCTTTTCTCTTTCTAGCAGAATTTTCCTTGCTGTTAAACAATACTGTATATTCTATGAAAACGAAGCATCAAATGATGTCAAGTTGACAGAGTTTTCCAAGTCCCCTTGAGGACGGGCGTTGTATGAGGCCTCTGCTCTGGGAGAAATGATCCCTAGGGAAAGCCCTGGACTCCACTCCCCAGTCCTGCTCGGCACATTTGGCACAAACTCCTCGTCCAGCTCCAAATTCCTGTGACTATCCAAAAACATTGGAGCATCCTGAGTCTGCACAGCAATGTCAGGAGTCTCGTCTGGCAGGATTTCCTCCTGCCTTCCCCCCTCTAAAAAGGATTTCTGGTTCTGCCCTCTTCCCAGAGAGCTGCTGCTTGGTGCTTGCTTTAAAATATTCAGTGGTCCAGGGCAGACCCTCAGCTGCCACCACGTGCTTTGGGGGGAATGAAGGTGACTTAGATGAGCTTTGTGACTTCTCTTTGTGACTTTGTGACCCAAAAATTTCACCCAAACTGAACCATTTCTGCAAAGTGTTGGTTGCTTGGTTTCGATGGAGGGGAAAACACCTTTCCCTCTGATTTCCCCCATTTTTCATTTCTTTTCCAGTTGCTGGGTGGAACAGGGATGCCATTGCCTCAGGAGAAATCTCCAGCTGACTGGGAGGACCAGACCCATGAGGGAAAACCGTTCTTGGGGGATTTCTGCAAGGACAAGAGAGGTCCCCTGCTGTCAGCGCCATGTCTCCAGCTCTCAGTCAGTGTCTCTGCCACTGAAGACCCATCGAGTTGCTAGTTGGCAGATATCCTCTTGGAAAAGGATTTGGGTTTTTTCTCAGCCCCAGACCCCCAGGCCTGGCATGAAGCACATCCTCCTGCCAGCCCAACACCTATTCTGTGCTGCCACCCAGGGACGCAGACGGAAACGGGTCAATGGGTTTACCAATTAAAATTTCAGGAAACTTCATCCTCCCCGATGCCAACTGATAAGACGCGATTAAAAATTAAAGGTAGTGACGCTTTCACATTCTCGTGTCTGAACCCCACCTGGCTTCCCTGAGGATCCCACTATCGTGTTATTCCATGCACTGAGGTGGAAAAGAAACAGCCAGAGGGGCTGGGTTGGTGTCCCCCACTGTGAGGTGGCACCAGGGGAGCTTTGCAGAGCCCGGTCGACTCTAAACCTCCACGGTGGGCTCATTGCAGGCAAGGTGCAGAGAGCAGTGACAGGAGATAATCCCATCATCATCTGCAGAAGATGATTCTCCCGACAAGCAGATACACCAGCTGAGCAGGCAAATGGGGCTGTTAATCATAATTGTGTTCTGAAGCACTTAAAAACAAGCGCTTGAACAATCCAAGATGTGCAGAGGAAAAGATAAAGCAGCCACGAAAGGAGACACGGCTGGGCCAGGAGAGCTGCCACGGCTGGACGCCCACCCCGCTTCCCACCACGGAGGCCGGCGCTTCCCGCCTGCCTCGCCGCCCACCCAGAGATAATGTCGTTCGATTTGATTTTACGTTGCAGACATCACAGCATCAATCAGGCGGTTGTAAATTGGTGGAGCTGCTATTCATTTCTTGTCTGTAAATCAGGAGCATGTGGCACAACTGAAGTTCCACTTTTCGTGTGTGCATGAAATGAAATTGGAACCCGTTGGCGGCATGGTTAACATGGTGCGTTAAAGGCAGATGTCTGGGCGGACTGGACTGCGAAAAGAAATGAATAAACACTGTCGTGAGGTTTCAGCTCTGATGCTCCACCAAAGCCAGCGCAGGTACAATAATTTACATCAGTCACAGCTTTTTCAGGAGCTGAGGAACACACCGACTACATTGCCGGTCTGCCCAGGAGACCCCCCGAAATTACCACCTTCTCCTCTTTACCGTGCTAGTCATTAACAGGGTCTGGTCATGTTGGGATTGTCTAGGTGTGGATGACATCTGGACCCCAACATGTGAAGTGTTCCCTGTTTGGCTTTGGAATGAAACGGGGGTAGATACCTGCAGGGTCGGGAAGATACCTGCAGGGTCGGGAAGATACCTGCAGGGTCGGGAAGATACCTGCCTTCAGCTGGCATCTCCCGGCTGAAGATTTGACTCACATGCCTGAGGCTGCAGAGTCTGAGCTTCGAGGTGGCAAAATCAGAAGAGCCAAAGCCACAACTTTCCAGAAAGGTTGCAGCGATGGGTCTGTAAGCAGATTATTCTTGTTTGTTTATCATGCTCTCGGCCTTGCGGAAAGGGCTGAGCCATCTTCAATCCTGAGCAATTCATCAAGCTCAGAGCGATCGGCACATTTGCATGCTGAGAGAGGTGGTGATTGTGGCAGAGTGGTGAGAGCAATCAGGACTCATACAGAGGCGTCTGGTTTGATCGGTCAGGTACAGAAGCGTGGTCAGGACTGGTGTCAGGAACTGAATGGGGCCTGCAAGGGAGCTGAGGAGCAGCTGAGGAGCAGCTGAGAGGATTCTGAGCCCTGTTGGTATGGGGAAGAGTTGTCTGACTGGCTGGAAGAAAACTGGCAACTTTCACCAGCTTGGTGGAGGCCAGGCTTGGTCAGAGTAAAAGCTGTCACTCCATATGCGGGTACATATGGGTGCAGAAAGCTATTCAGCGGTCCACCCACTTCCCTCAGGCCACGTTATTCCAATCAACAGCATTTGGGAGAGCTGTACAGACTGTGAGCCCTCTTGGTGCTGCTACTCACTGTCTGCAAGTCCAAGGCACTGGCTGTACCTGGGAGAGATGTTGGTGTACTGCTGAAGAAAGGCTGAGGAGGCACCACCAAACCATGGTGCCCTTGTAGGAGGGTGTCACTGTCCATGAGGCTGGATGGAGGCACCCAGCTGGTAGGAGATACCAGGGCCCTTCCTCAAACCTGCAAGCTTTCTCTGTAGGAAAGCTGCACCTTCCCAGCAAGCTTCTGAAAAGCCTTCCCCGGACCAGCCCTCACAAAAAATAAGAAATAGAGAGGTAGGATGGTAAATGCTTTCTTAGATGTCCACAGCATCTACATCCGAGCTCATCCTTGAAACCCCCTTGCTAGTTTGTAGGAGAAAAAGGCATTTTTAGAGCATGATTCATTGACCTATTTTAGACAGCTCCATAAGGACAAGATGAATCACCATCTTGGGTATCTACATCTCTCCATTCATGGCGAGCTTGGATGACTGGTGCAAAGGCATTTACACCGCAAACCACAACAGAGAGGTGTGATGAGCGTGGCACATGGGATCACTTGCTGCCCCTGTGGCAGGGGGAGTTTGGAGCAGCCCTAAAGTCTGCTGCAGGCCCCTCTCATCTGCAGAAGGAGGTGCAAATATGCTTCCTCTGTTGTACGTCTACCCATCTCCTGGGTCCTGGGGTGAACTGGGAGCTCCCTGGCCGCACTGTTGCCAGCACAGGTGCCTGCTGTGTGTTTCGGTTGCTGAAAGCTCTTGCAACCCATCAGACACGTCAGGCTGTGTCCCCTCTCTCTTGGTGTTGCCAGGCTGCTCTCTGAGCAATGATTCTGCCATGTGAATTTGCAAAACTGGGCTGGAAGATGAACGCAAACAGCTTTTCTGGTGAGTTCTTCCTGCTTGATGCATCTGGCCAGGTTGGAGAGGTCATAAAAACAACTTTTCCTTGGGCATTTTGGCACTTCCAGCCCCCGCCAGTGAACAGAAGGAAAGAAGAAGAGGTATTTATAAAAAGAGCTGCGGGAGAGCTCATGTTAAGCTCCAGGTTTCTAAACCTCCTCCTACAAGATGGGGTTCAAGTCTTGTCTGAATGCTCATATTAATCAAACGCTGCTTGCACACATAACACCTACCACCTTCCACAGGAGACATATGAATTCGTTAGCAGGAAACGTTAAGCACTGAGGGAGTATTGTTTTCTGCATCAAACAGTGACCAAACCGGGAAAACAACAGATGTGATAGTTTAGCCCTGGCATGGGGATTACAGCTTCAGCCCTCCTCGTGCCCATGAAATCCTTCCTGCACAACCCCATCATCCAGCTCCTTGCCCAGCAGGGTTCTTTTCCCTTTTAAATAATAACCTTTGCAATACCTCCCTGTTTGGCAGGTCAAGAAAGGCTTGTTACAACAGCTTTATTACTGCAACAGCCCTGGCACAAGGGAAAGCCAGGAGATTGGTTTTAGAGGCTGGGTTTGATGGACAACACGTCCTGGACCCAGATTTGTTTATGCAGCCGGTTGCTAGAGCTAAGCCGTTCTTCATGCAATAGTGTGTCAATCAGAGGAAGCAAAAGCACTTGCATTTTTCCTTTGTCAGAGAAACATGTAGACATCAGACCCTGACTGCAGTCCCCGAGACACGCAGCTTGGCACGGGGAAATGCCTGCCCACACACAGGGAGGGGAAGGGTTTGCTCAGTGCCATGGGCTGGAACACATCACAGCAGAAGGGAGCGCTCCCTTTGCTCTGGCATGTGATGCCATCAGTGCCCGTGCTGAGCCGTGCACCTTGGGGGACCCTCGCTGAGCTTATTCCCTGTGCCCTGGAGCACACTGCTGGGTCTCAAACAGGGAGCACCAAAGGCTTCTGAGCTGCTCCACCTCCTAACAGACCTCTGCTCCTGGAGAAGCACCAGGGCAATGCAGATCCACTTGCAATGAAGTTATGGGGTTTCTTCCAGCAATGCAGCAGGTTTCATTTTCAATGGCAAAGTTGTGAAGAAGGCAGAGGCTCAAGAAACCAACAAGCAAAGCCAAACCAATCTCAGCTGGAGGCTTCTAGCCATTGCAGAGGGTGAATCTGGCTTCAGAGCTGCATGTGGAGGACCAGCCTGTGTCCAGGCTCTTTGCCAGCAGTTGCAGAGGGGAAAACATTCCCCAGGCTTTAATTAGGACCATTTTTTTTTTTTCCAAAGCTGGGCTCATTGCGGATACATCCCTGGCTTGTCTAAGCCAGTTCTACCTCTCCCCTTCCTGTGATGCAGTGGACAAGGAGCTTCACACAAGCAAGCAAAATTGTCCGTGTCATGATGTTGTGTTTGCAGCAGCCGCTAAAGCGCCCGTGGGGTCAGTGCTACCTGTGTGAGCAGAGGAATTGCCGCACCTGCCTTGGCCCCCACACTTCCACTGCATCCTAGAGCTGGTGGAAACCCTGGGTAACCAGCCCCAGAGTTAAACAGAATAAGTAAAAATTGCCTCTGTTACTTGATGTGATTATAAAGCAAATATCACTCCCGTGAAGGAAATGGAAGTGACAGGTCCCTTTGCTGCACGATTTGAAGAAGTAACACTTAATAGAGTGCTGCCAACTGATGTGTGGTGCGAGGCTGCTCACAGGCGTGAAGTTGGGAAATTGGTGGCAGTGCCCATTAGCGCAGTCATATTCCATTACGTGGTTTTTACCAGGATGGGGTTTTTCTCTCTGTCTTTCATTAGCAGGTCCCTGTGAAATGTGGCAGCAGATGATTAAGACGAGCTCTGCGCAGCCAAGCAGGACGGATCCACCCCAGGAGTGTGTGCACAGGGATGTCCTCCCAGAGCAAGCAAAGAGAAGGGAAAATTGGGCATTTCTAGGTGCTGGCTGCGAAGCACAGCACCCGCAAACTCCCTGCCCTTCTAGCTTTTCCCTAGTAACATTTTTCCTGAGAACAGTGAAAGCTGGAAAGTTGTGTGTTATCCTCTCAATCATGCCAAGATTTTTTTGACTGAAGCCCTTTATCTTTCTCCTGTAGACAGCATTGGTTTGGGTTTTTTTTGTTTTGTTTTTTTTATTTCCTGTTTTGCTGATGACATTTTGAAAATGTTTCCTTTTCTCAAACCTATTTGCTTTGGCTGGTCACCCAATCCTCTCTTCTCATCCTTGCCAAAAAATCAGCTGGAAATAATTTCTCATTCTTCAGAGGTTTTTCATGATACAGAGTTGAGGATTGAAAAAGAGCCAGATTCTTCCACCCTTCCTACTGACCCCTTCCCTGTACCTCAGGCTGCAAATATTCTCATGAAATCCCACAGGACAATTATTGTAGCTGAGACAAAGAGGCCAAGTGGAGCCCTTAAGGGATGGACCTGCATCCTGCTTCATGGCCATGATTACTCTGAAATAAGCTTAATGACACGAGCTTACCCATGCTCACAGCTGATGGCCAAGGAAAGGCTTTCACAATTCAACCTATGAAAATAATTTCACGAGAAAATGATCTGCATACGAGTTTGACTTTTTTCACTCATTCCAGTACAACTCTCTGCCCAAGTATACTTCACTGTGACTTTGGTCTGATTTTTGAGTATCTAGTGGCTGATAACCAGTAAGGAAAGCTACAGTCCATTTGGAAAACTGTTGGGTGAGTTCAGTATCTCTCAAAAGCTACTGAGGCTGAAACTCTCCCTCTGGGCTGGGGTGTAAATAACAACCAGTGGTGGTTTTCTGGCAGAAAGCCCAAGAAGTTTATAATAAAGACAAGATTTTTAAGAGCTTTTGAGTAAATCAGCTTTTGAGTAAATCAGTTTTCATTCTTTTTCAACGTTCCTGACTTCATGAAACTTAGTTTAGGCCACATCTCTGATGCTGAGCTTGAAACACGCTTTGCAGCTGGGGTGGCTGCACTGTGGCTCTGCTCTTCCTCCGAGTGAGCACAAAAGCCTCAAGCTGGAGGACTGTTGGCTGCTGAGATCAGTCCAAGACAAGGTCTGTGCCTGCACTGGGGAGGGGGAACAACTCACTGCCCAGACAGTGGTGGAAATAGTTGTCCAAGCATGGGGCCATTTCTGCCCCATGAAAGGTCACCCATCGTATCAGAAACTTTGTGCCATAGCAGTAGCTGGACAAAAGTCACCGATACTTGTGTGGCTGCACCCAGGTAATAGCCCTTATAAAAGGGTGTGCTCACATAACCTCTGCAGCTGGGACAGTCCTCAGATGCCATCTCACACATCAAAACACCCCTGACAAGAGCAACAAGAGGAGCTCACGCCGTGCGCCTGGTTTGAGATGCCCACTGCTGCTGGTCTCCTCAGCATCACACAGAGCTGCCCTCTCCACCTCTTAGAAACAAATCTTCTAGTTAAAGCCAGGCAGCCAATAATAAACCGATTTAGCAATTAGCATAATATAAGAGGAATGTGGGTGTCCGTATTTCAGAATGATCCCAGGCAAGGAGAAAAAAGTTTCAGTTTTAATCCCAGTAAGATTAATTTTATATTTTAATTAGAAAGATGAAGGGAAATAAATGGACCAGCTACGGGTTTTGTTAGTAGCTTACAAAACCTTTTGGAAATTCGGCTTATAATGAGTTTTGTCCTTTTTGTCAGCAGCAGCTATAGGGATCCATCCAAAAGGAAAGAGTTCAATAGCTTCTCCAGAGATACTCATGAGTGGTGCGCTTCCAGCTGCCCACAGATGCATTCCGAAAAATAAAAAAATCTGCCCTGGCAGAGACTGATTTCCGCAGCCTCGCAGCAAGCCCAGGCAGGTGGTTCGTCCTGCTCCTCTGAGGTGGGTAAAGCCAATTTAGCAAACAGCCGGGAAAGGAAGCCCCTGGAAATCATGCAAATACCTGCACAGCAAATGCGGTGGGGGGAAGAGCAGAGCGCCTGGTTGGTGCTCTCCTCCGGGACTCTCTATAGCAGGAAAGCAACAATCCTCTCCAGCGCCTTGAGCTGACCCCTAACTTCACTGCTGGCCAAAAGCCAGCCAGAGCTCCCCAAAGGCTCCTTGTCCCACTCGTCACACAGTCCCCCCACCCCTTCACCAAATCCTGCTCTAGTCCCTCTCGCAGTGAATCCATCACCTTCCTCTCTTTGCCTTCCTCCTTCCCTTCGCTGTCAGGACATCAGCAGGAGGAGCGCGGCCGGCAGGCACAAGGCTTGGTCCTCCCCATCCTGCTGCCTGGGCTTGCCATTCCTTGTCTGCCAAGGCTCACTGCACAGGTGATCGGCAGGCATTCCTCTGCAATGCTGCATTTAGTCTTTCCTAAGCATATGAAAACAGCAGTTTTTCTGAAGATAAGTCAACTCATTTTCCCAAGTTTTCTAGGAACAGCACAAAGCACATCCATGACAAATGTCACCCTGTGCCAGACACCCATGAGGAAAACAGTTTGTTTTCTAGATTTCCCAGAATTTGGTTAACTTTTGAGGATAAACTCAAGGGGAAGAACTCATTAATATCCAATTTCCATTTATTTGGAGATATGAGAACCTGACCAAGGCTCCCTGTTAGAACCGTTAATAATTCCTTCCTGTACGTTGTTGCAAGGAATAGATTAGAATATTATTACCTGAGTTTAAGTATCCATTCTGCTTCTACCAGAACGCATTTGTTCAATTACTGTTTCGACTCATTCCACTGGGTTCTATAAAAACACTTCTTGTTCTTTTCACACAGCTCAAGCCCTTCATGATTTGCCATAGCTAAGGCTTGTGCTTTTTTTAACTGCCATTTTAAGGCAAAGTTGAGGTTGGTTCCTTAATTTTGACAGGAAGGCGACGGCAGTTAATGTGGTTAGTTAATGGGTAGGGAATCCCTGACCCACTCAGGGAGTCCTGCAATTAATGCTGCCATGTCAGAAGGAGGTTGCCTATAGCAACCTTTTCATTTGCTTAAGTGCTTCTGCGTGGTGGAGTGGTTTCAAGGTGTATGTAGGATGCAAAAGCACCGTGTGTTACAAGGCAGCAGAATTAAAAGTCATTTCTTCTTGCAAAACTGGCAACTAATATTGCATCTGAAGAAAAGAGTAACGGAGCTGCTTGGTGGATTCCTGACCTCCAGGCTTGGCTTTTTTCCTTCATTAAAGTCAGTGCCACACAAAGGGCTCCTTGGTATCAGGCAACATATCGCTGATTAGTCTGAAAGAGAAGTGATTTCAAAACCCTCTTGAATGGAAACCCCAGAAAATAACCTGCAGAGTATTATGACTCCGATCAGCTCACTGGAAATGTGCTTCACTCCTAAATATTTATGTTGATCAACCCACTCCATCAGCTCAAACAAAAAATAAGGGTCAGGAGTTCCTCCTGCATGAAGCCATGGAGTGGCCAGGCTTTTGGGTGGCGGTACCACTCCTTGTCGCAGGGCTGACCAGTAGCCAGCCGTGGCATGAGGAGAGGAGGTTTCTCAGTTTTCTGGGCACAGCCTGGCTTGCTAAGCCACATCTTCATACCGGAGCATTTGGGAACCGTGTATGGGGGACATTCCTCTGGCTCAACATGCATCTTGCAATCTCATGTCTGAGATATTTGATCTCTCTGCTGCTGCTGGTGCTAAAATCACTACCAAGCACCCAAGGAAGAGAAAGGGGCTTGGGCAAAGCCCTGCATTGCACAGCTGCTTTGCAGGAGCTGTGACATTATGGTGCTAGTTGAGACTTCAGACAGCAGAAGGTATTTCCAGTAAGCAGAGTCTTCCTTCAGATCTTAAGTGAGACAAGAGCACCAAAGAGTGAACCTGGAGAAAATCCACTCTTGGCAGAAGAACTCCACCGCATTCAGGTGCTGTGAAATCCACACAAATGAAGCATCCATGGAAGAGGTCCACACTTCTCCTTGCCCATGGGGAACATAAGGCTAACTTTTCCTTTCATTAAAATACATCTGCTTTGAAAAACCAATTCTGTTTTAATAAGCAGAACTCAGTGTCCTCTCCAGCAACCTTTGCACACAGTATTAATTAAACATGGCATCCTTTGACAAGGCATCAAGCTGGCAGCAGGAGGCAAAACATGCCTTGACAACACCTGAAAAGGCCAACTGCGAGCCCAGATTCCCAGTTGCCACAACTTCCAGCATCTTTTTTTTTTCCTTTCGGAAGTTCTGCTGCAATGTCACTTACAAAACAAACAATGCAAAGGAAAAAAAAAAATATGCCCCCAAAACAACCTGTGAATTTTCTATTGGCAGGAACAAGAAATTATTCCTCCTCCCCAGAGCAGGTCACTCACCTCAGCACCTCCCCCAAAATCCCACTTGCATGAAAATCATGGAGTATATCATCTCTTTCCAAAGGCTTTAGCTAAAACTGGCTGAAACCAATGGAAAACTCCCTCAGTGCTGAACACTGGAGCTCCAAATGGGAGGCTCAATAAATAGTCACAGAGGTCTGGTGCTCACACAGTATCTTAATATACAGATGGGAAACTGCTAATACCCTTCAGCAAACACACGCAGAAGCAAAGGACAAACTTCAGAAATCAATCAAATATTAATTCCAATAATAGATATAAGTGTGTGGCTAGCCACAGCGTTGGGATTTAAGAATATAATGTAACACACCAAAACCAAACGGCTGCCAAGCCCCATAGCACATCGGAGCATTGTACCTACCGCACCGCACCCACCAGGGATGCCAGAGGCCTCCAGAGGACTTTTTTGGAAAATGCCATGTTGTTGCACTGAATTTTGGTACCTTACAGCAAAAAAAAAAAAAAAACACACACACATCTGTGCTATGAAACCTCAACCCTGCTAAAACCTGCCTGGGTTTGTGTTTAACAACAAATCCTGGTTTTATGCCGACAGCCTCTGGGGTGAGGTTTTGCTCTGCTCTGGAAAAAACTGAAACCCATTTCCATTTGGGGCAAACAGCTAAAGAGGAGCAGAGCTCTGGCTGCCGCCTGGACTTTCTCCAAGCCTGGCTGCAAAAGGGAAAGCATCCTCCATAGCCCACATCGCCGGCAGCACCTCGGCTCAGCACCGAGCCCAGCTCCACGAGCAAGGAGATGGGCTGCAGGCAGCATGTTGGGCTGCCCAGGGGGGTGTATGGCATCGCCATCCCATGCTGCCCACCCTCCCTCTGCCTGCCCCTGCCACGGGGCAGCAGTGGGGCACCCACTGAGCATCACCAAAATAACACCTGGGTGAGACAGCAGCTCAAACAGGGCTTGTGCCTGCATCAAGGCTCCCATTGACTGACATGACGCAATGGTGGGTGATGGAAAATACACCCGGCAAGTGACAAACATGCTGGGTCCTCTTCGCTGAGAGGCCCAAATCTTTTTTCCTGCAGTAGTAATAATAATATAAAAATACTAAATACCCAGCTTTATGGAAACTAAAATTAAATTCTTTTCATAATCATTATGTCAGCCACACATAAAGATGAAAAAGGACCCTTTGAAGCTTGAGATTGTCAAATAAATACTCCAAACCTTTTAAACTACAGAGGCTTCTTGGGTCTGCAAACTTTTAAACACTGGTTGCCACGCAACGCCAGTAGCATTAGGTGATGAACAGCTCAGCGAGTGCGCTGGCAGCAGTAAATACAGGGTTTCAGTGGTTACGTATCACTATTTATTAAGGCATTTCTTTATGCTGTTGACAGTCCCTGATAAAACAAGGACAGGGATGCTATTAAAACTCAGATCTGTTCCTGCAAGGAAAGATTGATGGGGCTGCACAGCCATGGCATAAGCTATATGTACGACATACGGTCCCTATAGGTCTCGAGGCTGCCAGAGCAATAAGAAATCGTCCCAGCCAGCAGCCGTCTGCCCAGAGTGAAGTGTGTTTTCACAGGGTAAACAATTAAGCTGAGATACATCTTTCACACCAAAGCGTAGGGGGCAGATCTGCATGGTTTAGTGTAAAAATGACACAAACCCCTGGCTGGGGCAGAGGGGAAAACATCAGGCTCCTTGTCAGCAGGCAGGTAAGCCGACTGGGGTGGGTGGTGCTTGTTTTGCTTCAAGCTTGCAATGTTTTTCCAGCAGCGAAGCTTTTCTGGGTTTAGTGAGGTTACCTGGGGGGAGATATAAGGCCCTTTTCATCTTTTAAAGGCATCCCTGAAGACAGCAGTTGCAGAAATGATGATTAGAGCACAATAAGGTAACAGGTTTTTCCTGCCAAACTTATTTTCCCCTGTAGTCCCAGTTTTGGAAACTGTAATTTTCAGAAACTCAGATTTTCAGGTGCAAGTTCTCATTAATCTATGGTAGATGTGTCACGAGAAAGGCATCCTGAGTCTTTGCCAGTCAGTAAAGATGTGAACCTCGCAGGTTACACGATGATTATGGGGAGCTGAGTCCTCCTAAACCCAGGAAGCCCCTAAAATGCAGCACTTCTGGCGCGCAGTGCCTGCAATATTGCATACTGGAGAAAAAACCATCCTTATTATGTGAGAGGAAAATGAAGACAAGCTCTTGAAGGCTTGACTTTGACTGTGAAGGAAATAATGAAAAAGACTGGAAGAATTCTCATACGGAATGAATGTATCTGCATTCGTAGGAAAGCTGCATATACAGCGATAACAGCACAATTTTACGTTTGAGAGGTGACAGCATTCTATAAATATTGAAATATGATGATTTTGAGCAACTTGTGCCTGGCAAGACCTGGTTTCTTCTCATTCAGCTTGTGCTAGAGCCTCTCCCCTCGCCAGCCAGGGGACGCATTTCAGTCCCAGCCCAGGGGCCTCCACAGCACTGGGAGCTCTGGGGTTCCTAATCTGAGAGTGTCTCCTGTGCATCCCTTCTAAGTCAACAGGGATTTGGTAGAAGATCACTTCGGTTTAATAAACTAGGTGGGGAAGAAAATATATTGTGTTTAAATAACCTGTGAGACTCAGTGCTGCGGGACCAATACATTAAAGAGGTGATAAAATGGGCACTGGTCTGGGCAGAGAGGAATGGGAGGATGTTACAACCCATCTGTCCTTCATGAAAGAAGGAAAAGCTGAGGGACACTGCAGAAGGACAACCAACCCATGAATCATCTCACCTGCGTGGCTGTAGGCAAGTGGGTAGCTGGAGGCAGGGGTCCCACTCGCATCTCTGGCTGAAAGCAGACTTGAATCACACCCAGATTTAAGCTGGGAGACAGTTGTGGGGGTGGGAGTAGATCCAGGTTAAAGCCTGGATAAGAATTGAAGTTCCATGAAGCCATCACCTAACAAAGCACAGCTTTGGGCTAGAGATACCTGTTCCCCCAGCTCTCAGGCACACGATCTGGCTGTCAGGACTCCGCACACGATGTTAGTAGCTTTGTCAGAGATGATATGAGGTGCAAGGGCACCAAGACAGGTCTTAAGACCCTGTATAACTGTGGCCACAGTTACAGAACCTCAGCTGGCAGCAGTTTCCAGCTACCCAGGGGTTTTTGCAAAAGCAAAACCGCTGGCTGATACACGGACTGCTTACACAAACAGAATTTTTTTGCTATCTACCGTATTCTGCTTGTTGGTGTTCTGCTCAGGATTCCAGCAGAGCTGAAATGCAAGAGGAAGCTGGCTCTAGGCTGGCATCTTGATAGCGCACAGTTGGTGGAATATGGGCAAAAACGTGTTTGGCTGTTTCTGCCCATTAGCACCCGGGGCTGGCGCGTGGCATACTGATGACAGCATTTCCAAGAGCTTTCATGTGCGCAGATGTGATAAGATGCTAATTTTTGAGCATTTCCACAGCTGGGTTTGCTGCACAGAGGAGCAAAAAGGAAAGCAAATCTTTTTAAAGAGTCAAGGGACTCACAAGAGACATGGGTCAGGTCGAGTGGGAAAGCAGCGGGTTGGGCTCAGATGCTCAGCCACGTGCTCCAAACAAAACCCCTTTGAAAGGGATCCAGGGACCCTGGCTTTGCCACGCTGCAGGTCACAGCGGCTCTCAGCTCCAAGGGCATCACCAGAAGTTGCAGGGCAGCTAGAAGCCGAGATAGAGATGCTCTGCACTTCTCTTCCTGGGGAAAATGACTCCTGTGTAGAAAGCCTTTTATTTATGGCTTCATTATTATGAACTCAGCTTTTCTCTATTTAAATGCACCGGTTTCCAGAGGTGCACAGCACATGTTGCTCCCTGCGCAGCCTGGGAGGAAGCTTCGCTTTACTACACCAGGCACATACAAGTCCCTTCTACAGCAGGGAACAACAAGGCAGCCTTAAATCACGGCAGAGGAAGCAGCTTTATCTCCAATTCATCACTTGATTATTAAGAGCCTCTTTCCCCCATTTGTTTACTTTCATGTCATGGCTGAGGTATTTAAAGTTTACAGTTCCAACCCTGTTTCTGTCCTTTCATGTGAGGCCAACTCTTTTTATGCTCTCTTAAATCTCCTTTCAGGTTATGTGAAACATCATTGCTGTTCATAGTCAAGATGATTCCCCCCAATATATATTGCCTAGTTTATATTTACCCCATGGGGTGAGTCATTGCTCTGTAAAACTTCCCCTCACCTCTCACATTTCATTTCCTCCCCTCCGTATACCTGGGCTGCCCATCCATTATTTTATTCCATTTTCATTATTCTGTTCTCTGACAGCAGTAATAACTCCCACTACAATTAAGACAACTAAGTCTAGCGTACCAACCAATCCATATTAACTGTCCTTTCTGCTTGGCTTCATCACACAAAGTGCTCCTTATTCTGGAAGTTCATTTGAATTTCTCCTGGCAATTACTCAGCTGAATATTGATCTCAGCATCATTCTGCATTTGTGCTCCTGTCCAATGCTTTCTGCCAGCTTCGTGTTAGTACATAGCACTGGAAAAATAGGAAAACTGGAAAAGGTGCTAATTCTTCAAAGGGTTCCAAAGGGCGAGTCACTTCTTCAGGTGTTTATATACTCCCTTGCTTTGCTGCTAAATCCCTTGCCACCCATTCTCCTAAAGTCCAGGAGTAGAGGGGTGCACCAACAGGTGGTTGTTCAACAGCTGGAGGGAATGCTCCTGCTTCCATTACCAGGAACAACCCTAAGAGAAGCTAGTGGACAGACAGACACAGGTAGAACACACTGTCCACCTACACCAAGCAGCAGCTCTACCCTCATGGGGTCTCTTTCAGCATCTCCTGTTTCTCACTGTCCAGTAAAAAGGGTCTAGCAGATCTGTCCCAGGCTAACAGCTCAAGGGTAACACTGCTTGGATTAGGTGGCTCCAGCCACACACAAGAGCTTTATTTCCCCCCTGCGATGGGTTTAAAGCATGGAAAACAAAAAAAAAAACCAAAAAAACAATTGCCAAAGATCAGAGCTCAATTGTTAAATATCAACCTACATCTGGGCACCTCAACAGCAGAAAAACAAGTCAAGCCAAGCTCTTTAGCAACCCACCAAGACCTCTTCTTACCTTCCTCCTCGGACATGCCCTCCTCGCTGCCAGTCCTCTTGCCCCCAACACAACCTGCCTGGAGCATGAATGGCTCCACCAAACACAGGCCAGGCAGGAGGTGAAGAAAGTGCTCCCTGCCATCCTCACAGCCTAGAGGGACTGAGCTGTTAATGTCTCCTTTTATAGGAGAGAGACCTGGAGCCACTCAAAGCTACTAACCACGGGCACCTGGTGAGGGCAGAAGCCGCAGGAGTTACTGGGTCTGGTCACCCCTGGGTAGGTTGGAGGAAATAGGGGAGAGTCAGGGATTGGCTAATTGGGAAAACCAGTTCAACAGTGTGACTTAAGAGCACAGCAGATGCTTCAAGATGACCCTGGACTGACAGAGCTTTCACCTGCTTTTTGAGGAAACAGGAATATACGGATGTTCTGGAGAAATACCCCACATTGCACCTCTGAGAACACCTGATTTGTTTAATCTGCTTCTCCTGACTGAGGAAGAAACGCCCAGCCGGGCCCCAAGGACTTGCCAAGTGCTTGGGCTAAAGTGACAATAACCCTGTCAGGCACTCTAAAAGGGGGATGCTGCCCTTTGCTTTGGCCTCTGCAATAATCTTTGGCAAAGTAAGATGTTCTAAAAGAAGCAGGTGAAAGCTATGGAGAAGGGAAAGGCAATGACCGAGAGTGACACCAACCCTGGAAAGCGCCAGCTTCTGAGCTGCAGGCTTGGCCATGTCCTGTGTGCCAAGGGCAAACAGGAGCAGCAGCACTCCCAGCTCACCCAAGGGTGATGGATGGACTTACCTCCTTCCAGCTAAACTATCCCCCCTTTTGGGTGTGTACCCATAGCGCCTGCCTCTGAACGCACAATGCCCATGTCGAGCAAGCAAGGACTTCCATCCATCATCAGGGCTGCAGCCCCAGCCACCACCCCAGCATCAGACGCAGCCAGCAGGGACGGAGGGATGCGGCACAACGCGCAGACACAACGCTCGTGTCCTTGCCCCCCTGGGGATGGGCTGGGGGGATGCTGGACGCGTGATCTGCTCCATGCTCTCCTTCAGCTTTGGGTCTGGCCTCCTTTCTAGCGAGAGACGGGAAGGAGGAGACAACCTCGCCGGGGCAAAAACATGGCAAGAAGCGGGGAAACAGCTCACTGCATCAAGGCAACGTGAGGGGAAGAGAGGCGAGCACAGCGCCTGGAGGAGCGCAGGGTGCTGCGATGGCAGCTGTCAGCTCAGGGGGGGCCTTGCGGCGGTCCCCGACCCGCATGCGGAGTCACGGCAGGAACAGGCGTGTTACGATTTAGGCAGATGCCTCCTGCCAGTTAAGAGGCAGCGTGCTGGCAAAATGCGCCGGTTTTGCACTCGGAAGTCAACTGTAGTCAAGGGAATTCTCTTTTCATTGGGCGTATGATGCACGTACGTGAATCCTCTGGTGGAATGCTTAAATGGTGCTTTAAAAGAGAAGTTTTCCTTCGGCATCAAGTAAATGGCAAAGAACCGTCAGAGGAGGGAAGGAAATATAAATCGTCCCTGCCACGGTGATGGTGCTTTTCTGCAGACACCAGCCCTTTGTGGTCTCACACGTCGCCTCGGTGTGGGGAATCCTGTTCTCTCCTCAGATATTTGGGGTGATGGGGGTTCAAAGGGGGGATAGAAGGGGGATGACAGGTGAGTAGTGATGCGAGGGGAGGTTGGATCCAGAGACACGTAACAGAGATAACGGCGTGACCGGAGAGCGGGAGAGACGCCACCGAGGGAGACTCTCATGAGGTCAGCCCGGGAATCCTCGCGCTGTAACGAACAGCCGGCTGGTTTCTATAGAAACACTGAGACAGGATTTAACGCATTCAACGGACAAGTTTTCTCGTCGTTGTTTAATACAGAAAACAACAGGAATACCAGGAGGGAATCCTTACCACATGTGCGCCCCACGGTTTCCCTCCAGCGTGTCAGCAGCCTGCCCCAGCAAGCTAGGAAATAAAAAATAATAGAAAATAATAAAAGAAATGAAAAATAATAGAAAATACTAAAAGAAAAGGAAATTTTGCTGTATAATTTCACCACAGGGTACTTTTTTCTCAGTCCTGGAGGTAGTCACCCTTACCAAGCTGCTAAGAAAACCATCTGCGGCATCTGCCTTTGCTCCTCAGGCAAGATGATAAGATTGAAACAGCTTTTGAGCCACTGACATGTGCGCAGATGGGCCAAACCTGACCCTGTCACGGCGACCAGGTTGTCCTCTCGGGGAGGGACAGTCAACTCTGCAGGGAGGCTGGTCAGAAAAAAAAAAGGCCTTTGATCCATTGGCTCCTACCCAGGACGAGCTGTGCTGTTTCAGGAGGCAGCACCAGGGACTTTGGGGTGCCTGATAAAAACTAACCGCCCAGGCAATGCTATTGCAGTCCCCATCTGGGGACATACACCAGACCAGCAGGAAGGAGGAGCCCGAAAAACTGCTCCTCGAGGGTTTAAAACATCCCCATTTCTGCCAGCACAGATGTTCAGCCTTCTGAGAGGTCAGCCAGGCTCGCTTCGTAGGCTCCAAAACAACTTAAAAGAAACACAGAGTGAGACAGCAGCTGCTCTCATGTAACTTGTCCTGTCATCCTCCCCGAAGCAGCGCAAATTAGCGCTGGGAAGGTACGAAACGCAATCATCTTGCCTTAGTGATAGGAGACTGCTTCAGCCAGAGGAACAGCTGCCCTCCTTGAAAGTGTCAGCAAAGTGAGCTCTGCTGCTGCTCGGGGCTCTGGCAGAGCTCAGCGCGGCTCCCAGGGATGGGCGCTGGGCAAATGGCACCCACCAGCCTTCCCATGGGTCCCCTTGGGGTCCCTGGACCGCCTGCCTGCCCCTTTTCTCCCCACCAGTTCTGGGCCAGCACGGAAAAGTTGCAGCCCCAAATTGCTGCTTGTCAGACAGGGAGAGGAGCTGGAACAAGCCATCCTCACCATCAAACCCAACACGCTCCCATCCAGCCCCTCACGAGGGGGCCTGCACACCCCGACCCATCCTGGCGGCTGACATAGCAGCGCCTGATGTCAGCCACATTTGCTGCATTTTGAACTGCTCTCGGACCACCTCTGCTCTTGGGTCACCCTTGCAAACCCACGCCACGACATCCTCACTGAGAGCTGGAGGAGGAAACCTCTTCTTCTGGCAGCCACAGATAAAGACCTCGAAGTTTCTCAGGGCATTGCTGTTCTCTGTCTTGTTTCAGCAAAGCTCTTCCCTTCCCCTGACCCGGTGCAGCTCCCACCCCAGACCCCCCACCACACAGCACCAGCAAATGGGACCTTCTTGCCCCAGCGGCTCCCCTGAGCTCACAGCCGGTGTCCCAGGGTCCCCTCCGGGGCACAGCGCCCACGGGGGGCTGGGGAGAAGGATGAGCGCGTCTGATCTGCTTTCCAGTCACGGGCAAGGCAGCTCGGAGGGAATAAAACCAGGGCTAAGCAGCTCTTTTGCAAGAATCATTTGCTGAATTACAGTATCTCCAGGATTCTCCAGGAAACAATCACCCCACGCAGCGAACTGCCGCCAGGCGGCAAGTCCCATTCAGCGGGGAGTTGGCTGAACGGTACGCAAATCCGCCCCGAGTGACCGCCGTTCTTAGAGGTCTTGTCTCTGCAACGGAGCCGAGGAGGAGACTGGCTTCTGGGGGCAGCAGGAGCTGCTTCTGTCACCTGCAGCCCCGTCCGGTCCCGCCGTGTGCACAGGGCTCCGGCTCGGACCTGCGAAAAGATCAGGCGCAGGTTTGCTAATGAGCGCGACAGGCTCATCGCCGCCTCCCTCTGCTCTCTGGGGGATGTAAAACCATTGCAGAGTCAATCACATAAACAAACAAGGTTTTAGGCAGTGGTAAGAGAAAAAACAAAAGGTGGAGAGGAAAAAATAAACCTATCCTGGAGAACCATCTATGCAGCAGAGACTCCCAAATACACCATGGCAGGTAAACACGGGAGAGTGAAAGCTTTTGGAAGGAGGCATTCTTTTACAGTATAGATGATCATACGAGCCAAATAAATCACCTTTTACCATCAAAACGTTTTACACGATTCAATTAAAGCCTCTGAGATAAAATAATTTCTCCTGGGTGTTTTCCTTTGCTCTTCTCTTTCTGTCGGAAGTAATTTCAATATTTTACTATCTTGGTAATAAAAAATACATAATGGCTTGCCAGGCAGTATTATTTCAGCAGCTTGCTCACTATGCGAAGAAAGTCAGAGCAGCCTTTTGCTTCTGGAGATAAAAACATGTACCCGAGCGCCCAGGGGCTGTGACAGAGGGAGGTCGCTTGCTTGGGGTTGCCACGAAGTCTCTGGGCAATCAGGGCGAGCCAAGCCAGGTTTCTGCCCCTCAGGGCTGTGGGTAAGGCATTGCATAGCCACGCTTCCCCGTCTTCACAAAGTACCCACGAAAAAAAGAAAAAGGGAGGTGAATCAACACTTCTCTAGATATTAATAACTCGGTGCTGCCCCACGGTACCCTTTAAGACACTGTATGCTTAAGCGGTCCCAAGGGGAATGATGTCTCTTTCCCCTAGTGTTAAGGAGAGCGATAAATCCACAACTACTTTATTACTCAGTCCTACTGAAAAATGCATTAAGCCCTTCTAGCAAATTTGTGTTTTATAAAACAATTACTCGAATCCGACGTTCGCAAGCCTCCAAGTCAAATAAGAAGTTGCCGGACACTTTTTCAGACCCCACGTGTTTCATTTTGAAACCGATCCTCCACCACTGAGCCACGGTGTCACTCAAAGGAATTCCTTAAAAAGGAGTAAGGTAGGGTAGATGTCAGGAGAAGGACTTACAGGGAGCTGTGGGTCAACACAAGAAAGACTCACCTGTGCTTCAGGAATGCGTGTGTGCATGTATATAAATATATACATAAAAAATATCTAAAAATACTTTTTTGAGCATCTTTTGCACAAGTTCCCTGCTGTTCGATGTAATGGTGTTTCCCCCTCTTGTGCAAGAACAAAGGGATAAGAAGCCCCTTAGGAAGCAAACATCCCATTATGTCACGCAAAGGCCCCATTAATAAAGGATGAGCGCGGAGGAGGGCAGGGGACGCAGAAAACAGAAGCAGAGCTCCGAGCCTAATTAGACCGTTCTCCAAAATTTCTCAGGAGGCCCTTGCTGAGGCTGAGGAGGTAAATATTTTATAAAGGGAGCTCCCCTTCCCTTCATGCTTCTCCTGCGCTCTCTCCCGCACTAATTACTAGTTTTGTAGAGGGAATCACTGCTAATTTTAGCCCTACGGGGCCCCTGTGCGGAAAGCGGGGGATGTTCCCCGGGTGGCTGGGAAGAACGGTTTGGCTCCCATCTGTTCTCCCCAGGAACACGCCGCAGGACGAGAGGAACCGGCCTCAAGTCGCACCAGGGGAGGTTGAGGTTGGATGTTAGGGCACAATGTTTTCAGTGTGTTGATTTTTTCCCCTTTTTTTTTTTCTTTGAAAAGTATTGAGAAAAGGACGAACTGGAACAGTAAATGGAGCAGTGTGCCCCCCCTGCCCCCGCCTTTTGTTCGGGGATTTTTGCAGCGGGTCTGTCCTCTGGAAGCCCAGCCGATCCAAAGGGCTCTCTGACTGAGATGTAACATTTCCCGCGACTCAGAAAATCCACACTGATCTTTTAACAGGATTTCCCATGAGCTGGCTATAACGTGGATTAAACGAAATAAAAAAAAAAAACCCACCCAGCTTTTCCCTTTCAGCTCTGGGCACTTGCTCAGTCCAGGGTGCTTTTATGCTAGGGAGGAGATTTGGAAGCTGCAGAGAAGAGGTTTGATCTGCAAATGCACGCTGAATCCCTGTAAACTCCCCGAAGTTCACGGCAGAGCTTTCTGCTCTCGAGTGAAGAGCTGCCGGTGGAGGAGAAGAGGTTGCACCCGACTGCAGAACACTTTCCACTGCTGTACCCGTGCACAGACTATGGCGAGACGCATCTTGGCAAGCCTCTTCCCGCTCGTAGCACCTCCTCCTGATGGATTATAAATAATAACTAAATACTAGGGGGAGAATTTTTCCCTCCAGTCTCATGCCCATCGGGTCCCCCCGGGGTTTCCATCCCCAGCTGCTGTTCGCCTTGGCCGAGGCTCCTGTTGGAAGGACACCCCTTCTGCTGCTCCAACAACACCCTACGGGCAGAGTTACAGCTTCAAGAGCTTTCAGCAAATGTGGCCTCTTCACTGAGCCCAGCGCCAACACGATGGGCCAGGACTGTGTGACAGCGTCAGATTTTGGGCTGGGGGCACCCACAATGCCATGGGTGAAGGGACCCTCAGAGTCTGAGCTCTTGAGAGAGGCACAGAACTGCACCGAGGGAGCATCCTAGTGTCCCACGCTCCCTTGGGGATGACCTATTCGCACGCAGCCCCCGCTGTGACAAAAGGCTGGCCAGGGCAGGGAGGGGGGCAGCGGTCCCCAGCACCCCCACTGCGATGTCCTGATGCAGAGCTGGCCCCACCGAAAGCATCAGAGACAGCCTGGCACTGGGATCACAGCCAGCAGCAGCGACCCTGACAACCAGGATGTTAAACCCCTCCCGCCCCTGCCCCAAAGCCCACTCCAGACCCCTCGGCTTTCCCGGCTTTCCCCCAGGTGCAGCACCACCAACTTTTGCCTTTACCCCTGGGCATCAATAGCTCAAACCCCCCCGACGGCAACAGCCAAGCAACCCCCCGGGCACTAATCCCTGTGTTACCATTACACTCCAGGCCAGATGAAAAATCCATCACTACAGCACGGCCACGCTCATTAATTCCCCCAAAAGCTTCTCTTGTCTCTGCCCCCTCCCTGCCTTCTCTCCCCCCCTCGGCATGGTGTGTAAGCGAGACGGAAAGGAGGGCGAGGGCTTCTCCAGACGTGCTCGGCTCCTTCCCTGTTCGAGACAACTAATGAGATCTGCGTGGGCGAATGTCTCCTGCACCGTGTCAGATCTACTCTCACATGGATCGACGCGTGTGATGGGAGCAGGGTGGGGGGGTGTGAACGCGGGCTTGCCGAGCCGGGGGCTGCGCACACGCCGCGGCCGGTGCAGAGCCGCCCTCCCATCCCTTAAAGGTCAAATCAATCCGTTACCCTCTTTATTAGGCGTTTGCACGCTGGAATAGCTGTGCAGAAGGGGAGGGGGTTGTCTCTCCCCCTTCCTTGGGCTGTCAGAGGAGTGAACTTGATAGGAATCACGCATTAACCCTCATCCCCCCCCAGATCACTACCAGCATGCTGCCCGTCCTCACTCAAAAAGCACCCTAAAAAGAGCAGCAGCGCAAAGCTTTTGGATGCCCGAGCGCTGGTGGTACCACGCGAGCAGGCTGGGAGCAAGGTATGGACTGACAGAAATCTGCGTCCGACGCTGATGTAAGCTACAGACTGTTTCCTGCTGCCGTGCTCCCCCGTAAAAGCTTTTTCTCAGCGATAATCTGCTCTTCTTCCCCTGGGCAGGCTGGAGAGATCAGCTCTGTGCCACGTGAAATGAGCTGGGCAGGTCTCAGATCTTCCCATCACAGACACGCCGCGGGAACGAGCACCCACCAAGGACATCAGAGAGGAGGTGCTGGCACTCTAATAATGGTGAATTTATCCTATCAGAGGCAGGAGGAGACGAACAGCTTTAACCCTCTGAAAAAATAGATGAAAAACCTGAAGGGAGAGAAAGGCTGAACGCCCGGCTGTTCATTTCCACACGTACTTGAATCAATCACGGGCCCAGATTTCTGGAGACAAGCGGGTAGCTGCTTAGGGCTGATTGGTGTTTTTCTGTCATCATGATTTTCTTTTGATTTTCGAGCTGGAAACCCAGCCTCTGCAGAACACAAAATTTCCATAAGGATATTTACACCTTTCCATCAGTTTTTCAAGGCCCCATCAGAAAAAAAAATAATAATAAAAAAGATGATTTCCACAGGGTCAAGTAGAAACTGAATCAAAACTAGTGTTTTGCTCTTT
Organism: Bucorvus abyssinicus; assembly: GCA_009769605.1. NCBI lineage: Eukaryota > Metazoa > Chordata > Aves > Bucerotiformes > Bucorvidae > Bucorvus > Bucorvus abyssinicus. The sequence continues at coordinate 15,563,865 of CM020044.1, forward strand.
AGCTCAACACTCATTTGCTGCTTGGAAATCTCATGGATGTCTTAATTTGCCGGTCTCCAGCTCGAGCATCCCTCCCAGCCTTAGGTATTTACCTGGCCATGAACTTCTCTGGATCCACTCAGTATCTATTTCCTAGGTCCTATATTAAAAGCAAGAGTTAAAATTTTAGACTCAATTACCTAAGAAACAGGACACCCAGCAAAAACCCATTTACACAAACCTCCAGTGAGTGCATCGGCTAAAAATAAGCTCATTTCCTGCAGTTAAACCTCATACCTGCTGCCGGAAACCTGAATCATGCTGCCAGCAAGATATAAATCTCAAAACACAAACAGCACCTTTGGCTTCTGAAAACTATTTGGAGATCAGTGGGTGGATCCTCATAGGTTACATAAACTGGCCTGGAAGGGCTACGAATGAGAAGGTGAAGTGGCAAATCAGAACTGGATGGATTATCCATCTGGGGGCAGTCGGCAGGAATCGCAGACTCCCACGGAGCCCTGTGGGTTCGTGGCAGCTGACCCATGTTTTCCCTTAAGAAGCCTTTAATTTTGGTCAGTGTCAGAGTAGCAGGCAGGTTTGAAAGCCAACACGTGGTGGTAAAGGGTTCTAGCCACCACCAAGAGCTTGGTGGAGGTGGGACATTAGGTGGTGCTTCTCTTGGAGAGCGATGGATTTCTCCTACACACGGACTGTCCCTTTCCTTGTGCCTCTGGTGGGCTTCTGGCAGGAACAAAGTCAACTTCATACGGGAACAAACTCACCTTCTTACAGGCGCAAAATCACCTTCTTACAGAATTAGCTATTGCTGGAAAGTTTGAACATGCTGTTTTTCGAGGCAGGGTACCAAACGGCTTTCCTCGGAGCCCAGCACAGACCCAAGTGCAGCTGCTCTCTTCCCTTCCTTCAGTGCACTCTGCAATTACACCACATAAAAGCAATCGAGTTCTCTTGCCAAGATTTATTCACTTTATCCTCCTGGGTCTAATCCTGTAACCCTACGTGAGTGTCTTTAAGTCATCACGGTTTGAGTGCGGGAGTGTGGGGCTCTGCACAGCTCCTCGAGGGAGGCCGGCCGTGCTGCTGTCCTCGGGCGTGAAGGACGTGGTTCCAACCCCACTCTCCTTCATAGATTTCCTCTACTTGGGTACAAGGCGGTTTTGGTGGCCAGGTGATTCCTCACTCATGTAGTGCCCTTACGCTGCCTTCGAGGCACCGGGTGTCTTCAGGAGACCACAGAGAGATGCATCTGCAGATCCTCCTGGCCTTTACCCCTGACCTGGCAAGGACAGGGACTGCCACAGCCACTTGCCATCCAGTTTTTATTCCATTCAGGTCAAGGAGTTATTAATCACTAAGCAGTCCCGTTGATCCTCGTAGGACACCACGCGTGCTTTTGGTTTTTTCACCACCCTCCCACTTTTCCAGCTGCTCACCTCCTTCTGGGCTGGCAGCATCTGAGGACTTCAGGAGGAGGTAGCCTCGCCCTCCTTTCCTCTTGGCAATGTCTGCTGTGATGCAGGTTTCCTTTTCTTCTCCTCATGGCTGCATCCAGCCCTCGGTTCGGACATGACTGACCTGCAGAGAGGACCTCTGTGAGCCAATTGAATCAATAGTATGCAGGTCCACAGGGCTTTGCTCACCCTTGCGCAGATCTTGCCAGGTTGTTCCCTCTTCCCTGCAGGAGTTATTTTACAGAGTTCTTCCCATTCGCACACTACTTTTGAAGCCTTGATAAATTCCTTCCGTCTCTCACATGGCCAAAGGTAAAACCTTTTTACTACTGAAACTCTGTGAGCAAAATACTCCCACTGGACAAAACCATTTTGGATCACTGGTTCTGCACCAACACAGCTCACAGATTCCTCGTCATAAATGTACCATGCTCCGTTATAAAACTAGATGGACATCTTGGTCTCCTTGATTCCCCGTGAAGGCCATCCCAGAGTCTTCCTCTCCCCATGGGTAGAAACATTCATTTCATTACATAAATTACAAGACCAGCTTCTCCTACATGATGGCTCTTCACAAAGTTCTTCTCCCTTCTTGACGCTTACTCCAAATACCTTCTATTACGAGCAATTGTACCTCCTCCGTGCTCACATTGGTGGGAAAAGTCTCTCTTCATCAAGGCCTGGCAGTCAGGCAGGTCTGGCCCTGGCTGACCTTCTGTGTTGCTTCAGCCTGAAATCCCCCTTGAGAGCCAGATCCCAGGACCGCACACAGCCCTCCAGGGAAGGTCCTCCCACTCCTGCTGCAATGAAGATGAAACATCTGAGGAACACTTTTGCCTTCTTTTTTAATCTTGGCTTGTTTGTAAGTTGCACTTTGCTTTGATCTTGGATGGTGATTTCTATCATCCTTCTCCAGGGAAGATGCAGCGTGCATTTAAACAGGATGTGCTGTGGGTGCCTGTGTGTGAGATAGCCAAATAAATGATGAAAGGAAAATAAAGAGGCCAGAGCACGGTGTCTGAAGGATTCCCTCTGAGGCAGCTTCACCTCACCCCTTGGCAGGCAGCAAGTCATTCTATTTTTTTTCCCTCAGTGGGATTAATTACAAGGCAGGCGGAATTCAAGGAGTGCGATGTCAAGACTTCCAGCTTCAGCGTGACTTGTCCAGGTCACCACAACCCAGCTGAAAATCCGCACGTGTTATGCAGCATGTTCAGAGCCTTACGGCAAGGCCACCGCGGCAGTAACGGGCACAGTCCCCCCAAGCAGTCTGATGTCCTCGGCTCTCCTTCCCATGAGCATCACTCCGCGCTGCCTCCCCGCAGAGCGATCCGACCCGGCGTTTTGGTTTATGTAGACAACACGAGCCCTGTGGCTGTGGCTGAGTCGCAGGTGGAAGCTTTCTCTTCTTTAAACTGTCCCAGGCATGAAACAATTGCAAGAGAGGCGATAGCCTGGCTCTGCCCGTCCGGCGGTCCTTTCCAGTGCTGCTTACCCCCCAGTCCAAACGCACTGGGCCGTATTTGCTGCCGGGTGTCCCATGGAGATTTCCCAGGTGACACGTCCACAGCACCGCTGGCAGCTACACAAACACGGGGAGCTCACACGGCTCGTCTGCTCGGGCAGCTCCTTCTCGGCCCCTCGCTACGGAGGACACTTGCTGCTCCCCACAGTCCACTTTCACGCGTAACTGGCCATTCGTGAACCTCTCTTCGCCGTGGCTGGTTCTGATTTATCCTGCTATGCGAAGCGTTAATTAACAGCAGCTTTGCCTCCATTTGAGCTCCAAGAGAGCAGCTAGCGGAGCGTTCACACGTTCATAGGCTGCTTCTGCAGCGAGTGGAAAGGTGCCTCCCTGCTCCCCTCTCTACGCTGCAGCCTGCTTGGGCTGCCCTCGCTAGCTCAGGGGACTTCGCTGCTGGCTCTTCTCACGTTCCCCAGCTGGAAGGGCTGTTGGTCTGTCTTCACATCTTACAGGAGGCTTCTGTGCTATTTTGTCAGTTGGCTTCCTGAGGAAGCAAGGTTTACGTGATTACCCCGTGTTTGTGCATGAGAGAAAGAGAATTCGTCTCCTTCTATTAACTTCTAAACCTGTCGCACCCGAATTAGGCAGCAAGGTTGGAGATAGCATCTTCTACAGACAATATTTTCATGCAAACAGGCTGCATTGAGAGTAAAACCATGGCATTTGTGCCCGTGCTGAGAAAGAGCCGGAACCAGTGAGAGCTTAACCCCACTGCAGACATCAGAGAATACACACACAGCGACCCAACTGCACAAGGGAGACCAGTTGCCCTGTTAACACTGTGTAAAGAAAAGTGTGAAGTATTTATACAGGAACCATGTGCATCAAATACACATAAGAGGGACAGGGGGTCACCAGCCAGGCTCTGCCTCGCGGAACACCGACTGAGAACCCAGATTTTCCATCCCTAACTCCACTGGAAGTCTGAGTCTTTGATCAATACCACATCTGCCTCACCTAGTAGTAAAAAATCAGAGCTTCCCAAAGAATCAATTCCTCCTTGTCCCCCTCCTGACTCTGCCTCGGTGGCTCTGAGAAGGACCCGCAGACAGCGATCACGGGGCTGCAATTAATTTTTTAACCAGCTTTCAAAGAGATGTTTCAACCACGGGATCTTCCCGGTGTACCGCGTGCTCCCTTTCGCCTGGGCCCCAGCTTTGGTGGTTATGGGGGAAGGCTGCCGGGATGCGAGGGCAGCAGGCAGCGCGGTTCAGTCACCGGTGTGAAAGGAAACGAAGAAACAGATCCAAAGCAAGAGACCAAAAGGCGATTTCCAGCTCCTCCATGGGAAGTCGCAGCAGACAGCACACAGCACGAGGAGATTTCTTTCCTCACCGATTCGTTCTCGGGCTTTCAGGCTGGTTTATTTAGGTTCTATCCCAGCACACCCTGAGCTTCGTTTAAACTGATTTCCCTTCCCTCTGTTTATGAGATGGCGAAGGATCGGGGCGCTCCTGCTCCAGGCAGTGAGCAGCAGCTCTGCCCAGCGCTTTGCTCGCCCGACGCTCCCCATCGAGTCCAACCAGTTCTCTCCGAGGTGTGCTCATGCTGGCTGCCTACCAGGGGGTTCGGGTGGGCTGCCTCAAACTGCACAGCCCCGCTCCTGCCCTGCTCTGCCCTTCCTGGCCCTGGCCTTTGCCCTAAGGAATCCGCCCCGCTGAGGTCTACCCCTGCCGTGTGCTCTTCTGCACTAGCCACGGCTGCTCTCGTTTAGCCATTATGGCCAAAAAGTTCATTTCCAGCCATGCTGCTGGAGCTCCAGTGCCAACACAGCCCTTGACCCGAGCTCACTGACTGTCATCTTCCAAACCCACGAAGCTCTGGACAGCCCCGTGTTTTAGCCTCAGACGCAGGCAGGGCAAGCTGCGGATGCTCGGTGGGCAGGAGCAGGCTGAGTTCAGGCTCTGGCAGCTCGGTCTCGTCTGCCTGGCTCTCTGCCGCCGCTGCTGCTGCTCTCTCCCCAGGCTCCACGTTCCCACTGGGTAAAACTGGGATTCTGCTTGCAAAGCTGAACTTCTGTGTTGTGTTAGGAGGGAACATCAATTCCAAGTCCCTGCCTGTCTGTCCTTTCGGCTCACCAGCCAAGGCAGCGGCAGAGGCAGAGGCAGGGCTGGGAGCCCCCTCCCCTCTGTGCCCTGCATGCCACCCCCATCCTGGGTCACATCATCAGAGCTGTGATTTCCGTGCCTTTTCCCAGAGTCAAAGAGCACAAGAAGATATTTTCTGCACTTAAACATTCCAATTAAAATTCAAAACTCCGCTGGCTGCTAAAAATCAAGGACTAGCAGAGCTGCTACTGTTACAATATATTGTACATTTTTCCAGCTCTGGTTAATCCATCAGCAGAGCAGTGAAAACAGGTTGGTTGCCTCTGTCCAAAGAAGCTTTGTGACTTCATTCCTGCCCTTCTGAGATGATCTCCAGGCACCGACCTCCTTCTCCCCCACACTGTCTAGCAGACGAACGTAACGTAACCCCAGAGCAGTCAGTCTCAACCTGTTCAGCTTGGGAGATGGCTGCTTTGATTTCAGACAAAAGAAATCTTTGTGGACCCAAAAACTCACCCCGCCTCCCCTCTGCAAGTAAGTACATGGTCTAACAAACGATGCTGCCTCTCCCTCCAAACCGTGCTGCATTTTATCCTCAAACCGCCAGCAATACTGTTTCTGCTGTGCTGATGTTGCTCTTTTTTTTGTTGTTTTTTTTCAGCTGGGATGGCAGGAGTTTGCGTGGTTTGAATTTACCTGCCAGGTGGTTGCTGTGATGGATGGATTTCCACAGAGGTAAAGGCTGAGCCAAGAGGAAGGTGAGGAAAGCCCTGGCAGCCTTCCCCAGTGTGCCCAGGGAGCCTGAGCTGCCTCTGCTATTAATCAGAAAGCTGTCAGCACCGAGAACGACTACTCCAGAGATTCACTTCTGTTACAGCGGGGAGTAACAGCTACGGGGAAGGAAGAGCCACAGATAGGCACGGCGTCCGCAAGGGACTCTGCAAACGCAGCTCTCCCTGGTTCTGGTGAAAGTTAGGGGCTGGCTGCATTTTGTAAGGAGCAAAGAGATTATTAGTAAAGGAAAGAGATTATTAGTAAAGGGATTATTAGTAAAGAGATTATTGGAAAGGAAAGCTGCACTGGGTGGAGCTGATAAGGTGCCTGCACATGCATGAAGGTTCAACCCCCAGCTGCCACCCCTCCTGCTGTCCTGAGCTCTGAACTCCTGCGGGACAGCGCGGAAACCTGGAACCTGAGAGCCCACCTAGCTCAGGGGGCTGGTAACAGCTTCACGCAACCTGTACTCAAACCCAGCTTCTCCGTGTCAGCGCTCTCCAGCCTCACCGGGCTGCAGCGGGAGCTGCTGTAAGACAGCACCGCGCCGGCAGCTCGCTGTCTTCAGCGTGTTGGTAACGCAGCAGCATAATTCTCCTTCAAGTTACACTAACCCACCAGTCTGGCAGCACTAAAGCGTTTATGCTTGCAAAATGCATAATTTACCCGTATGGAGCATTTACAAGCCACGCTGATTTCTCATGAGCACGTGCTTGTGTTCATCTAGGTACCCACGCCTATATATTTAGCTGTATTAAAAGAGCTCTTCTTTGATTGCAAGTGATTTGTCGTGTGATCGAGCTCACCCCTACCTCTGGCTCGTTGTTGTTAATTACCACTCTCCCAACTGGAGTCACCCGCATTCTTTATCAGTAATGATTCCAGATTTTCCCCCAGGTCACTGATACAAGTATTGACAAGGCACCGGGACACGAAGCCGTCCCTGACGGCCAGCACTGGGCACACGCTCGCTTAGTGCTGCCTCTCGCTCACTGATTGCATCCAGCCATCTATTTGCATATGCTAACAAGGAGCTGCAGATGTTTTGCCAAAGATTTCAGGGGAGGTAAAACTCGAACCCATGTGAGTTGTCACAACTGATTCCATAAATTGGACTGTGTTGAGTTTTTGCTCAACTGCCAAGATTTTGCACGGGAGGTAAGGCAGGGCAGAAGCAAACAGATCTCATCTAATTTCATGGGAAATTTACTTCTTTTAGTGTTTTGGGGGGTGCTCGTGTATATGTAATGTCGTTTAAGCAATCAGCACACTCCCAGCATCCCTGTCGTTGCCTGGAACATCTATAACCTGGTGAGCAGAAATGTCTTTCCAGGTATCATGGAAAATGTATCAAATTACATTTTATATTGTCCAGAGAAATAATTAACACAAGAATCAATTTGGCCTTGCATTTGCTTTTTCTTAGTAAGCCATTGAGCCATTAACCTTGAGAAGGTCAATGCATTGTCCGTAGTGAATTCAAGTGAGGCAACGTTTAAAGGGCTATTTAGAGGGAAAAATTATTCACAGTTTCTCTTGGCTCCTGAACTATGACACCAAATTAGCCTTTTCACTTCCCTTGGCACCTGCCCAGCATCACCATCCTCTTCTCCCCTTCTCAGGGACTGTCAGGAATTTGGAGATGAGGTAAGACGAAGAAGTAGATAGGCTTCTCTTTCATCTAAAGAAAGCCTGAGCAATGCAGGCAGTTGGGGGGCAGATTTACTGGCATGGTCCAACACAGCAGAGGTCACATTTTGGTGAAAAACAACATGTTTCATCAAGGGTTACAAGCCTTCTTCAAATCATACAGGAGTCACCAGGTAAGTGGGACTGTTCCTATAAGGTCTTGGATTGGGCACTCAATATGGTTTAGTATTATTAAGGCAAAAGCTGATGGTGCCTGTTCCAAAGCCACTTCAATACCAAAAAAAGTCTTCTCATCTGGTTCACTCTGATCCATCAGCAGTCCTAGGTAACACCCGGAGTGGACACCAAGCTACGCTGAAAGAAAAAGGCAAGTCAGAGGAAATCAGAGACCTCTCTGAGGAGAGCTTAGCAGGAAACAGAGGGCAAACGCAAAGGCTGTCCTGCTTCTGCCAGAATCTGCACAAGGATCTCCACTTCAGGGTGCCATGGACATCTCCAAGGCATCCCATCCTCCTTTGTCTTCATAGACATGGAGGAGCCAGTGGGTCTCACGTGGTGGGTTGGTGTTCCGCAGATGTGACAGCACCACGGTCCAAACTGCAGCACAACCGTGGTTGCTTTGTACGGATGGGCAAAGTCTCATGGGCTGAGACTGTGGTTCAAGTACACCTACAAAGAGCTGCAGGGCAGGAGGAGAAGTGCCGCTGGGAGCTGGCGTCCTGTCCTCTCCTGGAGGCAATCTTGCCCACCGCGGCTTTGGTCTCCACACCCACGAGGGATTTCTCCCATTTCAGATAGGAAGAGCCGAGTCTGCAGATTGACAAGCTCTGAATGCCAGAGGGGAAGAAATGGGTTTAGTGACCTGAGGAGCTTTCCAAACTGCAACCCCTAAAAAAAAAATCCCCTTCCAATTAAGAGAAATACCGAAACGAGAGATTTTTCATGGCCTGGGAATGAAAATAAATGTTAGATAAATAATTTGGGGCTATAAAACCATTGTATGTAAGTGATATGGAAATAGGGTTCATTTTGATTTAAACGTTTTTGTCATTTCAATTTTTTTTAAGCTAAAATTGACTCTTTTCTTTGTCCTACATATTTTCAACTTATTTTGAACCCTAAATCAAAACATTTTTGTTTAAAAAATACAGACGTGCTTGTTTCAACAATTTCAATGCTTCCCCCTGAAGGAAATGGTTTTGAACTGAGAAATTCGTCAAATCAGCTCCCATCGACAATTTTGGCTTTAATAAATTATACTTTCCTAAAGGGAAAGAAACCGCAACAACTAACTTTTCACACACACACACACATACACACAAATCCTGACCAGTTCTCCATCTGGGGAACTTGAACTACCTTGAGGCACAAGAATGAGGGTTTGTGTGACCCGGTCATGGGTTTCACAAAAAGGAAAATGTGTGTAAACATCGCAGAGCTCTGGGTGAAGACTCTCCTGGCCCAGCTCAGTGTGCCTCAGTCTCCCCATCGGTGCAATGGGAGCAATAACACCTAGAGGTGGGTCTGGCTGCGGTGTGGATGGGAGGAGAAGGAGGGCAGAGGAGTTAAGGAGCCACACAGCGAGGACAGGCTGCGGGAAGAGCTCTGCAGAGGATGCAGCTCACGGGGCAGCTTCAGATGTCCGTCAGTGGGGTGCAGGGTTAGTAGCTGGGGTCGGAGACAGAGACAGTCTTGAATGGTTTATTTTTTTCCAGAAATTCCTGTGCTCTCCTTTTCAACCCAAGCAGAACGAAACCGGTTTGAAAGACCTGACTTCTTCGGCCACAAAAGCATGGTCCTGCATCCAGCCCCACTTCTCGCCCCATTTACGTTTTGTCTGTCACCTGGAGAGCAAAGAAACATTCCCAGGTTGTGACTTCTAACGCCTGACCTGCCCCGTGGTGCACAGAGCATCACAGGGGACAGCAACGGGTCCGGGAAGGGCACTGCTCCACCTCACCATTCAGTCCTCCCCAGGGAGCACAGAGAGAAAAGCATCTTCTGCAAGAGCCTGCACAGCTCTGAGCTTTGCATTGGAAACGCTCTGTGGAAGCGATTCCATTCCTGGTAAAGAAATGGGGAAAAAAACTATTTACTTACGAAAAACCAAACTGGTGTTTGCTGTCACTGAGGAAAACTGCAAGCTAAGACAAGACACCGTGGTTTTGTTCTCCCGGCTCAGATGTGAAGGCAGAAGCAGCCTGGATAGGGCTTGTCCTTGAGGGACCCCCCAGGGCAAAACTGCTGGGGAGGAGAGGAAGGGACTGCTCTGCTCTGCTCTGCTCTGCTCCCCTCTGCTCTGCTTGTCGCTGGGCACAGGTCAAGAAATAATCAATCCTGTGCATGCAAAATTTAGGCAAAAGTGTTGGAATGATGGCTGTCAAGGGGGAAGGTGGAGTGTGACAGGATTTCCCCAGGGCACCGTGGGATCTGTCTCCAGGGCTCTTTGAATCAGGCTGCTCCCACCCTTAGGGATGGCAGGGCCATGGAGTAGGGTGATCGA